>CM073595.1:79717404-81126154 GCA_037074705.1 Zhengitettix transpicula | reverse complement strand
CCTAACCTAACCTAACCTAACCTAACCTAACCTAACCTAACCTAACCTAACCTAACCTAACCTAACCTAACCTAACCTAACCTAACCTAACCTAACCTAACCTAACCTAACCTAACCTAACCTAACCTAACCTAACCTAACCTAACCTAACCTAACCTAACCTAACCTAACCTAACCTAACCTAACCTAACCTAACCTAACCTAACCTAACCTAACCTAACCTAACCTAACCTAACCTAACCTAACCTAACCTAACCTAACCTAACCTAACCTAACCTAACCTAACCTAACCTAACCTAACCTAACCTAACCTAACCTAACCTAACCTAACCTAACCTAACCTAACCTAACCTAACCTAACCTAACCTAACCTAACCTAACCTAACCTAACCTAACCTAACCTAACCTAACCTAACCTAACCTAACCTAACCTAACCTAACCTAACCTAACCTAACCTAACCTAACCTAACCTAACCTAACCTAACCTAACCTAACCTAACCTAACCTAACCTAACCTAACCTAACCTAACCTAACCTAACCTAACCTAACCTAACCTAACCTAACCTAACCTAACCTAACCTAACCTAACCTAACCTAACCTAACCTAACCTAACCTAACCTAACCTAACCTAACCTAACCTAACCTAACCTAACCTAACCTAACCTAACCTAACCTAACCTAACCTAACCTAACCTAACCTAACCTAACCTAACCTAACCTAACCTAACCTAACCTAACCTAACCTAACCTAACCTAACCTAACCTAACCTAACCTAACCTAACCTAACCTAACCTAACCTAACCTAACCTAACCTAACCTAACCTAACCTAACCTAACCTAACCTAACCTAACCTAACCTAACCTAACCTAACCTAACCTAACCTAACCTAACCTAACCTAACCTAACCTAACCTAACCTAACCTAACCTAACCTAACCTAACCTAACCTAACCTAACCTAACCTAACCTAACCTAACCTAACCTAACCTAACCTAACCTAACCTAACCTAACCTAACCTAACCTAACCTAACCTAACCTAACCTAACCTAACCTAACCTAACCTAACCTAACCTAACCTAACCTAACCTAACCTAACCTAACCTAACCTAACCTAACCTAACCTAACCTAACCTAACCTAACCTAACCTAACCTAACCTAACCTAACCTAACCTAACCTAACCTAACCTAACCTAACCTAACCTAACCTAACCTAACCTAACCTAACCTAACCTAACCTAACCTAACCTAACCTAACCTAACCTAACCTAACCTAACCTAACCTAACCTAACCTAACCTAACCTAACCTAACCTAACCTAACCTAACCTAACCTAACCTAACCTAACCTAACCTAACCTAACCTAACCTAACCTAACCTAACCTAACCTAACCTAACCTAACCTAACCTAACCTAACCTAACCTAACCTAACCTAACCTAACCTAACCTAACCTAACCTAACCTAACCTAACCTAACCTAACCTAACCTAACCTAACCTAACCTAACCTAACCTAACCTAACCTAACCTAACCTAACCTAACCTAACCTAACCTAACCTAACCTAACCTAACCTAACCTAACCTAACCTAACCTAACCTAACCTAACCTAACCTAACCTAACCTAACCTAACCTAACCTAACCTAACCTAACCTAACCTAACCTAACCTAACCTAACCTAACCTAACCTAACCTAACCTAACCTAACCTAACCTAACCTAACCTAACCTAACCTAACCTAACCTAACCTAACCTAACCTAACCTAACCTAACCTAACCTAACCTAACCTAACCTAACCTAACCTAACCTAACCTAACCTAACCTAACCTAACCTAACCTAACCTAACCTAACCTAACCTAACCTAACCTAACCTAACCTAACCTAACCTAACCTAACCTAACCTAACCTAACCTAACCTAACCTAACCTAACCTAACCTAACCTAACCTAACCTAACCTAACCTAACCTAACCTAACCTAACCTAACCTAACCTAACCTAACCTAACCTAACCTAACCTAACCTAACCTAACCTAACCTAACCTAACCTAACCTAACCTAACCTAACCTAACCTAACCTAACCTAACCTAACCTAACCTAACCTAACCTAACCTAACCTAACCTAACCTAACCTAACCTAACCTAACCTAACCTAACCTAACCTAACCTAACCTAACCTAACCTAACCTAACCTAACCTAACCTAACCTAACCTAACCTAACCTAACCTAACCTAACCTAACCTAACCTAACCTAACCTAACCTAACCTAACCTAACCTAACCTAACCTAACCTAACCTAACCTAACCTAACCTAACCTAACCTAACCTAACCTAACCTAACCTAACCTAACCTAACCTAACCTAACCTAACCTAACCTAACCTAACCTAACCTAACCTAACCTAACCTAACCTAACCTAACCTAACCTAACCTAACCTAACCTAACCTAACCTAACCTAACCTAACCTAACCTAACCTAACCTAACCTAACCTAACCTAACCTAACCTAACCTAACCTAACCTAACCTAACCTAACCTAACCTAACCTAACCTAACCTAACCTAACCTAACCTAACCTAACCTAACCTAACCTAACCTAACCTAACCTAACCTAACCTAACCTAACCTAACCTAACCTAACCTAACCTAACCTAACCTAACCTAACCTAACCTAACCTAACCTAACCTAACCTAACCTAACCTAACCTAACCTAACCTAACCTAACCTAACCTAACCTAACCTAACCTAACCTAACCTAACCTAACCTAACCTAACCTAACCTAACCTAACCTAACCTAACCTAACCTAACCTAACCTAACCTAACCTAACCTAACCTAACCTAACCTAACCTAACCTAACCTAACCTAACCTAACCTAACCTAACCTAACCTAACCTAACCTAACCTAACCTAACCTAACCTAACCTAACCTAACCTAACCTAACCTAACCTAACCTAACCTAACCTAACCTAACCTAACCTAACCTAACCTAACCTAACCTAACCTAACCTAACCTAACCTAACCTAACCTAACCTAACCTAACCTAACCTAACCTAACCTAACCTAACCTAACCTAACCTAACCTAACCTAACCTAACCTAACCTAACCTAACCTAACCTAACCTAACCTAACCTAACCTAACCTAACCTAACCTAACCTAACCTAACCTAACCTAACCTAACCTAACCTAACCTAACCTAACCTAACCTAACCTAACCTAACCTAACCTAACCTAACCTAACCTAACCTAACCTAACCTAACCTAACCTAACCTAACCTAACCTAACCTAACCTAACCTAACCTAACCTAACCTAACCTAACCTAACCTAACCTAACCTAACCTAACCTAACCTAACCTAACCTAACCTAACCTAACCTAACCTAACCTAACCTAACCTAACCTAACCTAACCTAACCTAACCTAACCTAACCTAACCTAACCTAACCTAACCTAACCTAACCTAACCTAACCTAACCTAACCTAACCTAACCTAACCTAACCTAACCTAACCTAACCTAACCTAACCTAACCTAACCTAACCTAACCTAACCTAACCTAACCTAACCTAACCTAACCTAACCTAACCTAACCTAACCTAACCTAACCTAACCTAACCTAACCTAACCTAACCTAACCTAACCTAACCTAACCTAACCTAACCTAACCTAACCTAACCTAACCTAACCTAACCTAACCTAACCTAACCTAACCTAACCTAACCTAACCTAACCTAACCTAACCTAACCTAACCTAACCTAACCTAACCTAACCTAACCTAACCTAACCTAACCTAACCTAACCTAACCTAACCTAACCTAACCTAACCTAACCTAACCTAACCTAACCTAACCTAACCTAACCTAACCTAACCTAACCTAACCTAACCTAACCTAACCTAACCTAACCTAACCTAACCTAACCTAACCTAACCTAACCTAACCTAACCTAACCTAACCTAACCTAACCTAACCTAACCTAACCTAACCTAACCTAACCTAACCTAACCTAACCTAACCTAACCTAACCTAACCTAACCTAACCTAACCTAACCTAACCTAACCTAACCTAACCTAACCTAACCTAACCTAACCTAACCTAACCTAACCTAACCTAACCTAACCTAACCTAACCTAACCTAACCTAACCTAACCTAACCTAACCTAACCTAACCTAACCTAACCTAACCTAACCTAACCTAACCTAACCTAACCTAACCTAACCTAACCTAACCTAACCTAACCTAACCTAACCTAACCTAACCTAACCTAACCTAACCTAACCTAACCTAACCTAACCTAACCTAACCTAACCTAACCTAACCTAACCTAACCTAACCTAACCTAACCTAACCTAACCTAACCTAACCTAACCTAACCTAACCTAACCTAACCTAACCTAACCTAACCTAACCTAACCTAACCTAACCTAACCTAACCTAACCTAACCTAACCTAACCTAACCTAACCTAACCTAACCTAACCTAACCTAACCTAACCTAACCTAACCTAACCTAACCTAACCTAACCTAACCTAACCTAACCTAACCTAACCTAACCTAACCTAACCTAACCTAACCTAACCTAACCTAACCTAACCTAACCTAACCTAACCTAACCTAACCTAACCTAACCTAACCTAACCTAACCTAACCTAACCTAACCTAACCTAACCTAACCTAACCTAACCTAACCTAACCTAACCTAACCTAACCTAACCTAACCTAACCTAACCTAACCTAACCTAACCTAACCTAACCTAACCTAACCTAACCTAACCTAACCTAACCTAACCTAACCTAACCTAACCTAACCTAACCTAACCTAACCTAACCTAACCTAACCTAACCTAACCTAACCTAACCTAACCTAACCTAACCTAACCTAACCTAACCTAACCTAACCTAACCTAACCTAACCTAACCTAACCTAACCTAACCTAACCTAACCTAACCTAACCTAACCTAACCTAACCTAACCTAACCTAACCTAACCTAACCTAACCTAACCTAACCTAACCTAACCTAACCTAACCTAACCTAACCTAACCTAACCTAACCTAACCTAACCTAACCTAACCTAACCTAACCTAACCTAACCTAACCTAACCTAACCTAACCTAACCTAACCTAACCTAACCTAACCTAACCTAACCTAACCTAACCTAACCTAACCTAACCTAACCTAACCTAACCTAACCTAACCTAACCTAACCTAACCTAACCTAACCTAACCTAACCTAACCTAACCTAACCTAACCTAACCTAACCTAACCTAACCTAACCTAACCTAACCTAACCTAACCTAACCTAACCTAACCTAACCTAACCTAACCTAACCTAACCTAACCTAACCTAACCTAACCTAACCTAACCTAACCTAACCTAACCTAACCTAACCTAACCTAACCTAACCTAACCTAACCTAACCTAACCTAACCTAACCTAACCTAACCTAACCTAACCTAACCTAACCTAACCTAACCTAACCTAACCTAACCTAACCTAACCTAACCTAACCTAACCTAACCTAACCTAACCTAACCTAACCTAACCTAACCTAACCTAACCTAACCTAACCTAACCTAACCTAACCTAACCTAACCTAACCTAACCTAACCTAACCTAACCTAACCTAACCTAACCTAACCTAACCTAACCTAACCTAACCTAACCTAACCTAACCTAACCTAACCTAACCTAACCTAACCTAACCTAACCTAACCTAACCTAACCTAACCTAACCTAACCTAACCTAACCTAACCTAACCTAACCTAACCTAACCTAACCTAACCTAACCTAACCTAACCTAACCTAACCTAACCTAACCTAACCTAACCTAACCTAACCTAACCTAACCTAACCTAACCTAACCTAACCTAACCTAACCTAACCTAACCTAACCTAACCTAACCTAACCTAACCTAACCTAACCTAACCTAACCTAACCTAACCTAACCTAACCTAACCTAACCTAACCTAACCTAACCTAACCTAACCTAACCTAACCTAACCTAACCTAACCTAACCTAACCTAACCTAACCTAACCTAACCTAACCTAACCTAACCTAACCTAACCTAACCTAACCTAACCTAACCTAACCTAACCTAACCTAACCTAACCTAACCTAACCTAACCTAACCTAACCTAACCTAACCTAACCTAACCTAACCTAACCTAACCTAACCTAACCTAACCTAACCTAACCTAACCTAACCTAACCTAACCTAACCTAACCTAACCTAACCTAACCTAACCTAACCTAACCTAACCTAACCTAACCTAACCTAACCTAACCTAACCTAACCTAACCTAACCTAACCTAACCTAACCTAACCTAACCTAACCTAACCTAACCTAACCTAACCTAACCTAACCTAACCTAACCTAACCTAACCTAACCTAACCTAACCTAACCTAACCTAACCTAACCTAACCTAACCTAACCTAACCTAACCTAACCTAACCTAACCTAACCTAACCTAACCTAACCTAACCTAACCTAACCTAACCTAACCTAACCTAACCTAACCTAACCTAACCTAACCTAACCTAACCTAACCTAACCTAACCTAACCTAACCTAACCTAACCTAACCTAACCTAACCTAACCTAACCTAACCTAACCTAACCTAACCTAACCTAACCTAACCTAACCTAACCTAACCTAACCTAACCTAACCTAACCTAACCTAACCTAACCTAACCTAACCTAACCTAACCTAACCTAACCTAACCTAACCTAACCTAACCTAACCTAACCTAACCTAACCTAACCTAACCTAACCTAACCTAACCTAACCTAACCTAACCTAACCTAACCTAACCTAACCTAACCTAACCTAACCTAACCTAACCTAACCTAACCTAACCTAACCTAACCTAACCTAACCTAACCTAACCTAACCTAACCTAACCTAACCTAACCTAACCTAACCTAACCTAACCTAACCTAACCTAACCTAACCTAACCTAACCTAACCTAACCTAACCTAACCTAACCTAACCTAACCTAACCTAACCTAACCTAACCTAACCTAACCTAACCTAACCTAACCTAACCTAACCTAACCTAACCTAACCTAACCTAACCTAACCTAACCTAACCTAACCTAACCTAACCTAACCTAACCTAACCTAACCTAACCTAACCTAACCTAACCTAACCTAACCTAACCTAACCTAACCTAACCTAACCTAACCTAACCTAACCTAACCTAACCTAACCTAACCTAACCTAACCTAACCTAACCTAACCTAACCTAACCTAACCTAACCTAACCTAACCTAACCTAACCTAACCTAACCTAACCTAACCTAACCTAACCTAACCTAACCTAACCTAACCTAACCTAACCTAACCTAACCTAACCTAACCTAACCTAACCTAACCTAACCTAACCTAACCTAACCTAACCTAACCTAACCTAACCTAACCTAACCTAACCTAACCTAACCTAACCTAACCTAACCTAACCTAACCTAACCTAACCTAACCTAACCTAACCTAACCTAACCTAACCTAACCTAACCTAACACACACACAAGACACACTACTAATACAATTTCTTTAAATCAAGGAAGACTCAATGCATCCAAGTATTAGATATATTGTTACTATAATTTCAATTAATATTTATCTACAATTACAAATTGTATTAAAAAGGAAACATTTAGAAGTTCAATTCTGAGTTAAATATAATTATGTTCATAACAAACATATATTGTGATAGGTGTATCACTAACTGTTACGACAAAAATGGTTTCCACATAGAAAGTTGTCTTTCCCTTTAACAACGGTCTGCTGACTGGTTACAGAACATGTGCCTATAATTTGAAACATTATCTTCATTGTTAATGTACACTTTTAAACACACAAAAATCAAATACTTGAATTCACAACATAGGTGAGCATACTTAACACAGATGTCTCTTGCTGTATTGGCAGTCAGAAGGTAAGTTACAAGGCCTGCCAACTATGAGGAATGCATCTATACAATCTCTAGATTGTGTTTGGGCTCACTGCGGTTGAAAAGTGTAAAATCAAATACTGAAACTCTTACACTGAAAAGGGAAATATCATGACTACTATGAAAAAAAAAATGCAAGTGTTTCAATCATACTATGTAGAGAAATAGCAAAATATTATACAAAATTTAATACTAAATAAGTTACTTCATTTCCAGTTGTTCGTTGTAATGAACTGGATATCCAATTCTGCAAAACAGTTAGTATAAGTCTTAAAGAGATGTAAGATCATTAGGAGTGTACTAGTCAACAAAGTCCGTCACTAATTTGGCAGTCAGATAAATGGGTCACATGTTCCAACTGTTGAGTTTAACTTTCTTAAAGAACTTAATACTTTATTTTATACAGATTTATTAGCTATTACACATTCGACTACACTGCTATTGTTTTATTGAACTTCGGTTGTCTTATCAATTGTTTCTTTTACATCTTAGAAATATTTATATATCTTCTTTGTGAATAGTATTTATAATTTAAATACTTAAATTAAACTTCACTTTAACACTTTCCCTTATTTGAATTTTAAATACTTCACTTAAACTTTACTTTAATACTTTCCTTTATTTAAACTTTAAATAATAATAAAAAAATCTTTCAAATTTTAACACAAAAGTCCCATCTTGGAACATAAAATTCTTAGTCTTGATTTTGCTAGAGCCTTTGTCATAATATCCGCCACTTGATCTTCTAAAAACCCTTATTTTAACACCTTTTTCTTATACTTTTGTTTAATTCTTAATCCTTATCTACAGTTCTAAAACATTTTAATAATAAACCTAAAATTTACTACTTCTTCATAAACCGTTACTTTAATTCTTGATCCTTATCTACAGTTATTAAACATTAAATAATAAACCTGAAATTTACATCTTCTTCATAAACCATTACATTAATTCATGATCATTATCTACAATTCCAAAAAATTAAAAAATAAACCTTAAATTTACTACTTCCTCATAAACCTTTACTTTAATTTTTAATCCATAACTACAGTTCTGAAACATTAAAAAAAACAATAAATTTACACCTTCATCATAAACCTTAAATTTACACCTTCATAATAAATCTTAATTTAAATTCATCATCCTTATCTACAGTTCTGAAACATTACATAATAAACCTTTACATTAATTTTTAAGCCTTATTTACAGTTCTGAAACATAAACTATACAACCTTAATTTTACACCTTCTTCTTAAACTTTACTTTAATTCTTAATCCTTATCTACAATTCCAAAAAATTTAAAAATAAACTTAAAATTTACTACTTCCACATAAACCTTTACTTTAACTTTTAATCCATAACTACAGTTCTGAAACATTAAAAAAAACAATAAATTTACACCTTCATCATAAACCTTAAATTTACACCTTCATCATAAACCTTAAATTTACAGCTTCATCATAAATCTTAAATTTTCACCGTCCTCATAAATCTTAAAATTATACATTCATCATAAACTTTAAATTTTCACCTTCATCATAAACCTTAACTTTAATTCTTCATCCTTATCTACAGTTATGAAACATTACATAATAAACCTTTACATTAATTCATAAGCCTTATCTACAGTTCTGAAACATTAAAAAAAACAATAAATTTACACCTTCATCATAAACCTTAAATTTACACCTTCATCTTAAACCTTAACTTTAATTCTTGATCCTTATCTACAGTTCTGATACATTAAATAATAAACCTAAAATTTACTCTATCTTCATAAACCTAAAGTCCAATTCTTAATCCTCATTTACAATTCTGAAACATTAAAAAAAAACGTAAAATTTACACATTCTTCATAAATATTTACTTTAATCCTCATCTACAGTTCTCAAAAAAACATTAAATAATAAATCCAAAATTTACACCTTCGTTATATACCATTACTTTAATTCTTCATCCTTATCTACAGTTCTGAAACATAAAATAATAATAAATCTAAAATTTACACCTCTTTCATACGAGTTTACTTTAATTTTTAATCATTATCTACAGTTCTGAAACAATTAATATAAAACCTGAAATATACACCTTCATCATAAACCTTCACTTTCATTCTTATCTACAATTCTAAAACATTAAAAAATAAACCTTAAATTTACTACTTCCTCATAAACATTTACTTAAATTCTTAATCTTTGTCTACAAATCTGAAACATTAAATATTAAATCCAAAATTTACATCTACTTCATACCTTTTACTTTAAGTTTTAATCATTATCTACAGTTCTGAAGTATTAAAAAATGGACCAAAAGATTACACCTTCATCATAAACCTTAAATTTACACCTTCATCATAAACCTTAACTTTAATTCTTGGTCCTTATCTACAGTTTTGAAACATTACATAATAAACCTTTACATTATATCTGAAGCCTTATCTACAAATCTGAAACATAAACTAAAAAACCTTAATTTTACGCCTATTTCTCATACTTTACTTTAATATTTAATCCTTATAACAGTTCTAATACATTTAATAATAAAAACTTAAAATTTACACCTTCTTCATAAATCTTTACTTTAATTCTTAATCCTTAACTACAGTTCTGAAACAATTAATATTAAACCTGAAATATACACCTTCATAATAAACCTTAACTTACTTTGTAATCTACAATTCTAAAACATTAAAAAATAAACCTTAAATTTACTACTTTTTCTTAAACCTTTACTTTAATTCTTTATCCTTTTATACAGATATGAAACATTAAATAATAAACCTCAAATTTACTACTTCTTCATAAACCCGTTCTTAAATTCTTTATCCTTATCTTCAGTTCTGAAACATTTAAAAATAAATCCAAAATTTACACCTTCTTTATATACCTTTACTTTAATTCTTAATCCTTATCTAAAATTCCAAAAAATTGAAAAATAAACCTTAAATTTACTACTTCCTCATAAACCTTTACTTTAATTCTTAATCCTTTTACACAGATCTGAAACATTAAATAATAAACCTTAAATTTACACCTACTTCATATACCTTTACTTTAATTTTTAATCATTATCAAGAGTTTTGAAGAATTAAACAATAAACCATAAGTTTACAATTTCATCATAAACCTTAAATTTACACCTTCATCATAAATCTTAAATTTACACCTTCATCATAAATCTTAAATTTACACCTTCATCATAAATCTTAAATTTACACCATCATAAACCTTAAATTTACACCTTCATCATAAACCTTAAATTTACACCTTCATCATAAACCTTAAATTTACACCTTCATCATAAACCTTAAATTTACACCTTCATCATAAATCTTAAATTTATACATTCATCATAAATCTTAACTTTAATTCTTAATCCTTATCTACAGTTCTGAAACATTACATAATAATCCTTTACATTAATTCTTAAGCCTTATCTACAAATCTTAAACATAAACTAAAAAAACTTAATTCTACACCTTTTTCTCATACTTTACTTTAATTCTTAATCCTTATCAACAGTTCCAACTCAATAAATAATAAAAACTTAAAATTTACATCTTCTTCATCAATCTTTACTTTATTTTCTTAATCCTTATCTACAGTTCTCAAACAATTAATAATAAACCTGAAATATACACCTTCATCATAAACCTTAAATTTACACCTTCATCATAAACCTTAAATTTACACCTTCATCTTAAACCTTAACTTTAATTCTTGATCCTTATCTACAGTTCTGATACATTAAATAATAAACCTAAAATTTACTCTATCTTCATAAACCTAAAGTCCAATTCTTAATCCTCATCTACAGTTCTCAAAAAAACATTAAATAATAAATCCAAAATTTACACCTTCGTTATATACCTTTACTTTAATTCTTCATCCTTATCTACAGTTCTGAAACATGAAATAATAAATCTAAAATTTACACCTCTTTCATACGCGTTTACTTTAATTTTTAATCATTATCTACAGTTCTGAAGTATTAAAAAATGGACCAAAAGATTACACCTTCATCATAAACCTTAAATTTACACCTTCATCATAAACCTTAACTTTAATTCTTGGTCCTTATCTACAGTTTTGAAACATTACATAATAAACCTTTACATTATATCTGAAGCCTTATCTACAAATCTGAAACATAAACTAAAAAACCTTAATTTTACGCCTATTTCTCATACTTTACTTTAATATTTAATCCTTATAACAGTTCTAATACATTAAATAATAAAAACTTAAAATTTACACATTCTTCATAAATCTTTACTTTTATTCTTAATCCTTGTATACAGATCAGAAACATTAAATAATAAACCTTAAATTTACATCTTCTTCAGAAACATTTACTTTAATTTGTGATCCTTATCTACAATTCTAAAACATTCAAAAATAAACCTTAAATTTACTACTTCTTCAGAAACTTATACTATAATACTTAATCCTTATCTACAGTTCTGAAACATTAAATAATAAATTTAAAATTTACTACTTCATCATAAACCTTTACTCAAATTCTTTATCCTTATCTACAGTTCTGAAACTTTACATTATAAACTTTTACTTTAATTCTTAAGCCTTATCTACAGTTCTGAAACATTAAATAAACAACCATAATTTTACACCATTTTCTTAAACTTTACATTAATTCTGTATCCCTATCTACAGTTTAAAAAACATTAAATAAATAACCTTAAATTTACACCTTGTTCATAAACCTTTAATTTAAATCTCGATCCTTATGTACAGTTCTAAAACATTAAATAATAAAACCTAAAATTTACACCTTCTACTAAACCATTATTTTAATTCATAATCCATATCTATAGTTCTGAGACATTATATAATAAACCTAAAATTTACACTTTCTTCATAAACCTTTACTTTAATTCTTAATCCTTATTTATAGTTCTGAATCATTAAAAAATAAACCTTTATCATAAACATCTAGTTTAATTCTTGAACCTTATCTACAGTTCTGAAACATAAAATAATAAATCTAAAAGTTACACCTTCTTTATACACCTTTACTTTAATTCTTATCTACAGTTCTGAAACATTAAAAAAAAACCATAAATTTACACCTTCATCATAAACCTTAAATTTACACCTTCATAATAAATCTTAATTTTAATACATCATCCTTATCTACAGTTCTGAAACATTACATAATAAACCTTTACATTAATTCTTAAGCCTTATTTACAGTTCTAAAACATAAACTATACAACCTTAATTTTACACCTTCTTCTCAAACTTTACTTTAATTCTTAATCCTTATCTACAATTCCAAAAAATTTAAAAATAAACTTAAAATTTACTACTTCCTCATAAACCTTTACTTTAATTTTTAATCCGTAACTACAGTTCTAAAACATTAAAAAAAAAACAATTAATTTACACCTTCATCATATACCTTTAATTTACACCTTCATCATAATTCTTAAATTTACACCTTCATCATAAAGCTTAAATTTATACTTTCATCATAAATCTTAACTTTAATTCCTAATCCTTATTTACAGTGCTGAAACATTACATAATAAACGTTTACAAATCTGAAACAAACTAAAAAAGCTTAATTTTACACCTTTTACTCATACTTTACTTTAATTCTTAATCATTATCAACAGTTCTAACACATTAAATAAAAAAAACTTAAAATTTTCACCTTCTTTTTTTCTTTACTTTAATCCTTAATCCTTATCTACAGTTCTGAAACAATTAATATAAAACCTGAAATATACACCTTCATCATAAACCTTTACTTTCATTCTTATCTACAATTCTAAAACATTAAAAAATAAGCCTTAAATTTACTACTTCTTCAGAAACCTTTACTTTAATACTTAATCCTTATCTACAGCTCTGAAACATTAAAAAATATTTCCAAAAATTTACACTTACTTTATATACCTTTACTTTAATTCTTAATCCTTATCTACAGTTCTGAAACATTAAATAATAAATCTAAAATTTACACCTACTTCATACACCTTTACTATAATTCATAATCATTAGCTACAGTTCAGAAGTACTAAAAAATAAACCAAAAGTTTATACCATCATAAACCTTAAATTTACACCTTCATCATAAACCTTATCTTTGATTTTTAATCTTTATCTTCAGTTCTGAAACATTAAATAATAAACCTAAAATTTACTACTTCTTCATAATCCTTTACTTTAATTCTTAATCCTTAAATACAGTTCTGAAACATTACATAATAAACCTTTACAAATCTGAAACATAAACTAAAAAAGCTTAATTTTACAACTTTTACTCATACTTTACTTTAATTCTTAATCATTATCAACAGTTATAACACATTAAATAATAAAAACTTAAAATTTTCACCTTCTTCATAAATCTTTACTTTAATCCTTAATCCTTATCTACAGTTCTGAAACAATTAATATAAAACCTGAAATATACACCTTCATCATAAACCTTTACTTTCATTCTTATCTACAATTCTAAAACATTAAAAAATAAACCTTAAATTTACTACTTCTTCAGAAACCTTTACTTTAATACTTAATCCTTATCTACAGCTCTGAAACATTAAAAAATATTTCCAAAAATTTACACTTTCTTTATATACCTTTACTTTAATTCTTAATCCTTATCTACAGTTCTGAAACATTACATAATAATCCTTTACATTAATTCTTAAGCCTTATCTACAAATCTGAAACATAAACTAAAAACCCTTAATTCTACACCTTTTGCTCATACTTTACTTTAATTCTTAATCCTTATCAACAGTTCTAACACAATAAATAATAAAAACTTAAAATTTACTCCTTCTTCATCAATCTTTACTTTATTTTCTTAATCCTTATCTACAGTTCTGAAACAATTAATAATAAACCTGAAATATACACCTTCATCATAAACCTTAAATTTACACTTTCATCATAGATCTTAAATTTATACCTTCATCATAAATCTTAACTTTAATTCTTAATCCTTATCTACAGTTCTGAAACATTATATAATAAATCCAAAATTTACACCTTCTTTATATACCATTACTTTAATTTTTAATCCTTATCTACAGTAATGAAATATTAAATAATAAATCTAAAATTTACAACTACTTCATAACTTTTACTTTCATTTCTAATCATTATCTACAGTTCTGAGGTATTAAAAAATAAACCAAAAGTTTACACCATCATAAACCTTAAATTTACACCTTCATCATAATCCTGAAATTTAATTCTTGATCCTTATCTACAGTTCTGAAACATTACATAATAAACCTTTACAGTATAACTTAAGCCTTATCTACAGTTCTAAAACATTTTAATAATAAACCTAAAATTTACTACTTCTTCATAAACCGTTACTTTAATTCTTGATCCTTATCTACAGTTCTGAAACATTAAATAATAAATTTAAAATTTACTACTTCATCATAAACCTTTACTTAAATTCTTTATCCTTATCTACAGTTCTGAAACTTTACATAATAAACCTTTATTTTCATTCTTAATTTCTATCTACAGTTCTGTAACATTTGAAAATAAACTTTAAATATACTCTTCCTTTATAAACATTGACTTTAATTCTTATATACAGTTCTGAAACATGAATTAATAAACCTATAATTAACTACTTGTTCATAACCCTTTACACTTAATTGTTGATCCTTATCTACAGTTGTGAAACATAAAATAAGCAAAATCCCAAAATTTCCATCTTCTTCATAAACATTTACTTTAAGTTTTAATCCCTATCTACTGTTCAGAAACGTTCATAAAAATAATTAAATTTACACTTTATTTAGAAACATTTCCTTCAATTCTTAATCCTTATATACAATTCTGAAACATTAAATAAGATCCTTAATTTTGCACGTTCTTCATAAACCATTACTTTATATCTTATTCCTTATCTTATCTTCTGAAACGTTAAATAAAAAAACCTTAAATTTAAACCTTCCTTATAAACCTTTAATTTAATTCTTAATCCTTATCTACAGATCTGAAACATTATTTAATTAATATATAGGTAAGAAATACAGTTCTAAAACATTAAAAAATGAACCATAAATTTACACTATCATCATAAACCATCAACTTACACCTTCCCTCATCAACCTTAAATTTAAACATTCCTCATAAACCTTAAAT
This sequence comes from Zhengitettix transpicula, assembly GCA_037074705.1. Taxonomy (NCBI): domain Eukaryota; kingdom Metazoa; phylum Arthropoda; class Insecta; order Orthoptera; family Tetrigidae; genus Zhengitettix; species Zhengitettix transpicula. Next base: position 81,110,027 of record CM073595.1, on the reverse strand, counting down.
TTACACCTTGCTTTATCAAACTTAAATTTACACCTGCCTCATCAACCTTAAATTAAAAGCTTCCTCATAAACCTTAAATTTACGCCTTAATCATAAACATTAACTTTTATTCATGATCCTTATCTACAATTTTGAAACATTAAAAAATAAACCTTAAATTAACTACTGCTTCATAAACCTTTACTTTAATTCTTAATCCTTATCTACAGTTCTAAAATATTAAATAATAAATCCAAAATTAACACTTTCTTAATATACCTTTACTTTAATTCTTAATCCTTATCTACAGTTCTGAAACATTAAATAATAAATCTAAAATTTACACCTACTTCATACACCTTTACTATAATTCATAATCATTAGCTACAGTTCAGAAGTACTAAAAAATAAACCAAAAGTTTATACCATCATAAACCTTAAATTTACACCTTCATCATAAACCTTATCTTTGATTTTTAATCCATAACTACAGTTCTGAAACAATAAAAAAACCAATAAATTTTCACCTTCCTCATAAATCTTTAATTTATACCTTCATCATAAACCTTAACTTTAATTCTTAATCCTTATCTACAGTTCTGAAACATTACATAATAATCCTTTACATTAATTCTTAAGCCTTATCTACAAATCTGAAACATAAACTAAAAAACCTTAATTCTACACCTTTTTCTCATACTTTACTTTAATTCTTAATATTATCAACAGTTCTAACACATTAAATAATTAAAACTTAAAATTATCACCTTCTTCATAAATCTTTACTTTAATCCTTAATCCTTATCTACAGTTCTGAAACAATTAATATAAAACCTGAAATATAAACCATCATAAACCTTTACTTTCATTCTTATCTACAATTCTAAAACATTAAAAAATAATCCTTAAATTTACTACTTCTTCAGAAACCTTTACTTTAATACTTAATCCTTAACTACAGCTCTGAAACATTAAAAAATATTTCCAAAAATTTACACCTTCTTTATATACCTTTACTTTAATTCTTTATCCTTATCTACAGTTCTGAAACATTAAATAAAAAATCTAAAATTTACACCTACTTTATACACATTTACTTTAATTTTAACTACTTCATAACTTTTACTTTCATTTTTAATCATTATCTACAGTTCTGAGGAATTAAAAAATAAACCAAAAGTTTACACCATCATAAAACTTAAATTTACACCTTCATCATAATCCTTAAATTTAATTCTTGATCCTTATCTACAGTTCTGAAACATTACATAATAAACCTTTACAGTATAACTTAAGCCTTATCTACAGTTCAAAAACATAAATTAAAAACCCTTATTTTAACACCTTTTTCTTATACTTTTGTTTAATTCTTAATCCTTATCTACAGTTCTAAAACATTTTAATAATAAACCTAAAATTTACTACTTCTTCATAAACCGTTACTTTAATTCTTGATCCTTATCTACAGTTATTAAACATTAAATAATAAACCTGAAATTTACATCTTCTTCATAAACCATTACTTTAATTCATGATCATTATCTACAATTCCAAAAAATTAAAAAACAAACCCGAAATTTACTACTTCCTCATAAACCTTTACTTTAATTTTTAATCCATAACTACAGTTCTAAAACATTAAAAAAAAAACAATTAATTTACACCTTCATCATATACCTTTAATTTACACCTTCATCATAATTCTTAAATTTACACCTTCATCATAAACCTTAAATTTTCACCTTCATCATCAACCTTAACTTTAATTCTTGATCCTTATCTACAGTTCTGAAACATTACATAATAATCCTTTACATTAATTCTTAAGCCTTATCTACAAATCTGAAACATAAACTAAAAAACCTTAATTCTACACCTTTTTCTCATACTTTACTTTAATTCTTAATCCTTATCAACAGTTCTAACACAATAAATAATAAAAAATTAAAATTTACTCCTTCTTCATCAATCTTTACTTTATTTTCTTAATCCTTATCTACAGTTCTGAAAAAATTAATAATAAACCTGAAATATACACCTTCATCATAAACCTTTACTTTCATTCTTATCTACAATTCTGAAACATTAAAAAATAATCCTTATATTTACTACTTCTTCATAAACCTTTACTTTAATTTTTAATCTGTAAATACCCTTCTGAAACATTAAAAAAAACAATAAATTTTCACCGTCATCATAAATCTTAAATTTATACCTTTATCATAAACCTTAAATTTACTCCTTCTTCATCAATCTTTACTTTATTTTCTTAATCCTTATCTACAGTTCTGAAACAATTAATAATAAACCTGAAATATACACCTTCATCATAAACCTTTACTTTCATTCTTATCTACAATTCTGAAACATTAAAAAATAATCCTTAAATTTACTACTTCTTCATAAACCTTTACTTTAATTTTTAATCTGTAAATACCCTTCTGAAACATTAAAAAAAACAATAAATTTTCACCGTCATCATAAATCTTAAATTTATACCTTTATCATAAACCTTAAATTTACTCCTTCTTCATCAATCTTTACTTTATTTTCTTAATCCTTATCTACAGTTCTGAAACAATTAATAATAAACCTGTAATATAAACCTTCATCATAAACCTTTACTTTCATTCTTATCTACAATTCTGAAACATTAAAAAATAATCCTTAAATTTACTACTTCTTCATAAACCTTTACTTTAATTTTTAATCTGTAAATACCCTTCTGAAACATTAAAAAAAACAATAAATTTTCACCGTCATCATAAATCTTAAATTTATACCTTCATCATAAATCTTAACTTTAATTCTTAACTTTTATCTACAGTTCTGAAACATTACATAATAAACCTTTACATTAATAAATAATCCTTATCTACAGTTCTGAAACAATTAATAACAAACTTGAAATATACACCTTCATCATAAACCTTTACTTTCATTCTTATCTACAATTCTAAAACATTAAAAAATAAACCCTATTATTACTACTTCCTCATAAACCTTTACTTTAATTCTTAATCCTTGTATACAGATCTGAAACATTAAATAATAAATCCAAAATTTACACCTTCTTTATATACCTTTACTTTAATTTTTAATCCTTATCTACAGTAATGAAATATTAAATAATAAATCTAAAATTTACAACTACTTCATAACTTTTACTTTCATTTTTAATCATTATCTACAGTTCTGAGGTATTAAAAAATAAACCAAAAGTTTACACCATCATAAACCTTAAATTTACACCTTCATCATAATCCTTAAATTTAATTCTTAATCCTTATCTACAGTTCTAAAACATTTTAATAATAAACCTAAAATTTACTACTTCTTCATAAACCGTTACTTTAATTCTTGATCCTTATCTACAGTTCTGAAACATTACATAATAAACCTTTCATTAATTATTAATCCTTATCTACAGTTCTGAAACAATTAATAACAAACTTGAAATATACACCTTCATCATAAACCTTTACTTTCATTCTTATCTACAATTCTAAAACATTCAAAAATAAACCTTAAATTTAATACTACTTCATAAACCTTTACTTTAATTCTTAATCCTTGTCTACAGATCTGAAACATTAAATAATAAACTTGAATTTACACCTTCTTCATAAACCTTTACATTAATTCTTATCTACAATTCTAAAACATTAAAAAATAAACCTTATATTTACTACTTCCTCATAAACCTTTACTTTAATTCTTAATCCTTGTATACAGTTCTGAAACATTAAATAATAAATTTAAAATTTACTACTTCATCATAAACCTTTACTTAAATTCTTTATGCTTATCTACAGTTCTGAAACTTTACATAATAAACCTTTACTTTAATTTTTAATCCTTATTTATAGTTCTGAATCATTAAAAAAAAAACCTTTATCATAAACATCTAGTTTAATTCTTGATCCTTATCTACAGTTCTGAAACATAAAATAATCAATCTAAAAGTTACACCTTCTTTATACACCTTTACTTTAATTCTTATCTACAGTTCTTAAACATTAAAAAATAAACCATAAATTTACACCTTCATCATAAACCTTTAATTTTCACCTTCATCATAAACCTTTACTTTGATTCTTAATCCTTATATACAATTCTGAAACATCAAATAAGATCCTTAATTTTGCACGTTCTTCATAAACCATTACTTTATATCTTATTCCTTATCTTATCATCTTAAACGTTAAATAAAAAAACCTTAAATTTAAACCTTCCTTATAAACCTTTAATTTAATTCTTAATCCTTATCTACAGATCTGAAACATTAATTAATTAATATATAAGTAATAAATACAGTTCTAAAACATTCAAAAATGATCCATAAATTTACACTTTCATCATAAACCATAAATTAACACCTTCATCATAAACCATCAACTTACACCTTCATCATAAACCATCAACTTACACCTTCATCATAAACCATTAATTTACACCTTCCCTCATCAACCTTAAATTAAAACATTCCTCATAAACCTTAAATTTACACCTTGCTTTATCAAACTTAAATTTACACCTGCCTCATCAACCTTAAATTAAAAGCTTCCTCATAAACCTTAAATTTACGCCTTAATCATAAACATTAACTTTTATTCATGATCCTTATCTACAATTTTGAAACATTAAAAAATAAACCTTAAATTAACTACTGCTTCATAAACCTTTACTTTAATTCTTAATCCTTATCTACAGTTCTAAAATATTAAATAATAAATCCAAAATTAACACTTTCTTAATATACCATTACTTTAATTCTTAATCCTTATCTACAGTTCTGAAACATTAAATAATAAATCTAAAATTTACACCTACTTCATACACCTTTACTATAATTCATAATCATTAGCTACAGTTCTGAAGTACTAAAAAATAAACCAAAAGTTTATACCATCATAAACCTTAAATTTACACCTTTATCATAAACCTTGACTTTGATTTTTAATCCATAACTACAGTTCTGAAACAATAAAAAAACCAATAAATTTTCACCTTCCTCATAAATCTTTAATTTATACCTTCATCATAAACCTTAAACTTTCACCTTCATCATAATCCTTAAATTTACTACTTCTTCATAAACCTTTACTTTAATTTGTGATCCTTATCTAAATTTCTAAACCATTAAAAAATTAACCTTAAATTTACTATTTCTTCATAAACGTTTACTTTAATTATTAATCCTTATCTACAGTTCTAAAATATTAAAAAATAAACCTTAAATTTACTACTTCTTCATAAACCTTTACTTTAATTTTTAATCTGTAAATACCCTTCTGAAACATTAAAAAAAACAATAAATTTACACCTTCATCATAAACCTTAAATTTACACCTTCATAATAAATGTTAAGTTTAACCTTCATTATAAACCTTAATTTAAATTCATCATCCTTATCTACAGTTCTGAAACATTACATAATAAACCTTTACATTAATTCTTAAGCCTTATTTACAGTTCTGAAACATAAACTATACAACCTTAATTTTACACCTTCTTCTTAAACTTTACTTTAATTCTTAATCCTTATCTACAATTCCAAAAAATTTAAAAATAAACTTAAAATTTACTACTTCCACATAAACCTTTACTTTAATTTTTAATCCATAACTACAGTTCTGAAACATTAAAAAAAAACAATAAATTTACACCTTCATCATAAACCTAAAATTTACAGCTTCATCATAAATCTTAAATTTTCACCGTCCTCATAAATCTTAAAATTATACATTCATCATAAACTTTAAATTTTCACCTTCATCATAAACCTTAACTTTAATTCTTAATCCTTATCTACAGTTCTGAAACATTACATAATAATCCCTTACATTAATTCTTAAGCCTTATCTACAAATCTGAAACATAAACTAAAAACCCTTAATTCTACACCTTTTGCTCATACTTTACTTTAATTCTTAATCCTTATCAACAGTTCTAACACAATAAATAATAAAAACTTAAAATTTACTCCTTCTTCATCAATCTTTACTTTATTTTCTTAATCCTTATCTACAGTTCTGAAACAATTAATAATAAACCTGAAATATACACCTTCATCATAAACCTTTACTTTCATTCTTATCTACAATTCTGAAACATTAAAAAATAATCCTTAAATTTACTACTTCTTCATAAACCATTACTTTAATTCTTAATCCTTTTACACAGATCTGAAACATTAAATAATAAACCTCAAATTTAGTACTTCTTCATAAACCTTTTCTAAAATTCTTTATCCTTATCTTCAGTTCTGAAACATTTAAAAATAAATCCAAAATTTACACCTTCTTTATATACCTTTACTTTAATTCTTAATCCTTATCTACAGATCTAAAATATTAAATAATAAAAACTTAAATTTTACATCTTCTTCATCAATCTTTACTTTATTTTCTTAATCCTTATCTACAGTTCTGAAACAATTAATAATAAACCTGAAATATACACCTTCATCATAAACCTTAAATTTATACCTTCATCATAAATCTTAACTTTAATTCTTAATCCTTATCTACAGTTCTGAAACATTATATAATAAATCCAAAATTTACACCTTCTTTATATACCATTACTTTAATTTTTAATCCTTATCTACAGTAATGAAATATTAAATAATAAATCTAAAATTTACAACTACTTCATAACTTTTACTTTCATTTCTAATCATTATCTACAGTTCTGAGGTATTAAAAAATAAACCAAAAGTTTACACCATCATAAACCTTAAATTTACACCTTCATCATAATCCTGAAATTTAATTCTTGATCCTTATCTACAGTTCTGAAACATTACATAATAAACCTTTACAGTATAACTTAAGCCTTATCTACAGTTCTAAAACATTTTAATAATAAACCTAAAATTTACTACTTCTTCATAAACCGTTACTTTAATTCTTGATCCTTATCTACAGTTATTAAACATTAAATAATAAACCTGAAATTTACATCTTCTTCATAAACCATTACTTTAATTCATGATCATTATCTACAATTCCAAAAAATTAAAAAATAAACCTTAAATTTACTACTTCCTCATGAACCTTAAATTTAATTCTTGATCCTTATCTACAGTTCTGAAACATTAAATAATAAATTTAAAATTTACTACTTCATCACAAACCTTTACTTAAATTCTTTATCCTTATCTACAGTTCTGAAACTTTACATAATAAACCTTTATTTTCATTCTTAATTTCTATCTACAGTTCTGTAACATTTGAAAATAAACTTTAAATATACTCTTCCTTTATAAACATTGACTTTAATTCTTATATACAGTTCTGAAACATGAATTAATAAACCTATAATTAACTACTTGTTCATAACCCTTTACACTTAATTCTTGATCCTTATCTACAGTTCTGATACATTAAATAATAAACCTAAAATTTACACCTCTTTCATACGCGTTTGCTTTAATTTTTAATCATTATCTACAGTTCTAACACATTAAATAATAAAAACTTAAAATTTTCACCTTCTTCATAAATCTTTACTTTAATCCTTAATCCTTATCTACAGTTCTGAAACAATTAATATAAAACCTGAAATATACACCTTCATCATAAACCTTTACTTTCATTCTTATCTACAATTCTAAAACATTAAAAAATAAACCTTAAATTTACTACTTCCTCATAAACATTTACTTAATGTCTTAATCTTTGTCTACAAATCTGAAACATTAAATATTAAATCCAAAATTTACATCTACTTCATACCTTTTACTTTAATTTTTAATCATTATCTACAGTTCTGAAGTATTAAAAAATGGACCAAAAGATTACACCTTCATCATAAACCTTAAATTTACACCTTCATCATAAACCTTAACTTTAATTCTTGGTCCATATCTACAGTCTTGAAACATTACATAATAAACCTTTACATTATATCTGAAGCCTTATCTACAAATCTGAAACATAAACTAAAAAACCTTAATTTTACGCCTATTTCTCATACTTTACTTTAATATTTAATCTTTATAACAGTTCGAATACATTAAATAATAAAAACTTAAAATTTACACCTTCTTCATAAATCTTTACTTTAATTCTTAATCCTTAACTACAGTTCTGAAACAATTAATAATAGACCTGAAATATACACCTTCATAATAAACCTTTACTTACTTTGTTATCTACAATTCTAAAACATTAAAAAATAAACCTTAAATTTACTACTTCTTCAGAAACCTTTACTTTAATTCTTAATCCTTTTATACAGATATGAAACATTAAAAAATATTTCCAAAAATTTACACCTTCTTTATATACCTTTACTTTAATTCTTAATCCTTATCTACAGTTCTGAAACATTAAATAAAAAATCTAAAATTTACACCTATTTGATACACCTTTACTTTAATTTTTAATTATTATCTACAGTTCTGAAACATTAAAAAAATACCAATAAATTTATACTTTCATCATAAACCATAAATTTACACCTTCGTCATAAACCTTTACTTTACTTCTTATCTACAATTCTAAAACATTAAAAAATAAACCTTAAATTTACTACTTCCTCATAAACCTTTACTTTAATTCTACAGTTTTGAAACATAAATTAATAAACCTAAAAATATACACCATCTTCATAAGCCTTTACTTTAATTCTTAATCCTTATCTACAGTTCTGAAACATTCAATATGAACCTTAAATTTTCACCAGATTCATAAACCGTAAATTTTCACCTACTTCATAAAGCATTACTTTATATCTTATTCCTTATCAAAACTTTTGAAACATTAAATAAAAAACCTTAAATTTAATCCTTCCTTATAAACCTTTAACTTAATTCTTAATCCTTATCTACAGTTCTGAAACATTAAATAAGAAACCTTAAATATACAACTTCTACATAAACATTTAATTAAATTCTTTATCCTTATCTACAGTTCTGAAACATTAAATAATTAACATAAAATTTACTACTTCTTCATAAACCTTAACTCTAATTCTTGATGCTTATCTACTATTCTAAAATATTGAAAAATAAACCTTAAATTTACTACTTCTTCAGAAATCTTTACTTAAATATTTAATCCTTTTCCACAGTTCTGAAACATTAAATAATAAACCTAAAATTAACACATTCTTCACAAACCTTTACTTTAATACTTGATCCTTATTTATAGTTCTAAAACATTACATAAAATACCTTAAATTTAAACATTCTTCATAAAACTTAACTTTAATCCTACTCGATTCTTATCTACACTTTAGAAACATTAAATAAAAAACATTAATATTACACCTTTTTCAAAAACCTTTACTTTGATTTTGAATCTATATCTACATTTCTGAAACATTAAATAATAAACCTAAAATATACAACTGCTGCTTAAACCTTTACTTTAATTCTTAATCCTTATCTACAGTTCTGAAACATTAAGAAATAAAAAAACTCAAAATTTAAACCTCCTTCATAAACCATTACTTTAATTCTTAATCCTTATCTACAGTTTTGAAACATTAAATAATTAACCTAAAATTTACTACGTCTTCATAAACATTTACTTTAAGTTTTAATCTGTATCTACAGTTCTGAAACTAATCTATAAACATAAAATATACTACTTCTTCATAAAACTTTACTTTAAATCTTAATCCTTATGTATAGTTATGTAACATTAAATAATAAACCTAAAAAGTACAACTTCTTCATAAACCTTTACATTAATTCCTAATCCTTCTCAACAAAAGTTCTACATAAGTTAAAAATTCCAATAATTCGACGTTTCCTCACTAAGTTTTGAATTTCATAAAGTATCAACAAAAAAAAGCATGTTTTATAATACAATAAAATAAACATGACACGTTCTTTATCATGTCATCCAAAGCTGTTCTTTTAAAAATTGAAAATAATAATAATAAATAAATTCCAAGAATTTGACGTTTCGTCACTAAGTTTGGAATTTCAGAAAGTAACAGCACAAAACAGCAAGATTTATAATACAATAAAAAACATGACACGTTCTTTATCATGTCATTCAAACCTGTACTTTTAAAATCTGAAATAATAATATAAAAAAAATTCCAAGGATTCGACGTTTCGGCACTAAATAACGAATTACAGAAAGTAACAACAGAAAAAAAGCATGTTTTATAATACAATAAAATAAACATGACAAGTTCTTTATCAAGTCATACAAACCTGTACTTTAAAAATCTGAAAATAATAATAAAAAAAATTCCAAAATTTCGACGTTTCGGCACGAAGTAACGAATTTAAAGAAAGTAACAACACATAAAAAGCATGTTTTATAATACAATAAAATAAACATGACACGTTCTTTATAATGTCATTCAAACCTTTACTTTAATAATCTAAAAATAATAATAAAAAAAAAATTCCAAAATTTCGACGTTTCGGCACTAAGTAACGAATTACAGAAAGTAACAACACAAAAAAAGCATGTTTTATAATACCATAAAATAAACATGACACGTTCTTTATAATGTCATTCAAACCTGTACTTTTAAAATCTGAAAATAATAAAAAAAAAATTCCAAAATTTTGACGTTTCGGCACTAAGTAACGAAATACAGAAAGTAACGAAATACAGAAAGTAACAACACAAAAAAAGCATGTTTTATAATACAATAAAATAAACATGACACGTTCTTTATCATGTTATTCAAACCTGTTCTTTTAAAACTTGAAAATAATAATAATAATACATAAATTCCAAGAATTCGACGTTTCGTCACCAAGTTTAAAATTTTAAAAAGTTACAGTACAAAATAAGCAAGATTTACAATACAATAAAAAAACATGACACGTTCTTTATCATGTCATTCAAACCTGTACTTTTAAAATCTGAAAATAATAATATAAAAACATTCCAATAATTCGACGTTTCGGCACTAAGTTTTGAATTTTAGAAAGTAACAACAAAAAAAAGCATGTTTTATAATACAATATAATAAACATGACACGTTCTTTATCATGTCATTCAATCCTGTTCTTTTAAAACTTGAAAATAATAATAATAAATAAATTCCAAGAATGTGACGTTACGTCACTAAGTTAGGAATTTGAGAAAGTAACAGCACAAAATAAGCAAGATTTATAATACAATAAAATAAAAATGACACGTTCTTTTTCATGTCATTCATACCTGTACTTTTAAAATCTGAAAATAATAATATAAAAAAAATTCCAAGGATTCGACGTTTCGGCACTAAGTTTGGAATTTTAAAAAGTTACAGCACAAAAAAAGCAAGATTTCTAATACAATAAAAAAACATGACACATTCTTTATAATGTCTTTCAAACCTGTACATTTAAAATCTGAAAATAATAATATAAAAAAAATTCCAAGGATTCGACGTTTCGGCACTAAGTAACGAAATACAGAAAGTAACGAAATACAGAAAGTAACAACACAAAAAAAGCATGTTTTATAATACAATAAAATAAACATGACACGTTCTTTATCATGTTATTCAAACCTGTTCTTTTAAAACTTGAAAATAATAATAATAATACATAAATTCCAAGAATTCGACGTTTCGTCACCAAGTTTAAAATTTTAAAAAGTTACAGCACAAAATAAGCAAGATTTACAATACAATAAAAAAAAATGACACGTTCTTTATCATGTCATTCAAACCTGTACTTTTAAAACTAGAAAATAATAATAAAAATAAATTCCAAGGATTCGACGTTTCGTCACTAAGTTTGGAATTTCAGAAAGTAACAACGCCAAAAAAGCACGTTTTATAATAGAATAAAATGATAATGACTCGTTCTTTATCATGTCATTCAAACCTGTACTTTTAAAACTTCAAAATAATAATAATTAATAAATTCCAATAATTCGACGTTTCTGCACTAAGTTTGGAATTTCAGAAAGTAACAAAACAAAAAAGCATGTTTTATAATACAATAAATTAAAAATGACACGTTCTTTATCATGTCATTCAAACCTTTACTTTTAAAACTAGAAAATAATAAAAATAAAAAAATTCCAAGAAATCGACGTTTCGTCACTAAGTTTGGAATTTCAGAAAGTAACAGTACAAAAAAAGCAAGATTTGTAATACAATAAAAAAACAAGACACGTTCTTTATCATGTCATTCAAACCTGTACTTTCAAAACTTGAAAATAATAATAATAAATAAATTCCAATAATTCGACGTTTCGTCACTAAGTTTGGAATTTCAGAATGTAACAGCACAAAATAAGCAAGATTTATAATACAATAAAATAAACATGACACGTTCTTTATCATGTCATTCAAAACTGTACTTTCAAAACTTCAAAATAATAATAATTAATAAATTAGAAAGATTCGACGTTTCGTCACTAAGTTTGGAATTTCAGAAAGTAACAGTACAAAAAAAGCAAGATTTATAATACCATAAAATAAAAATGACACGTTATTTATCATGTCATTCAATTCTGTACTTTTAAAACATGAAATTAATAAAAATAAAAAAATTCCAAGGATTTGACGTTTCGGCACTGAGTTTGGAATTTCAGAAAGTAAGAAGACAAAAAAAAGCATGTTTTAGAATACAATAAAATAAAAATGACACGTTCTTTATCATGTCATTCAAACCTGTACTTTTAAAATCTGAAAATAATAATATAAAAACATTCCAATAATTCGACGTTTCGGCACTAAGTTTTGAATTTTAGAAAGTAACAACAAAAAAAAGCATGTTTTATAATACAATATAATAAACATGACACGTTCTTTATCATGTCATTCAATCCTGTTCTTTTAAAACTTGAAAATAATAATAATAAATAAATTCCAAGAATGTGACGTTACGTCACTAAGTTAGGAATTTGAGAAAGTAACAGCACAAAATAAGCAAGATTTATAATACAATAAAATAAAAATGACACGTTCTTTTTCATGTCATTCATACCTGTACTTTTAAAATCTGAAAATAATAATATAAAAAAAATTCCAAGGATTCGACGTTTCGGCACTAAGTTTGGAATTTTAAAAAGTTACAGCACAAAAAAAGCAAGATTTATAATACAATAAAAAAACATGACACATTCTTTATAATGTCTTTCAAACCTGTACATTTAAAATCTGAAAATAATAATATAAAAAAAATTCCAAGGATTCGACGTTTCGGCACTAAATAACGAATTACAGAAAGTAACAACAGAAAAAAAGCATGTTTTATAATACAATAAAATAAACATGACAAGTTCTTTATCAAGTCATACAAACCTGTACTTTAAAAATCTGAAAATAATAATAAAAAAAAAATTCCAAAATTTCGACGTTTCGGCACGAAATAACGAATTTAAAGAAAGTAACAACACATAAAAAGCATGTTTTATAATACAATAAAATAAACATGACACGTTCTTTATCATGTCATTCAAACCTGTACTTTTAAAACTTGAAAATAATAATAATAAATAAATTCCAATAATTCGATGTTTCGTCACTAAGTTTGGAATTTCAGAAAGTAACAACCCAAAAAAATCATGTTTTATAATACAATAAAATAAAAATGACACAATCTTTATCATGTCATTCAAACCTGTTTCTTTTAAAATCTGAAAAAAATAATATAAAAAAAATTCCAAAATTTCGACGTTTCGACACTAAGTAACGAATTACAGAAAGTAACAACACAAAAATAGTATGTTTTATAATACAATAAAATAAACATGACACGTTCTTTATCATGTTATTCAAACCTGTTCTTTTAAAACTTGAAAATAATAATAATTCATAAATTCCAAGAATTCGACGTTTCGTCACTAAGTTTAAAATTTTAAAAAGTTACAGCACAAAATAAGCAAGATTTACTATACAATAAAAAAACATGACACGTTCTTTATCATGTCATTCAAATCTGTACTTTTAAAACTTGAAAATAATAATAATAAATAAATTCCAATAATTCGACGTTTTGTCACTAAGTTTGGAATTTCAGAATGTAACAGCACAAAATAAGCTAGATTTATAATACAATAAAATAAACATGACACGTTCTTTATCATGTCATTCAAACCTGTACTTTTAAAACTTCAAAATAATAATAATTAATAAATTCCAAGGATTCGACGTTTCGGCACTAAGTTTGGAATTCCAGAAAGTAACAACACAAAAAAAGCATGTTTTATAAGACAATAAAATAAAAATGACACGTTCTTTATTATGTCATTCAAAACTGTACTTTTAAAATCTGAAAATAATAATAAAAATAAATTCCAAGGATTCGACGTTTCGTCACTAAGTTTGGAATTTCAGAAAGTAACAACACAAAAAAAGCATGTTTTATAATACAATAAAATAAAAATGACACGTTCTTTATCATGTCATTCAAACCTTCACTTTCAAAATCTGAAAATAATAATATAAAAAAAATTCCAATAATTCGAAGTTTCGTCACTAAGTTTGGAATTTCAGAAAGTAACAACGCCAAAAAAGCACGTTTTATAATAGAATAAAATGATAATGACTCGTTCTTTATCATGTCATTCAAACCTGTACTTTTAAAACTTCAAAATAATAATAATTAATAAATTCCAATAATTCGACGTTTCTGCACTAAGTTTGGAATTAAAAAAAGTAACAACACAAAACCAGCAAAATTTGTAATACAATAAAAAAAACATGACAAATTCTTTATCATGCCATTCAAACCTGTACTTTTAAAACTTGAAAATAATAATATTAAATAAATTCCATGAATTCGACGTTTCGGCACTAAGTTTGGAATTTCAGAAAGTAACAACACCAAAAAAGCACGTTTTATAATACAATAAAATAAAAATGACACAATCTTTATCATGTCGTTCAAACCTGTACTTTTAAAATCTGAAAATAATAATATAAAAAAAATTCCAAGAATTCGACGTTTCGTCACAAAGTTTGTAATTTCAGAAAGTAACAACACAAAAAAAGTATGTTTTATAATACAATAAAATAAAAATGACACGTTCTTTATCATGTCATTCAAAACTGTACTTTTAAAATCTGAAAATAATAATATAAAAAAAATTCCAATAATTCGACGTTTCGTCACTAAGTTTGGAATTTCAGAATGTAACAGCACAAAATAAGCAAGATTTATAATACAATAAAATAAACATGACACGTTCTTTATCATGTCATTCAAACCCGTACTTTTAAAACTTCAAAATAATAATATTAAATAAATTCCATGAATTCGACGTTTCGGCACTAAGTTTGGAATTTCAGAAAGTAACAACACCAAAAAAGCACGTTTTATAATAGAATAAAATGATAATGACACGTTCTTTATCATGTCATTCAAACCTGTACTTTTAAAACTTGAAAATAATAATAACAAATAAATTCAAATAATTCGACGTTTCGTCACGAAGTTTGGAATTTCAGAAAGCAACAGCACAAAATAAGCAAGATTTATAATACAATAAAAAAACATGACACATTCTTTATAATGTCTTTCAAACCTGTACTTTTAAAATCTGAAAATAATAATATAAAAAAAATTCCAATAATTCGACGTTTCGTCACTAAGTTTGGAATTTAAAAAAGTAACAACACAAAACAAGCAAAATTTGTAATACAATAAAAAAAACATGACATGTTCTTTATCATGTCATTCAAACCTGTACTTTTAAAATCTGAAAATAATATTATAAAAAAAATTCCATGAATTCGACGTTTCGGCACTAAGTTTGGAATTTCAGAAAGTAACAACACCAAAAAAGCACGTTTTATAATAGAATAAAATGATAATGACACGTTCTTTATCATGTCATTCAAACATGTACTTTTAAAACTTGAAAATAATAATAATAAATAAATTCCAATAATTCGACGTTTCGTCACTAAGTTTGGAATTTCAGAAAGTGACAGCACAAAATAAGCAAGATTTATAATACAATAAAATAAACATGACACGTTCTTTATCATGTCATTCAAACCTGTACTTTTAAAACTTCAAAATAATTATAATAAAAAAATTCCAAGAAATCGACGTTTCGTCACTAAGTTTGGAATTTCAGAAAGTAACAGTACAAAAAAAGCAAGATTTATAATACAATAAAAAAACATGACACGTTCTTTATCATGTCATTCAAACCTGTACTTTTAAAACTTGAAAATAATAATAATAAATAAATTCCAATAATTCGACGTTTCGTCACTAAGTTTGGAATTTCAGAAAGCAACAGCACAAAATAAGCAAGATTTATAATACAATAAAATAAAAATGACACGTTCTTTATCATGTCATTTAAACCTGTACTTTTAAAACTTGAAAATAATAATAATAAATAAATTTCAATAATTCGACGTTTCGTCACTAAGTTTGGAATTTCAGAAAGTAACAATACAAAATAAGCAAGTTTTATAATATAATAAAATAAAAATGGCATGTTCTTTATCATGTCATTCAAATCTGTACGTCAAAAACCTGAAAATAATAATAATAAAAATTCCAATTGTTCGACGTTTCGACACTAAATTTGGAATTTCACCAAGTAACAACACAATATAAGCTAGTTTTATAATGTGATAAAAAAAACGTGATACGTTCTTTATCATGTCTTTCAAACCCTTACTTCAAAAACTTTAAAATAATAATAAAAAAAATTCAAATAATTCGACGTTTCGACATCTATTTTGGAAGTCTATCAAGCTACAATTTAAAATAAGTTTTTTTCTGTAATACAATAAACTGTAAATGATACGTAGTTATATTTATTATCAAAATCTTTACGCGTAAAATAATAAAACAATGAAATATATTGCAGAATTTTCATGTTTCAATCAAAATATTGATATTTCTCTAAATATGATACCAAAGTTAACGTCTATTATATTGCTATAAGGTAGTAGTAATATACCTTAGTTATCAAGTTATTTATAACTGTATTATAAAATGCTGAATAAGAATAAACACAATGAAATACAATATTACAAATTTGGAATTTCATCAATTAAATCAGCAATGATAGCTTTTTTTTTTATAAAATACTAACTTTGTTATTAAATGTATAAAACCTGTATATTAAAATAGCGAAGCCTTTCCCGGTGTGTGTTGAAGAAACAGTTCTAGTCATAGTCCCGGCACTTTGCTTAGAAGATGACGGCAGTGCATTTGTCCGTCGAAACGTTGCGTTACAATCGCTTTGTTACCCGGGTGGAAACGCGAAAAATTAACGAAGTAAATAAATTATTAAAACCAGTACTTTATAAATGTAAATAAAAAAAATAAGAAACGATTGCAGTTGTATTCGTGCATACGATGAGTCCGTTTGTGGACTTACACACGTTGATTGAGTCGAACTGCGAATTAAAAAATACTCCAGAAGGTCCAAACACACATTAGTGGCTCACTGTAAACTACAGGAGTGGTCTCTTCCGAGCACTCAACTTTGACTTCGGAACTTACCCTCAGGTAAACAGCTGACATACGTATGCATCCCCTTCCATGTTGGTATCGAAGGCAATGATCAGCCGATGCCGCAACATCCAGCCTAAACACGCACACACTTGCTGGTGTTCATCTCCTGTCGCAAGGTACGGAGGGATGTCGTCATAGATATTTACTAAAACAGAAAGCAGAGGCAGTGTCCCATAAGAACATAATCAAACATAATTAACGATTGCGCGATCACGCTACAAAAAAGGGAGAGACTATGGAATACCAGAACCCCGATCAATCATGGAATTTTATTAGCGACTTGAACGTGTTTGATATCATCTAATATAGCCATACTAGATTTCCTAATATAATATAAATCATATTGTACTCTTGGCGCAGTTAATACCCTGTCACTAATGAAACCACAATGTAGTTGTAAAGTGAAACGTGGTCACTAACAACCACCTCGGTTGATGTAACAATAAACTAAATATTTTAAAAAAATAATGGAAATATTTTCAGTAATCCTGAATTTATTCATTAAATTGGTAATTATCAAGTCGGGAGAAAAAGACAGGGAAATGTGACAAAAATAAAGAATATCTATAAAAATCAATAAATACAGGCATTAAAACAGAATTGTGGAAGTAATTTATCTATATTTCAATATCGAAACAAATAAAATACACAAGGTAAGGCATTTTAAAAAACAGTAAATTATTAGGCCCTAATAGGTTACATATTACAAGGAAAGATCAGAAGCAACATTTACGGCTTGCATATCACATTCATAATCAAATAAATTAATTATGGGCATTAATACGTCTGCATGAAATTATTATCTCGAATAAAAAAAATCAATTTAACTTCCATATCAAAATTAATAGATCACAGAATTCGTTTGCAATAAAGATATCACTATTTTGTTAGGACCGAATCGCTTACATAACATACGACACGACCAAATGCAACACTAACGGCCTGCATATTACGTTCAGAATTAATTAAATAAATGCATTAATCAATCATATTACATGGAATTATATCGAATAAAACTCTTTTATATTGAATTTCCATATGAAAAGTAAAGAAACAACAAGCGACTGCAGTGAAAGGTATCAGCAGTTCGTTTGACCGGAATTCGTTACATTATATGAGTGAAGGTTGATTGCAACATTTACGGCCTGCATATTACGTTCATAAATACGTTTCCACGTACCTTGTGCCGCCCACGGTTGTACTGAAAGGCGTGATATGTAATTCTGCATCGGATGCTACACTTTACTGCACTGGAATAAACGATTGAACGACTGCGAAACGACTTTTTATTACGAGCGATTAACGTGTCCGAGATTCAAACGCCCGCCATATTGCGAAGGTTTTGTGACTCGCTCCAAAGCTCACATGGAGATGTCTTTGGCCAGAGTAATATTTACCCAGCCAAGTGCATTGAATATCTTCAGTGTTAGGCCGGACGGTTACAGCACCGTCAATCCTACATTAATGGCATGCATTTTACGTCCACAATTAAATAAATAAAAGACAAGCATTAATACGTCATACTGAAAGAAATAATCCGGAAGAAGACTGTATTCCCATATTACTTAAAATTAAACACAAGTTACTGCACCTACAAAAATCAGGTTTAAATGAAGCACGTACGGCTTGTGTTAATAACTGATTAAATTAAATTAAATACAGGCAATAATGAAGCATTGTGTAAGAATTTAACTGGAAATTTTTTTAACTATATTTACATATCGTAATTAATAAAATACAGTATGTACGGCACTTAAAAAAACAGTAATATGTTAGGCTGGAATCGGTTACATATTATGGGGAAAGATCAAATAAAACATTTACGGCTTGCATATCACATTCCTAATAAAATAATTAAAATTTGGGCATTAATACGTGAAAATAAAATATATTATCTCGAACAAAAAAATAAAATTTAATTTCCATATGAGAAAGTAATGAATCACAGAATTCTATTGCAATAAAGATATCACTATTTTGTTAGGACCGAATCGCTTACATAACATACGACACGACCAAATGCAACACTAACGGCCTGCATATTACGTTCAGAATTAATTAAATAAATGCATTAATCAATCATATTACATGGAATTATATCGAATAAAACTCTTTTATATTGAATTTCCATATGAAAAGTAAAGAAACAACAAGCGACTGCAGTGAAAGGTATCAGCAGTTCGTTTGACCGGAATTCGTTACATTATATGAGTGAAGGTTGATTGCAACATTTACGGCCTGCATATTACGTTCATAAATACGTTTCCACGTACCTTGTGCCGCCCACGGTTGTACTGAAAGGCGTGATATGTAATTCTGCATCGGATGCTACACTTTACTGCACTGGAATAAACGATTGAACGACTGCGAAACGACTTTTTATTACGAGCGATTAACGTGTCCGAGATTCAAACGCCCGCCATATTGCGAAGGTTTTGTGACTCGCTCCAAAGCTCACATGGAGATGTCTTTGGCCAGAGTAATATTTACCCAGCCAAGTGCATTGAATATCTTCAGTGTTAGGCCGGACGGATACAGCACCGTCAATCCTACATTAATGGCATGCATTTTACGTCCACAATTAAATAAATAAAAGACAAGCATTAATACGTCATACTGAAAGAAATAATCCGGAAGAAGACTGTATTCCCATATTACTTAAAATTAAACACAAGTTACTGCACCTACAAAAATCAGGTTTAAATGAAGCACGTACGGCTTGTGTTAATAACTGATTAAATTAAATTAAATACAGGCAATAATGAAGCATTGTGTAAGAATTTAACTGGAAATTTTTTTAACTATATTTACATATCGTAATTAATAAAATACAGTATGTACGGCACTTAAAAAAACAGTAATATGTTAGGCTGGAATCGGTTACATATTATGGGGAAAGATCAAATAAAACATTTACGGCTTGCATATCACATTCCTAATAAAATAATTAAAATTTGGGCATTAATACGTGAAAATAAAATATATTATCTCGAACAAAAAAATAAAATTTAATTTCCATATGAGAAAGTAATGAATCACAGAATTCTATTGCAATAAAGACATCACTATTTTGTTAGGACCGAATCGCTTACATAACATACGACACGACCAAATGCAACACTAACGGCCTGCATATTACGTTCAGAATTAATTAAATAAATGCATTAATCAATCATATTACATGGAATTATATCGAATAAAACTCTTTTATATTGAATTTCCATATGAAAAGTAAAGAAACAACAAGCGACTGCAGTGAAAGGTATCAGCAGTTCGTTTGACCGGAATTCGTTACATTATATGAGTGAAGGTTGATTGCAACATTTACGGCCTGCATATTACGTTCATAAATACGTTTCCACGTACCTTGTGCCGCCCACGGTTGTACTGAAAGGCGTGATATGTAATTCTGCATCGGATGCTACACTTTACTGCACTGGAATAAACGATTGAACGACTGCGAAACGACTTTTTATTACGAGCGATTAACGTGTCCGAGATTCAAACGCCCGCCATATTGCGAAGGTTTTGTGACTCGCTCCAAAGCTCACATGGAGATGTCTTTGGCCAGAGTAATATTTACCCAGCCAAGTGCATTGAATATCTTCAGTGTTAGGCCGGACGGTTACAGCACCGTCAATCCTACATTAATGGCATGCATTTTACGTCCACAATTAAATAAATAAAAGACAAGCATTAATACGTCATACTGAAAGAAATAATCCGGAAGAAGACTGTATTCCCATATTACTTAAAATTAAACACAAGTTACTGCACCTACAAAAATCAGGTTTAAATGAAGCACGTACGGCTTGTGTTAATAACTGATTAAATTAAATTAAATACAGGCAATAATGAAGCATTGTGTAAGAATTTAACTGGAAATTTTTTTAACTATATTTACATATCGTAATTAATAAAATACAGTATGTACGGCACTTAAAAAAACAGTAATATGTTAGGCTGGAATAGGTTACATATTATGGGGAAAGATCAAATAAAACATTTACGGCTTGCATATCACATTCCTAATAAAATAATTAAAATTTGGGCATTAATACGTGAAAATAAAATATATTATCTCGAACAAAAAAATAAAATTTAATTTCCATATGAGAAAGTAATGAATCACAGAATTCTATTGCAATAAAGATATCACTATTTTGTTAGGACCGAATCGCTTACATAACATACGACACGACCAAATGCAACACTAACGGCCTGCATATTACTTTCAGAATTAATTAAATAAATGCATTAATCAATCATATTACATGGAATTATATCGAATAAAACTCTTTTATATTGAATTTCCATATGAAAAGTAAAGAAACAACAAGCGACTGCAGTGAAAGGTATCAGCAGTTCGTTTGACCGGAATTCGTTACATTATATGAGTGAAGGTTGATTGCAACATTTACGGCCTGCATATTACGTTCATAAATACGTTTCCACGTACCTTGTGCCGCCCACGGTTGTACTGAAAGGCGTGATATGTAATTCTGCATCGGATGCTACACTTTACTGCACTGGAATAAACGATTGAACGACTGCGAAACGACTTTTTATTACGAGCGATTAACGTGTCCGAGATTCAAACGCCCGCCATATTGCGAAGGTTTTGTGACTCGCTCCAAAGCTCACATGGAGATGTCTTTGGCCAGAGTAATATTTACCCAGCCAAGTGCATTGAATATCTTCAGTGTTAGGCCGGACGGTTACAGCACCGTCAATCCTACATTAATGGCATGCATTTTACGTCCACAATTAAATAAATAAAAGACAAGCATTAATACGTCATACTGAAAGAAATAATCCGGAAGAAGACTGTATTCCCATATTACTTAAAATTAAACACAAGTTACTGCACCTACAAAAATCAGGTTTAAATGAAGCACGTACGGCTTGTGTTAATAACTGATTAAATTAAATTAAATACAGGCAATAATGAAGCATTGTGTAAGAATTTAACTGGAAATTTTTTTAACTATATTTACATATCGTAATTAATAAAATACAGTATGTACGGCACTTAAAAAAACAGTAATATGTTAGGCTGGAATCGGTTACATATTATGGGGAAAGATCAAATAAAACATTTACGGCTTGCATATCACATTCCTAATAAAATAATTAAAATTTGGGCATTAATACGTGAAAATAAAATATATTATCTCGAACAAAAAAATAAAATTTAATTTCCATATGAGAAAGTAATGAATCACAGAATTCTATTGCAATAAAGATATCACTATTTTGTTAGGACCGAATCGCTTACATAACATACGACACGACCAAATGCAACACTAACGGCCTGCATATTACGTTCAGAATTAATTAAATAAATGCATTAATCAATCATATTACATGGAATTATATCGAATAAAACTCTTTTATATTGAATTTCCATATGAAAAGTAAAGAAACACTAAGCGACAGCAGTCAAAGGTATCAGAAGTTCGTTAGGTCAGAATCCGTTAGGTTATACGCAGCAAGGTCGTTTGCAACGTTAAGGGCATTCATATTACGGTCATAAATACGTTTCCACGTACCTTGTGCCACCCACTTGTGTACTGGAAGACGTGGCACGTAATTTTACATCAGATGCTACACCTTATTGCACTCCATTGAGCGATTGAACGCCCACGACACAAGATTTATTACGAGCGGTGCAGGTCCGTTAAATTCGAACGCGCGCCATATTGCGAAACTCTTGTGACGTCACGCGCCACTAGAGACTCGCTCTCATTGGCAAAGATATAGTTATCTAGCAAAGTGCAATGAATATATCCTGTGATCGGCCAGACGGTTACTTTAGGATAAAATGCTATATGGCTTCAATTTTAAGTTCATAATTAATTAAACAAAATACACCCATTAATACGTCATTGTAGAAGGAATTAACTGGAAGAAAATTAATTAAACACGATTGCCATTTTAGAAACTTTGAAACACACAAGGCACTGCAGTTAGAAACGGCAGAAATCTAAATTTTTATTAAAAGAATAGGGGATACTATAGTAATTGATTTACGTTCTCTTATAGATTATAGAATAAGAACGGTTCCTAAGAAAAACACAAAGATACAGAAGACACTGGCAGACAGACTCTCACACACATACATACATACGCTTACATTCAGACATACACACATTAAGATATCCACACATTCACACATACATACATACATACATACATACATACAGGCAGGCACACACACACACACACACACAAATACATACATTTGCATACACATAAAACATACAGACATTCACTTAAACAAATATAAACACAAAAGACACCACCCTGAAGTTACAAACACACACACACACAAACATACAGAAGACACTTACACTCAAACAGACTCACACACGCATACATACACACGCATACATACACACACATTCAGATATCCACACATTCAGATATCCACACATTCAGATATCCACACATTCAGATATCCACACATTCAGATATCCACACATTCAGATATCCACACATTCAGATATCCACACATTCAGATATCCACACATTCAGATATCCACACATTCAGATATCCACACATTCAGATATCCACACATTCAGATATCCACACATTCAGATATCCACACATTCAGATATCCACACATGCACACACAGACAGGCACATACACATATACACTTATTTAGACATACACACACACAAATACATACATTCACTTACACATAATCACATAAAACATACAGACATTCACTTAAACACATATAAACACAAAAGACACCACCCCGAAGTAATATGCAAGTATCAAATACTCCAGGAAAGTCGTCTTGGAAATTTAGCAGTAGTCAGACGAAAAGTATAATATTCAGAAAGTGTCTGGATACATGTAACAGTTAAAACAGTTAGAACATTTTCCAAGGTGCAGTCTGTGAATTAACTACGTAATACTCAACGCTAAACATTTAGAGTGCACTGTAAATTGTTATATTTTCGATTTAGACCGTTGTCTTCGATTTTGGGAGCCCAGGCAACTGCATCCAGCAGTTAATGAACTTCGGAACGAGATAATAATATTTGCGTACGAATGAGTCAAACTTTCTTGAGTACCAGAGACAGTAAGTTAATTTTACAAAATTACTGTTTGTAAACTCATAAGTAAAGGTATTATCGTCAGATTTCGAATTTTATTCCGAATGTTAAGTGCATATTTTGTTTGTTGACATCGTAATAATCTATTGATGAAGCTTGATAAATTTAATTGTTAAGAAGTAGTTCTTTATTAATTGCCCAGTAAATGACCCTGAACTCAAAAGGAATTTGAGTTACAATGCATCTCAGATAAATGATCATTTGTGCCGTTGGTATTGGGAATAAATTTGTTGATTAATTAGGAGTAAAAAGATAATAATATTGAGTCATAAAGAAGATGGGAAGAAAGGAAGGAAGGTGGAAGTACAATTAATGGAAGAAACAAATGTAAGCAAGGAAATGGGACAAAAATGAGGTATAAATTATGGATTAATATTAACAAACAAACAGAAAATGTAAGCAGAAAAACTTGAAAATTTGGTACAAGAAGGAGAAGAATTATAAGAGGTTAAAGTAATTGTTATAATTTCTGCAACAAAAGGATTAATAAAATAGAAAAATAAAAGTATAATATAAATAACATAAATAATAGCATAATGATGTATTATTTGGAAAAATTATAATGGAAAATGGGTTATTCAATTGTTCCCAAAGCAGTGATAAATTATTATGACATATTTTCATGATAATAATGGACATGTTGGAATTGAATGAATGAAATTTATGATGGATAAAAGGGTGACTTGGAAGGGAACGATGACTGACATTAAAATTATGTTCGTAGTTAAGATAACTGTCAAAGAAATAAGTATAGAAACAGAGTATGAGTGTAAATTTCAGCATATTGTTGCACAAGAACCAGGAGAGATGATAGAAATTGATTTACTAGGACCATTACCTAGAAGCAAAGGTGGTTGTGTTTTTGTATTAGTAAATGTTGATATATTTTCTAAAATGGTAAAATTGTATGGTTTAATAAATGAAATAGCTAAGACATGTTTTAAAAAATTGGTAGAGGAATATTTTATTGGGTGAGCTAAAGCAAAGCAAATTTTAACTGATAATGGAAAGCAATTTAATTGAAAGAAGTTTAAAGGAGTTGTAACAATGTTTACAACAATAAGATATCCTCAATCAAATTTAGCAAAAAGATATATTTGACAAATAATAGACTGATAATGTAAATATGTTTACTTTGTTTAGAAAATTGATCACTATGTTAATATCACTTTGTAATATCAAAATCATTAATACAACAGTTACTTTGTACACACATCTTTGATCCTTGTATATATTCTCTCTCCTTTTTAAGCTCTATCGTAACAAGTGTAGATGTGTGTGTTCTGTTTAAGCAATATGTAAACTGTAATCGCATCATGCTTCGAGTAAAGCTTTTATGATTATCTTCAAACAGTGAACTTAAATTATTCTTCATTATTAGTTTGTCTAATACCATAATAGATATTATATTAGTATAATGTCTCATAGACAAGTTTTGTCAAAAGATAACAAATTGAAGATGTGTATTATAAATATAGTATGGTAATGAGTTATATTCCTGACGAATTACATTTGTTCAAGGAGTGCAAATGGGAAATTGGAAAGATATTACAATTTCTGGAAGAAATAACAAGTGAAATGGAAGAAAGCAAGACCAAAAATACTTATTGTGGCAGATTTGATACTTCTAAAAAAAACAGGAGTATCAGATCAGTATATAAACACATTTGAATGTTTCAAATTGTTTATGAAGGTCCTTACAGAATAATAACTAATAGAGGATTCAATAGCTATGACATTTCTTTTAATCATAATGCTTTACCTTATATATTAAACAGTACCCTTAAAACATAAACATTTACATTCATACCTTTACCTTAAATCTTAAACCGTTAACTATTCTCCTTAAACCATTAACCTTAAATCATTCCTATTCCTATTCCCTTTTATTGTCACTTTCTCATTCCATATAACTTTAACATACACTTAAATATTTATTCCTTAATCCTATATGTATACTTACATATAAAGTTTTGATCTACAATGTTCAACGTTAAAATGAAACATACAAGTGGATAGCATGAAATATGTGTTAAATGTGTTAAAATCCTGTTCAACAGATTACCAACTTAATAAACCATTAATTGGAAGAATATTATTTGCTCATCAGAAAATTAATGTCTGACCCACATTACAAACACATATTAAACAGGTGTTAGTTACTACAGGCCATTAGATCTGAATACAATATATTCTAAGATTAAGGAAAAGACTATTCACGATAGGTTAATCAAATTTCTGGACATTCAAGTCTACCTTGAGGGATGATACTGTAGACGGAAACATTTCTGGTGGGTGACACGGGACTGTTAAATATTTCACAATACTCCAAATTGTGTCCCAATCATGAACTTTATGATTTCACTCTCCCAGTTTGTAATCACCAGGAATTACAATTCTTTCAAATCATCATCTGCAACCAAATAAGTAGCACAGCTATTAGCTTCTGTATGGACCACTGCAATAGCAACACTTAAAAACTTGCTTGCAAACCGTAACCTGATTCAGTTTCATACAGGATACTACATTATAATAGAATTAAAGATTGTCAATTATTAATATTTGAAAGAATGATTTGTTGTATTCAAAATTTAAGTTTACATTACTGATGTTAATGTATTTGTTGTTGATGGTAGAGAAATAGAACCAATTAAAAAATGTTACAGTGATAGTGAGTGTGCATAATATAACATTCCGAAAGCTAATGTATTATAAACTATTTGATAAAACTGTAATCGAGAGTATCTGACATTAATTATAAATTTATATTCGGTAAGCTTTAGTTCAAAAATTTAACAATTCACAAATAAAGATTTATATTCATGAAATTTAAATAATCAAATTAATTTATTGTATGTAAAATAGTCTCCAATTTTCGGAATAATAAAAAGGGAGAAAGAAACCTTTAGCTTGTTCTGTATTATAAAGACAAGTATATCACAGGCAACATTAACGAATACCTAACCACATTTTACATTATTTACAACCCCAACAGGAATTAAATGACGTACCTTTAATCTCCACCTGAATGCTGTTGAAATATGTCTGACGCATATCTTATTCATACATACCAAACTGAAAGGAAGGGATTAGTTTCAGATCGTCTAGCTCAACCTGGAGTCTTACCAGAAACAGCTTCTCGAAGACTTTCGAGAGCGTTGGCAGCGGGGAGATCGGCGATAGTTGCTAGACTCCTTTCGGTCCTTTCCCGCCTTCTGTATGGCGCAGACGATGGCGTGCCTCCGGGCGCGGGGGAATCTCCGCTGGCGTAACAGAACGTTGAATATCCTCCTGACGTACTCGATGGCCTCCGGCGGAAGGTTCCTCAGCAGCACGTTGGGGAGCCCGTGGTATCCCGGCAGTTTGTCGGCCGGCAGCTTGGGGAGGATGCTACGTAGATCCTCGGTTGAAATCTCGGGGATTTCAACGTCTTCTTCCTGTTTCGTGGAAAATTAATTTTTTAAGTATTTGCTGACATACTCGAGGTGGGCTAAATCTATTAGATTTTCGACAGGGCGAAAGTTCCCTTCAAAGGCGTCTGCGAGCGCTTCTGCCTTTTCGGAGTGACTATACGCCGTGCCATTTACTCACGTTAAGTAAGGAATCAGAGTCCTCTTCTTGACGTAGGTTCTCGTAGAGCTTTGGCCGACTTATCCCGCGTGTTCTGCCAGCACTTTCTGGCTCGGTTCTTCTCCCGAATCAGGTCCAGGATGCTCGCGGGGAGGTCGGTCGTCCTCTGCCCGACGGGTCGCCGGGGCGCGGAGGTCTCGTTGGCGCAGTGGACGGTCATCTCCGTGATGAACTCCACTGCAGACTCTGTCCTCTGGATCCGGGGCCTCTGCTTAGAGTCTGCGAGTCCCTTCTTGAATTTCGCTCAGTAGTTTATAAGCGCTTCGATGAGGTCGAGATCTGCTTTCATTCTGAAAAAGACAGGATTACGGTCAGACGACAAGGCTTGCTACGTAAACCAATCCCAGATACCTGTAACCCTCTTTGTTACGGCAATGTCTAGGACGTCTGGGGCTCGTCCGCCAGACGGGTAGTGTTGGTTCCTCTGGGGACCAAACGTGCACTCCTCTCCCGGCAACACGCCGTAACACGATACCACTTCTGTTACACACTGGGGAGTTCCATTGCGTGTGTTTAGCGTTGAGGTTGCCCATCAGGATGACCTTCCTGCACAGGGCGAGCAGCTTCTTGACGTCGTCCGCGGCGATCCGACGCGACGGCGGATGATAGGCGCTGACTGCGAGGACCTCTCCGTCGCGCAGCTGCAGTACGGCTCCCGTCGCTTCGATGCTCGGTGTCGGCGGCAGGGGAAGAAAGTAGTGTGGAATGCACCTCTTGACGTAGATGGCCGTTCCTCCTCCAGCGGTGGGCCTATCCGTGCGGTAGCAGTGGTATTCGCGACTCTCACTGCTACTGCTGGCTTGAGGTGCGTTTCTGAATCAGAACGTACGTCGATATTTTGGTTAGTCCAGAACTGTCTGAATTCGTCAGTCTGTCACAAAATGCCATTGGCATTCCACATGCAGAAGCACAACTTACGGTCATTAAAACCCATAAGTTGGCTCCCAAGTTGGTCCTCCATTGGCTGTGGGTTTTCGCATCAATGATTGAAACCTCCGGCTAAACATTTGTGTTACCATCATTGTGACTTGCGGAAATCGCCCTTGATTTCGTGGACGCCGGCTAGCGTCACCTGTGGCTCCTGCCTCAGTGCGGGGGTCTGCGCCGGCGGCGGAAGTGGACGGGCCTCCGTAGGTTCCGCAGGTTTCTGCTTTCCTCCTCGGAGGACGTCTGCGAAGGAGACGCTCTCGTTGACTTTTCTGGTCGGTGCTGTCGCAGGTTTCTTCTTTTCCTGGAAAATTTTGATGTAGTATTTGTAGTTAGGGCATCCCTTCCAGTTATGCGGTATGCCCGGACTGGCCGCAGTTCCCGCACTTTAACTCAGCACGGTCCTCGGTCTTTGGCACAGTGCAGTGCACTCTCTCGTCGGGTGGTCTCCTTCGCAAATGACGCAGACCGGCCGACGAGTGCAGTGCCCAGATACGTGCCCCAAATCGCTGGCAGTTAAAGCACTGGGGAGGTCCCCGGCTAGCCCTGAGCTTCTCTACGGTAATCTTCAAATTAAACAGCGAGTCCAGCTGATACAAAGCCACGTTCTGGACCACCAGAAGATATAAGGGCATCGGCTCCTTGGTCCTGGGATGAGACGGGCGATGCACCGTCTCCACGTCGAACGACAGCTCGTGGAGCTCCTCCTTAATGTCGTCCGTTGGCGTCTCGAACGGGAGTCCTCGGAAGACCATCTTCAATTTCTTGATGGCTGAGTGTGTGTGATATTCCTTTTTCCGGGCAGACACCTCGTTGAATACGGCGACGTAGTCCTCCGATGACCGTGTCTTGATGCGAAGACCTCCTGAAACAATTTTTATTTCAGGAATAATCTTATATAATTTTCTGATGTGTCGTGAAATGGTATGGAACTGCCTACTGACCCTCACTACAATGGGCAGGATACTGAAACCCTTCGTTGTTGTCCTCTTGTGTTTCGTCGGGTGGTTAGGACAGAGAAGTTGTTGCTGGTAACAACTTCCTCCCTGACGACCGGTTTCGGCTGCTTGACCCCCCTTCTTCACCGGCAAGAAGATCCCAGAGCTCGTAGACGGAGTCGGCGGCTGCGGGGTCCTCTCCTGCGCCAGCGGCGGGCAGCAAGGCCTATCTGCGGCGGGCCTGGTCGCTCCGCTGCTGGTACCCGTACGGGTAGTCGGCGCCAAGTCTCTGGCTGTAACAACTACAGTAAAACCTAGGACAATTAACACAAGCTATTAAAATAAAAACTTATTTTTTCCATTTCGTTGCAACACTGACACGGTGGCTTGATCGAGCCTTGGAATTATCACGGATTTCTGTTCGCTGGTGAACCTCTCTCGCTTATTCAAAGCAGTTTTTACTCTGAAAAAACTTACATGATTCACTTATTAAAAAAATAAGAATGCTTGTTCACAAAACAGTCATATTCTTACAGTAGAAGAAAAATATAGTGAATATTATTAAAATATATCCAACATATTTTTTACAATTTCATTGTTACACTGGCAAAGCGGCCTGAAGTTAACCTTTACATTATATATTTAAGTTTTACCTTCAATCATAAACTTTTAACTGAAATCCTCAGCCTTTACTAAATATATCATAACAATGTTAACCTTTACATTGAGTCTTTAACCTTTATATTAAAACTTCAACTTTTACATGAATTTTTAAAACATTACATTAATTCTTATCTTACACCTGACAATTTAATGTTAAACCTAAAACTTAAATATTAAACCTTATCCATTATCGTAAATCTTTACCTTAAATATTAAACCTGTATATTAAATCTTGAACTTTTACCCTAAATATCTTCCTTAAATCTTAATCCATTACATATATCATAAACCACTACCTTCAATCATAATCCTTTATCTTAAATATTTACCCTAAATCTTAAACCTATACTTAATTTTTATAAAATATTAAACATTCCCTTATATTAATAAAACCTTAACCATAAATCAGAAACATTACCTTCAATTTTTAACATTTATCTTTTACAAAAACCTTACACTTTTATCTTAATCGTAAACATTCACTGTAAATCATTAACTTTTACCTTTAATCACATACTTCTGTCTTAAATCTTATACCTTACCTTCAATCTCAAAGCTAAACCCTTAATTCATAATCCATTAATTTTAAGTCTTAAAACGTTACTTTCAATCTAAAATCATTACCTTAATTTTTCAACAATTGCTTTAAATTTAAACATCAGATTTTAAATCTTTCCCTTAAAACCTAAACATTTACATTAAAAATCTATACCTTAAATTTTAAACATTTCCTTAATTTTTCTAAAACCTTCACCTTTAATCTAACTCATTTATCTCATTTCTCAAACCTTTTGTCTTAAATCTTAATGCTTCACTTTAAAATCTTAATCCATCACATAAAATCTCAAATCATTACCTTAAATCTTTAACCATACCTAAAATCTTTAACCATACCTAAAGTCTTAGAATCGTTATTTTAAAACATAACATTCATCTTAATTTTTATACCTTTAAACATTCACATGAAGGCAATTAATTAATTCTTCCACTTTCTATTCCATTTCCACTTAAACCTTTCCCCTTTTTAAATTTAAATCTAAAACCTTATTTTTGTATCATAAACCTTTAAATTTTAAACCTTTACTTACAATCTTAAACCTATACCTTAAATATTTTACAATTCCCATAAATCATAAACTTTTACCTTGAATTTTAAAAAATTACATTAATGATAAACCTTTATCTTAAAAACAAACCATTACCTTAAATCTAAAACCATTTCCTACAATATTAAAGTTTGAATTTCTCACTAAAACTTTTACCTTATACTTTCAATCTTAAACCTTTGTTTTCAATATTAAACCATTACCATCTATTTGAACCTTTACCATATGTCTTAAACCATTACCTTAATTTTACCGGTACTTTAAATTTAAATGTTTATCACAAATTTTAAACCTTTACCTATAATCTTAAACCTACGTCATTAATATTAAAAATTTACCTTAAATCCTTAACCTTCACCTTTGATCTTAAACTTTTATCCAAAATTGTACCTTATATCTTAAACCTTTAACTTAAATCGTGAACATTTACATTCAATCTTAAACCTTTACCTAACTTCCTTATATCTAAATCTTTACCTTAAATCTTAAACCATTACATTATACCTCATATTTACTTTCTTTCTAACCTGTACCTTTAAATATTTACCTTTAATTTTCAACATTTACTTTAAATATAAACTTTTACCATAAATCTTAAACCATCATCTTAAATTACAACTTTTACCTTGAATCTTAAATATTTACCATCTTTATGAAACATAAAGTTGACTCCTATAACTTCATTTAAATATTGAACCTTTTCCTATAATCTAAAACTTTTAACTTACATCTTACACATTTACCATAAATCTTAAACAATTACTTAAAATATAAAATTTTATTTTTAAGTGTAACCCCTTTCCTTAAATCTTACACCTTTACATTTGATCTAAAACCTTTACCTTCAATCTAACACATTACTTCATTTCTTATACCTTTGTCTTAAATCATAAAGCTTCACTTTAAAATCTTAATGCTTTACATAAAAAAACTTTTACATGAATTCTTAAAACATTACATTACATCTTAAACATTTCTCTAAAGTATTACACCTACCACTTTAATGTTAAGCAAACCTAAAACTTTAAATATTAAACCTTACCCATTATCTTAAACCTTAACCTAAATATCTTTAATAAATTTATATAAAATACATTTATCTTAAATCTTAACCTGATATCTTCAACCTTAAATTTATACCTTCATTCATAAACCTTGACTTTAATTCTTAATCCCTAACTACAGTTATTAAACATTCAATAATGAACCTTT
Organism: Zhengitettix transpicula; assembly: GCA_037074705.1. Lineage (NCBI taxonomy): Eukaryota > Metazoa > Arthropoda > Insecta > Orthoptera > Tetrigidae > Zhengitettix > Zhengitettix transpicula. The sequence goes on along the minus strand of CM073595.1, from coordinate 81,077,030 downwards.
ACATTAAATGTTAATTCATTGTCTTAAAAGTTAATCATTTGGCTTAAAAGTGAATCCATTAGCTTCGAAGTGAAAAAATACGTTAAATCTTTAACCGTACCTAAAATCTTAGATTCTTAATTTCTATTCTTTTAACCATTCACATGAAAGCAATTATTTAATTCTTCCAATTTTAATTTCATTTCCACTTATTAAATTTAAATTTAAAATCTTATTCTTGTATCTTAAACATATACCTTCATTCCCTTTAAATTTTAAACCTTTACTTACAAACTTAAACCTATACCTTAAATATTTTTTCCATTTCCATAAATCATTAACTTTTACCTTGATGATAAACCTTTATCTTAAAAACAAACCATTACCTTAAATCTTAAACCATTACATTATCTCTCAAATATTTACTTTATTTCTAAATTCTTTACCTTCATTCTAATACCTGTACCTTTAAATATTTACCTTTAATCTTCAACATTTACTTTAAATATAAACCTTTACCATAAATCTTAAACCATTATCTTACATCACAAGTTTTACATTGAATCTTAAATATTTACCTTCTTTATGTAACATAAAGCTGACTCCTATAACTTCATTTAAAAATTAAGCCTTTTCCTATAATCTAAAACTTTTAACTTACATCTCTAACAATTACTTAAAATATAAAAATTAATTTTTAAGTGTATTCCCTTTCCTGAAATCTTAAACCTTTACATTACATCTAAAATCTTTATCTTTAATTTTAAAAATTTACCTTCGATCTTGAACTTAAATCTGAATATTTACCTTAAATTCTAAACCTTCAACTTCAATCTCAAACCTTTCCCTTAAAAGTTAAACATTTATATTAAATATAGAAATCAATACCTTAAATTTTAAACATTTCCTTAATTTTTCCAAAACCTTTACCTTCAATCTAACACATTTTCTTCTTTTCTTAAACCTTTCTCTTAAATCATAAAGCTTAATGCTTTACATAAAAAACTTTTACATGAATTCTTAAAACATTACATTACATTACATCTTAAACATTTCTCTAAAATATTACACCTGCCACTTTAATGTTAAACAAACCTAAAACTTAAAATATTTAACCTTACCCATTACCTTAAACTTTTACCGTAAATTTTAAATCTGTATATTAAATCTTGAACCTTTACGTTCAATCATAAACATTTAAATTTGTGGTGATAATCCTCAGGCGCGTCAAGGATTCAGACACTGGCCGTGATCATGTGGCACCCTCATTCTCTCAGAGTCCTCTGGATGATGCAAGTTTGGGGCTGTACGTCCGTCCCTGCTCTACACTTTCTTCACAGCCCTTCGCTGCATGTAAAATGTCGATGGTCTCGATGAATTTTGGATCGAACTTTCCTGAAACAAGAAATGCAGTCACGTGTTAATTTAATTTCTGGGGTTTTTGGAGAGACGTTTCCCACGGTGTGACAGTGGAAGAGCGTCCTTTAACATACCATAACAATACAGTTTAATTACACAACGCCGAAACACATCTCTGCTCCACTGTATTGGTAACTCCAACCGACATGAAAGCTGAACTTTGCACAGCTGCGCGTCTCCGCCTCGCTCGTTTCGAAGTTTAGGTGAATGAAGAGTAAAATGAAATACTAGTTACCTAATAGCGTCGGGGTTGAAATAAACAAGAATTGATCAAGATCGAAGGAGAAAAGATTCACAGACATTAGATCAAGAAAGATCAAAAGATGGAAGAAGAACAGGTATGAGGTAACATCACGCCCATTATGTGTAGAACATGCCCTGAGGAATCTCTTAATTATTGCGAATGTCACATAGGTGCAGGACGTCACACGTTGGGAAGTTGTTGTTTATAGACGGACGCTGGTGACGTCGTCGAGAAATACCAACAGTTGCCACGCGCCAAATATGCGGTAGTCAAGAATTGGGGCCCCAACATCAGTAAACGAACCCTTCTACTGTCTCTACCGGCTCAAGACTTCCGCAAACTAATTCCTTGTCGGACGGACGGTACTAACAAATTAACTATTACAATAATCCCGGGAAACAAATATATACAAAAACAAATAAATTACAATGAATCAAATACTTAAAACATGCTAACTTTTAAAATATACACTATATTATACACAATTAAACTAACTTTAATTTAAAGACCGGGGTTCTTTATCCCAACTTTCATTAAGTGACTTCGGTTCGAGATTGTCGCCATTTCCCAGGGCGACTCCCATGTCTTCGGATGTTACTCCGGTCGAGTCTTCACAAGCCGAAATCTATCTTGACCCCCCAATATCGGTACATTGTCGTCTGGCAACTCTCGCCACGAACCCGAATGCCGTTTCTAAAGTCAAGTGCGTGGCAATCCCGGATCTAAATTTATTATTAATTATTTGTAACAATACGGTCCCCGAAAGTCGGTATGTGAGCAATTTATAATCCATTAATACAATTTTCTGCAACTTCCTCTAGTTGTCATTCCCTCCAGCAGCATTTTCGTTAATATTTTCCTGCTACTCTTCCGCCCTTTCCACAATTTGCGTATTAGTTTTCCTGTTTCTTTGGCCGAATTTACCATTTCTACTTCCGCAATAGCCAAACGCTCTTCTACTTCATCACATTATTTCTGTTTTCCGCATCAATCACAACTAGTTTCACTAAATCCGATCCCCTGGTCTCGAACTGCTCCGCTAATTCTCCCGTCACGTTGAAGATTCCATTGTTCATATCGTTCTTCACTTTCTTTTTTTTATGCTCCACTTCCCGAAATTATTATTGTACTCTGGTTACCGCACTCCTCGTTATGCTGACTTTTGAAACCATCGAATGTCTTCTCTAACCTACCAAATTTTCCATCTATCATTTCCATCATCGTCATTAACAAGGCTTCCACTTCCCGTAAATACCTTAACCAAAGTAATCAGCCAGAGGTGTGAAATATTCACATAACCCTCTTTCCAAATACTCTTTTTATATCATACATTTGCTTGCAGACCCTGCCAAATAAAGTTAAAAATAAAATAAAGTAAGTAAAAGCGCTCTGTGACGTCACGCAAAAGAAATCGCCATTTTTACATCGGTTGTCAATTGCCACGTGAAATTGAGTATTCTTATCATGTTAAATTTTGACCAATAGAAATAGAGTACTTATCGCTTCTCTCGACTGTCGAAAACATTCGAGAACATAATGAATTTCTTGAGCAAAATTATGTTTTATACCAGAAGAGTTTGGCTTCAGTTAGGTTGGCACATCATGCCTACGAGAGATTATGGCATGATGGATTGCTCTGCAAGCTTGTTACACTCTTATTTGACTGGGATGAACATACAGCAGCTGCCTTGGCCCTACCCTGTTCAATATCTACATCAATGACGTCCCGAAGAGTCCGGAAACCGAATTAGCGTTGTATGTGGATGATGCAGCCTATTTTGCCTCCGGGAATAATCAAAATTATGTAGCGAAGAAGCTCCAGCGGTCTGTAAAAGGTTTTCAATCCTGGGCGAACCGCTGGAGAATGCGAATCAATGGCCATAATGTTCACGCGTGAGAGAATTCCACATTGTAGATATAATGGCAGGGGGAACCGATGTTCAATGGACTAAGGCTGGACAAGCGACTGACCTTTGGGGAGCAGAACAGAAAGAACAAAGCAATAAGAAGTTGTTTAAAACTATGCTCAAGCTTTACACGACAATGGTACGTCCTGTACTTGTGTACGGTAGCGATCAGGCTCAGACATACGCAATATGCTAGGGTTAGGTACAATTAAAAAACATTTAGCAGACAAGAATAAAAGAATTTTTGATAGGTCTAGGATATCTCAATACAATAATATTAGAATAATTTCAACTACTGATAGCGAATTAAGGAATAGGACAACTAGATTTTAGGTAATAGTATATATAGTATAGTTAGGATTAATGTAATAGGTTAAATTTAGGGCACGCCTGGGCCTCAACACCACAATTAGGCAAACAATTTTAACTGTTTAAAAGGCAAGAGCTACGCTCGGAACTCGAGTTTACTTGTGGCTGCTCTTGCCTTTGTTTCCTTTTAATAATTTAAACGACTCTTCGGGTCAACGTAAGTCAACACAAATAGCTAAAGGACGTATCAGTCTGCAAAATAAAGTCAACTGAAGATTACAAAAATCTATTCTCTATAGAACTCGAGTAATCTTCAAGATAAATATATTCTCAATGCAATGGAGCCACCCCATAAGAAAAACACACTCTCACAATGTGCTTCTGCACGCGACCGTTTACATGTGTTAAATGACGCACAACATTATGTCATAAAGTTTACATCGAAATACTAATTAGACGTAACATAAATTCAAAATTGAGAACAGCCACAAATCGTACAAAGATTTGCATTAACGCCATAATCTATTCTCCTCGTAACTCTAATAGCAATCAAGTGGCGAACGACTTTGAAAGACGCAGAGGGTCCAGAAAAGCAGTACCAAATAGTACTGGCCCCATCTAAATGCAACACATATCAAATAAATCCTGAGCCGGTGAAAAACCAAAGACCAGTTATTTTTTCTACTGTGGGATATTTGTACACCACCAGCAGTGTCCACGCGGACAGACTCGCTTACAGCTAAGAAAATCGACATGCACTCTAGTAATAAGCCGTTTAGATCTCACGCTTAGTGTAGTGGAGGAGCGTGTCTGGATGGCGAAAATACCGCAAGAATATACACAACTCTAACAGAGATACCAATTTGTAGTAAACGTGATTAAGATGCCAATTGTAATAAATACCTGATTAAAAGTAATATATCTCCAATTTAAATATATTACCTTAGAAAATGAAAACTATACAACTTTTTACAATAGAAATTTAACGCCTGTTTACTATCCCCAAGTAAAACCTTGGAACATCAAAAGCGGTTCAACGTTACTTAATGCTTCTCCACTTTGCTACAGCATGGTTGCATTGCCCAGTGCCACCATCAGCGATTTGTTGGCAATCGGTATACTAAATACAAATTGGATCCACTATAACGCAGAAACCTGCTTACCTGAGAACGTCCGACTCGAGTGCACTCAACCAAGCGACTACATTTTGACCCAGAGTTGAATGTTAGATAAACATTGGGCGTAACGGAAATACATCGCCTGTGCTGCCGAACTCAAGACAGAAAATCTTCAACAAAATAAATTCCTTAGTATTCGCTATAATAGGGTAATGGAGACAAACATAACTTTATTTTTCTATATCATTAAGTTGATATAATATCTCATGATTGTCTGTAAAAGAAAAAGATATTATGTTACGTTGCAGTACCTGGGTATCGTCGTTCCCATTCGTTTGCTTTGGTTTTTTAGGGGTTACATATCAACGAATGCTATTAAAATTATTTACACAAACAAAAAGATTAATTACAAAATAGAGCAGGTTTTACTTAATTTCTTTTTACTAAGTTACGAGACTTTAATTTATAATCTATATAAAAACATAATGATTATAAGTAAAACAATAATAATCAAAAGTATGAGAACATTCTTCACTCGAAACGTTTACGAAATAAAATAAAATAGAAATTGTGTAACTAAAACTATTCTACCTCCGAGGTAATTAATTTTAATTCAATATAATTCCCAATTAATATGAAGGTCAATTTAAATACAGTTTGAAACATCAAATATTTCTCTAAACAAAGTAAACTAATAATCAATTCTTTCATATTTATCTTTTCGAAAACATGCATTATTAATGAGTAACGTTGAAGGAGGCATTTGTGTGTGAGAAAAACGAATAATATCTGTGTATGTCTAGAAGCAAACTGCAAGACATTCAACATTTTTAAAGCTATTCTCACACTTGATGGAAAATTTGATCCATGGTACTGGTATTAACAGATATTAATTTGCATGAATTCAAAAGTGCCTGGGGGAATTTAGTAATTTATAAAAAAATACAACAAGGGAGTTTCAACGACAATCTGGAAAATCATTGCATTATGATCAAGAAGATGACGACAGAGCTTTTAGTCGTCGAAACGTTGCGTTCTAATATAATTATGCAAAACCCGGTTCAACTCCGAGAACAATATATTGTCATACACAGATTTGTCAGAATATTTCATAGGTGAAAGGGAAACACTAATTAATTCTGTTTATATGGTTGCTGTAAGGTCACTTTAAGAGCCCAAAGTTGGGTCGAAACTCTTGCATTTTCACGAGATGTAATACGTTAATTTAATTGTTTTTATTTCAAATTATTCTTATTTTTTTGCAGATACATTTCCTTTAATTGAAATAGTTATCGTCTCAATTTTGTTGTTGTGACTATTGCACCTGAAAGTGACATCAAAACTTATATTAAAAAAATAAATATACATTGCGCGTGTAAAATTGAAACAAAGTCGTAGGAGTCGTTGAGAAATAAATTTCTTTCCTGTCGGGAATTTAATTTTCCTTAAAAAAAAAACACCCGGTCAATATATTGATAAATAGGGAATTACTGATGAATCCAGAGACCGTGGGGAATATTGAACCTTTGTTTAATGCGTCAGGTGCGAAATTATCTCCATCCGTTTCGACAAAACGAAGCGGAAACTAGGAAATACCAACAGCACAGGTTAGGTTCATTCTAAAGCAAGATAGTAACCAGGTTACTTACACAAGTCATATGACGTCATACTTAATTTAGCGTGTATAAAACAACTATTAAATATTTCAATGTTAAATAAGAGTTTGTGATGACGTCCGCGTCCTGGGAGTATCCTCGGAAACTGAAGCAGTCATCACAAAATATGAAAAATTAAATCCCTAAATTGAAATAAATAAATTTTTTGTGGACATTGCTTTTACAGTTATTCACAAAAAAACTAAATGAATAATTACAAAAAAATAATTTTACTAAAATTCTTATATAATTAAAGGATTTTAATATATAATCCGCATAAAAAAGGCAGATTAATATATGAAATAATTTAGTTATTTATTTTTGAGCTTGTGGTTAAATTTAAGAAAGAATGTCATCTAGCGGATTTTTCGGAACTACGTCAACACTGCTATCTAGGTCAATGTGTCTGAACTATGTAAAAACCCTTCGAAAATAAAGAAGCAGTCATTGAAAAAGAAGAATCACGAAATCCGTAAAATACACAGATATGAACGACCAAAGTAATAATTATATGTGGACTTTGCTATAAAAATTATTATAATAAAAAACTAAATCATTTACAAAAAATACACCTTTTTCTCTATTTCTATTTATACAGTTACAAGCCGCGACTTTAATTTAAGATCTATATAAAAAAAATGGAATTAAAATTATAACAATAATAAAAAGTATGAGAAATTTATTATAAATATGAAAATTTCAATCTGCCAGGCATTCTTCACTCGTAAAAATTTCGAAATAAAAAAAAATCCTGATTTTTAAAATAAAACGCAGACCAATAAAACTATTCCACATCTGACATTAAATTTAATTTTAATACCCATTTTCCAATTTATATACAGGTAGATTTAAATATAATTTGAAACATAAAATATTTCTCTAAACAAAGTGAATTAAAGAAATATTAACTTTAATTCTTTCATATTTATGTATCAAAAATTTACATTATTAATGAATAACATAAGACATGTGGTCCATTCATGTATCAATTGATGCATTCCTTTGTGAGAAAAACCAATAATTTGGTATATCGTTTCCAAAACTAGAAGCAAACTGCTTCAAATTTGAGAAAGACTTTCAACATTTAATGCCGAGATGGATAATTTGATCTATCTTCAAGCCTGGTTTCAAAATTACACACATTAATTTGCATGAATTCAAAAGTGCCTGGGTCGTATTTAGTATTGTTTAAAAAATACACAGTCTTATGATTAAACAAGAAGAGTTTCAGATGGCTACATTGCAGTTTGAACAACAATCTGGGAAATCATAGCATTTTGATAACAACAATTTTGTATATTGTATTACCTCTGCACAATAAACTTGAAGAAGGTACCAGAAATGCACGGAATCAGAGTAACAGCTTCATGACTTCAGTTTCTTCAATCACGAGTCTGGACACGGGCTATAAGGGCGACGGCGAAAGCAGTCGTCCCGCCAGTCGCGGCGCAGAACTGTCGTCGCCCCCGCTACCTAAGCCATTGCCGCCCTCCGTTGCAGCCCCCGCAGGACCCGATGACCGACTCCGACTTCTTCACGGAGAGTGACGCCGACGTTCACGAGGAGGCGGGGACGGTGCCTGAGCTGGGGCCGGGGCAAGTCATCGACGGCACTCTGAATAACGGCGCCGACTACAATAACCAACGGCACCAGCGCTGTCCCAGCTTCGCTGTCAGCGAGGAGATGGAGTCCAGTGGCGTCTACTCGGACTTGGAGCGCAAGGAGGAGCCGCAGCAGCAAGACGCTGTCGATTTCTCCCCGGACTGTTCCACCAAGAGCGGCTCCACGCTCTCGGAGCCAAGTCAGATCAAGGACGCAGACATGTCAACCATCGTCGCAACAGAAGTTACAAGCGTCACGGACTCGTGCGCCGTAGAATCCATGGACGCTGAAGAAAGTGTAACTGAAGACGCTGGCAACACCACTCTTGAAATTACGGTTATAGAATGTGTTAACTCTACGTTGGAGAAGACAATTACAAACGATACCCCCCATGCCAACAACACATTACAATCGACGAAGAACAAGGACGATACTTCTGGATCTGTCCAGATAAAAAAGTACAAAATGCCGAAGCGCAACGTGGTTTCCAAAGTGAAGGCTATGCTGGAATCTTCCACCGCCGACGTGGATAACCAGGAAAACAGAAGACCTAGCAAGAGAGGCCGATGGGACGCTGTCATGAACAAGATTGCGCAGGGGTAGGCGGAACACCGTGTGCTGAAGACCAGCCTCAAGGAGGTGAAGAGCAAAGTCTTTGCAGGAATCGCAACCCCGAAGGCCACGTTTCAACAGATTTTTAACGTATTTTATTTCCGTTCTTTAAATTTAGTTCTACAGATTCTCATAGACCCCATACATTTTGTCCTCAATTTATTATTCAATTGATCCTATTATAGAATTAAAGCGCAAATTTCGGGTATAACGAACTAAACAACTTTGATAAAATTCCTACCACCACTGACAAATGGTGGATTCCTGAATAATGAAGGCAGTGCTTTATATGCGCTGCAGAGTGCTTGCAACCACAGCTGTGTGTCAATTGCGCAGGCAACGTTCCCTTACGGGAATTTCCAGTTGGTGATGGTGGCCCTCAAAGACATCAAGCCTGGTGAAGAGATCTGTGTCAGCTATTTGGAAGACTGTATGCTGACCCGCAGCAGACATTCTCGCCACAGCATACTCAGGTAGTCAGTCACCTATCTATTTCATATCTTACCTTAGAATAATTCACTCCAGATCCTATCGTTGTCATCAGTCCTATTGCAAGTGCTGTTAAAGTTAACCTTACTTTTAATTTCTAATTTCAGAATTTTTATTGCTTTTACCTTTTGATTCTTCAATATTATCTTTGTAATATTCTAAAATTGCTGTTGTAGAATAACTTTTTAATTTTGATTCACCAGAGTAAACTACTTGTTTGTTTGCCACTGCTCCAAATGTGAAGAGCAAGCTGGTGACCCAGACATCACAAGTGAATCGTCTTACGATTCTGAATGTGAAGAAAACTAAATCTTCTGACCTTCACTAATCCAAGCAAATATTCAGGAAATGTATTAGTAGTAATGTTACTGTTAATTACACTTTAAGATGCAACTCTAATGTAATTGTCAAGTGCTGTAACAACTATACTCTCGTTTGTAAACAAAAGTTGTTCTACATTGTATAAGAGTGTTTATGTTATGCTATAATCATCCATCATCTCATTGAGAAACTCTTACTTGCATTTACTTCCCTCTGTACAAATTACAAAGCAGGTGTTGCTGCGATGACTGTTCTTAAATTATCAGACATTTTTTTAGAATTTAGCATTAAACGCAGTTGTGGTTTGCAGGTGGTAGAAAATTTTTATGAATTTACATTGAGAATGTTGGGTTATCTGAGAGTATTCTATTAAATAAACTTAACAGGTGCAATAAATGCCTTTATAACTGTTTGTAATTATTGTATCAATAAAATAGGCATCACATACTTTAGTGTAGTTTCACCTGAATCCTCTCATTGGCATGATTTTTCACATTTGGAAAATGATGTTTAAAAATGTGCACTACTATAGTCTGAGTACAGAATGAAACGTGTTCAGTTGATCAAACCTCATCTAATTACAAGTGTAATAACAAAATAACATGTAAAGTGGTTTCAGATTGCTTATGACATATTTGTCTTCCATTTGATCTGCAGCACGTCAGCATAAGGTGAAAACTTAAAATAATTTATTTTTCATTAACTTATGTTGCAGCTATATCGGTTCAAGAAAAGCGACTCAAATTGGGGATCATGGATAAAATAACAGACTATTACAAGCCTCACCTGAACGAGATTTACTGCATTCATGTCTACAATTCAGAAAAATTAGCAAACAATTGATGGATTTGTTAAGCAACTCAAATAAAAAGTCAAGGACTGGAACTATGATGCCGCCAATGACATAAATGACCGACTTATTTGTGGAATGCGCGATCGTGCTTTACGTGAGACGACTCAACAACTAACCAACGCAATAAATATGTGCAGAATCATCAAAGAAACAAAATACCGAAAAGAATGAATCATGATGGCGGAAACTTCAGATCCTGCGGAAAAGCGAATTCGTTGCCGAAGTCAAAGTCAGGACCGACAAAACATAGAAGGTAAACCTTGTGGAAACTGTGGGAGACAACATCCACCTCGTCAATGCCAAAAACTGGGTCACTTCACTCACGGATGCCGAAAGAAAGACACCCAATGTACGACAGTTTGCTCAACATGGATACGGAAAATACAACTCACACGTGTCAGGATGAAATCATAAAGCTTGTCGAGTTCCAAGAAATACGAAGCCAAAGAAGACCAACCAGTCCAGAACCAGAAAGAAAAGTGAAATTAAAGCACCACAGCCCACTGAAAATAGATTCCAAACACTAGCAACCATAGAAAACAAACAAAAAACCAATTGATGCAAACAAAGTAAACGTGGAGGAAAGGAAACCTTGACATTTATAATCCACCATATAATAAATATAGGCCCGTTATTACGACTAATTGAAAGCACCATAACCAAAATTGATTACAATAGAAAATTACAAAAGAAAAAATAACCTGGATGAGAAGAATATGGCTAGGCACACTTTCAGCCCAAAAGAAGAACGCGGCTACAGAGTAGTAATAAGGAATCGTCACCACACAACTGACATAGATCAACTTAAGTCAACACTAATAGCTACTAAAGGACGTATCTGTCTGCAAAATAAAGTCAACCGAAGAATACAAAATTCTATTCTTTATAGAACTCGATCCCAACAAAAATAATAAAGAAATCACGCCGCTACTCTGGTAACGTCGCTGAGAACGTGAAATTAAAACTAAACCTACCGACATTTTCTGTATTATGATAAATATGTCATTAGATATACATGAAGAGATTTTAGCCAATTACACAGATACCTTAAACCGTAATTTTTGACATCCTATTCAAGACGATGAAGTTAATAATGTCACCTCACCCTGTACCTTTGGAATACAGTTTTAACACTAAACTGCGCCAAGTTTTTGCCCCACACCTAATGCCAAGTCTTTAAATGATATACTTGACGTTGGTCCTAAATTACAACTGGACTTGTCATATCCGTCTTGACTCAATGTGGAGGTCAAAAATTTGTTGAAAGAGCCTAAAAGTCACAACACCCAAAAATAACCTTGGAAATAGGGGTGGGGGACTGTGAGGTTGACAGACACTCTGAACGTGGAACAGTTCCTCCAGCACAAAAAATATTTGGAATAACATGGGATAAAAAACTACCTTTTTAAGTTCACATAGATGAACTATGCACCGATGTAAAAAGGAGACGATATATTGCAATCACAAACACTGACACCTCACACTTAGTGCTGTGGAGAAGCGAGCGCAATAAGGTCACGCAGATAAACCCGTGTCTGGATCAGATCTCAGCCGAAGGACCGCAAGAATATACACAACTCTAACAGAGGTAGTAAAATTACAAGCCCCACGGTGGAGTGCCAATTTGTAGTAATACTAAAAAAGTAGCAGCTGGACCGGATGGTATTCCCAATCCACTGTCAAAGAATTTACCAGAAGAAGGAATTAAACTGTTTCAAAAAGTCATTAACATTATATGGAGAACACACTGCATACCCACATCATGGAAAAATCAACAATACTAAAACAGGGAAAGAACAACACAACCGTCTAAAGTTACAGACCGATTGCCCTCAACAATAACGTAAGTAAAATACTAGAAAAAATCATAGCATACTTGAACGTTAATAATATCCTTAACATAACATAATGCTTTTAAAAAAGACCATTCCTCACTTGCGATGCTCTCAAACTTGCGACAACTATATCAAGGAAGCGCTCGCAACCAAACAACACGTGATAATGGACGTAAACAAGGCCTACGAAAAAACCTGGAAAAGGAACATTCCAAACAACTTAGGCAAAGCCGGCATTGCAGCAGATCTTTTTCACTGCATTAAAAACCTAATTGAAGATAGGAAAATAATAGTAAGAACGAATGAAGAGACAATCCAAAGGAATCTGCAAACCAGATGGACTGGGCAAAGTCACAACTATACTGTTTTTTCCTTTTACCTAGGTGATTTTTAAACTTTGTATTACAGGGTGCCACTGCGATATATTTTTTATTGCATTATAATACCAATCTTCATATATTAATTTTGTAAACACATTCATTTGCTCAAACTTGGAAGTTCCCACGTGGAAAAACTTGCATATAAAGCAACAATACTCGCAAAATATGGAATATGGAGCCCACCTTTACCATTCTGCGTATAAAGAAATATTAGAGAAACTACAAAAAATTCAGAACGAGGCATTAAGAATCATATAGGGACGCATACGATCAACCCCAACTAAGAGACAAAGGACAGGAACAAAAGAACCATCTGTGGCATTCATAAGAAAAATGTTATCAATCAAGTACGCCATAAAATCTCTAGAGTCAAGTAACCCCCAAATCAGACAAACAGAGTCTTTAAATTACCACCATAGTGGGGAAGCATTAGAAGCAATACCGTTCCATAAAATTCTGGCCAAACACCTGAGGACAGTAAGGATCACACTCCACGGTGGGGTGTTTGGTTCAATTTGTGGCAAAATGTATATCTGAAACAAATATCTAATCATATTGTGTACTGAAACGTGACTTGTCGCAGATCAATTCATCGTGTTCCTTGACGAAGTTACCTTTTTTGAGTTATCTTGTACTATATTTAGGAATGTTAGTTCTACTGGAATGTGGACATTCAGATATACATTTTCCAACCAAACGAAGCAAGAGATGCAATATATAGACAGTGTAAACCCAAAGAATTGAAAATCCCTGGCCGGTTATGTCTCCAGTTTGGAAAAATTATACATGAATAAAGATAGCTTGGAGGTGAAGACTTAAAATAATTTATTTTTCATTAACTTATGTCGCAGCTATATCGGTTCAAGAAAAGCGACTCAAATTGGGGATCATGGATAAAATAACAGACTATTACAAGCCTCACCTGAACGAGATTTACTGCATTCATGTCTACAATTCAGAAAAATTAGCAAACAATTGATGGATTTGTTAAGCAATTCAAATAAAAAGTTAAGGACTGGAATTATGATGCCGCCAATGACATAAATGACCGACTTATTTGTGGAATGCGCGATCGTGCTTTACGTGAGACGACACGACAACTAACCGACGCAATAAAGATGTGCAGCATCGACAAAGAAGCAAACTACCGAAATAAAGCCAGAAAAGAATGAATCTTCATTAAATTTGGACACCACTATGAGTGATAGCGAAGACGAGGTCTTCATGGGACGAATTGCTCAATTGTCACCAATCTTCTTTTCATAACTGTAATAATATACCATCCTTAACCACATTTTCTCTCCCTCTCCACAAATAGACAAGTACATTCATACAGCAAACGAACAATTTAGAGTTGATAGTGTAGGCTACCTTGTCATTCCTACAACCTAGGAGAAACAGTTTATATAAATAACCCGCTTGCGCTGAGCAAACATCAACAAACCTATTTAATGAGGGACGACAATCTCAGCCACAGGACACGGATTCCTCAATACAAACAAAATAGAAGCCCAGGGTTTCTACGCTGATCCACGAGGACAGACTCGCTTACAGCTAAGCCAAACAAAGAAATTCAACATGCGCTCTAGTAATAAGCCGTTTAGATCTCACAACGTGAAGTCCTGTGGAAATGTCTATAAAACACCGCGATTTGAATGCGTGAGCAAGATACGACACACCCAGTGTTAATCATAGACTGGATCAGATCTCAGCAAAAAGACGCAAGAATATACACAACACTAATAGAGGTACTAAAATTACAAGCCCCACGTTAGAGGTGCCACTTTGTAGTAAATACCTGATTAAAAGTAATATATCTCACAATGTCCAATAAAATATATTAACTTTGAAAATGAAAACGGAAAACTATAGAACTTTTTACAATAAAAATCCAACGCCTATTTATTATCCCCAAGTAAAACATAGGATCGTCAAAAGCGGTTCCCTCGTGACGTCAACGTTACTTCGTGGTTTGTTAATCCCTAAATTAAACACCCTTCTCCACTTTGCTACAGCAATCTGCATTGCCCATTGCCACCATCAAGAGGTGTGGAGATAGGATTTGTTGGCAGAGCTATCACGGATAGACGGAATTTCTTCGGGATTACCATCTCCCGTGGCCTTTACCAACCTTTGGCATTCGGTATACTAAATACGCATGCGAACACATACAAATTGGGTCCACTATAACACAGAAAACTGCATACTTGAGACTGATCAAAACAACAACCAACGACGCACCCGGACAGAACGTCAGACTCCAGTCCACTCAACCAAGCGACTACCCTTGGGCTAGCCTCCTCCCCTACTGATTGCTGTCAACAACAGCGCCACTTTGGCTCGACTGCGCATGAGATGCCACCTGTGCATTTCACTCGAGACACATTCCGCTCTAACTGTGGCTATGTGAAGAGGGCCTGTAAATTTTTACAAATTTAATTCTGTGCATGTGGAATATAGATTCGTACTGAATTTTGTAATTCAACAATGAGAGCATCTGGACATGGTGCGATTTCTGTTAAAATACTTGTTCATGGAAAATATACTATATGTTACACAAGCTTGAAGAAATTTATTTTCAGCAAGTCGAACTTCAGACCAAGACGTATCTCCCAGATGCTGGAACAGTAGATTCAAAGAGTTCCTGAAGGGAAGCAAAGCAGATCTAGGCTTATTTTCCTATGATGATCAAAAACACAAGTTGTTTTCAGCAGTAAATGTTGATGATGGATTAATTGTTACTACTTTGGAATAATTTTATTGAGGAACTGCAAAAGGTGTTTAAAGATGAATGGTAATGTCTTTGTCAAACAGAAAAGCTATGCAGAATGACGGTTATGTCCACCCGTTACGATATCCCATGGAAGTTCACAAAACTCACGGTGACCTCTGTGACCAGATACTGTCTCAGTTGTGAGACGGCATCCGAACTGTGGAGGAGCAAATTTCCTAATGCGGAATGATATAAAAGACTGAAACAAAATTTATAACTGTGTGTTTGGTTCGGGATACTTTTCATTTGAGTACAGAATATGATTAGACATTGGTTTCAGATATACATTTTACCAACCGCTTACTGCGATGTTGCCCTATATTGTTCTTATATTTTTATTTCAGTTATGAAAATATTGAGAAATTGAGGTTTGATATAGAAGAACAGAAATTTGACGACCTTGATTTTATTAAAAAAAAAATGTTCCAATATATTTGAGAAACGTTTTTATAAAAATTGTTCCTGGTGGACAAGCCAAGATGTTGGTGGTAAGTTTCAACAGAATAGATTTTAAATAGGGCTTTTGTTATCCTTCAGTTTAATGACCATTCAAGTAATAGTATAATTTTTTAATTTTAGTTTTTTTATAATTGGTTGTAAATTGCAGTTTGAACAACAATCTGGGAAATCATAGCATTTTGATAACAACAAATTTGTGTATTGTATTACCTCTGCACAATAAACTTTAAGAATGTACCAGAAATGTACGGAATCATTGTTTTTTAACTTTATAATAATATCAGTAACTGGCGATAAACTGCATTATCTATTGGATATATACAGCTGTAAAAAATAACAAATTTGTCACAACAGTTTTGACTGAATGACTCCATTGAACGGAAACAAGTTATTAAACGAACACTCTTTTCCAAAACTATAAGCAAACTGCTTCAAATTTGAGAAAGACATTCATCATTTTCAATGCTATTCTCACAGTTAATGCTGAGATTGAAAATTTGATCTACTTTCAAGCCGAAAACTAAAATTAATTTGCATGAATTCAAGCATTCAAAAGTGACTGGGATGTATTTTTTATAATAATTTTTTTTTAGTTTCACCAACTCCATAAGTTATGCTAGGACACATGATATTTTGTGCATGCGAAAAATCGCATGCGTTTTTATGACCCTTCAACGCAGTGCGATTACGCTAAAAAGGTGGCCGCTATTGGTCTGAGAAATTGCATGCGTTTTTCACCCTAGTCGCAAATATGCACAAGACGCGATCGTAGATCCCGGTTAATGAATTTTCTGAGTGAGGACGATTTGCTGCTTCTGCCCGTCTGTATATTAAGCGTCGCTTATAACGATATTACTATTACACAAAATTTCACTGCATGACAGTTAATTACACTAAATTCCACTATTTTTAACTACTTTATATTGGTGTGGTTTTTTATATTAATTGCAGTTTTAAATTAATAGGAATTATTTTGGTTAATCGTATTAGTGCAGTTTTTATTTACTTTGATGTGTGTATTTTCTTGTTCGTAGTTCAATTAAATTGTTGTGGTTTTCTATGAGTGCAGTTTATATTTGTGGTGTTTCACAAGTGTAGTGCAATTTAAAATTTTCTTTATAATGTAATGTTTTTTGTGTTAATTAAATTGGTGTGGTTTTCTATGTTCTGTGCAGTTTAAAGTTTAATAGTATATACTTGTGTGGTATCCTATTTGTAGTGAAGTTTAAATTTACCTTAATGAGTGTGTTTTCTTGTGTGTATTAAAGTATGAATTAAATTTACATTTAATTGGTTGAGTACATAAGCCTTTCCATGTCGTTACAAGTACTAATAACGACAAATTACCAAGGTAACGCAACAATGCAGCGAGGGCGTGGCGTCGATCGCGAGCTGAGCCCGGTCCCGGCTGCGCAAGGCTGCGCAAGGCTGCGCAATGCTGCGCGACGCTGCGCCCAGTCTGCAGCGAGGGAGCGAGCGACAACGCAACCATGTGAGTACTGCGAATCACTACTGAACACGTTCTTTCAGTAACGATCCTTTACATATCCTTTCATATAACAATTTTACACGTGTGCTGTGGTAATAAAAAATTAAGGAGTGCTAAATATATATATAAATAAATGTATATCATGCAACATGAAACATATCAATCACTTCGTACAAGGTCAGTTGTTACACGTTTAACGTCGTTTTTTATCTTCAATTCCGAAGGCCTGAAAATATTCTACCCTAGAGGCGAACACTTTTCTAACCGTTCTGTAATCATGTTGTTATCGATATTGATATTGCGTCTTCTCTTTGGTCATAAACTTACTCATTTTTTAGGTTTTGCCCGATCCTCCTCTCAATATCTTATCCTAACTTTTTAAAAAATTCATTGGAATTTTCCAACAATATCTCTTCAATAAAATATATTTCGACATCGCCACTAAATTTCAAAACAAAGTTTAATGAAGATGTAACAGTTGAAAATTTTATATTGAAACAAGAGTCAAGGCTTGTATTTTCTTTTGTCGCTGATTAAAAACATAATACCGAGAATGGTAAATATTTTATTAAAATATTTTTTTACGGTACGATAGAATTTTTTTCCTGGTTACCTTTACGGTCATAATATTCAATACTTTATGTAGTAAATGGTATTATGTTATTTCAGCGACATGATTACATTAGATAACATTTTATACTAGCCATCAGTTCATATTAAAGATAACTAATGTATCATAGCAAAGGTAATAAACACACTTTGAATTTATAAAAAAAATGTTTTCAAAATCTTTTATTATTTCAGTGCCAAGGAAATATGCTTTTCCAAAACAAGTTATTTGTAAAGATACCCGAAACGGTATATTTACAGTGTCAAATATTAGGCAACAGGAAAACGAATCTCAGGAGACCTCTGCCTAAAACCTGGCTCAAATTCATTTGGATAAAATATCTATCCCAGTTAAAAGTTCCTTATTTTCCGGTATTTTACAGAGAAATATACGTAATTATTTCGAGGATTTTATGAAACTATTAGTTGCAACGGAGTGGGGTTTCTATGTTAAAAAATCAAAGGGACATTTATGGATATTTATTGACAAGTATGAATTGGAATGAAGGAATGTATACGTATAATTTGGGTTTCGCTAGCCGGAGAAACAATCGGATCTGTTAATGTAAGCTTCTTCTTGGTGCGTCGAGGATTGAGACACTTGGTAATGAATGACCTTTCGTGAAACTGTCGCATCGCTGATTACGTGGATGAATCACGCTTGAGGAAACGTCTGCATCAGACGACGAAAAGTTGCCGAAATTATACCAACGTGCTGCTGCCAAGACTGCAAGGATTACTTCCTGAACTATCTGACGGTATGGCCGAGCGAATTCCAACTTACCATGTCCTCAACCCTTCCTTATCTTATATCTTATCTTCTTCTTATCGAATAAATAATGCATAGTGTTTGTTTGTATGTACGTATATTTGTGGGGGAGCCAAAATTCACCAAATTTCGTACACGTGTTCTTTACAACCATGAGACAAATACTGTCTACCTCCCTCAGGAGTGTGGGTGGACGGGGTTGTAAGTATTTAAACATGCTAAACCAGCCGATATTTTAGTCGCATAAATAATTTTAGGGGTCAAAGATATTGATAGTGTTTCTACCGGTGTTACCTGAGTATAATTTTCATCCCCTACACCATTGGAAAAGAGCACCCGAGGTGGACGAGTGTTTCAAGAAAATAACGCGAATTCAAGTGAGATTAGAGTCAAATCAAAGTTTATGGATGTCGCCGAGTTTAATTATGACATTCAATTGACCGGGGATGGAAATTTTCAAACATATTAACCGGCGCAGAGTGTAATTAAGACTTTCAACTGGCCGTTTAACCCCCAGGGGCGGGTACGATCGGAGGTGGAAATCTTTAATCATGCAATTGAGGACGATATTTGCTTTTAATAATGAAATTTTCTGAATTAATTAGATTGATAGTATTTCTATGACTTTGTTTGTGTATAATTTCAAACCCTTTTGGTATGGGCGGGGAGCATGTGTAGGGGTGGGGGCGGAGGGTATTTACAAGAAAATAACGCGAAAACAACAGAGATTCGAGACAAATCGGGGTTATGGATGTCACTGAATTTATTTATGACAACCGTGGTAGTGCGTGGAGGTGGGAGGGGGTGAGAGGGCTGGTCGGACGTGGGCGGGGGTAGAAATGTTCAAAAATGTTAACCTGTCGATATTTGCGTGGAATAAATATTTTGAGAGGTCAATGAGACTCATAATATTTTAAAATATATTCTGTGTATAATTACAACCCCTATCTACTTGGGAGAAGTGAACCTTGAAGTGTAGGGTGAGTGGCGTTACATAAAATATCGCAAATACCGAGATTGGAGTCGAATCCGGGGTCATGGATATAGCTGAAATTATTTATTACATTCGATTTGGAGATTAACCCTCACGGATGGGGCTCAACAGGGGTGCAAAATTTCAAACATGTTGATCGGCCGTTATTTTCATTCAATAAATACTTTTCGGTGTCATTTAAATTCATAATATTTCGTAGATAATCTCTGTGCACAATTTCAACCCCTATCGGCATGTGAGGGGATTACGCTTAGGGATGGGGTTTGGTGGAGCGTTACATGAAAATAACGCGAATAGACCGAGCTTCGTGTCAATTCTGGGTTACGGATGTCTTTGAGTTTTTTTGACAAACTGGGTAATGCTCTGGGAGGGCGGGGAGGTCTGGGCGGGGGAATAAATTTTCAAACAATGTAACCGGCGGATAACACATTTAGGGATAGGGGTCGAGTTGCGTTACATAAAAAGAACGAACAATCGGGGTTATGGATAAATGACATCTCGGGCAACGCCGGCACCCAGCTAGTATATAATATAATTAAATGTTAAAAATAAATAACAATTATTAAACTATCGCACTGCATGATATTAATGAGTAAGTTCATGATAAACCAATGATAATAATAACTAGAATTCCGTTCTGAACTGGCTTCGTTTGTAAAAATATCATAGAAATCCTGTAATTGAACCTTTGAGAGGAAAGTACGAGTACTTGGTCAAATTAGTACTCGGGCTAAAAACAAATGGTAGTATTGAATTGATGTTTCAACAATAAAAGTACATTTGTGGTAATTATCCGACGAAATGTTTAAGTGAAGTATATATACATATATGTATGTATGTATGTATATATGTATATATATGTATGTATGTATGTATGTATGTATGTATGTATGTATGTATGTATGTATGTATGTATGTATGTATGTATGTATGAATGAACGTATGTACTTAGCCATTCACAGTGTGAGCTTTTTAACTTGATTTAGCACGTGAATTTCGTATTTCAGCGAAAACGTTCGAACCTACGAGACATTGATTTATAATAAATACATAACATACATTACTGACGCATAAAATTTTTGCATTAAATTACACCTACTTTATTGAACGATATGAGTACGTTTAGGGTGTATTTGTAGTTAAACTAGAAGAATAGAGCATATCATTTATTATGTCTGATCGGTACGAGTTTCTCTACAAGCAACTTACGTCACTTCGGAACGTCCAACGGAGATAAATTAACTAGAAATGTAACTTTATTAAAATATAAACATGGCAAAGGTCCGTAAAATGAGTTGTGTTTCATACTTACTCGACGTAGCATTGTAGTGATTGTCGCTCATATACAACACATTTTCGCAGATAGATTAATAATTGGAGAAATAAATCAATTAGTTTCCTGCAGAAGAAAAATTGTTTGGAGATTGTTCACATATTTGCCTCTTCTGTGGTCGATTTGTCTCTGAATGATAGGATTGCAATGCTCGTAGGACGACTAAGTTATGGTTGCACATTATTTACCTTTTACTCGAAAGATGATTTTGTGAGAATTAATCAATTCTCATTTCTAAGTTTAAAAAATACATTAAGTATCATATTACGTATATTATTCTAAAATGGCTTATTCAGTAGTTTCCCGAAAAGCCTTTTTTTTATTGTAGCCAAATACGGAATAGATTCGTAATTACAAACATTTTTAAAAATGCCACAAACGCTTATAATTTCCCCAATTCCTCTTAATTACTTTGACTGTTAATCGTAAAATGTATACTTTTGTGATGTTTGAGACAATATAAAATTTATATTTACTACAACACTGAAATTTGATTAATTATTCACAGCAGATCATATTTAAGCAATATGAGCGAAGTAAGAAAAGCATTGTTATCGATCACTACACAGATAGTCTTTCAGAATTACGAGATTTGGAGCCCATAAATGTCGTCGTCATGTTTCGGAGATCTTCCATTTATGGTTTTTGGTCGGGTTGATATAATTGTCAAGATTGGTGAATCTCGAATCTTATTCAAGTAAGCAAACACGCCGGAACATTGAGATGTTTGCGTATCACAGCTACCCTCCTCATTATGTGAAAATCATCGTCTGATTTTATACCGCAATGGTTAAATTTTAAAACGGGTCATTTGTCTTATTTTCGAAATATAAAGACAAAGATGGTTGGGAATTGTCGCTAGGCACAGAAATATAGTAGGGAACTAAACAAACATTTAGATTATAGTAAGAAAAACATAAAAAATTAAAAACGTTTTCATTGACTAGCCAAAATATTATAACCACGTGATCTACCTCTGGAACGCAATACAGAAGCGATTCGACAAGAACTGTGTAGGTTTCCGGTACGTAGAAAGGAAGGCTTTCATGAAACCAGATTTTCATGTGACGCCGTGGAAAGATATTTTGGGCTTTGGTATCTGATTTGATACACGGTAAGATTCAAACCACGCTGTTCTTTGTGGAGTATTTCAGTGATTAATATTGTGAGTTTGTTATTCGCTTGTCTGGGAGCGGAGCGAGCGGAGTTATCGATTCCGCGATCACGGTTCGTGGAAAAGTGCCACTCCGAGGAATTCACACCTTTTCTTAACAGAAAGATACCGCAACGCAATTCGTGCCAACTTTTTTTCACACACTCAGGAAGTTCAATGTTTTGAACTGACGGTGCATTGTAAACTATTAACTGATAATACAATATCATATTTCACGTACTGTGCAAAGCAACGGTCTCGTCAGGACATTGCACTTCCATATCGTAAAGCAAATACTGTAAACTTTAATACATTATAACGCTTAGCAGCCAACTAAATTAATATACCTCAAAACCAACGTACAGTTTTTATTAATTTAAAGAAATATCGTATAAAGCACGTATTTCTCGCCGAGAACTCCCGTTTTTGTATGACAACAGGACTCCCAAACAGTGACTTAAGTTGTTTTACTTATTTTGTATCTATCACCAAAGATTCGAGACCTGCAAAAGAAACAGACGACTGCAAAGAGAACAATTGATTGGGAAAGAATTACCATTAGAGAAATGATTCTGTTTTGAACCTTGCATAGGTCGGAGCCGCATTCACATTTATATCGAAAGGTGTTGGGGAAAAAGGAAAAAATCAAAGCGCAATGGCGGTTGATAATGATATAATTGTAAATCTTGACAAGATGAAATGTGATGCAGTCTGCGAGGCTTAGTGAATCCCCCTCTCCTCCATATTTTACTAGACCACGCTTCCTTTGACGCTTTTATAAATCCCTCGGGATCTCTTTTTGCCCTGTGAGATGAATGGTACCCTCGTGTGACCTCGTAACGGGTCCCCGATATTTTGCAAAGTTTCATTGAAATTTTTAATCCCAATTTGTTTTAACAAATGCTTGTAATCTTGTTTTATTGCGGTGGGTCTTTCGCCAAACTATTAAATTACGAGAAATTTAGTATGTGAAAAGAAAACATCGGGATTTTTTCTGTATAAGGAAATAAGAAAGCGGAAATTCCGAAGTCTGACTTCAAGGCGGATTAATAAATATTGGTTCGTCAGTTAGGAAAAATCATACCTTATCAGAATTACCCGAACTGAGATTAATGTAAAATTTGTGTCTCCACGTTTCACAGAAGATGTTCCCCATTCATGATTGGATTTCTAGAAAATCTGTTCAGTCATATTCCACTTTAGAGATAGATTCTGTTAATTTACATACGATAATACACTTGAATTTTACCAATTACTTTGTTTGCAATATAGACATACATTTCGATACATTCATGAAATCAAAGCTAACTTCAGCAAATAATTATTGTAATTCTTAATTATGAATTGTTCAGGTGTATTTAAATATTCTAATTGATTAAGGGACACGTTTCGAAATAAAAATGATAGTATAGCAACGGTTGATTAGAGTGATATATGCACAGGAAAGTAGTTGATTTACAAAATATTGAACATGACAATGGAGACTAACCGACTGTTACTAGTTAAAGTAGCTTTCCATCTGACATTAAGAGTCTTCTGAAACTGTGGTAAGAATTATAATGACCTGGTAAAGGATAGTTGTCAGAGTTTTAAAGCGAAAATCTTCAAACAAAACTTAAAATAAAGCAGTTTCAGTCTCGACCACTCAATTTTGCGATAATGAAGCAGAAAGTCTTTATTATAATTGTTGGAAGAAATAAATTTACTTCGGAATTTAAAGTAACAACCAAGGGCGTTTCCGCTTATACTTGGCTTCAGCCAACTATTTCTCTTTAAATACTTTAAGTTGCGGCATACTGTATTAATGTTGTACTGTCATGCACGTATGTTATCGCACTTCTTCAAGAGGAAAATTAGTTTTAAAGTTGAATGCGAGTGTTTTGTGTTTTTGAAATTTTGTAAATAAACGGTTCAGTTCTTGTGTTGAAGTTTACAGCAAACATTCCGTCGTGCAGTAGACGTGCTGAGAAACGAAAAACTTTTAGCAAGTAGAAATGCGTCCATTGTGTTTAACTGAGAACAGTCACGAAAAAATCGAAGGATTTATTATAAAAGTAAACTTCTTAATGGAGTTCTAACACTTGCCTTGGAAATACTATTAAAAAATAAATATAGGATACGTGAAAATAAATACTTTTGTATTATTGTACATGCATATAGCAGATGGCGTTCAAAGTTAATATAAATTATTCTCAGGTCCTAAATCAAAGTGGAAACCATCAAATTAAATATTGAGAAAAATGCGATCAATTCTAGCGGCAGTTTTGTTATGAATCCGTGCTGTTCTAGCTCTACTCCAAGATCCTTATTGTATTTTGTTTTATGTCGTGTACTTTCAAGTTAAACTTCTTACACGAGCAGTAAGACAGAAGTATGTTACATTTAAATTGTGGCTTCAGTTTCCCTGCGAGGACATGGCTGTTGTGTGCTTGTGTTTCCATCATCATCATCAAGGAAAAATACACCTCTTCTCCTGAGCCATTAAATTAACTCATAGAACATTCGATATTCTGACTGTCAATTAAAGTATAGAAGAAGAAAAATAGTCAGGACTAGGAAGATAGGTAGTGAGGGAGCCACGTCAATGGCACGTAAACTGTACGCTTAAACAAATATTACTCATTAATCTCACGCGCCATCGCGAAGGAAAGAGACTATCCTAAAACATGTTAATTTAAACTGTATAAAGATAAAAGTATTCATTACTTCTATATCCTGAAAGGAAATGTAAAAATCATATTGCCTGAACTGTGAAATACTATTGAAAAATTATATCTATCTTTTTAACCAGTCTTGATCAGGCCACAGAAAAATAATTTAAATTTTACCTACTATACAAAGTTTTACTTATTTCGCACGTAAACTTTAAGATACACAATATTTTTTTCTCTTCTTTAAGGCAATGAATTTAATTTAGTACCTTGAAATTGGTAATTAGTTAACGAAAGTGAAGAACACTTGTTTCCAAAACGAGGCTAATATCCAGCGTATGTAAACCGAAACGATTAAAATATCAGCCATCGTAAACCACTTTCCGACCATTTACAAGTCGAATTCTTAAATACCTTTTTTTTTGCGGAAACATATACGTCGAATTTTGATGCTCAGAATAAAATCTATTCCTATATACTTGAACAATTGACATAAAAGTTCATATCCGCGTAAATTGTACACCAGAAAACAGTTTTAATCTATTTTAGTTGAAGAGATTGAGCTGCCAATTTAGCAATAAAGCCCTAAATTAAAACTTTGAGGATTCGTCGCACTAGCCACGCGTCTCCCAATCGATTAGCAAAGTCGCTCGCATTTGCCACATCCAGTCACCCAGCAATACTCGTCGTACGGCTTATTACGAGCGCTAACAGACAATTCTCTATGAAGTAAATCTCATTACTAAAATTATCACAAATTGCGTTATGTAATTTAGAGGAATTTCTATTGATGTCCATTATCCAATCTCGTGCCGACGACAAGTTGCAAGATTCACCGAAAGTCACTTTTAGAAATTTGAATATCGCGTGAGAAAGAATACTTGTATATAGCACACGCGAAAACACTAGAATTATTCTGAATATAATCACTTGTATTATATTAGCATAAGATACATTGAGATTTCAACTTATCACGAAGATAATAAATACTAGACTTACAATTGGCAGAGCGGTCGCGTTCTTATGAAATATTTAAGTAAACCCATATTTGAACAGCGTCGAAATTGTAATGTTTTTTATTATTTGTTACATTATGCCAAACATTACGCTTACTTATGGAAATGAGTCCTTACATTAATTAAAACTCACTGTATTTCATAAATATTTACAATCACATCTGCAATACGATTAGTTCCATGAACACACTGTAGCAAACTGTTTAACAACGTACATGTCTCTGATCGATTTTCCTTAGTCGATAGTAAATTGTTAATTTGATAAATATATAACAGACTGGGAAACACTCACTGGTAGATTTCATAAATCTATAACAAAACAAATATAGAAAATAAATGGATTAAAGTTTCAACGTGCGGAGTGAGATTAGTAACTAGTTACACAAAAAAAATCATTGTTTTATTTAATAGATAAGAAGTTACGTTTTACAAAGCTGCCAGAATATGTCGAGTCATTTTGTTATAGAAACATTTTCGAACTTTTTAAGTCCTATCCAAATAATGGACACTTTTACGTAAAATACCAAGATGCGTACACAGAATTAAAAGCCATATTTGCTGGAGTTCCCTAGGGAAGTGTATTCTGTATATAATATACACATCTGCAGACGATACCGCTGTGTTGGCCTCTCTTATTGAACCAAACAGCGCCTCAAGGAACCTACAAAATAACCTCGATAAAATACAGACGTGGCTAAGAAAATGGGGAAAACGGGCCAATGAGG
This sequence comes from Zhengitettix transpicula, assembly GCA_037074705.1. Lineage (NCBI taxonomy): Eukaryota > Metazoa > Arthropoda > Insecta > Orthoptera > Tetrigidae > Zhengitettix > Zhengitettix transpicula. The sequence goes on along the minus strand of CM073595.1, from coordinate 81,050,336 downwards.
ACAAATCAATGCGCGTAATGTTTGAATGATATTGCATGATCGGCTGGCAATAGCAGTTTAAACTAACAAAACAAAGTGGACTTATGGAATCCAGATTTAGGGAACTGCAAGTGTTAGCAATATTCAAATCATACAAAGGTTTCAAAACAAAGTGTTGCGATTAATAGTGAATGCACGTCCCTAATACAGATATTCAAAAAGACATCCATACAAACAGTTAAAGTAGAGATATACAAATTCAGCCTGAAATACAGACACAAATTAGTGAACGCAACAGAACAATTAACACGTTTACAATGATTTAAACCGACAGACTTGTCGGAAAGGTTCTACTAAAGATTCCTATATATATAAAAATTGTGCGAAATATAATGTAATAATTAATTAAGTAAGTAAGTAAGTGGACATTGGCAGTAATGTTCCCTGCAAACTAAAATAAAGAATCATAAAGCGAACTTATTGTCAGACAGATTGTTCAATTCATGGAGAAAAAAAGGGAATAGGTTATGACTGCGTCAAACATAAATTTACACAAAATAATCTTGGCAATACTTTTTCGTGAATATCATTCATTTAGATGTGTTTTACCAAAGTTTTCAAAGATTCATAATATTTATAATGCAATACTAAGCCTTTTTAATATCACTATGGCTTTAGAAATAAAATTGCAAAATGGACATAATTTATAAATTTTAAATCTGTAACTATTATGTTAATTAATATTTATGTAGAGATTTTGTAGGTTTCCTATTTTAATTAAAGTATCTGACGTCCTTTAGTCTAGAAACAGCTACTGTGTTGCGTGTAATGTTAGGTTTCACTTTGCTTCTATAAAAGGATACGAAGAACTCGGTCTCCTCTCCCTTAGAGCAGAGCCTTTAGCCTCCATAAATATTCTAAACCGTTATCATTATCCATGGCCGCGTTTCAAAGATGTGCCATTACCCCCTCGAAACCGTGAATCTCAACTACGAACCTAAGCACAACTCCCGAGATGCGTCCTTTTGTGTATCAAAATGGCCTGTACAAGTTTACAACTTTTCAGAAATTTATTGAAATAAAAGACAGAAATGGCTAAGTTGTCAGTTTACGCCCTACGCGAGTCAAAACGTGATCTGTTTTGCTTTCAAATGTTTCAATAAATTTCTATAACTGTATATATATATATATATATATATATATATATATATATAATTTGCTTTGACAAATTTTATGCTTCGACCATACGGTGGGAAAATTCATCACTGATTAAAAGACTTTTCAACTATCGACTCTCGAGAGCACGCAGGTTAATTGAATGTTTATTTAGTATTATGACTAAGAAATTGTCACTTTTCACAAACCACTGAAAGCCTACATTTATATGGCCGTAGACATTGCGTTATTCTTCATAACTTTGTCCGTGTGAGAGACGGATATATTTACAGATTAATTCAAAATAACAAATATTTAATATACAGCTACTGGTTAAATCTAATTAATTTCTTTCATTTATATTGTTTAAATATTTCATATTTATGTGATTTGAATCATCAGTAAGAATCTACATTCATTTATATCATTGCACGTAACTTTAAAATTACATAAAATTGTAAGTAATTAATAAATTTATTAACTTACGAGTCTAATTTGTCTTATGAACTTCCCAGTTGTGCACTTGATCTCCATACATCAAAGACATAGCCATCTACTTGCGTTTTCTCTCTTCATTTTATCTGAATAATTAGTATCGCTATTATCCCATAAAGTGGCATGAAATTGAACTAATTTTATTTAATTATATTTGAAACCAGAATATTATTTTTTTATTTCAATGAGTTGCTTATATAACGTGTCAAAAAATAGATCCAAGTATGATCGCGTTCGAAGCACGAACATCTTGCTAGTTTCATTTGTTTTAACCATTAACAAACAATAAAAAAAATTTATATAAATATTTCTGATAATGTCAGTACGTTAATGTTGTTGGTAGTGGTTAAAATAAATAAAACTATCTCGATATTCAACCTATAAAGCGTTCATGCTTGGATCTATTTGTTAACAAGTTATATAAGCAACTCATTGTTTTAGTTTTTTATTTAACATATTGAATTGCTAAAATGGAGAAAAGCTTTTTGATAACGATACCTTCATGTCGTTTTTTCATTTTGTTCCCGCTTTATGGGATAATAGTGATAGTGATTATTCAGATAAAATAAAGAGAGAAAACTCATGAAGAGTATTGATGTCTTTGATGTATGGTGATCAACTACACAAGTGGGAAGTTTATAAGTCAAATTAGATTCCTAAGTTAATAAATTTATGAAATACGTACAACGTTAACTAATTTAAAGGCTACGTAAAGTGATGTATAATAATGCAGATACTTTGATTCAAAATAACAAATATTTAAACGATATAAATTAAGAAAATTAATGAGATTTAATAGTAGCCGAATATTTATTTAGAGTTCATAAAATAATACGGAGCTTGTCCAAGTGCCGTGTTAGGAAAACATTCGGAAGGTGGAGCGTGATTCATTCAAAAATCCTGAATAAATTAATTCCTATAGAAACGAGCTTACAACTTGAAAGTGCAACGGTTTGAACATATTTCTTGTAAACAACTATGACTTATTTTTGTTTTCACGAGTAACTTCGTCCCTGGTCTCGTGTCACAATTTACGTAATCCACCTGATTGGCGTCCTCTTCGCCACCAACCGAGCCGTGACGTCACGACGTTCATTAGGCTTCCGTGAGATGGCCCTCGACTCGAGGGTCTCTTCGGCGTGGTGGCGTCGACGCTGGCGTCGGAGTTAGCGTTGCTGTCTTTAACCTCACCATCAATATGATTAATAGTGACGTATTTCATGTTGAGTACCGCGGTGTCCACTGATAACTTCGACCTGTCTACGTATACACAGATTTGAAACATCAACCTGCAATAATTGGGCGATGTCTTGTATTCGAAGACACTATCTATCCGTCGGCTTCAAACGGATGGGAATACGATACTACTAGACCACAACTGACAACCTTTCGTTGTTTCCTTACATTTTTGTTAAACAATGGTTCCAATATTTAAAGAATTGAAAAAAATAAGTTACATATAAATATTTGTAATAACTTAAAGCATCATAATTTCAAAATAAATTTGCGTTTTTATCAGAAATATCGCTCTTGCAACGATATTGCGGCGCAATTCGAGGATATTGGTGTTTCTGTGACGATCACGACGGGAAATGCAACAAGAAAACATATTTTGAAGCCCCGTTGGCGAACAAAGAAACTTTTTTCTTCCGTTATTGGTCCCGACCGTTCTTCAGCGCCCCATCCGTTACTTGAACTCAGTTGATTGGTTACTAAAGTTCTCGCGATCTTTAATGAAAATTTGTTCCCAATTCAATTCAAGATGCAAGTGTTATCAACTCTTCAGTTATACGTGTCTGTTCAAAATTTTCCCGTTTCACCAAAGTGGAAAACTCGTAGTTTTCTGTGCATATTTGTTATTTCATGGATTCCTAGTCCATAGAACGAACACTAACTCTCGCTACCACCATGGTATGGATAGACTAGAACCCAAGAGGATAAACTGATCATAGAAATCAACTGGCAATGTATATGCATTTAATTGACATTCAGTTGATCACGCACATGACGATTACGATGGTTGCGTTTCTCGCCAATTCACGACAATCTGATAGAGCACGACTACACGAAAATTACATCGAATAATCGTATATCAGATGAACAATCCCTAAACGATTACTCTGTGAAACGAGTCTTCACTTCCCTTCCATCCGATTGTCATTTGTTGATCACCAGATCCGAGATGGAATAACGTGAACCGAGACCAATTCGAAGGCCGCTGCGTCCGAGGCTATTGACGGTGAATCATGACCAAATAGCTAGAGAAAACTATCAAGTAAATAAAACACATTAAGTGTGCACCATTGTCTTTGTTACGTCCTAACGTCTGTCGCGAACTTAAACTTGACGTTGTCCATGACAATAAATCATTTACTTGCGGTATTTTTTTCTTTTACTTTCAAGTATTCTTGATTAAACAGATTGGTATTAATAGTATATATAATTTGATGGAATATGCTGATTGCATTTCCTTTAGAGATAGATGAGTAGTAAAAAAATTTGATGATGTATTTGTTATACAATTTATATGTAACGTTTTTATATTATTTGTGCACCGCGACACAGGCTAATAAGTAATGAACGTTCACAGCTCTAGATAGCAGCGGAGTCAGACTATATCTTCCGTCCACTGAATGCCGGGTTCACACCAGACCGATAAGATACACACACATCTTTGAGTCTTACACCTGTACGATTGCGACAACTGCCGTAAGATGTCTGTCTCTTCCTTCAGTGTCGTACGATATTGCGAAGGTTGAAGATGGAAAATTCAAAGAATGAGGACATAGGCTCCGTGATTTCTTTTATCCAGGAAGTAGAACCACGTCAGTACTTACGAAATTATTCATTGAAATCAACAGCTCTCTTGAAACTACGACTCAACTGTGTTTCAGATTTATTAAACTATATGGATGCACCCAATGTTTTCTTCTCTTTCCAATTCTTTTCAAATACCAATAGATCGAAATACACTTCATCCTCACTCGACGATCGATGTAAGTCACACAGAATGTAACGAGTTCAAACGTAGTACCTAACATACGAAACAATACAGGTAATATATAAACCTAAAAGTAAGGAATAAATTATCAAACGGAGTTAAGTGAATTTCTGAATTATTAATTATGTTCCTATAAGGTTCATGCACGATCACAGATGTTAGTAAACTATTAAAGTAATTCATGTTATTAATATTTACATACGTAATGAATTTAGAGTACGTACAGGTATTTCCATGTAAATGGCAGACAGCAAATGATTTAGAAACGTTTGTTAAATCTGCAGACCGTTCCTTCGTAATTCCGTAGAGAGCACATGGGGATCAATAATTGCTTTGTTGTTAGATAATTCATGTGCACATACATACATCTAGTACCATGACTACATTTGAATACATTATGCGTTTCATGAGAGGCCACGAAATCGATGCAGTCTCGACTATTTAAATACTTTTGTTTTGATGTCATTTCCAATTTTTTTTAACAAAGAACATGTTCAAGAAAATAAAACTAGAATTTACGGGAAGCAATATTACTAATTACAAATAACTCCGTTCGAATGTCCCCACTGAAATGTTGAATCGGATCAATTCTGTGCAGTAGTAGAAAATTAAATACTTGGTATTTGGATCTTTTACAATCAGGGATTTAGAATTAAGTAATTAAAAAAAGAGCCAGTGAAGTCGGATATATATTCCACATCTGACAGTTCGCAGGTGTGGCTCAGGTTCGAGTCCCACTCGTCACAACAATTTATTTATTTACTTTTCAGTCATAGGAGTTTCTGTTACTAGAATAATTGTACTATAACATTCCATGAGTGTATATTTCTAGTATTTGGCATCGAAGGAGAGGAATCCAAGGTATGTAAATGCGGGGGATTTTTTTGTTAAAAATGCCAGTTTTAAGAACGGCAAACAAAATATTGTGTAAAGGTTTAATTTTACGTAGACACTTTATTTTTTATTTATATCGTAACGGCACAAAGTATATAAAGACAAACTAAAGTAAACAAAAAGACGAACAAATTACCAAATGATTATAACAAACTAGCGTTAACACAATTAAAATGTTAATAAATTCACAAAGTTTTTGAAAAGTGGTCCGAGAGACACAATTCACTTAACGCGAGATTGTAGCAAGACGGAATGACAGGAACTCTTGAGGGTTTGACCTGACATCTGGGAATTTTGTAATACCAAACCTGAGACCTGTTCGCCGTAACAGTGCGCATTCTCTGTATCAACGTGACGTCATGTTATTCCTTAAAATGGCTAAGCACGACAGCTTGCTCTTCTGTTTCCGCTGTGACACGTTATTTGCACATCCATCCATCAATACATTTCTCATTCTTCTTAAGTTTGAAACCTTCAACACATTTCTAGCACTTATAATTTTAAATTTCCATAACTTCAATTTCTCAACTAGTGTTCTCGCAACTGATTGTAGAAGTTTGAAAACATTAATGAAAAGGAAATAAATAAAACAGAATTTTGGTAAAGCACGGAACACTTAATTTTCAACTGTATCTTTCCTCGAGCAGACCTCGGTGAACACTGAATAGGAAATAGCCCAATTTTTCCTCCGCCCTTATGCAGTTTTTTTTAATTAAAATTAACTTTAAGTCCGGAGACATTAAAGTTGTCATAATAATATAATAAAAGTATTTACAATTGTAAAAATTAAGCAAATAAAACATAAGATATTTACAATTTGTAAATATTTCATATGTAAACTTGTGGTCTTGAATGTGACCCTTGTCATTCCAAGTTAGAGACGGGAAAAACCGACTAACTTGTTTCCCACATATTAGCCGGCATGATGTTAGCGATCGATCTGGTCATTGTAGAAACTTCATATTTGAAAAGCGTTAAGGAGGTTATGGCGGAAGATGGGAATAACGGATATTTAGGGCGTATATAGTGCTAGTTGGTAAGAGGGGGCTAGAGTTAGGTAATTTCGGAGTGATTTAGGGGGAGGAAGATGTCAATTGGTAGTTTACATTATAGTCTGCGATTTTGTGAAGGAGGGGGTGGGTTACTGTAGAATATCTATGGTGCGATTTGGATGGTTGATGGAGCTATTTATTAGTGACTTGGTAGATTTATGAATTATGGCAGAAATTAGGGGAATTTCAAGGTCTTTGTGGATAACTGAGTTGCGAATGTACCAGGGGGGATTTGATATTAAACGGAGAATTTTGCTTTGTTCGGTTTGTATTTTATTGGAGTGGGAATAGGCAGTGGATCCCCATATAGCACATGAGTATGACCATATGGGGCGGATTAAGGATAGATAAAGTCTTTTGGTGCTAAGGGCTATGGGAGATTTTCTGTTGATAAGAGGGAAGAGTTTATTTATTTTGTTATTGATTCTGGTGGTAATGTGGGCTATGTGAGGTTTCCATGATAATTTGGAATTAAGGATAAGTCCTAGGTATGGTGTAGTTTGTTGGATAGGTATTTAGGTGCCGTTCAGAAAGGAGTGGTTGAGGGACTGTTTCATTTTAAGGGTGAAGGGAATGATTTGTTAAGGTTTATGCTGCTTCTCCCTTTTTTAGCCCAGTTTTCAATATCATTGAGGGCGATTTCTAGTTTTCTGGAGCCCGAGTCAAGAGAGGGCAAAAAGTACTGTTTTAGTAGATAGGTTTTGAGGTATGTCGTGAAAATAGAGGTTGAAGAGGAAAGGGCCTAAGATGCTGCCTTGGGGGACGCCAGAGGAAGTAGGGAAGAAATTTGAAAGGGTATTGTTAAATTTGATAGAGAAGGAGCAGTTAGTAAGGATTCTGAAGAGGGAATCGTTAAGTGGGTCTTCGATTTTGGAAAGTAGTGATTGGTGGTGTACTTTAAGAAAAGCTTTTTTTGCATCTAGGAAGGCAGCAACGCATGAGTTATCGGTGTCGAAGGAATTGTTGATGTAGGATGTCACTGAGTAGAGTTGATGGGTGCAAGAGTGTTTGGGTCTAAAGCCGTATTGAGCAGGAGGAATGAGGTGGGTTAATTCTTTGCCAAGGAGGGGAAGAAGGAGTTTTCGGACAATTTGGATAAAGAGGGGAGGAGACTGATGGGTCTATAACTATTGGGACAGGATTTGGGTTTGTTTGTCTTTGGGATCATTATTATATGTGCGTGCTTCCAGGCTGTTGGGTAATATGTTGTACGGATGATTGCATCGAAAATGATTGCTATTAAGGTGGAAGCTTTTTTAGGAAGTATTTCAGGTGGAGGGGAGTGATAATGTCCTAACCAACAGTGTTTATTTTTTAATTTGTTTATGGTAGAGCGGATTAGTGGAGGAGTGAATAGTTTAGGTAGAGGTGACAGTTGAAGAGGTTGGAGGAGAGTGTTCTTTATCTTGTTATTGTGGTAAAAGTTGATTGTTGGGTTTGGAGAGAATTCGGATGTGAGAAGGTTTGCGAATAAATTAGCTTTATGGACTGGAGAGGTATACCATTGGTTTTGATGTTTGAGAGGAGGGATATCACAATCAGGTTTGGTTAGGGTTCTGGTTTTTCTCCATATGAAGTAGTCGGAGGGATTCAGTTGTTGGAGATGATTAAAATAGTTTTCGTCGAAGAAGTCTTTTAATGTTTGTTTGAGCTGTCGGGAAATAGTGTTAAAGTGGGTTTTGTCGGCTGGCTATTTATATTCAATCCATCTTTTACGCTAATATTTTTTTTGTGTGTGTAGAAGGTCTGTTATGATAGGGTTTAAGGGATATTGACAGAGTTTTTTAGTTGGGGTGGAAAGCGGGAAGCTGATGCAGAAGAAAGGATGATTGTTTGCAAGTTGTCAAGAGCTGTGTCCATATCGGAAGAAGATTTGAGAGGAATTTGTAGATTGATTTGTGGGTCAATGAGGGAAGAGTATCGTTGCCAATTTATGAAGTGGCTATATTTATTCTGAGAAGAGAGTGGAGATAGAGTAAGATTAAGATGGGCGAGATAAGGGAGGTGATCTGATGAAAGTTCGTGCAGTACTGAAGATTTCGTAAAGTAGTGAGAGGTTTAAAAACTGATAAAGTAGTCAAGGATATCTGGAGATCTTGCATTGTCTGGATAAAAGGTGGGTTCAGGAGGGAAGATAATTCGGTGTGCTTTGTGGAGGATAAAGTTGTATAGGTTGTTTCCTCTGGGATTGGGAATTCTGGATCCAAAATGGGGATGCTTAGCATTGAAATCTCCTCCTAAAATGAAGGGAGAATGGCATGCATTTAGGAGTTTAGACCAAAAGTCATGTGAAAGATTTATAGAAGGGGAAGAGTAGAAGCTGGCTATGTTAATTGATTGGTTGTTAGTGAGGTTTAGTGTTAATTATGTTAATTGGAATTCGTTGGTCGTTATGGAAGGAAGCTCATTATGATTAATGGAATTTTTGATGAGAATGGCGGATCCTCCTTTTCTAGTGGAGTCAGGGTGGTCTGCTCTATACGTTTTGTACCCACGGAAGTTGAGGCGGTGGGTGGGCGTGAGTTTATATTCTGACAGAAGGAGGATTTCTATTTCGTGGGTATTTAGAAAAAGGGGAAGTTCGTGGAATTTGCTGGATACTCCTCGGACGTTCCATGTGCATATAGAGAAGTTTATGTGAGGATAAGGGTTCATTTATTTTGCTTCAATAAGCTTGGGTAATAGGGTTGAAAGGAGATTAATAAGTGGAGTGATAAGGGAGATGAGGCTATCAATTTTGGTGCAAAAGGATAGAAGTACTTGGTCTGGATTCCAAGTGTTGGCTTAGGTTGATTGTGTAGGATGTTGTACTTGTGAATAGGGAGGGGATTTTTTAGGATACTGGCGTAGGAAACGCATTGCTAATTTTACTAGATGTAGGTTGGGGAGCTGTGTGATTGGGCGTGCTGTTTAAGGTTGATGAGTTAGAGGGTTTATATGGGTTGGGATTATTGTAGAAATTTTGAAGCGATTTATAATGAGGACAGCCCCGGTAGTTCCCAGTGTGTGGACCTTCGCAATTGGTGCAAATTGGGGTAGAGAATTTTGGGTTAGGACACTTTGAAGAGAGGTGATAGTATTCGCAGCGGACACACCGGGGGTGGGGGGGGGTTGTGACAGTAGTTTTTTGAGTGACCGAAGGACAATGGATCTTTTTGGTTTTGGAGGTTCTATTTTTAAGTGACAGTGGTCATAGACTAGATATTTCAAAGATAGTATGGTTTTTGGGGTCTGGGGATAGATCCAGGAAAAGTAGGGGAAGCGTTGCTTTTTTGACCGGTCGTCTGACGGGTAGAATTTGGGTGGGTGAAAATCCTAATTCTTTCATTTCTGTTAATATTATTGTTGTATCAGAATTGGGGTGAAGGCCTCGAATGACAACTTTGAACTTTCTCTCGTCTCTAACTTGGAATGTGTGAAATTCCGCATTGTTTTCTTCAAGTTGTTTGATAACTGCTCTATAGTTGTTTATTGAAGATGTTTTTAGTTTGTTTGTTATCTGACATGATGTATATAAATTTGTCACCACAGATTGTTTTTAACTGGTTTAGAAAAGTATTTACATTATTAATGTTACTGATGAATATGGGAGGGGGTAGCACTTGGCGAGCTGTGGGAGGAGGGGCACTATCTGTGGATTCTTCTGCATTTGGAAAAATTTGAGAATGGTTTGATGTGAGGAAAGGAGAGTTTTGAGGAACTTTGTGGTTGTTCGATGTTGTTGGGTTTGGAATGTTAGGTGGTGTATTTGAGGGAATGCCTTTTCTTTTTTTTGAGGAAATAGTTGTAAAAACTGGGGAGAGAGGGATAGGTAATTCACTAGAGTCTGTTGTAGGCTGTTTGAAGTTTTCACCTTCGAGATCCATATTCATGATGGAGACGGGACCCTCGAGGTGGGGCTGCTGCGTTGCGATGCGACGCTCTCGGAGATGTAGTAATGTAGATGTTCTCGAAGATGTAGTGACGACGGATGATACTGGATGATGTTTTTTGAGTCTTGAATATACCACTCGGTGAACTTGATGAGTTTACATGAATTTCCGGTGTTGTTACACACTTTCGTAGAACTATTGGGCACTTGTGCGGGCAAGACAAAACGTACGTCTGCACTGATTGACTAACAGGAGTGAAGGGATTATGCAGTTTGAAAGAAGAAGCAATGCTTATTTAAAAATCATTTGAGTATAAGTAATTATCGTCATAAGTCGTTGCATAAAATTTTAATTAAGTAACAATCTAGTTATGTTATATTTGTACAAATCTAAAATTGGTATATTTACATAAAATTATTACATTTCGCCATTATTTACGGATCTTAAAAACAGATGTTGTTCCTGCCAAAACGTTACGAGAGGCGAGCCTCAACTATAGTGACGTCTTACCCAGTTTCAAAATTTTCACGTTACTATAAATGAAGCCAAACGATTCCTTTAAAGAAGGAACTTCGATACGACAACCTGCAAATTCACTAATGTCTCAAGGATTGTGGACGTTCACCACGATTCCCGTTAACAACTTTTTCTATTAAAGTTCTTTTGCCACCAACACTTTCTTACACAAATCAGGATACCGACTGTGGTGTATATCTTCCTACGGTTAGTTGGTAAATGTGGAACCAGGTGGACAGAATGGTTCAAAACCTCAGCCCCGGTATATTAGCAATTACGTGACATTAAACCGTTCGTTCAACCACACACAGCATCGCAATATGTAAAACAATTTGAAATTAATAAACGATGAGCACCATCAAATAACCTGATACTATACAGACCAATAGTCAACACTAAAATATCATCAGTTATTATAACAGTATGCCATCCGCATATATGTATATGTATCCTTCATTATCGTCAACTTCTCCGAGTTTTAAAATTAAATATATTAGTTACATAATGTAGGACACTAACAAATTACATTACATTATACGTACTTGTAGATATCTGTTTAATAAGACTCAACGAACATTTGAAATTACACTTATACACACATACAAAACATAATCTCCACGTCTCCTGGGATCACTATACAGTCATATATATGAAATAATCCTATCAATCTACCACTCGTTATTCCATTCCTTTTGTGTTTACTCCTCGACATATTTGACTGCTTCTTCAAATCCTCTGCCATAACAATTTAAAATTCTAATTGCCTCTTAATTATGGCAACACATTAACATTAAAACGGATACTCATAGAACCAACCGAATAATACTAACATCACTCGTCTCTGGTCAAAGTTACCACCATAAAGAAAGTTGCTCTTCACAGACTTTCTTTAATGCGCGAAGTAATTAGGATTTGACTGAAAAAAGTAACCTCAAAGTGTTTTCCGCTTCTCAGAGAATTGAAAGCTATGAGGAAGCAGTCGAAGAGATTCGAGAAAAGACACAGAATGTTACGTTTAACGTCATACTGAGAAGCACTGGGATAAGAAGCAGACAATGTGTTGGGGCTTCGTTGGAATTGGAAGTTAATTCTTTAAAGTGTTATATGACGGTTATACCAAACTGATATTTTTCTATATTTTAAAAATTAAATATTTCGAATTTGTGGAAATTTTTAATAAATAAATGGTAGAATTACTAAAATTAATAAGTATAAAAAAAAACAAAAATTACAATATATTAAATTGTTTCAGGAGTTGTTTTCGCTTGTTTTCGGAAAGCCACTATTTCTCCGCCCTGACATAGTTTAGTACATTTCGTCATCCTTTTCCAAGTTGTGGTTTACGGTCCGTGCTATGCACGTTTTCCCTGTAATTTCTTCTCATATTTATACAACCGAGTCTGAGTCGTTTAGTGAGAATTGCGATGAAGCGTCCACGTTTTGTTTCAGGTAGACCGTCGGCACGGGGAGCAAGATGGCCGCCAGATGACGTTTCGAACTCTCTGCGTGCTGTTCCTGCTAGTGGCTCTCTCTGCCGCAGATTCCTGTCCTCCTTGCACATGCTATCACTTCCGAGATGATCTGTTTGTGGAATGTCACAATGTCAACGCAAACTCAATCTACAAGATGCTTTCCAAGATCAGGGTACCAGTTTACAACCTCAGAATAAAACATCTCGAGTCGAACAGCACCAAGCCAGTGATGATTCCAGCGTCCGCAAAAATAACAATCCTACAAATATCGAGCTCGAATTTAGCAAACATACACGACTATAACTTCAGACCGTTGAAATCATCGCTTGAATCGTTAAGCATCGTTTCGGGAAAATTGACAGACTTTCCTCACAAAACGATTTCCAGTCTCACATCGTTGACGACGCTGACGATTGAGCAAAATGATATACATTTCATTCCCGCAAGCAGTTTTCTTACAATACCTCTAAAATCTTTAAATATGAGAGGTAACCAAATAGTGGAAATTTCACCCGGAGCATTTTTTGGCCTCGAGTCAACATTAACTTCTATGGACTTCACCGAAAACAAATTAAGATCCTTTCCTTTAGATTCGATAAAAGATTTGAGAAAATTGAAGTCCTTGCAATTGGGTCGGAACGAAATTGAAACTGTCCCACATTACTTCAAAGGCCACCTGTTGTCGGTAACTGCACTCGACTTGAGCTCAAATAATTTTCTCGACATCGAGGTCCACACGTTCCGGCCGTTTCCGTCGATGAAATCTTTGTCTTTGTATTATAATTCCATAGAAACTATTCATCAAAATGCGTTTGCGTCCCTAATATACTTGGAATATATTGATTTGAGCCACAACAGAATCATCTCTATTCACGAAACTCTTTTCGAAAGTAATAAGCAGCTCGTTTCTATTGACGTGAGCAATAATCACCTTCACTACATTTCTGTCACATTTTCAAGTCTCCCAAAGCTGACAGAATTATTTCTATCTGAAAATAATATTCTAGACATTAGAGCCGACGCTTTCAAAGGTTCGTCAAATTTGAGAAGTCTCTACATGCAAGCAAATTCCATTCAACATATTGAACGTGGAGCTTTTGACGATTTCGCGAATTTGAATCTATTACATTTCAGTTCTAATTTTATTAACAAATTGCCCGTCGACCTTTTCAAAGACTGTGAGATGCTCAAAGTTCTGAATCTAGATGATAATAAAATATCGCTAATAGAACCCGGGACTCTAAATAGATTGATAAACTTGAAAGAATTGAGGTTGCAAATAAATAACGTAAGTTCAATTCCGAGCGATCTGTTTGGTGGACTCATATCTTTGGAACACCTGTACCTTCAAAATAATTTTATATCGAATATAGAAAGCGGAGCGTTTGAAAGTTTAAGAAGTTTGCAGCAACTCTTTCTCCAAGAAAACAATTTGAAATCGATTGGCGGAATTTTTGCAAATAAAAGTAACTCGTTGTCCTTGCCGCTTGGAGCAAGCAATTTCAGAATTCAAAATTTTACTTTTCGTGGGCAGCCGACGATTCAATTTATGTGGCTTAGTCATAACAGACTAACAAAAGTAGATAAAAGTTTGCTCAACGGGTACGTCGTGACACAGGCCATGTGCCTCTCAAACAATTCCATTTCCTTCATCGAAGACAAATCCTTCGAACACATGACGACGCTTCAGGTGTTGGATCTACGCAATAACTCACTGTACTTCGTCACGTCAAGTACATTCTACGGTCTATACGCTCTAGTAGAACTTTATCTCTCCGATAACAACATCGTCAGGATGGATCCCACAGCACTCGCATATTTAAAACAACTAAGAATCTTAGACATGACATCAAACATGTTAACAGTTCTACATCGTTCCATATTTGAAGGTCTTCCCATTCGTATACTAAATTTGAACAACTGTAGCATTTCTAAAATAGAAAATGGGGTGTTCGAAGGCCTTAACAACCTAAATGAACTTAATCTCGACAATAATAAGCTAAGTGCTAGTTCTCTTAGGGAACTAGATATTCCAGGTTTGCGAGTATTGTATTTCTCAGGTAATAATTTAAGTGACATTTCGACTGATACATTAGAAAGTTTACCATCACTACGCACCCTAGCATTAAGAAATACAAGCATTACAAAACTTCCTAAGAAATTTCTAAGAAATAACAGAGATTTGATAAGCCTTGATTTATCATTTAACTCGATAAAGCAGGTTACTAGAGACTTATTTCACGGGTTAATTCACTTGAGACAGATACGTCTAAAACATAACTTGCTTACAGAAATTCCATATTATTCCCTCGTCAACGTTTCGTCACTGGAAACGTTAGTGCTTTCAGAAAACGCAATCAGTACTTTGGATTTCAATAAATTGGTATGTATTAGTCACCTTAGAGAAGTAGACTTGAATCAAAATATCATTACAAATATAATCGGCAATTTGTACAATAACTTTTCTCATCTATCATCTGTAGACCTCTCGAACAATTTCCTCAGGGAGATACCTAGCGGTTTTCTCAAAAACGCATATTCCCTGAGAAGACTCGATTTGTCTATTAACAAGTTGGAGACGTTTCCAGCTGCAGCCTTGTCTGAGAGAAATCTGCCCGTACTCGTGTGGTTAAAAATTTCAGATAACCCTTTGAAAAATATTATAGGTTGGCCGACAGTACATAATTTTTCAAGCATTCAAGAATTGCAACTAAGCAACGGGAATTTAACTTCAATTCAACGAAAAGATTTCGAGAATTTTCCAAATTTGTTTCAGTTATTTCTCAGCAACAATAATATTTCTGGTATTCAGTCAGGGGCTTTTAAGTATCTTTCTAACCTAAACTTACTTAATATAGGTTATAACAAAATTGAGTTATGGAAACAAGAAATCTTTCAAGGACTCAAAAGCTTAAAACACCTAAATATTACACACAATATGCTAAAAATACTAGAATTGTCTCCAGACTTGATGATGTTACAAGTTCTGGACGTGTCCTTGAACCAGTTGACTCACATAGAAAAATGGACTTTCCAAAATTTACAAAACCTCGTAGAACTTCATCTTTACGGGAACTGGATATCATCTGTGGCTCCGGACTCGTTCACAGCTTTGAGTAAACTCAGGACCCTCGATCTCGGAAAAAATCAGCTCGAAACCATTTCCTTCCAAGTTCTGCAATCTCTGGAAACGCACATTACCAAGCTCTACATAGCAGGTTGGTGTACTTCACTAAATGCCACGCACTCATTTAATGTGATACATTTTAAATATTTACTTAACAACGGACACCTAATAATCGGTACTTTCGTTTCGAGTACACTCGCAATTAGAAGTAGTTGCACTATTGTAGACAGTTGCACTAAATGTGTTCATATCATAGCTGGACATTTAGTACCAATACAAAAAGAATTTAATATTTTTATACATTAACGATGTTTCAGAGCGATTTCTGGTGTTGTATAAATCATTTGCTTCGTTTAGGGCATATAAATTGATGTTTCTCCAGACAAACTTTAAAATTTGTAGAATATGCGTTCAAGGCAAAGTTAAAATCCCAAGTTTACAAAACAAAGGCTTGCAACTGTCATATCCACATACGAGGAAGTAGGAACTACCTACCACCCTAGTCGGGTTACTATTAGTAACACGAATTCAAATGTTCCCTTAGTGCTAATACGTCCACTGGAATATTTTGCAACGATAAAAAATGTTTCTAACTCGATTTTTTTTCCCCATGTCTTTGAATATTTTCATTCATTATCCAAATTTTTCTCCTGAATTTGCAAAAGACAGGCATTCGTTATTTCGTCATTGAAAATCCGGTTTCCGTGAAAGTTAAAGACATGAAAATGTTCACAATGTTTATACAATTTTACCATAAATTAATTCAATGTACAAAATAATTTAAAATAAATTATATAAATTTGCGATACCTATTCAATGCAAGCTACTTTACGAAGTAATATAATTATAAAAGCATTTCATTAATGCTATATAATAATGGGGGTTCCCATTTAAGTATTTTAACTCCCTTTCCCTTACCCCCTTCAACAAATTTCATTTTCCACATTACTTCGTACAATTGCAACATCTGAAAGGTCGGAATTAACATGCAGATTGCGGTCTAACGTATGCAATAAACAAACCATTGAAGACTGGGAAATCCCATTTAATCCCCGTACGAGAAAGAAATGACAGAAATGATTCGCTATGAAAGCTCATTAAAATTGAATGTGACGATATTGTTAACGAACATACATCCGCCAGTTTTTATGTACTTTCCCTTTCTACTAATTCACGGTTTAAATTGAAACTAACAAAATATAAAAGAAATCGTACCTCGAAAGCGTGTTTGTAGAAGAGATGCCGAACAATGATGCTTAAAAATTCACCAATTGTACATTTTAATGAATATATTAATCAGTTCAATGAGCAGTTGCCCTGAGGCACTTTTACAATAATTACATTTATTAACAATTTATAGAATTCACATTGTTAAAAGATTATATGTATGCAGGAAAATAATTCCGACCTTTTCTTGACCTGTTTACCAAATAATGCTTTTGTAAATTGACGGTTACAGAAAACAGTATATGAATATATTTCAGCGGATTAAAAAATTACAAGCTTCGAATTTCGGGCAAGAATAATTATACTAACGAGACTGACTAATTCATATTCAATTTACCGTTTGTCTGGGCAGCCTATTTATCGTAATGTCTGCGTTTCAGAGAACCCGCTACGTTGCGGCTGCGGGCTGCATCAGTTGTGGCAATGGTTGCGTGAGCATCGCCGCGTCGCTTCTGCTCGCTGCGGACAGCCGCCGGAGCTTCGCGGCGCGACGCTAGAGGCTCTGCCGCTTGCTGCCTTCTGCCCGGCGTCAGCGTCGGCACAGCCCGTCGTCGGAGTGGCCGTGGGCGACGCTCAACCCTCGTCATTGCTCGTGTCCTGGGACAGCCGCAACGTGTCTGGTCTGAGCGGGTTCCGCGTCGCGTTCCACGTGCTGAACGCCGACGGCGCCGGCTTCACCGCACCGGTAAGACACGTCAAACCTTCAAAGAACCTTCAGTAGGCATGCGTTCACATAACATAAACATAAAATAAGGTTTCCCTTATTTAGTTCGCCGCACGAGAGTAAATTAACTCCTACCGAGTGTAAAGGCACGAAAAGTATCGCCCAAAAAAAATCGTGATTGAATTACAGGTAGTCGTTCTTTGAGGAGCGCGGAATGTTTACTTGCATTTTTATCTGTTTGAGGTTCGGGCGACGCTGGCCGAGGCGGACGCCCGCTCGATGCGTCTGTCGCGGCTGAGTCCCGGTACCCGGTACCTGGTGTGCGTCGTGGCGCTGGGGTCGTGGCTGTCCGACGCCTCCGTGTCCAGATGCGTCGAGGCGCGGACCCCGACAAACGCCGACGCCTTGGGGTTGCTACTTACACGGCGCCTCGGCCTGATCGTAGGCTCGGCCATGGGATGCGTCGTCTTCGTCGCACTAGTCACCGTGCTCGGATACCTCAAGCTCAAAAAGCAGCAGTCGCAGACATCGGCTGATCCGGCGCTACCTCAGGAGTACATCAGCTACCGACACTTCTCCATCCACAGTGGCGAGCTCCTGCCCAGCTCCGTCGCCCTGGGCAACGCCTCCCTCAGCTCCAAGCTTTAACACAGTTTTTCTATTGCGTTGTTTGTAATATATATATGATTATGATGCAGTGGAAAATTACGTCTGTGATTAAAGCACCCAAACATTTCCTAAGAAGCTTGTATCGATTAAATCCTTCCTCCCTGTGGGCTGGAAAGCTTCACGTAAAAGTAAGTGTAGAATATTGCAAAATAGTATTCCAGAAGAACGTCAGTACACAAAATCTTCGATTCGACAGAAAATTTAACGTAATTATACAGAGGGCGATTGATTCGTGATTTTCGTCATTGAAATGCAGTGATATGACGGTCCATGTGTGAGAACGTACGCATGCACAAAATTATTATATTTTCAGACGTTTTCCCATTCCAAATTTGTTTTATGAAACTATCGCTTTCGATCTCGTCTAAATTCCGTACAGCGGATTAACGTATTATAACTTCCTAATGCAAATTTGTTAAATTAACTTTTATAATGAAATCTTGAACCTAATCATCAACCAACAAAATATTTCAGTGACGACCGGTTACTATAATCGTGCTGAAGGCATTTTCCTTACGCTCGGCGCTCGATTCCAGACGTCACATAAAAATTACAACAAAAAATACAATTTTCTTAATTTTCGTGAATAACGTGTGAAGTTCAATTACAAATGAGAATTGTAAATGAGAACCAGTGTTATCGGTATTTGAAGGCAATGTTGACTAAACGAGCAGATTTTACAAGATTTACTCGCCTCGTTTGTAAATATTTCCGCAAAATATTTACTTTTTTGTACTATGTACCTAATATGAAGATAAACACACATTTACTTTGGGTAAGTTTTGAAAGTATTCACTGTTAGTAGTATTTGGTCCGTATAACTCATAAGAAACAAAAGACATAAATTTGGCATTACTTGGTCTTATTTTATACTATCTGGAACCCTGCGTTGGGAGGATTGTCATAATTAAACTCTGTTACATCTATAACCTCGAATTTGACTCGTCTCAGTTGTTTTTATGTAACGCACCTCCACCCACATCGCTAAAGGTTTTCCCCTCTCATGCCGAAAGGGTTTGAAATTATACACATAAATATTTGGAGAAACGGTATCTATCTCATTTACTCCGAAAAAGTATATTTAGACGGATATATCGGTCGTTTTAACATGTCACAAAATTTCCTCTCCCGCTCCTGTCTTACTTCCACAGTTGTTGTTTCCGGTTAGAAAGGAACTCGTGTACGAAATTTGGTCATATTTGCTCCACGGATGTAGATTTGTATGCGGAACAAAAATACATACATGCTGTATTTTATTTATTAGATTAGTTGCCTGCCTGCCGTTACCCGGGTTTTCACATATCTATAGCCCCCGATTCGACTCCTATCGGTTGCTTTTGCTTTATTTTTTTGTAACACATGTGCTCACCTCCCATGCCGATAGGGTTTGAACTCATTGACCCGGAAAAAGTTTCATTCGAAAAATATATCTACAGCTATGTACGAAAATTTCTATGCGCGTCCACCCTTATACTGTGGAAAGAACAAAAAGTTGATTAACATAGTTAAACTCGGCCACATCGATAACCCTGGATTGGGCTCCAATCTAGGTTGTTTACGCGTTATTTTCTTGTAGCTCCTCTCCTCCCCCACCCCTAAGCGTGCTCCCATTCCAGAAGGGGTTGAAATTATACTAAAAAAACATCGGTAGAATTTTCATGAATGTCATTGATCCCGACAAATATTTATTCCACACAAATATATATTTTTTGACATGTTTGAAAATTCCCCCCCCCCCAACCACCCCTGCTTGGGGGAGTTAAACGGCAAGTTGAATGTCATAATTAAACCATAACCCCGGATTCGACTCCAATCCCGATTGTCTTTGAGTTATTTTTATGAAACGCCCTTCCACCACCACCCCTAAGCGTGGTCCGCTCCCACGCAGAAAGGAGTGGATATTATACACAAGCAACATCGGTGGAAAATATAATTAATCCAGAAAAATATTTATCCATCTTAAATATTGACCGTGTTTACATGTTACAAAATTTTCAAAAATTCCACCCCCATCTTCACCCGCTCCTGGGGGTTAAATGGCAAGTTGAATGTATTAATTTCACTGACACCCACATCCTTGAATTTTACTCCAATCTCGGTTGTATTCGCGTTATTTTCCTTTTAAGCACACCTCCACCTCTAAGGGTCTTCCTTTCACATGCTGTTAGGGGTTGAAATTATACACAGATAACATCGGTAGAAACACTATCAATCGCTTTGACCCCGAAAAATATGCTAAAACGGCCGATATTTGAGTCGGATAAATGTTTGAAAATTTCTACCCCCGACCACCCCCGATCCTGAGGGCGTTAAGCCTGTCTCACCCCAACAGTGTTTGTTTCCTGGTCGCAAAGAACACATGTACGAAATTTGATTAAATTTGCTCCACGGGTGTAGATTTCGTACATTCATACAAACACACTGCTTTATTTAATAGATTATAGTTTTCGAAGAAAACTGCTTATTTAATTTTTTTTATCGCCATTAATCTGAAGCACGTTTATGTATGGAATGTAATAGGGTTTGAGGTAAAGCACACGCGCAATCACTTCAAAGTCTCACAATGATGTTTCTTTTGCTACGTTCCCAATCGGCCATTGAATCTTCTCGTTTAATACGTAAAACCACCAAAACACACTTTACTTTGTATACTTTGATACTATCTCCAGAAACGCTAGCTCCACGATCTTTTCTCTCCCGCGGTGCCGACTGTCGGTTTATATATAAATTCTTCGTTTTGTGGAAATGACGTTTTTCTTTTATATTGGGAAAAGATACGAGCAAACAGTCGTCAGAGGAGAGCATCCCCAGGGATGGAAACAGTTCACATAGAACAAATGCGAAATCGGTATCGGATCCACGATTTTGCAGTCGCTGAGCAACGTAAAAAATAATGAATATGTGTCTATGTAAGCTGGCCTATATAATGAAACTTCGCATTTCACTTCATTGCTTCACATTTCTCTAAGCATATTTTCTTCCTAAATGGAGAAGTACGTTGCATTCATTATAGAATTTGTTGGTTTTGAGTTTTCCTGAGTAGGTTTTACAGAATTCCTCGAAGATGAAGTCATTAGTAAGTTTATTGTAAGGGAAAATAATGAAACAGTGTTTAAGGATGTTCTTGCAGTTTCGAATTATGGCAAGCATTACAATTACAATTTTGTACGCGTTTCTGCGTCGATTACAGAAGATTTAACAAGGTTACGAAAAAAGAAATTTATCCGTTACCAAAAATAGTCGATACGCTGGATTGCCTGAAAGTTTTCCTCTATCACGGTCTTGTCCTCAGGCTACTGGCAAATAGAAATAAATGAATCTGATCGAGAAGACTGCTTTCATTACACCGGACGGTCCCTACGAAATCAAAGTAATGCCGTTTGGGTTCTGTAATGCACCGGCAACTATCGAATGAATGATGGACAAACTGATACGCCGCTTGAAATGGAATATGTGCCTCTGCTATTTAGACGACATCATTGTCTTCTCGGAAACGTTCGACGACCATCTGCACCGATTACGAACTGTTCTCGAATGTCTGACTTAGAGTTTTCATGGACTTCAATGAGAAAGCACGGTCGCTACAAAAGTTGTTGCAAGGAGAATACAAATTCATCTGGAGCACCGAATCTTTTGATACGCTGCGACTAGCTCATTTCTGACCCTGTGCTAAGGATTATTCGACGGCTGCCACGGACTTGGGGCTGAACTTGTACAGATATTCAACAGCAAGGAGATAGGAGATAGTTATAGCGTACGCCTTCAGAACACTTAGTAAAGCAGAGAGGAACTATTCTACGACAGAGAGAGAATGCAATGCTGTTATTTGAGCCATACATACGTTTCGTCCGCTAAGCCGACTGTTGGCTGACTGGACTCAAGGATCGTTCTGGACGGCTTGCCAGGTGGGCTCCAGCATTGCCGCCGAGAGAGGCCACGACTCTACGGCTTCAGGATTATGACGTCACGATAAAATACAAGAGTGGACGAAAACACACGATATGAAACGAGACTTTGCGAAACATTCCGTATGCGTGGCTCAGAGCAACCCTGTTTATTTTTTATTTAAGTGAAAATTCTTATATAACAGCCAAGTGGATACGCAAAGTTTCGTGCGAAAGGAATGATCAGGTCTAGGATCTGGCCAATATGAGCATAGAGGAACCACGTTAATGGCATATTGCATAAACCACAAAATTATATTTCTCTATCTAATAAGACTTCTTGATGAATACCCGAAATTTTCCGCCGTCCGGCAAGAAAATTAATATACTTTTCAAGGATTACATTCCATTTAAATTCTTTCCCCTGTGAGTATTAGCACATAAGTTTGTTTTGTTGTATTTACTAATTTGCAGATGTATGAAGTAATAAAGTGTTTGAAATTGATTCGCTTGCGTCTGAGAAGTCTACACACTTTCTTCTCTCTCTCTCTCTCTCTCTGTCTCTCTGTCTCTGTCTTCAAAACTTATTCCAAAAATGGTCAAAATAATGAAAGGTCTGAAATTCTTTCGTAAGAATATTAACTTTCAGCCGTCTCTAAACTGTATTCTTCTCACAGAGTAGTCTCTAGTTTACATTTAATATATATGTATATTTCGATCTGTAACTTATAATGCAGTTATAATGATGTTACTTGTGAAAGTACATGACAAGTTTGATGGTGTCGTACATTTTCCGGGCAACGACAAGAAAGTTTTCAGACCGAAAAGTTGAAGCTAATAGAGTTAACCACTGTTCAGATCAATAAAATCTTTTACTTTTAATTAATCAAATTTTACATTATTTATATATTTAAACTAAAAATACTAAACGACTGATTTCGTCGCCAAAATAAATATGAATCTTGCCTACAGTCATTTAACAACGAAGCTACAAAATTGAAGAATGGAAATCGACATTCGTTCAGTGCAAATATTTATTTATAACTATCTGAGATCCCGGTGTTGCACGTATATTTACATTAACCCGCAAAAGGAATAACTTTGTCAACACGTGATTTAACCGGCATCGAGACCATCACTTTTTGGGCCAATTAGTCTTCACGTCCATTCCCCGACTTAATTGCTATGAGCACACATATAAAGAAAATTTAAAAATAACAAACCAATGATGCTAAATATTTGTGCCACTGTGACAATGTAATATAATTAGTTTCCCATTTCCTTAATTTCTCAAATCCTCTTTGGAATAGTGAGATGTCCAACTCTAGTATTCCGATAACACGATACGATCAGCGGAAACACTAACCTGTGTACAAAAAGAGCTGACTGACCGCTTCCTACTATTGAACAATATCACTACTCTTTCAGTTGCAGTGTTGTTGTGTGAATTTATTTGTAGTTTTGTGCGACACTTCTGGATACCGATGTAATGAAATAAGTGTATTCGTCCCCCGCTTTGCGAAATACTCGTAAAGAGTATAGCGATAGTGATGTGAAAAGTAAATTATGGAGTGAAGTTGCCGCAATTGATTCATTGATTATTTGTGTTACGCCTTTAATTTTAATAATATATTGTTCAAATATTGATAATTATTTGCCTTCCCACGAATAAATTTACGACCGCTTATTTATTCATATACCCTACTTGTAGACAAGTTTTATTGCATTATATTTACGATAGGAGCTTTCGATGAGTTGCCTCAAAGTTCATATGTAATATGTATGTTAAATTTATTAATTTTTAAAGTGACATATCGTAAATGCTTGTAAATATTTGCTCGTGTACATTATTTCTGGTCATTAAAAGTAGAATATAAGTTGAAGAAGAGAAGCTCAGCCATATAATCCATATACATGGATATAAAGTGCAGGTGTGACGAATATAGTTACCTGTTAAATAAGGATTATGTACAATTGTTAAAGAAACAAATTATAAGTTACACTGAAAAATAATACTTTTTTATTATTTTGAGTAATTTTGTTTGTGATGGTCGAAATGTAATATGATTATGATTGAAAAGTCTTGTAAATATAACGCAATAAAAGTGCATTATGAAAAAAAGTGACTGTAAATTCAAAGGGCGTAAAAAGTTCCGTTCTCTTTGCGCGCGTATCCGCCGTTGGATGCAATCTGATGATGTCCTTCCAGCCACATCTTGACGCTGTGGATGCTGTGTTTCTGAGACACTCCACCGTACACCAGCGGATGACCTCTGGCAACTTCACGTGGAGGATTAACGACGACTGTGTTTCGCAACAGTCTCCTGAAACTCGCACTAGAATGTCAACTAACTAAAAAATTATTTTTAAAAAAGTATTTTTACAACATGTATTACCTCAATGATTGGTTCGTTAAGCGAAAGTTGTATTGGTTTTTCATTCCTCATGTGGTTTTAGCACATTTTTCCTGTCTCAATTAAATATCGTTAGACCACATTTCAAGCCAAATTGTCCCATACTTATTTGATTTATATTGTGAAGAACAGGTCATAAATATAGTCCGCTTTAAAGAACGGAGACTTGCACCCAGCTGACAATGAGATAAAATACCGTATATTGGCAAACCTTATTTTATAAACAATCTTTAAAAAAACATTATATACTACAATTAATTATATTTACTGCATGTATACGTACTCAGTAATTCAGTCTTTTCTGGAAAGCATAAATTCGTACATGTTGGGTGGTTTTGAGTATTGTCTTCGTGTTCTCCGAGGACAATTTGCCATCAACAAACAGACAGAAAAGAGAAAATCTTAACTGGCGACAAAGGTAAAGCCAAACTACACGACCTAATTGCTATCACAATGATCATTACCTTTTCATTCGTAACACTTGCCGTAACAAAACTAAAATTATTATCATTGGCGTAATTAAACGTCATTTGTTTAAGAAAAATGTTGAATCAAATACATATCTGTATTCTAGACCGGTGTATCTCAATTTGGTAAGTTTGTACTTTCTACAGAGCCACACTTAAAAGTTTGGAGTCATATAAATTAGAATTTACTCGGAGACTCGGCTTGGGTTTCAGCCGCCCAGAACGGAGTCCAAAAATGTCAAAAATTTACAGAAATTCTGTAATTTTGCCGTCCTCAAAAGTGCCGCCACACTACGCCACTGTGTCCAGTGACTGTACTGGACGATTACTATGGCATGCACAATGAGCAGAAAAAGTGGATGGACGTTTACAGTAGTATAGAGAGAAACTCCGCATGTTAAATGAAATAGAGTCTTCATTTCATACAAAAACTCGAAATGTACATTTCGAAAGGCTTAGCGATCTCTGATTAAAATAAGTAACTACTTTGTTTACGTATATAATTATTACATTTAAAGAATCTTGATACATAAGTTGTAATTAGGCTTCTTTAGGGAATAATTCAATTTTTTAATATAAAAAATATCTATATGTTACATAGGGAGGCATTTGAAAGACTTCGGTGGGACATGGTAAAAAAAAAAGATTTGGAAACACTGTTCTAGACCGAAGGTCTTCCCGGTGTAGATAGTTGATGAAATAATCTCGGGATTCCAACCGGGTAAGCTCGTGGACAGTTATCGAAACGTCGCGTGTTTTCTACGAAGTCACCAAGTTAGAAACCCTAGTTGTTCAACTTATCAATATTGCTACTGGTGTATAAATTTCACATGAAGACGATGGTGGTAATAGCTATGGAAACGTTGTGCTCCTTAGACTGGGAAAGCCTTCACTTTTTATTTGCTTCTGATAGGTAACACTAAAAACGACCTTCTTTCAGGAAAACATAAAATATAGAGAAACAAAAACTAATAAAACGTTTTTCGCCATTAGAAACGTCCGTCACTTTTAAATTTCAATTTATTGGTTTTTATTTCTCTATTTTAAGTTCGTCTGTAAGAAGGTCGTTTTTACTGTTATTATTTCAAACCGTCGTTAATTACTATGCTACTAATAAGGTTGGAATATAATGATAACTGACCATGTGTCCACGCCGAGCGTCTCTGGCATAAGATGCACGTCCGTCGCCTCGGGGAAGTGTTCGGCATCGTGCTGATAGTACGATTCGAGGACGAGGTCCAGCTGGTCCTTGGGGACCTCCCTACGGATCAGGAGAGCGTTCCTGCGGATGGAGCTCAGCGTCTGGTGCGCGTGCAGACGTTGCCATGGCGACAGTCCAGTCACCCATTCGCGTCCTAGGTGAGGGACGGTCATTCCCTCTAGAATGAACCCTGAAGGCCTAGAATCCTTCTGCTTGTCATTTTCGCCGACACGTCCAACCTGCCAATCATTCATTACCCGCGCCGTTTTATTATTTGAAATGAAACGGTTTCAGACCCACAATAAATTCGTTTGTACGTGCCCAAATCGCACGTGGATCCTGATGATTCTTCTATAAGCAGCGTACGGGCATAGTATATGTAGCCAGAGTGAAGTGAAAGACATGACCATCGCTCCAAGTGACTAGAATACCAAACTCCAGCACCTAGGAGATTTGGTCAATTCCTATTAGCACACTTTCTGCTAAAAAAAAATAAAAAAACAATGTGCGCAAACTCCAAATGAAATAGTGTTTTGACAATATAGAGTTCTCGGGTTTCAGGTGCCGATGTGTTCTACACAAGGCATAACGTGGATTGAAACCCGAGAACAGTATGTTCATCAGATTCACCCGGAAAACTATATTCGTTAATATTTCTTCTGGTTTGTCACTTCTTTGGAAGGCACGGGTACGAAAACTTTACGAAGCATTAAAAACCATTGATATGTAATTAAACAACGGGTATAAGTGAATAAATAATTTGAACATTGAACCCAGATGAAAAATAATAGCAGGGGTGTTCCGTATTTCTTGGAACCTCACTTATTTTCCTAAGCCCTGATAAGATCCGTTACAACATATATATATATATCCACTTCCAAAGTATCAAGTTCCATTAAACATTCTGGATTTTGCATTATGCACCTTTTGATCTTTTACCTTTCGGATTTAAGACATTTATCCTGACTTACTATGCATCAGCTGGGAATCTGTAAATAGTCCTTCAATCGATACATCATGTCCATTCCAAGTAAAGTTGGAATGCTGAGATCTATGGCTATATTCGATTCGTTGCAGTGTGCTTACCTCGACGCGGATCGGCCTGTTGAAGGTTCCTTCCCTGTCAATTAAAGGGACGGGTCCTCTGTAGCGATGCTTGACGCTCATCTCGCGACGCCCTGTCTCCATGGCAACGACGCAATCGATCCAATGCGTCGCGGCGCCTCTGCGCACTGGAAATCCGCTCCAATATCGGCCAACACCTGATCGCAGCAAAATGTTTCTACTCCTCAATGTGCTTTGTGTCTTCCTCTGCTGTTCCGCGAATTCCTACGACGACCAGGAGATATGCAAGCAGGTAAAACGATTACCTGATTTTTGACACGATTAATACTTTTTATGTTACGGATACAAAACCTTCCATGATATTCCAACGACAGCTCGAATGATCTCTGCCTAAATGATTTACTTCGGAGAACTGTATTTTCCTATGAAAGTATATTTCAGTGCCTGTGATATTAGTTTAAGATATAATTTCGAATTGAGATCAATAAATCCCTCCCGAATGAAAACGTATGACTCCGTGTGACTTCAAAAATAAAATTAGCGTTTAATGAATGTAAGCATTCGCTACAAGTTGTAACTCAAAATATGCATCACGCATAATACCAAAAACGACAAAATCCGGTCGATTTCTGTTTTGGTGTTTCTTTTTCAATTTTATCCGTGAGTACCTTTATTTACGACACCCACTTTTTATCATTTTTAGAAAAAGTGTGTAATCGTGCCTCTAAAGGTCCCAGAACACTTGTTGCCGCTCTACATCTTCCTACTTAATTGATTTTTTATTCCCTATACATACACATATGTCATGTAATATAGAGGGTGGTGATTTAATATCAATATCTAGATTGTAGAAATTTCTTTTACCTGCAAAAGGTTAACTTTTAAAGTATATCGGGTTATTTAATATCATAAATTATAAGTTATGTTTGAATTATTTTAATCGTTAATAAATTTTAGCATTATCAAAAGCGAAAACCCGACAAGGAAATCCCAAAATGAAATAACTGAAGATTCTTTTCAGTAAATATCGCACTAGTGCGTGAAGAAATTCTTCCACTATCCACATTTGGTTTGTTAAATATTAATGATACGTTTTCGATATATGTTAAAACTTCATAAAAATTCAAACAAAGGCAGTGAAATGTTCTGTAAGGTGTTATAATGGCATCAGTATAATTTCGTTTCGATGGAAGCAACCCTCTGGTGTGTTGTAACTTTTGTGGTGTTTACTCAATGAAAAAATATTATTTGGCCATTCTATCGTATTATGTTGATCCTACTTACGTATGGACTATATTAATATATATTATATCTTCCCTAGTCATTTGACAACAGTGAAGTCAACTCTTTTATATGCACTTTCCTACAATTTTATCTTTTAATTTCAAGTGACCCAGTACGGAACTTTTTAAAAAACGGCAATAAATGCTGTTCACATTCCAAAAATGTAACACAAATCCTGTAGACTAAAATTTATTTTACTTCTTTAAACGAAAAATCAAAGCATGCTCTTATCAGTAAAATGACAACGAATGGTGGACGTAATTCTGCTGAAGAGGAGACTGTCTATTGTGAAACAATAGTAACTAGATGTCGTAGCTGTGCCAAACAACAATCTATCATTCACCTTCACAAATACTGCTATTTTATCTAATTAGCAATAAAATTACCCTATTGTCTATATTATTGGGATACCTTAAATAACTTTAAAAGCTTCATGAGTTCTCTTCAGTGCCTTGTATACAAAAGAAATAATGAACCGGCGCCTGATATTTATCGATTGTTTGACATGTTATATTACCCATTTCTGTTATTTTCGAGCCTTTCGGTTAAATTTACTCTGACATTCATTAGCACACTTGTAAAAACTATCTGGCACACAGTTTATCTAAGAAGGACCAATAATGATCATTGTTGAGTTAGAGAGAGAATGTCATAAGTAGTGTATTTGTATCCAGTTGCTGGATTAGGTCAGCAACCGTGAAATTGGTTGGCAGGAGCTTTTCATTGTTCTCCCCTCTCTGCCTTCCTTTTTACTTCTTGCTCTCTACTGCTCCCTCAATTATCTTCTTTAAGTCCATTGTGTCGAAGGATATTGGCTACCAACTGGGTTCATCTTCTTTTTAGCTGTTTCATGAAGCGTCATTCTTCTCCTATTCTTCTGAATACTTCCTTGTTTGTGACCATGTCTCTCCAGCTGATTTTCAAAATTCTTCTGTAGCACCAGACTTCAAAAGCCAATAGAATCTTCCTTTCTCTTTCTCCTGTGGTCCAAGATTTGCTGCCGTTCAGTGCAACACTCCATACATATATCTTCAATACGTTTTTCCTTACTTCGAAACTTATGCCTTTTGTAGTAAGTAAGTTCTTGTTATTATTAAATGCTATCTTGGCCTCAGTAATTCTGCTTATTATTTCCCTGCAGCTTCTTCCGTCACTCATTATTTTGCTACCCAGATACCTAAACTTTTCTACTTCTTGCAGTGTTTCATTCCTAACCTTTACTGCCGTAAGAGTTTGTCTCTTTCTACTGCAGACCAGAATTTTTGTTTTATATGTTTCTTCACATATTGAATTCCTGCTCCATTATTCTGTTCATTCTGCTTAAGATGCTTTGCAGGTCAACTTAACTTTCTACAGTTTTTGGTATGTCATCTGTGAACCTCAACACATCCACCTTGTTACTCCAGTCCTTGAACTTTCTCTTACCCTGTCAATCGCCTTTTGTGCATACAGATTAAATCGGTATGGGGAGAGGGAGCGTCCTTGCCATACATCTGTTTGAATATGAGCTGTTCTTCTTTACTGCCACAGCGAATTATTCCAATTTCATGATTGTAGATGTTAAAGATTAGTTTTCGTTCTCTAAAGTTGATACCTATTTGGTGAAGGATTTTGAATAGAACATTTCAATTGACATTATAAATGCTTTTCCTAGATCGACAAATGCTATGAACGTCGGTAGACTTTTCTTCATCGGTTTCTCTATCACTTATCTCAGAACAAATATTGCATCCCTTGTTCCTACTCCTATCCTAAAAGCAAACTGGTCTTCATATAATTGTGTATCTTTTTGTTTTTCTATCCTCCTTAGAATAATTGTGGTCACTATTTTTTATGCATGGCAAACCAGGCTCAATGTTCAATATTATTCAAATGACCTTGCATTTGATTTTTTAGGTAAAGGCACTATTATGCATTTTACAAAGTCTTTGGGTAACTTTCCAGTTCTGTAGATATTGCAGACTAAGTGGTAAAGTTCCTTTTTCAATTTTTCCCTCGATTTCTTAATTAGTTCTACGTATGTCATCAACTCCCACATCTTTCCATCCTTTGATGTCCTGCAGTTCCTTCACAAGCTTTTCTTCCAAAATAGGTGCTGTCTTATCTTCCAATGTTGCTAATATTCCTTCTGTCGTTTCAATATTATTATGTCATCATATATTAACAACCCATCTTTATCCTCAATACTCATTGTTCTTGGTTTTCTTACTCCAAAGAACCTCTTTATATCTCCATATGCCATATCCATTTGTCCTGCCTTCATGTTATTATCTATGCTTACACAGACTTCTTTTAAATACTGTTCTGTATCTTGTTTTGCCTTCTTAATAATCGTATTCTTTAAACTTGTGTATTTCTTCCATCCTTTTTCATCTTTTGAGTTGTTATACTGCCTTCTTTCTTTGGTCATATCCACAACCTCCTGACTTATCCACTCCTTCCAATTCTCTTGTTTCTTTTCTTTTCCCAGTACTGTTTCTGCTGAGTCTAAAATGCTCTTCTATATTTTACCCCATTTCTCCTCTATCCCTGAGAGTTCTTCAGCCTCTTTTATGAAATTGTTTTTTTCCATCATATATAGTATATTTGTAGACTTGTTAAGCTTGGAAATATCCCATTGTCCTTTCCTTTCATGCTTAATCGTTTGTACTTTAGATCACAGTGCATCATAACTAGGTTATGAACACTGTTTATGTCAGCTCCAGGGTAACTTTCGCTGTCCTTCACTTGATTCTTGAACCTCTCTTTTACTAATATGTAATCTATTTGATCTCTTCTTATGTCCCCTGTGGCTTTCCATGTAAATCTTCTCCTTGGGTGGTATTAAAAAATAGTATTTTATGTAGTACGCAAAACTCTATAAGTCTTTCTTGTCTTTCATTTATTTTCCCCAATCCATATTTACCAACTGTATTACCTTCAGTTCCTTCTCCTACTGTTGCATTACAGTCTCCAAGTACAATAATATTTTCTTCCCATTTCACCTTATCTATTAGTTCACTTAAATCTGCATAACATTTGTCCACCACTTCATCCTCCTCATCTGTTGTCAGCATATAGACTTGGGCTATCACAGTATCCTTCGTTTTTGTTTCCATCCTTACTAAAATTATATGTTCATTATATCACACATATCCCTTTCCTCTATTTCCCAGTTTCTTATTAAAGATTATTCCTTCCCTGCCACATACAAGTTTATTATTTGCTGTGCCAGAATGGATTATACGATAATTTCCACTCCAGAAGCCTCCATCTTGTGGCCATTTCCTCTCTGCTATACCCAGCACATCTAAGTTCAATCTCTCCACATCAACTGTCAAGTTCTTTAATTTCCCAGCTTGCAGTAATGTGTTTACATTCCACATACCAATTATTCTTTGTGTTTTGTAATCTAAATTGACTTCTTGAGTTGTCCCCCTCTGGAGATCCGAGCAGGGGACTATTTTACCTCTGGAAATTTAAACTGAAGAAGCATTCATCATTTGAGCTGCTGATACTTGAGATAATGGAGTGGTTTCCCGTTGCCTTCTCCATCCTATACCGTTGGCCATCTAGTGGCTTTGCTGGTGCCCTTATGGCATTACTTCACCAATGATGTAGAAGTTGTGCATAGTCTGACATCACCTGCAATGACAAGAACTTGTTATGAGAGCCTGTCTCCTGGATAACAACACAAAAGTCATCCAACATATGAGATAATCTTAAAGTCTCTTGATGAAATGAAATGATTACAGTTTATTTTCAAACAAATTCAACTTCAGTTTTGATATTGGGAAATAGAATGTGGTAATAAATCTCAATGAAACAAAATTGTTGTAGTATATTGAATATATCAGTCCATAAGTTTCTCAGGCAAAGGACAAGGAAGTTAAATTATTCAACTTTTAGGTTCAGTTGAGCCTCTGGGTATTCTGCAATAAAGCATTATTAAGAGAAAATCATATTTTCTTTATTGTTTCAAATAGGTTTACACGTAAATTAAATTATTTATAAAACAAGTGTAAGAAAAAATAGTAAACGTAACATAATTTTGTCACTTATTTTACACAAAACCTCTTTTTCTAATATTAATTCTAAGATAAAATACTAGCACATTTTATTGTTAAGCTATAATAAAAATGTATAACTTATATTCTTAGTTAACAGTTGGAGATTTATATTTCATTACTAAATAATAATTTTATTATAAATAATATTGCATTGTTAAAAGTAACTAGGCTTGTCCTATGCATTGCAGAAATTTACAAAATATCATATCTTTTCATTGATATTTGAACCATTCATTCAGTGACATTTTTATTTTATTACTCGTGTCTTTGCAAGTAGTTAATGTTATTAAATGGAATCTGAACATTTGCAGCCTGAATATCATTATGAGCTCACTGAGTGTGATGAAGAGAAAGGAAGGTGGAGAGTACAGGTCCCTCGATCGGGAATGTGTGTGGATATATCTCACAGTCCAGTGACGAGAATTGACAACTGCAGTAAGTTAGATTATTCTCAGTTGCTCATTAAATGCATCTGCTTTTGATAATACATTTTATTGTTTTTTAACGAACTTTCAAAAGCATTAAAAATTATGTGAATATGTTACAAATCACAAATAATCTCTAATTATACTTCATATTTAACAATGTTGGAAGGTCTGCATTTTATGTTTGAACCATTGAAGTATTAGTATCAGGTTATATTCAATACACTATATTAAGAAACTTGGTTTCAAGAGTGAATAGACACACGAACAGTCTAGAAATTATAATTTTACCATATAATTATTTATTATTCCATATAAATTGATTTAGTTTCTTTGGTATGTGTTATAATATTGTTCACAGAAATTCTATTTTAAAATATATATATATATATATATACATTAATTCTCATAATTGGTTGTGAATAGAAGACTGTTATTTCCATAAACACCATTATGTACTTACAGTAAGAGTATAAATTCCCCTGCATGGTGCACATAAATAAACTTGACTCATACATATGACAAAAGTGAAAGTATGCAAAGAAAAGAAATTCTAATATTAAGATCTTTGACATTATTCTAGAAAGCTGAGCTTAATTTGATTACAAATAAAAAATACACATTTTATACATTCATTTTTTACATACATCTAATCAGGGGAAGTTTGAATATTATTATTTTTTAATCGTAGTGATTAGTTTCTATTCTGAGCCTATGGAAGTCACCATTACTCATATTTATATATCTGATGTTGAAAAATTGACATAATTTGTATGGAAAAGAAAGAGAGATAGTGGGTGGATTACCTGAATTTGAAGGTTGGGCCTAGCCAGTCAGGACTGAAAAATGTTCTTCAAATTCATCAGAGGCTGAACTCCATATGTGGGAAGTTTCCTTCCAACATGTCTTGAAATCACGGCAATGTCCTGGACTCAACATCCTCTAAATATTGCACTCATGAGTACATATGAGTATGTATATATGTGTGTGTGTGTACATGCATGAGTATGGATGCATGTATATGTGGCTTGTATGAATGATCACTTATGGATGTGTTCCCAGTAACCATCAGAACCTTTCGTATTCTATAACCTTTCCTTGAAAGAGATAGTTAGTAACATAATTGAGTGCCCATTGTTTATGGCTAACAGTTAGCCACACAGCAGTCAAAACTTCCACAGTCTGCAGCATGTGGAAATGTAAATATCTTTCCTGAAGAAAGCCTTCGAAAATTTGAAGAATATCATTCTGTCCTGAGTGCCTATGTCAAGCTTCAATGTCAGGTAATACACCCACTTTCTCTCTTCAAATTTATACATATATATCTTCAAATTTATATATATATATATATATATATATATATATATATATGTTTGTTTAATTTTACTTAGGAAAAATGTGAAGTGAGTATTAGAGGTTTCAGGAACTCCATAGCAGTTAAACTTTTCAAGCATAATGTATTGATGAATGGAAAGACAAGCATTGGAAAGACTTTACAGAAACCCTAACATATACTGGTTATGGTTTAGTGAATTAAATATCTGTATTTTTTCCATGAAAAATCTAAGAACAAATTGAGGATTAGAGTGAAGTTTCAATATCATTTTATTTTACTTGTAGAGTTCACTTTATAATTTTAGATTAAAATAATATATTTTTGTTAGACTGTTAAAAATGGTATTGCCATTTATAATATATCATTTTATTTTTCAGAAATATCATGTGAGGCAGGATATTATTATGACTTGGGTGATTTAACCTGCCGAATGTGTAGAGCAGGAACATTTTCTCTTGGTGGAGGTGTTTTATTTGATCAGTGGGAAGAAATTCCACCAGGTTTCTATGCTCAGGTTGAATCTTTTAAATCTTCCTTCAGTACATTTGGAAGATATAGTACAGATGTCAATTGTAGCAGGTAAAAATAACTTTTATTCCTGGTAATTATGAAAACTTTGAAAATAGTCCTTGTTTTAGCTGTGTAAATATTATTATTTTGTTATTAATTCAATTACACTCAGTTTCTCATGGCAATTTGTAAGGAAGATATGTAAATTGATTCTTAAATGCTTTGAATAATTTAATTTATTTTGTAAACAAAAGTAAGATTAAAATAATATTTATGTTGTCAAATCTGTTTTAGTGTTATCCATGCTTTCTTTTAAATGTATATATATACTTAATTGGTCACGAACTTTACCCGGTGGCCGAGATGGTTAAGGTGTCTGTGTACTTAGCAGAATATGTGTGTTCAAATCCTGCCTGGGTCAAATATTTTCAGTCTTTCCTTCTTCTTCCATCCTTCTCCCTGCTTTGAACATAATCTTTTCTATGTGCGTAATTCTTCGCCTGAACATATGAATTCACATATAGCGTAAACCTCCTATTTCTCCTATTTTTTTCTATCCTTCTTCACTATCCAAGTTTGAATGTGACCTTGTCACCAGTATATATATATATATATGATTTTAGTAAGGTTATGACATTGTCAAAATAATTGCAAAATTTGTGTGGAAAAGAAAGAGAGATAGGTTGTGGCTTACCTGAAAGTGAAGTGTGGTGTAGCCATAAGGTACTGAAGGTTGTTCTTCAAATTTTCGGAGGCTCTCAGCCAGCCAGTACACAGAATGGTGTAACACTCCTTCCTGAAGAAGGAGGCTGAGAGCTGCCGAAAATTTGAAGAACAACCTTCAGTTCCTTATGGCTACACCGCACTTCACTTTCAGGTAAGCCACAACCTATCTCTCTTTCCTTTCCACACCAATATTGCAATTATATATATATATATATATATATATATATACTCATACAAAATTAGGAGAATCCATTAAGGGTTTAGGAATAATTTATTGAAAAAGTCACATTTGAAGTTGGATAGTGAGGAAGGATAGAAATAAATAGGAGGATTACGCTTTATGTGAATTTATATGCTCAGGCATAGAATCAAGCACATAGAAAAACATATGTTCAAAGCAGGGAAAAGGATGGAAGAAGAAGGAAAGACTGAAAATATGGGTAAAATATTTTCGGTCTTTCCTTCTTCTTCCATCCTTCTCCCTGCTTCGAACATATGTTTTTCTATGTGCGTGATTCTACGCCTGAGCATATGAATTCACATAAAGTGTAATCCTCGTATTTCTCCTATTTACTTCAATCCTTCCTCACTATTCAAGTTCAAATGTGACTTTGTCACCAGTATATATATATATATATATATATATATTTATCACACAACACATCAACTGTTCAAGTGTCCTTTTGCCTCTCTGACATTTTATCTTATAAAATTAATTCTATACTTATACATTTTTGGAAATTATATTATGACCAACATTGGTGTATATTACAATACTGAAAGAAGTTCTTAAAATTTTTGGAGGCTCACAGCCATGCAGAATATTTTCACATAATGTTTTTTTTAAAAATATTTAGGAGTATTCTATGCTCTTAAAAATAAAATTCAATAAATATTTGGTTTTGTTAACTAATATTTAGCGTTTTTTAAACAGATTGTGAAATAAAAAAATTATTATTTATATTTGGTATATTACTTTAACATTCTAATAGCATATAAAGTGAAGTTTTCTGTTTATAAAAATTCACTTTAATAGATATTCCTTTGGTTAACGATAATGATTAATCAAATAGATAACAAGATATCTGATTCTGTGGGCATAACATGAAATAAAATGTAAAAATTTATTTTTTACAATCTGTGTAGAAACACTATATATTGGATTCAATAACAGTTATAATAGCTATATGTTTATTGATATGAATTTTTTAATGAATATATGTGGAAAACTCCCCAAATTTTTACAAAATCCATTATGTAAAATTATTGCTATTTATTTAAAGCTATTGAAAATTTGTGGTTTGCGTTGATGTAAATTAATTTGGTATCAATTATTTTAACTTCTAAGTCCCATATGAATGAAAATAAAATTGAAAATAAAATTTTGAACCAATAGTTGAACTTGCATGAGTATTTAATAATTAAGTTATAATATATTATATAACTAATAAGAATTATTTTTTAAGGTATGGATGGCAACCAAGACGTAACTTTCTTGCATCACTTGGAGGTCCATGTGCAGCAACACTGACTTATACAGTTCATCTAGTTAAGCCTGGAAATTTGACTTACATATATCAATTTTCTGATAAAGATATAATCTTTGACTTTGAAGTAGGTATAATATACCAGTCCTTCATAAGCAATTTGATGCTACCTGAGCATTATTTTTTATCTTGTATTTCAAGTAACCATACATTCTTAAATATACAACCTAAGAGATTTATTTCACCAATTGAATTATATATTTACATTCAAAATCAGACAGTACAGTATTGGCATTCCTAACAATATTATTGATGCAGGATTTATGTAAACTCTAGTTTCATCTAATTCTCCATTTTAAAAAGGCTAATTAGTTAAAAATGTTACTGAATAAATATTATAAATGAAAGTACCCTTTACAACTCATTTATTCAAAATTTATGATGTGACAAAAAGTTAGTTACATCATAATTTTTATGCTTGAATAAGAATTGTTAGAATATAAATTATAAATCTCAGAAAAATGATATTGTTCCAATGGTAAATAATAATCTTAATGATTTGTTTGGTTATTGTATATTTTAGAGCCGTTGGTAAATTATACATTTATATTTTTCAACTGCTATTAGTTGAATCTTGGTAATTCAAAAGTTGATGTCTAATGATTTTCTATGTTGAGAATTCAAAGTTGTATGTTTAAGACATAGGAATCAGTTTCTTATATTTTTAGTAAATATATCAATCATGACATGTTGCAGGCACAAAATGAACAATGCCAGACAATAGGAGACTCAAAAGAATATAGGTGGCCATTATCCTCTAGGGAAGGTGAATGGAAGCAACAAACAGTTCAATTAAAAACTGGTCAAAATGTCCTTCAATGGAAAACAATAGGGATGGATGTTCATCAGGGAAAACCAGTCCTCATCAAAGCTATTGAGATAAGTGGTATGA
Organism: Zhengitettix transpicula; assembly: GCA_037074705.1. Lineage (NCBI taxonomy): Eukaryota > Metazoa > Arthropoda > Insecta > Orthoptera > Tetrigidae > Zhengitettix > Zhengitettix transpicula. Next base: position 81,012,413 of record CM073595.1, on the reverse strand, counting down.
ACAATCAAATAGCAAATCATATTCTGTAAAAAATGATTAGTTACTTCAAATTGTAATTTTTATATTTTATTTATGCATTACATAGACCTCAATAACAAGTCAATAAATAACACATCATAATTTATCTCAGGTGTAGCATTTACATCATCATGCACACCATGTCGAGCTGGAACTTTCAGTTCTGCTGGTGCTCGATTTTGTCAGCCGTGCCCTGAAAACACTTTCTCTCCTCGAGAAGCAAGTTCATGTACACCATGCAATGAGACAGAATATGCTCCTAGAATGTCTGAAAAATGTTTTCCTAGAAAAGTGTGCACTCACAAAGATTATTATGAAACAAGAACTCCATGTGACTCCAATAATCAGGTAATAAAACCCCTTAAAATAAAATATTCAATAGTCATAACTATTATCAGGAATATAACGTCTTGTGTGAATTCGTCAATTAATGCCTGGCTACATACATCCTAATGAAGGGGACTCAGATCCTAAAAAATTTTAAATTTTATTTTTTGCACAGACTGGACCAACTTGTGTATATAGTATACTATATAAGTGTATATAGTTGTGATCATTGGCATCAAAGGAAAGAGAGAGAGTTGAGTTCACAGCTGGCCGATGCACAGAATGTAACACTCGTTCCTGAGAGAGCCCCCGAAAATTTGAAGAACATCCTTCTGTCCCAAGTGGTTACACCAAGTTTCAATTTCAGGTAACCACCAACTATCTCTCTTTCCTTTCCATACTAATGATCTCAATTATTTTGACAATATACTCATAGAAACAGGCTCTTTACTTCCAGATCAGCTCAGCCACATAATTACTTGTATGAATCCTTCTTGGTTTTGTCAATGATTGGGCACCAGGCAATTTTGTCAGAATCACCAAACTGCTAGTTACTTTTTTATAACTTTAATGAAAATTAGTCGTGAGAGATAAATTATCTGTAGTATGTACAATACTATCCTTGAACAACCACCTTATGCCTAACTTCTATGAAATGTATTAAATATGTCCAAAGCACATCTGTACTCAAGGAGGACACCAGCATGCACACTCTACTATTATGGCAGGAAGGTTACACATTGTTACAGACATTCTGCCAAGCAATGAAACAGAGCCCCCAAATCAGCCACACCCAATTGTCATGATGCAGTATATAGAATTATATTAGAACTAGAATTCTAGTATAATTATATTAAATACTATTTAGATACCTGGTTTAGCCCTGGAATTTATTTATATAAGCCTGAAAAACTATTTAATTCTACACAGTCACACAGTGATTTACACCTCCCCCCCCCCCAGTCCCCCTGTCTTTTTACAAGCATAAATACTGCAGTACTCTAGATACCAAATAGAAAATAAAAATTTCATTTGGTACCATAAAACAGTAAAAAAATTTGCTGGGTACCTTAATAGATTAAAAAATAATCCAGTACCTTAAAATAGAAAAATATTCTATAGATCAATAAGTATCTCGGTATTCTAATACTGGTGTAAATATTCCTGGTACCAAAAAAGAGGCAATAATAGTTCCGATACCTTAAGATAGTCAAAAAATTGTGAACAATCTGGGAGAATCAAACAACTCCCATTGAGAGAGTCAAAAATATTCTTGGTACCCTATGAGACTTAAAAATTTGCTCGGTACTCTAATACAGTAAAAAATACAAGCACTACCTTAAGAGAGTTAATTATACTCCTGGTGTCTTAAGCGAGTCAAAATTTCTTCATGTGCCTTAAGAGTGTCAGAAATACTTCCGGTACCATGGAGAGTAAAAAATAGTCCTGGTACCTTAAGAGATTAAAAAAAAATTTATGTACTTTAAGAGCATCAGCAATAGTCCTGGTACCATTTAGACTATAATATACTTCCAGTATCTTAAAAGAGTCTGATACACTCCCAATACCTTCAGAGAGTGAAGAATAATCCTGGTACCTTAGAGACACAAATATACTCTGACTAATCTAAAAGCGTCAAAAATATTCCTGATACCTTAATCGAGAGACAAAATACAGCACAACATTGAGTCAAAATTGCTCCATGCATTTAAGCTAGTATGTGGAACTTGTCCACCCCCACCCCCAATACTTCTTGCAGTTGAAGTAAAACTTATCCAGTAAGTTGAATGTCATAACTAAACTCAGTGACATCCATAACCCTGGATTCAACTCCAAACTCATTTGTTTATACATTATTTTTATGCAATGCCCATCCAACCCCACCCTTATGGGTGCTCCCCTCCCAGGCAAAAGGGGTTGAAATTATACACAAACAACATCAGGGGAAACACTATCAATCTCATTGAACCCCAAAAAATATATTTGATGCCAATATCAGCTGTTTTAGTATGTTTGGAAATTTCCACCCCTGTCTACTCCTGCCCCTGGGGGTGACAGTCTGGTCTTCTGGATTGAAAAGAATGTGTGTACAAAATTTGGTCAAATTTTCTCCACAGGTGTGAATTTGTATGTGGAACATATTCACATACACACACACACACACACACACAGAGTCTATTTGATTTATTAGAAGATTAAATTATGTATTTTATTGTATTTCAATATGCATTGCTGTATTATTTAGACACAACACGTATACAAGTGGTTGCAACCAAAAATTTGTCGAGATGATGTTTCTGGAGCTGTTAGGCTCCCTATGACAAATGAAAAGAAAGAATGTCCTCCGTGCAATCCAGGAATGGATTACAGAAATGGTTCCACATGTGAATTTTGCCCCAAGGACATGTATTCAGATGGAATAAGAGGATGCAATCCATGTCCACCAAACACAACACCAAATTATGGATATCAGATCTATAGATGGACTGAAATACCTAAAATGATAAGTGCAGCTTGTATGGAACCTGATGGTGAGTTGTGTTCAGTATATTCTCTCTTCTTTTTCTTTTCTCATTGACTAATAAAATTTAAAAAGTCAGTTCTGAAAGCTCAATGAAAAATGGAGAAAAGATAGGTTTTTAAATTTCTGCACTCTGCATTGGAATAGTCATAATAATACATTAGTGAAGTTTGATTAAAAACATTACTATTGTGTTATAATTTTTGTAATATGTTTTTGCTTTAATTGCAAAATCATGCATGGTAAGACAAATGATAAATGGAAAAGACAAATGGTCATTTTCATTAAATATATCAATAAAATTTAAACTATTGCAGGTTCTAGTTGTAGCAGCAGTATTGGGTGGCAGCCTGCTGGTGCATACATACATTCTGGCCACCATCATTCTGATGGAGCATATTTATTGTTATCACTTAATGTTGCTGGATTTAGAAGCCAAGGAGGAGCCAGTGGAGGTCAACACCTGGAAGTTGGCCGAATTAGTTTCACATTTGAACTCTCTTGTAAGAGTAAATGTGAATTTGTATTCATGCAGGTATATAATGAAAATAATATTAAAATTTAATTGTAAGCAATTCCTGACACACAATATGGTTTTTGTCCAAAACATTCCTGCTCCCATCAATTATAGTCCCTCTACAACCTCATAAACAACTCCCTCAAACAACACAAATCCGGCTTCACCAAATTAATAGACACTGAAAAAGATTTCGACAAAATCTATCACCCTTCCTTTTACAATATCAAAGACTATCTAAATGTCACCCACTACTTCGCAGACTCCTCAACTACAATAGAACCTTCTCCATCTCCCAAACCCATGCTGCAGGTGTCCCCAAGGAAGCATTATTGCCACCTTCCTATACAACATTGTCTCCCAAGATATCCCACAACACCCCACCCCTGACACAATTTTTTTCACAGACAACATTGCCATCTCCCATCAAACCTCCTGACTCACCTCAAACCTCTACAATTTGTGTTCACCAGTCTACAGCATTGGTGGTCCGAACAAGGGCGAATCAGCATGAACTCCATGAATCAATAACCATTCCATTCACACTAACTAAAAACCCTCCTCCCCTAATCATTCTATATCCAATAAACACACTAGTACCCACAAAACCAGTTATCTAGGACTCATCTTTAATTCAAAACTCACACAGAAACTGCACATTAATCTCCTCCTCTCCAAAATCAACCTTAAAATCAGAACTCTATATCCACTCCTAAACAGAAAAGCCCCACTCACAATCAGCACAAAATGCCTCTTATACTTCTGCATAAACAACCCACCTGGTCCTATACATCATCCATATGGGGTTTAACAGCTAAATCCCACTCAGCCAAAATCCAAACTTCGCACCATTACTAACTGGCACCACAACATCAGACTTCCTCCTTAAAGACATACACTGTCCTATTTCACATTCTGAAATCTGACCAACCAAGAAAACTAAGTATAAATTCCTGGCCTACAGAACATGCTGTATCCTATGTGCAGCCTACACTTAACAGCTATATGGGCTGCGGTATTTACCCATGTAACAGTTCATTCCTACCAGGACCCAGCACTGGGCAGTTTGCATCCAGATGGAGATGCTGTATTAAATGCTGAAGATATGAGGTGATACCACTTAAAACATTTTACAAAATTCCATTTCTTTGAAATTCCATTTATTAAAATGCAAGTTTTGTTTAATATGAACAATAGGTTACATCAATTTAATTTTATTAATATCTCAAATATATTTGCTTTTTTGCTGCACTAATTGTTAATTTATCGATTTCTGTATCAATTTTGAAATCAAACATTATCACATTGTGGCACTATATTCCTACAAACATATCATGGTTGTGTAAGTTTTTGTCCATTTACATATATACACAATATTTCATATTAAAGTAATTTCCTGAATTTGTGATTTTACAATGAATACAATGTAAATTTAGAAACAGTTTGGATTTATACATTTATATATTAAATAATTTTCAATGTCATAAAATTCAATATGCAATAAGTCTATACTCAATTTATTTACACATTTTGACACTTTGGTTATTGGGTTCTTAGAAGTATAGTTCGTTTTGTAGTATTTTATATCAAATATCTGTCTCAATCTAGAGCTTCTAACAGGAACTCTGAAATGCAACTGATCAGTAAATTCTGTAGTGTGATTCATCATGAATAAATAAAAAAATTATTTCAAATCCATAGAATGTTGTTCCAATTAAGGAGATGAATTTCTCAACATGTAGACAAAACTATGTAGTTATGATCAGTTAAGCCAATTTCAAACCAGAAGAGATTATCTTACAAAGATTATATTGAATTGTTTCAATTCTTTTTTAAAAAAAAATATTTAGTGTACAATGACCAAATCATTGAAGCACAATTACTAATAAATATAAATTGGAGATATAAATAATTTAATTTTCTTCTAATAAATTCAAGTATATGAGTAGCTTTATATGTCATATAAACATACAATAAATAAGGTTCAAACTTGAATCAAACATTACACATAAATCTCTAATAATATGCACACATTCTCAATTACATTCATCTATGTAATAAGTAAGTTGTTTAACATTACTTGCTCTGGTGAAAGCCATGGATTTGCATATATTTATTTAAACTTCATATAAATTTCAAGATGCCATTTAAATGGGTTTACTGCTTTCCAAAATAATTTAAATAGCAAATGTAATGTTTAATGCTTTTAAAGATTTTCTATTGATCTGCAAATAGTAAAAAATTTATCATTTGGCTTTACTAAGCTAATATCAACAATAAAAATATTAAATAGCAAAGGACACCAAATAAACAATGACATCTTTAGATATAAATGATTTATATTTAACAAATTATATTCTATGCCATACATACTTTTTAAACCATTGAAGTAATGGACTAACAAAAAAACAATTTTTCAATCAATATGTCAGGATTAACTGAGTTATAGCTTTTTTGAAATTTTTAAATTGTGTCGAATTGAGGACTATTTTCTAGTTTATTCAAAATTTAAGGAGTATAACAAATTGAAATAATTTGTGTTTCTATTATTAATGAATTTGTGTTGATTTAAAGATAAATTAGGAAAGATTTGAATAATTTAGTTAGGATCGATTTAAATAATTTAAATTGGTCTATAATATGCAAGATTGCACTTTTGATAATTTTTTAATATTTCAGTAACAAAAGCATTTTTCCTCATTTGTGGATTAAATCCCTGATTTAATGATGTATTAAATATTATATGTAGAATTTATGAAAATTCATACTAATACATACATTTTTTATCAAAATATTTGGAATGAGTTTAGCACCTTTATTTATATCTAAATTATTGATACCATTTAAAGTATCAGTAATATATATTACCATATCTCTAATAATATGTTTAGTAGGTTCATTTACAATATTATATAAACTTCTATATTTCAGTACTCTTATATAAGTTTTAAAATAATTTACAAAGGCATTAACTATTAATTGAATATATTTCAGGGATCTGAATCTAAAGGTGTTGTAGCCATCATACAGAGTTGGACTGATTCACAGCCTAAACAAGAATTTGTTCACAGTATAATGCAAAATGATTCTTATACTTTCAGTTGGGCTTTTGAAAAGCTTCAACTAGGTCAAATGCAAAACAACATTGGAATGGATGATGATGTTGCAAAAGTTTTTAGCATTAATGTTACAAACACTATTGATGGGGGAGCAGCATTTTGTCTACCCTGTCATCAAGTATGTAAATTTTTTTGAAAAATAATCAATTCTCTGAATCAGAATTTTACAAATTGCATTTTAACAAGTATTCTAATTAATTATTGACAAATAAATAATTGCATCAAATGAAACTATGACAGTTATTATTGCAAAATCAAAGCATACAAAATAGTATTTTTATTTGTGGCAGTAAAATTTCGCTTGTTAATGAATAAACTGTGCAAAAATGAGTGTGAATTAATATATCAACATTGAACATATTTATTTTTAATGATTAAGTTTTCACACTATGTATAATTTTCCAGTATGACACTTGTAATAAAAGAATGAGACAACATACAGGCAATAGGAATATTTTTTGATTTAAGTGAAGCATTTGACACAGAAGACCATAAAATGATTGTAGAAAAGCTGGAAGAATGTGAAGTTAGTGGAATAGCTTTTAAATACCACTGCTGTTCATCATCTTCATCTTCTAATAAATAAAATAGATTGTTTCTTTATGTGTGTGGGTGTGTATATATGTTCCTCATACAAATCTACACCCATGGAGCAAATTTGACGAATTTTCATACACATGTTCCTTTCAGACCAAAAACAAACATGACGACATGTTCAAACGGCCAATATTTGCATTGGATAAATATTTTCTAGGGTCAGTGAGATTAATAGTGTTTCTTCAGATGCTTCCTTTTGTGTGTAACTTCAACCCCTTTTGACATGGAAGTGGAGTGGAGGGGCATTAAATGATAAAAACAACCAAGATTGGAATTGAATCCATGGTGATGGATGTCGCTGAGTTTAATTATAACATTCAACTTTCCAGTTAAGTCGTACTTCTACCCATATGAGTGGGGGAGCAAATTTGACAAAATTCTGTACTTATGTTCCTTTTGAACTTTGAAAAAAACACAACCCCTAGGAATGGGGGTGGAAATTTTGAAATATGTTAAAATGGCTGATATTTGCATCAAGAGAAAATTTTTCGGTGTCAGTGAGATAGATAGTGATTTTCCAGATATTTTAGTGTATAGTTTCAACTCCTTTTAACATGGGAGGTAAGCATCTTTAGGGATGCACGGAATGGTGTAACACTCCTTCCTGAAGAAGGAGGCTGAGAGCCTCCGAAAATTTGAAGAACAACCTTCAGTTCCTTATGGCGACACCGCACTTCACTTTCAGGTAAGCCACAACCTATCTCTCTGCCCTTTCCATACCAATATTGCAATCATATATATATATAAAATTTGTAAAGTTAGTTGGGAAAACATAAATCTTCTATGCAATAAAATTAACAGGAATTATATCTAAAATAGAATATCAGTATTCTTAAGCTAAGAGAAGCTGTTAAAAATATATTAAAGATTGACTTTTCACACATAAATTATGCTTTTGAAATTTGGGTAACTGCTGCTCATACGTACATTAATTATTTCTAACTATACTGAAGAAAGTGTTAAGACATTTGAGTCAAGTAGCAATGCCTTCATAGGAAAGAGTACAAGCGGCTATAATTTATACAGGGTAAGATCAAACAACAAGCTAACAGACAGTGATTCAAACATTAAAGTCATTATTTTGTTTAATAAACTGCCAACATACATAAAAAAAATTTGAGTGCTAATGTTTTGAGAAACTATTAAAATTATATTTCTAAAACTCTTCAGTCTAAGAAAATTTTTATTTGTACATGAATCATTGTCAATTATCTAAAATATTGTTACTTATAAGTTTGACTTTGTTTGTAAAATAACCATTATTTTCAATACATCCAATTTTTTTACATATAGGGTAAAAGAATGGAAATAAAAAGATATTATTATTATTTAAAGTGAACAGCAATATGCAACATATACCATGTTGTTAACTGTGATTTTATAAAATTATCTTAGGACAAAATTTTATGGTAATCAGTATTTTTCAATGTATGTTTCATGCAATTTTTTTCTAATTTACTAAGAACAATATCTAAATAATATAAATTCACAACAAGTAATTTAGTTAGTTATCATTGAGAAAACTGCCATGTTTACCCTATGAATCTGTAATTTGTATATATACTGTCTATATTTGCCTGGTCGGGAACTTGACCCGGTGGCCGAGATGGTTAAGGCGTCTGTGTACTAAGCAGAATACGTGGGTTCAAATCCCGCCTGGGTCAAATATTTTCAGTCTTTCCTTCTTCTTCCATCCTTCTCTCTGCTTTGAACATATGCTTTTCTATGTGCGTAATTCTTCGCCCGAGCATGTGAATTCAAATAAAGCACAATCCTTCTATTTCTCCTATTTATTTCTATCCTTCCTCACTATCCAAGTTTGAATGTGAATTAGTTCCTTAATGGATTCTCCTAATATTGTATATATATATATATATATATATAGCATCTTACATTAATATTTTTTGAATTTCACAGGATAAGTTAAGTTTTAAAATAGAATTCTTCTTGTGCAATACTAAATTGTTATTACCTCATTTATATCTTCAGGAAACAGAGGATCGAGGTTGCATTCCTTGTCCATCAGGACAGTATATTGATGCAAATACAACAGCTTGCACACCATGTGTTCCTGACACAACTGTCACAAATCCTCTTGCATATGGTATTGATTCATGTCAACCATGTGGACCAGGTCTTACAAGTTTTGACGGAGTTACATGCACAACAAAATGTGTTTTCAACTTGGATGGAGTACAATATGATTTTAGAGCACTAGCAGAGTATGCAAAATAAATTACTCTTCTTTAAGATCTTTTGATTTTACAGTAGAGTCAGCACTCATTATATGGGCACAAACTGACCAGATATACAATCATTTAATATAAGTAATACAGTATTTCTTGTTCTTAAAGGAATGAAGTAAGTACCCATTGCCATACATAGTTATATAAATTTTAAATAATACTTTTCTAAAAAAGAATATAAATTGACTTCATACATTCATACATACATACATACATACATACATACATACATACATACATACATACATACATACATATATATATATATATATATATATATATATATATATATAAATATATATAAATATATATAAATATATTTGTGTATCATATAGAAGGAAGTAATGGTAATATGACAAACACACACACATATATATTATACATATATGTATATGAACAATATGATTTTATATATATATATATATATATATATATATATATATATATATATATATATATAAGGATGCTTTTAAATGCATGGATAAATTGTTACAACACTTGGTACACATATTCATAGAAAAAGAAAAGAACACTGTGTGTGTGAAAACTTGGTACACATATATTCTTAGGAAAAGAGAAGAACACTGTGAGGGTTAGAAATGCCTAGCATAAAGGGGAAAGGAATTTCAGTTAAAAAATGTGATAATTTGATTGAAAATCTTCTGTGCATACAGATGTGTGATTGTATAGGACAGGTTTTCAATTTCACACATGCAAATGGTGGGAAGTCACTGCATGCATTTTTAAATTTACATTACAATAATAACTATTTCAATTTAATTGAAAGTATTAATAAGGCAATACTGACATTGAATGATAAAAAAATAATATAAAAGGTTTTACAATCCATGGCAGAATCAGTTGTAATCTAATTTTTGTTTTTCTTGAGTTACACTTTATAAATAACATGATACAAGCCTCCACCTTTCAATAAATTGATGGGAATATCATATTTGTTAATTTAGAAATGTCTTTTAAATGAGTGACATGACATTTCACGGAACCATGGACCAATATTCAGCTATTAAACTCTACTTTATATTGCAATACACTCTCCAGGAGACATCAAATAATGGTAAAAAACTATACCAATGACTTTTTAATCATTATAATTTAATTTCAAGTGAGAATTCTTGAACATCTTTGATTATGTGTGTATATCATTACCAGGAATATTTTTCTTTTGCTTTAGATATCTAAAGTACTTTTGACTCCCTTAAGGTACTGGAGTTTTCATACTTTTAATGGACTGTGAACCTTACTGTGCCGGGACTGTTCTTAACTTCCTTAATGCACCAGCAGTATTGTTTTTTCTCTTAAGATTCAGGGATTTTTTTTACTCTATTAAGATATCTGGAGTATTTTGACTCCTTTACGGTACATGGTGTATTTTCTCCTCCCTTAAGGTACCAGACTCTTTTTGACTCCGGTAAGGTACCAGCAGTTTTGTTGACTCCCTTAAGGTACTGGGCATAATTTTACTTCCATTAAGGTATCTGGTGTATTTGTAACTCCCTCAAGGTATAGGAACTATTTTCACTTCTTTACGATACCATGTGTGTTATTGAATCCCTGAGAGTACCGGGAGTATTTTTAAGTCCATTAGGTACCGAGAAAATTTGTCACTCACTTAATGTAATGTTTAAAAAAGTGACGCTCTCAGTGTAGGTTAAATCATGATTTGACCAAGAGATAAGTTTCGAATTAAATACTTTACTTTTCCCCAGGCACCCAGCTGGCTCTGCTTGTAGATCTGCATGCGTACTGAGCAAAAGTTCCCAGGCTATTTTCAGCCATTCTTTCTTCTTCATTTCCTCTTGAGAGTTAGAGTTCCTAGAGAATATTCTTTCCATTGAACGTATTTCTATGCCTGAGCATATGTCTTCTTTAGAGTGCATTTCAACCTGTCTCCCGTATTTCTGTTTTTTCTCACTATCCAATAAATGCACATGCACACAAGATAATATATAATGAATGCATTGATAAATGACAACACATAATTCTAATTGATACAATATTTAATAGATTTATTCAATAAGATCATCAAACATTTCTTACATAAATTTTGCCCCAATTCTTTTTAGAATTTAATATCTCAGGGCACTTTACTGGGTCTGGGAACAGTAATGAAATGAAATTTTCTTTTTTAGTAAACTTCGAATTCAATACCACAAAACATGGAAATTTCATTATTATTTCAAATTGAATTTAACAAAATGTTGAAATTTATAGAATATCTCCAATTTAATACAATACAATATGAAAGTTTGCAAGTATTCCCAATTTAATATAACACAATATGAAAGTTGACAGTAAAAAGGAAGATCGAAGATTTTCCTGGTGTACATTCTGGAAAAACTTGAGAATGATGACAGAGCATGGCAATGAAATGTGATGACTTAAGCTTACTTTAACCCAGTGGAAACCCAAGAACTGTTTATCTGGTACAAAAATATGGAATAATTTACAGTGGATTTATTATTATCTATAACAATTTTATATACCTTTCTGTCATTAATCCTTTTATTATCCAAATATAATCACAATAATATAACACCAACCAATTATCTGATATATAATAAAATCACAAAAAAGTTATAATTTTATGGACTATGCTCAGAACACTTAAGTCAGAACATATTATCAACTTTTTGACGTATGGCAGACCATCACACTTTTCAGGATCCAGCTTCCTGACCCCAAGATGTTTTGCCCATGGGCACCAGTCAAAATCAATTTCTCCCAAATACTGCCTGCCAGCAGTATGGTTTTCCCTGTGGATACAAGTCTCTAAAACAGCAGCATTGCAGATCTTAACTATTGTCTTCCAAACTCTATAAAGATACACATCCAACTGTGGCATCCCAAATGTTACGTGCATCACACTGTGGCTTACAATACTGAGCACGAGACTCTCAGCCTGAAATCAGTTGCTTGCTGAGCTTTTCCTTTCAATTGTTCATCCCCTCTGTAACTCAAGATTAGTCAAAGTTGGGTATGCAGATGGGATTTTTACAATTTTAACTTTCCCACACAAACACTTTTGACCTTATTCGACATATTATATTAACTACCCTTCAACTACCAAGTTACATCTGGGTACCTGGAAATATAAATTTTATCACACTATATGGTATCTTTATGAGCATCCTTCAAATCACATGAAATTTACTTTTATATATATATATATATATATATATATATATATATATATATATATATATATATATATATATATATATATATGATATTCGTAAGGATATAACATTGTCAAAAATAATTGCAATATTGGTATGGAAAGGAAAGAGAGATAGGTTGTGGCTTACCTGAAAGTGAAGTGAGGTGTCACCATAAGGAACTGAAAGTTTAGTATGCACCAATGTTGGTAGTGGAATTATTTGAAAAGTATGTAATTATAAAATAAGTTTTATAAACTAAATTTCATGTGATTTGAAGGATGATCAAAAAGCCACCATATAGTGTGATATGGCAATAGGCAATAGCCACCTTCCTTCATTAGGAGAAACATCTCAGTTCTCTTGATGAAGGAGGCTAATTTGAAGGAATTTATCCTGTACTGAATGGCAATGTCAAGCTTAAAACATTACTAGAAGAAATATGAATTGACTTCATTTATATATATCAGGACAGTATTTTTATTTATATATGTATTTGACAATGTCACATCCTTACTTGTATATATAATCAATTGGTGTGGAAATGAAAGAGAGAGTATATGTAGCTGGCCAGCACACAGTGCACATCTATCCAGAATTAGGGGCTTAACACCTCAGAAAATTTGAAATGCCTCTGTCCACTGTGGCAATACTGGCACTCAAATTAAGGTAAGCATGCAAGCATCTGTTCTCTTTCCTCTTCATAATAATTATTTAAACATCATCTTATTATCCTTATGTTTGTGTGTGTGTGTGTGTGTGTGTGTGTATATATATATATATATATATATATATATATATATATATATATATATATATATAGAAGGAGATCCTCCAAAAATTTGAAGAACAACCTTCAGTTTCCTATGGCTACACCGTACTTCACTTTCAGGTAAGCTATAAGCTATCTCTCTTTCCTTTCCATTGCAATTATTTTTGACAATGTCATATCCTTACTTATATATACACATTTGGATTGGAAAGAGAGACATTGTATCCAACTTACTTGAAGTCAACAGTTGGTCCAGTCAGGCTGTGAAGAAAAAAAATAGAATTTCATATATACACACACACCGATGCTTGTAGTTGAATTATTTTAAAAGTATGTAATTATGAAATAAGTTTCTTAAAGTAAATTTGATTCTGCACAGCCTGACTGGACCAACTGTTGATTTGAGGTAAGTCAGCTACTCTGTCTCTCTTTCCTATCCAAATGTGTTATTTAATTTGACCTTGTCACATTTTCTGCAAGTGTTATATATATGTAGGAGAAAGGTGGGAATATGATATATATGTGAATGCATATATTCGCCTGGTGAGGTACTTGGCCCTGTGGTTGAGATGGTTTAGGCAATTAGGTACTGAGCAGATTACGCAGGTTCAAGTCCTGCCTGAGCCAATTATTTTCAGTCTTCTCCCTTCCTTCTCCATACATTGAGCACATGCTTTTCTTTGTGCATAATTCTATATCCAAGCATATGAATTCACATATAGTGTATTCCCACATTTTTTCTATTTATTTCTACCTTTCGTCACTATCGAAGATCCAATATGACTCGTCACCTAATTATAGTTCCTTACATTATATATACACATACATACATTCCTCCAATTCTTATTTTTAGACCATACCTTGTGCAAGGAAGTCGCCTATTCACAGCTTCTGGTGCCCAGTACTACCATTTATTTAATATGAGCCTTTGTGGTCAAGTGCCAGCTGTATGTTCTAATAATGTTTCGTATCAAGCAGAGGGGCAAAGTTCTCAAGTGAGTCAAGTAAATATTTCTTATCACAAAGCATGAATAACTTATCTAAGTGTACTATGTATACAATCAACAAATATAACGAGTAAAATTTATTTCATTTTCGGGATAATGAGAAATTATTATGACTAATTTTCTGAATTTAATCATTCCCAATCTTCTTTGAATATTGTTTTGATAACAGGTTAAATCATTTGTTTGCCGAACTACTATTGTACCCAGTCAGTGGGCTGAAGAAGATGTTATATTATCAACTCAATCTGTTACCCTAGGCGATGAATTAGTGGCCGTAACTAAAAATACATCATACATGAATATTGATGTGATAGATGATTTTATTGACTATGGTTCTCACAACTATGTTTACTTCTACTATTCAACACCACTGTAAGTAGTTAGGTGTTATATAATAAAAAAACATAATGAAAGAATCAATTTTGAATAAATGTATTCAATTTATTTCTCACAATTTTATACAAACTTGGTGGCACTAACACGACATTCTAATAACAAATATTAATATATCAACAAACACAAATATTAAAAACAATACTAGTAATCTAATAATAAAATAAATGCAGATATTAATGTCACAGACCACACTAACCCTGTCTTCCTGACAATGTCGACCTTGAAGAGACCTATTCAAGAGAAAGTGTCTTGAAAACTGCTGGAGGTAATTTATTCCACTCTACAGTGGATCTGTTAAGAAATATTATTTCCCTATTGTAGTTCAACAGTTTTACCAGCGTATATTGTTCATTAAATTCTCCCAGGATTGTAAATTTGTCTAAAATGAGACATTTTTATGACTGTCTATGTCATCATCTTCTAGTGAATTAATGAATTTGTCATTTCTCATTGGCCCAAAGGAACAGATTCTTGTGTCTGGTCCTCATGTGAAGTCATAATACACTTTAATATGGCCATTCACTGAGATGTTTCCATATGTTGAGCTTATTGTCTGTATCTTTTAACATAAAACTTGTTTCCACCTTTATAGATTAGAATAACTATAGATTTCTTCCAATCATTTCGCTAGAATGGATTATTGAATGTCACACTAAATATACATTTTTAATAGATAATGATGACCTCGCTACCCATCTTAATCATTTTTGCAGGAATTTCAACTGGTCTCGTAGATTTTTAATCATGTAGTTTCTAAGCAATTTGGCAGAAGCTTTGAAAGTATATGTATCTCTTTCCCTAATTTACAATGATTCTCAATATTATGAACTGAATTTTCAGGTATTTGGTCACATTTTACTGCAACGTTTTGCTCAAAAACACAAAGCTTTATAAATGCTAGAGCAAGAGAATCTCGTGCCCATCTGTGTGACTTATTAGCTTATATATGCCAAAGTCACCCTACATCTGTCCTTTGTTGTCATGTCCTTCCTAGATTTATTTTGTTTGACAAGACAAGCGGTCCAGCTTTGTGGTAGTCCATATCCATTATCTGGGGTACAGTTGTTGGACCACTGGTGAATTCCTATTGCTTCTGGGTCCAGTACCACTTAACCTTTGCCAGCACAGCTGTCAATTCAATGATTTGTCATCATGGAATGTTCTGCAACAGCAGACAAGTTAAATTGCCATAACCTAAGATACATCTTGTGTTGAATATCAAGAGTATACCATTTCTGCATTGGATGTCCCCAATATGTTTAATTACGTCTTCCACATTGCTCTCATTGTCAGTTTTTCTTGTTGAGTAGTCTCCTATTATTGTAATCATTTATGTTTTTAGTACCTTCTCAATTTGCTTGGTCATAATTTGTTTCAGACTCTTTGAAATAATGTTTTTATGAGCCTTTCCTTCTCTGCTGGGTGATGATTGGATTTGGCAATCTTATATCTATGCGAGCTTTTTATTTTTCTGCACCTCCATCGTACACTTGATATTGGAGTGTATGCTATTGATGCGTTCCAAAAACTGTTCTAATTTGCATCTTCCATGTGGCCAAATTATGAATGTGTCATCCTCATATCTAAACCATACCATTTGTATTAGTTGGACTTATCAAATGGCGTGCCCTTCGAAAGTCTCCATGTAAAGGTTAGCTACAACTAGATTCCCCATAGTTACGCAGTAGCATTTTCCATTGTATTTGAAATAAGTTGTAGTGAACAGATCTACTATCTCGAAGCAGAATTCCATTGTTATTACGAGTATAACTTCTCCTACTGTTGTGTTACCTTCGTGAAAAATGACATTACATGAAAACTGACCAATTAATTGGTGTCTTGTAACTGTGTACTTTTGATTTTTTCTATTAAGTCAAAGAAATCTTCACAATCCCTTATGATTTTAAGAGCTTTCTTCTGTTCTCTTGTCATGTTTGAAGCTCAGTGCTTGAAATATATACCTACTGTCCTGAAGAAGGGATCTCAGGTCCTTGAAAATTTGAAATAATTTTTATTTCCAGTATGACTGGATCAAATGTTGATTTAACGAAAATCAGCCGCTCTCTGTCCCTCTTAAACTATCCAAAAGAGAGACAGTGAAAAATCAGCTTACCCTGTAAGGCTAAGGAATGAAAATATTTCAAATTTTCGAGGGCCTGAGCCCCCTTTGTCAGGAAGGAAGGTCTGAACTACATGCCAGTCGGGCACAAATTGTATATCAATTTGTGTCTGGCCTGCATGCAGTTCAGACCTTCTGAATACATATAATATAAAAGCATCTAATAATGATTCTAACAATTACTCCAAATAATTAATATGGACAGGAAAGTACATTAAGATCATAAGGTACTATTAAAAATAGCAAGAAATTATCAGGTCCTTTCATTTACATGATGAAAAATTTTTACATTGATTAATTCATTTTATGTTGTACTTTATTATTTTTCATTAAATTTTTAATCGCACACTAGCATTTACTGGCATGTAATTACTACCCTAATTTTATATGATTAAATTTCCTTCATGTATATAAAAGTAAATATGTATTCAACTTATACAGGGCAACTCGATCTTGTCCTAAAGGACGAACTACTGTTATAGCATTGCATTGTGACCCAAATCAAAAAGGTTTGGGTAAAATTCATTTACCTTCTAAATGTCCAGATGGCACATGTGATGGATGTAGTTTTAATTTTCTGTGGTCCAGTGTTGTAGCTTGCCCAGTGTGTACAGAAAAAGATTTCAGGTAACTATATTTTTCATCTTTATTTGTTTGATAAAAAGATTCATTTACATTTAGGTAACAACAACTTATATATTCAACCATTAAGTTACCAAATATTTTTAATTGAAAACAGATTATCATTACACAAATTCATAATATATTTCATCTGCAAAAGCCTAATTTTAAGCTATATATGTTACATTATGAAAAATATATATATTCCCATTCTAGTACTTTTGTAATGAATCTTTTATACAAGTAACAGTAATTGACATCCGATGGGAATATTCAAAAGTAACAAACCTGCCATTCATGATAAGCTTTATACTGCCATGCCTAGCAGGCAGACACACTGCTGTGTACCTCGTTTATTCTTATGTAGTTACAGAAATTCTTTGAGGGTCATTGTTCCCAGTGGCTGCTCATGAGTTTTTGAAGTAATGTGCTACCATTTTCACAAGGATAACTATGTGAAATAATAATACTATAACACGGATAGTTTTACCAATACTTTGACCCAACATGTAATATGCTACATTTATAAATCCATCTGCATAGTTTCCAATAGTGTCCAATTTTTATAAGCAAAATAATTTAGCACCAAATTGACCCACATTTCTAACACAAAAGTATTTTTCCTTTGTGTATATTTTAAATAAAGTTAATTTTTGGAACAAGAACATGATGGCAGTATTCTATGCAGGGTAATGCAATATATTTTTGCATGTTTAGTCCTTAAATGTTTATTTCTTTAAAATAAACTTTGATTGTCAAATATAAAAAATACAAAAACTACCAAAAATTGAACCGATACTATTTTTGTTTTGAAAATGTAAACTACTTTAAAATAAGATTTTTAATTACCGAATGGTTATTATTTTGATTTTGTTGCTTATGCCGACTTTTGCGGCCACCTCTCTACATGCTGTAGCTCAGTAGCACCAAGTATTATTGTTTTTAGCACCGTTTCCTTCTGTGACTGATTGTGGAAACTATACGCATTGAGGTTCAGGTCCGTGTGCGACAACGAAAGGCCCCATACTGGAGCTGTAACGGTCTCGAAACTGGAAGAAATGTTCTGGACTCGACTTGATCCGAACCTGAGATTTTCATTTGTTTGAGTCGCTTAAAGAATCTGTAGGAGGAGACCTATTTGAAGATGACTAGGTTCCTGATGCAACCAGCTGCATTGTAGGATGCTTTCATAAAAAAAACCTTCCTTTCCGTTGGGAAAATGTATTTCTAAAGCAGGAGACTATGTAGAAAAATGAAATATCTATGCCTTTTATTTTTCAACAATAAATATTTTTTAAATATAAAGCCCCGTTTATATTTGATCCGCCTTCGTAGATTTTTGAGAAGAAAAAAGAGCTTTTTTAAAAAAAATAAACCAATTTAAACTCAATTTCTTCAATTTTGAACTTAAGAGCTGAGATTTTTATAAACTAGAATATGCTATTTTACACATAATGTTTCCTATCTCGACAGAAAAGTTTTGAATTAATGCTTCAGGAAGGTCAAAGCTGAATGCATTAATGGAATACAAGAAGTGCATTACTTACCTCCATCAAACTGCTTAATGCCAGAAGAGGTACCAGTTTCCAAAACTATGTCATGCACTGCACAAATACCTCTTGAATTACAGGTAGGCTACATGTAAGTCACTAAAAAATGCAATTTAAAATTATCGTAAAATAATTGTTTTCGTATTTCATTAATTTGACTTTTTATTCATTTTGTAGTTTTATGGAATTGTATATTATACCGACAGTGTCAACTTGAAATGTATACTTTTTGAAACTATCATCTCATCATTCAAACATTTACACAGACAGAAAAATACGTACAAAGTGTACAATAATTTTATTCACATGCTTATTCATTGAAAAGTAGCAAATAATTGTTATGGAATTGTTAATACTTTTGTCCAGAGAAGAGTTTGTGAAAATTTAATGAAATTGAAACAAGGAGTTACTAATTTCCGGTTAATTGATTCTAGGTTTATCAATGATAGTGTTGGAAACATTTTGTTCTGACAAAAATTTGATCTGGTTGTAAACCACAAATTATTAAATTGAAAGGAGTGAAACCTGTAACTTGCTCTTTACTTCAATTTCAACAACCTGGTTGAACGAAGTTAGTGAGAAATTACCGAGCCTCGGCTTGGTAGAGTTGATAGTTAAGGGATGAGGTTTGGGTTAAACCTTGACAAGTCCGAGAAGTATGACATAAGAAATTGGTACAATAATGAACACACACAAACGAATAAGAAGGCTTTTCGGGTTTGCAATCGGGTAATGTTGGTAAACAGCGACGTTTCAACGGATGACTGGATGCGATGAGTATCTGGGCTTTGAGTCTTGGTCGACCAATCGAAACACAGTATTACACATTTTAAAAATTTCCTGGTTACAGTTTATTCACCGGAGGTTGGGGACATGTTTGAGTGCACCAATGACAAGCGACTGCAAGTCATGCCCTTTTTCTAGAAACATCCAGCTCTTTCAGGGACCAGAAGTTGCATTGCCTGGCACACGTGTAGAGTTTTCTAGTGCCCTGCATAACATGTATCAAACATGATCCGCAGGTCCTACTGGCCGTACTCAACCACTCCTGCATTTTCCTCCAAAAAAATACTTAATATTACTAAATACAAATTAAATTAATCAATTTAAGGTTGTATTTTGACCATAAAAAAGTTAAAATTAAGAAAAGATCAATAATATTTTAAAATATGCAATTTTAGACTTTTTCTGGATCATTTTTTCCTACTTGAAAGTGATGGTTATGTCCTGTACCATCACAATATATTTTATGTTTGTGTGTAGCCTATTTTTCATTCTGTTATTTTTCCATTGTCGACTTTGCTGGGTGTCAATTATTGCTGGTATACCAGGATTTGAATTCAACACACAGATTGGTCGGCCAGCTCGAGGTTCATACCTGTGGAAGGGGACTAGGTCGTCAAATACTACGTCTTCTCAGCCAGGCTGAACCAACTGTTGATTTAGGTCAGCTGCTCTTGACACTCTTTCCTATCCAAATGAGTTAATTAATTCGAGTATACCACATTGGTATTCCCTTACTTGACATCCAGAATCCTACTGTCCTTTGAAAATTAGAAATATTATTGCTTCTCACCTCAGCGATGCCAACTTTCGATTTAAGGTCGGCCACTCTCCATTACGCCGACATCATTGAAAATGTTGTATCTACGAATAACGTTTTGATTCGACAACTCCGGTTCAATGAGACAACCACCGACGTCGTTGCTCACTGTGTACCTATGAATGACGTTTGGGAAACTCGCTCCAGCGTACTTGGTACATCGTCAATCTTTCGTGCAGCAACCATAGCTTATGTCGGCAGATAATTCTCTGTTTCTACAAGAGTCTTTGTAAATCAAACTTTTCATACGACCCACAGGAAAAAGTCCAATGGAGTCAAATTTGAAGACTGTGGAGGCCACCCACTGAATCACCTCGGTCTATCTATGAACCCAATTCGAATTCTTGATGAAAATGACTCATGAAATTCACTTTTAATTTGTAACTGTATCTAACAATTACTTCTAGTAAATATAAGAATTAAATATTTAATGATTTTGTTTTCAGGTTGTTATAGCTGTCACCATCACTCTAGCCATATTCTTATGTGGCTTAATGATTTACTTCTGGAAGAAAACTCAAAGCTTGGAATATAAATATATGAAGTTAGTACAGTCTTCAGGAGGAAGGGATGGGGAAAACGAAGCTGACTTAGCACCTGCAGAAAGCTGTGCTTTAGATGATGGCGAGGAAGAAGAGATACATTTTACACAGCCAAGGACAGTTGGAATATTAAATCGAATAAGGGCAATGACTGGAAAAGTAAGTTCTAAAACTACAAAAGTAATTGAATAAAGTCTTCTCGGGTCTTTAACCAAGTAAACAATTGTATTCGGGACGTTTCGATGACGTTCACTGCATCGTCTTCTAGCAATATAAACGTCGCAAATACAATTGTTTACTCAATTAGAAGCCCAATTCATTTTCTACACCGAGAAAGACTACATTCTTTACAAAAGCGATTCTTTTGTGTTTTAATAATTAATAAGTCATTTACTTTGAGTAATATAAAATAAGAACACATCAGAATTAACACAATGCCTCAAGTAATTAACACATTAATGCCACTTTCTACTTGATTATAGTAAATTTAAAATTGTCCGTCTATTAGAACATTGAGGTTTACATTCTGAAGGCAGGCAGTGGTGTTTTCATTAATGCATCATGAGGGTGGTCTGAAAAGTTTCCGGTCTATCAAAGCTACAAGTCATTTTTTCTTCAAATTTATTTTTATACATAGTCTACATTCTCCCCCCCCCCCCCCTCCACCTCCAGCGATACTCCCTTCTCTTTAACCGATTCAAATAGTACTAAGCGTGTCTGTTTTTGCAAGATAATTGTTTACGAAGGTGATAGACTCCTCATTTGACCTAAATCTCCGTCCTCCGAGCGCAAATTTTAGCTTAGGGCACAAAAAGTCACTGGGAGCTAGATCTGGATTGAGGAGGGTGGTCAAGCAGTTCAAACTATATTTAATGTATTTTCGCCATGGAAACCACTGAGGTGTTAGATGGCGCATTGTCTTGGTGAAACATTTTTTTTTCTCCAAATGTTGCCTATTTTTCCACAATTTATGCCGTCAGCTTGTCAAGTAATGTATAGTGTGCTCCTGTAATGGGTTTTCCTTTCTGACAATTGTAATGATACAGCCACTGCTTATGTCTCATAAGAAAAGAGTCTGATTCACTCCACAGCATATTTTTTCATTGAAGACAAGCAAATTGCATCGACGACTCCTTTTGTACTGTATGTAGATGCTTCCTAGCGGCGTTTTTTCAGGCCCTCCGAAGAGGGAACATGGATACCTTGATACTTAAACCCTGGTGGGCTGGGTCCTGCACCCAGAGGAGGATAGAGGAAAGATTTTGCCTGCGAAACCATATACCTCCTGGAGTCTGACTCCTACGTGCATCGGGCTGGGACATGGCGAACAGGGAACCAACGCACCCCAAGGTACTAGATTGCTTAAAGGACTGATTTGGTCAGCCGCGGACATAGCTCCGTTAGCACAAGTGCTAGGGGTCGCCCCGCCGGGTGCAGATGCACTTGCCCGAAGGCCATTTAAACTTGTCGGCACACTCTAGTTTCACGGAATGGCTCTCAAGTTAGGGCTATCTCCCTGACCCTCGCATAGCAACAGGCTAATGCTACGAGGAAAATTATGACCAAGAGGTTTCGTCAACGGATAACTACGAGGTGGAGACAAGTCCTTACCACTCGACACCTTTGCCTCCCGGAGTGCGGTTGGTGCTGGGGTCACCAACACCTTCCACACCCCAGAAGACTGGTTGACTGCCTTGAGTCAATCTCCACCGCCTCCTGGCAGGACAGGATGGTAGATTCTCAGAAAGACCCCCAAGATAACCATGTGCCCTCCCTTCCTCCTCACCTTCCCTTGTGCCACAACTGCAGGAAGGCCTCTCTACCAGGGTTCTATTTTCAGCAGGATTCCTCCCACTACCAAGAATTGTCATGGTTCGAAGGTGCTTTCACAACCTCTTCCACACGTGAAATCTGAAATCAGTGAGACCGTTACCCACGTACATGGGATTTGTAGCAATGCAGACAGTTTATGGGGTGAACTCCGTGTGGTCTGCCCTGGGTCTCATCTCAGATACTACCAAACATGAGCAGCTCAAGACACCTCAAATTTCTGTTATCCCACTGTGCACCCAGGCCTCTTCATTCCACACTATCAGAGAGTCCTCCGTAGAGTACTAGTGTTAGGAGGACTCCTCCCCCAACTGAGACTAGGTAACAGTTCAATGTTACTCTCACATACATCTACCACACCTGACTTCTGGAAGCAGTGAGACTGTTACCCACATGCATGGTATTAGAAGCGCTGGGACAACTTACTTTCATGGGTAAACGCAATGTGGTCTGCACCTGGGTTCAACTCAGACACTATCTGGGGAGCAACGTCCCGGATGACACCTCAAACGTCTGTTATCCAGCTGTTTACCTGAACTCTTTTTGTACTAGTGGCATTGGAGTCTGCTACAGAGCAGAGGCTTAAAACGAAGTGCAAAGTATAAAGAAGATCCACAATTGTCTAATCAATGTGGCCATTTTGGCAATGCAATGCAACAACATTGACCTCTGGCGGAAGAAATATGTGGTGGGAAATTTGAATTTGTCTTGATTCTGGTGACTCATCCTCACAGTATTATTTTTTAAAAAAATTCTGAAATGCATCTTAACACAAATATTTTATGGAAAGCATATTAATTATGAAATTTGTCCTGTGTATATACGGAAAGTAGTATCTCCAAAAGTATCTCTTCCAAAGTGAGGAATACTCCACAACATGCTGAATGTGGACTGTGTTGAGTAATTTATTAAATTAATTTGCAGATTTGTAGGTTCCAATACATCAAATTATTTATTTGTAGAATCCCAATTTATAACAGACCATAGAATTTTTTTTTTTTAGTTTGAGTTGTATTATATATTATATATTAAAGGAAAATATTTCAAATGACCTCATAACCACACCTTATGTTGTGTGAGTAAAAAGCAATTTCATGTAAGCAATATAATTTATAAACTAATTGATTGTAATAAGGCATTTTATATAACATATTTTTCCCCTGGATAATTCAAAAATCCTCTTTCTATCTAATAATTGTTTATCTTATGAAAGTTATCACATATACATTGAAATACTTGAGTTTCATAAGCAATTAAATAACTTTCTTTTCTTACAGAGTGAATCTGGTAACCCATTTGAAACAATACAACTAACAAAGTAAGAGGAACAAAAATGTTCTCCTAGGAGATATGTTATTGGGACCACTGTAAGTAGTATTAATGTTTTATGATTTATAGAATTCTATATATTGACACAGTTGTGTGTCTTATATGCCACACATTTTTTATGTTTATATTTTAATATTTCGTTACAAAAATACTTTCTGCCAATTCTAAATAATAGAGTTAAGTCCACATTCACACAGGATTTGGTAGAGGCCGGTTTTATCTTTCACTACTTGTAGAAATTCTCGAATAAAAATGTTCTATAATTATATTTAGAGAGCAATATCCATTTTCCTGGAAGATCTTTTAAGGTTCTTAATCTCTGTAGGGAGCCTTTTATGATCAAAGATAGACTGGACTCGGTGAACAATATTTTTAGTACAGAAAATTTTTGTGCAGTTGGTTAGAAACAAATAGCATTGAGTTACGGGTCTGTATGAGTAAGTTTCCTATAAACACCATATCATGATTCCTTTTTATTAGGATATCCAGGAAAGGAAGTTTTTCATCCTTCTCTACTTTCATAGTAAATTTAATATTAGGGTGGATCACGTTTAAGTGGAGAAGGAAGTCCTGTAGCCAGATAACAAACATATCATGACACAACACGCACCACACTGACAAAGGACGGAGTATAAAGGTGACACGAAAACTACAGTACGGCATTTCACTCGACAAAGACGGCAGGGTTCCCCATCGAAACGTCACGGCCTAAGCTTACTTTAACCGAGAACTGTTTATCGAGTTTAATTTGGTTTCACAAAATTATTTCATTTCTGCCTTCCAAAGGCCTATATGGCTGAGCTTCATTTGAAAGCATTTCTTTTGTTCTATGCTGGATTTATTGCTTATTAGTAATATAGAATATATCTTTATATATATATCAGTAATGTAACCAAGTTCAAAAAGAAGTATAGGGTATGATTAATAACTACAAATTTATTCCAAATTAGTTGTTTGTAATTATTAATAACACTTAGGAGAGTTGTTGCAGTCTGAATTTATGTGGTTGAAAATATCATTGTATAACAACAATTTCAATTTAATTTTTAATTTAACAATTTGTTTCAGGAATTGAATTCCAGTATAAATAAATATTTTAGCATTTCAAATGCTAATTGCAAATGAAGAACTAAAAGAACATCCGTCATACAAAAACAGTAAAACATATTTTATTAAACTGAAGTATTCACATACATAATGCTAATAACAATACCAATTGTAAAAGTTTAACTTTAGGAAGCATAGTAATTGATCAGTTTCACAAACTATTTACACATTTTATGTTATTGACTAAAATATAAAATGTTGAGTTCTTTCAAACTGTATGAAAAATTAATTTTAAATTGGCATATATATATATATATACATATAACCTTGCTCAAGTCTCTCCTATATATATATATATACAGGAGAGACTTGAGCAAGGTTAGGAAACCCGGAGCCGGGAGCAATAAGTGGAGTCTCCTAAATTAATGCTTTATTGCACCACGTGGTCGGCTGGTGCGACTCTGGCCGTTGCCTGAGGAGCAGAGATGCGTGTAGTGCAAGAGCCAAGAAAAGAATGGCCTCTCTCTGCGCGTACGCTGTAGGGGCTGGGTAGGGTCCCATTACTTGGTGGGGAGCGCTGGTTGCATCCCCGAGCGGGGCACGTAACGGGACCTTCTTGCCCGTGTAGGGGCACCGAATATTCGTTCCCACACCAGCCACCCGCCAAGAGACGGAGTCAGGGTATACGTTTTTGTGCCAGAGTCGCATTACATTACATTAAAAAACAATATACAGAATATTACAAAACAATGTGCAAAATGCTCTACGGCGCTGCTTGGCGATGCTGGCGTGGTTGTTGCATGCCTGCGGTGCCGCCGACTGTCGTCTGTGGCAGCCATGCAGCATCTTCGGGGCGCAACATGAAACCCGTGTTTCTCCGCGACTTGTATGGAGCACGCAGGTTTTCCCGTCCCTGCTGACAATGTGACAGGACCCGTGTAAGGCGTACACGGAGAAAGACGTGAGTGCAAGTCGCCAGCTCCTTGATCACGAAGCTTCCTGGTCGGGAGTGTCGCAACGCCCGTGTGGGCCGTAATATTGTTGTCGTCTGGAGGATCCGCTCGATGAGTGACGTCGGGTCGCCAAGCTCGGGTTATAGTATTAGAAATTGAGCCAGAGAAAAGCAAAATAAATCTTTGTCAATTAAATCATTTAAGTGTGATTGGTTTGTGCGTTGTACCTTCAGTAAATTATTTGTTTATAGTGTACTGCTTGTCCTCAGTATTTTATTGCTATGATGTATCCAAAAAGTATCAATTTCTAAAAATAACAGTGAGTTTCATTTGAAAATATAGTATATATTTCTGCTTCTTAAAGTTTATATGAGTAACGGTCATATTTTATCTTATATAACAAACCTGTAATAAAATATATTTCAGCTCTAATTCGTTATTAAATTAAATATGATAAACTATTTTCTGAAATTCTCAGTATTAATAATTGAAGCCTGTGTTACAGCATACAATTAATGTATAATGTACTTAAATTAATAATCGACTGTTCATTACTGGACCTAATTATAAATAATTTGGTGGATATAAAATGATTTTTCATAGGTTTTTTGAATGAAATCAACCAACCCATAAGATGTTAAATTAACTTAACCAATAGTTTTTAATAATATATAGTATGGAAATTAAGGATGCATATGAAAATCTATAATGATATGAGGATTTGATATGTTAAAAATAGTATTGATAGAAATAGTTTTCATTTGAAAAAATATGAAATTTAGTAATATAATCAATGAAATAATAATAAAAACCGAAGTATGAAATTCTATTTTAATGAGTGTTGTGAATCATCTGAATAAATTATATTTTTATTTTTATGTTTTTATTGTAATGCTTAATATTTTATGGTGGTTATTACTACATCCCACGGTATCTCACAGTGTGTCAAATCTCTGCAATGTTGGTCAGGTTGTTAAGATTTTTTATTTTGCTTAGTATCGTCTTTTCAAAGGGCTTGTTCTGTTGAACCAGCAGGTTTGTGTTGGACATCCAAAATCACAAATATGATAGCCAATAAACAAATATGTCACTCTACTCTGATATTGCCACGGTTCCTTTAGATCTGAGACAAATCCACTCGACATCACTTGGCTTGTGTCTTCTCACACCGCAAAACAGATTGGGTCATTTCACGGTTCAAAGACAACTGTTCCCCGATTCTGTGTCCAAATCCCACCCGTACCTGTTATTCAACCAATTTTTAGAATATACTTTCAGGGATAATTCTTTCTCCTAATTCTCCTTTCAAATACAGAAATAGTCTCCTTGTTCTACATTCATTTTTATTCAACACATTCTATTTTAGCAATTTTAGATAACATAGATTTGATGCATTGTGTTGAAAACAAAATTAATGGACAAGATCAGTTAAAATTTTTGGGACAAGAAAAGCTTATGAACATTGACAAAAATAAAACATTCACATCCTGGCTATAGTTTTCACTCATAATTGGCAGTTAAGAGAATACAGTTTCACAACGTCGAATTATATTAATCTGTAATAATGTATTTTCTGGTGTTCTACATTTTGCAGATCATTCATAGATTTTGATAAACTGTAAGTAAAATGCCTTCGAAGAAGTGACAGATCAGAATGTCAACACATCACTTCTTTGTAGAATAAGATAAATTGCCGAGCTCCTGTGATGTAACTGCCTCGAATCACAGAGGTTCCGGGTTCGAATCCCGGCGAGGGCATGGGTGTTTGTATGCGTGAGAGAAAACTCGTCAAATCAATCCCCCGACAAGACAAATTGAGTTCCCATAATGAGTCGCTAATCACCTGAGCTGTTGTTGCGACTGTAAATAAATCAATATATATATATATATATATATATAAGATAAATAACATATTTAGTTGTTTCATTAATAGTGCTTTATTTCGTAAAAACACATCTTTCGAGAAAATGACTCATAGGGGTATTGACCTGTCGGAGAAACGTCAATCGGGCAAACGACCGGATCCTGATTATGCGTTGATGATAAAAAGGCCATTATTCTCGAGCAACGTGCAATGCTAGTTTTTGATTATGTCGTTGCAATTGCAAAGGACCAGCGGTTATATCTAATTCGGATTGTAACCATGGTTTCAACCAAGTAATTTTAAACACTTAAATTTACTCTAGAGAAGTACCAATTAGAGGCACAAATGAAATTCTTTGGGAAAAAAAATTTCAAAGGGAGGTATAAAACCAGATCCAAATTAATATCTTCAAGTTGCCAAAATATCGGTTCCAAAGATTGTATCTGAATTTCGTAGTTTATTGGAAATGATTACTTATAGGCTTTTCACAAGATTAAGAGAAAGAATTACAGGCTGAAAAATAAATTTTCATTTTTTAACATGGACAGTAGATTCAAATTCGATTGGATTGGGTTTAAGTTTCGATTCAGAAGAAAGGAAAATCGGGGGATTTACGAGTAATTGCTTACGCTAGCAGAGCGTTAACTGAATCCTAACAGAGATACGCCCAGTTGGGTTGAGAAGAACTGGCATTGTGGTGGGAAATGGATCATTTTCAATCTGTCAAAGTATTCGTCGGCCATAAGCAATTTCTAGGGCAGAGTCAAAGTTTTACTCGTTACAATAGTACGAGATGAGCTCCTATACAGAAAATGGGAAGTCAATCCAAGTGATTATTTATCACGTCATCCGATGTTGCATTATAACACGTTAAATATTAAATGTGCAGATTTCAATGCCGCTGAAAAGTTGAAAAAAAGCATGTAGGTTTAACGAAGATGGACCAAAAAGAGGCATTCAAGGAAGAAGAGTTGAAGTCAGGTCCGGGGTGAACTTTCGATATCTATATCGAAGTTCAGGCATTTTCGTAGTGTTTTTTTCAACCGCCAGGGGCGTAGGCCAAATTCACCACCTCCTTATTTATTTATTTAAAAACAAAATTTACAGATATTCAGGTATTTTACCGCCTTCAAAAAAGTGTCGCCCTTGCCACGCAACACCAGAGGTTCAAGAGTTATATTGCGAGGAGAGCGATAAATAATTTCAAAGACTTTGCAACAGGAGCGATCAAATAAGCCCGCGAGAGACATCAAAAGTCTGTAAAACCCAGATTTGGTGTATACATTGATCTGCAGCAACGGATACTAAGGAGAGAGATCCACTGCAGATGTCGATACTTCCCAAAGCTTCGATGGATTTCGTACAACACGTTCCAGACGGGAAACTAGTCTTTGTGGTGATTATTGAAAATATTGATTGGTTTCCCGTTTTGAAGGCAATTTTTACGGAGTTTGGAATTCCTGACGTTTCCCGTTCCGATAACAGACCACCATTTAATAGGGATGAATTTGGCGCAATGTCTGAAGAATTGGATTATTTACATATACCTGTAACACCATTTGACTTAATATATTAACACTTCTGAAACATCTAGTTGATGATTATTTTCACATTGATCTCCTGCGTACTGTTACAATAAAAGTTTATTTATTTTGAACATGCAATGACTTTTCACGCACCTATTCTTCCTGATTGTGTCTTGCACGTTGTTTCTTTCATCTGATTTCTTAACACGTTCAATTTAATTCTTCATGACTTCAAGTCCTTTTAGCGTTTTTCTTTCTCCGTCCGTTGTCCTGTTGAAGGGGATAATTTGGAATAATGTCTTACTTTCCTTTTTGAGTTCCTGTTACGACTGTCTTCATATTGTTTATTCTTGATTGATTTGTTTATCCAATTACTCTGTGATTAGCTCCTAACACTTCCATAATTAAATTTGTGTCAGTCTTTTATTAATCAGAATTAACAGGCAGAAATTCTTGAAAGTGTAAGTTGCAGCGAAGCCTTATTTCTTTAATAGACATATCGAATGGGAAAGCTTGTAGTTCATGTATTTGTTTCGATTCTCTACTTTATTCACGCTAAAAAGGTACGAATTCTTCTTGGCACTCGTAATAAGACCTCGAGGAAACGTTATTGGTGAAAAGCAGCTAATGAACATCATCTCGTTGTTCATATGATTTTTTAGAACACATTTTGTGCTTGAATAAAATTATTGCTTTTGTCTAGGAAAATTTGTAATGTTTCACTATAAATACCCAAATTTTACACTTTCAGAGTAAAATTACATCAATTTATTCCTTAACGAAATCAGTGCATAAAAGAAATTTTTATAAGTACTCGATATAAAAAAAAACTAACGTGGTGTCTCCTTCACGATAAATTCATATTGGAATAATTGTGTGAAATTATTTGGCCCGTTGCTTAAATACATGGGCGGCGAATTTCCTTAGAGAATTTGGAATCGTAGATTTAGATTTATTATTCATTGCATTAGTCCTCGGTCGGGAGAATAGGATACATGTATTATAATTTCCTAGTTTTGTCTTGCCGTATGCATGGGTAATATCTCCTAATTTACAGCAATTTAACCTGGACTCGTAAATAAAAAATCACATTGTTTTCAAAAACAATACATTTTATTCTCTGGCTTAAAATGAGTTGATTCAATTCCATGTTTATATTTCTTTCTCATTAAAACTTAACCCTTTTAAATTAATTCCCTTTGTACAAAAAATTCACAGGCCATGTTGTACTTCATCAGTGAAGTAACTGAAGCCATCTTGGCTCGCCTCATTGTTAGTGTGCCCTAAAACTTTCTCGTTCCTTTCTTCATTACTTTTCACATCCATGGAATCCAACGTATACTTTCACAACAAATTGCTAATTTCTTTTCATTGAAAAGTAGTCTCTTAACTTACAATACTGCCACATTTGTAACTTATTCCCTTCATCAGTCTTTGGTAATTCTGTTCCCAAAATAGAAAAATTATTTTTCTTTTTCCACGATACCTAATTTTATATTTTGAAATATAATTAAATAAAAATTATCTTTCTTCAATCGTTATCGGTAATTCTTTCAATATTAATCCATAATGGAGTCTCTAAAATATAACATTTAGCTCGGATTGACGATATTTACATATCAAATGAATTCCATTTTCAGTATTATTGTCGGATATTTATTGTATAAAAACGTCGATTTAGAGACCGATTTTTTATATTTTCACGTAAATCGTGTATAATAACGCAATATAAAAACACTCTGTTGACGAAACTTGGAAGGAGAACAGACAGTTAATTAGCAGCTAAAATTAGGATTCTGCGAAGCAGATAGTCTTCCGAAAAGATGAATAAAAAAGCTTTTCTTAGAAGGCCTGCGCACAATCCATAAATTTTCCCAGATGTCTAATTATCTGCTAAGGACATACTGTGCATGGCGTTGCTAAACGACTTTTCTCCGGACTATTTCAATCTAATTTTCGCATTATGAAGTCACGCTAGAAGAGGACAAGGTTTTACTTGAACAATTTATCATATTATTGTATTCTGAACTTAAAATAGTCACTTGAAATATGTCTTAGCTTGTACAGAAATTACAGTGACTTTATGGTTTGTAAAGAAATATATTTCCGAAATTCTGCCCATTTAGTTCGGAAAGGTTGTTCTCAAAAGGCGGAAACATGCCAGATCATTCGATCTGAAAATATTTTTTCTAATTCTTCCACATTAGTTTAGTAATGACCAGTTTTTGAAACAGCACTTTTATCGGTGGGCGGGCGAAAATTATCGAGTTGAGAGGATGTGTAGCCTCTATCATAACGTCAGACAATCATCAATCTTGAGAGAGATGTGAAAATAAAATTAAAATGATCTATTCCCTCCTCTCAATAACCTCTTCTTTGAGATCTCTGTAATGCTGAAACGATTAAGCTATATCGTTTGACATTAAAATGAAAATTTTGTCAGTGGTAGAGCTGGCGTGACCGTCTGTCGCATTCCTGGAGTTGACGTCAGGCTCCAATGAAGATCTGTAACGTTCAACACGCAACTGGGTTTCGACCAGCAACAAACAATCAATTTTATCTCAAGTTGGGAGTTAGTGTGACAGTTTGAATTTAAAGAATAATTTGTACGGAAATGCAGAGAATCGGTAGAAAATGTAAATAGTCGTGGCTTTACCATTGGACAGAACCAAGTAGATTCGTGCCAGGAAAGCTAGATTACACATAATCAAAAGACAATAAACGAATAATTTATTATTTTAAACGTGATTATGTTGGAACGACGGAGAATTTCTCCAATCAGCTCTGAAGTATGTTGAGTTTAACAATTCTGAATATCATCGGAACTAAAGCGTCCGGTTTTTATATCAAGCCGATAAGTTTTGGATGTCTGCATACGTCAATTGCAATACGTGAGAAAAGGCCCGTTGTCGGTTGTAACTCGAGGGAATAATTCTGAAAAGCGAGGGAAAATTAGTATTATCCAATCACAGAAGAAGAGGACGAGGTGGCATTGAGAAAGAACAGCGAGGGAAGGCGAGAAGTTTGAAGAGTTAGTGCGCAGCGGAGACAAAGTCCGGAAGTCGAGGTTTAAGGTAACAATGATCTGGAACAGAGGTTGCATGCTGATACGACGCGACCCGTTTCGAAGGTATATCTAGAATTTATGGGAGCAATTACAAACCCTTGTGATTGAACCAGCGGACGAACCCTGAGAAGGAAGAGAGATAGTGACCAGGGTCCGCGAGCCAATCTAGGAATTTCGCCTAGAAACCGGTCAAGGTCGCCTGCAGCCACCAGCTCCGTTTCTCCCAGAATTCCTGGAAACCACCAAGTCTGTTTCGCACGACCGAAGTTCAGATGCAGCCCGAAGGTGGGAATCGCTTCCAAGACCGTCGCAATATAATAAATATGTAAACGGTACTATGCTACGCGATAAAAAAGTAATACAACCATGGAAGTCTTTTAATATAGTCACCGTTGCCCGCATCCCAATATAATTAATTAAATTACATTAATCGACGGCCACCTTACAGTGTATATGAATGGTCCATTTATATATAAAAATATCACGTTACTATATTTGACAGTAGCATTTGTTATTTACGTTTAATCTAAATAAGTTAGTAGACGTCAAAATTGTGTAAAATCATTAGTGCAGGAAGATAGCTGAAAAGCGGACATAAATACTTGTAGCGTACCGATATTTTTCTATCTTGGAACCTTACTTTGTAGTCGCGGTTCTCATCTAGTTTTCTTTTATGTACGACGTGAATCGACGCAACAATCGCTGTGATGAATATCATCGTATATTGCGAGTTGTACGCAGATTTGGCTGTACGGAAACCTGTAGGCCTATACTTCATTGTTGTAACTATAATTTATCAATGTACGTATGTATCCTAATTGCTGAATTAAATAAACATCCTGAGATAGGAATGAATTCACTTTTGTCAACTTCCGAACGAGGAAGACAAAATGAAAACAGATGAAAACTGAAGTTAGTCATTATCAGTTTCACCGTTTTTCTACTTAGTGTGTAATAATTTTATGTTGTCTAAGTAATTTCATACAATATATGCAATGTCAGAAAATTAACGTTTCGCCAGAAGAATCCTCACAGAAACAATGCTCACTTCATCCTTCACATGCACAGCGAGTGATTATCGAAGTCGTAGTTGTCATCTGAATGGAAAACATGATTTCGTACGCGACGATCAAGTAGTCCAGTTGAAAGCGGGAAGGGAACCATTACAGGCGCTCAGGAGCTTCCACGACCCGCTTATTGTCTGAACCATTGTTGTAGATAGAGTGTGGAGGGGGACGGAGTAAATTTCTTCGAACTTCGCTCCAGGAGCAGTGGCCCAATTAGTGGCCGACTTCTCGGAAGAGCTCGTCGCCTGGACCATCTTCTCGTCTATTCGCCCTCCTCGCAGCAACTACAAAAACCCCCATCTCTTCATCTTCTCGAAACTGCCCATCTGATATTGCAATAGTTATAACATCTGATCAAGCATTTTGTGCCATAGAAACGGATATTTCCACCACTCAAATTTTAATTAGCTGAAAAATTCAGGATGGTCAGAATGACATTAGCGAAAGGTGAGACACTGCAGACTGCGAATTAACAAAAACAAGTTTCTTTCGTTTTTCTTTTCAATGATACAGGGTGTTTCAGAATTTCTATTGCACACTTCTAGTGGTTGTAGAGGGGACTTGGTAGATGTCCGGAAATGTTTCATTTGGATGGAAAATATGTTTGAACATGAAATTGATTTGAAATGTCCTGCTTCTCGGTACGCAAACAAAATAGACCGAGGGCGACTGCTGATATCGTGTGTATTGTTGCCATTCAGTCATTGAGCAGTACAGGGTGCAGATTACACTGAAATGTTGAACGTAAGATTTCCACAACGCATATATCTCAAACGTTTTCCGCATCGCCTCACTCTATGACATACAATTCTTGTCAGAATACAACAACGATATCAGCAGTCGAATTGAACCCATTTTGTTTGCGTACCGTGAAGACGGAGATTTGAAATCATTGTTGCCTTAAACCTTCACTACCAGACTTTGTCTCCGCAGTGTGTTGGCTGCGCAAAAAATCTTTAGACCATCTATCTGCGACGATTGAACTCTTGCTGTTCTTCCTCCATGTCACGTCGACCTTTTCTCCTGTGATTGGTTGTCGTATCCTAAACTGATGACTGTACAAAAATCGTTAATTATCCCTTTCCCTCGCTTTTCAGAATTCTTCTCTCGAAGGAGGGGTTACGCCCGACGCCGTGAGCCTGTTCTCACGTCTCCAGAAGGTGTTCTCGGGTTTTCCTGGCGTCTGCCGACAATGTAATAAGTAAAACAGAATGTTTGAATATATGTATTTATGTATGTGTGTGTATTTGTATGTAAGTTCCGCATACAAATCTACACCCGTGGAGCAAATTTTGTACAAGTGTTCCTTGCGACCAAGAAACGAACACTGTTGGGGGGAGGGGGGTGAGACACGTCTACCACCCCCAGGAGGAGGGGGAGAGTGAAAATATTGAAACGGTCGATATTTAAGTCGGATAAATACGATTTGAAGTCAAAGAGATTGATAGTGTTTTTACCGATGTTATTTGTATTCAATATATGTCTTTGTATGAAAATTTATTTTACGACATTTTATTTATCGTTAATCCCTAGACCGGGAAAAGTTGCGCATTGACGTAATTTCCGAGAAGGGAGATAAATTTTATAAGCTGATGGTATATAAGACGTGCTCTGTTTGCAGACAACTATAAATTAAGTTTTTCCGGAATCGGTTTTTAGCGGACATCGATATCATCTCGCATTTTAAAACTAGGTGAAATTCAATACACATAAATTATGGTTATATCCGATCGGTTTTTCAATTAAAACGTTTAGATCACGACCTTAATTAAGTAAATTACGAAATCAATAGCTCATTAAATGCTTCCAGTATCGTTATACCGCCTATATGAAAGTCATTGTCAAAATGGACCTCATGTGTGTTGCACGATGTCGGTTAAAAAAGTGCCGAAATTTAGTAAAAATACTAATTATCGTTGGTGACTGTACATTTTTGTAACGTAGAATGTACATCAGCGAGTTTGGTGTAAGGAAATCAGTGACTTCCGTTACTTCATTATCAAACGCTTCCCACCAGCATTATCGTACACAACACAACACACTCTGTTCTACGAAAATATCGTCTTATCACTTCACATTTATGAAAGCGCCGCCGAGTTCTAACTCAGGCTTAAAAGCGTCCATTTTATTTCGTATTGAAGCAAAAATAAATAATTTAGGTATTGATAAAAATTTTAACTTGTATTTACAACAAGAAAGAAAACAAATCAATTTCTTGGTCCGCACTAATGTTATGAACCATTGTTCTTATCTTGTACATGCGATTCATTTCAATTATTTTGTGTGTGTGTGCGTTCAGTTAAATTAAAATATTCTTTGTCGAAACATAATCAATTTTAAGGAGATAAATTATGTACTGGGATTATTTATCTACAAAAGTATGCAATTCTTTTATTAGATCATTACGTTATAGGAATTGACGTTTAAAAATATTTATTTTAGCTTCATCTCATTGATCCATGCCCCATTATATACATAGATTTGATTAAGTATTACGTCAGTGCCTAATCCTCTGTATTTTGGAAAACCGGGAAAGAAGCACCCTTTGTATTTCATAGGTACTTAATTCCAGAATGATTTTTTTATTTCCGGAGACAAATAATTGTGCATTTCCTAAGTATAGTGACGCTTAAATAAATGTTATTCCACTTCAGTAAAAATTACATTTATTTTATATCACACATTTTCCAATATGTATTATTTTTCATTAGTTAGTAATGCATTGATTTCTGATGAAATTGTTTACCGCAGAGCCGAAGGACGAAATCACACTGAAATTAATTTCCCGGTCCACCAGTCTGCACAGTTACGTGTTGCCTACAGATGATTTTCCTGTTTTCGGGGAACCTTGTCGTTGAGGGATGTACAATACAGTACCTAGCAGTGAGGCGAGTTGTTATAGGAAAGGTACCATTTATAGCTTGAGCCAACGAACAAGGCGGCTGCTGTAAGGTTTGATGACACTATTCCTTTCGGTTGTTTGACCCAACCCATTCTCCGGAAGGACACCATCCTGAGAGACATTTTTCACACCACATGCTCCGACCACACACGGGATCAAGCACTATTGGGTGGGTGCAGGTGCAAGGAGGTGGAATTTTAAAAATGTGCGAATAAATAGGTTTCGTGATCGCCGAAGTCTCAAAGTAGTTAGCACATAATTTCAATTCCTAACGACGTAGAAGAGGAGTTAGGCCGTGAATAATGTGATGATGTGATTTGTAGGAGAGCCTGCCTCAAACTTTACACTACACAGACAAGTCTCGAGCCTGGCCTGGAGTCGACTCGGGTAAGCTGGATTCCCGCTCCGATCGAGGGTTTTCCATTCTAATTGGAATGGTTTTCTTTACTGGATTAGTGTGACTGCTTCTTTTTTCTTCGTGTTTGCCATGACAAATCTGCTGTTACCAAACAACGCCGCGTGACCTTCTTTTACTGTTTATATTACGAGTAATTCATTCTCTGATTTTCATCTTTTATTCATTTCCTTTATCAGTTATTTTTCATTGATTGTGGAACATTCCAACATGAGTTTTCGTCATTTCCGCAAATAGATTGTAAGTGAATGACGAATGGAATAAGTTATTATGAGAACAGAGTTGTCGTCCGTCCAATCATCTGTAGCGGGCGGAGATGGTATATTAAATTAATAAAATAGATTTATTGAAATGAGGACAAAGTTTATTATATTTATTTTGCATACACTAGACTACCTTATAGAAACAATTTGACGCTATTAATCTCAAGTTAACCGCTTTCTTTCACCACCTTGCCGCATCAAAGATTGAAGTCGTATGTATATATCTATTGTAGTGAATAACGTCGGTAAGTGGCCGCCCTTTGTCCGTGGGCCTGAGGGGGAATTAATTAAAAGTGCACGTGCGCCGGAGAGGCCCCAAGAAGTCGAGTGTACTCGTCCCTTTTTTTTTGCATCGTTTGAGGGGGGGGGCGGAGTAAGGGTATATACTCCGCACCCGGGAGACTGACCAGTGGACTGAAAGTGGAGAGGGAGAGAGGGGACTGAAAGTGAAGTGAGGAAGAGGTAACATTATATTTTCTCCAAATTGAATTATTTTATGGAAATCATCTTTAGAATATTTTGGAAACATATCGAAATACGTACTCAGTTTTTAAACCTTTCTCGAACAGCTTTCGGCGAGTGTTTATTGCATCAATCTATAACAGGCAAGAACTTATTAAATTAAACAAACGGCATCCGCATATTCTTGAATTATTTTGTTAATAATACTGTATGTATCTGCTATTTGTGAATTGAGTCATGTTATCAGAGTAATCACTTACAAATATACTATCGGGAATGAGTTTATTTGTTTTAGAGATGTAAAATAACAAATACCAGAAACGAATACAAAATTATAAATGTAACGGAATTAAGAAAGGAAATAAGTTTGACGTTTGCAAGTGATGAACACTGCACAAGGCGCCATCGATAGAATGTAGACGGCGGACAGGACAACTTGTAGAATTTAACAAAATTATTGTTCTACTCAATGATTCATACAGGTTTCAAAAACGTGATGTATTTTCGTACTATATTTGGCGATCCATTTCAAGACGCAAATATTTGCCTGCAAATATTTTCTATAAAAAATAAGTAATAGTTTCTACAAAAATTACAAATCATTGTTCGAGTTGAATGGTTTTTTCTTAAAGCCTCGACGGTACTCAAAGCACTGCAAGATACAAAATAGTTTCGTTAAGACAGTAAGGATAATTCTCGTATTTTCCTGAGGTTGCTACAAACGGACTCAGAACAAGTACCTGATGCAGGTTTTCTAGGGTTTGTCGTCCATCACTTGTAGACGAATGCCATAGCCCGGCGGGTTATTAAAGGAGAGTTACCACCACGTGGATAACCTCATATAGCCTGTTAGTTTTAAAAAAGATATATATATATTATTTGAAGGAATATTGGACGAAGTAAATAAATCTAAGTATAGTGATTCGCGCCGTGTACACCATAAAAGCGACGATCGTGAAATAGAATTGATATTGTGAGCACACGACTCAATGTTTCAGATTGTAATCGGAAATTGTGAACAGGAGAACTTATCAGCCATTCATAATCGTTTGATTTTCATAAAAGTAAAAACGATGTAATAGAGACGTCAATTACTTGCATTAAAAACAAGTAAATAATCAGGAGACATTTAATACATGAGACAGAATAATAATATAAGAAGTCGTTTTAGTTGACAGAAGCTCGTAAAGTTTGTAAAACGAATAATGACTTGGTTGTAATTGCACGTATGTAAAGGAAGGGTTCCGTCGTGGAAGCGATATCGACAGAAAAACTGTGACCAGGACACAATGTGTCGACTCATGGTAGTTTCTAGGAACAGCGTTCCTCGGAATATATCTATGAGATTAGCGGAAAACCTGAAGAAGTTGTATCCCCAGCTGCATTCTGGGAAGACCTCAAACAACTTCCATTGTTCCAAAAGGGCCTGGGAGTACATCCGAGCTTAGCTTTCTTCACACAGCAGCTTCTCAAAGGACTACAAGATTAAACGTTCGCTGAAAAAGAGACTCATTGTCGGAACGTGTACATTGCTAGAAACCGTTAAAGTTTCCTACTCGAACGATAAATGAAATCTGAATAATTTTCAGCAAGTATATTCAAAAACAACATATAACTATAATATTGTCTGTGCCACGTACAACATATTATTTAGATTTTAATTATTCATCAGTTAATAGCCACTACTTCTGTAGAAAACGGATAAAATTGTGCTGATCTACTTAATAAATGGAGTTACGGTTCCTACGCTTAAAAAGTAAGATGAGCTGCGAAACTCGCGTCAACCATTTTCGTTAGGAAGGCGTCTAAATAAAAGACAAAACTCTGTATTTGGTTGAAAATATCTTATACATATTTTACGGACCTTGTAAAATCTCTAGAAAAAGAACATACCAAATTTTTTAAAAAAAACACAAAAGGGACAGGAGAATGGGAAAATGCGACGTACGAACATCTTCGTAAATATTGAAAACAACTTATATAATATTCGGCTAGTCTCAATCTTTGTTTTCTCCAGTTTACCTACCGTAGGACCATCTCGGGTGATAAAAGGCGGCTCCATGATAAAGGACATATAAAACTCATTGTAAATCGGGTTAGTAACTCGGCAGATTAGTCACGCACTAATAACAAGCTCTACGTGCCATTACGAAGGACAACATTTGATAGTCTGTTTTCTTCAAAATGTCATACGTAAACAATATATTCATGTTACGTTCTAAATGAAGCTAATCAGCTTTATAACAAATTTTTTGTAGAGCGCCAATAATCCAACAACTATTCTAGATACTCTTTGCATGCAACTGCTTACTATAACGTATCTAGAATATATTTGAACAAACGGAATGATAATACTGTTATTGAATGTCATATATTTTAATATTTGAACTCTCGTAACACTCAATAAACTGAGTAAGTTATTCATGTACACTTATTGTGTCAATATATTACAGTGTGTACTGTTTCAAAAGCTACGTTCGATAAGCTTTCTCATGGAGATTTCATTAACATTACACTGATTGTGAAACATACCGTTAACAATGCTATCGCCCTGAACGAGGAAGTAATTCAAGTAATCTGGGCCATCGAATTGAAAGTGTTTAATTCAAAATCTGCACATGTCGAAAACGCCTCTTATCTGGCGTTTTTTCAGTTAGTACCTAAAGTCGAAT
The DNA here is from genome assembly GCA_037074705.1 of Zhengitettix transpicula. NCBI lineage: Eukaryota > Metazoa > Arthropoda > Insecta > Orthoptera > Tetrigidae > Zhengitettix > Zhengitettix transpicula. The sequence continues at coordinate 80,971,885 of CM073595.1, read as the reverse complement.
CCAAGCGAAAGATATCGAGTAACACACAAAAAATAATCATTTACATAAATAGGCTACAGATATTACTTTCTGCAGTGTGTCTCACTACTCTCACAATGTAATCGTCCTAAATTTCATTTCTTTATTTTAAAACCGATGTTTAAAAAAACTGTTGTCCAAAAATTTGTTTAAAAAACCTTGGAAAATAGTATGTAATCGTTAAGTCAGGGGGGGGGGGGTCTGCAAAACCATAAGACACGATCAATTGATGCGCATCGGAATTATTTTCAGTTAGAAACTTGAGTTTTGAATCCAGTCAATTCCTTGATGAAAGAAGACTTCTTCCCTAAATAAAAATTGTGTCAAAGTAACACAAGCACAAGGTTATTAAACGTAATTTAAAATATGTAAATTCTGGAAGGTTATAAAAACTAGACTATTATTTTGGAAAGAAATCTAAAACAAAGGAGACCTGAACAAACTCGTACATTGGATAATAGGAAAAAGGATTCTTCCAAAATTCATTTAAACTTGCTCGTGTATGACCAAACCAATTTCGTTTTCGAACAGACATTTCAATTTCTAATATGAATCACCCACGTCGTACGATTAAGCGATCTGAAAATAAACTGATATGAATATTTTACATATTATTGAAACTTTATAACTAAGCCAAAATTAGGAATTGAGGGGACGAGATTAGGGTGGCACTTTACAATAGCCAAGACAATAAAAAAGTTCAACTGACATGATTACGTAAATCGTCCTATCAAGAAATTATGCAATACAACTAATCTAATGGAATAACTGTATTATTAGTTTAATTTTAAATTTTACTTTACAGTTGAATAGTAATTTTGAAGTTATTAAATTTTTAATATAAGTTCTTAATATTTAACGACTGGTTAAGATGGTTAAACAGAAATTCAGTTAATGCACGATTTAATACATTGATTTAATAAAATAAAATAAGTTTTTAATATAAATTTGCCACGGCTGTATTTACAAGTCAGAGCGCTTTACCGGAACTCTTAAAAATACTTTAATTTATTAATATGTTTTGATTTTACCATAATGAAACGTAAAATGAAATAAAACATTTAAAGTTGAATTAACCAAAAAATAAAAACTTATGAACTGTCCCCAAACTCAAGATACACAAAATGATATTTAACGGCACAAAAATTATGCAACATTTTTACTATATTTAAATAAAAACTCAACATATCAATTCCTTGATTCTTCAAAAAAATTTAAATATTTTTATCACCAGACTATTCATTCAAAAAAAATTTAAATATAAGCCATTGTGTTCATTAAGTACACTTTCACAACCTCCAGTGAAATCCGTTCCAAGTCGAGACAACGGTCAATCTTACAGTTATCACAATTCTTCAAGGTTCACAAGATATTTCGCCCGTATTTTCACAATACAGCAAACAACAATAATGGCACAGTTGAACTCAGATGAAAATGTTTTCATGGGTAAATATAGACTAACACCTACTCGATAATTAGTTGGCCTTCTCCCTTGCAAACTTACCCCGAAAAAATTGTTAAATGGTCCAATATTTTAGCCCTTCACTCGCTCCAACTCCACCTAATGGCTCAAACTGGCTTGCACTCTCGTTTGACTGGAGTGTGTCTACTTATTTTCTTAACAGCTCTATAGATCTAGCTGTCGATGTTCAAGCATTCTTCAACCACATCCTAACAAATTTTATAATTTTACAATTTTGAAAACTGGTTACATTTGTAGTGGTTCCAACTATTAATTTCCTGCATTTTTATTGCTTTTTTTCGTTTATGTAACTTTCTTACGTTTGCTGTAGTAGATATTATTCCTGAATTCTACATACAAGTTTTTTACTCATGGGTTATCCTTTTTCTGTGATAATTCGCAATCTTTTTATTTTCTGAATTGTATTCAATAATATTTTCCTTTTTTAAGTATTGTGTTTGACATATCCCAACTCATATATTTTCGAATACACAATTTCTATTGTTTTTATGTCCATACGTTATTAGTGGGTAAATAGAGGACTAAATGGAACAATAAATAATATTTAAAGTTGATGTAAGTTCTTGTAATACCATTTCAAAGTAAATAGTGTTAAAGAAGATGCTTACGATATTCGTAGAAGTTGGCACTACAAACTCGTTTATCATCCGTCCTAGTTCGAGGCCTTGTGAGAAAATATCTAAATTGTGTCGATTAGGTGATAACGGTCTTCCATAAACGAGGTTTATTTGCATTTAAATATGGTCCTAGTCAAAGTTAAGAAATTTTTGCCAAATGTTAGTTATGTATGTGTAACGAGCTATGTCGACACAATTTTCAATATTTTGAAGCAAGTATGAAGAAGTCAATTGGCATCTTCGTGCATTTCTGGGAGTAAAAGATTATCAGTAGATGATAACAGAGATAGTTTTAATCGTTTTAGCAGAATATAACGAGATATTAAACGTGTTTTCCGTCATTTGGTAAATGTTAGTAAACTGCATTAGATTAAAAAATAATAATCTCGAACTCTTAGGCCTCTTGCGTCAAAATGTTAAGGATTATATCATATATATATGATGACGAGGACGAGGCAATCATGTCAGAGATTCATATAAAATACACATGGCGTTAACCTTATTCCTATTTATCACTCCCCTCTATTATTTAGACGAGTCTGAGGCGGTAGATTTGAAAGATTGTATGCCTTGCGAAATTACCTTCGAACGACGTTGTGGTCAATTTGCTCCAGGATCAAAAAACCTGCCATTAGAATAAATTCTAGTAAGGATTTTAGATCTAGTTGTAAACCTTCATAAACTCTACATAATGGACATATTAATTAAATTTTAAAGAATGTAAAACGTAACATAAATGAAAATAATGGCGAATTTGACGAATATGCGTCTAAAATCGGTACTTCCTCCAGAGGTAAACGACAATAATTACTAGTAGAGTACAGGAGTTTCTACATCGTTCCCTTAGTACTTGAAAATTACAAGTATGTGGAATTGACGTGCATGTCGAAGATATTTCCGATGAGCACGTTACGTTTATTTTGCAATGTATGTGATGAGATTTGGTGATGGTTGAGCCGAAGCTAAGAGGGATATCGAGGGGAGAACAAAAAGATCCTTTTCCTCTAAACAATGTTCTCGTGGGAATTAAAACGTTGGGAGGAAAATACATACGCGTATGAACTGGTCGCTTTACAATGATGTTTCTTTCCGTACAGTTTGTCAACTCGAATTAGCCTACATCGAAAGGTGTCGGAATTTCAAGTTAAATTCTCAAGTATTGCTGCAAGCAAATTGTTCCATGTGATACACAGTGATGTTTAAATTGTTCATCTGTCCCTGGTTCGCATTTCTCATTACTCGTGGATTGTATAACGCGCAAACAATTCCGTATTACAAAATCGGTGCAACTTCCCCAATTACCATCAACTTATATTTTTATTGAAATTTACAGGATGAATTTTATTCTTCTTTCATTCTCTATCGAGTATATTTCAATCGTGATGAAATAAATTCATTACATCTATTGCGTATAGCCATTATTAAAAAAGACATCTGTTTTAGTCCTAATTGATGAATCTCGAATTCGAAGTCAGTCTTCCGGAAAAAAATTGGAAATCACTGTTGTTTGAGAAGCGCAGAGGTGAAAGAGTTTCGAAGAGAAAACTGAACAGCCAGTTCCTCAAAGTCAAGCCGTGACTGGGTAATTACGCTCGATTTTACAACTTTCCACGAATTTTTCATTGGAATACTGTTGCTGTTTGTTGTTAAACGATAGTCTCTGCTGCTTCTCAGTATTTTGAGGTCGGAGACCACACCAGGAAATAAACCTGATCCAAGGTTTGCCATGACAATGCACATCGCACGGAAATTCCAGATTAATGTCCTGTGTCAAGGTTAATGCATTACACAAAATATACACAAAAACAACAAACAATTTCATGGAATTAGAAGCGTTGTCGCAGCCATGATAATAATAACAGCACATCGCAAACAGCTGTAGGAAAAAGACGTGAAAAGACATATGTAATTGAAATTAATGAAGAGGATCAATATATGACAAAAATAGTCCGAGAAGAAAGGCACCACAAAATCAATTATTTGTGGAAGTAGAACAATCCGATATTAATAAAAAAAAGTTATAAAATTAATACAATGGAAAACAGCGTCGTACCAATGGAACGCCACAGAAAAACATATTTGTGGGGCTCAGATGCAAAGAGAATCGAAACACTCCAGCGTCTGGAGTCAAGTCTGCAGGTTGCTTGCCATTACCTCACAAATGTCAATAATTCAACCCATCCAGCAAGTGTAGGGAATTCAAAGACAAGAACAATTCCTTAACAGCAATCAAGAACCTCAATCTGTATCAACTGGAACAATCAGCACATGTAACATGACTCCTGTAGCTAAATTTAAAAAACGTAGACATGTCGTAAAACACACAGCGTCAAATACCTTGCAATTCAAGGACAATAAACCGAAAACAACTTCAATTAAAAGCAAGAGAAAATTCCAAAAAAAGGGGCAATATTTGAAAGCTAGGCCTATATGGACATACGCATGGAATTCTGGAGCTGTGCCTCAAAATCAAGTACGGTAAAATCCAGAAAACCCGATGAAAAATTCTTTGACAAGTATGGTACAGCAGGGAGACATCCTCCATATCTATTCAGCATTATAATGGCTAATTGAATAAATTTAAAAATAGTGATTATCAGATTCATACGGTTTATCGACGTTCAATTAATACGTCGAAGAATCAGCGAGGAAAATGAAAGTAATATTCGTGACACGAAAAGAATACTTAAGGTAAAAACTGTCAAAGAAGTTAAAATAAGTTTAAAAATCTTAATGTTCTGGTGTGGTTCCTATCTTTTGACTGAGTTTCCTAGTGTTTCCATCGTCTCTGAAATACGAGAGAAAACTATTCAAGGCCCGAAGTTAATTTCCTGTCGTTCCATGAACTTTAGGGAAATAATATTTATTGACATTTGTGAGGTAATGGCAAGTTTTGCAATCGTTCTGTCTCAGTGAATCGGTAATATAAATGACAGTTGATTGTAATGAGATTGGTTGAGTGCAGAGTATGAGAGACGGGGACTTGTCGCGTCCCCTCCACGTCGTTCTCAGAACAGTCTTTAGCCATTCCATGGCGAGAAGCACAACAGAACAGATCAGAGCAGGGCAGAGCAGAGCAGACCGCAGCAACGGTGAGTAAGTCACAAACTTCGCAGGAACATCAATCCTCCTAAATGATGGTCAGCTGCGGCTTAAATTTTATATTATAATATTATATTTAATCATCGATAAAAAAATTTATTGAGGTTTTTTTGTAAATCGCAGGTATTTTTTATCTAGACGAATGCTGAATATAGGCCATAACCAGTTACGATTTAATCTGGGACGAGTGAGCTCCTCCAAAGATGTCAGGAACTCTAAATATGTTGGATTTGCGAATTGTGAATTCAACAACATGGAATATATATAAATATTTTTTTCACACATTACAGTATTTATGGAATTCATAATTTATACACCTTTGTAATTAGTGTGATTTTAACGTAATAAATCAATTTATATTATCACTGAATGCTTATGAATCGTTTGAAATTTGGAAAGTATGTTGGTGGAAAATGAATTAAATAGTAAGTCACTAAAATGGAAACAAAATGGATTGAAGCAGAGTATTAAAATGTAGGCAAGTAAATGATGTACCAAGGAAACTAAGAAACTTTGAAAGCGTATTTATTGTTATTTATTTGATATAAAAAATAGAATCTGGATAAGCCGTCATAACATACAGCATAAAAATTACGTCGGAGAAAAATGTTTGTCTTTTCACTGTATGAGTTTAACAAGTTTGAATAAGTTGAATGGACTTAACCTGTACAGAAACGCTGTGTAAAAGTGTAGTAACAATATTTTCTTCAGTAATTACAATCATTCAGATTAGTTGGAAATTTCGTGTTTGAGACTCGACACAATGCGACTTATGCATTCCAGCCCATCTTCGTCGTGTAAAATATAAACAAAATTCATATAGTTCAGCAGCAAAAGGTAACTTTGTTTCAGCAGGTACATCAAAAGAATTGTTTTCTTGGCCAAAATGTGGAAAACTTGCTTGAATTGATCCGATGACGCTGCAGAATATTACCATGGCTCCTCTTCGACTTGCTTCGACCCCTGTTTCATTCTGGCAAACGCGGCGCCCATCACGCGCACATCTTTCTCGTACTAGAAGGTTGTGGACTCGATTTACCGATATCTTTACAATCGCAAAAACCTGGGATGAAGCGGTCGCTAGGCGTCAGGAACGTTCATACCAGTTCATCAGAAACGAGGGTAAACATAGCTTTTATTTCGGAAGCATGCATGTAAATAATTGTTCGGAGTGAAAAGAAACCATAACTGTTATTGGTTGGATTACCGGACATATTTTTTTTCCCCCAACAATATGCGTTTAATGAATTAATTCCTCAGGGGCACCTGTGCCCTATATCAAATTATTCATACCCACAGTTTGTGATACAAACGTAAATATTAATTGTTACTTAGTCACGTTTGAGCAACGCTGCTCATGTTTGTTGCTCTCTATTTCATGAATAAGCCAAAAAAAATTCTGCAAACACTTTCTAATTTGCATCGATTTATTTGCTGGACGACGGAAGACTAACAGTTTGCGTTTCGTCGTGTTTAATCGTGGACATTTTTCAGGTGCGTAGACTTTTGCTAAACTTTTGAGCCTGTTACAAAGTTTTTGTAATTGACGTCTGTCACGTTGAAATTTCTGAAGATTTGATCAATTGTTTGCGTTGCAAAAGATCGTCACTTGTGATCACACGACTAAAATCTTAAATCTGCGACCTTTTTAGGAAGATTTGAAAATTATGAACAAACGCAATGCAGTTACTACGACTTAGACTTTGTGCTACGAGTTCGTGAATTTGGTAGAAATATCCGACGATGCTGAAGATGTCCCGTAACAGTGCTAACACAATTATATAATTTATTTTCACGTTATGCATGAAAGCGTTCAGATAAAGTCACGTGGAAGGCAAAACTGATAAGCATAAAAGTGAAAAGGAATTTGAACATTAAAATGAGAAATTGTGGGTAGAACCAAAAAAATTAAACGACAAGAAACTAGGTACGCGAAGAAAAACTACGATGAATTCAGCCATCGATTCAATTTATATCATTGGACATATTTGGGTGAAAACAATCGTTTTAGTGACGCAGGTGTTCGGTAAACGTTAAGAGCGTCTGAATGCTTGCATAAATCCCCAGTCCAAATAACGCCTGCAGAGCGTAATTAAATTTTAGTGAGACATAAACGAATCGAGCGAATAGACGTTATCATTTGAAAATATTCACAAAGAGTTAGGTAATCCAAAATTTGCTGCCATCGAATGAATGACCACTTTGCTGTCGTATCTTATTGCACGGCAATTCTTCAAGTAAATACATCAAGCGAGAGTTTCGTTGCAATATTTTATAAAGGCTTGCATTGTTTCACTGGTACAATTTATAGGTGAAATGCAAAGCACAAAATAACGAATACTATCTATAATATGATAATGGAAATCATTATATTAATAACAAGCCTCGTTTTACTTTTCAGATTAGTTTTGGTAATGTTTGTATGTGACATCAAAACGTATATTTTGGCCTCAGAAGTTGTCGACGCAAATAATTTAATGCTGAAGAATTCACCCTTGAACTGCATAAATGCAATTGTTTAGGTTTTCTTTGCCCCTACTCATTACTTTTCTAATTACTCGGATAGGATCACTTTGTTCTTTTTGTAATTACTTGGTATGGCATCAGCCATATCGGTCTCTAACTTTTCAAATTCTCTGCCCACCCTTTATTGACATTCCGTTGTCTAAAACGAAACCTTGCCTTGCGTGTCTGTCTAGTTTTGTCATTTATTGTTTCTTTCTTTATGGCCCCGCTTGTATATTACTTCATTAGTTTCAATTATGTATATTGATCTTCATGTATGTTACCATCAAAGTAAACTGTCACATCGCAGGAAACTAGTATTGTCTCTGGGTCTAGGATATTTCATCTTCTCTGTGTAATTAACTATTAGGTACGCGAATATAAGGGAGGTTTTGTTTTAATTTCCTCATCATCATGAGTTAAAGTATCACATCTGTTAGGTTTATGTCAGCGTTGGCTTGTTTTAGGATTGAGGTGGTCTTTCGTCTTTTTACACTCTTGACAACTTGCCTTGTTAGTGATGTTCTTGGTTCCGTTGGTAATGCTCATCACTGGAGAATATTGCATAAAACTCGACGTTGGGATTCACAAACAGTTCGTATTTCATAATTTCCTGATCAAGACTTTTGTTTTGCAATAATAATTGTCACCCTTTATGACACACACGTGAACTAAATTCGATGACAGACGAAAACACGTCAACTCAAGTATAATCCTTTTCCGATAAGAATGCACCACGCACCGTTCACTCAAACACATTTGCCAAAGTTTCCACGGTCTTTCAGTACTGAATGGCTTGAAATCCTTCGTCAGTGCACAAACTCGAAACACTCATACATCTGACGACATTTTATTTAATTTTCCTACTTCTTAGTTGAATTCTGTAATGATATATTTGAAATTAAACTTTCTCATAGGTAAAAGAATTTCGCTTAATGGAACCAAGAATATATATTCGTGATTCGTCTGAAAATTAGTATCAGAAATTAGTGAAACGGTAACCGTCGACTTGTTCGCAAATTTTCACTTCAAGCTAGAAACACCATTATTAAACAAAATTGTGGATTCCTTCCAGTTTTACGTTTGTTTGAGACCTAAACACTAATATGAATATTGTGGGCAGTTTGAAGAATCAAAACTATTGCTGTATACACATTATAGAGATTCGGCATGTGATTACAAAAGCTGTAAAATTTGTTTCAATATCTGGCAGAATAAAATAGGAAAAGTATATAAAAGTTTTCAAAGTATTGTCGTGTTTTATATCTTTCTCAGAGAATAAGACATTACCTTCATTACAACATGAGACATAAGATAATTCACAAATTATGCTTACAATATTTCACGTGATTTTTTTTTTTCATTTTTCACTCACAAGACCCTGTGAAAATAATTAATTAAACTTAGACAGTTGAAAGGCAGACGCTTATTGTGAAACCTATTTCGAGCTGGAATAAGATGCAATTGCCGTTTCTAGAAACTGTTATGTCAGCCTTCGTGTTTTGCGAACAGAATCATTATGGGAATTCCAGTGAGAGGCCATTCTTAGCTCCGATACAAATAACAGTTGACACTTATTCTTACTAGAAATTGATTATATTTTATTAACTCTTATTTTTCGCAGTCCAATTCTTCAATCCGAAAGGACACAATATTTTAAAACACAATGCTTTTGTGTTCACCACAATTTATTCGGAAACTATAGCTTTTGCTTATAAATTCCTCGCCTTACATGAGAAACATATCCTTCAATTTTATTTAGTACTAGCTGGGTGCCCGGCGTTGCCCGAGATGTCGTTTATCCATAACCCCCGATTTGACTCCAATCTAAGTAGCTTTTGCGTTATTTTATGACACAACTCGACCCCTATCCCCAAATATGTTCACCTCCCATTCCGAAAGAAGTTGAACTCATTGACCCTGAAATAGTTTCATTGAACGAATATATCGTCGTTTTAACATGTTTGAAAATTTCCAGCCCCGCTACAGTAGGTTAAACAAAGAAAAATTTCCACGCAAAAATCGGCCGGTAACATCGTTTGTAAATTTCTACCTCCGTTCAGGCCCCCTCCCTCCCACACCGCGCGTTATTCAGTTTGTCACAATGAGACTCATCGACATCCATAACCACAAAATTTTGGTCTATTCGCGATATTTTCATGTAACGAAACACCAAACGCCACCCCAAAGCGTGCTCCCCTTCTATGGCGATAGAGATTGAAATTATTCACAGAGAATATCGACCTTAATATAATGAATTTAAATTATACCGAAAAATATATATTGGACGCAAATGTGGGCCGATTAACATGTTTGAAAATTTTTATCTCTCTTCAGTCCTACTCGTGGGGGTTAAACTGCAAGTTGAATGTCATAATTAATCTCAGCGGCATCCATAACCTCATATTCGATTCCTATATCGGTTCTGTGTGTTATTTTTATGTAATGAAACCTACCCTTCATGGTTCTTTCCTCTCGAGTCTATAGGGGTTGTAATTATACACAGACTATATTAAAAAATATTATTAGTGTCATTAACACCGCTAAATATTTATTTGACGTAACTATCGATAGGTTAACATTTTTTAATATTATACCCCCACCCACGTCCGCCCAGCCCCACTCACCCTCGCTCGCCTCTACGCGTTAACCAGGTTGTCATAAATAAATTCAGCAACATCCATAACCACGATTTTTTTTGAATCTCGGTTGTTTTCGCGTTATTTTCTTGTAACACCCCTCCACACCTACCCGTGCTCGCCTTACAAACTGAAAGTTGTTAAAATTATACAAAAATAAAGTTGTAGAAATACTATCAATCAAATTAATGCTAAAAATAATTATTAAAAGCAAGTACGGAACTCGATTACATGTTTCAAAATTTCCACCCTGACCACCCCGTCCCTTGGCGTTAAATGGCGAATTTAATGTCATAATTAAACTCAGCGGCTACCATAACTCTGGATTCGACTATAATCTCGATTGTTTTTACATTATTTTTTTGTAATGCCACTCCACCACCAACCCTAAGGGCAGCTCCCCTCCAAATCCTGAAAGGAGTTGAAATTATACACGGATACCATATAGAGAAATTTTATTAATCTCATTGATCCCGAAATATATCTATTCGACGCAATAAACGGCCTAAAAACATTATTTACAATTTCTACCCTCGCCCAACTCCTCTCACCACAGTCAACCATCGAGCGTTGCTGAAATTTTCGTAAATAAACTAAACGTCAGGCATTACCTTTGATTTGACTTGAATCTCGGTTGTTTTAGCGTTATTTTCTGTGAAACTCCCCTCCACCACCAACCGTAAGCGTTCAGCCCGTCTTGCTGCAAGTGGTTGAAATTTTACACACATAACATGAGTATACTATCAAACTAATTAACCCTAAATACATTTATTCAACGCTAACATCGGCCGTAATTTCATGTTTTTAAATTTCAACCCCCGTCCCCCTCCACCCCTCGAGGTTAAATGGTCAATTGAATGTCAAAATTAAACTCATCGACATCCATTACCCTGGATTTGACACCTATCTCGGTTGTATACGCGTTATTTTCTACTAACACTCGTAAGAGTGCTCCTTTCCTATAGTAAAAAAGGGTTGAAATTATACTTATATAACATCTGTAGAAACAATATGAATCTCTTTGACCCCAAAAAATTTTTATCCGCCTAAAATATCTGCAATATTAGCAAGTTTGAATATTTCCAACCCCACCTGTAAGGGTGCTCCTTTCTCATCCAGAAAAACACTAACAAATCCAATGACACCGACAAATAATTACTCAACGCAAATATTGACTGTTTTAACCTGTTGTTTTTATTAATTTACAACCCCGCTACCCTCGCCAAGTCTTATCCCCACAGTTTTTCCAGATTTTTAAGAATATGTCTACCCAGGATTATTGCAATTTATCCACAAGTTTAATTGTTTATAAATAATGTACAAACATACATGATTTTTTCTTACATAGGCAACTGAGTGCAGGGTTTTTATTTATATTTGCCCTGGTAGAGAAATTAATTCTATATGGTTAATGGTTAACACATGATGTAACTGGCATAAGACCATCACATATTAACCCCTTTATGGATAAAACCCAACATATGCCAGTAGCACATAACTGTCATTTTAAATCCTATTAAACAGAATATGGGGGTTTATCTAAAAAAATGTGAAAATTAATGAATCTGTCTCTATTTTCTATCCAAATGACTTAATATTTTTGACTATGACATATCTCAGAAAACGAAATTATCACCATTTGGTTCTATATGTATAGTTAATTATGTTTTTACTCTTCAGTATGGATTTATCAGCTTCAATAATTAGAACTGACTTACCTAACATCACATATATTAATCTCAATCAGATGAACTTTTGACGTAGTGCACATTAATTTAGATTCCATATTTGGGAAGAGCAAGTTAAATTTACATATGTAATATTTTTCCATTTATGAGCTATTATGCAATATATATATATCTGTGTGTGTGTGTGTCTGTGTGTTTGTATTTATACAAATTTGGGAATTGTTTTAAATAATGTGTATGAATATGTTATATGAGAAACATCAAGGCAAAATCAGCTGTAAGCCCTATTTATTAAAAATGATAATGACCCTACCTAATATATATATTCAATATTATTCACTGTCAGCTACTTAGGGAAGGAAAAATACATCAAATTTAACAATGAACATATACATACAATACACAACAATGCCATACCTAACATCACATATATTAATCTCAATCAGATGAACTTTTGACGTAGTGCACATTAATTTAGATTCCATATTTGGGAAGAGCTAGTTAAATTTACATATGTAATATTTTTCCATTTATGAGCTGTTATGTAATATATATATATATAAACACACACACAGATATATATATATATATATATATATATATATGTGTGTGTGTGTGTGTGTGTGTTTGTATTTATACAAATTTGGGAATTGTTTTAAATAATGTGTATGAATATGTTTTATGAGAAACATCAAGGCAAAATCAGCTGTAAGCCCTATTTATTAAAAATGATAATGACCCTACCTAAAATATATATATATATATATATATATATATATATATATATATATATATACATATTCAATATTATTATTCACTGTCGGCTACTTAGGGAAGGAAAAATACATCAAATTTAACAATGAACATATACATACAATACACAACAGTGCTATGATATGCACAGCAATTATGCAAAAAAATACAATTATATGAAGAGTGTATTAAATTTTTGTAAAAAGCTCTATATTATAAGCTTTCCATCTAATTTAAATATTTTGATTTTAATATATTCAAAAATAACTCAAAAAATAAAATATGTTATCAAAATTTTCCCAATTTGGGAGGAATCTAGGGTATGTAAATGGGGGGGGAGGGGGGAAATTTTTTTCTGCCAAAGATGGCAGTTTTAAGACCGGCAAATAAAAAATTGTTTGAAGACGAGTAATTTGTAAGATATGTGAATTTAATTAATACTAAAATTCATCAACGAGAGAGCAGGTGTGACGTCACAGACAGACACTGGTGCCAACCTCTACGCGTTCCCCCCAATGATGGGCTGCCAACTTCAGCACTAATCCTGGAAATAGAACTGGTGACGTCACTTACCTTACGAAGCGTAGTATTGTCAGTATTATGTTGAAAAAGTTTCTGTACTACGGTAATTAACAAGTGACACGCTACGACCTCCCTGAAAAAGAACGAACAATCTACGCAAGTAGAATAATTCACGCCGATTTGATTCGGTTCGCTGTCAGCGGCTCGTCATCCACCGACAGATTTACGATCTTTCAAAAATGGTCCCTTTTCTAACATCCACTTTATTTTCACACGGGTTTCTCTTTTGTAATACTTTATTTCCACAAAACCACATCCATCCACCCATTAATATATTTCTCATTCTTTCGAACTTTGAAACTTTAAACACATTTCGAGCACTTATAATTTTGTTCTCCTGGAATCAATTTCCATGACTACATTTTATCAACTAGCTAATTTTTATATCCCACTAATTGTATAAGTTCTACAACTTTAATGCACTCACTGAAGGAAAAAAAACAATATTTCTTAAGCACAAAACACTAAAATCACAGCATATTTCCTCGAGGACCACGTGAAGACTGAATGGATAAAGGCCCAATTTTTCCTTATCCCCACCCTTATGCTCTTTTTGAAAACGAATAAATGCTTACTTTTAATAATCATTTGAGAATAAGAAATTATCATAAGTTGTTACATAAATGTTTATTAAATAAAATAATATATATAAGTATGAAGTATTTATACAAATTCAGATTTTGTATATTTACATAAATAATCAAACATTACGCCTTAGTTCAAGATCTTATCAACAGATGTCATTCCTAGTTGAAACTTTGCGAGAGGCGAGCCTCCTCCTAGTCTAGTGACGTCACACCTGCTGACGTCACACCTGCCAATACTTAATTAGCTGTATCTCCCAAAGTATACATGTGAAGGAAAAAAGTTATATAGCAATTCGAGTGGTAAATGGTCAAAGATTGCTTTACGATGGAATACATTTGAATCGCAGCAATTTAAAATCATTTTTACATACCAATTTAAGTATTTCTCAAAATCTATACGTTTTAAAAAAAAATTAATTAATAATTCATCATGTAAATTGCTTAACGATGGTCGAAATTTGAATCACAGCCATTTAGATTCGTAATTACGTACAATTTTTTATATATCTCCGAAACTATACATTTCCGCAAAAAAATTATTTAATTATTAAATTAGTAAATGATAAAATAATGCGATACGATGGGAGGCATTTCTATTAAAAACTTTTGACGTGATTTTGAAGAAAAAATTACAAGTAACCTACATGTTTAGAAATATATGGTAAAATAACGCGATTTTTAAATACGATATAGATTATATACATTTATCTTCCTATCGTACTTATCCCAAATTATAAATCCACATAGTTACGAACGCCAATATACATGTACAGAACATTGATAATTATCAATTCTCCAAAAATAAGGGTGCGTTTTAATGGTATTATAATGCAGCAATTGAAAAAATAATTGATTTTCAAGTCAATTAGTGAAGAATACCATAATTGCAAAAAAAATAAAATGCTAATGACAGAGTTGAAAAATACTTGGAACCACACGGAACCGAACCCGGGCCTCCTGCTCCGAACGCAGACACTTTAACCATTCAGCCACGACACAACTTACAATTAGAGGTTCATATACGTATATTTATGTCGCGGTTTCTGACTGCCACTGCAAAAACTTGAAAATTTTTGCAGTGGCAGTCAGAAATCGCGACACCAATTCTGGCAATGCCACATCATCCTTGAATACCACTATTGTTCACAAATGCGGGATGATTGTTGGAAAGCGCTCTTCGCGAAAGCCTCAGTGACCTTGGAAAGCGCTCCTCATTGGCTCCACGGGCCTATACAGAAATACATTGTCCAGTAAAATTAATTGTACTTTTAATCCAATCTAAATGTTCTTAGTCCCGTACATACTTTTGACCCAAAGTGCATTATTTGAATAACAATATAAAATTTTTTATTGGGGATTCCGTACGTATTTATACACACATTACTTACGATTCCGTACGTATTTATACACACATTACTTACGAATCGTACCTTGTTATCGCCTGAAATATTATACAAGATACAATAGAACTTTATGACCAGCTTTATACAATAAAATTAAATAATTCTACGCCGACATACATTCGAAACACAGAATGTAAACAAACGACGCCATATTTTTAAAAATAAAGATGGCTGCAAAATTTAACTTATTTTTTCGGCAAGGAACTTCAAAAAATTTTGTTGAACGTCACATATTATACACATTTATTTTTTACAATTCTCAATTTAGATAATACGTTGCTTAAAGTACATTAATTGCACTTTGTAAATGTTCCCTATTCGATAGTGCATTAATTTAATAGCTATAAGATACATAGAATTTAATTGCATAATAGCAACAAACATACCATCGTTATTCTTTAGAAATATAATTCTCCGCGAACAAATAATTGTCAGTAAGTCTTCAGACAGTACTTCTTGAGTATTGCAGGATATAATTGCCCATCAGTATTCGCACATTACGGAGGATTGAAGTGATCAAATTGATAGCTACATTCCAAATGTAAAGAAATGGTGGCCATATTGCACTCACTAACTTAACTAACATTTTCCGCAACGATTGTAAAGTATTTTGTACTGTTTTCTAGTATAATTCGATGGAACATTGCTGGATATATTTATACTTTTTACTCAATGAAAATATTTCTGCTTTTTTCATTACAAAAAACAGGAACTATACTTTTATGGCGCGTGAATATCTCGCGTGAAAGTCTCGTTTGTATCACGCGCCAACGGATAAATGTGACGTCACGGTCTCTTGGCGCGCAGTAATTTAACACTAATTTGTAACTTATTTCAATGATAATTATTTCCACGTTTATTCTAGCGGTTTCTCACCCCCACAGTACCGGTTCTCGATTTTGGCAGAATATATATACCAATTTTTGTTAAATTCTGTCCACGCGATAAAATTTGTATTCAAAACAACGTAAATACATACATACAAACATACTCCCTTTTTTATTATATAGACTAGCTGGGTGCCCGGCGTTGCCCGTGTACTTATTTATATAAAACCGAAAAAGTAAATCTAACTGTTCCGTACATTGTTAAGACCGATAGTGCATTAATTGAAAAGCTATAAAATACATTGAATTTTATTGCATCAGTCGCAACAAACATACCTCCTAATTTCTTCTTAAATATACTCCTTGAGTTCTGCAAGATAAAGGTTGAAATTTTACACACACAACATCAGTAGAAATACAATCAATCTAATTAACCCTTGAGAATATTTATTCTACGCTAATAACCGCCGTGATTGCATGTTTCAAAATATCCACCCCTAACCACCCAAATCCTGTGGGTTAAATGAGCAAATTGGTTGTCATAATTTAACTCGGCGACATCCATAACCTTGGTTTTGACTCCAATCTCGGTTGTCTTCCCGTTATTTCCTTGTAACGCCCTTCCATATCCACCCTAAGGGTGCTCCTTTACCATGATCTAAGGGGTTGAAAAAATATAAATTGCTAGAAACATTATCAACTCTTTGACCCCCAAAAATATTTATCCGAATCAAATATCGGTTGTCGTAGGATGTTAGAATATTTCATCCCCCACCCTTAAGCGTTCTCCCCTCTCACGCTGAAAGGGGTTGAAATTTTACAAACAACATAGGTAGAAATACTATCAATGCTAATGGCCCTGACATTTATTTATTCCACGTTAATATCGACGATTTAATACTTTTTAAAAATTCCACCCCGTCCGTGCCCGTGCCTGGGGATTAAAGAGAATGTCATAATCAAATTCAGTGACAAACATAACCCTGAATTCGACTCCAATCTTGATTGCTTTTGCATTATTTTTATGTAATGCCACTCCACCCCAAACCCATAAGGGGAGCTCCCCTCCCAATCCCAAAAAGGGTTGAAATTAAACACGGAGAACATGTAGAGAAATTTTATTAATTTCATTGTTCCAGAAATATATTTAAACTGCCGGTAAACATGTATTTTTCGGATATTTTTATGTAACTGAATCACATCAACATTCATCACGTAATCTGATCTCTGTACTTTTTTACTTTCCAAATGGGATAGTATATAGAATTTCATAAATTTTATCTAAATCAGATGATTTTTGGGCATAGTAAACATTAATTTAGATTCCAAATTTGGGAAGAGCCTTTTAAATTCACATATGTAATTTTTTACAATTCTAAGCAACAATGCAAAGTAAACAATTGAAAGCATAACTATGAGCTGGAAAAATTATTTATATATAAGTTTTGGAAGTCTTTTAAGTAAAATACATTAATAAATTATATATACCGTATACAGATTTATGGTAGGCCATCTACACCCTGGCTCGTTACCTATCCAAATAAGATAGTATATATATATATATATATATATATATATATATATATGTATGATGAACATTATTATTAACTGTCTAATATTTAAAAAATATTTATTTCTAAAATGAAAATTTCACATCTGTTTGTAAATTAATAATAAGAAAAACATCCTAATACAGACAAATGTATCTCATCACTTATTTTGTATGTTTCTTATAGTTAAAATATAAAAATTCAAAATAGAGCTATATGAATAATAAAACAACCTACTTCATAAAAATGAGGATATGTGCCTATACCTAATATATATATTTATTGAAAAATATTATTAACATAACTTTCAGTTGGAAAAATTATATATATACAAATTTGGGAAGTCTTTTAAGTAATGTATATACATATACCTTATACAGATTTATGGTATGTCATCTACTCTCTGGCTGATTATCAATTCAAATAAGTTAGTGTATATATATGAATTTGTAAATAGCCATAAGTGATTAAATAATCCTGAATTATTACAAACCAGTCACAAATTCTGTTGCCTGAATGTTAGTCAGCTGATCATTTGTAACCAAATGAGTTAATAATTTTGACTGTGTCACATTTGAAACAACTTAATTTCAAAAATTTCTAAAATGATAAATTTACATCTGTTTTAAAATTATTAATAATAAAAGTATTATCCAATTACAGACAAATTTATATCATCAATTCTTTTTGTCAGTATTTGGCTACAAAACCTACTTCATAAAAATGATGATATGAGCCTATATCTAATATATATATATATATATATATATATATATGTATTTATTTATTTATTGAACTATATATATATATATATATATATATATATATATATATATATGTGTGTGTGTGTATAAATATTAAATATTGAATATCACTGTCTGCTATTTAAAAAAATCATATTTCTAAAATGAAAATTTTTACATCTGTTTTATAAATTAATAATAAGAAAATAGAGTAATGTATATCATGACTTCTTTTGTGTAAAACATACACCGCTACATTTGTGGTATACAACCAAAACCGTTATGAATATAACCATATATAACTGAAAGGAGTCAAAGTATCCTTTGGTGGATTCTACTCTCTGACGTTGGTAGCATTGTATAAGGAATGCAATACATTACGATATGCGTCAACTCTCAAATAGAAAATATTAACGATATTGCACAAAATTTATATTTAACAGTTCTCACTTGGAATTACTCCCTTAGACTTTAAACATTTAGAATGAAATATGTGAAATTATAATGATACAAACATAACCACATTTTTTTCATGAATTTCACTTCAAGAATACGTCAGTTTATGCAGATTTAAAATCTATCAAATTATAATGATTAAGAAGTATTAGGGATTGTGTTTTCCATCATTGTTAGTCTCCTCCAGTGAATGTAGAAAGATATAATTGGGCACAAGATATAATTGGTCCGTGATCCCGTTAAATATGCCCCGTTAAAAGTCAAGTTTTTTAACAACATTAGTTGGACGGATTGTATAACTTTTCATATTGTTGCTGGTTATAATTAAACTTATTATTTTGAGAAATACGTTGCATAAAGTACAGTAATTACACTTATAATTCAATGTAAATGTTCCTAGTCCCGTACATACTTTCGACCGATGTTAATTTAAAGGTTAAGAAATTCATTGAATTTTATAGTATCATTACCATACCTTGAATCTCTTTACGAATAGAATACTTAAGTATACTCTTGTGTATACTTGTGTATAGCAAGATATAACTGTCCATCTGTATTCAGTCATTACGAAAGATTATGCTGATGAAATTGATAACTACATCCACAATGTAATCAGCTGGTGGTCTCACTTAATATGCGCACGAAAATTAACTTACATTTTCCGCAAGGAGAACAAAGTAGTATTATTACAGTTTGATGCAGTATTTGATGCAGTATTACTGAATAAAATTATACTTTTATTCAATCAATATATTTCAGCTTTATTTCATTACGAAAAAGGGAACTATATTTTATGTCTCGCCAACGTACGTGACGTCACGGTCTCTTGGCGCGCAGTAATTTAACACTAAATAATAACATTAACTCTTATGGGAAAATTCGCAAAAATAATTCAACTACAATTCTTTCCACCTTTATGCTATGGGTTTGTCACCCCCACAGTACCGGTTCTCGATTTTGGCAGAATATATATACCAATTTTTGTTGAATTCTGTCCACGCGATAAAATTTGTATAAAGAACAACGTAAATACATACATACATACATACATACATACATACAAATATACATCCTTTTTTATTATATAGATAGATAGAAGATTTGCACTATTTACGCGATGTTACGGTACCATACATGGAAAGGTTTTTTTATTCGAATTTCGCTTTCATTTCCCGGCGCTACTTCGATTTGAATTGTTCGGAAATAAACGAAGCGTATTGAAAATGACGTACCAGAAATAAATATCAAAACTAAGCAGTAATTCAGTGTAAATAGAACTCCCACGTTAGCGGAAATCGTATTTGGTTGAGTATAAATTAAAATGTACGCAGCTGTAGTATGTAATGATCGAACGAAGGTTTTCCCGGAGTAACGTAGTGTTCTCGGCATTCCAACCAGATGAAAACGTTGTTCCACGACGTTTCGACAACGACTTCCATCATTATAACTTGAACAACCTCGTGGAACAATAATGTTTTCACCCGACTGCGTTTGTTAATTGCAGTTTCTATGGTTTGGACGAGCATTTAAGACGCGATATTATTGCTTTTGTAAAACCACTTATCGAGTGTTAACTCAGTTTTTTTATCAACACGCAATTTCTATTCTTTATGAGTAAATGTGTCACATGATGGTTGCTAAAATTATATTTATTGCACCGTTTAAAACTGTCCATAAAACCTGAATGAATACCGTAAAGTATGTGGTAATAATAAATCATTTACTGAACACGGCAATAAGTGTTTCTCGTATTCCAAGACTAACACATAGTTCATACTTATTGTAGTAATGTCAAATAATTTTATCGAAACTAATATTACGAGTTAAAAATTAATTTAATTAAACCCCAGCAATAATATAAGCTAGCTAATGTGAATATTGATTATTCATAACATACAATCAAATTTGTTTTATGAAATTCGGACAGAACATATTTTGGCAAACATTACTTAGGCTATGGTATTTAGTCTTATTTTATTAATCTACTAGCTGCGTGCCCAGGCGTTTCCCGGGTTATTATTAAACTCAGCGACACCCATAACCCCGGGTTCGACTCCGATCTCGGTTTTCACGTTATTTTCTTGTAACGCCATGTCGAAGGGGTTGAAATTATACGCAGAAAATATCGGTATAAATACCATCAATCTCATTAACCCCGAAAAATATTTATAGTACGCAATTATGCATGTTTGTAAATTTTCGCCCCCGCCCCTAGGGGTGACAGACGTGTCTTACCCACCACAGTGTTTGTTCACTGTACGCAAGGGACTCGTGTACCAAAATTTGTATGCGGAACATATTTATTAGAATTACGTCGGCTTGAGATGAACAAAACATTGAAAAATTAATTGAATATACGTGTTTTTGTTGATACAATCTTTCCAGGCGTAAAATATGTACACTTGTTTAATGACTGTTTCAAAAACACATAATTTTGTTACTGAAGGTGTTCAATTGTCTCAGAATGAACAAGACTAAGCTAATCGAAGTTCACGTAGGTCCTTAAACTTAAAAGGCGTCTGCTTTGAAAAGCTAGTTCGAGATGTTTCATGGTCTCAGATAGAAGAAACGATGTTGCTATTCCAGAGAAACTGTAACAGTATTCGTAACGTCGTGTAGCGAAGCATTTTCAAAACTAGAACGAAGTAATATTGTCGTGTATGTTCTTCTAATAATCATTAGCGACTTTAATCCAGCGTCTTGACATTTTTATAGAAAGAAGAAATTCTGCGTGACATCATCCCAGAAATGAAAGCAGCAAAATAAATTACTAGCAACTAAAGTTCAAGAAATGTTGTCAAGATGGTGAGTTTATTTCTAAAATTCAATTTCCTTACAATTTTTTAAAATTAATTGAGAATATTTTCAATTATTCGAAAATGTTTTTAATCGAGTGATTTTAGTTTATGTTTACGTTTGAGACAATGTGATCTAAATTCCTTCCTGTCACGTTTACTTTGTCCTCTTTTTACAGAAAAACGGTCAGACCGATTCAGATTCAAGTGTTTTTCGTTGCTGCATAGAGCCGGTACTTGGCTACATCCATCTGCCATGTGGAGACGAAACCTGAACAAAGCGATATTTTATTCGCTTTACAGCAAAACGCTTGAACGAGTTTTCACTGAAGCTGCAAATAACTTTAATTGTCATCCACTATTTGAAAACGTTTAATTTATGGAGATCGGCATTATACACGAGTCACGAACATTACCAAAATACGACACTGAAAGCTTTGTAAATTTGGCGTTTCAGAAAATTGCTCAAGAAACATATTCAGAAATTGCTTTAGAAGCCTAAAATTTACATGCTTTTGAGCATAGTGCATGCTGTGGGTCCTGATCTGCAGACAATCTATGCAACAAGGTTGCCCACACAGCTTTCCTCATATTCTGCAAATTATTTGTATTTCTTCTTATGGCAAGACCACCGTATTCAGTCAAATTATTTATCTCAGATTTTGTAAGCCTTCCTTGTCCACTTATACCTTTTGGATCTGATAATTTTTTCTCACTCAGATCTTTACACACTTTTCTTAGTCTTGATCCCACCATTTTCTGTACATGACCTATGCATTCTAACTTTCCTATGGTTTCTCTCCATATGGTTTATCCTTCACTACACTCGTATAACCTTTAGAGTCTCCATTACCAAAGTAGCCAACATACTGACCCCTCGTAATGCCTCAGATCTTCTAAACATACTGACAACACCTTTTTCTCCATACCCCCACTATAGCCCTCATTCACAACAGAAAGAAGAAGGAATTTTGGAATTTGTCATTGGAAAGTCGCTCGTGGGTAATTTCTGTGTTTAAGAAAGGACCATCAAATCATTGAAACTGAAAATATTTAGCAAATATAAACAAATGGTAACATTTTAATTTTAAAACAGAAATCTAAGATAGGGAATTTGATTATTCGGTACCAGAAGTTGTTATTTCACCTAACTGTAAGGTACAAAACAACTATATAATTCTTTTGATTGTATTGGTTTATTAACAGTAACACACACGAAGCAACACAATGAGTGGCTTTTTAACAAATTTAAAAACATGTAGTTAAGTACCACACCCGGTTGGATATGACTACATGTTCAATTCTATAAACATCTGTTGAATATGTAAATAAATTTTTCAATCATTGTACATACACAATAAAAATGTAGCCAGGAACCTAACAACTAACTAGAGCTAACGGCAAGCTCTGGTTAAATGAGTGATAAATTACATCGGTACACATTCATTGACAAATTATATTGAATAAACAAATGAAAAACTTTTATGTTTATTCGCATCAATTCTTAAAATATAGTCTAAAAACATTTAATCGTTACCAAAAAATGTTACAATACAATGTCAATGCAATGCATTCACCAGGATATTATCATTTTACTTTTGAATGAACTTTCTGAAGTATTTTACAAAATAACAAAATACAGCCAACATGCAAGATGTAAAACATATAACAAAACATTTCAATATACATATTAAACAAATAAATTTTACAAAATAGTTTCTGGTACTCCATTACATAAATTATAGAATACCAAAATTTTATCACCTAATTATGTACATAAGTAAATATTTAACAGGACTTAAATCAGATCTCATACAATAATAAAATTATTAAATGTGAAAAACATTTTGGTTGTAAAGGAGGCACAGTTAAAATAAAAACTGTTACTAGTCTATTGTATAAAAACAAGTACAACATAAAAAATATTAGCAGATTGAGTTTATAAAAGGTGAAAATTAAAATTATACATAAAGAATGAATGTCATTAACATATGGTTGCATTGCAAATATGAAAGGATGTCAACTGCATTTGATACTTTGCTTCATAAACCCACACATTTAAGACTGACCTATCATATTTGCATAAGCAACTTGTGACTAGTTTCAATTTCAGTGTTTCCTTTTATTATATTAATATCATATAAGATAAGGAAATATTATTTTTTTCAGAGGGTAATGTGATTAGGCACAAATATCCAAGATTTGGAATGGAAACATTTCAAATGTACATTGCCTCGAGATTTTATAGGCAAATTTTAAAATGCAATGAAAAATTAGGCATCTAAATTTTTATATATAATTTATTTTTCTTTCAGAGTACATTAACTTGCAAGGCTTTTTTCTCTAATTGAGGCCTTAACAGCCATTGTTATTAATGCATGTATAAAATTTCATAATTTAAAGTACAGTATGTGAATTGTAAGAAGTGGATATTTATGAATAATAGAATGAAGGAAATAAATTAATGGGCACTGGGAATAGGTTTTTATCTCCATAAATGGATGTATAAAAATATCCACAGAAATATACAATGTATCAACACCATGTATCAAGTAATGAATACCAGAAAACTAAGTGTTTCAATTTTATATCTGTATCATAACACACACACAATTTTAACAGTTAAATCAAATATTAAATTGGTATTCTAGAAAACCTAATTTATTCCATTTTAAATTGGAAGCATTTTATTTACCAAAATTGCAGTCTTGTGTTACACACTTAACAATCATTCATCCCTGAGAGGTATAAACATTGTAAATAAAAATTCTGTATCTTTTGAGTTACTAAAAACTCCAGACCTTCCATTCTTTTTTGCAAAATCTAATACTTAAATGAATATTTGTAAGAAAATAGAATTTCTTATTCATTATTTTTTTTATAAACATTGCACCAATGATAATCACATACCAGCATTCTGCATCAATATTGTGAAGTGAATTAGTTTGTGAGTGGGCATAAAAACGTAGTTTTGTAATTGATTGATAACAAAAGTATGAATAAGTATAGAACTCAATAAATTTATGTATGAAAACACTTGTGATGGAACTGTTTAAAGTACAGTAAAAAAATGGCATGAAGAAAAAATGAAATTGGATGAAATGATGTTTCAGTTTATATACAAACATTTACACACAAAGTTAAATACAGGAAACAGGGTTTTTCAATAATGTTCAACATTCACAAATGCACTGGTAATGCTGTTAAGTCCAGAAATTCAATTTGTCTGTTTGTTTTAACAAACTACATAAAATTTTATACCGTTAACTATTTAAACACAACCATATCTTTCACACACTAGTTGTGGGTGACTTAACCCTCTCATCACCAGGGCTTGGGGGATACATTTTTATGTATGGTTCATCCGACGAAGCTGAAATTGTCGGCGAAGATACGGGATCCCTTTTTTCAAAATGTCTGTGGGGTACGTATCCTGAATTTGAGCCTGCAGCTCTTTGTCCTGCATTGCTGCATTCTGGCCTTTGGCCATCACTTAATGTCACATAACCTAAATTTGGCTTAGCTGCTCCCTTTTGTTCTTGCTTTTCTGGAACTAGACATCCTATACGGCAGTATGAATCTGGACTGCCTTCATCTAAGTCACGGATCCCTACAATCTCGTGTAGATTAATGTCTTCATCGCTACCATCTGCCTCTAGGAGAGGCAGAGGTATTTGTTTATTATTGGTTTCAAATTCCCTTGACATAATGTAGCCTCTACCTGCATTGTTGTCTTTGTTTGGGGGTGGTGCAATCCAGGGTATGTAGCCCCTGGTGGTTGCAGAATTTGGAGGAGGTGAGTCGGCCATACTTGCAAGACTAACATATCCTTTGGTTCCAGATTGATGTGGTGCAGCTTCCAGATCTCCTATGCGGCAGTAGGTGGATCCAGTGGCTTCGTCACTACTTGGCATGCTGATGTAACCAGTTGACGGCCAAGCACCCAAACAGCTATATGAAGGGCCCGAACTATCTGCATCTGTAAGATTTGGAGTGCTTCGGGCCAATGAAGCACACTTTCCTGATTTTCCATCACTTGCAGTCCGCAAAACGTTTCTCTGACGCAGAGACATGGGGGAATCCGAAAATACATCAGGTGTCTGAGATCTCTGGAACAAATAGTTTTGAAATTTACTTATGCTCCTTCTTACTTTACAGAAAGAATTTATGAAAAATTTCCAACCCTATTTTATACTTCCCTATCTTCAAAATTATGAGCCTGAAACAATTTAATAAATTTAAATGTGCAACAAGAAATTTAAATGTAGAAATTAAAGAATTCTAATTTTTGGGAGTTTTTCCAATTATAAGTAGAAATTTAATATATTCACTTAAATGGTCCCACATTTTAATATTACAAGGAAGAAAATACTAACTACCACTGGCCTTCTAAAAAAATATTTGGTTTGAAATATAACTTACAACATTTAAATAATTAAATAGATACTAATATGCACAATTTTGGATTTCCTGAAAAATAACTTTTTTTATTATCAATATTTACCAATAACATAAAAACAGTTCTATTATATAAGATAATTGTTATTTAAATGCCACAGTTAATTAATAATTTACTATTAAAAATTGTGTATGTAATTGTAAAAAATATCAAACAAATAAATGGAGCCCTTTCTTTCCTTAATCCATTACATTTAACTTGCTAATTCCTACAAGGGTAAACATATAACTGACATTGTGTATATGTAAGGTTAATAAAGAAACAGATCTTAAAAACATAATAGAACATTTAATGCAATTTATTTCGTAATTTAATTTTCTATTAATGCGATAAGCATGCAAAACTGAACTACTGTTCAAATAGTATGACACTGCAATCAAAAGCTATTCTTAAAAACTGTGCCCAGCAGAATAGTTTAAAGCATGTGAAGAACATAATTTTTGGGATACAAAATGCAAAGAACATAATTTTTTGGATGCAAGATGGTGAATGAAACAGTTGAGAGTTTAATATGATGATTAATATTTGAGTATGAATATAAAGTTGAGGAGATTTGAAGTACATTAAAAAGTAAATAGAAGAAATAAAACTGCTCCAAAGGTTCCAAGAAAGATATACTCTTAATGATTGAATTCATTGAGCACTAATTATAAAAAGGATAGGGAAGATAACTGAAGCTGTGGGGAATGTCTGAATGATGATAAATTTAGTGTCATTGTAAGAAATCATGAAATTTCTGGGTTGTCATGCCACATTTTCAGTAGACTAGAACAGAATTTCTGGCCCATTAGGCTGCCAACTTTACTGTTATGAAGATGGAGCGTGAGAACTTAATGTGCAATAATTACATAAACAATAAAAAGTAATGATTGCTTTATTGTATGAATTTTATCTTAAATGAGCAGTTAAAATTTATTTAGTAAACATGTGGGAATCAAATTCTACAAAAAAAAAATACTTTCCCTTCATAAAAATTATTTACTTAATTGATAGGAAAACCAAAATATTGATAAATTTAATAAATTGCAGGTACTAATTTAGTACCTGGCCACAGGTTTATCAAGGTATTTACCATTTAAAATTTTTAGTTTTCAAAACAAAACTATTCCAGTTCTCATATCAACTTTTTGAATATTTACTCATTCTCATTTATGTACAGTCCCAAATAATCATACAACAATTTGAAAGCTCAAAATGTTGAAGTTATTGGTGATAAATAATATCTAGTTGTTCATGAAACTACTTTCCAACATGCTGGAGTACCAAATTTTATTCGAACAAATGCTAACTTTAGTACCAAACTGCATCAAAATTTTCTTCCCTGTTCAAATTTTACAACCTAATACACAAACTAACCAAGGAAAGCAATTTTAGAACTTCTTTATTGACCTGGCTAAAGTGAAAGTTTCAGGGCATAATTGTTCCAGTTTCAGCAAAAGTTTGAATGCTAATTATTATGAACAAAATATCAACCACAAGCAATGCAACAACAATTGATTTGTTACAGAACGAATTAAGATTTTTTGCTATACAATTATAAAGTACACATTTAAATTTTCAACTTTAATCCAAAGAAAATATATTTCAATATAAATGAAATAATTGGGACATTATTAATAATATTTCTGACTATATTGTTTAAGTACATAAACAATAGTTCACTAATAATATTTTCATGGTTGTGGTTTAAGGTAACCATGCAAGAACTATCAGCAGATTTTAATTTAGTTTTATTATTCTTGATTATTCTTTTTCTTGATCTACAAAAGCAAGAATCAACCATTCAGCTGGGCTGAAACAGAAAGATTTTTGTAATGTCTGTTACAGACAAAGCTATATTAAACCCAGGTTGCATGCAGTTTATTGCATTTTATAAATACAGCTATAAATTTATTTAGGTCATTTCTTAAAAATTCCCTCTTGCTTACTGAAATAATGTGTTGCAAATATAAATGCCTATAAAGCATATATGTCTGTACTTGATCAATTATAAGGACTTTTTTTTTATAATTGACAATTATTTAACTTCAGCACCAAACATAGGAGATTAACAGGGCAAAAATTTATGTTTTATCCTTATAATTGTATAGCATGAATGAAATAGCAATTTTCTTTGAAAAACAGTTTAACACAATGAACAAAACAAAGTAAATTCTGTAAGGTAGATTGTCCTGCAGAAAATAGTAATCAACAATTTTCTCGACTGTTCATTACAATATATGAAACAAATAACTTTCTAGATCGCAGTATTTTATATTATAAATACTCTGAACACAGATTTTTCAAATTACTCATAATATTTTTAATTAATAAAAAAATTGATTTATCAGGCAATATAGTAAGCGATTTAAAAACAGGAAGACAAGATACTGTAAAACATAAATGTAAGTTTCTACATAGTATGTAAGAATTGGTCTTCAAATACTTATGACATATTTAAGTAAATGTGGGACTAATTTACTGTATGAAACTATATAAATTGTGAAAAAAATGTACTTATATTCCTGTTGGCAGTCATGACATTCTTCAATATACAGGAAATCAAAAGGAATAAACTGATTTACATAAAGCCTTGGGGTGAATTTTAAAAAAACATAAAAAATAAAAGTTTCTGATGGTACCAGAAGATTAATGCATTTAGCAACATGTCCCTTATATATATATATATATATATAAGAATCTGAAATTGTCAAAATAAATGAGATAATTGGTATTGAATTGAAAGCTCTGTATTGCCACTGAGGACACAAAAAACTCCTTCTGTCCCAAGTGGCAACACCTAACATCAATTTCAGGCAAGCCACGAAACTCTCTCTTTGCTTTCCATACAAATTATCATATATATATATTAGTAAGGATATGACATTGTCAAAAATAATTGCAATATTGGTATGGAAAGGAAAGAGAGATAGGTTGTGGCTTACCTGAAAGTGAAGTGCGGTGTAGTCTGAGAGGCTCCGAAAATTTGAAGAACAACCTTTGGTTCCCTATGGCTACACTGCACTTCACTTTCAGGTAAGCCACAACCTATCTCTCTTTCCTTTCCATACCAATATTGCACCTATATATATATATATATATATATATATATATATATATATACACACACACAACAATGCTGATAATACGATTACTTTATAACTATAAAATTTGTTTTGTAAGATAAAAGGTCATGAACAGTTGTGTGGGAAATTAGGATTTATAAGGACACAGATAGTTTGTTATTTTGAACAGGTTTTAAGACAGTAAGTAGATGCATCTAGAAGTCAAATGTGAACACTCATTGATCCGTGAGACCGTAAAAGTCTGATTGCTGAGAATGAGTAAAAATTAGTTGATCAGGACAGTTTGATGGAGAAGGTTGTGGAAGCGTGATCAACAGAGCTAAACCTGGAAAGATGTTTTAGAATTGAGAGATGGCGGTCAGGCTGGAAGCATGGCCAAGAAGTTAAAGAGTAATTTTTGATAATAAGAATGTTTAAAAGAGTTCGGTAGCAGAGCTGGGTTTGGAAGTTGGAAGAGTTAAATATGGACATGTGTCTGCAAAGATGTGTTAAAAGTTTGTGGCAGATAAGAGTTGGACTCTACCATTAATATTGGTCACTGTATTTTTTAAAATTTTATAACCAACTAGTGTCTATGGTCCATTAATAATTGTGATCACTGCAATCTTGATTCGTATCTATGGACGAAATGTCGAATAGTCTCCTAATAAACTTTAATCACTGCAAACTTTACTGGTGAACACAGGTGAAACATCTTGGGATCAGTGATTCTCTATTGTCTGCTACTCCAAAAGGATTTAACTGGATATGGTTATGGATTTGTTAAAGTGTGTATTATTTCATGCATTATATGCCATCTTTAAAATTTATCTGAAATGTTTTGATTGTATTTGCTAAAATTTTGGATTAATCAAGAACTGTTATGTTAAGTTTTTATTTAAATTTTTTTAAAAAACTACATAGGAATGGTTGCACAAATTTTGTGCCATCAAATTTCATTGTGTAATCTTAAATTTGGGAATATTTTATGAACTTCAATATTTGGTAAATTAAATTTTAAATGTTTTCTCAATTTTCACATTTCATTATAATAAATTCAAACTATTTTAATGAACAAAAGTAAATTGCATTCCATTCTTATTTCAAGGCCCAATAAAGTGCCCTTAGCTGAGATTTTAATTTGTAAATATAGATGAGGCAAAAATTTATATTATTTTATTAAATGTCCAACTCTTATTTTATTAAATGCCATAAATCTGGAATTAAATCAATTTCTGTTATATCATTTCAAATCAGTCATTAAATATTAAGAATCCATATTCTATTTAAAATTTAATACCTTCAAATTTGTGTATTACATTAATTGATTCCAAACTGTGAGGCAAAGTAAAATTAAAATTATTTAACAACTTCAAAATTATGTATTACATTAATTGTTTTATTTAAAGGTTGTTCAAATTGTATACTACATTAATTTTTTCCTAACTGTGGGGGAAAATTAAAATTTATTTAATTATTTCAAAGTTAATATTGCTATATATATATATATATATATATATATATATATATTCCCAACAGGATGGAGACAAGAGAACTGGAACTTGCACGCTAAAGACTTTAATAATTTTAAGCTGTCGCAACACTTGATTATCTAGATTGATGTCACATGTCCATATCAAACATTTGTATAAAATAAAACTATGTATTCCTAGACATATTTTAAAATTAATTCCAAGATTTATGCAAATACATGTAAGTGATATAACCTAGCAAATTCAGATTTTTTTAAAAATAGCCTGCATTGCCATCATATTTTTATGTTGATACTGAAGTATATGGATGGAAAGTAGAATTTTGGCAAATTTTTGATATTAATAAAGGTTTTACACACTTTATATTAGATTTTAATAGTGTAATTTACAAATGCTTTATGGCAATATTGAAAATTATACATAGACAAAATCTCATCTGATGAATGCTAGTTTTATGATGCATGTACAAGAATATGAAGTGCAAAACATAAAATTCAGTATACCTATACACTAAAATTTGCTCATAACTGTCATAATTCATTAAGCTCAGTAATGAATTGTAAATGAAACAAGTTATAAAAGCCAAGTAAAGCACAACAATTGATATTTAATTGAAAACATAAAGATTTTCTGCATTATGTTTGTTTTATTTGTAGGTAAATATAACCAAGTTTTCATTTTTTTACATACAAGAATCCTACTACATCTTATTTCTAGTTAAGCATCATATAAATATTACTTATTTGAAAGTTTTAGAGTTATACAGTTAATTCATACTGAATATTAAAAGCTATTTTCTCTACTATGTATACTAAGTATCCAAAGTAAACATACACTTATTTTTTAAAATTAATATATTTAGTTCCTCATAAAAAATGAAAGAAAATAAATCATGATTTTCTTCTTGGAATTGTTACAGAATTATGTTTATGTTATCTGACAGCTCCAGTCCTCAATAATAAATTGAGCATTATTTTCCATTGCTCACCTGATCCACTTCTGTGCCAGAATCAGATATTTGTGTTCTTGATGTCACAGAGGATGAAACACTATCATGACCTGAGCTACAGCCACTGCTCTCACCACTGGGATTACTACCACCAGTTTCCTCTTTTGATTCTAGCAGCCTCTGGTAATATTAAAAGAAAAAAATGTTTTTGAATGAAACCTTTCCACTTACATATTTTTCAAAACTAATGAATATGAACCCTTCATAGGAAATGTATGTCTGGCAGAAAAATATATTTTATACTTCTCTATTGATAAAATAAAATCAAACTAAAACTTTAAATTCAAAATAGTTTAGTATATTTAATGATAATAATGCAGTAGTCAAAATAGCAAAACCATGATAGAACGGAATAATGCAGAGGAAGGGGTGTCCTATGTAGACAAAAGTTTGTTATATAAAAGTAAGTTTTCTTAATACAGAATATTCTTTACTTTCAAATTGAAACATATAAAAAAACATTTTATGTCATATTAAACTTTATTTTATTAAGGTATAAAGTAATTAAATAAATTAAACTTTTAATTGTCTTCAGATAATTTCAGTATACGCCCATCGAGGAGAGTCGTTACAGTTTTTTGTTGAACTACCCAATTTCATCAGCATTATATATTTGATACTGTAATAACATATTTTTATTTAATTATTCAACAGAAAAGGTTAATTCGCTTCTTTGGGTGCACTTGAAGCTTCCTCGAAAATTTGCTTATTAAGTATTAAATATTTTTTGTGAAAACACTGAGCCATCTATCACTTTCTTGAAACACAATATGTCCATGTGATCTGCTAAATTAACTGTGGCAGATTTTAGTTCAACTGCTCTAACCAGAACACTACAAGAACACTTTTGTACACACCACTTCCATAAAGCTACTTCAAGTGAACTTTCATGGGCCAATTTTATTCGTTTTCTGGAATTTATATTCAGACATAAACCATTAATCCAACGTCATAGAAATCTCCACCACTTCAATCCCATTATCTCAAATACAGAATCCCATCCTCCTCCACCTAAACCTCTCAGAAGGCTAAAAAGAAAACGACAAATTGACCTGGCAACCAGAGCAAATTAACACGTGTATGTATGTGTGTGTGTATATATATGTATATGTGTATGTATGTGGATATATGTATGTATGTGTGTGTTTGTATATATATTTATAGATAAATAAATATTCATAACTTCCTCAACTACTCACTCAAGAAGCAAGGACATTTCTTCAAGATAATTGTAACATGTTAATGTCTTCAAAATTATATCACAATTGTAAAATCTTCGGATTAAAATTTTTTCTGTATATTAATTTAAAAAAAAGACAAACCAATTTGCTCAATTTGTCTTTGTTTCTAATGTTAGAAATAATTTGGTTTTGCATGCCATACTGTACACAGATTCAATATTTTGACTTAACGTTAAATTAATTCTTTTCCGTTTGTCCAAATTTCAAAGATACAATTATGGTGACTTGTTTAATTTACAATTTTAACAGATTTAATCAACTAAATACTTTCATTTACTTTGAATAAACAAATTAAACTGCTGTTCAGCTGTATTATGCCTCCTATACACCATAGCTAATGTAAATGGGTGTGACCTCGCCACTGAACACCAGCTGTCCACTGTATCAAGGTTTTACTATATGTTAAATCAAACATTTCATGCAAAACAGAAATTATAAACACAATAACAAATATGTATAAGTAACTTGTTAATTAAGGTCAACATAATAACTCTTAGCTTAGAAGCAAATAATTACAGTTATAAAATGGGATACCCAGATATGAAATTCCATTAACTATCCAAGTCAAGAAAGAAAAACAATATTCCTGTGACAATAAAAATACATGAATTTTAATGTGCTTATTACTTGCTCCAATTTCAATTAACAATATTAATTAATCGAAAGTGCAACAGGGATTGACCAGAGTATGTTTAACAACAGTACTTTATCATATAGCTCACAATGAAAACATAATTTTTGGTCTGATGAGTCACTAGTCCTTCAACTGATAGTTGACTAAAATTAGTCTTTTCCAAATCAAATGGTAAAAAGCAATTTACAATTCAATAAAGCAATATACTTTCTGGTAGTCAAATAATTCTTTCAGATGTCTCATTTAATCTGTAATGTCCTTAGTTAATATTTATTCCTAAAAAACTTATTATGTTCTCCATTTATTTGAGACTTTGATGTGTACAAATTATTCAGATTGTTTATCAATGTAAATATTGGAAAAAGCTATTACAATTATAGTTCTTTAGCAAAAAATACAAGTTTGTGTAAATATACCGATACCAAAGAGGTCACTCATTAAGGGAGCCGAATGTTACTATAATTTATTGAGTGCTATAAAGTTATTTGTCTCAAATATGTTTTCACACTGTGCCTTTATTTGAGTTTTAATATGAAATTAGTTATTTTATTAGGCTTGGTAATATTTGAAGAATTTTAACAGCATATAAAAATTAAAGACTGTTATTGATAATTTTTACACTCAATTCACAATACAAAATATACTCAATATCATAAAATAGTAGAAAGCTTTTAAAAAATCTCATAGATTTACAATATTTTAATGTAGCATATACTTTTAAGGACAGAAAAATAGGAATTATTGACTACAAAGGTTATTACATTATTTAATTGGTAAAAAATGTTAATTATACTTACTTCTTCATCTGCTGATGAGCCTGACAAAA
Organism: Zhengitettix transpicula; assembly: GCA_037074705.1. Classification (NCBI taxonomy): domain Eukaryota; kingdom Metazoa; phylum Arthropoda; class Insecta; order Orthoptera; family Tetrigidae; genus Zhengitettix; species Zhengitettix transpicula. The sequence continues at coordinate 80,937,431 of CM073595.1, read as the reverse complement.
TTTTTGCTCCTTCATTCCATGAAATGTTTAAGTGATCATCTTTATCTTTTTCCTAGAGAAATAATGAAATATTTGCCAGATAAAACTTTAAAATGCGTTTGATATGTAAAAAAATTATTATAAAATAGCATTAATTGATATTTGGTAAACAGCCCATTCTAATGATAACAGAAAATGTGTAATGAACAATTAATCAATTACATATAACTTCCCAATTGTTGTATGCTGAATATTATTATATCATTATCGTATTAAAAAATGTACACAGCATTAATTTTCACAAAGAAGATAGAGCAATACTTAATTATAGTTTATTGATAATATTCAGGACATGTAAACACAAATTAAGATAAACTAATACTACCAGAAAATAACTAACAAGTCAGAGACAAGGATATTGTAATATATGCTACAGATAAATAATTTTGTATAAATTATGAGAAAATTCTAATTTAGTAGTAATTTTTACAGTAATAAATAGTCAGAATTGTGAATTAGAACTATCCAAATATTTATAAAGTGAATCCAGATTTAAAAAACTGAAAATCCATATCTCAAATCTCTTATGGAGTCTCATCATTTGAAGCAAATTAATCAAGTTAACGATTGCATATTGAGTATGAAACTCAAAACACTAAAAAAAAACTAAATATTTGATACCTCATATAATTTTATCAAAATACTCCAATTTTACTTACACTGACATTTGGAAGACCTGCTAGACCTGGGGGAAGTTTCACTTCAATATCATTTGCTTTTTTCCACCAACTCCATACTCTGTAAACATGCAAATATATGATACAAAATGATTTTAAGAAACTATTTCAAACTTAAGTATTTAAAAATATAATTGTATAAGTATTTTATTACCTCTTGAATCCACAAAAGCAGCCCATTCCCATAGCAACCACTAAGATTGACCCAAAAATCCATATAACAACTTTAATTGTAGTTGAAGGTAAATCTACAATAAAAAATAGGCCATTGGAATTATAAAGGTCAAAATATTGTATTAACAAAAACAGTATGATTAAATTTATTAGAAATATTAATAATTAAAACTAAAATTCGGTTATATTTTCATTTTGTATATATATATCCTTCTTCTTCCATCCTTCTCTCTGCTTTGAACATATGCTTTTTTATGTGCGTAATTCTTCGTCTGAGCATATGAATTCACATAAAGCGTAATCCCCCTATTTCTCCTATTTATTTATCCTTCCTCACTATCCAAGTTTGAATGTGACTTTGTCACCAAATTAGTTCCAATTCCTTAATGGATTCTCCTAATATTATATATAGCTATATAAAATAATGATATTAATTGCAATCTATAGGTTGTGGCTTACCTGAAAGAGAAGTGCGCTGTCGCCATGAGTAACTGAAGGTTTGTCTTCAAATTTTTGGACTCCGCAGCCAGTCAGTGCACGGAATGGTGTAACACTCCTTCCTGAAGAAGGAGGCTGAGAGCCTCCGAAAATTTGAAGAAATACCTTCAGTTCCTTATGGCGACACCACACTTCACTTTCAAGCCACAATCTATCTCTCTTTCCTTTCTCTACCAATATCACTATATATATATAATTGCTTGTGGCTTACCTGAAAGTGAAGTACGGTATAGCCATAGGGAACCGAAGGTTATTCTTCAAATTTTCGGAGGCTCTAAGCCTCCTTCTTCAGGAAGGTGTTGGGTTGTCATAATTAAATTCAGCAACATCCATAACCCCAGATTTCATTCCAATCTCTGATGTTTTTATGTTATTTTTATCTAACGCCCCTCCACCCCATCATTAAAGATGCTCCCCTCCCATGCTGAAAGGGGTTGAAATTGTACACAAAACTGTTATCCGTCTCAGTGACCCCTAAAAACTTTCTTTCAACAAAAAATGGGCCATTTTACCAAGTTTGAAAATTTCAATCCCTGTCTCTAGGAATTCATGCCCAGCTGGCACACAGTTCTGACCTCTCATGACAAAGGGGTCTCAAGTTCTCGAAAATTTATAAAGTTGACTTCACTGCCTCTCTTTCTTATCCAAATATCTTAATTAAATTAACCTCATAATATTTTTTGAAAATTTGAAGAACATCCTTCTGTCCCGAGTGGATAAACCAAGCTTAAATTTCAGGTAAGCCACAAACAATGTCTCTATCCTTTGCGTACCAATGAATCCAAATATTTTGACTATGTGATATCCTTACTCATATATATATATATATATATATATATATAATATTGTAAGGGTTTCTTAAATACAAGTACGGTACATATCAACATACTTATATTACTGATAATGGCAGATAATACCTTGTGCTAAACAATTGACAGCAGTTGTCTCACTCCATGGACCAAAATATTCAGTTCCATTATCATCTTTATTGACAGCCCTGATAGAAAGTTTATAAGCAAGCCCAGATGTAACACAATCCTTAAGTTTGATAACTGCAGATGTCTCTGAAACATTTTCAAATCATATAGAAGATATACAATTAAAACACACAACAACTTTGCTACATATTTGGGCTTTGTGTCTATATAAATAAACTAACAATGTTTTAACAATTGATTAATTAAATTAGATAAGCCATTAAAGGACAATATTACATATTTTACCACGTTCTTGCATTGCAACTCTAGCAGGTTATTTGTGCAAATGTCATAATGAGGAAATATTTTTTCCTTCAAATACTTTTGAACAATGTGTGGTACACAATCCATCCATATTTAATTGGATACAACAATCGAATGGCAATGTAGCACTTATTAAAGGAGATCAATATACTCACACAAAATGAGGGGGAAAAGGGCAGTGATTTTTTCCAACACATTCAAATAATTCTTTACCAAATTATTTAGTGAGCTATGAGAAATTCTGTATAATTGGAACAATGTATAGTACATAAATCCTGCAAAATATATACACTAACTGAAATGAAAATGGATCTTTTGAATATTCAGTAAGCAGACCCATTAATTCTGGGCTTAAGTTCATTAACCTTGACTGATCATTTTAACATTACAATTTATTTCCTGTTAATAAAAGCTGAGAAAATAATCATTTTGAAAAAGGAAACCATTACCATTTAGCTTTAAATTATCATATACAAAATAAATTATTTTTTTCCTTAATTGATGTCAACCTCTAATGTCAACTACATGTATTCAATGTTTGAAACTGGCACCACCACTAGGTAACTGACAAAAATTATATGGTACTATATAAGTTTGATAATATAATGAAAAACATAATGATTTTGTACAACTACAAACAATATGTTAATAAATTATTGAAAATTATGTTTGGCTTTTACTAGATATATAACCACTTTCTTACCTGTTGCTTTGTATTTCCTAGTATCTCTTGTGTTGTTAGAGCTAATTATTAGAATCTCATAAAATTTAGTATACCCTCCAGGATGTAGTGGAGGCTCCCATGATACACTCACATTATAAGATTTTATGACAAGTTCTGTAGATGGTTGTTTCATTTTACCGGGTGCTATAATAATTAAACAAAGTAAAGTAGTTATTATTTTGATAAATGCTTTGTTCCAGTTCATGAACTCTAAAAAAAGCATGAAATTTTTATAATTCCTTTACTCACAGTTATATTGAAATATTATGAAACTCTAGGATGCTATAGCAATGTGATTTGAAATGTCTTAACTATTTCTTAAAATATTTTAATCTGTTAATATTTCATTTTAAACTATGATTCACATAAACAATTTCAAAAATATTCTCCAAAGAGAAAATAAATTAATATTTTTTGACAAGTGAATACAAATAAGTCATTACTGATCATGCAAAAACAGATATCCAAAAATTAAATAACAAAAACTTGCTAAGGTTCTAAACATAAATATTAACTATGGAAAACCTTTTTCTTTTTTTTAAAAAAAAAGTAAAATAAATATAATATGTTGTGAAATCAGGAGTCATTTATTGATAATATTAATTTCTTTCTTGAAATCTGTAACTTTCCATTCAGCAGAAATAAGTCTTAGTCTTATTTCCAGAAAGTAGCAGCATGAGAATTTTACAAAATAATAATTTATATGTAAATTAGTCTCTCAATGTTATTTCACCAATTTCATTCATATTTGGTTGTGAAATATTTTCAGATAAGAATAATCTTTTTAGACAGTATTAATTATTAGTTTCCTTAACAAAAGCCATTAAATTTAAGACAATTATTTGTAAATACAATGTTACTTTTGTGTACTGCAGGCATGAAGTGGTCAAAATGTGTTGGATAATAAACTAGATTCAGAATTAATATACAAATTACAAATGAAATCAATTTTTTTAAATAAATGGTGACAGTAATTAATTTATCAACAACTCACCTCCAATTGCTGTCATAACTTTTTCTGGTGCTGATGAATTGGAACATTCTTTTGTGCAAGCCACAACAGAGACATTATACTCTGTAAAACTCTTCAGATTTGATATTTTGCAGTCATACTATAAATCAAAGATTCAGAGATATTAACCAATTGTGTGCATTTTATGTAAAATAAAATTGAAAATATAATGGGTTTAAAAAATCTATATATACCTGTGTCATATTATCATCAAGATCTTTTTCAAATCTTTCTCCATTGTATTCCACAATATACTTTGATAATTTTCCATTAAGGAATTCAGGAGAATTCCAAGAAACATAAAAACTGTCATTAGTTATACTATGCACAGCTACATCTCTTGGTGGGGATGGAGCTAAAAAGTTTCAATAATTTGCTATAGAAAATATACTGACATTGACAAAATATGTATCTCTGCTAAAATTTTACCTGTATCTAATGTTGTGTTGAAATGAGGGTCACTGGCTTCACCTTCTAAACCGTCTGTATTCACTATAGTCATAAATACTTTGTATGTAGTGTAAGGCTGTAAACCAGTCAGATTTCCAAAGAAACTCTCTCCTAGGCCAGCATCCACTCTTTTGAACTTTGGTTCTGAATCTAAAACATAAATATATTATTTAATCACACCAGTTATTCATGGTTAAATGGCTAACATTCCAACATACAAAGCTTCAAATTTTATTTCATAATTAGATATGTAATAAACAAATGCTATATTTCTCAAACAAATTTTAAGAAGCATCACTTACCATTCTTACATGGTGGGCTGTGAGGACAGTTTCCTCCTTGTCTGAATCCTTTTATATTGATGCATTAAGAATAAAATATGTTAATTAATTATTTCTTAAGAAATGTAACAAACATTTTATATCTTACCATTTTTGCAGGTTGAGTTTGTAGGAGATACTATTGGACAGTAATATATTCTGAAGTGTGTTGCTTTGATTGACATTAAACATTCAAATTTAAAATGAACTTCGATATATGTCGGACCAACATTGTTTATCCATATGTTCTTTAGTTTACCCACTCCTGCAGAAAAGGATAAACTCGATAATTAAAAAGGACAGTCACATTTGCAAATTATTTCATAAAGCTCTTAATCAGACAGGCTTCAAATATGCCTTTTTATTACTAAAAAATTAAATACTACTAATATTATATTACAATGCAATAACTTCTACTACCATTCCTTACAAAGTGTAACCTATAATTTACATCATCAGTGTCATTACATTGACCATTATAACTACAATAATCATCAATACCAGGACCATGTCATGCTATGATACAGACAGGCAACTGCAATGTAAGGGGATGGCTTCAGATGAGATATCAAATATAATTTATACAATTCAATCATTAAAAATCTTATATAATCTAGTTTATATTTTCAAAAGAAAACTATTATTTGTATATAAAAATCACAAACAAATGTTATTTTAAAGAACAGAAACATGCAGTTCAAAGACTTTCATCATACTGAGAAAATCTACTGCATGACCCTGATCAATACCATCTCATTATGATCTTGATTAATGACATCATTATTTAAATTAAAAACCAATCACTTGTCACGTGTAATTTTTGTATGTGTTAAATAATAACATGTGACTGCGACTATCCCAGGCTAAAATTATTCTAGACCTTATAAATAAAATATAATTTTCAATAAACTTTACAAGGGACGGAATTTGGAAATCAATATTAAAGTTAAACACTTAACGCATACCACTGTTAGGTCTAAGAGTGCATGTACTCCACAGCATTCCACTGCTTGCATTTTCTGAATTTGCAGCAATTGCAAAGTGGTGAAGTTTTCCTGGTTCAACTGATATGTTCTTACTGGTTACATTGTTGTATTCATAAGTCCAATTCAACATTCCCTATGTAATATGAAGTTAACTTCATTAGAAAAACACATAATTTTGAAATATGTTTGAAATTACATAACTTTTCAAATACCAATATTATAAACAAGAAGAATATTGCTTGCTGAACTAAATATCACATCAAGCCAACATTGATAAACTTTCTACCTCTTTATAAACATGAACATTAATAATTCAAGGTACACTAAATATAAATTACTTGGTAATGGATATCAAATACTTCTGAAGAACTAATACAAACAATATTCCTAAACCTGAAAGTTATTCTACAGCACAACAAATATGAAAGTAGTAAAATATAAAATATCCAAAAATTATACAACATAGTTACTTCCTTCTCAGGCAACACAAATAAGTTTAAAAGCATTGTATAGATGTTTTGAAAAATATTTGTTATACTTACAGTGCAATGGTCTGGCTCTTCCTGATCATTGCTGCATGAGAATATAGTATAATTTTTTATTTTGTCTTCCCAGTCTACATTATTTATGGGCATCCAGTTTAATTCGTAAACACCATTTTCATGAATAAACTTGGTAAAATGTGGAGGAGTCGGAGGAACTGCAATTACGAAAAGATTACAAAAAAAAATTTCATGCCAAAATGTTTAAGATAGATGAGAATGAATATCACAAAACTTTAGTAAATAAATTTGTCAGAATTTTATTACACAAATAATATTTTCTGCATTTCATTTTAACAATGAATAAAAGCATATCAAAGTGTTCATTCTAATTTTGTGATTTTTAAACAAAATCTTAATATACATTTTTTTTAAGTTAATCAAACGAGCTTTTGTGATTTTTATAAGTATGTATGTATATTATTAGCTGTGATTGGGATCGATCCTGGTTGCAGTTTAAAACAAATATATAAACAAAAGTATAACAAATAAATAAATAAAACAATTTTGAAAGAATAAAAAATATAAGTGTTAGAAATTTGTCCTGAAAATAGGTCCACACTTTATGACGGTGTAAACATTTTTAATCTGACACTTATTCTAAATTGTTTGTATACTACAAATAAACAGATTTTAATGAAATTTTATTACAACAGTAAAAAAATTATTCAAAATCGAGCTAAATTGAACCAAAACTTACTTTCATCATTACTTGGCACAAAGATAGTAGCAGTTTCTTCTGACTGTCCCACATCATTTTCTGCAGTTACTACAAATTTATAGCTAGTATATTTGTCAAGTTTGGTGAATTTAGCATATAATTTAGTAATGTCAAAGGGTTTCAATATGGTATTTCTGAAAATCATTTATAAAAACTTAATGCCAATAAAGAATTTTTTTTAGTTTAAGTAATCATAATTATGGACAAGAATGTATATGATACATAAAAAGACTAAATTTAAGAAATATTTTTATTAAACTATATCCATCATAATATTTTTTTTGTACATCTATGAGTCTCAAATCTCTTTAATATTTACCAATCTAAAATGGTAAAGAGGAATGTACTTTTTCACACATATTTTCATTAATATCTGTACTTAACGGTAATTAAATCTGAACTCATGAAAATTCAAATCCTATTAATGTAATAATTTCAAGAAATTGACCACTTACTCTTTCCCATTTTGCTCAATATGAATAATTCTATATCGGAAATTATTTCCATTTTCTAATTCTTTTGGAATTTGTTGCCAGTAAAGTGTTACATCTCTACTAAGGAACGTATTTTTAATATCAAAGCTGCCAATATCAGTTTTTGGACCTTGGCCTGGAACTGGAAACAAATCATAATTTACAAATAAGGCATATAATGCATTATACATTCTGTTTAAGAAATGTCATCCCATTTATTAATTAATAGATTACTTATATATATATATATATATAAATAGGAGAAATAGGAGGATTGCGCTTTATTTGAATATATGCTCGGGCGAAGAATTACGCACATAGAAAAGCATATATATATATATATATATATATATATATATATATATATAATTGGATAGGAATGAGAGACAGAGAATTATGATGTATACAGTGGCGGTGATACCTAGTCTCAGATCACCAGATACCCTAACTGCACATTACACAAACAAAGACCACAAATAAATGTTTCATAATGGTTCTGCAGACATGGTTACTGAAAAACAGAACAAACAAAACAATACAGAGAATGGGGACACATTTTACTCTTGAACAGTAGAATACCTTATTCACGTCTTACTAAATTCACATGAAATTACTTACTTGATGACAAAGTCCGAAATGTTGTGAAAGCAGGTTCAGACCACATATTATCATTTATTGCTTTTGTTGATGCAAGGTACAATCTCACATCATAAATTGTATTTCGATATGGCAAATGCAGGTGGAATTGGGTATCTGATTTTCCCAAACTGCTAGTGTCAGCAATCTATACAAAGTATAATTCAGTTACATAATAAAACTTAATTTCATCATAAATTATTATGTGAAATATAGATTTTTTTAGAAAAAGTTAATTACTTTCAACACACAGAATTATTATCATAATTTTATCATTGATTAAGAAAAATGATATTTTATAATTATATACAATATATATATATATATATATATATATATATATAATTGATTCATTACCATCCACTTGTCTGAGGAATCAAATGTTGATTTGTATTCAATCTTCATCTTCAAACCAGGTGGAAAATTACGCATGGGAAGAACTGGTTTCCATTTTAAAACAGCACTGTCAACTGTTATGGCAGTTGCATTGAACTCATCTGGCTTATTTGGTATAACTAAAAAAACATACAGAAATATTATGTAAGTGACTAAGAGCACATAAAATAGAAATCATCACATATGTATGTGGTTGATGTATTTGCCACAGGTATGCAGGTGGCATTTTCGGGATTGAGTTTAGAAACTTATTATCATTGTTGTGGTGATATTGAGAAAAAGTATGTCAATAAATTTGTAATAATCATATGGTTGTGTTGATGAATGTGAAAATAAAAAAAGTAATTTACTTCACTATTCAGTACGAGTATATATTTTACTACAATAGGAATAGGAAAGAGAGATAGCTGGTGGCTTATCTGAAATTGAACCTCAGTGTAGCCACTCGGAACAGAAGGATGTTCTTCAAAATTTTGGGCGCTCACAGCCCCTTTCTTCAGGAAGGGTTGAGTGTCACATTCAAAGCAGCAGCTGGTTGTGAACTGTATTTTTTTTTGTAGCATTTTCACATTTTGGAAGCATATGAAACTGCTCACACTTTTTGTAACAAATATATTTTTGACATAATTCAATTAATGTAATCTTCACTTTTCTATCAGCGAGTTTTATTTGTCACTTGAAGTTGTGTATTTAATATATTTAGTATATTGTTTAAAAAAATCACATATGCTTTATCATTGACCAGTAACAGATGCTTCATTCATTCAGGTGCCTAATAGTATCAAAGAGTTCCATAAATCTTTTGATTTGCAGCAGTTCTCTTTTGAGAGCCATGTTACTTTCATGTGACATAAATGTTTCACATAGTCTGTATATTGTTCTTCACAAAAAAGCTTGAAGAGACACTAACAATTAGCATTACATCGACACACTTAATAACTGATTTGAGTATTTCATTAAAAACATGCAAAACATATTTAACTACAAAGTTTTTCCTACGAATAACACACTGTACAAGAAGCATTTCTGAATTCTCATGTTTAATCAATTTTAAGCAGCCATTTTTCTTGCCTAGAAGCACCATCTGCATCACAAGTTGTTATATTTTTCATTGGTATATTATTGACACCTAAGTAATTGTATAGTTTATTATATATCAATATCTTTGGAGGTAGTGGTTCTCTCTAATGATTCACAGAATAAAATTTCTTTGGTAAAATAATCTTTACCAATATATCTCATGTAAGTTACAGCTTCACTGTCTCTCAAAATTTATTCATCAATTTGCACTGAGAATTTCCTTGTTTTCAGCCTTCTAATATGTTGTGTTTCAATATCTTCACTAATTTAATCTATTTTCCTGCTTAACAATATTGTTACTGAGAGGTATATATTTTCTCATCTTTTTTCCTCCCTGAACGCATTGCTAACCACCACAGCACTGTCAAACTATCCAAAACCCAATTTCCAATAGCTGCTCACGCCCAAGCCACAACTCCAACAATTTCGGCCTATGTTACACACTGATGCTGCTTAAAGCCTTACCCTCTCCCAACTCATAAGATGCTGACCTCCATCATTGGGAATTCTCTTTCCTGCATGTCTTACAGTCTAGGCAAACTCCTGGGCAGAACATCCTCTAGTATAGAGGTCATTGTGGCAGTGGTTGTGATGTGTTGAAATCTTGTTTCAGCATAATATTATGATAATTGTTATAATGATTACTATTATTCAATCTGTTCTATCCTTTACCTATTATCAATCTTTTACTTTTTAACTCCTTATTCTTTTCTGTAGTTTTTCCCTTCCATTCTAATGTGTTTGTATGTGTATATGCGTGTATATATTTTTCCATTATTGTGACCTTTCCTTGAGAGACAAGAGTGTTATTGGTTTTGTTTGGTGTTGATTGTTGCTGTCTAATGGCTGGTGCACTTTAGTTTGAAGTAATCAATTCATGCCCAGCTGGCACACATTTCAGATCTTTCTTCCTGACGAGGAGGGCTCATGCCCTCAAAAATATGCCGTGGCCTTCCCTTGAGGGAGAAAGTAATTGGTCTGGTGGGGTGTCTATTGTTTAGAGGCTAAGTTAGCCACGCGGCGGTCAAAACTCCACAGCCGGCCTGTACATGGAATGTGACACTCAGTCCTTCCTGAAGAAGGGTGCTGAGAACCTCTGAAAAATTGAAGAACATCCTTCTGTTCAAAAAGCCAAGCTTCAATTTCAGGTAAGCCACCAACTATCTCTCTTTCCTTTCCATATCAATTATCTCAACGTCACATTCTTAAACATATATACACACACATCTATGGTTTAATTGCTAACAATGTTCTGCAATAACAATTATAAATTTAATATCAGTGATAACAATTTCAGGAACTGAAACTTACCATGTGCAAAATTATGAAATTTAATCTGAGGGAAAGTTTTATTATTTAGATTGTTTTCTCCAATCATAATGAAATTTATATATTCATGAGCTTGTCGATATGGTGGATTTGTACTTAAGGCCCAGTAACAGAAGTTCTGACCACTTTCCTGAGGGCAGTTAAATGTGTTTCTGCAAAATTATGGGAAATTTAATGAGACAATATTAACAGTATACTTAAATATATAGACTGTCTATAAAAGCAAAATATTTATATGATTGAAATTTTCTTACCTTTCCATACTTCGACCTGGAAGCTTATACAGTACTTTGTATGTTGTTTTGATGAAGTTTTCGGGTGGTACCCAAGTACAATTTATTCCAATCCAATTCTTTGATACACATGTGAAATTTAAAACACTTTGTGGTTCAACTAGAAAATAATACAGGAATATTAAAAAATTAAGAGTTCAGATTACTAGGAATAAACACAGCTCAATAGTCTCAATAAAATTAATATAAATACAAAGCACTACGTGACAAATATGAAGTTTCTTTCTGGTTTCAAATCTTACTATACAAGTTAAAATTATCTCAACTTTGAATAAGGAATTAAATAAATAATTTATTGAAGTTAAAAGCAGCTCATTAAACAGCAATATCATAGGGTTACTCAATCCAAAATTAATTGTATTCTGTATACATGTATAAAGCTAAATTTTGATTTGAACTTAAGCATCAACTTATTCCATTTATTCAACTTCCTCTGACTTTTACAATTAATATTTATATTATCAATTCATAAGTGAATTTCAACATTCTTTCATAAATGGCAATTTAAATACTTACAGCCAACAGCAACTTGGTTTGGACAAACAGCAACATCGTCATTTTGTGATGATACTTTGCAGTAATATGTGCTCAGTGATGGCTTAATATGTGGGTCATAAAGTTTTATAGTAGTTTCATTTATTATAGTTACATATTTGTCACTAACTTTAGTTTTGTTTACCCAAAAGTAGAGGTTACTTGCATTAAGTCCATTATTAATTTCTAGATTTTCGTATAACTTGCAATAAATTTCCAGTGCAGTTCCATTCTTTAAAATTATGTCTCCTGAAGGAATTGTTTCTAAAACAACAAAATGTTAATAAGTTAATTATAACAATATAAAAATTCAATACCAATGTATTATGTTAAGTATTGTTGCAATATGCTTTGCTTACAAAATAAACACAAAAGGAAAGGATGGGGGAGACATAATTTCACATATATGTCATCACAACAATTTTAATGCGGTAAATTTCCACTTTACTTCACATAATTATAATATAACTGCCAACAGATTCTAGTAGACACAATATAATATAGTTAATTTGATAATTTTTTTTCCCTTGGGCTCAAATTGATGACAAAATAAGTAATTACATGAAAGTAAAACTGGTCTATGATTTTTCGTGTCTTGAATTTAAAATTTAATTCATAGTTCAGATAATAGTGTTAATTAACTTTTACATTGCCTGAACTGTGAGTGAAATAGATGAACTAAGATTTTCAAGAATTTAGGTGTAGTGATAAAGGCTAGTGAAGAAAATATCAAGCTTGAGAATTAGATGTATGGATACAGACCAGAGAGGAAGGAGCCATAGATTGTTTAAAACAGTTTTGTATTCTGTAACAAGCTGGTCCAGTAATCAATGCATACAAGTTTAATGGATAACCATTACTCAATAGTAAGAAAATGAGATGTAAATTATCTATATAATGAAATATTGGAAGATGGTAAGTGATTAATTCTTTACTAATTTGAGTAACTCTAAAAAAAAAGTCCATTATTTAAAACAGATTTTTAAATAATATACATCCAATTTGTACATGCAACATTTTTTGTATGAAATTGATTGTTTACAGTAAATTATGTTGTTTTTAATAAATGTTATTAATAAATACTCTTAATACCAAAGATGAAATAGCAATGAAAGATTTAGCTTTCACAATTAAGTGAAGTTTACTAGACACTTGTGTCTTCCTTCAACAGTTTTTACCTCTCATTAGGAACTTGTTCATAACCTAATGCAAAAAAGAATTACAAATCATGCAATTCCAATTGAAAACCAAATATGTTAAAATATTTTATAAGTTCCATAATAAAACCAGCAAAAAGTTGTTGGGGAAATTGTTGGCAGAAACCAATATTGTTGAAGTCAGGATAGTTAACTTCAATACAAATTTATATCGAGTACTAGAAAAATAAATACAATTTGATGTAGCTCACACAAAAACTTTGAATAAAACTGTCTGCAAGATTTCACTTTTTTATTGTTAGTGGAACATAATGATGGGAGTCCAATCTGACAACCTGTTAAATATTATTATTATAACTAATTAATTTTAGGTATAGTATGTATACAATGTGGTAAATGAAAAAATGCTTGAATTTTATAGTAACATTGACACTGTTATTAAGGGCTGAATTGTTCAAAATATAGCAGTTAGGTCTGATATCTTCCGCCGAGAAATATTGGTTCAGATCAATGTTGTTTATATGTATTTATTGGGATTCAATATAAAATGTCTGAAAATACATTTATTAAACAAAATCTCTGAAAATCCATTTGTGGAAGTTATTATAGAGTAACAGTACCAGTCACACTACTCTCCTTGGTATTTATTACCTCCTCGGCTGAGTATGGAGGGTCCCAGACAGCCATTGGAGGGGGTTGTGGTGGACGTGAAGTTCACTGCATCCTGAGCAAATGTCTGAGGTGAACAAAGTATTGATACACTCAGGCAGAGGAGGATGGCTCCAGCAGGTCCTTCCATCCGCCACCAAAACATCTTCATAGTTCACACATCACCTGAAAAACAAAACAACAATTAATCTATCACACACCACTGTAATATTAGTGAAAATTTTAAAGCCTTTATATTTTGGCACAGTCAATATAATGCTAATCATGAAATAAAATGAACAAAATTATGGCTGAATGCCACTTTTACACAGATAGAAAGTTAAATAACTGTGGACTCTACTTTTTCCATCCTGATACTTTAACCATATAATTATTTGTATGATATGCCCTTAGTCAGCATACATTCAATGCTTATAAAAGCAGAATCAAGTCTGTACTCACTAACTACCTTATATATAAAATTGAAAATATTATTTTGGACATACAATGCTATTCAAACTGTATTGTTGAGTGGTCTGTGTCAACCTTCACCGTCAAACACGGCTCTGTTATATTACAAGAGGCACATATTACAGCCATATAGTTTGTTCAGTTCTTGGCAATGCAACAATGTTGAAGGTATCATCTAAGTGATGCACATGTTATTGTGAGTGAATCAGAGTTTTTTTAAGTGGACAGGGGCAGATGTGAGAGATGGAGTAGGCAGTCGAATCATAGTAATGGAGATGTGGAGTGAGAAGGGTGGTCAAGCAGTTTAAACCATGGCAACCACTGAGGTGGAAGATGGCACATTATCTTGGTGAAACAAATTTTTTTTCTGCAAATATAGCCATTTTCTGCAATTTCTGCCTTCAGTTTGTCAAGTAGTGATGCACACTATGCCCCTGTTATGGTTTTTTTCCTTTTTGAAAGTAATTTATTCATTACTTCCAGGTCCTATCTGCACGAATTTCGCAGCCCTTTTGTGCCACCTTTTTCATGATTCTATATGATTTTCCTATACGGATACCATATTCCAAAAGTGAAGATTTTGTATTTCCCTTTTTAAGAACATTATTTCCACTATAAATAAATGTATATATGATTATATTAATTAAAGATCAATTTTGAAAAAGTATATATATATGTATGTATGTATGTATATGAAAGAATTAATTTTGTTCTGGCTTGAAAAAGAGAACAATGGAAATATATCTGAAAATAGAGACTACCTATTTAAGGAGACAAGCAATGTTACCATTTCACTTTAGTTTATTTGAATCTGTTTGATTAACGAAGCAGAATCACTATAACGCACTAACCAATATTCACTAGAGAGTTGAGATTAAGTCTAAATTTTCTTTCCGTAAGATAACTTTTTCTGAAAACTCTTGCAGGTATAAAGTTCCAGTTATTTATTGCCCTATTTATGAATGAGTGTTTTCCAACAACTGTTTATTTCTGCCTGGCCTTTACTTTGAATAAATGGTCAGTCCTCGCGTACCGAAGTCGATTCTATCTCGAATTCCCTGCCAAGGTTTTTGACCTGCAAAGGTTTTTAAAAAACATGTAACCTGGCTCTTTCCCTTCTTGTCTGTAGTGTACTCCACCCTAGCAGCTTTACTTTTTTACTCCCATGCCCAGGTCCTATACAGATCTCAGTTGTATAAAAGCCCATATTCCATTAGCGAGTGTACTATTGATAGATATGCCATTTCCTTGGATTTATTTCCCTTTTTGAGAAATTTCATTACAAAGTGCAAAGTATTTCATGCTTTCTTTGTACCATACTTTATTTACCTGCTCCTCCCACTCGAGCTTACTGTTAATATAAACACATAGAGATTTTGAGTTTGTCTCCTAGGCCACTATTCCCTAATTTACTTTACATTCCAAGGCATACAGTAGACACATTTTAGTAAAACTGATTGTAGTATTTTACCATAGTTAATTTTCATTTTAATTCGTTTAGCCCATATACTTAGTATGTATAAGTCATTTTGTTATCTAGGGGTTGTTACTTATATTTCCCACAGTCATCTGAAAAAAGTATGGCCTTAGAATTTATACCAATTAGTAAATCTTTATATTGATAATATAAAGATTTAGAAACAATAAAGAGGCAATGGCAATGACTGATCCCCGATGATACGGACCCGACTACCGAAAGTTTCTTTCCCGACATTAACTTTTTGTAGGCTATTTTTTAAAAATTCTTTCACCTAGAGAACTACTGTTTTGTCAATGCTCGTCCCATCCAACTTTTGAATGAAGATGTCGTGAGAAACTACATCGAAAGCCTTTGCGAAGTCAATAACGTCAATTCTACCCCTGTTATCAACTTCGTCTGCTAAATCTTGAAATAGATTGATTATCTGACTTTCACAAGAGAATTCCGATCGAAATATCATGTTGGTTTTGAAAGAACCGCCCTTTAGATTCAAGATCATCCAGAATGTATGCAGTTATTATTAGGTGCTCCACGATTTTGCATACTACTCAAGTTAGACTAATGTTGTATAATTTCGTAAGTCGCTTTTATTTTCCGATTTAAATATAGGAACAGTAATCGAGCTTATAAATGAAGGCTAAACCGGAATTTTACGTATAATATACCAGAATCCTGTAGCAATCGAATTGAAACTCTAACTGAAAGTTGACACCCAGTTGGAGTATGTAATGTTATACCAACTAATACATCACTTAAACCTGAATGCAAATGAAAATCTGCCTCACAATATATTATCATGCTAAATACACATCCTGTAGTACAGCTTATTTTAAAATCGTAGTTTATGAAATTATATTCTTAAATTTCTGCAGAGCAAAATTATCGATCAATTAGTCAAATTAAGCATCCTGCTTTAATTTACGAAGAAATTATGACAAATTAAGAAGGAAAATAATGTCAATAGCTCTTTATATACAATTTACGAGAAGTTTTTGTTGCCGGTGGCCGAAGACCTCCAGATATACAATATTACAATATCATTAACATTTTATTAAGGCTACCGAATACGATTCTACTTGTTTTCTTTTTATTTTATTTATAAATAAATAAAAATACATTTGGGTGTTGATTGAATACACAGTAAATTAATAAATTAGAATTTCTCATCGTGTGATGTGAATATACATATTGGTACTGTTTTGTTTAATGAGAACGAGGATACGTGTGAGACTGAGAACCAGTTTACTACAGACATGCATATCTGGGTGTGACGTCATCGCGCATTGGGTGTGGTCGAGCATTGATTCCATTACTTGTCTACGCGGCAAACGTCTTCACAATAGCATCTATTCAATACTTGTCTGCAAATAGTTAACAAAGTAGAGTACCTGACGTTCTTCCAAATTCTCACCTAAAACTCATATTTTTATGTCTTATAACGTAGACGCGACAAGCTCTTACGAATTAAATCTGGAAATACGAAATGCGTAAACAATAAATTGTATTAATGTACTGTATCCTGGTACAGTGTTAAAAGCTATGAAAACATATTAAATTTTATGTAATTTATTTCAATTTATAACCCTCGGGTTTAATAAGTCACTAGTAGTATTTTCCATGTATGTATTTAAATTGAAGAAAAATTCGACTTTAGCCATAATCATCTTCATTATGTCCAAGTTAATAATTTAAATGTTGAAGCCTAAAATTTAAAAAAAATATTACCATATTGAAATACCATATTTCGAAATTAAAAAACCGTGGTAACATGTATACATCTTCAAGTTATGTATTTTGTTCCTTGGTAAGTAAGACTTAATGAGTCGTTTAATCCATCTGAATTCCAAATGGAAGACTGATCTCATGAATTGAGTTGTTCACGTCAGAAAGGTCCAAGTTATTCAGGAATACGATCCGAAATGTTGCTAAATAATTTTAAATAAATTATTATTAAGGTAAAGAAAGTGCCAGTTTAAGTCTAACCAAAGGCGAATCAGAATCAAAACAATTAGAGCTGAATCATTTTGCCATTAGTCATAGTTTACTCAGATGCGTAATATTTTTGCTCCACTAGGCTTTTATTTTAAATAAACCTACTGTTACGAAAAGAAAATTATTGTAAATATTGAACAACTACTACAATTTGTAATAAAACAAAGGTATGCATAATATTTATAAACGAAAGTTAAACTGATGATTTGTGTAGAGAACAATGATTTCATAATGAAAAATCTCCGATAACTCAGACAACAGTTCCTTGAATTCAAATTCTGGTAAAATATAGTAAATAACAAATTAGTTCTCAAATAGTAAAATTTATTTCAAAGGACAATCTTCAGTGCATTTGGTCCGTCGCTATTCCAAGCGCTTATTTCCTTCGAATTTTGCATATTAGTGCTTTATGGCACAAATACCTTCTTCGTTCGACGGAAACTCAAACGTTAATACCCACATGTGGGAAATATTGTCGGTGGGCAGTATTTCGTGCACTTTTCTCGCTGGAAACAGTGAACCAGGGTGACAATGTCTCGTCTCCGTGGTGTAGTGCATGGGATTTAGCTGGAAATCTATTTTTAAAATGTCATTTGGTGTCTTGTTAGTCTGTACACGCTCCGTAAGTCTCGTGCTTCTCATAGTTCCGACAATGCTGCTGGTATATGTGTATAATTACGATATCTTAATTGCAATTAGGAAATTTTAACTCAAACATTCCCATGTATCATTTAATAATATTTCTCTCTTCTCGTCTGAAACGCGCTGGTCCTATGTTATTCATGCACTTTGGAATGCTTCCAAATTTTCAAGAGCTAATTCATTTGTGCACTTCATTATGTAAATTTGATCAAACTCCAAATTAAACAAAAAATATAATTATAGGGACATTTGGCTATACAAATATAAACCAGAAATAGTCGCAAACATTTATACAATAATTTTCAGTTTATTAATTCGCACTAGACGTACTTTCCCAAAGTACAGTTTTTTTTATTCCTGTTTGAATTACGGTTGGCTGCTGACATAATTGTAATTAGCAAAAAAATTTAATAAGTAATTTTAATATTCAACGAGATTTATGTTGGTGATAATGGCAAAATGTGCCGAAAGCTCATGAATATATTATGAATCATTCCTTATATTTGTATGAAAAATAAGTATTTTAATAAACAAGTGCAAAGTTACACAAAAAAACCAGGCGAGCAAGGCCGAGAGTTTACAAGGAACATCCAAGCGTTGGCGAGAATTAACCACGTACAATCGACATCAGGGTTTATATTATGTGACAGCACATACCACAAATGTCTCCAAGGTTAAAGCGGCCGTATTTTACACCATTCAACGTATTTTGGAGTTCGTTTCTTCAAAAAGAACGTCAGTAGTGTTGAATGGTTTTGAGTGTTGCTGCACAGTATCTGGGCCGCAGTCCACGTTTTAAGACTCAACGATTTTCGCATTTATACAATTCCTTCGAAACGTTAAATGCCGATCACTTACCAAAGTTGCCAACAAACACATATATACCACAACTCCTCGAAAGTCGCAACTCTGTTAGCATACTTCACACAACCCACACTTAAACCTTATGCACGTATTTAATCTGCAAATGGTCAGTTTCCCCGGTGGCACATACATAGCATTACAATAAATAAAAATAATTATCTAATAAGTCAAATTGACTGTACGTCTGTGTGTTACACATACAAATCTAAACGTCTGTAGCAATATCGACCAAATTTTGTTCATGTTCCTTTCAAGCAGTAAACAAACAATATGGGATAACATAGAACTTACACGCGATAGTGGACAGTGTGGAATTTTTAAAACATCAAACGGCGATATTTGCGTCTCATAAATATTTTTCGAGGCGAATGTGACTGATGGTGTTTCTCCCAATGTTGTTACGGTAAATTTTTAACCTATATCGGTGAGAAAGGAACCATACTTAGGGATGGAGAAAAAGGGCGTACAGTAAAAATGAAACAACCGAGATTGCAATTGAATACATCGCCGAGGTTAATTGTGACATTCTACACTTCGGTAAGTTGAAGTTCAGCACCTTCGTGTGGGGATGGAAGGTGAAAACAATGTTAAACACGTGCATCAAATTGTATCAAATTTTGTACTGTACGAAACAAACACTGGATCGGTAAAACAACCCTATCACTTATACAAGTGAGGTGACATTTTAAAGACATTCTAAATTACAGTAGTTCTTACAGTTATTTCTACTCTTAAAGTCCCGGAATATTTTTGACCCTATTAAGGAACCAGGAATATTTTTAAGTCTCTTAAGGTTATGTGGAGTAACTCTATTTTAGTTAAGGTACCGGGAGGATTTTTTACTCTGAATGGAACCAGCCGTTTTCATGAAACTCTTTAGTTACATGAAGAAATTTCGTCTCACTTACGACACAGAGAGCATAATTAACTCTCTTAAGGTAATGCGTGTATTTCTGACTGTAATATGGTACCGAGTATATTTATAAGCTTCTTAGGGTATATTTTTTAACATTTTAATTGATCGCCGCACTACGAGCTCTTAACTTAGCAAGAGTATTTTTCATAATATTTGGTTATACTTCTCTAAAGGTACTTGATGGGATATGAAGAAATTAGCGTTCCCACTGGATAGGTAGGTTAAATCACTCTTGACTAATAGATTAATTACTTTTTAGGTCTAAAATGAATAAATACCCGGGAAACGCGGATTTTAAATGAACTCGACGAAAGGACAGTTTTTCAATTACCAAAATGTATATAAACATTAATATTACTCGAAGATCAATTTTCAAACCGACATTATAAACACTAGGGTTAGTGCTGGCGTTGCCCGGGTATTTATTTATTTACGCCGGAAAAATATATAATTCAGGAATATTCCAGAATATTCCAATACAGTAAGAACTACTCCCGGCACCAAAATACTTCCCAAATAGAGTAAACTAATACGGCAGCTTAAAAATGTAACAAATACCCTCGGCACCCTAAAAGATTCGAAAATATTCCTGGTTTACTAATACAGTAAAAAATATACATCATACCTCAAGAGAGTTAAAGATTTCCCGGTACACTAAGAAAATCAAAATTGTTTCCGGCTCCTTAAAAGAGTCAAAAAATACTACCGGTACGTTAAGAGAATCTTAGAAGTATCTTAGAAGAGAAATATATACTCCCGCTGAGTTAAGAGAGTCAAAAATAGTAACTAACAGTGTAAAAAATACTCCCAGTTCATTTATACAACTAATAATAATCCTGGCACCTTAAGTGGGTCATAATTACTTCTGGTACCTTACGAAAGTAGTCGTGTCTTACCCCACAGTGTATGTTCCCGGTTCGAAAGGAACATTTGTACAAAATTTGGTATAAGAATAATGATGTTCTTACCAGAAAAAGACAACGATGGAACTAAGTACAGTGACAAACTACATTAATATTTCGCTGTAGTTTATTGTTTATGGAATGTGAATCTGATTGATTTTACGAAGCACTATCACTTCACTAATTAGAGTTGAGATTAGAGGACTTGCTTCTCAACAGTGTTGCAGGAAAAAAGTTCATTTATTGTTCTACTTAGGAATGAGTATTTGCCAACATCCACTTTCTGTATTTTGAAAATGTGACCAGTCCTCCAGTAGCCTAGTCGTTTCCCTTGTCTGTATCGCCATCCCCAGGTACATTCTATCTGATTTTTTCCTATACGAATCCCCGCAAGCTGCACCATATTTCATTAATCATATGTATGGCATTTCTTTGAGAGTTGTGACAGTATTCCATATCTGCCTTGACGTGCTCCTCTCACCCAGGTATTTACATTTTGTCTCCTTGTCCTCTTTTACCGCTTCTAATTTATATTCCAAGACCATTTTTAGTAAAACTGATTGTCTTACATTCTCCATTGTTAATTTTCATTTTATTTCGCGTATCCTTTGGTATCTCTAAGTCGTTTTGGAGGTTATCAACGTATTGCTACTTATATATTTCCCTGCATGTTTCTGCAAAAAGTATGACCTTAAAATTTAAACCATTTGGTAAAAATTTAATAAACATTAGAAACAATAAAGAGCCAATGACCGATCCCTGATGTAGGCTATTTTTAAAAAATTCTTCACCCAGAGAACTACTGTTTTGTCAATACCCGTCCCATCCAACTTTTGAATGATGATGTCGTGAGGGGGATGAGGAACTACATTGAAACCCTTTGCAAAGTCAATAACGTCAATTCTACCCCTGTTATCAATTTTGTCTGTTAAATCTTGAAATAGATTGATTATCTGACTTTCACAAGACAATCCCGATCGAAATTCATGTTGGTTTTGAAAGACGCATCATTCAGATTTAGGACTTTCTAGAAAGTTTCAAAAAATGCATACACAGTCTTGATGAATACAACAATCTTTGGCAACAGTATTTGTATACAAATAATTTGGTTAAAAATGATGTGCAATAAATATATTATTTTTTTTGTTTTTATTTCACTAGAACAATTAATTTTGGATAAGTTGTGTAACTTTACATGTGTGGACGAAATTTACATTAAATATGCTGATAGAAGTTTCATAATCACGTGCTTCGCGCTCTCAATCAATTGACAGCTACATACGGACGAGGTTAATTGCACGAAAAACGTTCAACTGCTAATCTAACAACTAATCAGACTTTGGTTGAAATGGTTTTCTCGCATTCTTCACACCACAGAAGGTACAAAAGTAAAGCTGCCTTGGTGTGACAACAAGGTCAAAGACGTTACGAAAGAACAACTAGTTACGGGATGGCTGTTCACATCTTCAAAATAAAAAAGGAAAACTAACCATAAACAATAGGCCTACGTAGATAATCTCTTTATTACCATTTCTTCCTCAGTAATATTCCTATATGTTATATATAGGCTTAATGTATTTTTAAAATTTGTACTTGGATTAATAATATACTTTGTATTCTTATTTTTATTCTTGTAATTTCATTTATCTACCTGTTTCTAGATTAAATGAATAAATATGTACATACACCGAGAGGATTATGTATATTTTTCATGCATCTCGAGTGTGAACGCTTCCTGCTTCAGGCAGGCCTAACTGGAAATAAAAATAATAAATCACGGCATTTGCTAAAAATGTTAAGAAAAACAAACTAGAAAACCCCTCGTAAGTGCGAAATTCTGACATGGTGGTGTAATGTTGTGGATCTATATTTCAAGTGTTATGAGCAAAGTGAATATGAATGAGAAATATTACTCGGATGTTCATTTTCTTAGTAGTACAAGTTAATTTGGGAATAAGTGATAACCATTTCGAACATAATTGTCAACATGTGTAGTTTGAGTAAAATAGCTATAGTTGAATTATCGGTTGGTGATCAATAAATAGATCGACGCTCAGGAGAATCTCAAATTAAACGGGACAAGTACTTATGGAAGTAATATATACTATAATTTGCGTATAAAAGGTACTGTTTGCCTGTAAGTCAGATGCCACTCAAATTTGATTAAATATATATACAATCACTGCAATATGTAAGTTTAATAAATTATTTGAAGTTGATTTGACAAATATAATTAAGCTAATCCTAGCAAACCTCTAGAACAAGACGGAACAGTAATTTAAAAAATGTAAGGTTACAAAAAATATGACTGATCTTTTAGAACGTATCAATCTTTGCTTTAACTTTCAATTTTGAGGAAACAGGCGTTGTTACTAAACAGAAAACTTAAGTTCTTTTGCGGGATGAAACGAGAAAGGTCTTGCATAACAAATAAACGAATTCGTGTCCAAGGCTAACCAGACTGTAATTGCAAACCTTCCACTTCCTCCTGTGTTGCCAGTCTTCGTCATTATTATACGCATTTCTGAAAAAATTAAAGTATAAGCTCACGTCCTCGCAAATCGTACAAAATTTGTTGTCTATCTCAAGACATTGATGTATCTATATATATCTTCAAAAACTACCCATCGTATCAAAAAAAAAAACAAAAAAAACTGGGTAGTGAAATTTGTTTGTCTCGAAAGAAACGTAGCAGTGAATTCTTCGAACAATTGTAATGGTAGTTCTTAATGAAGTTTTGAGAATAGCCCCCTTTGCTATCCGCAGGGAACGGGGATAAGGAAATAAATTTAGTAACGTTAGATAGCTTTTTTCAAAAAACATCGAACACGTATACAATACTGAATTCTTATTTTGTTGATCTGCTGTGTATTTGTCGAGTTATCCCTATTTTTGTAAAGTATTTTACCCATTTTGATTTTTTTTGTTTAAAGCGTCATCTGCAAAATTTAAAAAATGGGTAAATATATCTGGGACGCGGAAATGCAGAGATTGAAGGATTCGACTGACCGAGGGATGAGAATTTCCTGTGTACCGTCAACAAAACTTCCGCGTTCTTCTTGGTAGAATACATTATGCGTTTTTTAATTGCATTTCGTTGCACATACTGAACTACAACGACACAGCCTTTCCAAAATTATTTTTGCCACAGATGCTATAGCGATGGGAAATGTTTTAGGAACATTTGGTTTTGTTCTCCCTTTGCGCAACACTCAAGTAGAGTAACAAAGACGTAGACATATCTCTATCCCTACATGATGTATACGCATATTTTTTAAAAAAGGCTCACCTATTCTGAATTCTTCCGGGGGAAAACACATGTTCAAGTTGTGAAAATTAAACGTGTTAATATTTTAGAAAACCGAAATTTTGAATGTAATGATTGCGGAATATTTTGAGGTAGATTTAGAATCGGTAATGGATACACGTGACCCTCCGCCACGATCGATAAGCGGATCACGCGAACAGACTTTTGCATTAACTACAAGTACGAAATGTCGAGTCCTGCAGAAGCAGCAAGAATCCGCAAAGAAAAAAACAAATTATCAAGCTTCACAAATACCACTAGACTACCATTTATTATATCGAAAGATACGAAATATAGGAAAGAGAGAAGTCAGTAGGAACACACGCAAGCTAACCACAACGCGAGACAAGAAAAAGTTGGGTTAAATTGTCTCGTAGTTCGTGGAAAACAAGCGACGCCAGAAGATGGTGACGTGGACAGTCGCCGGAACGTCGCGTGTATTCGACGAACTTACCCGGCTGGAATCTAGAGAGAATTTCATCCACTTTCACACTGGCAAAACTTTCCGTATACAATTTATAAAGTTAACTTTGGCCAGAAACGAGTCGACTGAAACAACTCTCGTTCCAGGTCAAATCTAGACAAATGAAAATATGAAATTCGCTCGAGGGCCAAGAAAAGCAAACACAGGGGAAGTATATGCGTTGCTTATACAGTTAGTATTAGGTGATTTTCGATATGTCCTATGGAGAAACTCAACTTACAAATACGTCCAATTGTACGGAATTTATAATAATATAATATATTTTTAGTTCGATGGCTTCCAAAATCACACTGTCACTTTTCCGCGTGTTTTAATTTGACAGTTTACTATGTTTACTGAAGGAATAATACGTACTGTATTGCTATGTGCTTGTCTACTGTAGCCTAGCGACAACTCGTCTTAAATGAAATAAGAACTTATTACTTTGTTTATGAACAGTGGGACACAAGTTGAAATAACGCTTCTTTTGGAAATAATTCAATTTTTGAATATATATGTGTTACATGGGAGGGGGGGGGGGGGGGGAAGAATACAAATACTTAGGTAGGGCATGGTAAAAAAAGGTTGGGAAACACTGATCTTCAGTGTTTTGTCTTGTGTGAATAAGTTTTTCCTTGTAATAAAATTGTGCACATCTGAATTATTTGACAATAGATGTCTATTATTTACGACAAATACTATTAACGATTTATGTATTGACGCGTAAGCGTAAGAAAAGTTCCCTGCACTGTAACAACCCTTTTTTAAGAATTACCCCAGAATATTATACCATATGTGAATAACAAGTGACAGTTTCCAAAGTAAACTAATTTTATATTATTCCGAACAAGGTTAAGTCAGCTGAATTTGTTTGGAAGACGAACTAATGAATCTTACAATTTAATTTATTGTTCGCAAGTAATTCCACGACCTTTGAACTCTTCAAATTTCATCATTTCTTACCTTAATACTACACAATTCTGTGTTACATTTTGGTTCGTAATTTCATAAAAAGTGTTCATTCGAATTAATTGATAATCTATTTGGCAGAAAGCAAAGCAGTAACGGCATTGTCTACCTTTCTTTACTTTCTATTAATTAAAACGCTACTTTCGTCTGCAAACAGTACAGCCACACGAAAATTATCCGTTTTTAATCAATGGGTCCAGAATAAACATTGGGGAATTGCCATGTTTATTTGTCTTTTATCAGGATGAAAAGTTTTACCAAAATATAAATACTTATGTATTCAAACTGACTGTGGCACACGCCATCGCCGCTGACGGAAGTTATAGTCGAGTTCAATTTTTTAGTTCTTTTAAACAATCTTGCTAACTATTTTAACTCTACCACTAGAATGGTTTCCAAGTATGTGTTTTTTTAACATAATTTAAAATTCTTCAAATCTTGTGACGATTTTCTAGACGATTATTACTAATTACAGTTTACGTTTATGTTAAGACGACATATTTACTCCTTTCCCGGACATATTGTTTTTCTGTCGTTGGTAAGAATTTCTTTTTGAAATTCACACTTTTTAACTGAAGGTAAAGACTGCTGTGGAAATACCTTGCAGACAATATAAATCATGCCAGGATTCTTCCATTAAATTGTACTTCTGCTTCTGCAATGAGAACTCATTTAGCTTCTGTAAAAGAACAATTGTTTTAGAGAAAAAGTTTTGTAACGTTAAGAATTGCGCATGATCATGAGACTCTATTTGGAAAATGACATAAATACAGTATCTATCACAGTGTCTCCGCGTTCTTCAAATCACGTACGTAAATATACAACTCCATTTCAACAGTATGATGTTAATTGCAATCGTTAAACATATGAGATGATGACGAAGAAACGTCGTGTGGAAACTTCGCCACCCTCTTCGAAGGAAGCTCGGGAAAATCTTGGGAAAATTAACGACTTATTCATATTTGTAAATTCTGTAGTGGGCTACCACGTACTGTGAAATTCACATTAAGGTCCCCACATACCACACTATGTGAATACGGTAGTAATGATTCAAACTGTTTTAAATATTGTCAACGACAATTGTTATGTAATATCTTGACAGCGGTAAAATCTGCATCTACTTCCATGAGAGAGCATACAGTTTCCACATTTGTATATGCCATTCTTGCAATAGAGTTTCAAGTATTGTTGCTCGGTCTTCTTCTGACTGACAACACATTACACTACAAATGGTATCAATTAGTTTTCGGCTCGAGATTCACGGCCTGTAAAATTCAAACTGCGACGCTTCAATTCGCATCACAAATTGAATGTAATCTGTGACTCCAACCTATTGGAATTGTAAGGAACCCGAGCAAGTTGGCAGATCTTCCATACCGAGAGTGAAATATTTCTGGAACAAAACTGGTAAAAATAATCCAAGTCTCAGAATACAACTCCAAAGTGTCAGAGACGTATTAAATTCTTTGCGCAATGGTTAAAATTTGTATCGCCCTCCAGTGTTTGTGATTTTAAAAATAAATTTAATATTGGGGAGGCGAATTCGTAACTATGAGCAATTAAATTATATGTGACAGTTAAGCTGGTTATCACGATCCTCGCGGTGGATAACAAATTTATCTTATTTGAAACCATATAGAAATGGAAATTTTAAAAATTGGAAAGACGTAGTCGTAGAAATGAAGCCGATGTGACACGTGCTTTGTTCAAAAATGGAAGAAACTGGAGATGTGAATGTGCTTCTCTATCGATCTATGACGCCACGCAGTGACCTTGGTGACCTTGGCGCGGGGCGGCGCGACACGGCGCCATTGCTCCGTACAAACACATATCATACCAAAGTTACATATTTTACGTAAAAGTACACAGTTCAGGATTTAAGCTGCGAACGTTCCTCATAAACTACAAGCTGAAATGAATCAGAGCGACATTGCCTGCCTGTACTGCGAAACTTTTATCAGAGATATAAACTATATACTTATCATTAAACTGTATTAAAAAGTACAAAGTTGTGGTATGCTCCATTCAGATAATTATCCACATTTACCCGTAAGGAATGAATTGTAAATCGTGCACAAAGTAGATTGGATTTGACCGAGAATGAATCTGTCCAACTCGTTGCATTATAGTACCATACATTACTATATTTTTATAACAGTAACTTTCGGACATCAATTCTGAACGTTTCAATTAAATGTATATAAATGACATCGGTCAAATGCAATGACAAAAAAATCCAAGCAAGAGAAATCGTATTTGAGCGACAATACTGACATCCATTTCCTCTTAAAAGGTAAAACTTTTCCACGAACACCATAATTTGTGCATCGGACTAGAGAATTAAGTTGGTGTGCGAATTTTCACGAGTCGGTTCCAAGTAGACATACATTTTCTTCGGATACATATATCTCAGATATTTTGTCATTATGTCGATATCGTACATTAGCTGCGATTAATTAACTGTTAGTAATATAGAATTGGTATGCGTTTATATTCGCTACGATGTACTGCACTGCAGGCCAACCGTTGGGATGCTCGAAACAACCGTGTTCATTGATCGATCATGAATTGATCGTACATTTGAATTTTTCTCAACAGTCGAAACTTGATTTTAAAGAATAGCGGATTTCGCAGTCCCAAGGCAACAACTTTTTACGTCAATAAAACTTGTTCGTGTGGTCTTTGACGTCAAATTGAAGTTTGCTCTAGTAAATGCTCGACGGCGACGTGTGTGAAATGTGTTTCACGTTTAGTCATTAATAACATATATATTAGTAATTTATCGTCGAAGAAGTTGTAATAAATGAGGCACTGGAACATTGAACATACTGAACAAGTGTCAATTATTCCAAAAGCGACAGTGCACGGAAATCCAAAGATGGCTGCAGATGGTGATCAACTCTGACTTGGAATCGGATTTACGATAACTCAAAAATAAGTGTATTTTTGTCGATATGTTTGGAAAGATTATTTGTTTTATAAGTTGTGCTGCATATTTTGCGTTTTCATCACTGACAGAAGTCGAGATCAGGAAATCACACCTGAATATCATATATTTGGTAAAGTGATGATGACACGAAATTGTGCCACTCGTTCTAGACGTTTAATATTATCGTAAATATATTGCGCAATAATTGATATTGCACAAAATTATTGACCGTCTGTAGATCATATCGAAAGATTGCACAATATATTGAGTTAACAAGAAAGTTCGATATTTATTGCGCAATAATGGTTGACTTCTGCAACGTCGTACTACAATGAGGAAGATCTCATTAAACATTTCACAATTTACTTTACGAGATGGCTAGAAATAAACAAATAAAACACAGACAACGGAAATTTATTTTAGAATGTATAGATCTGCATCAGACTTAATAGCTTTGTGGGATATTAAAAGCAATGAGTATAGTAAAAGAATTTTTTTAAAAATTAACAATACGAGCGTTTGCTTTTTAAATAAAGAGAGGAGTATTCAGATCCTGTTACTTAAAAATTTTAATTCGTTTCGTATTAACTATAGCAGTTGAAAGATTCTGCTGGAGTAGATGACGTCACAGAACCAACAATACGGTGTTTGGAAGAAATGAAGTTTCTAATAGGTCAGGAGGAACCATGTACGTCACAAAATAAACCAATAACTAAAGCAATTGCCACACAACTTGCTTCGTTGTTCCACAAGTTGACTGAACTAAGTTATAGGGCAATATTACAATGTGCGTGTCGTCCCAGCTATATATTGTGCAATATTATTGACGATAATATTGATCGTCTAGGAGCACCCTAGAAATATATTGTACAAAATTATTATTAATTTTTTCCCCCTTGTTTTGTTATTTATATATATTCTTCTATTAAAAGCAACCAACATTGAACAAATACTAAATGAAATTTCAAAATAGAATTCAAATGGATGCAAAACAAATAACATATTCACTCTTCACTAAAAACAAGCTGCAACAGATTCAGTTACACGCAGAAATATCATCACAAATTTACTACTTCCGTCATTCAACAAAAAAATATTGGAAAAAATTCCTTGCAAACGGAGACCCAAAATTGTTATTATTATGAACTTTTCTTTTTCTACTGGAGGAACGTGCATTTTTGCTGTGTTCACCATTTATCTTGTGGTTGAAAACTTCAAGTTTTACGATATTTTCCAAGAGTGCAGAGTCTTCATTTTATCTTGGGCGACAGAACACGAATTATCGCTGAAATGAAACAAGGTCGTACCACCGCCAGTTTCTTCTCGTCCGTCACAAAAACCAGCGACATTTTGATAGATATAATTTTACATTCAATTATTGTAACGTCGGGAGCAACACAATACATCGTTACAGTTTTTATTTATTCTTTTAACGGACGTTTTCGCCTGTAAATTGCGGAATTCATTTCTCCGAACAGATTTTGTATTGAATTAGGTAGCTTGTTGTGCGGTGGTAAATGGGGAAATTGTGAGGTCGACGTTGCCAGCTCTTTTGAGGTGCATATTTGCGCAGGCGCAAGGGCAACGGCGCAGCGTTGCCACCTTTCCAGGTCAGCTCTAACAAGCTACGTCGCGCGCGCTTGCCAGAAACACGGCAAAAATAACACGGACTGTCACGGTTCTATCACAAATTTTATATATATATATATTTGTGTGTGTGTGTGATATACCATTTGTTCAATTAAAGTACTCTGTTTTCGATGACAGAACTGTAATCGTGAAAACTACCCTAGCAGGGAATCACTATTAATTTTTGTCAATAGAAGCACAAAGATGAGAACTTTATGATTTTCAACTGAAGTTATGTTGTAGCCTCAAATAATCACAAATGTCATTATTTATGTCGGCTAATGATTGAGACATGAAAATTTAAAAGATTACTTCGAAAGAAATTACAATTGGCCTATCTTCGCACCGTTACACTGAAATCAAAATAAAGTTAAAAAACGTGCTCGGCATTTGCCTAAGGTGCAGGGAAACACTAGAAAACCTGCATAATCATAGATTGCACGAATAGGAAACTTTCAACGAAGTATCGCGCAGTTCAAAGATTCACACAATTTAACTACTTCAAATTGTGGGAGAACTATTTGTTGAAATGTTATTCGCATAACAACTTGAGGTTGAGAGAGGAGGAGAAATCATTAAGTATTGTTACAGTAATAAAGTTAAAAAAAAGCGCGTCGCGTCACAGTTGGTTAAACGTAATCCTGTAGAGCAAGTCGTTACAGAAAGGAACAAATCAAATTCTACCAATGTATTCTATTAGATTTAAAGTATGATATTGACGTTGTAAAGTAAGATAAACAATATTAGCTTCGTAGAGTATTAATTTTTTTATTTCTCTTGATTCGTGGAAGTAGTGGTATATTATATAAATTCTTCGAATTAATTAGGATCGCCACAAAAGTTTTTAGATCGTCCGTGCGATCTTAAGCACAGTTCAATATTGTGCCAAATTCTGCTGGTACGACAACTCCCGACGAACAAAGTGAAAAATCTGCTAACGGAAGCTGCCATGAAATTTTGTAACTGTATGAGACGTCCGTATTTGGAATATTTACGCCAATATAATTATTTTTGAGTTTGCTATAGGCAATAGTATACTCTCTGCTACATCAAGTACATATTAATTTTTGTACTTCGGGAAGGAAAACTGTGATACCAGACGTTTGCGGACAGTATGTATTTCTTATATAAAACTGTTTTTCTTTCGTTTTGTTTGAAGAATATTATCGTAGAAAAATGTAAATTATTTCTGCCCGCCAATCGACGATAATGGCTTTCCGAGGATAAGAATCAGTCTTTGTACGAATATGGAATACAATGTGAATGTCGATAAAGAAGTTGACAGAACCGTGAGCACAGTATCCGTTTAGGTCAAGAATAAGTCCCGTGACTTGCAGAACGTCGGTACATATTTTAAAACAGATTGCCGTATTCAAAAATATGAGAAATGAAGTAATAACGAACCACAGTTTTATTCGTGTTATCCGGAATGAAATCGTGTGTAATAGAAAATTTAGCCCAATTATATGCAAGGAAAAGTTAGTTTCCGAGAATCGTGTTATCTCGTGCCGTCTATACACTATACAATATACGTATACTTCTACGGGAACGTAAAAAACACGTGTCACAATATTCAGGCATGTCCGGGTCAATAGTTGCACCTACTTACAAACTTGCTTACAGTTTCTATGTTAATTAGCTTCGTGTTACCCTAACGATGCACATTTCACGAATAATCTCCAATTTGCAATAATACCGTTTTCTGATTCATTTTAATTTCCACTAAGATACGTGAAATAAAGCTATTTAGTTATTATTATAGTGATCGGCATCTACGAAGAAGACAAGATGTGACTAGATCGATTACGCTTCTCCTTCATACAAACGTATATTCGTGGTGATTGTTGAAAAGAATTCCTTCAAAGACTTATTAGTAAATTTTCCAGGTGTTTGGGCAATCGGTATCTACTGAAAGGTCTCGTCGTTCGTTAGTAGGCCTAAATACTTTTCGCAAACCATTTCCCCTTGTTTATTGCATGGAAAATGTTAACTCAATCTGGACTTACTTAATATTTTGAAGATGGACTCACGACATACTGATACTGCAGGTTGTACCTAACCGAAATTATGATTGTGAAGCCAATTGTCGAT
Source organism: Zhengitettix transpicula (assembly GCA_037074705.1). NCBI lineage: Eukaryota > Metazoa > Arthropoda > Insecta > Orthoptera > Tetrigidae > Zhengitettix > Zhengitettix transpicula. Next base: position 80,904,846 of record CM073595.1, on the reverse strand, counting down.
CTCAATTCGTGAATAGCCCTCATAATGTTGAAGTACTTGCTTAACATCCTGTTCTTATCTCACACTTCCCGTTCCTGCTCTCCTCAAAAAGATGCATTGTAGAAAAATTCACATCTTAACTGCATTAACAGAAATACATGCCAAGTCATTCGGATTATATACGAAGAACTACCGTAGACTTGAAAAAAAATTACAAATAAGTGATACTTCTACGGAGAATTTCAGTTTCTTTCTGAATGGACAAAGGAACGCAGTCAAGAATAAAGTTTAGCGACACTTTCTCATTTTTGGCCAATTTAATCAGTTTGAGCGCTAAAATTAATAAATAGTTGTATTACTTTTCAATTTGTGTAATTTATTATTTTATATTTATTTATTCTTTATTTCATGCGAAGTGTACTGTGCCATTGATATCTTCTTATCTACACCGTGATCTGCTCCTTCTTATCTTAAGTATTTGTTCAAATATTAGGATCGTCATAAATTGAAAGAATTCTTTAATATGCCATAATAGAATTTGAAATTGCAACGTACGATGCCTGAAAATGCAAAATCGTTTGTTGATTATGGTGGCGCGAATTTTTCTACAATGAGGTGTTCCTGAAAAGAATCATTCATCCATTATAATGAATAATAATGCTTTAATTTAAACACTTATAATAATTACGTGTTTAACAAGTTTCATTTCAAATTTCTGGGCAAGACGATTCTTGATTCCAATGTTTTATACATTTTCTTATTTACCCAAAACTTGAAATATTTTTTAACAAATAAATAAGTGCAAAACAAATTAAATTTTGCGATTTTCTATACAAAATTGTCATCTTGATCACTAATTATTTGTTTCGATATGATGAAAACGTAAAGCACCGAAAAAGAAAGACACACGAACACAAAAATTACGTAACATATTCAGGACCACTAGCAAACAAAAATTAAACTCGAGTATTTACGAATAATTATAGTATGTATTCTATATTCCACCCAACTGTGTTCCAAGGATAATTTTCAGCTTATGTCCTTATGAATATGATTTATTTTCATATGATATATCTTCTATATAATAAAAAGAAGGGTGTGTTTGTATATTAGCATTACACATCTAAACGTGTGGACAAATTACAACGAAACTTGGTACACACATTTTGAAAACACGGGAAAAAGCACTGTGCGGGTGATAAAGCTCTATCATAAGCACTAGTTGGAAAATTTGCAAAATAAAGATTACTGCGCGCGCAGGGACCGTGACGTCACAGCACACGTTCGTGCGCAAGAGGTGGCAGATAACTGCACAATAAAATAGTTCGTTTTACGTAATGATGTCCACCAGAAATATTTTGATTGAATTAAATTATTCAGTTATAGTATGGTTACATCCAAGGTAAAAAGAATTCAATACGTAAGGTTATCCGATCCGTGGAACAAATTAACGTTTTCTTGAGATACGCCTTTTTAAATAAATTGATTAAAAACCTCGCATGGCATATTTAACAGAACCACGGACCAAGATTCGCCTTTCGCCCAATCATATCTTGAGGAGACATACAATATTCGTCAAAACAATACCAAATATTTTTAATCATTATGATTTAATAGATTTGATTTTAAATGTGCAAAAATGAGGAATTATTTCAAGTTAGAATCTTGAGAATCTTTGGTTATGTGTATAAATAATTGTAATTTAATATCTTTTGATTGTAAATGTGCAAAGGCTGAGGCAATAATTTCAACTGAGAAATGTTGGGAATTAACGATATTACACAAAACTGACATTTTTCTATTGAAGAGTTGACGAATATAGTTATTTTTTTTTGCATTTGTCTGATACAATCAACCACAATTCGCACTTTAAGCTTTAATTTGTGGCCCAATATGGCGAGTATTTGTTAACAATCTGCAAGGCCTTACTCATGTTTATTTATTGTGAGTGCTCTGCGATGCTCGGGTACGTATTTATGATATAAGGCCAGAAAAGCATACAGTTGGACATTCTTGTCTTTGACAAGACAGATTTTACGGGCATCGAGAGGGTCACTTTTTTGAACTTTTACTTTTCACACCCCATATGATGTAACTTCAATCATAAACGCTATGACTCAGTATATTTTAATCAAGTGAAGATAAATTCAGCCTAAATCACTACCCGAACCCTAATAGTTTTAAAAAATTGATACATGTACCTGAACAAACTACAAATATTCCCAGTAACTTAAAGATTATAAACGAATCTCAGGACCCTAAGAGAGTGAAAAATACACTCGGTATTCTAAGAAAAGTAAAATTACTTAAGATTCCTTTAAATATTAAAATATACTGTCAGTGCCTTAATCGAGTGAAATATACAACTGGGACGTTGAGAGAGTAAAAAATACTCCTTATAAGAGCTAGTCGTGTTTTAAGCACCCACGCGTTTTAGATTGATCGCGGATCCTTGTTTTTACCCTACTTCACCCCGACTCCTAGGGAGTGAACTACCACTTAACCGGAAAATTGAATGTCAGAATTAAATTCGGTGAGTTCCATAAGCAGTGATTCGATAGCAATCTAGGTTGTATTGGAAGTAATCCTCACGGTAGGGGTTGATCACCGCCACAGTTGTAATCTGTCAACGCGTTTAAATTTGTATTAATAAAATGCGAACATAAATACATCCATTTTTATTATGTGGAAGATATAGATTGTTGTTGTCTTAGCAATAACAATGGTGTTCAATAAATCGACTGTTTGGAATGCTTCGAACTTAAATTATGGTTTCGAATAAAATTTTATACGACTGATAGATTTTATATAAGTTCTTATGACTCCTATATAACAATTAGACAAGAATTCTCAGCATGAAAATTCAAAAACTAGTTCCACGCTTAATAATTAGATAAATGCTTCTGCTACTCTTCCCGTATTTTTGTAACTTTCGCTAACACGATATTCAATTATAGACATGTTTCACTTAGTCCACGGATGTATTAACACGTAATCAGTTTGCTGAATCGGATGAAAATTAGCTGGCGCCCAATTTATTTCATATATGGTTAAAATAATGTTTGAGCAGTCGGTGTGTGGCTTGAGAAAGTTGGATTTAGAGCATTCGCAGGGCGTTGTTCTTATAGAATGGTCCTAAGAAAACTTATGGATATTTTTTGATGGTTGTTAGGAGACGCATCAGTCAAGTTCGTTCCGTGAAAAATGGTATAATAGCTAATTCTCACCAACAGATAGCGTTAATGCTAGTGGAAGGAGTGGATTTCGATGGAGAAGGTCGGGTGGCTGTTTGGCCGAGTAGACTTATACAATATTTTAAACAATTGATATACACTATTGAAGTTGTTCCACGGAAACTGCATGCTTTAGAGAATTCGGGGGCAGAAAAAATTGGACTCAAATTTTGTTGGGTGTAGCATTGGGGTCACAGTAACACCAAAACATCTTGGGCGTTGACGATAATACTGGCGCCAGATAATTTTTTACGGAACTACCAAAACAACCCAAGTTACTTTTTCATAAACTTTAGCAATGAAATAAAAATTATCCCCGTAAACGTGGTTATCAGAGTATTTTACACGTCTATCCAACACGGAGCCCTTTTGGGAAATCAGTTACGGGGGCTCCTGTACGTACGGTGTTCATGTTTACAGGCCGGTAAACAAATGGTATATATTAATTTTCAAAATGGCCCAATATTTCATTAACACAGAAACCTTCAACTTGTCTAAAAGTGCTGAGATATCAAAGCACTGTGCCAAAATTTTAAAACATCAATAACAAAGACAGAAACCATTTGAACTGACATGTCGATATTTATCGAAAGTTAAAGTCAATAATTTAAAAATTGACTCACGTCTATTACAACTTATATTGATACTATGGAGTAATTGTAAATTCAATATTACAGACGGGTTCCTTTTGGTTTCGTCAACAAATTGGGTGTCTGCAGTTTTTCTGACTAAGGAATTCGAGTATTACGGCCATAAAGTATGAGGGATCAGATAGTAACGGGCCAGAAACTGTAAAACAAGATCTAGGAGACGCAGACTGCCTAAAACGGAATCCGGCATAATTACCCGGAGTTTATGTTGAACGAGTTTGTGAAGGAGAAAGAAACAGACAGTCTGATGTGGTTAAGGAGAAACATTTAGTCCAAGTTAGTCTGAGTGATTGGAGGAGAAACATTTACTCGAAGTGGGAGTGAGATTTAATTTAGTTGGAGAGGTGATATTTGTACAATAAACACATTTGATTGTGGTGTGCGAGAATCACGCTGAACCATCTGGGGTCTGTACGCTGTACCTACAGTATTCCTCTGCAAATCAGCAGACAACACAATAACCCGGTAACGGAATAACAAAAATTAATAGTGTAAACGGGACAGAGCTGAGACAACACCCTGTGTTAACAAGTTCTCATCCGCAAAGCCAAACGTTTTTAACTAATCGTTCAAATTGTGTTTAAATATTTACATAAACCAAATTGTAATGTAAAATAATTTGTAAAACCCCAAAACTTATATTACAGTGTCAAATTCAGAAAATGGATTTTTTTAAATTTTGACAGTTCTGATATTCATTGAAAATTTCACTGTATTCTACCGAGGAGGCAGATAAGATTGATAATGTCTGGACCGCAGGTGCGTAAGTCTTTGTATTTCATTCGATTTTCCGTAAGATAGACACGTAACATGGTGGAAACCCATACACACGATTTCATAATTCCACGATGAACATATAAATACATTTTAGACAAGTTTAGTAAATTAAATATTGAGTCATATTGAATAGTCTGTTTTAATAAAATTATATATGGGATTCCTGTTGTTAAGTTGTAAATGTTTCTGTAAAATTGTTTTTCTGTGTACACATAACTGTAGCAACATTGCCGAAAGCTACTCCAAATTTTAAATTAAAGAATTTGAAAACGATGAAATAGTTTCTTTTCAATTTGGTGACTGATGTAAACATTAGAATTAATACAAAAATTAACTAATTAACATTTGTCAGTCTTCGTAATAAAAATTAAAAAATTATTGAAGAAAAATGTAACGTGTATTTTTGTAACAGTATTAACACGTATCACCTACACTCCGACTTGAAAGCTGATAAATAGCCGTTCGCTGGTTAGTCTTTCGCGACTTAGTTGTTGTACGGTCAACCCTTTTTGATAAAATTTTATTTAAATATCACTTACTGACTGCGCAAGTTTTCGTATCGGATCAAGATCCCGTTTACCTACGCGATAACGCTAACTGCATTCTTTTTAAATTTATTCTTTCTTAAAAATTAAATCCGACGATTTTGAATTTGTGTTAACTGAAACGAGTAAAAATATAACTTGGGCACTTGATACTCCTGTCCTTATGTTCGCATGGTTAATTCTGAGGGTGTTGGGATGTGTATTAGTTACATTGTTTCTTTTAAATTTATTTGACAAAACTTTTATCCAAAGATTATTTGTTGGTTAAATATAATACAATATATACAAATTTAAAATATGTACATAATTTACATGGTCGCATGGTAATTCGGTTAATCCAGCAATTAACCTAAATTTTGCAACATGTGTATCAGTTGGTTTGAATGCATCTGCCATCCGTGATTTCCAAAAAATAACACGCAAAAAGTGTTACTAGCTTTCAAAGAAGAACACATGACCAAGAGAGCATCCGTTCACCTCGATTTTATAGCCGATTATGTAAATAACGAGTTTCCCAACCGAGCATTAAACAACTACAAATGATCTCTGAAACAGCGCCCACGTGTAGCAGTTTCATTGTTTACATGCAGATTTGAATTGCATCATCTACTCTTGGAGCCCCAACTGATACAGACTTAATTTCTTTTCCCGAGTACTGAACTGAACTATTTCCAGTACAATTACGTATATATAAAGTATTTACCTAAATTATTCGTTTTTACGTAAAACTTCGTCATTTACTTACTATTATATTTCGTTGCCGACCTCGTGTGGCGTAGGGGTCAGCGTGACTACCTCAAATCACAGAGGTCCCGGGTTCGAATCCCGGCTAGGGCATGGATGCTTGTGTGCGTGAGAGAAACGTCAGCTCACATACTAAGTTAATAATAACCAGAGCTGTTTATGCGACTGTAAATAAATCAACATTTTAAAAAATTCGTCAATCCCGTAGGAATATTTCACCTCATGAACACATTTTAATATTTGCTCGAAAAAAGTATTGTATTTCGGTATCGTAGATATTAGAAAGGAAGAACTGGAAAAGAACCGTTTAATTTATTTCGTTATCATGTAAGTCTTCGGCGAGGAGGAAGAAGATCTCAGCATTACGAAAAGATAAATGAAATAAGAAAATCAACTTCAAAACAAAGGTGCATAAAGGAGAATATTTACTAGACAGCGGAAATACGTACGTATCAGTTGTAAGAATAAGAAAGTGTTTAGTGCGCAATTTAAGGAAGGAAGGTCAGACTGACTGTGCAAAAGATTTACATCAGTAGGATGTCTGGATTGTCAAATTTTGCTTCACAACAGAGTTATTTGTTTGTTTGCGCTATATCAATAAACTGTATGATCATTCTTCGTAGGAGCAGTAATGAGGACGTCAGAACCGCAAGTCTTCTCCACATAACGACGCAACGAGATCGACGAATTTAGAAAGCGAATTGCTGAACAACCGCCTAACTCTTCTTTCTTTCGCTTTATATCTACGTAGTTATTGCGTTTCAAACAATACGAATTACAGTATTAAACTATAGTCCCGGAAAGTAAAAATTCGTCTGACTTCCTGTAGCTAGTTTAACGCATTCCTGAAGACCGTTCTTCAATTATCATTTGACAAGAACGTTTGAATTAATATGTATTGAAGTTTTGAAATGACAATATAATCTCGATTTTAAGTGCATCTCTTCAAATCGTTCGCAGTTGTTTAGCCAACGTTATAAACTACCGCAATGTAAAGCAGGACAAGTTTTTTTAAGTTTTTGAATGAGAATCCCAGCGACGCGCAAACGAACGACTTGGTGTACAATACGTGGATTGTATTCGCTAAATAAGGTCAAAATCCTTTCTGTAAAATATACATACACGCTGTAAAGCTCAACACGAAGACAATAAATTACAAACTTGCTCGGAAATTAATTTCGTTTAATTATGAATGCAACAGAGGGATAAATGAAGTGTACAGTAAAGTCGAAACGTAATACCGATAGCTTACAAACTGCAATGTAACGGTAAAATGCCAAAAAAAATGTCCGGAAAAATGCGTAAGAAAATATTGGCGAAGGATTATTCCGGCAAGAAATTGACAAAAGTATATATATGAAAGAAGCTAAGGCGAGCACAGTATCTAAATCAAAGATTTGTAACATTAAGAACTAAGATGTAAAGAAAATTTCTCTCAGTGAACGAAATAGAGAAACCCATCAAACTAATTATATTACTGACGAATTTAAATGTTTTAATAAATGAAATTATTATAAAAGATACGTATTGCATTATATTTAACAATAGTTTAGAGCTAGGTGAAGGGGCAAATTTCAAGATTGCAGCACAAATTTTCTTGTCACAATATAATTAAGATTAGGATACACTAGAAATGCAAATAGGATGTTTTACTGCCATATTAAATAAAAGTGAATATGATTCGAGTATATTTCGAGAAATAGATAAATTAGAAACCGCGGAATGCTCAGTCACGAAGAAGAATACCTTCGGAGAGTTGCCACGTTTCCGAAGTACAACTAAATGCTGTACCTTAAAATGGGTTAACGACAGTTACTAACCCTGTATGAGATTCAAGTTGACATAAGAGTAGACATCGTATAACGAGCTTTAATTATTCCCAGACACGTGCACACGAGACAACTATTTCGGAACTAATGATCATATCCGCTTAACAAAGGCATATGTAGAATTGCAGTTATATGAAAATTTAGAAAACACCTTGCATTGAGTGGTGTTTCTTAGTCGTTCCAAATTATTCATTCTCAAGAATGATTTATTATGGAACAGTAAATAAATGCAAGTCGTGTTGTTTGAAGCCAAGCCTTCACACCTCCACGTGAAATGCGCGACCAGGTGTCAACTGCTTACAGCACGACGTCCAAGATCCAACTTCTGGAAATTAATATTAACTTGAAGTATACTTAATGATATCACCGCAACAAACTACAAGCGACAATTCAAAGTGTAGCCTGGGCCGAATCTTATCCTCTCGTAAATATAATGCTTCTTTAAGTGATCTCTTCTGAAGTAGTTGCTCTCGATGGAGTACAGTCGTGCAATTTATTGACTCAGATTTGAATTCTACGTATTTTCAGTCTAACTGCACATTTCGTTTGAAAATCTGGAAAGAGCTACAAATCAGTTTACTTCTCATGGTAGTCGGCATGTTGTTCGATTTATCACCTTCTTGATTAACGTTCCAAGCTAATTTTACGTAAGACCTAAGACTAGCCATTTAGTTCCCCCAATGAGCCGTTTCAATCTATGGTTCACTGCAAACGAATTCTCTCTTTATCTAGAGAATCTAGAACACAAACACTTTAACCGGAGTCCTGACGTCACAAACTTCAAAATCATATGTTGTGGTGCAGGTGCAAGCCTTTGTTTCGTAAACTTGGGATTTTAACTTTGCCTTGTACTTATATTCTAGAAAATTTAAGGTTTGTCTGGAGAAACATCAATTTATACAACACTAGAAATCGCTCCGACACATCGCCTAAGCCTTTTCGTTATTCCGGGATAAATCTATATAACTATAACAACTAAAAACTTTAAGTATACAAAATTTATTTATAAAGAGTTGTAAATGTTTGTTAATGAATGGAGCTGAAAGAGTTCCTAGATAGGAAGGGCAGATTAGTCAAACAGTTTCCTGGTATCCTATCAAGTTCTGTTATTATTTTACAATTGTAATCTTGTACAATTCAATTGCGGACTTATTATCTTTTTCATGTTCGACGGGAATCGATGTAAGATTAGTTGCTGGAAACTCCATCGAATGAAAATTGAAGATTAACACGTTGACAGAATCTCTTCGCGGAAGCCAACTACGAGTTAATTCGTACGCAGACACGCCTCACTAAAGCTGAATCATGAATACGCGTCCATATTCGTCAGTACAAAGGCTGGTGGACTTATTTTTTTCGGATGAGTTCCTTGCATTACTGGTGTAACAAACAAATATATATGCTGCGCAAGAAATTGAAAAACGCAAAGCAATAAAAACATCTAATAGGTTATCAAAGTGGCAAGCCTGCAAAGAGAAGCTAGCCTTTTGTGTGGAAGATTATTTAAGAAGTTCCACAAACAATAAAATATTATTTTATTTCTTGAGTTTGAATTAATTTTTATAATTATATATTTTTTTTCGTTTTTTACTAAATTTTCTGTTGATGCAAGACAGCATTGATTTATTGTTCTTTTTCCAGAAGCCAACTATCAATATTAGCACTGATATATTCCGAGTTTAATCGTAGCTGCACAAAAATGATTAGTAAACAAGGACGAGATAACTCGTAGTTGGCGTCCTAGAAAAGAACGCAGTCTGCGAGTTATCTCGTAGTCGGCAGTCAACGTGTTAATATAGTTACATTTTTTAAATTAATGTTATATTAGTATCTTTACCGTTGCTATAAATTACATAATTTTTTCTGTAATTACAGTGTTTTTTGAACTTTGTAATTGCAATATTTTATTCTTTTCTTTTAATCTTATATTATGACGTATCGTATTTCCTCGACCGAGGACTAATGGAATGAATAATAAATTTAAATCTAAATGAGAAAGTGAGGTCGACGACGTATTGTAAATTTAGTCGTGTATTTATTTCTGAGCATCGTAAAACAGAATGTACTGACGTCACGCACGTTCTTTTACACTCTGTGAATTGTTAAGTAAAAGTAATGCTTGGCATAATATTCAGGTATCGATCAGAACAAGCACACACGAGAAAGATCACATAAGGAAGTTTGTTTAGAAAATGAAATGTGGACGGACGGCGCGGCACATCAGTTTCCAGGAACATCACGTCACATCTCTTCCAGCTATTTGATCATAAACAGCACGCACCTCCTGTGAAACTCTTCCATAGTCGCACTTGTCAAAGGCATCACAATTTGAAAACTACAAATTGCTGTTTACATTTCACAATGTATATGTATATATATATATATATATATATATATAACACTTAAGGAAAATGTGACTAGGTGATATTAAATACCACATTTAGATAGGAAAGAGAGACAGCGATGCCGACGTACCTGAAATCAATAGTTGGTCCAGTGTGGCTTAGGTGAGAGGGCCTGAGCCCCCCTTCGTCAGAAAGGAAGATCTGAACATTTCTATGGCCCTTACATTGTTTTCGGTAATACCGATGGTGCTATCTTGTGATGGTAGATAGAAATAATTAAAAAAACTACTATTTACAAACATTTATTTCGATGTGCACGACTTTTCCATCTCTCTATTTTTGCTTTCTGACCTATAAAGTAAATAAATATGTTAATTTGGCATTACATTCTGTATACATATGTGACGGAAGTTTTTCTTTGGTAGAGCTAAATGTGACAAAACCAATTAAGTTTACACGTGAAATTTATGGTAACTGTAGAGCATTTCAACTGGGAAATTTATTTTTCACTTCACACAAATCAGCACGTGACGATGTCACTTTGTAAAAGCTACACAGTAATTCACTAACAATGATCCATAGTCCAGATAGTAAATTCGTTCGCGGTTTACGGGCTTTGCTGACAAACTATCGAAAATGGTGGTATTCGTTTCTTTTATACGTGCATCATGAAGAAGTCGTCCTTTTCAGGTGACCGTGACAAATGCCACGATGGGGTGTGGGGGAGGGGGATCCAGTATTTCCACTGCATTCAAACGCTATGCTTTAATTTGCACTCCACCGAGAAATTCGGTGGAAAATCTCCTCTGAAATGCGAGTGGATAACAAAGACATGTATCAGAAACAAACCAGGATGTGATGCGTTCCGACTTTCTAGATGCTTATATATAGACCAATACGTTCAGGAACTATCTAAATTTACATCATTCGGCAATAACCAAAGTGCGACAATTATTTCGAAGAGTGCTTAAACTTTTCCATCGGTGGTGACATAAAAATTGTGTTGAAAGCAAATTGTAAAACTTACCGCATACACCAGATGTTTTGCAGTCGGTCGCCAGCCTTTCGATCCAAACGATCCCAGTGATTTTTCTGAATGAATAAAAACACTATGTTAAGCGCAATCGCGATACAACCTTCGACTTGAGACATGCATAAACTATGAGTCAATGTTAATGTCCACTTACATGAAAAAGATACAATACAGAATCGTAGAAACTTCAACTTGGGTGTAACTGCTATTACCAACCCGGTATGAATGACTTCCTCCAAATACGACAAATTCCTTCATCGATTTGATAAGTTTCTTTTTTCGAAACTTGATTATTAAATTTTTATTTTATTTTTTTAAATTCAGTAGGCTCTTATCGTCTTTATTCAAAATTTAAAATATTTTTTATGAGCGTTATTACAACATCGGTCACGCGTAAAAAGCAACACAAAGGCGGCAGAAATGGAAATTGTAAATACGATATTGAATATAGCACAGGCAAACTCATTTACAGCGATTACGAGGTAAAATTTTAAGAATAAGGCAAAATATGTTATATTCAAACGTCTCCGACGAAACATCCATTTATTCAAATCATTTGCAGTCTTCGTGTATTGTTTACAAGGAAACGTTTGTTGTGGGAAGCAGCAGGAAAATGCCAATAAGATTAGACATCTTATTATACATGAACTAGTCCCATTAGACCTTAATCAAATAACTAAAACTATGAAGATATTTTTTGCATCCTTATCAGTTGATCTTTGAGGGTAAAAGTTCAAATAAATATAAAAGAGAGCCAGAAACAATGTACTTATGTATTTTTTAAATCAGATTAAGTCAACTGTGGAGTTGTTTTTCAAAGAAACGAGTACCTGCAGATCGATAACACATCATCTGCCTGATGTAGGGAGATCAAAAGTAAATCGTTATTTATGTTTTATTAAAAGGAAAGAATCTGAAGTAGTTAAAATTTGGTTATTGCTAAACGCATTAGATTCTGTGTGGAATAACTTGAAATTGATTTGTTGTCTCTGTGATAGCCTCGGTAAATTCTTTATCTATCACGTATTTCTTTTAATAATTCAAGTTTAATACGAGCTTTTCGATGATGGCCAGGACGTTTTATCAGCTCAGGTGTCCAAACTTCACGCCACTCTTGAATCGATTATTTTGACAATACAACGGAAACGAGAATCAACAATGAGCTATAAACGAATTGCATGTAATTTTTAGTATGCAGTGTTGGAACACAACCTGCATTTCTGTCTTTCAGTCTCGTAACACAATTATGTGGAACTTGGTAAGAATAAAAAATATTGTAAGAAAATTTATTTTGTTTACAGACAGCCTCAACCTTTACACTGAAGTTATCGGGTACAACATTTCTAACACCATATTCACCGGGAAAACGTACGGAAAATAAACACTAAAGTACTAAAGATTTTTACTTTTATGTTTGTTCATTAGGATGTAAGGTAAGCAAGTGCATTTAAAATAAAGTAAACAAACAACTTGCGTTCGTAATTCAACCCACTAGGATTTTTTGACGCATAAACTCACTTTTAACAAAACCCTTTCATTTCACCTCAAGGTTTATGGTTACCATATATATATATTTTGAATACAGGTCAAACCGAATTACAAGACTTTCTCATAACCAAGGACCCGTATTACAGCTTCCTCATTGAGCCATTCGATGCAAATGAACTGATGTTTTTAATTGATGCCAAGTGACGAAACCGTACTAAAATATAGAAGTTCCGATAAAGTCATGTGTTAGAACTTACCCTTTGAGTATTGTCACATAGAAATCTAATTAACTATATGCTTTCCTGGTCATTATGTCAGTTTAAACTTGCCGAACCTGTAAATATTGTGGAAGCACAGATTACTGACAATGAGTCGTTTTCTAGGATGCTATTTGCAAACAAAAAATGGCCACGTTATGACATCTATTTATTTGCAGAACGAAAGAAATGGGATAGGACTGCGCAAATTGAATGCCCGTTTGGAGAAATGAAGTTTCAAGCGACTTTCATGACGTCACATGGTTTGATTTCTCAGGACTGCCAACACGACGGATTCAAAACCAACACCCATTTTTATCGTCTTTCGTCCCATAATATTGCGTTTCAGTTGACATACGAAACTAGGTTACACCTTATAATACAGTTCACTTTTTAAAAATAGTAAATGGAAGTTGAAACCGAATGAGCATACAGTTCCTCTATCTATTCGCTTTTCGGAGATCGTTTAGACTCCGTGGCCTTTGCTTCCACTTGTCGGGAAGATACAGTTCGCTCTAATGATTGCAGTTTTTGCACATTTGGGTGATTATCCGTTATGTACATTTTGAGGTGAAATCCATGTATCGCAAATCCTATGATTGCGTACTTGTACTGCTGGTTGCTGTTGGTCCATTCTCTGGTCATATAAACACCTAATGCAGCAACAGAAACATTAGGGCAAATTTGTACCAAGCTCTTGAAAGAGTGGATACGATCAGGAACTTTACGAGAACAGTGGAGAAGGCTACACGGAAGACACTATACAATGGAAATTAATTCGTACAGAGGAGTGACTAGGGAGCACTACCTTCAAAATATTCCTGAAAATGATAACAGAGAAACTGCCACCCTCACTGAACACTTCATACCAGAATACTAATTCTGATTTAGGAAGGGAAAATCCGCACTGCAGGCAGAAACAATATTACTACGTGAAACAGATTACGAAAATGCATTTGATTGCATAGACAGAGGAAAACTGATACAAAAGATAGAAAGTATGATAGGGACCGGTCAACCCATAACGAGAATAATTCAGGACATCAAGAGGAACAATTACCTCCAGATACCAGACGAAGTGACGAAAACAGAGGAAATGAAGCAAACAAACGGAGTGCAACCCAAAAGTTCACTGCTCTTCAACATAATGACAGTCGATATTGGAAAGGAAATGAGAAATACAACGCTACTAATGTACGTGGGTGACAATGCATAAAAAGCTACAGAATGATTTAAACGTGTTGCAGCGATGGGCAGAAGAAAATAACAAACAGAAAACAGTAGAAATAGTATTGAGGAGCGGAGGCAGAGTCACGACGAAAGACAAAATCATAATAGGAGAAAAACCACTTGTAAATGGTCAGCAAATATAAATACCTTGGATTGACACCACAAACACACACACAATCCTTCAACGCGCACGTCCAGGAAAGAACATCAGCCGCTATAAAATCCATGTTTACTATCACTGACATCACTCAGCTAAAACTGGAAACAGCCATGAAACTTTTCAGAACGTCTATTTCCCAATACGGAATCGAAATAATGTGGGAGAATCTGACATCCAGCAACATGGAAAAAACTTGAAATAGTGAAGGTGCAGGCAAGAATTCGCCAAACAGAATGGTGTACACGCTTCCTTCCTGGAAGAAATCAGAACAAACACGCTCCTACCAGCAACAACACTCTACGTCGAAGCAATAGCTCGAAAGAAGCAAAACTTCTTTATGTCATACTCATTTCATGAAAACGTATAAAACAAGTATCAATCTACGTTTTTGCATTTACACTTAGCCTGACTGGGTCAGACAAGATAAATGACACTTTCAATAGTATACAAAATCAAGTCAAGAATATACATTTACAAACTTTCCTAATCATGAAACACAAGAGAACTTGTATTACGAATACATAAACATATCTTAAAACAAACAGTAATAATCTTTATGCTTACGTACCATGAAAAAATGACAACTTAAATTCCGTTGCATAAATAATGCTAGAAGTGAAAGAAATATTAAATTGAATGAAGTTGATTGTAGATTCATAGACAGGTAGTTAAAATGTAAGTAATTACAGATCGAAGGCTTTCCCGGTGAAGAGAATTTAGAAAGTACTTCGAAAAACCAATACTGCACTCTCGATAAAATCGTTTATTATATTTGGTACCTTTAGACTCCGTGACTCATAATCATTCAACACAAAATTCTCTAGCATAACATAAGGTACAATCACAATTGGTAAAAATTGGAAAAGTAGCGAATAATTCATACCTTTTCAAGAAATGTATAAGATGGAAGTTAAAATATTGATACCTTAAATCAAGATAATGTTAGTTAACGTCTGTATTAAGAATTATTTGCATATAATTGGTCACAAACAGACAAAAAAAAACAGAAAATTCGTGCAACGTTTTTTTCTTCCAATTGGTAGAATTAATTAATGGCATAAAAATTGAGATGAAATTATTACAACTTCCTTTTTAAATTGGTAAAATAAATATTTCGATTTGTCCTTCGCAAACTAGTTTTTTTAAGAGTAACTGATCGGTCAGGAATGGATTCGACAGTCCGTTTTTGAACTGTTGAAACCCAACAAGGATTTTATTGTTGTGAAACATTAATTTCCAAATAATTTTATAACAGCTCGGTTCCTGCACAAAATGACAGCTTTATAAAAGAAACCAATGAATGAAATAAAATGTACTAAGGTACGGAAATTAGTTTTTGACGTATCGTAACAGCAGCATCTAACTTATCCAGTGGATCAGTACAGACACGCATCTACGGCTACATATCTCAACTATTCTCTTCTTCAGTGAGAGATCATGTTTTAATAAAAAATATATTAAAAATTAAAAAGTGCTTAAAATTATTGGTTGTTTTCTCGTCACGCATAAGAGCCGATTTGCATTAAACTTTACAAATTGATTCCTTCAATTAATTTCACAATAACATTCTGCCGAGCACACAATACTGAATGAACCCAACAAATAATATAGTATTTGACATTATTTAAGACCATAGATATCTGCTTATGTTGGGAATTTGTGCGATTCCGACACTTTACAGAGCGCATCACGTACCTTAGCATATCTCCCTTAACGCCCCCCGGGGGCCACTCCTACACACACACGTCCTGTCGCTTGTATTCCACAGAAACATTTAAGCTTTGCAACAGTGATATTTCCTACAAGTTGAGGAATTGAAATATGTTGTGTATAGAAATGAAAAGTATGGTGGAGAGTGATTGACATTGCAATCGTATCAGTCAACATTTTGTACAGGCTTCAATAAGTAATGTTTGTTTCAATGTGTAAATTTACAGTTCCATGTATAGTGTGGGTGCAGATAGTGTATAACTTACTATCTACATGGTGCTGACGTTTCTTTGTAGATACTTAAAATTGATGTTTTCGTTCATTGACTTAAAATTCTTGCATATACCGATAATGCGTGTTCATTCCATCTATAAAATAATACAAAGGTTTGTGCACTGTTGAAAGCTTATATAGAGGAAACGGCTTGGAATGACATCGAAATTCGTATTCAATTTATCGACGTATGTAGCAAAAGATGAACACTCATTCAAAATTAAACAGAGAAGCCAACTGACGTGGGTAAATACTTTTTCGTAAATAGGACCGTAAAAGACTGGAATGTTTGCCTGCAAGGCATTTCCGAAAAATGCGAAATCATTTAGTCAGAAGTAGGAAAATTGTTTAAGTTAAACATTTACTAGTGTTACATTTATCCTTAGTATGGGTGCAAAGATTTGTATAAAATATATGTTGCCACCGGGCACCGCCCATTATGACGAAATAAATCTATGTATCTAACATTTATAAAATGCAAATAATTTAAAACATAACTTCCATAATAAATCGACAGGAATATATGTGAAGAGCGGAAATGTCACGGCACAATATTCTACCTGATGACGACGATGATGATAATCGCAGACACGTTGTGTTTTGACAAAAATTTGATCCAGTTGATAAACCGAGAATATTCATTACATGTAGGCTTTTTACAGATATTTGTTGGGAGATGTTTTAGTTGGTTCAGGACACAATTCACGTTTTGCCAGAAACAACTTTTCGCCTGAAAAATTTGCTCCAAGTTATTTTCCTCCCATTTTAATTCGTTTGACTGATTTAATCCAGAGTTTTTCCTTCCAAGACTCAAACATTTGATTCAGTTGCCAAATGAGATATATTTTCTTTCTACGGCTGGGCTGAAACAAAAATGCTCCATTATAGTATGACTGACGACAGAGCAAATTCTTCAGATTCAAAACGAATACACCTATCTTTAAGGCCTAGTACTCACTTGTATAGAAAGTCAAGTGATTTATATAGACCTGTACAGGAACTGTTTTAAGACATGTATATAGACAGTCTAGAGACTTTACCATTTTTCACGATTACAATATTAAGGCTAATGTAAACACTTTTCTTTTGCAAGGGATAACTATGGAAACGTCGCGTTACAATCGTTGTGTCACCCGGGTGGAGATCCGAGAAGTTTTACTTCAACGCTTCCGAACTCTTTCCTAATCGTATGAATATTCGATGGAGGTACCGCATCCTGTGTTATTTTAGCTGGCTGTATTGATCTCGCAGCTCCAGAAACGCGTGTCCCGTGAGAGGGTCCTGGAGCTGGAGTCTGCCAAGTGCGTTCCAGGAAGGCGCCAACTCCTCCCCCTTTAATTAGGCACGATTCCTCGAATGATTTCTGACCGCTTGCGACACGTTAATAAGAAATAATGAGGACGCGTAGCTTTCGGAATCTGGTCGTGCGGTGTCCGTTGGTTCATAAGTTGAAACGGTTCTGAACAAGACAAATTCGCACGCGCGCCAAACCATCAAGAAATACGCAATTTCTGTTTGAATGCTACGTGTAAGAGGAATTCACAAAATCGTTAGGTGAGGTCATTCTGATGAATTTTTCATTATTTTAACACTTTCGTTTTGTACATTTTAGGACATATATTTGAAATTTCATCATTAAGCTGTCCAGAAAAATATGACGTTTCAAATCATCAATTCTTCTGGTGTATGTTTCGACAACAATATTATCCAAGACGATTTCCGTACAACGCGTATGTGCATCTCAGATGGACTGACCAAAAAAAGAGGCAGATATAGTATCGTCGACTATTAATATTTTACAACGTCGCTGCCTGCGGAGAAAACACGGACGGAAAACCGGTAAGACTTTCCTAATTAGTGATAGACTTCCATTAAAAGAATCGTTGAACTTGCTGGAACATATCACCTAAGGAAATATAATCCATAAACTTGGCGTGAATTAAAATAATTTTTTGCGGAAGCTGACATTTGGAATACATGAGACGTTCAAAATTATCGAAAACGAGAAACTGAAAAATTTGGTCTTCCGATATCTTTACCCGTGATATAAATTGTTTCCAAATTTCAATTATAACTGGAGTTATAAGTAGTAGCCAAGCGTTTTTCTTCACCGTGTTTCATAAGAAAACTTGTATGTAAACCGAAGACTGACTACATAGTTGAATCCTATGTGGTATGTGCGTAATTTCGTCGTATAATGACAAAGTAATTGGTACAAAACAATCCACTGATTCTACGCTATCGTCTGTAAACTCCAATAAGAGCATTCTTGGTAGGCAGAATACATCAGTAACAGAAGTTCGTAATTGAGAGATAATAAAATGCAAAGGCAAGAAAAAATGGAAATATATATAGACCTGATTGGATTCGGTATCTCAATCTGTGGGTGGCAGCGGTCACGGAGTCAAAACTCGCTTTCGGTCAACATAATCACTTAAGAAAAATAGTCTACAACTACATTTGAAAATAATTCGTAATCCTCTAAATTTTGTAAGGATACCGTCCATTATATAATAAATACTTGTGATAATTTTATTCTTGAGAAAGAGAAATTACGTCTCATATCACATATTTAAGAAAGTATTAACACAAACTTTGCCACTGGCACAAAAAGTGCTTCGTGTGGCCCGTAAATTGTCTGTCAAAATCGGCGAGTCCAGGATATCTGTAAAATTGAAATTTGCATTCAGTTCAATAATCGACGACAGTTTGAAATGTGAAATGTTGTCCTACTAAATTCTTACGCGAATTCGAAATAAATGTCTATAAGTTTTCAATATATGGTCCATAATTCGTAAATTAGGGTCGCTGGGACGGTTATATAGCTCGGTTACACGAAAATTTATTTGTAATTCTCGGAAAATAAATTTTACATGTGAAAGAAATACATAATTTCATCAGTGCACCTCTCACCAAAACATTGCAGTATGTAACAATATTTTTCGCCATTGATATTTAATCTCGCGATAGAAACTAAGAACTTACAATTATTAAATATTCCTGAAGATGTTGCAAGTGGATGTCGTTCAAACGTCACTTCACGTCATTTCAAATTCTACGTACGAAATATTCACGGATCCGTTCAATAGAGTGAGAAAATAATTAACCTGTAGACCATAATACTTGAGATATTATACACGAAAGTGAACAGAAAGCTCAAAATATCAGATCTGTGAGAAAGACGGGAACAGATTTGTTCATAGTTCTAAGAGTAACATGAAAAGGCGGGAAAAGAAAATTAGGAAACTACTCAGGATAATCTTATCAAGTGCTTGGATGGAGTGCTGACATTGGTCCATTAACAAGAAACAATGTTGGTTGTTTGAATCGGCAATTCTGATAATTTTGACCGTAAGTAGCTGGTTCGTTTTACAAAGACGGACACTTCAATTTTTTTAGAAAGGTGTTATAGAAAAAAATTGTGTTCGTGGTGTAATGCAACATATTAGTGAGTAGAGTCGCAATTAACCTTTACAGCTCATAGAAATCCCTTAAATTTATTTTAGCACTAAGAGTTCCTGGGAAAGGAGTCCTCATTAACGTTTATTGCGTAGAAGGTTGATTACGAGCTGCTCGCGCTAAACTCTTCCATACACCAACTTGCATTCGCAAACATCTTCATTATCTAAGATACTACGATTTTACACCAATTGATTTAATAATACATTAAAATGTATAGTGTTTCAGAAACTATCAATAAGACGGAAAAACGGATGTTTGTGAATTGCCGTGCATAATGCAATTAATAATATTTTGTTTCCATTAAACGAGTTCATGTCCATAGGAAGCTTTTCATTGTTGCCGTCGAATGCCTTACTATTATTAAAACGTCTACTCTTCTATAACTTATGACCGTTTATGGAAACAAAGGGCAATGACTTGACCTGATCGCTGTAAACAGATCGGAAGACGCCAGCAATCAAAAAGGTTTCAAAATATCTTCAAAATCCGAAGAACGTAAAAAAATGTACTATCAAAATTCACATTTTACAGCCACTTGCTCATAATCAGGTTATTAGAAATTTTTTATTTCCTCAGTCTTTGGTTTTGCCGTAACGACAGTGAAATTGTAACGCCATTTGTACAAACATGTTTTCCAATATACTGGAAAACATTGTAGGAATCATATAAATATCTCTGTATTGCTTGTCTGAAAATTTTCGACATGTCGAAAGATTACTCGTTGGTAACTGGCGTTTTCAGAATAGCGAAACCACAGACAGAAGACTTAACTAAACAAACTTGAATGCGTCTATGACAAAACAAATGTCTGTGGAGAGTGACTAGCTAGCTTCAGTGACCTATAGAACGGTCCACAACTATCAGAAGATACCCATCGTAGGAATTAAATTTTTCAGTAAATGTTGTATCTTTTTAAAGTACTGTCCAACGATACCTTACACGAGCCATATTGTCATTTAAAATTTCGAAGTTGACTACGGATACTCCTACTTGTGGTTTTGTTCCGGGAAGTGAATATACCGCAAATTATTATTTGCAAAGTATGTGGTTTTTTTTTCAAATAACCAACATCATATAGTTTACGAGAGAGAAAATGCTGATACGAGTGGTCGGATACATACATACATACATACATACATACATACATATATATATATATATATATGACGCTTTCAAAAAATGTCGAGTTTAATTTATAGGTACATTGCACACCTCACATGCAGAATTTCTGTTGTTGAGTACACACACAATTTTAAATGCATCAGCACGCTTCTTGAAATAACACACGTCAGTAATTAAGAAGTAAATCGATGTTTGGTTGCATCTGTTCAGAGAACGATGCAAACGTCAGAAATCTCCTCACTATTAATTACGAAAATGAGGACACGCAATACCCTCTTTAGCAGTTCAACGTACTCAAAGTAACGCTTGCAACTTTTGAGCAATCAATGGAATCGTTTACGCTGCAAAATACGCGCAGATAAAATAAAAAAGTCGTGGGTTGGAGACTTCCAAGGTCTTTATGCATTGCATATCTAAATAAAGGAAAGCTAGTTTTCGAAGAAACGATTGTTTTTTGTTTTGCCAATAAAGTGTGTCGCGAATGTATTTTGACTTGTTGATCGAGTCTATTTGGTTATCTTGAAATGGTGAAGGAGAGAAAGAGAATGTAGGTGAAGTAAAGGTTTGACGAGTGCGAATGGAAAATTTGTGTTGATACGGATGCCCTTAGCTTGGAAGGTTTCAATTTCCTATCTTATCGCGAGATAATGGATCGCTAGAGAAGTCACGTTTCGCACAAACTGACACCGTCTTACTATTACCGAGTAAGCACGCCAGCAAGTTCGATTTCCGTGCCGTTGTTTGCACTGGCGGGAATCTGGTTTAAGTTTCCATGGGCATTTATTATTCTACAATCTCATCATTATGGATCAATGAGTAGTATCTCGCTAAATGAACATCACTTTTCAAAAGAATGAAACTATTAACCAAATTATTTCGTTAAGTACACATCTCGACTATAAGTTTCTGTCGGCCACTCTAAATAGCTTATTTCTCAGTATTCATATTTAATTCTCAGATAACTTTTACGAATGCATTCGACTTAAAATTATTTTTTAGAGCAGAAAACATTGCTGACTTACAATAAGCATGTTCGAGACGTTCTCCCATAGTAATTCAACTGCATTCTTTTCCATATTTTGAAACGTCTTCTATCTAGTAAGTAATGTCTAACCTTCAATGCATATATATTTTTAGACATGATGTGATAGTTTTGCCCTGTAGATTTAATCTGTATTTTCTAATTAAATTAGACGTTTTTCTAAGATGAATAATTTAAGATAAAATAATGTTTTGTAAATAAATTAAATGTAGTATATTAACCGCTGTATGTAAATAACGGTAAGCGGTGTTTGTAGTCTTCGAAACTATAAAGTAGAAAATCATTATGGTTCAATGCTTCCGCTCATTCCAACGGTCTTCAAATTTCTTCTCCTGGAAGTTACTCTATATAATATATAATCGAGTAACTTTTATTTAACGTCGGCGGGAGGTCAATAAACAACGTAGCTAGTCGGAGGGAAACAATAAATAACAACCAAAAGAGAACGGATAGTTGCAATTCCCTGACGTTTCACACATTCTCTGTACAATTACGTTCAATGGAATGATATTAATTTCAATAAGCAACGTGCAAGAAATATATAGTGGAAAAAGAATAACGATTGAAATGCCTGTAATTTATTTAGAGCAAAATCTACTGCCGGTATATCTAAGTGAAGGAAAAATAAGAACCTGGCAGTTACAACTTTTCAGCGGATTTATCATAATGCAAACTAACCCTCCATAAATTGACTATCGCATGAATTCATGTGAAACAAACAATTAGTGAGTCTGCTCCTGCGACGCCGAGTATTCGCCTAGTGTATATATATATATATATATATATATATATATATATATATATATATATATTAGAGACCAAGATATTTTTTATGCTGGAGCATAATCACATGTATGTCTTTTATATTAAGAACGTATTATGGAAACAAGTACGAAAAGATATTTACGCAGTTAATTGAAAATGCAATTTCCCGAAAGCGTAACTGGAAGTGTGCGTCCAGTAAGCGCTAATACTCAGAATTTTAATTAAAGCAATTCCTCGGAACGACTCTAAATCCTGAATCCTGGAAACTGATATAAACAACGACCTCGCAGTCGACAACTTTCAATTAAACAACTTAAGAAATCGCTTGGTATATA
The DNA here is from genome assembly GCA_037074705.1 of Zhengitettix transpicula. Classification (NCBI taxonomy): domain Eukaryota; kingdom Metazoa; phylum Arthropoda; class Insecta; order Orthoptera; family Tetrigidae; genus Zhengitettix; species Zhengitettix transpicula. The sequence goes on along the minus strand of CM073595.1, from coordinate 80,881,867 downwards.
ATTAATTGAGCGATATTGCTAATACTTTTGAATGTAACTTTGGATTTTGGGGATTATTTCGAGATAAAACCGCCAATGCCAAATCACATAATTTAATTCATATTCTGTCAAGCTATTCATTCTTCTCCTAATAGGATAATGGAACATTCGAATTATTATCTCTAATCTAATTTTAACCAGTCGTTGTTAGTCGTCGATGCTGATTATATCAAACTAAAGGAACGTTGAATAGTCGCACAACCTTTTAATTTGCGTATAGATGGAGATTTCGGTACTTTACAAGTCACAATATTCAGAAACAACTCGCCGAATAATATTTCGAGTTCCTAAGCACACGGAATAAGTCTTCAGTCCTCGTCCATTGTTCATATACACAGATTTTCCTGCTCGTATTTCACTTAAATGATAAAATGCGTGGCTTGGATTGGAGATGAGATAGTATCGAGGGTTAAGACTTTAGGGATAAAAAATAGTCCGAACTAACTCACCTGACCTTTCGCATATAAATTTACCTCTTTATGGATGAAAACTGGTAAAAGTTTCGACGTTTTCAAGCAATAATCGCAAATTGTCGTACGGAGAAAATTTCTACCGATATTGAATCTAGTAAACTGTAGAACGGTAACGTCAGAGATAGAATTGAAAAGTCAAGTACATAAAAAAAGACTTGGAAATGGAAAATGATAAAGTTATAAATAATACAATGTGGAAGAAGAAAATCAAGTTACGCGTCATAGACAATTATTGAGTTCCCATGATGCCACGGCCAATCCGGGCTTCTAACATAGAACTTTGATGAAGCACGCGACTGGATGGACCATGGCCATGTGGGGAGATCACCGCATCCGGTCTCTCATCTGTGTCCGAACTGCGATGCCGCCCTCCTCCACCCCGATCACTAAAGGAAATTGTTCGAGCCAGCTAATGCGACTGGAAGAGATTTTCTTCCGATAAACTCAACAATAGTAAAACTAAAGAATGACAAGACAAAGCGAATCTACATTTCATTTCATTTTAGTTTACGACACTGTCGACAGATCAGATTTTCTAAACTGCAGCTGCTTTTACTTATTACTAATAATTAATTAATCGATGAAAATAAGTACGTACGTGAAAGCAAGTGTCCCGCGGTGTCTTCCGATAAAAAATCCCGTCGTCGGCGAGTTCCAGTAATTTCCCAGCTACGTGGGTATTGACGCGTACGATTCAACTTGGATACGAAGGAATTTAAAGCAAATAAGTTTTCCAAAATTTGTACATGTTATTAGCAAATTTTGTGGCGAGATCCCAGCGAAGGGTTCGTCACACTGCCATCACCACGAACGCAGCTAGGCAACTGTCTGTCCGTCTGTCCCTTGCGACGAACGGCAATTTCGTGGCACGCTCACGAAAGTGACCGAAGCTAGTCGACGACACCCGACACGTAGACCGCAAGCGATGTTATTTCGTTTCAAACGAGGGGAGCTTTATTGTTTGTCTTCCGGTATTTCTACACTGTAACTCGCAAATTCTGTTAAGAAATCCACTGCAGTTCGTACAAACTCCTGAAGAAAATAGCTTCCGCGCTGGTGGATATCTTCCACGTGACGATGCCCCGCCTTTTGCTAACAAAATGGCGGAAACATAAAGCATGAAGTCTCTAGCAACGGGTAATGGGTGTGTTTCTATATCTTTCCGTGGGTATAATCACGTCCCCACTGAAAACTTTGGTCGAAACTCTTTCGCGAGGATGTGTCTAGCTTTTTCACGGAGGGAAACAAGCTTGAATATAACTGTTTATCAGCTTTGTCCATCAAGACGATGAAAATAAATCAAAGAAATATCTCATTGGGGATCGCAATATGGATAGGCTGCTTGGAGAGATGATCGGTTATCGAGTAATTCGAGAGTTCTCTTCAAATGAATGACATCGGGAATCGAAACAAATGTTGCAAATATTAAATGCTACCAATATCGTCTTAAAGCCAGCGCACATGAGCTCATTGAAAAAGTAGCGAATATCTACAATTGGACGGGTTTTTCTCCGTACGAAATACATACGTACTTGTAGCTGCTCTTAATCGTGTAACATTGAATTCGTCAATATGTTGACAATGGTATTTCGTCTTCGGAAATACAGTCTGAATTTTGGTCAATAGAGTTCGAATGTCAGGAAATGAGGCCCCAAATAGTCCAAAACCACTTTAGACTTACACATTTTTCATACGAATATAAGAATACAGGACGCAAATAAATCCATAGGAATTTTATCCCGTTGAACAATACGGTTAGCTCCGGCAGCGCGATTCCGCAAAAAAAAAAAAAATAGTCCTACGAAATCCCCCGAACCTCCAATGCGCAATTTTTTCTATTTTTCGCCCTGAATAATCATATGTATTTATTCGGGTGTTTACTTTATCGAATAACAAAAAGTGGCGAAAGTATTATCTAAACTGTTGATTGAGGTTAGTTAAAAATATTCTAATTATTTCCGAAAATGTTAGAGACGTATCTGAAATTACAGTATTTACTCCAATTTCAAAGTTTTGTGGTAGTGTAGGTCTATAGCCCGTGAGTTGCGTGTCTAAAATTGCTTTTCTTCCATAAATATTTTTGTTTTATATTTTACTTATGATGCCGAGTCTCCCATTACTTTATTATTTTCCATCACGTTGATTTACAATTGTGAAATTCAACGTTTCCTACTGCGACTTGTCTTCTGCTGCACAGAAAACTGAAAAACTATTTAGATTCCCAAAATGTAACTAGTCTTAATTGCGACGGGGAACTAGGAAACTAAACCTCAGCGTTAACCTTAATGACTTGTGATAGTAGGCCTTTAAGGGGCTTGCAAATAACGAAAATTTATTTAGCTCAGGAAAGTCACTATTTGTAATTCAATCAATGGGCAATTATTAAAATGTATCACGCTCCCAATTTAATATCCTTTCGCATGAGTCTGACAAATGCATCTTTTGATCGATTATGATTTGAGATTAAATTAATATTTTATACATTTATCCGGGTATTCTATTCAATCTAAATGATTTTTGTGATTATATAGCTGTCGAGGTTTAACGGCATAAAGTTCGAAGGCTATGTTTTTCACTATGTAAAGTTCATAGGTCTAGGTGAAAATTTTTCGTTCTTTTTTTATCTAACGAGCAAAATCTTTGGAATCCAATTTGACTGTTATATGGATAACTATAAACCGTTGTAACTGGCCGATCAATTTCCATTGAGAAGACGCGAGATGTTGAAGCGGAAACTTAATCTGGCTTAATTTGACTTCACAAAGGCGTCGTGTTATGTGCGGCCGTGCGATGAGCGTCCAGGAAGATTTCGTGGGATGAGCGGCCAGATGACCATATTCTCCCTTCGTGACCGCTAAGCGTACAGGATGAAATTCTCGAAAGAGTAACTTTTCCCTAAAAAAACGACATAGTTAACAAAAGTAATTTAAGTTGGAGAAATGACAAATAAAAGATAGGCAACACTTTAAATAAAAGTACAACTTTTCGGTCCTGATGAGGAACTTCAACAGCCATATAAACACAAAACTATTAATTTATACATATAAAAATGCGATTAATCATAGATTGACAAGTTAATATGTGACAAGTTCGGCTCCATTTCATATATAACTAACGTATTTGTTAATTGTCTTGATTTTAATTATAAATAAGCGCAAGGTCTTAGACTCCTCGCACGCGCCACGGCCTTATAGCTTACCTGCTTCCTTTGCTTCCTTGGGCAGGTATTATTTTAATGATCTTTGTCTGCTTGAAAAAGCCATAAAAATATGAACTCGCAATGGCGAGTTCGGTCTAGGTCGTGCGTGTATTTACTTGACAGCGGATTGTCCTGCAACATCCTTTTGGGTACTGATGTATAAAATTGGCACAATTCTGGGAATGTTCCATTTCGTTAACTAAGTGTCCTCAAATTACAATGGACTGTGACTTATCAAAATTTCATTGCACGCAAATAGATTACAAGAACACGTACAAAAACTTGACGGAGGTAAAAGGTAGAACTATACACAGAAAAAGACAAGCCTCTAATTTTTTCTATTAAAGGGAAGAGGTATTAAGAATCAAATTCAATTCACGTAAATTTCCGCGAACGGTCGTTCGAAGACATCAACCAGAAGTGCATTTTCAGAAATCTGAAGCACGGGAATACAAGACGTTGAATACATTACATCTGTAGTGAAATTTCTAGACTATCTGTTTAATTTCACGAGGTAATGAAGATAACTGGCCTTCGTGTTTTAGAATTCAAACGAAATTAAAGAGACACGAGGATACAGCTGAGGATCAGGAAAGAGTTGTCGCCAGGATAAACTCAAAGAACGTAGCCTGTATTGGAAATAGAATAACACGCTAAAAAGGTAATAGTAATATTTCAATTTCAATATTAAAAATAGCTTGAATCAAGGAAAAATTTAACCTATCACTGCACCTGAAAAAAGGTTTCACAAGTTAAACACGAGCAATACCGTTAACATTTTATCAATCAATCATTTCATAAATGTAAAAATAGTTTCATTTTATTCTTACAGCTACTGACAGATGGTATTAAAAGTCAAGTTTAAGAGAAGACAGAAACTTAGTATTTAAAATGTAAAATGAAGATAAGTGGCGAAAAATGAATATACACTGCATGTTGTAGACAGTCATTTGATTTTAAAAGTAAATCGTTAATGATAACGCGGATATAAATGAACAGGAAATCCATACAAATCATTTGAAAAAGAGTTGTAAAAAAGCAGAGGAATGACCTTTAAAATCACAGAGTGGCTTCAATAAAAGTTAAAAACCAATACATTGAATCTTTTTTGGGAGAGAGTCGCTGGTTGGTAATTATGACGGTTAGTATCTTTATTTTGGTATTATTACTTGTAGCTGCAGATTAAAGAGAAAATAAAATTAATTAATTCATATCAGTTTAATTATATTTGACGCTACAGATCACAATAAGTTTAGCGGGACTTTCCGAAAAATGGACCACCAAGACTTGATTCCGTTTTGATAAAAGATGAGTATTATATTTTTTGTGCCTAAACAATTATGTATGAAAAAATACTGGGGAATAAACATCATTACAATTTTGGCGTCCATTAGTAGAGCTCTCAAAGTAACATTAAAAATTTTTACCCACATCGTATAGTCTGTAAAATATTAATTGCACATACTTCGACATATAGTATAAACTATTTTTGTAAAAGATGAATAATTCAAGGGAAAAACACTTGATACATTCATTTGTACATGACAAGAAATAATTATATTAATAAAATAAGTTCTACGTACGGACATGAAAATAAACAGACGTCTGTGATCTTTTATTAATTGAAGTGTTCCATGTTCTCCTGGATTTACTATTATTTTAAAGCACCCTGTGTGAATGAGGACAGAAATACTCTTGTCAATACACATATGGGATTAAAATACGATCCAGGATAAGATTCATTTTGACGTAACGTTGCCTAGCCCAAAGTCCCTTTGTGTGTATGGAACAGTTTTAGTACTTGGTGGACTTCTAGGAAGTGTAAAGAGTAATGAATTTTGCACAAATTAAACATTTAGTTATATATTATTCCCTATAATTCAATTACAATACATTTTTCGGTATGTGTTAGGTAGAACATTTAATTAATATAAATCTAACCTATTTTGTTAGTTCTGTTTGGAATTTGATTTTACTATCATTTAACTGCTTAATGTTGTCTGAGAGTTTGTTGAATGTAATTATAGCGGACTCGTTGTTTGTATAAGTTGTTTTTGTTTCTCGTATTGTGCACATATGAATTGATAGTAAACACGTGATTTAATAAACTCATATGTAAAGGAAATGTAACATATTTTTTAAACAGACCCTACAAGATGTTCTTGAAGAAGCAACCATTTTTTTGAAGAATAAAAAAATCTCTTTTAACGTAATATTGTCCCAGAGAATTTTACCACGTGTCAAGGAGTGAAAATAAGCGAAATAAACTAACTTTCTTACCGCTACTGAGGGTTAAAAAAAGTTTAATGTCATAATTAATCTCAGACACATCCATAAACACGAATTTATCTCGAATCACGGTTGTTTTTCAAATATTTTTATGTAACGCCCCTCCACCCGAACCCCTAAGGGTGGTCCCCTCCCATGCCGAAATGGGGTTGAAAATATAAAGAAACAACATAGGTAGAAATATTATCAATCTAATTAATCCTGAAAATATTTATTCAACGCAAATATCGACCGTTTTAGCATGCTTGAATATTTCCACCCCCGCTCCTAGTCGTGTCTCAGCCCCACAGTGTTTGTTTCCTGGTCACATGGAAAACGTGTACGAAATTTGCTCGACGGGGGGAGAATTGTATGCGGAACGTATTCACGCACAGATACACTGTTTTACTTATAAGAAGAAGATAAGAACTTTTTCGCCTGTGTTTCCCATTATCGTGTACAATATTCTCTACAAAAATTATATTCGAAAAAATAATAGTTATTATTATATATAAGTAAATAAATTAATAAAACATTCTAGATTAAACGATATCAATTGAAAAATATTATAATAAATTCGCATTGAGATGATTCTCTTTTCAGTTCCAGGTGAGATTCAACCATTAAATACTCCTGTTTCATTTTGATTCAACCAACTAGGAAAAAATCATTTTTTATTTTATGATTTTATTCATATAATTAAAAAAAGATTATTTAATGATTTAGAATTGTATAAGGCGAGAAAGATACTGGGAATGTGTACTAATAAACTTTAAGCCACCCTTAAATTGCGCTGAAAATGTATTTCGAAGATTCTCGACTATTACGTCGTCCCTTCTGTTTCTCGGACCAATCAGGGTTTTGATATTAAAACATTACTCCATCCCCTTTAGATGACGAATGTTGACTGTTTAAGTTCCGGGTCCCATTTATTTTTAAGCCCAATCCGGACTTGACCCTCAAATCCGCCATCAATCTCTCGTGATCGTCATTGGACATAATGTTTTTCTTTAAAAAAGCATTACGACTTTTGCTTATAAGACAATGAATCAATATAAAACTTTGATTATTTGAATGAAAACCGTCCGTCACTAAAATCCTGCACCGTTTCCAGTCGAAGACGTTCCTTCTTAGTACGTGAACAATCAAACCCTCCACGAAGACCTTAGGATTCCATATGTAACCAGCAAAATTAGAAGATTAGCAACAACCTACCACCAAACCATCTCGTACATCTGCTAGCCCAAGAAGATTCAATCGACAATAGCTAAATGACCTCATTCCTCGGTCCAACCAGGACTAATGTCTTTACCAGGGAGTAACGTCAATGGATGTCACAAGATTTGCGTATTACGCATTTATGTAATACTAGCTGGGTGCCCGGCGTTGCCCGAGATGTCATTTATCTATAACCATCCATAAGACTCCAATTTTGGTTACTTTTGCGCTATTTTTATGTAAAGCTCCTCGAACCCTATCCCTAAATGTGCTCACCTCCCATGCCGAAGGGGGATGAAGTCATTGACTAAATATATCGGCCGTTTTTACATGTTAGAAGATGACCACACCCACAAATATGCGATAATGAAAAAAAATGTATTCCACGCAAAAATCGGCCGATTACATTGTCTGAAAATTTATTCCCTCGCCCAACAACTCCCAAACCCGTCGCGTTACCCAGGTTTTTACAATTAGATTCAGCGACATTCATAGTCTCGGAATTGATTCGATTCTCGGTTGTTTTTGCGGGATTTTATTTAACGTACCTCCACCCCACCCCTAAGCTTGCTCCCCTCACCGGGGTTAAATTATACACAAACAACATCGGTATAATTACTATCAATGTAATTAACCCCAGGAAATAATTATCGCAAATATCGACCGTTTAACATGCTTGAAATTTTTCACCCCCGACCACTCCCGCTTCGGGGACTTAAACGGTCAAGTTTAATGTCATAATTAAACTCAGTGACAATCCCGATAGTTTCTGGTTTCTTTTTATGTAATGCTTCTTCACGCCCACCCTTAAGGGTGCACCCTTATGAGTCCGAAAGGGGTTGAAATTATACACAGAGAACATGTAGGGAAATTTTATTAATCTAATTCATCCCGAAATATATTTAATTGACGCAAAAAACAGCCGGTCAACTCATCCCAAACCAGCCGATACCCGCGAGTTGTCCAGATTGTCATAAATAAATTCAGGGACATCCATTACCTTCGATTTGACTCGAATCTCGGTTGTTTTCCCGTTATTTTCAAGGAAATCCCCTCCAGCCCCACCCCTATCATGCCTACAAACAACATGGGTCGAAATACTATCAACGTCAATGGTCCCAGGATTTATTTATTCCACGCTAATATCGATGATTTAACATGTTAGAAAATTTCCATCCCATCCACTCCCGCCCATTGGAGCTAAATGGCCAATTTGATGCTATAATTGAACTGGACGACATCCATAACCTTGGATTTGACTCGAATCTCGGTTGTATTCGTGTTATTTTATTGCAGCGTTCCTCCACCCAACACCTAAAAGTGCTCTACTGATAATCCCGACCCGCTTCTGGGGGTGGTAGACGCGTCTCAGCCCAACAGTCGGTAGAAACACTATCAATATCTGTGACCCCTAAAAATATTTATCCGACTGAAATATCGACTGTTTTAGCATGTTTAAATATTTCAACCCCCGTCCGCCCCCGCTTCTGAAGGTGGTAGACGCGTCTCACCCCGACAGTGTTTGTTTCCTGGTCGCAAAGAACACGTGTACGAAATTTGGTGAAATTTGATCCACCGGTATAGATTTGTATTCTCCACCCCAAACGCTAGGGGTGCTCTTTCCCCAGGGTGTAGAGGTTGAAAATTATATTCAGATATCATCAGTGGAAACACTGTAAATATCTTTGACCCCTAAAAATATTTGTCCGACTGAAATATCGACTGTTTTAGCATGTTTAAATATTTCCACCCCCGTCCATCCCCGCTTCTGGGGGTGGTAGACGCGTCTCACCCCGACAGTGTTTGTTTCCTTGTCGCAAAGAACACGTGTACGAAATTTGGTGAAATTTTCTCCAGCGGTGTAGATTTGTATAACGAACATACAAATATACAAATATACAAATATACAAACATACAAATATACAAACATACAAACATACAAACATACATACATACATACATACACTCATTTTTATTTATAAAACTAGCTGGGTGCCCAGCGTTGCCCGGGACGTCAATTATCTATAACCATCCATAAGACTCCAATTTTGGTTACTTTTGCGCTATTTTTATGTAAAGCTCCTCGAACCCTATCCCTAAATGTGCTCACCTCCCATGCCGAAGGGGGATGAAGTCATTGACTAAATATATCGGCCGTTTTTACATGTGAGGGGAGCAAGCTTAGGGGTGGGGTGGAGGTACGTTAAATAAAATCCCGCAAAAACAACCGAGAATCGAATCAATTCCGAGACTATGAATGTCGCTGAATCTAATTGTGACAACCTGGGTAACGCGACGGGTTTATAAGGTGTTGTGCGGGGGAATAAATTTTCAGACAATGTAATCGGCCGATTTTTGCGTGGAATACATTCTTTTTCATTATCGCATATTTGTGGGGGTGGTCATCTTCTGACATGTAAAAACGGCCGATATATTTAGTCAATGACTTCATCCCCCTTCGGCATGGGAGGTGAGCACATTTAGTGATAGGGTTCGAGGAGCTTTACATAAAAATAGCGCAAAAGTAACCAAAATTGGAGTCTTATGGATGGTTATAGATAAATGAGATCTCGGGCAACGCCGGGTACCCAGCTAGTTATTTATATAAAGCCCTTTCGTTCTGGTAGAAAAGGGATTATTAATGGATTGATTTATATGGTTTAGGATTTTGTGAACAATTGTTCTAATAATGTAGATTACGTGGATAATATTTTCAATGAAGTTGTAGTAAACTAAATTATAAGCTACGTTAGCATGTAGAGTTTTTGTTACATGTATTTGTCCGTGATTATTTGTTGCTTTATTTCTTCTCGATAATACAACTTCAATTACGGAGTAAATGTAAAATTATGTTTATAACAATTTATAATATAAAAACTTTTTAAAAGAGTATGAAAAGCAATGGTTCTGAACCACTTTTATTTTTGATTAAACGTCGTTATTAATGGAAACAACATCGGTTAAAATAGTATGAACAACACCACCCCTAAATCTGCTACTTTCCCGTGGTGGAAAGGGTTGAATTTTTACTCATATCACATCGGTAGAAACACTATCAATGTAGTTTACCCATAAACACATAACATTTTGGCAGTTTTCGAATAATAGACAATTCTCACCCCCAGCCCTAAGCAAGCTCACCACTAATGTCTAAAGGGATTTATATTTTCAACAACATCCGTTGAAATAGTATTCACGTAATTCTCCTCCAAGAACGCGCAAGAACTGACTATTTATCTTCCCTTCCAACCCCCACCCTTTCGGGTTAAATGGGCAATTAAAAATATTTATCCGAAGTAAACTCACTGACATCCATAACCTTCGATTTGACTCAAAACTCGGTTGTATTCGCGTTATTTTTCTGTAAAACAACTCCACCCCAAACCATAAGGGTGCCCTTTTCCCAGGGTGTAGGAGATGAATATTATATTCAGATAACATCGGTAGAAACACAATCAATATCTTTGACCCCGAAAATATTTATCCAAATCTAATACCTGCTGTTTTAGCATGTTTAAGTATTTCAACCCCGTCCACCCCCGCTTCTGGGGTTGGTAGACGCGTCTCACCCCGACAGTGTTGTTTTCGTTCCAATCCCTAAACATTCCGTTCAGAAACGAACATTTTCCCACATCCGTGCGTTGCTCTCTTTGTGTAATTTTAAAGGAGTCGTCACTATTACCAATATAATTAGATGGACTTGTAAGGTTCCGTATTTCGCTCCAGGCTGGTTTGTTAGAATAAATTTTAAACAAAGCATAAATTCTGGCCTTCTTTCTCCTGTCTGCTAGCGATTCCCATTTTAGAGGTCCGTTTTCCAAAGTTGTACGACATATTTTACCCTATCTAAAGCCTGTATATATTCGCTTCTATACGGATCCCAGCAGACCGTGTGTGTATGTATGTTCCACATACAAATCTACACCCGTGGAGAAAATTTGACCAAATTTCGTACACGTGTTCCTTTCGAACAGGAAACAAACAACGGGGCGGGGGGTAAGACATGACTACAAGTCCTAGGGGCTGGTAATTTTCAAACATGCTAAAACAGCCGATATTTGCGTTGAATAAATATTTTTCGGGGTCAATAAGATTAATAGTGTATCTCCCGATATTTTTTGATATAATTTAAACCGTTTCTGTATTGTAGGGGAGCACCCTTAGGGATGGTGGTGGTGGTGCGTTACATAAAAGTCGCGCAAAGACAACCGAGATTGGAGTCACAGCCGGGGATGTGGATGTCACTGGCTTTAATTATGACAACCCGGGCAACGCCAGGCACCCAGCTAGTTAGATCATATTGTGAATATGCTTTATTTATATCGGAAGCCTATTTTTATCGGAATCGGACAACAGATAAACAACTGAACTCAACAAGAATGATGCATTTTAATTGACAACGTTCATTATTGACAGGAATTAATAAACAAGCTGTTATAAAAAAACTCATTGTAATATCAATTTATTTTCAACACTTACTGAAATCATATACAAACACGGATTTATTTGTACAATCTAGCACCACGAAATAAATAATCAGTAAGTCTGAAACATGAATTAATATAAGTTATATTAATGAACATCAGTTGTCGAGAGAGCTAAGGCCATTCTCGCTCTTGATTTACGTATCCGCTGGAAAATTGTCTTCTCTGACCTCTGAGACCCTTGCCAATATCAGTTCATGGCGCAAAAACCTTCGCCATCGCATTTCAGAGAACTCGTGACGCAAATTGGTCTGCCCTGATTGTGGTCATGTAGTTACAAACAGTTAAAGCCGTTTCATCGAAGTAAAGAAAGTGTTTTGTTTTTCAGATTATTTAAAGGACACGTATCAATAGTAATATATAAGTAAACAATTCATTTAATAAACTGAATTATTTGGAAACGTTCACTGGAGTGTTACGAAACTTTGAAAACCCCTACTTTATACAATTTCAAACGAAAATGTTTTTCTGCCCGTTGTAAATCTGGTGAATAACAATATAAAAATAGAATTGTCTGTGAAGGTTAAATATTTATGTTAAACTTTGTAATGTAATCGTTATCTTTCTACATAGTACAGTTTATATTGGCTAATTGACACTTATACCTCTCGGAAGTCCAGATTCTTTGAAAGTTCAATGTAATATAAAAATTACAATTACCTAGAATTCTTTGTCGAATAAATTGCGCTCTGAGATTGAATAATCAAATCTTTATAGTAAATTAAATATACTGTACGAGTGTGTGTGTTTGTGTGTATGTTCCGCATATAAATCTACACGCATGGAAAAAAATTGACGAAATTTCGCACATGTGTTCCTCTTGAACAAGAAACAAACATTGTGGTGGTAAGACACGTCAACCACCCTCAGGGCTGGGTAATTGCTACATAGAATAAGATCAGATTATACAGGTATTTCGTACTCTTTGTTGACGATTTCCAAGTCCGGGGAAATGCACTGGGTTCAAGGGAACCTATGTAGCAATCACAGATTCACCTGGAACCTACGTAATCCTTACAGATTAATTATGTAATTTAGAGGGTGAATATAAAAACTACTGAATGATCTGGACAGTTATATATTATTTTCGAATGAGGCTTTATTTATAGATTATTCTTCGAGAAAATAGCATTCTCGGAAATCAGATCACATTAAAATAATGTACTCAACTTAGCTATCGTAGTTCTAGTTTTTATTAATGCATATACTGTATCATTTAGCTTTTCTAAAGTAAATTGGCTTTCCAAAAAAGAATACTTCATTATTATGCAAAGCTATTTATCACTTGCAACAACTACACATTTTATGACGATATTCCTTTCGTTTTCAGTTACAGGCGGTTTCTAGTACGAGTTTTTATGTCCTTTTGCTTTTAAAAGAAATTTTGGTAGATTCTATTATTTTAAGCCAAGTAAATCATAATGTCGACATTAAACTCGTGGCACTTTATATCAGTATCCAAAGTTCAAGTTTGTTTTTAAGAGTCCGATAAGATATGACTAGGTTGTAAGAGAAAGAAGATCAACGACAATGTAAGTTACTCCTGGGTGACGAAGATTCGAACAGATTTGCTTGTTTTCGTCTTCTTGTAGGGCTTGTGCACAGTGACTGGCCACACTTTTGTATTTTGGTAGCTGCCTGCACGGAAACGATTCGCCACGGGGACACTGCCGACTCATTCGTCTTCTCGGAAGCAGAGCAGCCTCGTAATGGCTAAATTATACAACACAAGCTTTCACGTCTAAATAAAAAGCACTAATCTCCCCTGCGAGGAGAATTCTTGCCATTTATTGGGGAGGTGCTTTCAACTTGTTTAACGTTTAATTATGCCGTAATCACAGTCCGAGAGTTAACGCCTGTTGCTCTCGGAGGCCATTTCCTACGTATCTTCAGCGTGCTCTCAACAAACTTTTTATGTTTAAGCCGTATTATATAAATGGAGACGTGTTCTCACTTAAGTGTACACACAAAAAACGAACTCATACAAACTTATAAAGTACGGAAGGAATGTTTTTAGAATTTTCACAATGTTTACCTGAGGGAGCAAGTGAAACAACAATCCACAACTAATCATAAAAATATTCTAGGTAGGACAGGAAACATGAAGATATTGGTGAATGTCGACAAATGGAGAAATTTCCCTGTAACTTTCCTCTCTTAATCACTGCTTCATCGGCTCAACTCATAGTCTTCAGAAAATCAAATGGTTTCTAATGAGCATTCATTACACTCTATTTATTACAAATTTATGTGATAAATAGTGTGTAATGATATATATATATCTTAGGGAAGGAATACTGGTACAAACGGGATTTTAATAGTTTTTGGCAGGTTACTCATTAACAGGGCGAAGTCATTACAGTAATGACATGGATTTTCGCCATGCGAAGCACATGCACTTAAAACTTGCTATAATTTTCGTCCGACGTTCAAGATCATTTATAATTAATGTGGACCCAGAAATATGAAATCATTAAAACACACTTTAATAAATACTTTGACAAATTTTGTATTTTTATGGATCACTGATAAAGGCAAATAACTCTATTTTGTTCGTTTATAATACCAATTAAGAACAAGATTAGAATAAGAGCTCACTTTTTATTTGAATATTGTGTTAACTCGATATAATAAAGACATTGCATTTACTGTACATTTGTGTATACACTCAGCTACATTTGCCTGATTTCTAGTTTTACTTAAAATATTTCTATTATTTATTATTGAGTGTCCTCAGACTTGTTTGAGTAAATTGGAGAATCTTTCAATTCCTTGAGAAATTATTACGTCGGTAGTCTTCCCCCGGTTTGTTGATTAGAGTTGCACCAAATGCGAGGAATCGGCGAGAGTTTCGGAATTGATCTGATGAAGCTCAAAGTGAGAAGTACCAATACAACCGTGAATGTCCGTCACAGCAGGTCCACATTTAGCACTTCCTGTTCAAGACGACCAAATCACTTGGTTTTTATCCTATCGGCGGACATACAATACCAAGTATCCATACGCGTATTAGAGATATTCAAGGGATTCTGTATAAAACTCCAAACCACCAAATCATATATTTTCCATCTCACATAAATTGGCAAAGAAAACGTGTGCCTCACACATTTGTTACCAGGGAATTATCTGCAGAGATCGCATTAATTCTGTTGGCAATGATTAATTTAATTTTACGAACATCACTCAACCTTGAACCCAAAATAACGGTTCGCTGTTCGTAGTGGAAACGAAAACGCTACCTGTTTTTTTTTTTTCCACAGTTTCCGTCTTCAGCATTATAATACTCGTTTTACGCTCAATTATTTTTCTTACATAATATGCATGTGGGTTTTATTGGTCCCGTAAAATGGTCAGTTTCTGGTTTCAAGAATGGAAGTACGTTTCCAATGAAATAATAACAGTGGAAGCCGACGTAGGCGATCAGCATGACTGCCTCGCATCACAGAGGTCCTGGGTTTGAATCCCGGCGAGGGATACTCTCATCAATTAGTCCCCCGACAAGAGAAAATGAGTACCCATAAAGAGTCACTAATGAGCTGAGATGTCGATGAGACTGTAAATAGAACAATTTAAATAAAAACAGTGAATAGTTTGGAAACAGTCTGTAAACTTTTTACTTGAGATTTTAGTATCTTCTTAAAGACTGTCCAAGTAAAAGCTACTTGCTATAATTAATTTAACCAATCAGACTGGTGTAAATAATCATATATTCTAATAAATAAAATTGACTGAGTGTACGTTGGTTTATGTTCCACATACAAATAACACCCAGAGAGCAAATTAGACCAAATTTTATACACGGCATATTTTGACCTGGAGTATTTTAGACTGTTTTAGGGTACCGGGAAAATTTATCGCGGTATCGAGAGTACTTTTGACACGCCCAAGGTAACTGAAGTATTTTCGTCTTTCTTGTACTAAAGGGAATATCTTATTACCTTCATCTAATGATAATACCGGGTGTATTTTTGTGTCCCTAAATGTACCGGGAGTACTTTTACTCTTTTAAAGTTGCGAGAATTATTTTGTGTATCTTAAGATACTGGATTTTTTTGACCCTCTTAACGTAATGAAAGTACTTTTGTCTTTCTTACGGTACCGTGAGTATTTTTGATTTTTATAACCTACGAGAAATGGTTTTAACTCTCTTAAGTAACCGAAAATAAGTTTGACTCACGTAGTATAACGTTGTTATTCTACACTCTCCTAAAGTACTGTGAGTATTTTTGACTGTCTTAAGGTATGGCATATAATTTTGATTCTCCTAAAGTACAGGAAGAATTTTTACTCAATGATTCCGGGAGTATTTTGACTCTCTTAGGCTATCGGTACTATTTTACACTTTCGTAAGGTACCAGATTCAATTTTGAGTTTCTTAAGGTGTCGGGAGTATTTTTGACTCTTTTAAAATTCCGGAAGAAATTTTCATTTTCTTAGGGTACCAGGATAATATTTAACTCTCTTGAGGTACGATGAGAATTTTTTCTTTTAATACGCAACCGGAAATATTTTGGAATCTCGTAGGCTATCAAGGGTATTTTTTTTAAGGTGGCGCAAGTATATTTTACTCTATTGGGCTTCTAAGAGTATTTTTGACTCTCAGTAGGGTACCCTAAGCGTCTTTTTAAATTACGTGAATTATTTCTAAGACTCTCAAGTCTCGAAGCAAATGATGTTACAGAAATCGTAAATTGAAAATCAACATGTAGAATTAAACCAATAGTTTGCATAGCACCATGTCTCATAAATTACCAAGTGGTAGCGATGGTTCAGTCATCTCAACTGCAAGAGTAAGAAAAAACTTACAGTTAAAGCAAGTAAGGAAATAACCTATGAAAGAAGATTTCATAGTGCTCGATGGCAGATATAATAAAATCTGTTGATACTATTAAAGGTCGTCAAATAAAAAAAATGTCTTTTTCAAATTAAACATCATTTGTATTGTATTTAGTAACAAGCAACAAGTGTAAGGGACTATTATAATTAGTATAAAATATATTAATATCGAATTACTTGAATTCTTTTTCCTTCGTAGGGAGAAAAAAATTGAGTATCGCTTTTTAAAAGAAGACATGATGTACACTATTCACTATTTACCAAGCACAAGCTTGTAGCAGTTCCATAATTTGTTCAGTTCATTTTGCAGCCTAAATATTTCCTGTATGATTCAATTGGCGAAAATCATAATTTTTCGTTAGACATTGCTACGATACGATTTCGTGATTGCGAGATAAAATAAAGTATTTTTTCATCAATTGTGTTGAGTTATGACGACTCGAGCCGCAGGAATGTGAAACGTACCACTCCAATATTTCAGTGTGTTTGTCGATCCGCCGTTCCTTCATTCCCTCGTTCTCGGTATTCTCACACCAACCTATTTTAACGAGTCCATGCTAATGGCTATGCAGCTACTGCGTCTCGCTTCCTAATTATAAAGATATGCGTTTCCTGCATGTTTCCTTGGCAGACTGTGTACACTAGGTTGCTTCATTTTCTATTCATGTTTTCAAAATCCAAGCATTGTAAGCCTATACTCTGGAATACGACCGCACAAATAATTAAGACAATTTATGTACACTTATTAATTCATTTATTTATGTAATAGCATGTCTCGGTTGCGTCACATCGTTTTACAACATCAAGAGGTAATTTTAAAATATTACAAAAGTTTCCATAAATCCCAATTGGGATAATTCAACTTAAATCATACGTATTTTCGACGACCGTATCGCATTTATTTATTTAAATATTCGTCCCGCAGATGAGTTTCTTTCAAACAAGAAAGTATGATTCGACCTTCCCTAGATTTCTCTAACGTCTCCAACCAGCTCAGAAGGCATTCAATTTCTTCAAATTGTGGTCAACATAATTTAAAAATTTATTTATTTAACTTGTGCTCTGCCACCCTTAAAATTCTATTTTGCACTAGCTGTATGAGTTTGTACATTATCGGGACTGTCAGGTTCAAAGCTACACAATCATCGCAACTATTCGTTTTTTTTTATAAAAAAAAAGTGTAAGGCACAATGAAACGGACATTTTAACTCATTCTGGCTTTATACTATTTAATTACATTCATTAGTGGTTTGATTATAGTCGTCACTGATCTTTCATGTGTCCTATTTTACAAATGAGATAATCTTTGCATTTGATTCTATATTCAAAATTATGTTAATTGATTATGTTTTGTCAAGGTTCATTTTTAATTTTGTATGAAAGAGTTTAAACTGTTGTTAATACATCTATCTTAATATTGTATCGTTAGAACTGTTTTCATTCGATGATTGAAATAAAGAAATATATTAGAGCTTACGAGAATCGGGAATTACTTATAATGGCAAAAGGCGATGGTTTCTCCAGTGTGACAATTGAATAAATAACTCCTCCTTTTCTCAGCGGGCCAGGACGTTTCGATGACGAATGTTATCGGTGTCCTCTATCGAAACGCCGTCGCGCTTCCGGTTCTAATTAATCGTACTGGTTGATTAACCATCGTTGTTCGAAGTCCCAATATTATCATATCGATAACTTCTCACGCCGTCGCATACGAACTATAACTGAAGGTATGATTTAACCGGCATCGGTAGTGTCACTGTTCACTTCAGCTAGATTGGAAACTATGTAGGCGACAATAATATGGGCAATTTTGTACAATTTTTTTTCACCTCGTCACAACCCCGTCATACCGATGAGAGTTGAACTTCAATTTAACCGTAATGGTAAAAGCGACCCGAAAAAATATGAATTCTTGGGCATTTTGGACATATTAATATCGCATCAACAACAAAGTTGTGGAATCGACACAAATCTAGGTTATTTTGGAAATTTTCTACTTAACCCGAATTTGGTATCGCTGTTCAGCACAGCGATCCCAAAAATTTTAAATCGACTCCATTCACTGACATTTTTTTAGATGCAAAGTATAGTGACGCACATATATCAGTACACCACAACCATCAATAAATAGATACATAGATATTTTTGTGATGAATATTGAAGGTTTTTAGCTATCGTGCATTACTTGGATTATAAGATCATCCCAATCGTAGACAAGTTTATCGTGTCAGAACGGAGTCTTAATTATTAAAATTTACATAATATGCGTCAGGCAATGACGTAAATGGACGCTTCATTGTTCTATTTACTAAGCAATACAAATTATAATTTCAATTAACTAATTCATTAATCAATTTATTAATACACCAATTTACTGAAGAAAAAAACTAGAAGCTGAGTTCCATAACGGCGGGAAAATCTTGTACACATAAAAAAATTATTCTACTCTTCGTTTTTCGGAAAAGCGGTCATATTTCAAATGAGAAAGTCACAAACACCAATACCTGACAACTCTTTGCTGCCAGCCCCTCTACAAACTTGTCCCCAAAAATATATAAATTTTTGATTTGACTGCAATTTCCGAAGCAACCTGAAAATTCACGTGCAATCTACCCACATAACTGCAACATGACACTAATGTGGGCTGCTTTAAGCATAAACTTGATACTTTAGAAGAAACGCAGTTTATTATTCCAGACAGATCAAATTTGTTTACCCGTTACGACTTATAGGCCAATTTATAGTGGTTTTTTTGTCTGCAGGCTCTCTTCGCTAGGAGTGATATTTTGAGAATTATTTACATCACCCAAACAACTCGAGTAGGTCTTGTGCTTTTCTTTGATATGACTCCTTGCTCCATGCATTTCACGTTAAGATAAACAATATTTATTTTATTTCATATGTATTATATGTAGACGAATCCTTTAATTTAAAGGTCTAAGTGATGAGTGATATGACGTGTTTAACTTAATCGGTGAAACATTACCAAATCTGAATTTAGTTTAGGACAGAGGGTAGCTGTTAATAATTTCACTACTCATTGTGCTTTTCTGTTGGGATAGATAATGCGTCACTCGCTAAGCCAATAAATTCGAGTGCTGTTAATGTGAAATCAATGGTTTACTTTTCATTTCGTCACGTTGCTTTCGTTTCCCAGAACGTATGTATTCTCTTATAAAAGCAATCAATATTAGTAGTAAATCTGGATTTGAAATTTCTTGACAATCGTGAGGTAATATTACTATTAAGATAATTCGGGTATTCCAATGTCTTAGAGTAGATAATTAAGCAAGAAATAGAGAAAAATGCATAGAAAAAATAAAAACAGAAAGAAAGAGGCAGGTCAAAGAGATGACGAGAAAGATCGTCTAGTTGATCTAATGATGTAGGGATATAGTCCAAGCGAAGAAAACAAAGAAAGAAGAAAAACAGAAAGAGAGAGGCAGTGAGCAATAAACAAGTTAGGTTAAAGAGATGACGTGAAAAATAGTCAGGAAATTCAGAGAAATATGTAGAAACTGCATAGTTTCGAACAGTACAGAAAAAACTCCTTTCGTAATCAGGGAGCGAATAACATTCAGACGCGCAACGTGAGAGTCCGAACACTCATTATGGGGGGCAGTCCTACTAAATTCGGCCTGGTCCTAAAGTTAAAGCTGTCCCAGTATATATATAATTTTTTTGGCTTTACTGTTTTCATTATATACAGGGCGTTTCAAAAATATAGGGCATAATTTCAGGTATATTTTCTGCATATGGGGATTTTTGAATAGCCCGCGGGCACTAGTTAACCCTTGGCTACCTTCCTCTACCCTTCCGCATTACCCTTCCAAATCCCTTCTTATACTATTAAAGGGGAGTTGCCGTCACGTGGAATACTCTCATGTAGCCTCTTACTCTAAAAAAATAGAAAAGAGTTAAGTGATTGAGAATCAAATAACAATGTTGAACCTTTGAGGAGTGTTTGGCTGAGCTGAACGGTGCAAATAAAAATTGTACAAATTAAATCGTTTTCATGGAATTCAGTTTTTGATGAAACATGTTTTAGTGATTATATCCGCCCAAAATTTAATGAAAAACAAGACCTCTGAGGAGATCAATTGCGATTCTTATCATCTATTCAAGTATCTGCGATTTCCTGAAAATTATCTTATCGACTCTCTGCTTGGGTCACACGAATTGCGTTAATTAAATGATAGTCAACGATTGTCGTATCCATATAGAAATAGATTAAGTACTTGTACATACGCAGTGGAAATCGCAAAATAATTATCTGTGGGGGTGGATAAGCGATTACAACGCATTCAGAGAAAGTGGTCAGTTTCTCTAAAAAACCCTCAAAGCATCACAATTTGCTCTTTCGTAATTAAGCGTCTAATAATTTACTAATGTGTAGTAATGAATTTTGACAATTTTAAAACGTGCTGTGGATATTTGTGGAATTTAAAGTCTTCAAAAGATATCTCAAAATTAATAGACTAGTTTTGAACACCTATCTCAAGAGATTTAAATACGGTTAGTAGCTAAATTACGACGACCTGTCTGTCACCCTCTACGTCAATCCCTAGAACCGGAAGTACCAACTATAAAACACAGTATGTAGCTGCTTAAAGTTCGGACGACGACAAAACCGATCTGAGTATCTAGAAAGAAAAGTACCGTGTAAATATATTGAGTAAACATTATTACGATTGAAAAATTTAAAGCTACGACTGTGATGGCTGTGACGTAGTTGGTGGAATTCTCTGCAAAGATGCCGACGTCCACGGAGTCTTGTTCCATGCGCGATTTATATGCAAGAACGCGAACCAAAGAGAGGTCAAACTCCTGACTTAACCTCGCTTCAAAGAACTGCTGCCTCTTCCGGAGTCCAAGCTTACCATATACCTGCTAAGCTTCCAGACAATAACTATAATCAATTAGAGTGGGCAAATGAAGATGCAGCTGGGAAATCTTAGCTGGCAAGTAATTTTAATTATAGAATATAGAAAATTCTTTTTACTGAATTTTATTTAACATAACTCATATGTACCTAAATTTTACCACAATTATTTAACAGCAGTGATTTTTTTAAAAAATGCATTACATTACATTAAATTGAATTAGGTTAACTGGTCAGTGGCCATAATTCTGGCAACAATACAAGTTTCATTCCTAAATATATGCCTCACGTTAGTTCATACAAAACAATTATAAGTTACGTTATTTTCTTGACTTGACGTCACTGTCCCGATTCAAGGAAGAATCTGACACCAGCGGACGCTTTACCTGTGCGCAAGGCGTCAACGGTAGTACTACCTCGTGTAAAGCTGACAATAAATTTGCCTTCTGATTTTTATTGTAAACTGTCGTATAGTCTTTCGCTGCTAAATTCAGATTCAAAGTAAATTCTCAGTTTTGTCATATTGTAAGTACCCTTATTTAATTTAGAACTTTGTTTTTACCACAGTAATCTGAAAGTTATAAAAATTGAGAGTACTAAAAAGATTGAAGTATCTATTTGATAAATAAGTGTAATGATTGATCTCCTCATACGGCTCAATATATTATTCATATTTTGGACCATAAAATACGTATTAAGCACTACTATATTTTTACAAGAATTGCTTTTTATTTACAACATAGTTCACAAGGAATATTAACAAAATTTCAAATGAAAAGTTGTTCATATACACAAGCACTATGTTCAAATAACTAAGCAATGAGTTGTTGATCACAGGTTGTCCGTAGGATGAAATTATTCACTAAAAGCATTTGTAGAAAACTTTAACTAATATCGGACGTTTTATTAATGTTTTAAAATTTCACCCCTGTTCACCCATTGGGAGTTGAATAACGCATAACGTAAAATGGATAACCCAGGCCAACGAGAGACCATTGCGGGTGTGCGCACAACTCACAATGGCATTGATTTATTTATATAGATGGATACAGTTAACTATGTTTACTTGGAGAAACAAATACAGAAGGTGGAAATAAAATTGAATTAACAAATACAATGAATCGATCTTTATTCTGTATAGTTCCGTAGACTACAAACACCACATACCGTTATTTACATACAGCGGTTAGTATACTACCCTTAATTTATTTACAAAACATTTTTTTATTCTTTAATTATTCATCTTAGAAAAATAATTTGTGGCAATAAAATCAATTGAAACCAATTAGAATTAATATCACAAGAGAAACATCTAAATTAATTAGAAAATACAGATTAAATCTACAGGGCAAAACTGTATCACAAGTCTAAAAATATATACGCATTGAAAGTCAGACATTAATTTCTGTATGTACATTTTTTTTAACCCCAGACGGTTAGTATACAACATTTAATTCATTTACAAATCATTGCTTTTTCTTTAATTATTCATCTTATATATTCACACTTTAAGGAAATTGATGATTTACAGTTTGCCTCAAATAATAGTGAAAATCAAAACAGTCTTTAATTTATCGGATTATCACTAGCTTACTTCAGGAATGTACAAAACGATGAAGAGATGAAACCAGGGTCGTGTCGTGCTTTCTCCGATGTCGTCCCCGCCCACAATGTGAAGAAGCTGCAGTCTTTGCACCTCGTATTTTGGGCACTCTTCGATGAAATGGATGACATCATTCCACAGTCGCACCTCGCGTCGGCTACCCCAAGGTTGAAAGGCTTTATGTAGGCGCTGAAGCCACCATGTCCCTTCACCAGCTGTGTCATTTTATAGTTCATCGGGAAATTATGTTGTATGAATCCATCGAAAGTGGCCAATTTTATGAATTACCTTTTTAAATGTCGAAGATTTGCAATAAAATTTAGTCAATTTATTTATTACAGCGGCTTAATGAGCTTCGATTTATGAACCTTCGATTTTATTGTTTACTAGCTGAGTGCCCGGCGTTGCCCGAGATGTCATTTATCCATAACCACCCGATTTTTTTCGTTATTTTTATGTAACGCAACTCGACCTCTGTCCCTAAATGTGTTATCGGCCAGGTTGCATTGTTTGAAAATTCACTAAATTGAATTAATAATGTGGTACTTAATTTAGTAATTTTCGAAATTAAATAATTATTTTTTATTTAAATTAAAAACTATTTGTTTAATTTTATTTATTTTTCTGCAAATCAATTTTTTTAAGCGGAATGAATTTGGTGTTCCCATATTCATCTTCTTCGTATTCCATAATTATTTTTTTAAATCAATAATTACTATTCTTACAATAATTACAAATGTAAAATTATAGTCAATCATTTTTTTATTCGTTCCATAAGTTTTCATATAAAGTCCCATAAACACAATTAAATGTCTTTCTATAATATGAAGAAAAAAGTAGGTGTCTAATGCAATTTTCGCCCAGTTCCCAATATTTACGTGCATTTCTTGTTCTCATTTGAAAGATATGCACCTTAAATAAAAACACTGATAAATTTAACTTCCTAAATAACGCACAGACTCTCACAACGGAAATAATTTTAATAAGAAAGACAGCTTTCCAGTTGTAAATTATTAACTAATTTTTTCACGGTTACGCACCAGGTTCAGATTTCTCGATGCTGACGTTTCTGCTGGTCGTTGTTCTCTACCGCTGTCTTCAGCCTGTGTGGCGCTGCGTGACGTGTGCGAGGTATATATAGTGCCGGACATGCTGCGACCTAATTGGCCGTTTAGGATCGCCTGACATTTACTACGCGACACGGAAAAACATGTGTCCTTGACGCTGTAGTCAGGCGAACCTCAGCGGCCAATCAGGTCGCAGCATGTCCGACACTATATATACCTCGCACACGTCACGCAGCGCCACAGTCTTGAAGACAGCGGTGGAGAACGACCCGCAGAAACGTCAACGTCGAGAAATCTGCGCGTGGTGCGTAACCGTGAGAAATTTATTAAACATATAAATTGTTACATTAGCAGACGATATCAGCACTCATAATATACCAATATGTCACATATAATGTATCAATATTAAAATCGAGATTAATTACACTGTGACCAAGCAGATATATTCAACGATCATCAACATGAAAATAAAATCAAAACTGAGCAAACGTTGAAAACATCAAAACAATAAACCTTTCTTTCACTCAGACAGCCTTACGATGTTACAAATATGTACAGAAACGTTTTTTGTGTTGTTAATTAAAGATTTTATGCTTAATAATTATTTTAAATTATAAAAATCGTCTGTTAATGGCCGTTAAAAATGGCCGTTAAAAATCACAACGTTTCTGGGATTCTTGTTCCTTTCATCAGGTGCCTAGAGCGACACAACTGCACGCGTCAGTTGACGAAAACGCAACGACAAAGGGACAGCAACTTTTTATCCTGATGAGATTTTGATAGTTTCCTCTTGCGGGCTACATAATTTTGAATATCCTACTATTCATCATTTTAAAATATTTATGTACCTCTTTCTGCATTGGAAAATAATGGAATTTGAAACGGAGATCTAATAATAGTGAGTAAAGATATAAATTGTTTTTGGATCCCGGGTCGACTGGTCCGTCCTTGGCGGCAAAGTTGTTCTCTCGGAGGATGACCAGAGTGTAGGTGTAGGATAGCTGATAAGGCTGTCCTTCGCAGGAAGTTGGCAGATCTGATAGTCTACAGCTCTTCCGGAACCTCCAAAAAGTCCAGCGTCCTCGCAAGATCTAAGAAATCACAGTAACTGTGTCCGTAACAAGGGGAAAATCATTACTGTAGTTCAGATTGTCCTAAATAAACTCAGTGATATCCATTGCCTTCCAATTGACTCGAATCTCGGTTGTTTTTACGTTATTTTCTTGTGAGTCCGCCCCCACAGCCCCCAACAACCATGCTCCACCGTCAGGCCGCAAGAGGGGTTGAAATTTTACACACATAACAAAGGTACAAATACTATATATCTAATTACCCCTGGAAAATATTTATTGAAAATTAATATCGGTCGTTATTTCTTGTTTCCATAATTCCACCCCCGTCCAGCTCCACCACTTCAATTAAATGTCATAATTAAACTCAGCGACATCCAGAACCCCGGATTTGTCTGTAATCTCGGTTTTATTCGCGTTATTTATTTGTAACGCCCGTCCACCCTCAGCCCTAAGAGTGCTCATTTCCCGTGCTGTAAGGGGTTGCAATTATACTTAGATACCATCGGTTGCTACACTATCTCTTCGATCCCTAAAAATATTTATCTGCCGAAATATTAGCATGCTTGAATATTTCCACACTCTCCTATAAGTGTGCTTCCCGAAAGGGGTAGAAATTTTTCAAACAACATCGGTAGATATATTATCAATTATATTGACCTCGACAATTAATTATCTAACGCAAATATCGACCGTTTAACATGTTAGAAAAATTCCACCCCCGTCTACCCTCGTCCCTGGGAGTTAAATCGTCCAGCTAACACGTAGAGAAATTTGATGAATCTCATTGATCCCGAAAAATATTTAGTCGTCACAAAAATCGGTAGATTAATATGTTTGACAATTTCCACCCCCGCCCCTGGGGGGTTAATTGATAGTTGAATGCCATAATTAAATTCAGCATTATTCATAACTTTAGGTTTGACTCCAGTCTCGGTTGTATTCCAGTTATTTTTTTTCCCTTTCCCTTTGCGTAAAAGGTTGAAATTTTATTCACATTCTACAAACACTATTAATTACTTTTACCCCGAAAATTTTTATCTGACTCAAATATCGGTCGTGTTAGCAGGTTTGAAAATTTCCACCCCTAATCACCCTCGCTTGGGGGACTTAAACGGCAAACTGAATATCATAATTAAACTCACTCACAACCATAACCCTAGATTCGTGTCCAATCTCGATTGTGTTTGCGTTATTTTTATAGAAATCCACTCCACCCCCACCCTTAAGGGTGCTCCACTCCAAATCCCGAAAGAGGTTAATATTAAATATATGAAACATGTAGAGAAATTTTATAAATCTCTGTGAACCAGAAAAATATTTATTCGACGCAAATATCGACAGCTTAAGATTTTGGGGGAGTTAAACTGTAAGATGTATGTCATAATTAAACACAGTGATAAATATAACCCCGGATTCGAATCCAATGTCGAATGTGTTTACGTTATTTTGATGTAATGCCACTCCACCCCAACCCTTACGGGTGTACCACTGCCATGCTGAAAGGGGTTGAAATTATACACAAACAACATCAGTAGAAATACAATCAATATAATTAAACCTGATAATTTTTTATTAAAACGCATATATCTGTCGTGTTTGCATGTTCCAAAATTTCCACCCCGCCCACCCCTGCCCCTGAGTGTCAAATGATAAGTTGAATGTCATAATTAAACTCAATGACATCCATAACCTCTGATTTGACTCCAATCTGGGTTGTATTCGCGTTATTTTCCTGTAAAGCATCTCCACACCCACCCCTAAGGGAGCTCCTTTCCCATGCGGTTAGGGATTGAAATTATACACACCTGACAACGTTACAAACACTATGAATCTCTTTGACATGAAAAAATATTTATCCGGCTCTAATATCGGCCGTTATAGCATGTATGAAAATTTCCACCCCCGCTCCTGGGGGTTGTAGACGTGTCTCACCCCGACAGTGTTTGCTTCCTGGTCGCAAAGAAATGTAAATTAATACTAAGTTCTTATTATATTTTTATGGATGATTTTCGTTTAATGGTTTAACATGGGTGAAGAGTGCTGTATTACATTTAGAATTATGTTTTAAACTTAATTAAAGACGATATAACCAGGTCTTTTAGTAAGTTGTGGTACAAATAAGATAATATTTGTCACAATCAATATTATAGAATAGGTTTTAGTAGTCCTGCAAATTGAATTTATGTTTTAAATTTGTAAATAAGTTTTTGGTATGGTTGTTGGGTTTCGAAGAAAATTTAATTCAATTAATATTATTTTATAACATCTGTAATTGTTTCTTTTGTATGTGTTAGCTCACGTCGGGAGCTTTTGTAATGGTCTTTCGACGTCCAAATTCCATTCTCACGTGGTCCTAAATTCACTACACGTGGAGACAAAT
Organism: Zhengitettix transpicula; assembly: GCA_037074705.1. Lineage (NCBI taxonomy): Eukaryota > Metazoa > Arthropoda > Insecta > Orthoptera > Tetrigidae > Zhengitettix > Zhengitettix transpicula. Next base: position 80,854,345 of record CM073595.1, on the reverse strand, counting down.
AAAGATTTCAAGGTCACTACTACACGTTACTGAAACGCTGGCTCCGTTCACCCCTTAGTTAAGACAGCTTAAACAGTTCAGCCGCTTCAGAATAACAGCTGCCGGTAAAGGAATCACCTCATTCCAAACACTGAACAACGAGGCTTCATTTGATCTGAAGCTCGAATCAAGAGGGACTCCAGGTTCTCGGAAGTAAAGCACTAACGAGGTAAAAAGTTCAGTCAACAAAAGCTGAACAGTTGGTTAATTTGATTTAATTCCATCCATAATAAAGTAATGACACATTATTACTATTTAATTATTTACTGGTTTCTCTAGGGTATTCCCTGAATCACATTTAGGCGAATGCCAGGTAGGATCCTTAATTTCCAGCCCTTGGCATCTTAATTTCCTTCCTGTGCTATTAAAGGGGATAGCCATCAAAATGGATAACCCACATATAGACTCGAAGAGAGGTTCATCTCAAATAAAATAGTAAATTTTATTATTGCTTATTAGGATTCTAGTTTACATTGTGTTAAACCTATTCCTTGAGTCAGAATTGATATAAAAATCCATTAATTGTAGGAAAAATATATATACATATGTCATGGTGATTTCACTAATTCGAAACACAATCGAACTGTAGGATAATAGAATGGAACTATACAGTAGTGAAGGACGACGAGCTTTAAAACCTAAGGGTTGTAAATGTGGCCCCATAAAGTGTCTGCTTAAATTCTCGGAAGTGGACGACACGAGTTTTCTCTTTTGTTACAGACATTTTGACGTGAGTTACGGGGCAGCTATGTGTATTTCCACCACACATACCTTACCTAGCTCATTAAGCTTCACCACAATTTCCTCATATTTTATTATTATTATTATGCAACGTCACATTCAGTTTTAATTTACGAGCGTTTCTTTGTTGACTTGAGATAGTTAATATACATTGTACGTAATACGCGTTCCTTACTCTATAATCGTACTACTGCTGCAGTTCATAATCGCCTTCATGCGTTTTCTATTTGACCTGCACATTTTAACTTTCACTTCTGACTATAATCAATATAATTTCAAATAATCTATAAACATCTTATAGTGTCAAGGAACAGAATATATCCATAATTATCCTTCAACATATAGCCAATTAAATCTTGGAAATCTGGAAACGCTTTTAATCGTTTTATTTCTATGTTTTAATAGCTATTTTGAGGATGAACCATCTTTCTGTTCGAGCTCTACCACATTAACTTCAAATAATGGAACTTTTATCGGTGTTTCGCTTATGACTCACAAAAGACTCATTTATAAAAATATTTCAGTCTTAAATAAATTAAAGCACCGTAACGATTACTCGAAGGGGGTTTAAAAGTTGGCAAAGCACCAAGCGTTAGAAGCTTATGAGTGGATAGGATGTATAAAATAAAACAAACAAAAAGTAATTTAATTAACTTCACCACCCTTGCTACTGTTCTTTATTGTTTACAAAATGCTTCCCTCTCCGGCGGGAAATTTCCTTAATTAGATTCTCTCTGTCGGCAAATTCGGTCGGTGGTCGATTGAATTTGAGCAAAATGGCCAAAATTGCAATTTATGAGCTAATGCTGCCGTCACTGTACCAGGGGGTTACAATTAGTCGTGATGTCGAGCACCTCATTTTGTGAGAGCTAAGGCGACACACCTATTATAAGCACCTATATGGGACGTCCACGTCGTTGTTCCTGGGTAACCCTACAATTAGTTTTTGATTCATTTATAAACGTATAGTCGAAATTTTCCCATTTCTTTGGATTGAACTCCATCTACGACTGAAATTACATCAATATTCTGAAATTAATTGATTTATTCCCTCAGGATGCAAACCTGCAATAAAAAATTGGGGTTTCCATTTAAGTATTTCAGTATTTTGGGGCTGAGGTGTCTGGTCATTACATGTCTCTCTCGATAACGAAAAAATTTTACTACCCTTTTTCGAAAAAATTAAATGACTTCAGATAAATCAGTTATCTATATTATTAAAAATATTTTTACAATTTTATAATTGAAATTAAATTAGTAGGGTGGATCTAATGTATTTTACTGCTGTTGGTCAGGTACTTCCAAAATGTGTGGAACCACACGCCGAAATCTGTAGAAAATCTCCACTAGATGTACGTGATTGAGCTTCACTCACGTTTCCGGCATCATTTCCGTATTAAGTGATAGGAATCACCAGTGCGCTACATTCAGAAGACAATTGTTTCCTTAATTCAAATATTTTATATTTATAATGGGAATGACTTGTAAATTGACAATGGCACAAACAGTTTATCTCCTCTCGGCATTATCTCAGTCCATTCTAATTACAAAATAAAATAATTAAGTAACTAAATTATTTTTGTCGTTACTCCAGATACTTCAATAAAAATACTTCCTTTGCCTTTTCTTGAGGTTTCTGTCGGAAATTATTTTTCCGTTTGTACTAGTCGTCAATATCTCAATATATATTGAGTTGAATTTCTCAAAACTCTGAAGATTGAAATTAGCACTTAACATAGTTGAGAGCTGATGCTAGTAGACAGGAACAGATCGATTTCACTAGATACGCCTTTCCTACCTTCACGTTGATTCGAATTATAGAGGACTAACTAAATAGATCCTTGATGACAGATTGAAGTCTTTCCCGGTGCAGTTGTTCAATATATTGTTCTCGGAGCTCAACCGGGTTTTGCATAATTGTAGAACGCAACGTTTCGACGACTAAAAGCCCGGTTGAGGTCCGAGAACAATATATTAAATAGATCCTTGCTGGGAAATTCACTTGAGACTATTATTAATACAGTAAATTGACAAAAATACGCTGGAAATTTAAAACGGAACATGAATGGTTTTCGAAGCAACGACGAATATAACCTATAATTTTATTTTATGTTTTTTCTCGCGTTATAACAAACAAAACAACTACAGTAGTTTTATGAAACACTGTAAAAATATTGTTATTATGACATTTATGTCTAATGATAAGAAAAGTGTCCGTCACACGTTCATATTATTGTTCCTCAATTTAAAATGTGAGACGGCAGACGTTCAAGAAAAATACAAAACAAATTAAGTTCCAAATAACTGATCGTAGTTTATGCGTGACAAATTTTACCTTCGATGAAAAATAGCTAAATTAGGAGTGCGAAATTTTCTATGAGGTGCGGGTGAACGTCTAGCTTCAAAGTGATCCATTATTCGAAATTTACATGACGAAAGTTCGTCGACCTTTAGTTAACGTGTCCATTGTGAGGCGAGAACCCTCTCGAAAACATGCTTGGTCATCCACTAAACGTCCGAAACATGTCTCTGCTCCTTGAATGGCCGACAGATTAATGTGTCAGGCGGCCCGAGTCATAATTGCAGCATTAAAACGAGTCACGATTTCGGCTACAAAACCGTCTTTCCGAGTATAAAATAATGCACCAGCCTAAGAACGTTTGTAAACGCAAGAAATATCCTAAATGCTGGTTATAATCTCTCTCCGGACGAAAAATATTGTAATGCGAGTCACAATTATGTAAATGTGACTTGGGTCTTATGAGGAAATTTCCAGAACTGTCTTTACCAGATGCTTTCAACGGTCTGATTGCGTCAAGATTAAAACTACTTAAATGGACGTGTCTTAGAAATGATGACAACTAGTCCTTAGGTAATGACTCGTTTTACGCTTCACGACACCCAAAAATACATCCATACATTATAGTCCTCCGGCGGTAACAATAAAAGAGATTGTTTATAATTTCTAATCAAATGATTTGAAGAGTTCAATTACAATATAATTCCGCTGTTGTCCTGTGGTGTAGTGGTCATTACAGAGGTCTCAGGTTCCAATTCCGGCGAGGGCATGGGTGTTGTGTTTATGTTTTCATACTGACAAACTCCAAGAAATTACAAAAAGAAGTTAAATGTTACAAAGTACAAAGTCACTAATGGCCCTAGCAGTTGATGCGATTATAAATAATTTTCTAAATAATTATTTCAAGTTTTCGAATGTTTTTGTATAATAAAAAAACGAAGAATACTGAAAATTGTACAGATTCACGTTTAAAAATTAGCAACAATTGATCATTAAAGCGCAATATAATTTTAAACTTATTTGGGATTAATTGACAAGTATTTTAAATTGAGATCTGTTTTAGGGAAAATGCCTTCTCCTAATGGGTGTTTTCGCTGGAGGAGGGGGGAGGGGGGGGCAATTGGAAAATGAGCTCGCATAGATTTTAAAAATCAACCGAATGCTATGATTTAACTACTATAAAAGAAAATAATATTGGTATATAAATTTTAAATAAATAATCATTATGTGTTGTACTTTCTATAGAGACACACGTTAGAATTTGGAGTAATATATACAACAATTTGACCGGAAAATATTTTCTACTATATCTAGTGTATTGGACGATTTCTATGGCATGCGCAATGCGTAAACAAAGTGGATGTCTACAGCGAAATCCTCGTGTTAAATGAAAAAGGAACTTAATTTCCTACAAAAGCTGGAAACTGTACATTTGGATAAGGTTCGCGATCTCAAACTAAAATATATAGTTACTTTGTTTATGTACATAATTATTATTAATGATGAACCGTGATACACAATGGTAGTAATGTATTTGTCGTATAAGTATGTTTAGTAGTCTCAGTAAATAAGAAAATAAGTCCCAAACCTCACAAATGTGTAGTGCACAGACAAAAAAACATCGTCAGTATTCAGAGGAATACTTCAAATTTGGTTTCAATGCTTGACCGCCGAATCAATGAATAGAGGTCGTCTTGAAGCCTATTTCAAGGTGAAATATAATGCTCATTTAAATTTATAATTAACTTACTTCACACTTAAATGACGAATTTTAAAAAGTGATAAAAATTTAAAGTCTCTGTTTATTACTCATACTACAACTATCAATCATAATCTTGAGGCTACTTATGAAATTTATTTTATTTATTTAACCTGTATCTTTGAAGAACTCAATATATGTTAAATAATCGACTTCAAGTGACAAATAAATCTCACTGATGGAAAATCGAAGATTAAATTCATTGAAATATGTCAAAAATATATTTGTAACGAAAATTATGAGCTATAAAAGTACGAAGTGATTTATAGCGCTGTACTTATTATTTTCCATCATTAGAAAAGTCTGTTCAGTGATTTAAAAGAAACATCTTCCGATTTAAAACAAATTGATTTTCCAACCTGAATGATGCAATTAATGTTAGTGTCTTATGTTTCAATTCAGATACAAGAAGAACTCTTAGAAATGCAAGATAATAAGCCAATTAAATGTTTACTTCAATAAAAAGGGAGCGACTTCATGACTTTTCGATGAAGCCCAAATTGAATACCGAAATTCGGCCAACTTTTCAAGAGATATATATTTACCGTTTCCATCTACACAATGTGGATTTAATTCCGTAAATTATTTGCTACTAAAGAAAAGAAATCGTCTGGAAATCGCAAAACGGGGAGGCTTGAGACAGAAGCTGACTAAATTTGAACCCAATTCAAAATTTCTCTGCAGCAAGTGTCTCACTAATCCAGAACTGACCTCACATTCAATGTCGAAATTATTAAACAATTAAATAATAATTACTAAAAATAAAAATATTACTGAATAATATTTCATATTAATTATTTTCTTCTGGAATTTTAGTTGTCTGTTAATTTCGAAATTTACTTACTTTTTTTCTTAAAAAGCTTCTAGTGATTTCTTCCTAAAACTCAAGTCTTTTGTCCTGAACAATTTGTAAGTATGCGTCATTTAAGGAATAGTTCAATTTTTTAATAAAAAATATGTATATTATACATTTTGGTAATTTTAGGAAGACTTCGATGGGACATGGAAATAGAAAGGTTGGGAAACACTGCGCTAATTTCTTATTTCTTCTAGATAGTTTCTCTAGTCACTGTTATATTATATTTTTCTCTGACAAATGTGAGCCGATATCACTTGTCTCACATCACATTCTACGTAGTTGCAGTAGGGTTTGTTGTCTTTCATTATTGACGATGATCTAACATTGTTTGTAGCTATTTGGAGCCTAATTCTTAACTATATTGTAATAAATTAATGTTTAAACTTAAAGTTGATAATGTCCTAATAATAAAGAAGTAAATTATAAGACAGGTTACTAGTTTTGTAATTATTTATAATAAATAAATTACACAGCACGTGTTATGTAATAATCATGAATTACTATTAATAATACAGTTTTCTGACCAATAACAATGATATTTTTATTGATTTAAGAAACGTTTCGATAAGTGTCTGTACCTTCATCAGGTCTTTCCTGCGGAGAAAATGTACAAAATAAATTTGTTGTTATCAAAAAAAATTATTTATTTAAAAAAGTGGTTGTACATGTCTTAAGTCAATAAAAATATTGTCTGTTATTAGTCAGAAAACTGTATTATCTATTTCATATGAACAGACGTAAAGATACAACCTATATAAATTACTATTGTTTCTGAAAACTGTGATCAACTCCATGAACAAAAAACATTCCCCATAGCTAACATAATTGTATCCTGCACCTTTTCGCTTATGCGTTTGGTAGACATTTTCTACTAATTTCTAATACTTTCTACAACATTTATGTGAAATTTATGAATGCTCTTCGCCCTTGTATAAAGCAAAACATTTACCAATATCTTCATTTAAGTACGGGATAACAGCTTATACAAAGCTGACAAGTTTTTTTTTAAGAATTGTTTCAGAGGATGAACCTTACTGTATTTAGCTATATTATGTATAACTATATATATATATATATATATATATATATATATTGTAATAAACAAACGTGGGTCGAAATAAAAAAAATTAATAATTTATATTTCTTTAACAAAGAAACAATTTATTTCTCAAAACTTTTAACATTACAATAAAAACATATAACTCTTTCTCTCATGGGTCTTTACTGGGTTTGATAACGAACAGAACACTTAAATAATCAAAGAACCCAACATTTATCTTTAAATTAAACAGAAGTATTTAATCGTCTAGACATCGACGAAACTTATTAACGAACTTAGAATTACCAGATTGCTTCTAAATTTAAAAGAGTTTATTTTATTATCAAAAGAAGAGAACGATATCTGACTGTATCCATTAATTACGTTTACACATGTTAATACCATAAATTTCAACTCACGATTTCTCAGGAACCTTTGGCTCGTTCATTAAACACACACTTTATAGACTGGACGTTTACACACACTGACTCTAACACATATTATTGGTTCGACGATAGCTGGTTCTCCATACTCGGCGAAGGACATCCCAGTTGCTCGTGGTGAAACTACTCGACGCTGGATGCTGTGTCCTGGTCTCCTACCATCGAAGACAGTGGTCAAATTTTGATACTAATACAGATTGAACTTCTGCATATGAAAATGTTTATAGTTGAATAATTTTCTATTTCTCTCGCAGGCTGCTTTCTTTCTCCATTCCCTCCGCTCTGACACTCAACTCCAACTAACTTCCAAGTTCGATGCCCACAGCATCCCTCCTCCACGCTGACTAACGCTGACTCTCACTGACTAACTCTCACTGGCTCTGACTGACTCTGACTCCTCGATGCATACAGCACCCCTCTCCCACGCTGACTAGCTCACAATAGCTTATCTCTCGCTTATATACTACTAGCCTCTTTGTTTTTCCCTTCGTTTCAAGACTACGTCGCAACGGCGCGGTGACAAAATCTCCATTACTGAGATTTACATTCTGCAGCTGCAGTTCCTTAGCAAATAGCTAGCCCCTCCGTCATGTCACATCGAGACAGGACCCGTAATTACTTTGCACTTGCAACCTCCTCCCAACATGTGCGCTGTTCCGAAACAATGCATTCCCTCAATGCATTACAATATATATATATATATATATATATATATATATATATATATATATATATATATATTGTAATAACCAGCTCAGAAGGACAGGAAGTCTGTTCTTAATGTATGTCAGATTTGTTGACAAACTGAAACTAGGGACCTTTGAGTGGTGTGTACATTAAAGATAATGATAAAATTATGGGTAAGTGACCTGTTAGCGGATGGAAGGACAGATAATTAGTGCAATTTTGGCAGCTTTTAGAAATAATTGTGTGACAGACGGAACCCTAAGAAAAACATCGTAACAGATGGACGACGCAATTAGATTAAAAGGAGACGTTTAATATAATTGGTTGAGGGGCTCACAGCGGATGGACGGTAACAGATGTTGTTGTTGGCGAACTTGTAATGCAAAAAAACTGTGAAAAACAAGGAAATATTCCGGGAGCCGGGATATATAAATAAGAGAGCGATAAAGGCGGAGTTAGTTAGTGTTGGCCGGTGAAAGAGAGAGAGCGTCCGCAGGGACGGACGCAAGCAAGTTAGTGTTGGTCGGTGGGAGAGAGAGCGTCCGCAGGGACGGACGCAAGTTAGTTAGTGTTGGTGAAATTGTAGAGGAGAGATAGAGGATGTCGGTTGGGAGAGAGAGCGTCCGCAGGGACGCACGCAAGTTAGAGTTGAGTTAGAGTGTTGGCAGAGTTGCAGTGTTGGTGGAGTTCGAGAGAGAGAGGATGTCGTCGTCGAGAGTGTTGGAGTGTTAATATTGGTCGAGTTACATTCAAGTTATAGAGGAAGTCAAGTCTGAGTCAGAGTCAGGAGCAGGAGACCTTCGAGAGAGAGAGATTTTAGCATTATCATTTTGTGCGGACTGGAAACGGACGCAGGGCCGAGAGTAATCAGCTGAACATCGGCCGTCAACAGTTGTGAGTTCATCGTGGAGGTTTGACTGCCATCAAAGGAGTTCGAATTTGTCGTGAGGGTGACGCCGTCAATAGTGTGAGTGCAGCCTGGGGGACTTTTAAGCATATATGAAGTGAGTGTGTGGACCCAAGAACGTGTAAGTCCATTTTCTGAATTTATAATTGTAAATTGTAATTAAAGGGTAGAAAGTCAGGATCCGTTACTTTCGTTTGTTTCGTTTATTTAGTTTATTTCGTTAATTTCGTTTCATTTCATTTTTCATTTAAATGTAACTGTATCTGTTTAATTGTAAATTTATGTTGTTTTCCTTATCAACCCAGTAAAGACCTTGAGGGTACCGAGTCCGATTATTTAAATGTATTTCATGAGAAATAAAATTGTTTTTGTGATTTTATAAAATTTCATTAAATTTGTATTAATTGTAAAAGTGTGGTAATAAATTATATATTGTTTGTTTAAAATCTGTGGTTATTATTTTAGTTATTACATTGTTAAATGGTCGATATTTTCATCAAGTAATTAATTGTAAAGGTCTATGACATTGATAATATATATTCCGATGTTTTTTATAAAATATATCCCCATTTTTTTAGAGTGAAGTACACTTAGGGGAGGGGGTGGAAACGTCAAACATGCTAAAACAGTCGATATTTAGGCAGATAAATATTTTTAGGGATCGAAGAAACAGTGTTACAACCGATGTTATCTGAGATGATATTCAATTACCCATTTAATCCCCTGGAGCGGGAATGGACGGGGTGGTTTTTTTCAAACATGTTAAATCATCGATATTAGCGTGGAATAAATAAATGCCAGGGCCATTGACGTTGATAGAATTTCTACCGATGTTGTTTGTAGGCATGATAGGGGTGGTGGTGGAGGGTATTTACAAAGAAAATAACGCGAAAACTACCGAGATTCGAGTCAAATCGAAGGTAATGGATGTCGTTGAATTTATTTATGACCCGGGAAACGGGCGGGTATCGCCTGGGTTGGGATGAGTTGACCGGCCGTTTTTTTGCGTCTATTAAATATATTTCGGGATCAATTAAATTAATAAAATTTCTCTACATTTTGACCGTGTATAATTTCTACATCTTTCGGGATTGGGAATGAAGCTCACCTTAAGGGTGGGGGTGCAGTGGAATTACATTATAATGATGCAAAAACAATCGACATTGGAGTCAAATCCACGGTCATAGCGCAAAAGCAATCGAAATTGGAGTCATATAGGGGGTTATGGATAAATGACATCTCGGGCAACGCCGGCAACCCAGCTAGTATGGTATTAAAAGGAGTCATCCCGGATTGGTATGAAAAGTGTCTATAGAAAATTAATAAAAAATACAGTGTAAATTATTGCATAGTTTTCCGCCATCTAGTTTCTTATTATGTTATACATTAATTTGGGTTAATATTTTATAAGTTTTAAATATTTTCTTAAATTCAATTTTAAATATTATCTTAATTTCCACGATTTACTGTGTTAAATTCAAAGTATTTTAAAAAAATAAATGTACATTTCATTCAATGCTTACTTCGAGGCCCGTTCAAGCACCTTGAGATATAAAATTGTATAAAGAGTAGTGGCAAATTTTTTAACATATTATTGAATAAATTTTTAAAATCTTTTTTAACTAATATTTTGTGTTGTCAATCGTTTCATTAATTATTAAGAACCTGTATAATTTTAAAATTTTTAACATTTAGTTCAAAATTTGTTATTTCAAACTTTATAATCTTCACGAAATGTTTAAAAGTAAACATCGAAGGCTTACCAGGTGAATGCATTAAGAAAGATAATGTTGATAAACATAGAAGTTTCGACGACAATCATTGTCTTTGTCTACCAATCAGTATCAATTGGAACAGTTTTAGATATAGATAATAATTATAAATCCTGATAAGTTTCTGAAATGTTCTACAATAAGCATGTTATACGTTCACTTAATGTCAAAACCAAAATCTTATAATCGAGGATTCGGAACTTCTAATTTTAAAAATTAATCTCCAACTCTTTTTTGTCCAAATTGCTTATTTTTGGTATTAAATTAACTTGAACTTATGTTGCAACAATGTACGTAATATTGTTTTCTTATATTTATAAATTAATATTCGTTTCTTTATATGCCTGTTGAAAGTCCAGATCAGAACCGAAAAGTGTTGTATATTTAATTAATGATTATTTTAATGCAGGCCTGTGTTTTCAGTGTCCATTTCTCCAACGTAACTTAATTTCTTAACTATTTCGCATTTTAGGAAAAACTTACTCTTTGGAGAATTTCTGCGTGCTCGATCAGCGGTCATCATACGATATCGGTTTGTCCGCTCATCGCACTTCCGCACATAACACGACACCCGTTCGAAGGCCGTAATTAAGTGAAATTATTATCTGACAATCGTTCGGAGGAACGAAATAATTGGTATTTTGTAGTATGACGTAGTAAATGAAGTATGGAGAGGAAAAGTTAGTTGTCTCGTCGTAATTATGGGCGATAGCAGCGAGAATAAAGAGATGCCGATGTTTCACGCCTCTCAGCATTCGACGTGACGCTCCAATCACAGAGAAGATTAACATGTTCCACTCGAGACAAAGCGAAACAGGAACGAGCCTTCCACGCTGCTATTAATAAATACCTGGAACACGCTCGTGTTCGACCTCAACTCCGAGAACTCAATTAAAACAACAAAATTATTGTATTGGATATGTCCACCAAATAGCGTCCATTAAGTAATTGCAATTTTAATAGCAAATCAGTTATTCTATACTACTCCTTCACAGATCCTAAAAGTCCTTGTCTATCACGAACAACTGCCTGCTACGAAATTCATGATGCATCGTGCATAAAAGTTTATTTCGAAAATTATCGGTCAGAGTTCGTCGTGAGAGGACCAAAAATAAGTTATATTCAACGCCTCTTGGAGGAAAATTAAGCATATATAAGAAAGTGTCGTCAATGTAGGATTAAGTGTTTTATTGTCAAGTTAAAGCAGGTAAACCGGAACAAGAATAGTAATACGCCTGGAAGAAAGTTAAGTGAATTAGTAATTACAAACCGAAGGTTTTCCCGGTGTCCATAGTTGATGAAATTCTCTCGGGATTGAAAATACGCGACGTTTCGATGGCAGTCCGCGTCATATCTTTTGGCGAAAACATCGAAATGTCGCGTGTTTTCGACGATCTTACCCGGTTGGAATCCCGAGAGAATATAATTAATTAGTAAGGTTAATACAAGCAGAGTAAAGTGTTTTTTATTATTATAGAGTGAAGTGTTCTTGAGAGGTTATAGTGTAAAGTATTGGAGAACTATCAGCGAGAAGAGTGCCAACACCAATCGTGTTTGGAGGATTATAGACAGCAGTTCTACGACTGTATTGTAAACAATAACAGATAACAGAAAATTATATTAACTCTCTGTTACAAGATTTTATTTATGTCACTTAATTTTATTTTGCCTAATTAATTTTCCCACTATAATTTACCCAGAAGAAAAGGTTCCGTGTTTTTAAATTATTTAAGCAAAATTGGTATTTTTTGTGCTGACACGTTTTAATTGTTTCTAATTAAATATTATATATGTATTGATATATTAGTTAAATATAAAGACTTAAATATTTACAAATATAACCCCCGAGAAACTAGTTATTACAAATATATTTAAGAAACTACTGCAGTATCAATAATACACTTATAGTTGAGAAATATTTCCCTAAAAACCTGCTAAGGCAAGCCCATTTACATTCATAACATGTTCACTTAAAATTATCCTTAAATAGGTAAAGATAATGCTCTTACTGTGGATTATTTGTATACTTGGTTTGTAGCTGTAACTCAGTTCCTGTGGAAATAATATTTTGAAATTGTGATTAAATGTAATATTTAATACCGTAAAACATGCAACTTTGATTACAAAGAGTGGCGCCAAAGTTCTAAGAAAATCCATTGGAGAAAAGCTCACCACGTTCCAAGAAGCGTTCCCAATAACATCTCTCTTCTGCTAAAGAGAAACATTTCTGCCGCCGATTCATTAAAATACCACAAATATGCACCGATATTTAAAGAGTCTTTGTTACGAATTAAATATGTACATGAAGTTGTGTTTCATAGATCGTTTTCTTTGGCATTTATTTGTTATTTGTTGGAAAGTCTGTTATTGGTACCAACGCACAGTTAGGTTCAAACTTAATTACCCTAGCCCACAAATTGTAATTGTACTAATAATTTCTTCAGGTCGCGGATAAATCATTGCAGTAATAAAGTTGTAACTATACATAAACAATTTGTTGTTCTACATCTGAAAACTTCATCTGTCTGATTAATGTTCGAAGGCTGAGTTAGTTATTACTCGATGTGGTAATTTCAAGTTTATTCCATGAAATTATATCGACTGAAATATTCTGCGGTAAACTGTTCAATAGTTTCCTGACACTGGATTATTTTGCGGTGATAAGTGCACTGAACCCTGGAACGAACAACTAGGTACCGTCAAATATTCGAGGTTACAAAATGTTTTCTTCTATGAATCCGTGAATGAATATTTCAATGGAAGTTTTGTAATTAATTTGTTTGAAATATTTTCTGTGACCATTGTAGCAAACTTTTACGTATATAGATTATTTATTGATCCTATTACCCTTTAAAATATCCCAGAATATATACACTAGATAAAGTAACTATTTTCAAAAAAAGAGAGATTTGAAAGCAAATATTGTGTTGTGGCAACACGGCCGTGGAAATGGTAATCATTGACGGAAGCCTAAGGGGCGGGTCCACTTTCCCAGAATTTCTACGAAGTGCAGCTTCTTACGCAGCTAAGCTTCCAACATTATCAAGACCAGCCTATTCCCAGAAAACATCTCAATAACGGTGCTGGAGGGCTGTGCTTTTCTTCCATTTTACCAAATAAGAAACAAACAATTTTTTTGCCATCATGGCAACTTTGTCATTAGCGGAGACACATTTTTCATTTACTTCCTTCAAATTGTTTTTCAAAGTAATGCATAAAAGCTATAAATTTTAAACTCATTAAATACCATCAGTTAACCCAAAAACACACTTTATGTAGGTATTTGTCTTACCTACATTCACGTTTTGAATTGTTTAAATGTAGTAAAATTAAAATATTTAATTATTTGCAAAACTTTTTTAACCAATTCTACGGAAACAAATATATAAAATGCTTTTTCCTTCAAAAAAATGAATGCAGAATTGATTATTCCGCAGACGTGGTTCATGGAAATTTTATTATAGAAATTATATTATTCTATTTGATTTTCAACTGTTTTCTTTGTTTGTTTCATGTCCGGCACCCAGTTACAGATTTCTCGTGGTTCAGTTCCGAGACTGACTTGTGCATAGACAGTTTCTGTGTGTCGTGTTTTCAGTTACTCTTTCATTTTTCTAAGACGAAATTTTTGTTTCCTAGGTTAACATAACATAAATGAACATTTCACGTATCCTTAACCATGGTCTACTGAAATTAATAACCGTCAAATGTAATGTAGGGAGGGTGTGTGGTTTTTATTAGCATTATTATGAAGGGGGAGAGGTGGTTGTTATAAATGATTAAATAATTATACGAAATAATTTAATAATAAATTGGGGTTCATTATAAGGAATCTCTGTAAATAAAAAGATTCAAGTTATATTAATGCTAACATTTAATAAAATAAAAAATGATTGAACGTGGTAATATTTTGTTGGAGATAATTGCGAATAATTCTATGGGTGATTCTGTCTTCACCGGGAACGAAGTTGAGGCCAGACCGGATGGGTTGGATCACTTATTCTTCTGTGACGGATGCGGTTAGGAAATGGTTATTGTGTTCAAGAGGCAGTGGACAAGATAGGAAAATGGGTAGTTGGTTTTCTGTTATGAGGATTTGGCTGCGTCCAAATAAGTTATCCACGGGAAAGGAGAAGGATTCTTCAAAGTGTGGATCCGAAGATTGCAGCAACTTCCGTTGGGTCGGTTTTGCTACCCGTCAGGGTTTTTAACTGCATCGCCTGTTTTGAGCATTGTCCCGTGAATTTTTAAATTGGCTGTAACTCGTAAGCCGTTTTTCTGTTTCTCGTAATCTGTTCGCCATATGCCTCGACAAGGTGTCTTTTCTAATGGAATCGGCCACGCTGAAGACGAATCCGTTGTTTTTATGTCGCTGTCTACAACGGTTTACGAGTTACAGCCTTTTTTTCTGTTTCTACTAATCTGTTCGTCATATGCCTCAACAAGGTGTCATTTCTAATGGAATCGGCCACGTTGAAGACGAATCCGTTGTTTTCAGGTCGCTATTTACAATAATTGCGTATGGAGGAACTCAATGAAAATAAAAGCAAAGTAAACAGATTTCTTGTTTTTAAATAATTGAAGTTGGTCATAATTTATACTGCATATTTGTCTGAGCCGAGTTCTTTTCTAATTAATTAATATGATCATTGCAATTTAATTTATTAATCAGTAGGAGATCTAAGGATTTAGAGCATGAAGTTTCATATCCATTCACAGGAAATAAGGTTAATAGATTATATAAATTATAGTTTCTTGCCTCTTCTGTTCTGTCTTAGTTATATTTCACTAATACTAGAGTCGTCTGCAAGAAGTATACTTCGAAAGACAAATATACTACTAGTACTCCTTGGCTCAACAGCCCATACACGACATCTTACATGACACATTCTGGATATAGGAGTGACACCTGGACACAGTGTCGATTTTCCCACAGCCTTAACCCCAGTTTTCGTGAGCAGGATGACCATGCCGGGATTCGAACCCGAGGCAATGACGCAGGCCGGCGACAAATATACAGCTATGGAACAGTAGAGGGTATAATGCTGAACCTTTTGGAATCCGAATCTTAATTCCTCAATCCAATTGAGCTGTTTTACCCGAGAAAGAATCCTATACTACCACCTGCTGTATTCTATTGTGTAGGTAAGATATACACAAAGAAAAATAAGTTCCAATATTTCCATAATATTTTATCTTTTCTGATTTAGTGTTATGATCACTCAAATTATACTTAATGGGTAGCATTTTTATTCAATTTTTCCAGGATTTTATATAAAACAGTATAAATTGCTTTCTCGGTTTCTAAATCCAAACTGTGAGTATATTACGTTTGTTGAGATACATTCTCTCTTTATTATATATTTAAATAGTTTTAAAGCACTTGCAACAGCAATGTATGACGCTAATTTACTGTGGCTCCTTTATTCCCTTGTTTGGAAAGTGGTGAGATATTTTTTAGCTATTCTGGAAAGACTCCCGAAAGTAACAACTGATTCAAAATGAAAATGAGTTCAGGAATAACAGTTTGTATAAAGTTTTAGAATAACGCTAGAAATACCATCATGCTCCGATTCCTTTTTGTTCAATGAATTTAAAATACTTATAATTCAGTTAGTGATATCATAGTAAACATTATTTTTACTGATTGTACAAAAGTTTTTCTATTAGAATTAGTAAAGTGCTTTTATTTGAAGACTTCCATTAGTTCGGAAAGACAAGGAAGCATCATTGAAAATCACGGGAGACGACATAAAATTAATATATGAAACTAGCACGCGAGAGAATCAATGGAAGTGTAATATCTCCCTTCGGAGAAAGATAATTTTAGCTACCTTTGTCAGTTCCGTTGCAATCGTCAGCCTAGAGAAGTGGCTATTAAAGCACCGTAATGAAAGGTTGGTCATATCCATGGGTAAAAGCGGTGGCGTGCTGTACTGAAATGCCAAAGAATTTCTGGCATGCATTAAAATCTTAATCAGAGTCTCGTACTAAGAATGGGACTGTAAACACTCGGCGACAAACAAGACACACGCCTCGAATGCGGTTTATTGTAGTCCCATGTAATACTTTCAAAGACTAAACTATTTTTAGACATATTAACTCTTTCACTTAATTTATGGCTTCTGTTGGTCGTTTTTTTTATCAAATTCGTTTGGTTATTTACATTAATTCAACCCATAACTTATGTATCTATATAATAAAATAGGATGTAGGATTGTTTCTATGTTTTTTCCGTATGTTCTTCATACAAATTTAACGGCGGACAAATTAAATCAAAACTTGGTACATATATTCTTAAAAGCCTCGGGAAAACCACTAATGGGGTGAGAAACACCTAACGATAAAGTGGAAGGGAATATTCGGTAAAAAAAAAGTGCAAATTTGTGCTAAAAACTTCTGCGTGGATAGTTCTATAACGTAACCGCATAGACGTACAAACTTTATTGTAAGAATAGTATATACATAAAATGAATACAGTTACATTTTGATTTAATTAAAAGTATAGTTATATTCTACAATCCTCCAGTAGTTAATAATTTAATTGAACAGTTAAAATCTGCGATTTGTGAGTTGTATATAGCATATTAAAATATTAAAGTTTGCGTGAAGAACGGAAGTTGTTGGCAGCGATTCAATAAAATTCAATGGAATACAGCTGTTCAATGAATGTACTATCGTACGAAAGTTTTTATGATACCAGAAACATTTAGAAAAATTTTAGTACAATTAATTGTACTTCATGCAAAGTATTTGGTAAACGTAGTTTAAATTTAAAAATTTGAAAAACGATTTGAGTTAGCGTTATTAATTAATTATGAATGCGGTTTTGTCGAAACTTTTTACTATTCACGATATTGTGTTACTGAGAAACAAGTTAATTGAAAATTATTTCAAATTTATTTGATGTCAATAATCGAATATAGATTCAAAACTTTGTAACAGAATTTTAAATAATATATGTATTACCCAGATATTTGAAACCAAATATTGAGGTAAGTTTAATAGAATCAGGTACTAATTAAGATGCTGTGATTGATAGTAAATCATATACCTTAGATTCCAAATTGGGAAAGAGGCGTTTAAATTACACACACACACACACATGCATACACACACACAGATATATATATATCACTTACTAAGTACATATTTTCAACAGAGATAATATTTTAATATTTCATAGAAAATGCAAATATTCAAAAAGGTCTGTGTTAAAATATCAACAAGGTTCTAATAATGATCCATAAATTTTTAAAAACTTATAGAAAAGGTACATTTTATATTCGCAATTTAACATTGCAAGACAGGAAGTTCTGGAGCTCATTGAGTTACTGGGAGTATTCTTAACTCCCATTTGATACCGGGAGTATTTTTCGACTCTATTAAGGTAGTGAAAGTTTTTCATTTTCTTAAAGTACTGACAATATTTTTGACTACTTTAACGTACCAGGAGTATTTTTTACTGTCTTAAGGTAGCGGTAATATTTTTCATTACAGTTAAGATAGTGCGAGTCTTTTTGACTCCCTTAATGTTCCTGAAACTATTGACTCATTTAACGTACACGTATATTATGTTTAAGTCCGTTAAGGAACCGGGAGTAATTTTTAACTGCTTTAAGGTATTGGGAGTAGTAATGACTGCATTAAGATACCCGGAGTAAATTTCACGCCCTTAAAATATCGTATTTTTTAGTCCCTCAAGATAACGCTATTTGTTTTTAACGCTTAATGAATTAGGAATATTTATGACTCTGTAATTGAACTGGTGGGAGTATTCTTGGCTTCCTTAATGTACCGAGAGTATTTTTTTCTCGCCTAAGATATAGCGATTTATTAGGCTGTCTTAAGGTACAGTGCTTCCTTAATGTACCAGGAGAATTCTTGACTCGGTTCTGTTAATCATTCATCATCCCGGTTAATTAAAAGGTAACCCCCTATCAGCATAGGTAGAGTTGAACAAAAAACGTGACGTTCTCGATGACAGTTATATCACGTTTTAATCCAGAGATTACTGTCGAATTAATTCATTTTCCGAATTATATAAATAAATACCCGGGCAACCCCTAGCACTCAGCTAGAATTATATAACATTAGTAAACAGACAGACAGGTATATGTATATATATATATATATATATAAAATAAATTTTCTTTCTTCATGTTTGTTCGTAACCATCTCATAAAGTACATTGTAAAATATTTAATGAGCTCCTCACTACAGATGGGTGTTCACTGCATGGCTGCGGAAGCAGAACTCGATCAATATTGCGCATTTTCACCCAGTTACAATATTTTCACGTTGCACAATAAATATATAACTCTTTTTGATTGACTAAATATATTGTGCAATCATTCAATATGATTTACAGACGGTCAATATTATTGTGAAATATATTGACGAAAAAATTAATCGTCTAGGGCCCGCTAAGACCAAAATTTACAAAGTAAACTGGTAGGCCTAAGCAGGAGTTAAGACGACTTAACGGGATACCTAATTCTGATCCATAGCGTGTTCCCGACGTTCTATATTGCATAAAATTTCACAGGTAGCTGTTTATCGTATTGATCCTCTTTTACATAATGAATAACATCTGCAAAAGCAAAGGGAAAGAAAAGGGACGAAGCAGCTCACATAGTACATAGGGTTTAAATGGGAATTTGTCTCTTCCGCTACTTACGATGCAGAAGGTTATTGTTTTCGTCGTGTGAATAAGAAATTAGTTTCATTTGAGCTTCCATTGTTTACGTAGGCACGGGACGCTGGTTGGACCTGCCACTCGATTCGAATCTTCAAAGCGTGTCTCCGTTCCTTAATGCAACTCCCAATTTTGTGAACCAATGCATTATATCTTAACTACAATCATTTCGAATTTGGCGAGAGTAATACTCAAACTAGATCATTAAACAAGTCAAGTAATAAAGATAACCACACGTGGAAACAAGGTATATTCAAGTACCGGCTCTCTACAAAATACTACCCGGTTGGAATCCCGAGAGAACTTCATTCAGGAACTACACCGGGAAAACCTACGTTCCTTACTATTTTTATGTTTGAATTTATTTACAATTTTGTTTATTTTCGCCAGAAGTTCTATCGTGGTCATCACAACCGAGATTGAAGTCAAATCCGGAGTTATGGATGTCAACGAGTTTAATTATGAAATTCAACTTGTCGTTTAACCTCCTGGAATAGGGGTGGAAATTTTCAAACGACGAATAAATATTTTTCGAAGGGGGGGGGGGGGGGACCAATGAGATTGATAATACTTCTCCTAATGTTGTTTGTCTGTAATTTCAACCCCTTTTGGCATAGTAGTGAAGCATAATTGAGGGGGGGGGGCATTACATAACAATAGCACAAAATTGGTTTTGATGAGAAACTTGGGAAAACATTAACTGCCAAATTCCAAGATTAGCACCTGGAGCCATTCTATTCGAATTCCCTGACTGTCTGGAATATAATTTATCTTCGCTATAATTTTATGATAATTATTTACATATCATTAAACATGCACATGTCACTTTATTTGTTAGTATAGAGGATAATTTAGTACCATCTACAAAGTTTTCTGTATTAATATATTAATAAGTAATGATCTGAAGCTACATATGTTTGTAAGGCATGAAAAAAATTAAAAAGAGTAGCAGACAACCAATTTCCACTGGACATTTTGGATGTAATTACTGTAAGTAATATACTTACTATCCTACAAAATATTACATGTATGGCTGTAGACAGTTCAAGTTCCGTCATTGATGTAATTATTGACATCCTTTGACTTTTAAATAATGATAATTTTGAATACCAATTTAAGGTAAAATTGTTATTTGATCAATAAAATTTGCTCAAGCAGGGAAAGCAGGAAATCTGGTACTCAAGTGATTTATTCATAATTTCTTCAATTTTTTATTAAAATTCTCCAAGTGAATATAGAATTCTAAGACTTTGGGTTAATTTTACTTTAACTCATAAGTCTACAGTAATTCATGTTTGTTTGTACTTGGATTCTAATCCTAGAGGCAAACAACAAAAACAAAATTTTCAGAAATATATAAAAAATAAAGTAAGTTCATTACAGTAAAAGACAAAACTGTAATTCTTTTTATGGATAAATACATTTGAAACCATTCTTTAATTTCAAATGTGGAAATATTGTGGTTCCACCTTTGAATCTAAAGAAACAACTTATGTTTTCATGACATGCAGATGTAGTCCAAATTGCACCAGCTAAAACTGTACATCAGTTCATCTGTAATCTAATATTAAATTTAGAAAAAATAGGATTACAAATTATTTGTGTTATTAGTGATAACATTTCTATTAGAAGAAAAGTAGTTTAACTTCTTTAACCCCAGCCTCCATTAAAACAAAAATTTCAAAATAATTTATGTTCCCACACCAAATAGACCTTATTTGACACTGTCCATATCCTGAAATGTATTCAAAATAATTGGATTAATCAGAATCCACAAAAGGCAATGTTGAATGTGAAAATAAAATACATAATCATTCTCTAATTAATATTGCCAATTAAAAATAAAGCTAATGTAAATATTTAAGAAGTAAATTTCAACTGGGAAATAATGGAAAACCAATATTCAATTATAATACCATCCCATCTTTTTTTTTATCAAAATTGACGAAGGTGATATAGAAAATTGCAACCTATGTGGCTAGTGATTGTATTAATTCTATATTAAAAAGATTACAGCGTGAAAAATTTGTACTTGTTAATAAAACTTAAAAAGCAAATTGATTATTTAAGAGATCTAGACAGGGGGTATTAATGTACCCTGAAAGTGATAATATACCAATATGGTTTCAAATAAGGATTTAAAATATTATGAAGAAGTTTTTTAAAATTAAATGACCAAAGGAAATTGATTGTTAACCTTACAATAGATATTTTGATAGGGCAAGAATTTATTGATGAACAGGCATGTGTAAATGGTCATTTTACAGAAAATGTGTACAAATGATTATTTGGGGAACATGTAATATATTATTGAACAACTATTGTAAATTAATAAATGATTCCCTTCACAGTGACGATCCACTAAAAAAAAAATAAACCACATATATCTATATTACTGAGACCAGTGTTAAGTTTGATTTTTTGTACATTTTTTGTTAAGTTATTGTAGTGTCTTTGTCTTTGTGAAATATTAAAAAGGTTTTAATTATTCTTGTCTTTAATGTTTTCCCCTCAATTTTTTTAAACAGAATTAATCAACTAAATACTTTTATCCAATATAAGTAAACAAATTAAACTGTTGTGCTTCTCTGGTACACTATGGCAATTGTTGATGTGTGCAACCTCATCATTACACACCATTGGCTTTGATGTGGGGAAAATAAATACCACTCCCAAAGCCAAAATCGACCAGCTGTTTGTCATATCCGAAATCCGTTATATTGAGATTTTACTGTAGTTATTTTGAATTTTTTTACGATATGAAACCTTGATTAATAAGCTTCGTCTATTAACAGAAAAGCAGTTTAACTTTTTTTATTTCAGCTTCCATTAAAATAAAAAAGTCAAAATAATTTTAATTAAATAAGTGGTGGGGTGACCTGGTCCCAGGTGGCTGTTTTGGGGGTGGCAAAATTTCAGAATTTTTGTTAACTTTGGGGCATTTTGAATTTAAATACCTAAATAAGGGGAATGGTAATTTTTCCTCTGCCCCACGTGCTACACCAATGAGACAGGGTAAGGCTGTGGAGATATATAAACCAAATTTTTGAGGAATGGTGTAACACTCCTTCCTCAAGAGGGAGGCTGAGAGTCTCCCAAAATTTGAAGAACAACCTTCGGTTCCCTATGGCTACACAGCATTTCACTTTCAGGTAAGCCACAACCTATCTCTCTTTCCTTTCCATACCAATATCGCAATTGATTTTGACAATGTCATATCCTTACTAATATCATATGTGTGTGTGTGTGTGTTTATATATATATATATATATATATATATATAAATTATTTAAATATTTTTCAAGACTGATTTTATTGAATTCATATAAATAAGAACAATCTCATCTTCAGTCTTAATTTTTACTCTTTTATAATTATACAGTTTCAAACTTTATTGTAACATTTTTCATATAATGAGAACTTCCATTTTAATTAGTTTTCATATCAGTATTTTGTTGATATTGTATATTGGTTACATAAAATATTACACTGAATTTATGTTGTTTAAATAATGTTTATATTTGTATCAGCTTTAATAAACTAATTTAAGTGACAATATTTTATCATTTAAATATTACCAATCAGTTTTTGAATTATTATATAATGCATGGTTAATGTACTCAAAATTCACTCCCTTCATTTATATTATTAACAATACTGTTCTTGTTTTTGTGATAGTATAATAATTCTATGAACCTAAATTTAAGCTCACTGTTCCTTTTGAGTAAAATATATACAGCATAAAAATTAAAATTATTATTTTTTATTTTACTGTATATAGTTAGGTATATTTTTAACTTTTGTTTCAGGTTTATTTATAATGATTTGTTCTCTTTTCTACATCTGTTGTTTTGTTTCATGTAATCTAGGTAACATACCAGACATTGAATTTTGTTTACAACCATTATATTTTCAAAATATTGTAATTATATTATTTATATCATTAATAAGTTTAAGCATAATTTTAAATACATTTATGTTATGTTCTTGAAAATGATTAATTATTTAGTAAGATCATGTACTAATGTATATTAAACATGAATAACTATAATTAATTTGTTTCTCATTACTTTTATCATTTGTATTTATATTCCTAAATTATTTATTGAATTTATTCTAAACAAAATTTTGTTCTTTATGAACAATGATTAATAAATTATCAATATATTTAAAATAACACTTGGCTTTACAACTGAATAATTCAAAGCTTTATTCAATATGTAGTTCATGACAATACATGCAACATTTATACCATTTTTCAAGCCTCAGTGACTGTCTTGAACCATTAAATGTTCACAAAAATTATGTGTGAATAATAGCTAGACAATTAATGTAATAACAGTTGATTCTATTAAGTCAGTTGCAACAATTATTTTGTGACTTCAAGACTGAAATGTTTGCTTATTGGAATAGTGACAGCCACCTGCCTAAAATACAAAATTTTTAAAAAGATATTAACAAAATGAATTATTTTTAAGTATGTGGCTATCAGAGGTTAGAAAATTGACAATAATAAAGATGTCTAGAAGTACCTAAAAATGCTAGAATAGAAAATATTTCATAGTTTAGCAAGCAATGATTGTATTGTCTCTGTTTCCTATCCAAATGTGTCAATTAATTTGGCCTAATCACTTTTTCCTCAAGTGATTTATATATATATATATATATATATATATATATATATATATATATATCATTTGTTTTATCTTATTTTTATCAAATATATTAGATAAACTTTCATAATTTATTATTTTAATTATTAATTAAATGATATAAATTTATTTGCATATCAGACTTACTAATATTAAATCAAATAAATTAAAACGTTGTCTTAATTTTATGTATAGTAAGCCCTTGTAATTGTCCAACTAAAGATTGTTCTGATGCTTTCACCGCTATTTCTGTATCAATATCTCATTCTTCCAAACATTTGACAATACTGAAACTTCAATAAAAATGAATTGCTAAGAATGTAAATGAATAATGGAAATTACATTTTCTGTATACATTTTATTTTACTCATTTTATGTTTACGTTTGGATTTTATATTATAAGTCTTGCGTTTTTGTACTTTTTCATTTTACACCTCACTGAACTGTAACCCTTGAAGAAATTAAGTCATTTTCATATATTCCCAAATGAGGATTTGGTTTGTCATCATTTCTGTATATCAGCTAGCTCAAAGTATTCTTACCTTTTGTAAATAAAAATACGAAAAGTTTGGTTTCAAATTGCTGTATGAATAATCTGAATAGGTAACAAACGAAACTAAGTTTACCATCAAGTCGATCAATGTGTAAGTTCTTGAATTAATTGTAGGAAAGTCTCAACATCTGAGATTTTTTTCAACTTCGATCTTATTTTCTCTTTTAAAACGAAGAAACTTAGTTTTCTGTACTTTAAGTGTTATTTTATTCGACACAAACCAGATATTTAGATTTATAATTCCATTCTCAATCTTTGTATTGAGATTATTTAAATGTGTGTCCGTAATAATTAAATTCGTATAAGACAGATTTTCTAAAGTAATTACTTCCCATTGGGATGAATAGACCTAACCACCTTAGTTTTGGAATCACGATCCTCTATTCTAGATTTTGGAGTATGAGTAGGCCTATTAAAGTATTGCCCCTGATATATTAATTTATGTATGTGCTCGTAGATTTTTGTTTAATAAAGCCATGTTGTTTGTACTTCGTCAGGAAGTCACAAGTTTTGGAGATATTTGTAGTGAGGAAATCGGTCCGTAATTTGATGTCTGTCTGAGAATCTTTCTTGAAGACCGGTCGGTATTACCTTGCAGCTTTAAGAGTTTCTGGTAATATACCGGTATGACGACTCGTTAAATATGATTTGAAGGGAAGTGGTTATTACGTTGGCGCACTGCTTCACTATTTTGCTTCTGATATATATTTATTCGCCGATTGCGAACATTTTAACTGTTTTCTTATCACGTTAATTACGTCTGTATTGGTAATCGGCTGAAGGAAAATAGAATTGTCAACATTTCGTGCAAAGTTTTGTAATTATTTATAAATTGCGTATTATTATTATAATCACCCCTATATAAATACAAAGAATTTCAATATTAATTGCTATTTCAATGAATATGCGCTAATTTTTCATTTAAAACAATTTCGTTTCAATTTAAATTTCACCTTCAATCAATACTTACCACTCCCGTCCACATGGGTTGAATACCAAAGTGTTGGGACAATTCTTAATTAATTTCTATAGTGACGTGACAGGCAAATATCTAGTGCATTTGTGATGTGATCATTTTCTAAGAATTTCATTGGTTCTAATTATTAGTTAATGTTAAATATTTACTTACGCAATGTAAGTAATTAGGATAATTTATATTCTGGTTTATTTCACTCATATGTCATGCGTGTAATGTATTCCGAAAGTTATTAATTATTTATGTTATTACTTATGTAAAAGCCGGCCCGCTGTGGTGTAGTGGCCAGCGTCATTGCCTCGGGTTCGAATCCCGGCATGGACATGGATGTTTGTGGTCGTCCTGGTCACGAAAAGTGGGGTTAAGACTGAGGGAGAATCCACACCCTGACCACGTGCCACTCTTAAATCCAGAATGTGACATGTAAAATGACAGTCTCGGTAGGCCAAGGCCCTTCAAGGGCTTTCGAGCCAAAGGGTAGTAGTACTAATAAAAAAAAATGGTGACGAATCCTATTTCCTGATCTATCTATCTATGTAATGTATGTTACATAACTATGTTTATTTACTAAACATTAGGAACATTTCCAAAGTTATTTATTCATACTTTTCATATTCGTATCTGGTTTGAAAATGAGTATGTCTCATGCAGGGCTTCTTTAAACTCTGAAAGCTCAACTACATATTTTACTTATGCATTGTCGTGTCATTATTCTGCAGTAATTTATTGCAATTTTCGCTAATGTTTTTGAAAGACAAAAAGAGAGACGACTCTATTTTATTATATTTTTATCTATAGATTATTTGCAGTTTACATAATCTTTTCGCACAGTTATAAATATTTTCAATACATAACTGTTAATTTAATGTACTACCATTGTAAAAATACCTAAACTATTATAAATAAACATATATTATAAAAGCAAAATAATTAAATAAAATGAAAACAAGACGTAATATGTGAAATTATGCTTACAATTTAGAATAGTAAATGGTAGCTAATACGTCTTCGCCAGGCAACCATCAGATGCTCTGTGTTTCCTTTGGACCGATTGTGCGAGTCCCGCCTACAACATGACAGAGTTTTGTGTAGTCGAAACGTCGCGTTATAATCAATGTTGTACCCGAGTGAAAACCAGAGAACTTTTTCTATAACAACCATACCAGGAATGCCTTCGATCTTTAAATACGTCTGTCTATATGACCGCTATATGAAATAATGCACATCGGTACGAATCACGGTATACAATCGATTAGAGTGCTTCAAATGAGAGCTAAAATAATGTAATTCCAACCTTTTTAAAAAGTATGTTGATTTTCGAGAATGGGACTCAAAAATGAAAAGATACTTCACGAAAATTGTAATTCAGCAGATATGGGAAAGTAAAAAAAGTACTATTGAAACAATGCAACTACTAGTTTAATACTGCCATTCGTTTCTTCTGTAGCGAGGTCAAGTTTATTGCAACGTTTCAGATAACCGCCCAAATCGTTAGCTAAGACCTTGGGAAATGACCTTTGCTATCAAGAATTTTGCAATTTCAGGCGTTCAGAGAATGAGAATACCTTACCCTGAACATCTTCAAGTGTATGAAGTTTTCAAGGGGAATACTAAGGTAATAATTTCTAAAGGTAATAATATCTAAATTTCAACACCTCCGAAATAATTCCAACATGGTCATGCATAGTCTTGAAAATAAAAAATCTTCATTTATTGATCACGTATGACTATAAACATGTTCAAAATAAAGAGTTTATTTCCAAAAAATTAACAACAATTCGGAAAATCACAGTGAAACTTTGAAACACTTAACATCAACCGAAACTAGTCTTGCTAACAAATTGTATCTTATATACCCGAATGGATCTAGTATATATTCCTTACACATACATGTCGACCTTCATAGGAAAATTATTTCCATGGATTCGTATGGAAAGTTACCAGCGACACATTTCTTCCAAAATACAGCCATAATGGTTATGTCATAATCTGCATTTCATGTCCAGCGTGGAAAATTGGCTCCAGATTTCAGGTTCCTATAAGTGTCGTGAATAATGCGCTGCTTTCGATGACATTCACTGCCATCGTCTTCTATCAATAGAAGACTATGGCAATGAACATTATCGAAACTTCACGAATACAATTGTTTACTCGGTTACAAGCCCGAGAAGACTTTATTCATTCTCTACACCGAGAAAGACTGCATTCTTTATTAATATACAAATATGCTCAAATTAAAATAAAACTGTTATTATTTCACAGATGGTACCTTCTGGACAGAGATACTTTGAGCTAAAAGACGTGGAAAATCCTGGAATTTTGTTAGTACTTGTTCGGGTAAAGTTATTGAAGTAAATCTCTTAACCTCGGGTTCAATGATTAGACAATTATTTCTAATCCATTTTCGTGGGTTAACATCTAAACTTCAAGTCTGAATTGAGGCTCCTTGTGAATGATTGTGACACGTGAGAGACGAGGGGGCCTTGATACGGTAATCGGGTGGGCACAAACAGTTTGTTGAAAACACGGGGTTACAATAGAATATTTACTATCCGGATTATACGATAACGTAGAAAAACTGTATTTCGTACAAAGAACTTTGCAATACATCTACCTTAGCAAAGATGAGCCGAATTTCTTCAATACAAGTTCTAATGTGTTCTTGAAACATGACAAAGTACGTAACTTTAACAGGCATGTGTTTTCACTCGTATATTTTTTTCATTATTTTATTGTACAGTTAACTTCTTAACGATTTTGTAGTTGTGATAATGATGATTAAGTATTCTATTGAAATTAACGTGGTGACATGCAGTTGGTTACAAGCATTAGGTTGTCCATAACAATTATCACTTATTAAATTACATCGAATTGTTTTAATTAAGGTCTGAGTTTAATGAGATATAAAATTTAAACACTAATTAGTCTCATCAAAATGGTGCGAATCATCGGCGAGGTGACGGATTAAAGTGTCAAATTTGTACTTTCAATTTCAGGAAAAATCTCCGCTCAGCCCACTAAAACAAACATTCTTCATTCAGACAAACCGTTCTTGCGGCATCACAGTAAAATGTCGCGAGATACTGATGAAAGGAAAAATTTTCAAGGCTTAGCCCTCGCTGGCTCAGGCTACAGTCGTTGACTCCGCAAATTTCTGACAGTGAGAGAATATTTCCGGAAATCGTTCCGCCTCACCGAGCCATCGCATCCTCTGTATAGATTAGCTACAGCTAAACGTAAGACACGAATGGAATAGAAAACAGATCCTCCCCTTATCGAATGCAGATTTTCAGCTGACGATGATGACGGAGCTAAATTTCGAAACGTTGTGTTCAACACAAGATAGGACCCGGGGTGATCTTCACTTTTACTAATTTTGACTTCCAACTGAAAATATCAAATTTCCCATTTCCAGATTCGTACTTTTCACTCAGAATTTTTCATTGAAGCTCAATGTACCAGAAATTATTTTGTCTTAGTGTTTGCGCTGTCTGAGGATTGCTGAGTGGATGCTGATTGTGTAAGGAAGGGTTGGACCGCAGGGGACGTGACAATCCGATCGTCTCTATATGCACCAATCTTCTCACTCCCGAATAGAACATAAAAAGTTGTTTTACATTTAATACACTTATGCTATCTGTTTCCACGGATACTTCAGTAAAAATAATTTTCGTTTCCTCGAATTATTCGGCAGTGATATAAAACGTCGCTATCTATGACTTTCACTTTAATTTGGTCAGATCTTAACTATTCTACATATGGTGGCAGCATATGAAATATATTGTTCGACTGTTCCGTACTCGATGATTTCTTTGCATAGTCAATGCTGGCTGAATAGTTACTTCAACAATGCCAAAGTTTCTCTGTTAATAAAATATAGGAACGATTTAAAATTGAGGCCTGATGTTGCAACGATTTGTTCTCGAGTCAGCACTTTCCAAAAACCTATCGGCCTTTTAGAGACTGTAAATTATTCCTGAAACCATCAGCATTCTCTACGTTCACTTACGAAGGTTCACTAACAAACTAACAACCCCTACCTGACCATTACAACAATAGCCACATTAGCAATCGGAGTTGTACTATTTTATGCTTTAGATAAAAGAATTATGAAGCTGCATAGCCGGAAATTACTGTATCAAACTCGGATAAAAATAATCAACACCTGACATTAACGGAATGAAAATGAATAATCGAAAAGTTAAGCTTTCTCTTCAAATCAAAAAATTAAAATTTGGCGTTATTTTAGAGACGGAACATGTTAGCCTGTCTGCTTAGCGACTTGGGGGAAACACTAATGGAGTGACAACCCAACACTGATTATATTCGAGTGTCAATATATCTGATCCAGGTTTTAGGCGTTATTTCTGTCTCCTACAGAAGTGACTAATTGCCGATTTTGTGATCTATATTTACCTTAAGCGGATTGAAGTTACAATGCTAACCTGGGAGCAGTTATGTCTTACGGAGAATTTTTCTCCTCAATAAGCCGCTTGCAGTTATATATTATAAGGCAGCAAATGTAAAATTTTGGAGGTCAGACCAGCTGGTCGAGTTGCAACTGTTCAAATCAGTATTGATTGCAATTCAACATCATCAAGCGAATGAGACGAGAATTTCAACCCGGAATGACGGGACGACAACTCGACGTAGATCACATCCTTCGTCATGTGCAGGTGCCAACAATGAAAGGATATCAACAACCCGAGGGTTATTTTTCTTGTGAATTACCAATTGAAAATAATATAAATATATATTATAATTGCCCTGAGGTCACAGTTCTAATTAGTACCCACCCGAACCTTGACAGAAACAGACCATTCAATTAAATAAAAATTACTAGTAATAATGTACATGTCTGTAATCAATTGAATAAGTTCAACGTTGCACGTGAACATTATTTAATCATTAAGTAACTCACTAATATTCTAATAATCAGTATTATATTGAATAATTTAAATCGACTGTATGCTCAGCTAAGTGAATTATAATGTCCGTTAAAATATGGTTTTCGGATCTGTCTTCTGTAAAATTATAATGTTTTGTAAATTTAATGAGTCCAATTGTAGGATAATATCATGACACAGTCACATTTGTCTACGACTGTAAGATGGGAAGGTGAATGACCAGATATAAATTACAAGCACGGCCTCGGTTTGTTTTAGAGTTCTTCCTGCCTAAATTACCAAAGCGAAGAGAGGTTTATTCTCAATTACCGGCAACCTAACTTGCGTTCCATTAACCGACAAAGGATAGAACTGAATTTACTTTCTTGAAATCTAAAAAGTAAATGTTCAGACAATTGCTATATTGATGTTACTACATTTGAATAGTTTCCTTACCACAAGATCCTTAAGTTCTGCTTTGGTCCGTATATTATGAGTTATTAGTAACAATTAAAGTGAGGCGAATTACTGGATTCATTATCAGATACACTCGAAAATGGAAACCGATTAAAATATCAAGTTTACTCCCGTTTTGCGAAAGCTTAAAGAATCAATATACTTCGCCAATCAGCTTCTTTTTATAAACGTAGACTAGGGTATCGTGTTTCGTAGTCAGCATAGAAGGGAACTTGAACAATGATTGTCCAGCATAATGCGTCGTCTGCAAATTCTTGCCAACCCAGGATTATGAAATAGATAGAAACGTTCTCAAATAATACATTCTAAATACAGGACCGTGATGTAAACGTTTACAACTCTGTAGAAAGTAGCATCGTTTAAGAACCGTTTAAATAAATAGTGAGTCGATAGGAGACGTCTTTTTCAGTTCTTCTAAAAAATTCGCCGGACAAACTTTCCTATTCACTTGGAATTGTCACATATTTAACATTTACAAAACGTCTGTGGTTAATTTTTTTGAGTTTGTGTTGCACTGCAAATATCAGTGCATTTTTAAGAAAAGAAAGTAATGACATATTACAAATTCAATCCCCGTCCATTTAGATTAAGGCTTAAAGAATACTTTCGGTTTATAGTGCACTATTACTGGCATGTAAATCAATGGCTCGTCGATTAGACGCTCTTTAAATGAATTACCAAGATAATAAATTTAATGTCTTAGATTATTGAATCGCAGGCTGTACAGGAGAGGAAAACGTTACTTTATTCCATCGACGTAATACTCGCCAACATCACTATATAATATTCATTCATTTACGATATGAATTTAGTATTACTCCTCAAAGCGTTGAATGATACTTATTAATATTTACGTACATTTGGGGGCGGGGTGGTTATTAATAAAACATTCCAAATTGGTCATCAATAATAATGAAAGAGAAGAACTGAACAAAAGAGCGTTATATATTTCGGAATTTATTACTAAAATTATTATTGCAAGCAATGTTTAAGTATTCCTTACATATTGGGGAATTTTTCGAAACTGTTGCGTCGACACCAGTAAACGATAAAAAAAAATCTTCTAAGAAATAAAATTGACCGATTATTTTAGTTACGTTCCGCGTACAAATCTACACGTGTGGAGAAAAATTTCAACAAATTTCGTACACGTGTACTTGCGACCAGCAAACACCCAAAGGGGCGGGGATTGATGGGAGTGGAAATTTTCAACATGCTCAAACGGCTGATATTTGCGTCGGATAAATATTTTTCGGGATCAAAGAGATTGATAGTATTTCTACCGATGTTTCCTGTGTATAATTACAACCCCAATTGGCATGGGAAGGGGTGGAGAAACGTTAAAAGAAAATAACGCGAATATAACTAACATTAGAGTCAAATCCGGGATTATGAATGTCGCAGAGATTAATTATGACATTCAGCTTGCCGTCTTTAACCCCCAGGGGCGTGTGTGGAAATGATCAAATATGTTAAATGGCCGTTATTTGTGTCGGATAAATATTTTTCGGGATTGATATTGATAGTATTTCCCCCGATGTTGTTTGTGTATAATTTCAAACCTTATACGTGGGAGTTGAGGGTCGTCACACAAAAATAAATAAAAAGCCGACATTGGGGCCGAAATTGGAGTCAAATCCGAGGTTATGTATGTTGCTTATCTTAATTATTACATTTTACTTGCCCGGTAAGTTGTACTTCTACCCTATGAGGAACGGTGGAAGGGGGAAACAATGTGTATATATGTATGTCAAGAATACAAATCTACACTCGTGGAGAAAATTTGACGAAATTTATAACCTGCTCGTGTCGAATCGCAAACAAACACTCTGGAGGTTACCACCCCCAGGGGCGTGGGGAGTGGGGACGAGGGTGGAAACTTACTAACATGAAAAATCGGCCGATATTTGCAATGAATAAATATTTTACGTGGTTAATGAAATTTATAGCGTTTCTCCCGATGTTTTTTGTGTATAATTTTAATCCCTTTGGGCATGGGAGGGGAGCACCCTTTTTGGTGGAGGTAGAGGAGCGTTACATAAAATTAAAGCAAAAACAACCGAGATAACAGTGGAATCCGGGATTATGGATGTTACTGACTTACATAATTATGTTATAAATGCCGGTTAAGTTGTAGTTATGCCCCTAGGAGTGGGGGTGAAAGAGGAAAACTATGTTCCGCATACAATCCTAAAAACGAATTCTGTGATATGTTGTGTAGATAAAACTTATTTTAGTAAACGAACACTTTATCGGTAAAACACCCAGAGCTATCAGCTATAGACGTGTGGGTGGCATTTTAAATACATTCTAAATTACAGGGAGTATTTTTGACACTTTTAGAGTAGCGTTGTATTTTTATGTCTCTAAAGATATTGGGTGTATCTTTGATTCTGTCAAGGAACCGGCAGCATTTTTTCCTCTATAAGGATACGAGGAGTCTTTTCGACTCTCTTAACGTATTTTGACTTAGGGCACCAAGTGTAATTAACTTAAAGGTAGGGCGTGTGTTTTTGACAGTATTAGGGTGCGTGCGTATTTGAGTATTTTTAATAATATTTGGTATCGGGAGTATTTATGCTTCTCTAAAGGCACTGATGGGTTTTGATGAAATTAGAATTTCCTCCGATTTGACTCCAATCTCTGTTGCTTTTACGTTATTTTTATGTAACGACCATCCA
This sequence comes from Zhengitettix transpicula, assembly GCA_037074705.1. NCBI lineage: Eukaryota > Metazoa > Arthropoda > Insecta > Orthoptera > Tetrigidae > Zhengitettix > Zhengitettix transpicula. The sequence goes on along the minus strand of CM073595.1, from coordinate 80,820,877 downwards.
CCCCCACCCCTAAGCATTATACACAAAGGACATCGGTATAAATATAATTAACCCTTAAAAATATTTATTCAACGCAAATGACGGCCGTGTTTGCATGTTAAAAATATCCAACCCCCGTCCACCCCTGCCCCTTGGGGTTAAAAGGCAAGTTGAATGTCATAAATAAACTCATTGACATCCATAACCTCCAATCTCAGTTGTATCTGTAATGAAGTCAAAGAAAAGCAGTTTACTATGTGATCGAGGTGAGCGTCACAATTCCTATACAAAGTATCATTAAAAATTAATAAATATGGACCACATCGTCTAGCATGCACGTTATAAGTTTCTTTGTTTGGACTGCGTAACGCGGAAGACCCTCAACATTACCTTCTCTCGCATTTATACAAAATCTGTTTAGAACATGTTTGTCCCGTTGTTACATATCTCATACGAGGATAAAATGTTAAATAATTTAATAAAAGTAAAATTCAACTTTAATATATTCCGAATTTTTCATAGTATCAAAAACAATTAAATCTTTTCACACTATCAGCTACATTACATTAAATTTTTGACTAGTTAATTTGGTAACTTCAAGGAGAATGGAGAGCCTCTATAATCGCTCCTGTTCTCCGCAACCATTGTGTTCATTCTTTCTGAAAATACGATTGCTCGACTTTACTAGAAAGGAGAGAAAAAGATTCAAACGATTTCTCGACAATTTCGAATGTGATATTCAAAAACATGCAATTTTCCGTAATCTCTAAGAACAGTATCTCTTTGATTGAAGAGGAAGGACGAAAATGCGGGGGCGGAGGTATTTCATGTCCAGTTCATTTCCTACCATTATTTTAATGGTCCTCTTATCTCCCTTCAACATTATTCCTTTCACAGCTCGTTTCGATATAGAAATTTAATAATTATTTTAGAAAAATTAAAAATACAGTCAGCGGATCTGACTCTAGTGAAAGCTTATTCTACATCCCTCATATTAGAAATACATGCACCATTCTTTCATAATTTTTATTGCTATAATATAGTGACAGGTGTATATCAGTAATCATTAAATTCGTTTCGAAAGTTGAGTTGCAGAATAATAATTGAACCATCAGATTAACACAGTGTAGGCCTACCATTGAATTCCGAATTGTAAATAACTTCGCGACGGCTTCCCTTCCGACAAATAAGCTTCTTATTAAAAATTAAATACAACAATAGCATTTCATTACATTTCTATTGCTTATATTCTGAATTTAACAGAATTGACGACCGAATTTAGTCCAATTATCCGGTTATCGAACGAATTAAGAATAGAACTTAAATATAAACGTAGAATCTTGATTGAAGTTGTAGAGGTGAACGAGCTTCGCTGTGGACAGGAAGTGCGTGCGCATTCCTGCAACGTGATATGGATGAGATGACTAAGGCAGACAGACATCTTGCACCACCTTGCAATGTCCAATATTTAGCCAAACATGATGGAACATTTTCAGTGTCAGAGGCGATGTAATTATCGGCGCAATTCATTAATATCTCACGTCGACAAGACACGAAATCATAATCTTCCGTCTCTATAAATTAACTTCACGGATTAGTTAAGCAAAATATTAGACAATCTTAACAATTCAATGTGTTAAATGACTCGATCGGAATGTATTACAATGGAAATATGTTTTATGTAATCATGAGTCACGATGCATTCTCTTGTATGTACTTGAACCTATACATTTCTCTGTGGCTCGTATACAAGAGCTATTTTTATCGATTTATTAGGAACGTGTTTTTTATAACAATTTAAGTGTCAAATTTTTTAACTTATACTTTATACCATTTTTTACAAGTTGTGTTCTACTTAAAGCTGTACTCGATACATCTTCAGATACAAACACGAAAGGGAAAAATAAAGAAATGATGTTATGTGTACATATAAGTTTGTAAGTGAAAGGAATTACCTGTAAAATAAATCGATCTCTACCCAGAAAGTTACATATTATATGTATGTATAACTTGTTTGAAGCTGTATTTGGAATGATATTGGAAAAGACAGGTAAAACTCAGATCAGGATACCGAGTCCGACCAGTTTCATTCAGGAATAGTAAAACACAATGAGGGTAAAATTTTGTTTTCTACTATTTATGTATATGAACTCAGTCGAGTGAAGTTTAATTGCAAGATTTGTGGATCCAAATATCTAGTTTTTTTAATCACTGCTAGTTGTCCCTTCAATGTCAGATCCTACATGGACAAAATCACCCTTATTCTCTTTGCCTTGCTCATGCAGTACAACTTTGTACATAAATTAACTCGGTTTTGGTCTTCAACGCGCGTTAATTAACTTTTTTATGTTGTTTGCAGAGGATAACCGTGCATTACGCAAGCTGGCCGGCCACTTATCGTCACTCGGCGCGCTCGTGGTGTTCGCCCTTTCCCCTTTGACTTTTCAGGGTATGTCTTCGCTTGGTCTGGGTCTCCTTATAGAAATCCTCCTTCGTCAACCGAACTCTTCGTAATGACGCACTATTTGTTTCACAGTGTGGAACTCCGTTTGCCAATGAAACTGACATCAGTTTTGTTTGTTTTCCGACAATTATGTAACTGTAAATTGAACTTTGCTTAGTTTAGCGATTTCAACGTTGCTGGTTATTCAGCTTTCCTACGTAATATGTGACACCCAACGAAACGTCATACGAGACCGTCCACAAACATTTTGATAGGGAAACCGTCATGAAGTGCTGTCGATCGGATTTCCCATATTATGCCTGGTAGAATAAAAATCTTTAGAAATAAACGATGGGTGAACATCTGAATTCTAATATAAAGGTTCAGAAAACTAAAACAGACAGAGGAAGAAGAAAATCCTTGGTTTCAAACAGTCAGAGAAACGTCAGTCTTCATGGTGGAACAAGCAAATTAGTAGCATTCACATTGCTGTGGCCAAGGAAAACATAAATTCATCTTTTGTTAACATTCGGTATCACAGGAAATGGCAAAATGTGCCAATGAAATAGTCTGTGTTTCAAGTGCTATCAACACAAATTACTTTCCACTTCAGAATTTAAAACGAGATGTAATTTACAATGTCCTGTAAGTGTAAACGCGATTTTAAAATGTTTCTCCTACGTTTTCAAATTTATAATTAACGTTCCAGTTGGTTGTTTAGTTTGTTATTAAATTCATTATCATGATGTGCTTAGAGAACTGATGCTACGGTCTGTATATTTCACTGAAATCCTTCGTGTAAAAAAAATAGGAATGGTGGTCTCTTGTGTTAGGCAACGAACGAACGAGCCAGTAAAGTTTCGAATGAAAGCGACTTGTAACGTGAAATGATGGTCGAGGCAGAGTCCGAGTATCGCAGCACGAACCGAACACGTGCACTGATAATCAAACTCGGGCCCAAATAATGAAATTTCAAAGCCACCGTTTGTACAGCATATGTTAAATAATTCTGCAGTTCATTTGAATATACACTTTCTAGATTCTTTATGAGATTCGTAGAATTGTGTCGTCTGTATTCAAAATATATAAAAATGTCTAAAGTAATTACGAAAACTGTAAAAATGTGTTCAACTTTCCTTATAAGTTAATGAGAGAAACTTTTCGCTTATAATAATTATAAGATTACATTTGTCAATACGCATTACTATTGCTTCCCCTTAATTATAATGTGTAAAATTGGCTGTTTTGTATTTATAACGTATAAATAACCAGTCACAAAATATGTAGTAATAAATTATCACATATTCAGTTAGTTCGTTTTTACGCTTGTTATTATAATTTCATAACTTTGTGTTATTTAGATAAATATATTCAATATGCCTCTACAAGTCACTCTTCCGTCTTAAAGGTCATAAAAAACGTCGATGGAAGTTTTTTCACTTAGAAGAGTCGCTATAGTTTATTTTCCTGGCTTAACTTAACTAATTATTCTATCGACGGACTCCGAAATAAATTAATGACCAAACAATACCAAAGGATGAAAATTTGTATCAGAAACTGTTTATCCGTGAGCAACTTTTAATTTGATGCGTGCACACATTTTCAGAAGCAGTGATTTATGTTTCTTCCAAACACATGAAGCTGGAAGAATAAATTGTACACAATCACTTCCATTTCCTGCCATTATTACCCATAATTGCAACCATAAAGGCTGCACTGCTCATTCAAAACTGCATTAATTAATAAAGTCCAGTCTTCAGAGAAAGAATATTGACATTAACAGCATTTATACTATCAATTTGCGTATTCCACGTAGTAAATGTCAAATTTTTGACAATTTTCGTGTAACAACGTTTTTAAACAAACAAACATTACCCAGATTTGCAGCAATAAAGACTGCACAGAATGATTTCCCTATACAATCAACTACCTCATAAATCAGATTTCATTCATTCCAATTCCCTACAATTTATTTCATATCATACCTTGTCTGTGAACTAAGAGTACTTATGAGTAATTAAATTATATTATGTTATCAAATATTGTCACCTACTATTATATTATTTGCTCTATTATATATGCCTATCATAGTTATTATGTCAACTTCTATGCTATAGTATTTTAAATTATGTATTATCCTATTTTCAGTATACATTATTGCAAATAAAATTTCAGACTCACATAATCTTGCATTGAACCAACCATCGTATCATTATGAAACAATCTCAAAGTTTATAATTACATTTAATTAATGTATCAACTGTAATGGAATCTCCCTAATTGGACTAAAGTCTGTGTAGTACCTACAAATAAATAAATAAAATGAAAAACTTGAGTGATTTTAAATCGATTTGGTAATTAAAGTACCGAATTATGCTGTTTATTACATTACCGCATTTTTGACGTCACACATTCCTTGATACATCTAAGAGTGGATTTCTTTTATCAAAAAACCTCTCCACCCGATCACTCGTTCGAAAACACACAAATATATTGAATCCCAAACTTAATTACAATTTTCGCAGTGAAGTATAATCCATCCGAAACTTGCAACTGGCAGTGGAAAAGCAAAGTAAATCGAAATTTAGACGAAAATAGACGGATAGAAGACAAAATAAAGGTTGTGTGTGGATATCAGAAAAGGAGTATTGAAACTTTTAACCGACAAACATTTTCAGCAAAAATAGGCTCTACGAGGAAAGAAAATACAGGAAAATCCAACGCGGAATTGTTTTCTTAGGTCGTTATCTGCCGGTCTGCAGAAAATCTGTCTAATGTGCGAAATTCGACACAGGCGTTGTGCCTCTGTTTGCACATTAACCTTAATGGATGTTCTCGCGCAAATGTGGACGCGCAACGATCAATTTAGATGTTTCAATTTCAAATGACTTGAATTGAGATGTACATTAATGAATCTTTAGTAGTGTATTCTATGTATGTTGAATTAATCAAAATCAATAAATAAATTTAATTCTAATTTAATGAATTCTTACAAAGCAAAATTATTTAAATGAATTATTAAATATTTTTATGAGCACTCAGTTTAATAAATTACACTCAAAAAAAGTTTATGTTTTTCATTAATTGAGAAAATATTATATGACACTATTAATTGTCTTTCCTTTACTACAAAGTAAAATTGTTTTATTCGTATAATATAAAATTAAAATTCTTTAAATTCACATAATAGAAATTTGTTTAGTATTGTTGAGTGTACTTACTACGGCACAGGCAGTCAGCCGATTAGGTACAGACGGAAGGAGGGGGGCTGGCAAGATGGCGACGGTACTTTCGGCGTCTGCCTGGGTCGCCATGATGTCATGCTTCGTCGTAATAAAATGTACTTCGAAAACTTCGCTGTAGTATTTAGGAACTTTCTACACGCGCACTACGTAACAAAAACTGCTCATTGTGATGCACTTTTAATAATTTTAGCAACACGGTCTCTGACCCATGTAAAACAACTAAAAAGTCATCCAAAATTGGAAACTGTATGGTTTTATAGTATATTTGAAATTCGGAAGCCAATGAGGAACGCGAATTCAAATATAAATTAGGAGCGCTACGGATTACAATTTATTTACGTAAAATTTCATTAAATAATATTAATTAATTACGATATAAAACTTTCGTAATCGAGAATTAATAATATACAAGCTTAACCTATTTATAACTCATTTAACGCGACTAAATTAACTCATCAAATTTTTCGAACGAAATCACAGTTAAATTGGAATTACTAATTAATATAATTAAATTAAATATAAATATGCGACCGAATAAGCGTATAGTTTAAATAAAGTATGTGTACAGAATATGTCAGTGTTCTGCGTACAACAAGGATTTACGCAAAATTACTTCAAATGTGTGTAAACATTGTAAATGCTATATTGAAAATGCAGTGTTATAATAGTGTTTCTATAATATCGTAGAGAAAACAGCAAATAGAATGAGAGTGGTTAATAAATACAGGAATAAAGTGATATCTGCTACCTTACACCTGTATACGCGTTAATAATAACTACGAAAAAATAGCTCGCCTACGACTGTAGTCAGAATGGAATGCAAACGTACTGTTCAATACTTGATTCAACTTTCATAATTTTCTCAACTCGTGCTCGTGATTTAATAGTACACCATAAGCAAAAGAATTAATGTGGACCCTTGCACATCCTGCATAAGGCTGGACACAAACTGTACGAAACAGACACACACACATATATGTATATATATATATATATATATATATATATATATTAGAGAATCTAGAATTAGTGAAACATATATTGCACTGGAAATTCTAAAGGCATAAAATTACGTTTGAAACATAATATTCAAACCTCATTCGTCAGTTGATATACGACAAACTCTCGAATTTTATTGTAATGACTACTCAATAAATAAGATTGTGAATATCCTGAGATATTTTTGGTTCAAAGTACTCATACAATAAATACAGCGAATAAAGTAAAAGGTTGTTGTGTATGAAGCGAGTTGTGACGTGACGATCACGTGACCAGACCTGTGACGGCGAGGAGGGGAGTTTATAGAACACACAACACAACAGTCAGCCGCAGTCAGTCTCAGCCAGCATCAGCATCACCAGACATGGACTGCGGCTACGGCACTTAAGGTACATCTCAGTTGCTCTCTTCACTTCTAGACACGAACGTTCGTGGCCGGACACAAATTTCTTCAAAAAAATATATAAATGAAGCTTCAAACTGATTCAAATCGTTGATTAATACCTGAAAACACGGAAACAATCGGAACCATTTGTCGTTCGTGGATTGTTTTAACTGTTATCGTAAACGATGAAACGCCAAATCTGGTATCCCCGTTGAACGTGTTGTGTTTACGTAATTGCTCATAAATAAGTTTTGTGTCGAGGAAGCCCTGGAAAGTCCGTCGAGTCCAGTGCTCGCCTTCACACCCTCACATAAATAATATCGCCTTTCGTTTGGCAGTGAAAGTGCAGGACCGAAATCTTGTGAATGTTACTAGTGACTGCAGTATCATTCGGAACGAGGATTGAATGTCTCAAATGTTGATACGAGTGTCGTCATAGAATTCTCACACAACGAAGTCGGACTCTGAAAAGAGTTTAACACGGAAAATGTGGACTGTTTGAAATTGTCCGAGCAATCCAAATTGCTTCACTTGAACTACATTTGCGGGAGTTGTTAATAGTGTAAAAGTCTCAAAATGACGTTATTTAAATTGTAACGCCGTTGAAGACGCAATAACGACAACTGAGTTATGTGATTACCTTCGACGATGATACATCCAGCGTTGTATTTTGCGTGCAAATTGTTTAATGGAAAAACGTTACTGCAGGTTTCTATGTAATAAACGAGATAAATTGAAATGTAACGTGCATGCTTTGAGAGGGCGAAAATTAGGTCTCACTACCAGATCGCGAGATTAGTTATTGGGGAAAGTCTATTTATATCCTCCGTTTTCATAAACTTATGATTCGTTCGTGCAAATTCTTGGAAACATAAAAATGAAATTGGCTACAAAAAAAATTGACTGGAACAGTTGTCATTGTACGCGTACTACTTGAAATAAGACCACTCTACAAGTTAATATACTTTAAAACTCACATTTGAGAGAAGTGAAGCAGTTTGTTTTAATTGTCCTTAACTGTGGTGGTGTAAATTTTGATTCCAGAATGGTCGCCACTCGACAGACTTCGGTAGAATCTGTAAAGAAATTGGAACGATGACTACATTAACTACAACTACAACTCTGAGGACGAGGACGGGATACCGAAATGGTAGGTTGAATAAAATCTTATATTTATTTATTTAATGGAATGCTTGAAGTGAAAAGGTGACAGAAGTTCTCTTCTCCGTGACATTTGCACATTATAATTGAATAGTAGTAAAGTTTATTTGATTGTTTCAGGTCCTGGTAGCAAGATTGAACGTGGTCGACGGGAAAGTCTTGTCCGCAGTGGTTCTTTGGGTCGCTTGAAACAGTTTCCTGCTTACTTGTGCACCAGAAGCTGTGACGCTTTTCCTAACGTCTTATTGTTCTTCAGCACCGCTTTGTCGTTTGTGCAAAGCTACATCAAGCAATTGTTGTTACTGTACAAGAAGCACGGACTGTTGCTGGCCGTGTTCACTGCTCTCACTCTTCTCTTTACACAGTTGGTAGCCTGTTGCGTAGGACTTTTCATGGCAAGAGTGCCACCCGGACTCTTATTCATGTTGTGCAGTTTATTTTTCATGGCTCTAACAGCATACAAAACTTTTATTTTCAAAATGCAGAAAAGGCCACCCAGAAAATTGAACAAATAATCATAATAATTAACTGAACATTTTACGAAACCAAACTTCCTCTTGTGAGAAGAGCTGATTGAAATATTCCTTTTCAAGGATTTCAAATTCGTTTAGAGAATTGCAATGTTGAAGAAACTTCCAATAAAGTGAAGCGGTCTTGTACCACTTAAATGTTATTAACGACTTTTCACTTAGTTTTAAATATATAAGACTGACCATACGATGGCAAAATTCATGTGTGTTTGTAAAGAATTTAATTATCTTCATTATACACAAACTAATGTGCAAAAAATTAAAGTTTTTATTAAAAAATTAATAACTTATTACTGGTATGCTGTTGAAATTCTTTACTTATAACTTTTACGTAAATGTTTTCATACATTGGCATACCAAGTCGTTGTGTGAAAATGTCAAGACGTGGTGATACTTTTATTTATGTTATCACCACAGCATTTTTGTTAAAGCAAACTTTTGGCACTGATGAGGTTTTTCGTATTTGGTATCCTGAATTTTCAGCTTCTTGCTTAAGATCTCTGTTAACTTTCGTCCTTTCATTTGTAGTCTACTGAAGCACAGAGATGTTTCAAATAATTGGAACAAGAGACCGCTTATAAGAGAAAATACGTAAATTGCGTCATGACTGAATTAACACAAATGTGGACAAGTTTGGAAATGACTGTAATTTACGTAAATTGGTTTTGAAGCCCGAACAAACCAGAGCGAATCAAAAAATGCAAAATTACAAATTTTCTGTTATGAAGCGTATTCGTTTCACTGAGAGTAACTAACAAATTAAACTGTTGCTGTTTTTGCAGATATTCTAAAGGGTAAGAAAATTGATAGCATTTGAACTCTTGGATTTAGTCGTTCACTCTTACACAGAATTATTCAACTTCAAAAATTATCCACACTGTATAGGAATTCCTCTTTGTACTCTGAAAGGTTTCGTTTACGTTATTCAAACTATACCGATAACATAATGACCGAATCTTGTATAATTATATATATTTTAAATATATAGCAAAGCTGAGGTGGAGTGGATGTTTCAAGGAGCAAAGTGCTGCAGAGAGATGTATGACACACTGTAGTCATTCGGTCCCTAGTTCGGAGCTCTCGTTTCCTGCTTCATCCATTTCAAAACACGTTTTTAACGCTACCACTTTTCTTAAAAAATTTAGTTATGCGCAATTCAGTACATCAGTTTTACTCATTAGGTAATAATACAAATGAAAATAATTTTCCACAAACACTTGTCTTGTTCAAAGAATGGTTTGTTTTTCTGTACCTACTAGCTCCATCATATCTGGGTGCCTCTTCTATCTGTTGGATCTTCCTGTGTCAAACTCAACAAGTCTAATGGAGTGAAATCCACACGGTTGGACCTCGAGCTATCCGTCGGCCCAGATGTTGAACATCAAGTGAAAAGTTATGATGTGCTGAAATCACATGCCCTGGCGAACGTTCAATGGCACGGCAACCAACACACCGAATACTAAACCCGTTATCTTGGCGCAATCACATGATGAACGTTTTGAAATTATGGCGGAACCGAAACTGTAGATTTCCGCATCACAACGTGATCTATTCAGTTTCCTCAATAAGTCCTAAATTATTGTAAGGGGGACTTTCGAGCGCCTATTATACAGCATACATTAAAATACTTATGTAGAAAATTGCGGACCACGTAGAAGTCCCTGATCGGCGCCTGAATCCTTCAATTTCACAATTAAATTCCTATTATTTATGGGCAAAGTGCGTGTGATGGAAGTTTGTTATCACATGGTACTTCAAATTTCCTAATAAATCGTACAGCCAACAAAATCACATAAGCGAGAGAATTCAGATTGGTGAGTATCTACTTCTAGGGGCCGACATACAATCCAATATGTACAATAGAGTAGAATACATTCATTTTCCGTACATCATAATGAGAAGCAAAGCTTCACGGAAGTGAAAACAGTCATACATTTTACATTGTTTTGAACCTATATTCTATTAATTAAACTTTTAATTTACATAATAATAGTAATTTATAATCAGATAAAATAGCATCCTAATATTTGTATCATATCAAATGATTAAAATTTTAAAAATTTATATTGTAAAATGAATATAATTATTATGTTAGATTTAAAATATTTCAGCAGTGAACTAATAGTGTACGTTAACTTTTTAGAATATAGTAGTAAGATTCCAAGTTTATTAATAAATATAATTATTCTCCAAACACTCATTTACGGAGTACGAATGGTTGAGTAGAAATTTTTTAAGCGCTCTTTTGAATTCAACTGCAGTGCTTCTTAATTCTTTTATATCATCAAGAAGTTTGTTAAAAATTGTTATTAATGTATATTACAAACCTTCTGTGCTCCAGACAGAGACGTATGTAAATTAGTTTTATTTCTTGTATTGAATGAATGCATATTCGAGTTGATACAAAATTTATCATAATTATTTATTAAAAGACTATCAATGACTAAATGAATTCACCAGAGAGTAAGTATACCTAATTTATTGAATAGCTATTTGAACTAAGTCCTAGAACTTACTTGGCATATTATCCTGATCACACGCTTTTGGGCAGGAAAGTCTTTATCTTTGAAGGTAGCGCAAAACATAATTCCATATAACATTAAGGAATGGAAATATGCCGTATGTACTAAGTTTGCAGTTTTCATATCATATAATTGACATAACTCTGACTGCATATGTTGCTGATCTGAGAAACATTCGTTCTGTACCATGATCAGTATTAAAAGTTTCCCCAGATCGTAAAATAAAGTTATTAACTTCCGAAGTGGAATATCTTCCCATCTAAATTCCCGTAATCAGGCGGTGAAATTGAAAGTTAAGGGAAAGTGTCCCACTTACGGAGTGGTAAAAAACATATGTGTTCTTCCAGTTCTCCGCGCTAGACAAAAAGGAGATGAGCAATAGCAAGATTATTAACTTCTTACTTCTAAGCTGTGTACTGACGCCAAATGTGTTGTCTGATACAATTATACCTGGTTAAGTAAATATGCAATACTGAGATAAAATAAGTAATTTTAACTAATCGTTCGTTAAAAAACAATTATTTAACTTATGACTTGGTTGTAAAGCTACATCCTGTTAAATTTCAATACTTGATGCCACGACAATTGACTGTTCTTGAAATAAAAATATTTGTGTTATTAAATATGTATAACATTAACATCAATTTTCTTTCCTGGAGATTTGACAGATTGCTCTTATAATAGCATTAAGTATTGAAAAATCATATGTAATAAAAAGAACGTAATTTCTTAGTTTCAAACAGCTATTTTAATGGTCATAATAAGTAAACTATTTCAAATTGATTCAGCACACACAGAATTGTGTGTATTATGTACCATGATACTGGAAAAATGTGTGTATATATATATATATATATATATATATATATCATTTGTATAGGAAAGAGAGAGAGTAGCTGGTTTATCTGGTGTGGGCACACACAGTACAGCCACACTATCCTCATGAAAGGGGCTCAAGTTCTCATAAAATTAGGTTTTTATTTCTACACAGCCTGACTGGACCAACCGTTGAATTAAGGCAAATCAGCTACTCTGTCTCTTCTTCCCATTCAAATGAGTTCATTAATATAATCTTGTCACATTTTTCTTACATACTTTATATATATAGCACATAAGGAGCATGTGATGAGGTCAAATTAAATAACACATTTAGATAGGAAAGAGAGACAGCAAAGTCGACTTACCCTGAAATCAACATTTGGTCCAGACAAGCTGATGAGTGAAAATATTTGAAATTTTCGTCAGCCTGCGCCCTCTTCGTCAGGAATGAAGGTCTGAACTGTATGCTGGCTGGGCACGAATTATTCAATTCAAATTAAGGTACACTAGCCATTGGACAGCAAAAATTGGTACCCAACAAAACAAACAACTCTCTTGTATCCCTCTCAAAGAAAGGTCACAACAATGGAAAAATAACAGATAAATGCAAAATGGAAAAATACATACAGGTATACATACTCACATACATACAAACATACACATTAGAGTGAAAATTAAAGAGCAAAGAAAAGTAAAGGAAGTTAAAAAGTAAGTGAATGAGAATGGGTAAGGGATTAAACAGATAATTGTAATATTAAATATAAATATGTAGTCATAAAAAAAGTATTGATCCAAGATTTAAACATAATATAACTACTGCAGCAATGATTATTATTATAATATTAGAATATGTTGAGTCCATGACTCACCAACATTCTTGTGTCCCATATTACTTCACCGACATTTCTCTCTCCCTTCCCAAACAACCCAATCTTACCTATGACGAACGCCAAGCCCTCCACAACCTCTTGTGCTGATATTGTCATTCTCCTGGCTGACAAGGGCTCCACCACCATTATAATGTATGTGGAGAGTTTCATGGCTGAGGCACTTCGCCAGCTGAGGAATGACAAAACTTATAAACCTGTCCCTACTGACCCCAATGCTTCTATAACTTCTGATGTAGGCAAGTTTGTTCAAGAATATGGCCTTCTTCTATCAATCCCAAAAATCCTAGAAAACCCACCTCTACCTACTCCCAAATATCCACAAACCTGGGGTCCCGAGCCACCCAATTATTGGTGGGTACAACTTCCTTACCGAAAGGATTCCCTCTTTAGTGGGTGAATCCCAACAACCTCTATTGGAAAAACTACCTTCTTTTATTAAACACTCCAATCATTTATTTCGCCACCATCTTGAAATGATGGAACACAAGAATGTTGGAGAGTCCTGGACTCAACATCCTCTAACATTATTATACTAATCATTGTTGCAGTAGTTATATTATTATGTTGAAGTCTTGTATCAGTATGATATTATAATAATTATTATAATTATCTGTTTAATCCTTTTCCCATTCTCATTCATTTACTTATTCACTTACTTTCCTTTTTATCTTTCACTCTACTGTGTATGTTTGCATGTGTGTGTGCATAAGTGTATGTGTGTATGTACTTTTCCATAGTTGTGACCATTCCTTGAGAGGGATACAGAGAGTTATTGGCTATGTTGGGTGTCTATTGTTGCTGTCTAACAGCTGGTGCCCCTTAATTTGAATTTGTCAATACGTGTCTGGCCAGCACACAGTTCAGATCTTCCTTCCTGATGAAGCGGGCTGAGGCCCTCAATAATTTGAAATATTTTCAGGCCTCAGCCCATCTGGACCAAATGTTGATTTCAGGTATGTTGACTTTGCTGTCTCTCTTTCCTATCGAAATGTGATATACACACACAAAATTTTGTCTCTATGGCAAGTGTAATATTGAATAATGTCAGTCATTGAAATATTATTTTACTGACATTGTTGATGTATTCTCATTCATTTATGTTTAAACTTCCTTTCCTGTACAATAGTTTTTACCTCCCACACATGTGTATGTTTGTATGTGTGTGTGTGTGTGTGTGTGTTTTTCCATTATTGTAATGGAGACAGATGGTTGTACAATACAATTATTAATAGAAAGTTATATTTTCCTTCAATTCTAACTGTAAAATAGAACTTAAATTTTATTCTTATTAAAGTAACAATATTATTTGTTCAGTAAACACTTTTAATTGTCCATGTTCGAAGGGCACACTGCATATTGTTATTTCCATTGATGTTTATCTCTATTCATTTAAAATTAACATTTCACATTAAACTAAGAGCAGAATATTTTTTCCTGTTAGTTTAAACAGCGTCCATTAATTATTTCGATTGTTGCCAAATATACAATGAGGTACTTTAATTTTTGTCATTAGTGTATAGTTTCAATTTGAATTATAGATTGATGTTTTTAAAAATGTTTCTGTGAATTAACGTTTTGTACTTTCACATTAAATTCTGCAATTTATTTTGGAAATGTGTTTAACTATATTTTACAATTTGGTAATATAAGATAACAATTGTATTATAATTATTATTCCTTTTGATATTTTAACTTATTAACACTCTGTTAGGAAAGCATAACATAATAAAATCAGCTTTTAACTATTTTTACATAGTTGTAGAGAGGGAGAGAGAGATCCACAAAAGAAAAATATATTTGCTGATGAAGTGATTTTATTTTTTACTAAAATACTTTGTAGAAGGTAAAGCGTATTAACATGACCTTTGTGTAAAGCATTTCATCTTTTTAAATTCTCAATTAAAATTCCTAAGAAATTTTTTAAATTGCCATTTGTAAACAGTTCATCTGAAACTTAGTAAAAACTGTGATTATTAAACTTTAATGAAACTAGTTTTCTTCTTATAGAATCAGTTTAAGATTTTTTTCCATATGTCACACTATACAGAGAACAATTAAATTTATTGTAGAAATTGGAACGGTCTCTCTTCAAACTGATTCTATGTCATTACGGAGCAGAATTTTAGAGAGGCGACAAGGGTGGCAAAGGAATCGGCTTCCCAGAAAGGAAATTTGTTATGGTAAATTCATTTTAAATACTTTTTATCAGTAACAGTTTTCACTATATGTAGTGTAAAATAGTTTTCCCAGAAAAAATGCTTAATATTCACTTATATCAATATACAGTCACAAACAAAATATTCCAGTTATTTACAAATGTCACAAAGCTCAGACAGTAAATTATTTTGTATTAATGCATTAATTAACTTATATATATATATATATATATATATATATAGTTATGGCGCAAACAGTCCACAGCTGGCCGGTGCACAGAATGGTATAACTATACTTCCAGAAGAAGGAGGCTGAGACCCTCCGAAAATTGGAAGAACTACCTTCGGTTCCCTATGGCTGCACTGTACTTCACTCTCAGGTTAGCCAAAAGCTATCTCTCTTTCCTTTCCATACCAATATCACAATTATATGTATATATATATATATATATATATATATATATATATATATATATATATATATATATATATACTCTGGACCAAAACCAAAAAAGTAGCCCACCCCTCACTACAATGTATTTCCCTGGACTACAAAAAATCAACGCCATTCTCCGCCTAGCATACACTGGACTGCAATCCAACCCTGAACAAAAAACCATCCTCCCCACTATACTCCCCACCTGCCCAAGGGTTGCCTTCAAACGCCCACCAAACCTACGAAAAGCCACACTCCCACCCGCCCACCCATGCCGGGTTGCAAGCCTTGTGGTAGGAACAGACGCTATGTCTGCCCTATCTTACAGCCCACCACAACCTTTCAGAACCACACAAAAACATACAAAATCAAAGAGAACATCACCTGCCTCTCCTCCCACACCATCTAGCAAATTAACTGTAGACTCTGTCCTGCATTCTATATAGGCCAAACCAAGAGACCCCTCCCTGAATGAATAGCCAACCACCACAGCACTGACAAACTTTCCAAAATTCAATTCCCTGTAGCTGCTCACACCCAAAGCCACAATATAAACAATTTCGACCAATGTTTCACACTCACCATCCTTAAAGCTCTACCCCCCGATTCACCAGAGGCAGAACTCCATCTGTGGAAACTCTCCAACATGTCTTGCAGTCCTGGCAAAGCCCTGGACTCAACATCCTTTAAATAGTGCCCTTCCTACCTGCCATCCCCACTTTCACGAGTCCAGGATTTTGCTAGGACTTTAGGTTGAGTTAGAAGGAGAGTTCCCAAATATGCAGTTCAACATCTGATTATGAGGGTAAGGCTTTAAGGAGAGTCAGTATGAAGCACTAATTAAAATATTTGATATAGTGGTTGTGGGCATAAACAGCTATTGGGAATTGTGTTTCAAATAGTTTGAGAGCGATGTTGTGGTTAGCAATGTGTTTGGAAAGAGGTTCTTTTTTTGGCCAATGTAAAAAGCAAGGCAGAGTCAGCAGTTAATCTGGTAAATTTTTCTGTTAAGACATAGGCAACATTTTCTTTCATTTCATATATGGCTATATGTGAAGAATTCTGAAAAATGTGGTAGATTGAAGTATAGGGCAGAGTTGGCACCTGGATGGAAATCCAGCTCATATGTTAGGATGGGGCCTACAAGGGTTGAAGGTTAGCATCACCATTCAGGACAGGAGGAAGTTCTTCAAATTTCAGAGGCATTGGCCTCCTCCTTCAGAAATAAAATGCAACGTGTGTGCTTACTAGCTTAGAAATGTGGAGTTTGAACAGGCCACTTCAATTTATCTTTTCTCTTTATCCTTTCCATACAAATCATTTTAATTATAACTACACATCCTTACTCACTTATATGTGGCCAGCCAGCACATAATTAGGACCTACTGTCCGGAAGCTACAAGTTACTGGTTCCCAGAGCCTCGTAATTCCAAACTTTTTGTTATTTATTCCCAGCCTGGCTACACCACCTGTTCATTTAAGGTAAGTGAGCTGCTTCTCTCAGTCCTTCTTTCCCATCCAAATGAATCAACTATATATGTATGTACGTATATATATATATATATATATATATATATATATATAAATTTTTGAGGGCCTGAGCCCCTTTCATCAGAAGAGAAGGTCTGAACTGTATGCCTGGCCAGCACACACTTCAGACCTTCTCTCCTGATGAAGGGGGTTCAGGCTCTCAAAAATTTAAAATATTCTCACTCCTCAGCCAAACAGTACCAACAAATGATTTCAGGTAAGTTGACTTTGCAGTCTCTCATCTGTATATGACATTGTCAAAATAATTAAATCATCGGTATTGAAAGGAAAGAGAGAGAGTTTGTGGCCTACCTGAAATTGAAGCACAGTGTAGCCATTGTCAAAATAACTCATATTGACAAGAAAGTATGAGAGAAGAGTTGGATTACTTAAAATTGAGGGCCTGTGTCACAATGGTAGGTGAGAAACATTTAAAATATGAAAGCTGTACCCTACCATCCTTCACGCCATGTGTTCGGCTGGTAAAAAGTACACTACACAAAAAGGAGGCTAGTGCCTCAGAAAATTTGAAATCATTTCTGTCCTACATTTTACCCCCATTTTTAGGTCAGCCATCTATTCTCTCTTTCTCGCCTGTCCATAACAATTATATGTATATAATCTGAAGTTGCAAAAGAGTAAACTGTTACAGATGATGTGGGATGTTTCATCATGCCAAGAAAACATTCTCCATTAATGAAAGTGCCTGATTCTCCTGAAGATGTAAACACAAAATTCTGGCTGTACAAAAGAGAAAATTCTTCCAGGCAGTTAATCAAGTATAGTGATGGTAGCATACAACAATCATCTTTTAATGCCATTCTTCCAGTAAAGCTTTTGATACATGGATACAAAGGCAGTGGGGATGATCCAGGTGCTTTGGAAGGAGCAACAGCATTTCTGAAGCAGGTGGAGTGTATTTAGCAATATATTTCTGCTTCAGTTTCCAGCAAAACTATTGTATATATTATCAAAATGGTTTCTATGTACAACTGATCATACATCATTCAGTAAATAGTAGTTCATAGAGGATTGAATTAGGCATGGAAACCAGCTCCAAGAAACCCTGCAAGATACAGGGAGAAGACAGGATGGATAATGTATGAGAATGAAGACTGGGATATGATATTCTCTCTTTGGAAATGATTATACATATATAAATGAATATTTAATGTAATGGAATGTAATATTTATTTCTCTCTTTTCTGTCATTTTTCTTGTGTCAGGACCTTACTTTGACCAGGCTGAGGATCAAAAGATATTACTTTTACAAAAAAGTGTGTCCAAAGAACTTTGCTTCTACCATCTCCACATGTTTCAGAAATGTGATGTTGTTTATTCATTTGAGACAATGTTATTACAGTTTGTTTGAGCTTTGTTGGAATGGTACTTCGCAGCATAGTTTTTTTAACTCTATTTTTAGCAGTGCCAGTTCCTTCTTTGTCTCACAACACTGTGAATCAGCTATGGCAAGCTTTAAACACTTCACTTTCTTTGCTTCTTTTTGCCTTTTTTTTTCATAAGATATGGTTTTACCTTTTTGTAAATTATTGCTTTGGAAATGTTATCACCAGCACATTGTTTCTCTTTTAACCAGATCAGAAGCAATTTCTCAACATGATCTAATGTCTCTAATATTTATGTATCAACATTAGCCAATGTAATAGCATTTTTGTTTGTCACAATAAGAGATACCATTGCTCTATGCATACTATATCCTATAGCCGAATATGCATGACAATCCCTATTTTTAAGTTCCATTTCAAATCTAACTTTTTTTTGCTGGACTCTAAAAAACTCAGTGTTAATGAATTTACAAAAAAAATATGTGTAAATACACAAATACATGTAGAAAATAATGAGTATATTATGCAACTGATGCATTGTGTTAAGAGGTAAACAAGTGTAGTGTGAGCAGTATATAATCATCCAACTATGATCCAAATATTCTATACCAAACAAAACTTTTACTGTCTAAACAAGACATAAGATCAGGTTGGACATGTTTTAGAAAGGACGTATTTGTAGGTGCCATGGTATTTTAGTATCTGTTTCCATTAATAATGAATTTACTGTTTTTCAACAATATATAAATTAGGGTTACAGATTTATTAAAAATTGGGAAGCAACACATTGAACATGTGAGTAATTTCATTAACTAAAACAATTTAAATCAATAATTGTGAAATTTATATATGCACTTTTTATTATTAATGATAGCAGTAATTGAAAATATTTTTCATAATTTTTTTTATCTTACTTTTAGGCTGATGTGAATATGGTGGTTGTGGACTGGGAGAGAGGAGCAGCCGGACCTTCATACCCTGTAGCAGTTGCCAATACAGAATTAGTTGGCCGTCAAACTGCTCTGTTACTCCTAGATCTTATAGAGCTTGGTGCATCACCACAGCAAATTCATATTGTGGGGTTCAGTTTAGGGGCTCATGTCGCTGCTTGTGCTAGCTATGTCCTTCAACACAAAAATATTATTCTTGGGCGAATCACAGGTGTCATATTTCTGTCGTCATTAATAAATTCAGTTTATGTATGTAGTTAATTTTTAGTTTTTTAAATTTAATATATTTCTTATATTTTGCTACCTCAAGTACTAAGTCAATATTGTTTGTGCCTTCATATACTGAGAATGGAATTTGTTTCCATATATTATTATGTCTATACTGTAAATATCATAATAGTAACAACATTTTCTATAAAGCTGTTATATGTGCTGTAAGTATTTTTCTCCTGCAAAGAGTCTGTAAAAAAGAAAACTCATTCCACAATTTGGAACTGAAAGCCCAGGTTATCAATTCATATTATTCTTACTGTTTGGGGCTATAATGGAAAACTAAATACCGTTATGTGGTTATTGAAATTCAATTTATCAATTGTTGTTAAACATACTCTGGTAGTATATGTAAAAAATTATAAATGAATTGTACAATAACATATTTATGTACATTGTGTGTTTTTTAAACTATGCCTGTGTGTTCAAATATAACTGTAATAATATGAAATTCAACTTGTAGGAAATGTTAATAGTTTTTATCTATTCACTAATCTACAGCTCCATTTTCTTCTAATATATGACAATAGTAAACTTTAAAAATGTTAATGGTTTAAGTTTGGTCAAAACTGCATGTCTTCTGTAAGTATAAGTAGAAAGAACATCATCTTTCTGAAAAACCTGTGTTTCTACAGAAAATGAATGTTTATAATATGTAACTAATTAATGTCTGCTATTAAACTTCATTTTATTTTTATTTTCCAGGATTAGACCCTGCATCTCCAATTTTTAAGAGCCAACTTCTCTTACAACCTAATCGTAAATTAGATGCCAGTGATGCCACTTACGTTGATGTAATCCACACAGATGGAAGCGGATTGTTTGCTGATGGATTTGGCTTACTTCAGTCTTTGGGACATGTGGATTTTTTTCCTAATGGAGGTCGAACTCAACCTGGATGCAACGAAAGTCGAGGAGCTGTTGTTGTGAGTCATTTGGGTGAGAAAGCTCTCGGATACTTTACAAATGTGGTATCATTAGCATCATAATACAGAAATGAATTACTAGAGAATGAATTCCTTTTACTAAACAGTCTCAGATGAGTAATAATAAAATTATAATAAATTTATTATTATTACTCATTTATTTCTAGTATTTGCTATTTATAATTATTGATACTAAGGGACAGCCTCTCGTCAAGTATTGGATTAGATTAGATTAGTCATTTTCCATACATTTTTAGGAGAAGAAAGGCTTCAAGGATATGGAATATGTCAAATAAACAGGAATTATAACTTGTACTACATTTATAGAAATGTTCGTACTGTCCTTGATAGTCTAGAAAATATTCTAAAAATGTATAGTGCAAAAGGTAGAAAAATTTTAGTGTGGTGATCTCAATATTGGACACTTGCTAAGCTCCCACACATCAGATGACATAGCAGTGCTATCCAGATCTTTTAATCTACAAAATATAATCAAAGATCCTACAAGAATACCTTATTGAAGCTTTCTTCTTAAATACAGATTGTGTCTCATATCGTGTTAAAGAAAAACACTCAAAATAGTTTATAAGATAACAATGATCATGTACTTTCCCTGAAAATTCAACTAATACTGCTCACACCTACTCTTACAAAAGATTCCTAACTGACAAGAACAATTTATTAACATTTAAATTCCTAATATCCAATGAATTGTGGCTCAATGTTTACAATAATTTAGGTATTTCTTGACATTGTTACTCATTATTTTAATATTGCTTTTCCTTTAAAACACATACAAATCCAATCAACAAGTAATTGTCATTATTAAAGTTGGATAACAAAAGGAATTTTAATATATGTAAGTAGTATGTACTTCTAAAAAACTCTGCAACCATCTGCTTTTTCAAAACTCAAACAATAGAGGTAAGGCTGTTTGAAAAACTGTAAAAAGGACAATAGGCATCAAAACCAATCAAATACCCCTACCTAATACACAATGGAAATCAAATTACAAACCCTAAAGATATAAGTAATATAATTAATACTCATTTAGCTGTTATTGCATTATCACTTGTCTCACAAATACTAATATCACCTGTGCCTTTCACAGCTACACTCAACATTCCTAATAACTATTGTTTTTTACACCTCTAATGCCACATGACCTATTAAAAATATTCAACACAAAGTCAAACTCTATGACAGCTGATACATATTTCATACCTGTTTTTATAATTTAACACATTTGACATCATATAGTAGCTCCCTTATGTTATATTAATGGTTCACTATTCACCGGTGAATTCCCAGAACTTCAAAAATTATTCCCTTACACAAGAAAGGAAGTAAAAAGAATGTCAACAATTACAGGCCTATTTAAATACTAACAGGTTTATGTATTATACTAGGAAAAATTGTGTTCAATCAATTATTGTTTTTCTTGAAATTAATTTATGTTTTTAGAAGGTACCCTGAACACTTCAACAGTGTGTAGTCATATTCGAGCTTGGCAACTGTTCCTGGAGAGCCTAAAACAAGAAAATGGAGATTGTCAATTTGTTGCGTACGCTTGTCCAAAAGGTCCACCTTGTTTCCCACCACTTCAAGCCTGTGGGCTTCCTAATTCGTGCGCTGTTATGGGGCTCCACGCAGAGATTTCACAGGCTCGAGGTCCCCTTTATCTGGTTACTAGAGAATCTAGCCCATTTTGTGGTAAGTGGTTTAGATTCCTATATTAATTGACACTCAATGCAAACAACTTTAAAGTTATAAGTAATGCAATACTAAAATTATGCAAGTATTTCTAATTGTTCTGAGTAATTAGTATAAGACTAGTTATATTTGTTAGGTCTGGGGAAAGGCACAGTAGCTCAATGATAGATCATTTGCATA
Source organism: Zhengitettix transpicula (assembly GCA_037074705.1). Lineage (NCBI taxonomy): Eukaryota > Metazoa > Arthropoda > Insecta > Orthoptera > Tetrigidae > Zhengitettix > Zhengitettix transpicula. The sequence goes on along the minus strand of CM073595.1, from coordinate 80,798,397 downwards.
CAAAGCAAAAGTACCTGGGTTCAATTCACAGCCCTGCCGAATAATTTCTGTGAACTGTAGGGTAAATTTATTTCTCCAGGCTAATAAATTTGACTACTACTTTTTTTATTTTTATTACAACTTATAATCCGAAGACTTTACAGTTGATAAATTAATATATAGTTTACATTGTAAATAATTATCATGGAGACTTGCAATCTTGAAAATGTCCAGTGACATTTCAAGTTAGAGATGAGAGGAACAGAGAGTATTCGATGTGAGATTAATTTTCTTCTGAGTTTTTTTTAAAATTAATTGTGATTCCTGTATATGTGTTATACGAATTTTTTTAGTAACTTTGTGCTTGGAAGGATGAATGTAATAGTATAAGATGTGGAGGGATAACATGAAGGATATATAGAATAAGCGTGTGTGAGTAAGGTGGCAGCTAGTAAGAGGATTAATATGGTTATGGAATACCAGAATGGTTTTGGGGAATGATGAAATCTATAGAATATTTTTGTTTGCATTTGTGGTTTCGAGGAGGTTGCAGGGGCTTGTTGTGGAAGTCTGCTATGATGTGATTAGGATGATTTAGTGATCTTTCTATTAAGTGGGATATTTCGCTTTGAAATTTTGTGTATATTTCTGAAATGAGGAGGTCTTTGTGGATTATTTTGTTTCAATATCAGGGAGAGTTAGATATAGTTGTGAGGATTTTATTTTGTTTTATTTGAATTGGAATGGATGGTGTCTTCCAAAATGGCACAGGAGTATGTGGGAGTGTCATCTGTGTTCTGTAGGACTTGGAACCTGTTGGGTGAAAGGATGGGAAAATTTGAGGTAATGGGAGGTTGTTGTTGCACTGGGTCTTAAGGCTGCATGGGTGGATTGGTTAACTTTTAATTTTTTTGTAGCGACAGTATGGAATATAGGTGATGGAGGGTTTTAAGAGTCTGTGGAGTTGGATGAAGGTTGGTATTGAGTTTTATTGCCATTTCACCTTCAAGGGAGACTTCCATGTTGGATTCTGGTCTCTGGAGGAGCTGCTGCTGATCTATGATGATGTGAGATGTGATGTGCTGTATCATTTGAATGGTTGTCAAATTTGTATGTGGTTCAGATTTTGTAACATGTCACTATAACTGTTAATACTTGCACATAGCATGTGTGAAATTAAGCCTGAGGACATGCTGATTTAGGCTGACTTATTTTAAAGAAAAAAATGACACTGTGTGATGTTATTTCATAAATCACTAAGTTTGATAACTGCTAGTCTTGATAAGGCCGTAGCACCAAATTTCTCATGAGCCTAGGCCACCTAACTACCCAATTACTTGAAGTAAACACTCTTGGTAGCTGTGTTGTAGTCACAATTGTTTACTGCAACACAGCTGGCAAGCGTGTCGACTTTTTTTTGTGTCAGAAAAAAGTGTGTTAGAGTAACTAAATTACAGAAGCAATGGAAGAAATTGCTCACTGTAATGTAAGTATACTTCATTTACGTTTACATTTCAAAATTGAGAAAATTACTGAAAAAGGAATTTGGTCAGGTTATGATGGGTCATCAAGTTTCGTCCTGAGACTTATTACAGATATCCTAATTATTCTAGAATCAACTTATCTTTTCAATTAATTACTACTAAAACAACTTATATCAGCCAGGCAAAATGATATTGAAGGGAAATAAAATAAAATAAAAATATAAGTATCCCATTTTTCCCCAAGCGTCTCATTCTATTCCATTAAATGAATTGACAGAATTATATTTTTATTAAAATAAATCTTCTGGAAATGAAATTATAATACCTGACAAAATGTATAATTAAATTTATCTGATATAACAAATAATTATTATTATATTTTCTGTATGATTCATAAGCTCAGCTTTTCAATATGGCATGGGGAATATCAGATCATACTATTAAAAATATATAACTTTCTTTAAAATTTGAAATATATGTGTATTTATTCATGTTTTATTAGTAAAGGTTTTAGAGATATGAAATAAAAAATCTGTCTGCTGTAAGTATTCTATGTCAGAATTTCCTGCTTATCTTAAAAAATTATGAGTTTTATTTAGTTTCATCACTTAGTAACAATGAAGACATGTGTATTGTTTTTGAATAATGATGTATCTTTACACAATGGTGTCTCAAAATATTATGGAAAATTGTTTTAAATTATTAATTAATTTTTGTCCAAACATTACATTTGAGAAATTTAACATTTGAATCTTTATTAATCCAGGTCAACAACTTCGAGCTTCAGTGAACATTATCGATTCAGCTTTGTGGGCAAGAGGAGGGTTCAATCTAACTTTACATCATAACCATACAACAACTTATTTTGAACTGAGCAGTGGGTAGGTTTTGTTACGTTCACTTTGTGACTTGGAGAAAAAAGTATTTTATATTTCAGATATTTTTATTAATCTGAAATAATTATGCATTTGTTCATCAAATGATAATAGCTGCCAAGTGTATGTGAACAGACTATTTGCAAGAGGATAATTGTTTACAACACAATAATCCTTACTTTAATAGTATTAATATGTTTATAGCTAATTACAGATTTTAACTCTTATAGTTGTGTCAATTTCAACTATACCCTTACAAAGTTATACATACAGATAATGTTAAGTTTATATTCTATGTCCTAATGAATTTATAATACTGGCAGTTAACTTTTTGATTCCTTGTTTTTATTTTATTTTGTATGCATTCAGTTTTCTGAACATGGGAGAAGATGGAAGAACTATTTGGGGATTGGCTGCTGCTTTTCATGGAAGTGTCAGTCCATTAAAAACTCCTCAACTCACGGCTACTTTAAGTCTGCTCTCTTCCAACAGAAATCTTGATTCATTGGCCATCTCAAATATACAATCTGTGACCATCGCTGATCTTTATGGAAATAGGTATATATATTTAATAATATATTATTAATGTCAGTATTCTGACCTACTGTCCTGAAGAAGATTACTCAGGTCTTTCAAAATTTGAAATATTATTTCTACTGAACTAACTGTTTCAGCTGTCTCCAAACGAGTTATTTTTAAAATACATAAAGTTCACATATGGTGTTTTGACACATAAATTTTCAAATCATGGTTAAATTTTATCACCAAATTAGTTCTTTCACATTATCATGTCTTTTTAAAACTTTCTTTATTATACTTTGACGAGCAACTTAATTCAATACTGAATTTTGAAATATTTAAATTTTACGTTACTTTACAATTTATGAATTTTTAAAGAAGTATTTACTTTGAACAATATAAATCAAATTAATGAAATTTTAAAATTATCACATTTTAATAGCAATTCTTAGTATTTAGTGAAAGGTTTGAAATGATTTCCTGAAGTGCTTTATACATGTATATTAAGAGAACTAAAGGGGAAATAATTTATTCATAGCATTCTGAATTTGGTTTGAGGATTTCCTTATTCTGTCTTTTAATGAGGTAAATTCAACTTATTTTCCTAGATAATTCTAATCAATTCAACTTCAAATTTGTAAATAGTAATGGATCTTCAAAATACGTATGATAGCTAACTTGAAATATAAGTTCCCCTTTGTACCACAATGCTGAAGTATGCATTGATTTTGTTCATTAAATATTATGAGATTTAAGTATGGATGTATTGCTGTCTATAATTATCTTTAACTCAATTATCAGGTCACGAAAACTGGGGTCGAGGCTGAGGGAGAATCGACAATCTGAACACGTGTCACTCCTAAATCCAGAATGTGTCACGTTGGTGATGGCTGTTGAGCCAAGGAGTAATAATTCAATTATTAGAGGATTTCATAGTATATGAAACTAGAAAAAAGAGATAAAAAATTACATTTATATTTTGTAATGTTATTGTTTATGTTTAATTACTCTTGTACTACAGTGGAAACGAGAGAACACCTTTTCTTCAGCACATACACCGGGAAAGCCTTACTATTTGTTATTTTTTATTATGGCTATTAATCTTTAATTCTCTAAGGTTTTATTTTGCTTGTAAACATATTTTGACTTTATTTCAGTTGGAGCTTCTGCAACAGATACGAATTATCAATGGGTGATGAAAATGACATTACAGAAATTAATATTTTGCTCAGACAGCAAGAATGCTAGACTTTAAATAATTTTTATTCTTAGAAACCAAAAATGAAGAACGTGAAACAAGTTTGAAATTTGTAATTGTGATCTAGTTTTCTCTATAAATTAATCTGTTCTAATACATAAAAGTCTTTTTCTTATATAATTACTAAACGATGTTGAGTTTTCTAAATAATAATCCACCAAATTTTAAAATAAAAATTCAAAAAAACAAACTCTACCACCAAAAGAATTAACCTTGAAAATGAAGTATAATAGCGATTACTGGCACGTCGTTGACCCCTCCCCCCCCCCCTCTAAATAAAGTTACTGAATCCAAAATAACTTAATATTCAATTAAATTACTACAAATAAAAATATTTAATAAATAAAATCACATATAAAACATTAATCTAATCTAAACCGAAATAAAACTTTAACGAAGAAAACAAAAGAAGTAGCCCAATCGGTTTTTATATCTTAACTAGACATTACAATAATTCTGAATTTGATAAAAGGTACAATTATATTCAGAGAATTTCCTCAGCAGGCTCCATCCTTTTCGCAAATGTGTGCTCAATTTAATGTTGAGTTTCATTATAATAGGTATTAATACATGAAATTACAATCTTATTCTATTTATTCCATACAGTACAATACATAATAAGACCATTTTTATTATTTCTAAATTTTATTTATCTTGTAATATTAAGCACTTGTATACATGTTGCAATATTCTGTAGCATTATTATAGAACTGTTGGATTTTGTTTAGCTTTCTGATTAATATCTGCATAAATTTGCAAGCATGCTAAAACGTCATTATCCTTCTTTATACATACTATTAAATAATAAATTCCAAATGGCAAATTTAAAAAATTTTTTAGAGTCCAGCCTTCTAGATCCATGTGTGTTAATTCATAGTCGCCCTGAAAATAACATAAATGTCAGTAATGCTAGTTCTTTTTTAATTTAACTTCCTTACCTTTTAGCTGTTTAATATTGTCTGGGACTTTATCAAATACGATAATCCTATTATCTGTGCAATTGACTGTTTCATCATATTTGCTCGTTTTGTTTACATTGTAATAATATTGTTACCATCAAAAGCAAAAGTATCTAATTTCCGACGAGGAAAGTCTGGTGTAGGAAAAAGGCAGGCCCTCAACCAGTGTGGCTATAGCAACTTAAATATATCAGATCTTTAGCTTAAGGCCACACATGCGAAATGCCGCATGCGTTTTTACGACCCAGAGACGCAGTGCGATTATGCGCAAAGGGTGGCCACATTGGTGCGAAAGTAACCCAACGAATTGGAGCATATTACGAAAGAATGACATCATAAAATTGCCAGTTACCTATAATAACACGTCATGGAGACTAACAACAAAGTAGCACTGGAAGAGACTACTGTACTTTGTACTTGGTAGAAAGAGTGAACTCCACGAACGAAGAGATTGAGGGAGGAGAGGCAACTAACTACCGAGGCGAAGCTCTAGGCGCTTACTGCAGGTGTACGAGGAGGTTGATACATGCGCATAGACAATAAACTTGTCATCGTACGTGATGATTACTATAATCTATTCGAATACACGAATACATTGCAACATACTTTTAATTGAAGTGACTCACAGTCATGTAGCACGAAATCAAGTATATTTACACGAGAAAATTTAAATACCGATTTCATAATTATTATATTATGACAAAAATTAGAATCAATGAACTATAGGTACGTCAATAAGAGTATTACTTTCGTAATTGGACAACTTGAAATTCCCATCGCTTTAAACAGCATATCAAATATGTTTGGAAATTCTCTTTCTATACGTGTGCATGGAGATTTTTCTTCTAAATGGTAAGCATTCTTTTGGAATCCTGCATTCTGGCCCCATTTGTATACATCAACAACCAACTGAAACAGAAAATACAAAATATGTTAACAAGTTAATTTTAATTTTTATTCAAACAATGTTGTTATAATATATCGGTGGTGTTTAAAATTACATATGCTCCCAAAATTAGAAGGTCAACAATGAAACAATTACTTTAACAATTATTAGGTAATTATTTATATAAAGCACTCATATAAAAAACCATTAATAAATTTTAGCTATGGCAAGTTAGTTACTCTACAGGGGGGGCAATGCAAATTAGCATATCCTTGAGCTTGTGGCAGAAAGCGATTTACCAGTTTCACGATCGTTTGCAATGCTGATTCATCTCACTCCGTCAAACTAACTTTCTTCTCCTTTCCACAAACTCCAAGTATCCATTATTTTCTACCGATCACGAAAAACCTTTCTGGTTCTTCTCTGCTATTCCGCAAAAAACTCTGAAAATACGCTGGTCGGAAATTTTCTATTTTACTCACACAGCTTAATAAGAAAGTGCCAATTTTAGTTTCCGCTGCTTAAATCTCTCATATCCTTGATCCATTACAGGTAATTAAAACTAGTATGATCATTATTTTTCCTTTCATATGCTTAGAAGCAGTTTCATTGTGGTTTTATTGAAAATAAAAAATAATTTCTATTTTGTTTTGTTACGAATGGAGATTTAATAAACAAAAATATGAATTTGTAAATAGTGACAGACAAAATGGAACATGGATTAAATAATTACACATTTTCTTAAATCGAAAACGACATTTGAAAGTAAAATGGAGTTGCATTCGACACAGCGAGTCTCAAAATGGAATAGTCTGCTGTATCTATTTTAATTAAAAAACTGTCTTTTGGGTCTGTTATTTCTCTGTACCAAAATTTTAATTACAGTCATTTAGGTATATTTTGCGAAATGCACCAGGAACTTGGTTTTCTAAACTCTCAGTGTACAGATAATAAGTAAACACTCGAATAATAATACAAGGCATATAATAAAGATAATTTCTACGCGATATATCCAGGAATACTATTTTTTTAAAAAAAGCGCCACGTGACAGCGAATTTACAGAAGCCTCTTGAAGAAGTGGTTTCTTTTCGAAACGTAAGCGATTGCTTTCTTCCTGTTGTTAGGAATAATTGCCTGCAGGTAATTCATTTTAATGTGATATCGACGTATTCAGGAAATGAAAACTGATTCAAATGTTATTATCTCCTACTAATGTAATTTCTAGTAAATATCAAGTCTTATTTCAGAGACAACTTCCTTGTATTCACATTTTCAAGCAAACAATCCACATTTTCTTGAACACATATTTTGAACGTGAGATACCTACAAATATATCAATTTGCGCAATTTCTGCAATTATTTCGCTAAGAACTAAATAATAATTTTGTTTAAAAGTATAGAGATGATAAATAATCAAGTAAAAGATGATTACAAGACTTATAATGTTTGTAATTAGTAATTTTAAATTATATTTAAAAAATATTATCTTATACAATTTTTTACGTCAAAGATTTTCGTTAGAATTTCTAATTACTTTTAAGTTTTTCATAAAATAGCAAAAGTTGTGAACTCACGTGCGTTGACAATTTCAAACTTGAAATATGTAAACGTCGATGTTTTTAATAAAATTTATTTTGTCATGAAGTTGTGTGTGTGTGTTTGAGAAAGAGGGACAGAAACGCCATTTACGATATCATATTACTGAAATAAGGAAGTTGATTTTATAATCACTTACCGTTTCAGAAGGTCCCATTTCTAAATTAAAGGTAAAGTTTCCAGACAAATATTTGTTCCCGTCTTCTGGATTGTTTATCTGCGTGGAGAAATTAAGGTTTGGAGATTCAATTTCCTCGCATTCTACTATTCTTTGAATCACCATATCGTACATTCCCTGCAACAGAAAATAGAAAATTAAAATATTTCGTATATTACGATACAACAAATACATAATTTTATATTATAAGCGTTCGTTCTGTGGTAAGACTTGGTAAAATGGTTGATAAATGTATATTAATTACAAATTATTATTATTATTATTTGTACTTTCAAACCACAAATATATTTTCCTTAATTTAGTATAGTGCAATCCTTCGTAATAAAATAACAAAAACTTTGTGAGTGGGGGGGGGGTAATTCGTAAAATTAGAAACAACTAAAAACCGTCAATTGAATTTATTTAAGAAGTGAAATGGTGGACTTTGGTAGAGGAAATGGCGTCAACCCTGCTTCTTTCCTCCTCTCGGTTAACATACTACGAATTCAATGCCTCTCGAAATTTTTTCTCCAATCATCTGCTGAAAAATTCTTTTCCCTTACTACATCATCTTGAACTTTAGATTGTTTTGGTAAAGCCTAATTCTGACGCTTCATAACCACCCTTGATCCCTACTTTGAATGTCTAGAGGATTTACGATTTCTATTGTTGTCCACTGTCCATCACGCCACAGTTCAGCAAATAAACGTTTATTTTGTTGAATTTAATAATAAGACTAGATTAATAATTAATTAAAACAGAAAAACGGTTACTCTGTCTCCTTCGAGAACATTTGTTTACAAATTGTTTTAAAAATATTTGCCTCGGCCCAATAACGCATATTTTTCGCATTATTGTTCACTTGATACATAATTAAAACGAAAAATGAAAGTATCGAATCATAATAATCGAGAGAAAATTAATGTCATGGTTATTAGTAGTTCAAAGAAAAGTAATTTATAAAAGCTACGTGTAGCGTACCAAAATACATGCTACGAAAAGTAAGTATTGTACGGAAGACTGTAAGAATCTTGAAAAGCCGCAAACTATCCAAAGAAGTTAATTGCGACATGGCCTCTCACTTGGCCTTTGTTCTTGGAATGTAAGAAATTATGGCGATTGACAGAGGAAATTAATATGCTAGCAAAGCGACAGTAATTATAATGTTACAAGTTTAATTTTGTGTTCTCTGTCGAAATGTGGAAAGGTATAAGTAGTTATTCAATCTTCATATGAATTGCTAATAGGCAGATTTTGGGAAGTTCTTATGTTACCTTTATTCAAATTTTATCGAAACTATGTTATGTTTCGACTTAAATGAAGAGTATATGAAGAAGGTGATACATCTTTAAAGTCAGATTCGTGTCTCGATATTACAGTCGTTTAAAATATAATGCAATGTTCAACTTACGCCCATATCTGAGGTGCCTGCAAAGTTTACGTCGACGTGAAAAATAATCATTTCAAATGCCAACAAAACGAGCAGTGAGCTCGATGAAGAGTGTTGAGCTTTCATTCTTCCGAACTACTGTGTAATTTCTGGGATTAAATAGTATTCGTTTTTGCAGAATGCGAGGTCGCTCATTTCGCCGGAAACGGACGTTAACATAGCGTGCGCCTAGTCAAACTTCCTTTGTTGCTCAATTAATCTATTTCCTTGAATCAATTTTTTTCTCACTTAATCAAATTGCAAAAAAAATCCGTTTGGAACTTGGATGACTACGTAATCTCGTAAATTCGTTTTCGAAGTTAGTACGTTTATTGAACGTACAAGTATTTGAAGAAGAATTACAAAGACAACTGAACAAAAACCAGAAAGTTTCTATTTTATTATGAGTCGCATTTACGTCTAAGTCTTTAACGACTATAAAAAATTGTTTTATTAGTTTGCAATCAACGGCTAAAGTGTTAGAAAAATCACATAGTTTCGAAAAAAAACTTTATGAAAGGGTTACAATAAAACGCATGTGAATCAAGAAATCTACAATGATCAAAAATTACAATAAAATAGTGAAATTCCGTCGCTTAAGAAAGCTAAACTAAAAAATAACACATGAAAGTATTTCAAAATTCTTTCACACAGACACTAGAAAAGATTTTTATCTTTATAATTTCACTCTCCTCTACCATATTGTCAATAATTTTCCTAAAGAAACACCATAATAATAATATTTCATGACAATAATTTAATTAATGCTCTGCTAAACTTTGACGGACCGTTGTAAACATTGTTTCCATTGTTATATTGAAATAAATTGTTATGAATGTGTAAACTGGAAACGGCCACCATAGCGCTTTGTAAAAGCTTCACACATCTTCGAAACCAGATTTCATTAGGGAATGCGTAAAGATAACATCACTTATTATAAAGTTTCAATGTTTCTGACATTCTCCATCTTCATTTGAATTACCCGTTACTTTCGGCATTGTATAATTAGCGTAAAGAAAACATTAGCCTAATTCACGTTGCTGATGATTTTGCTAGGCATAAATCGTTTCACACGAAATATTAATTCATTTGTGAAATAAAAATTCTAAACGTGGATATAACATATATATTATACGTAAAATTAATTGTAGGAAAGGCAAGGGTTTCGGTCGGGGGATTCGGAACAAGATTTGCTGATATTGTACTAACGATTGCGTCCGTTGAAACTCGTTCAGGATATAATGAATCTGAGAAAAGGCTTAAAGAGAGTTGTATGATTTCCGAATTGGGATTATTTTCATAAATTTTAGACAAACTATAGAATGATGAAATGTATCTCGTAGCAATTTTGTAATAAATAATATTATATTAAATTTTCAAGTCTCGTACCACACCTGAAAGGGTTGATATAGCAAGTCTTACTGTTGTATCAAATTGTCTCCAAGTTTATTCTCTGCGCGTAGAATGAAGCTACGTTATAACAGAAGTGTCTGTGATGTGTTCAGTTATTATTCTCACGTGGTAAGTTTATTTGGAGTGGATCTACGTCCCGATTGGCCGTCTGAATATTCCTCACGTCCCAAGTCTTGAGCACGAATGTATTCAACACATAAGTAGATAAACAAAATCCTTATATGTTATTAGACTTCCGCAAAAATAAAAGTGGGAAACATAGACAATAACAGGAAGTCGGCGGAGGTGTCAAAGGAACGGCGGAAGTCGAAACTATTCTACTCCCTACGACGAACATCTCAATAGTAGCGAAATTATTCTTACAAAGAGGAGGAGATTGATAAAATCTAAATAGAAATGTTCATTTTTAGTTTTGTTAATGTTATTTATATATTGTACTTAACCTTTAGATAATAAAATTATTTTCTTTTGTAGCACGATAAATTTTAATATTCAAATCTATTGTATAAAATATATTTTGGAGTGGTAATGGAACATTATCTCGTGATTTTCGAGAGTATGGCCGAGGAATGGAAGTCGAATTCCGCTAGCAGATCACAAATAGATGTGACTCGAAGGCTACATAACATTTTGTCTAATTTAAGTAAATATTAAACATTAAAGGTTACATATTATTCTCGTTATATTACTGTCAATCGTAAAACAGCAGTTTTGCTGGCTCATGACTACAAATTTCCTACTCGTGACGGAAGTGCGACGTCACATTATTCAAGTGTGCTTTTCAGATTTCTCACTGACAGCATATTTTAATTCTGGTTGATAAAAGAAGTATTCGTTTGATATCGCGAATCCAACAAACGTAACGGTCCTTGCGAAAGAGCTTTTACTTCAACTATTCAAATATTATGAAAAAGACCCCCAATTATAAATTGAAACTAAGCAGACACGTAAAAATATTTATTTCCAGATTGGTCAATAAGGGAATTCGTCAATGTTCGAACAAAAGTACTCCTGGGATTGTAGAGTACACGTTATTAAACGTGGGATTCGATTGTCAGGAAGAGCACAGTGCATCGGAGTTTGATTGATAAATTTGTCATTTTAACCAAATTTATCATGCAAGTGTAATCAGGGTTTGACATCCTAAAAGTTGTATCATTAAAATTAATATAAAAAAACAAACGCTTTCTCAACATTTGTAAAATTAAAAAATTTCACATTTTATTATGTTTTGACTAATTCATACAATAATAATAATATACAACTACTTCTTCTTGAAATAATTACGCGATGAAATCTCAAAGCGTATACTACAACTTATTGTGCAATAAAGGATATTATTACTGACTATCAATGTTTATCCAAAGTAAAAGTATTGACATTTTATCGAATTTATGTTTACAGCAATACATGGTTGAAATATAAATTAATTTAATTATAACGTCACTTTTTTTATAATTACCATGAAATGGATTTCTGTTAAAGAGTTCTTGAAAGAAAAGTGTATGAGCCTTTATATATCTCGATCGACATTAAAACGTTACATTTATCTGATAAACGTGCCGTTATTATAAGGTTAATCGTGCTTACAATCATCAATGATCACATTAATTACGCTTTATGATTCACATCCACCTTCACTAGAATACAACCGTCTGTTGTATCCCCATCCTTTATAACAAATTTAACCAAGTAAGTTCCATAAGGAAGCCTTTTAAGATTCTCCAGAGTCCATCCATTTAAACGCAAGCCAGATAATTCATACCTTCCCTGAAGAAAAACAATAAAATCACATTTATAATTTATCAAAATTCAATTAGGGCACCCAGCGTAGCTACATCAATTACTATTTGTGTGTAACATTACGAAAAGAGCATAAGACGATATTGATTCGGCATATTTATTTCTATAGCCTCTAAGTGGTACGAATAATAACGAGCCGTGTAAAATTTGTTTTCTCTAATGTAATAAATGAAGGCTTTCCAGGTGTATTTGTTCTCAGGTTTCCACCCAAGTCAAACAGCGATTCCAGTGCCTTTGTCTGTCGAAACGTCGGGCTACAATCGCTGTTTGCTTCAATAAATGAGTATCTCAAAAGATATTACATCTCCATTTTCATTAAGCTCCACAGTTACTTTTTTCTCATTAATCACCCTATGCAAATAACACCGACAGTGTCAAAGTAACTTCTTTTTAGTCGTAGTATTTGAAATTATCTTCTAGAAAAGTGCTGAATATGTGTTAATTATATTTTATTTAAGTAAGCTTGTATTCGCATAGTGACTGTATCTGCATCATTGTAAAAAAAAGTGTAGCATATTTCCGTATGATCGTATGCATATGCTTGTGAGGAATATTATTTCTTAATGTAAAAAGTATCGCTATTATAAGTCAATTCCATTATTTCTCAACAAATGAAGCAGCTTCATTCCAACAGATTTCAAATAATATCTTGTTTGTGTGAATAAATAAACATGGCTACCGTCTAAGAAATGCTTTCGTAATTTGAGTGACTGCATTCTTTTAATATTTAAACCTTTCCCGTCGATTCGAACTTGTTACATAATTGAGAAACTAGTTTCGTACTTGGATATGATCCCTATATAGAATACCACAGGCAAGAGAATAAAATATATACGTGACGTAAATTATAATCTATACAAGAACCCAAAGTTTAAATTCATAGCCGACACTTCAAAACATATCAAATTATTCATTTCAAAAGTCTTTGTTTCAGAGTTATTTGCGACCTTGAAACGTTTTTAATTGTTTAATTTAGTTGAAATTCGCTTTAATATGCATGTAAAATTGCAGATAGTAAATAAAATATATACATTCATATATATATATATATATATATATATATATATATATATCTATTGCTGTTCAAGTTTTCCAAACAGTTCGTTGACTGTGCACTTTTTTTACTGGCGTTTTTCCATTGTATATGGGTCTTCAAGCCTCTCTTCATGGATTTTAACACCGTTTGCTCCGAGTGTGTAAATTAGTAACACACATCTTAATTGTGTTGGATGAAATCGCTAGAAACTTTGAATCAGAAAATAATTATACTTTGTTTAAAATATCTAACATAAATCTATATACCTCTTTAACTGGACAATTGTCTTCTGAACCAATCAAGTCCGTAAACTTTTTAAACATGCCGGGAAAATTTTGTTTTATATAACTGCATGCATTCTTTTTGTCCATGTGGTACATTGACTGATATCCTGCATTCTGGCCCCATCTATATGCATCTATCACAAACTGTAACAAACACACCTCTCTCATAAATTATTTGAAAAGCTGCACAAGAATTCGACTCACAAGTCCAAAGTGGGTAACTTCGCGTCTACACCAAAAACTACTTCAAGTAATAATTAAACTATTTTAAAAAATTCATTTTTCAATATAACTAAAATTCATTCACATTCACTTACATTTTGTGTGTCCCCCAATTCTTTAGTTATAATCATGAATCCTTCTAGAAATTTGGTCCCGTCGTCGTTAATCACCGTCTTGGTGGTATAATTATAATACGGGGACGCTTCGTCCTCGCAGGACGAGAATTGTTGAAATTCTAATTCATAGGAGCCCTTTGGAAAAACAAAAATATAGATTATTAAAATTCACTTGCGTTATTATACCGAATATAAGAGCACTTTATTATTTATAAAGTCTGTAGTGTACAGCCACATACATAATGACTGTAACTAGTTTATGCCAAAGTCCGGGGCTGCTTTAAATGTAGAAATTAATCATGCCAAAAAATTGGTCGCGAATGATTTCGAGTGACGTTACTTTGTTATATATTTATATTACTATAAAGACGGAAATTTATATATATATATATATATATATATATATATATATATTTGCGCTGTACAACGGGACAAAATTTTGTGTGTCATGAAGCCACATAAAGTTTCAAATAATAATATTATTTTAATGTTTCTTTTTCAAGTTGAATATTACAATAAGTTTAATTTCTTAAATGACTATACACAATACTGCAATTAATCTTTGATTGAAATTGTCACATTTTATTTACCGAGTGTAATAGAATTGCAGCAAAATTTCATTAAACTTATTAATTCATACAAAACTACCTTAATGATACGAATGTATGAAAGAAGTCGTAAGATTAAGTATTCTTACTCCTAGATCCATGAAGCCGCCTTCACATTTTGCAATGAGGAAAATCATGAGTTTAACTGCTGCAGACACGAGCACGAAGCTCCGATAAAAATGATTTAACTCCATTTTAAGTGTAAAGATTTCATTATTTGGGTTTAAATACGCCGTAGCTTTCATTGTTACACAACATTTAGTTTATAGATTTACGATAAATAACAAAACAACGATAATTGCGGAAACGGATTTCGTGTGTGGCCCACGTTATCAACATCCGTAATAACAGAAACAAAGAATTATAATAGAGTTGTTACGTATACAGATTACAAAATCCAACTAAATAATGGTAAAAGTGGAGTGGAATGCAATTATCCAGTTTGAACGGAGGTTAAACTTTATAAAAGTTTTAATTTAACGTCTGTTCTGAATTAATCAAACAATTGATGACCTTATACAGACATTAATAAAAATAAAGTGTCCGTATAAGACCACTTATACTTTATAGATCTCAAAGAAAAATAAATTTCAGAACCTGAGGAGATAAAGAAAGTAGTCAACGTGCCGTGTGTTCTGCGTGTCTGAGATGAATCATATTATATATACTGAGACATTTTCCCAATGCACGTTTTCCCGACACGACATTATTCGGATGGGGCATTTTCCCGAAAGGTGCGTTTTCACAAAACAAAGCATCATATTAATAGAACAATTAATATTTTCTCTTATTATACATTAAATTAAGCTATTTTAATTAAACATTTTCAACGTGTCACGATTCAGGAATAAACACAGCGGATTTAAGAAAACTCTAGGATGGAAGTGGTGGCATTTAGAATATAAAAGAAAAACGGCCTTAACTGGAATCGAATAAATAGTTTATGTGCTCCTTCAGAAACATAATGTCACTCTCGACGTTTTTAGTGTCCTATTGCAACCCCTAACGGCAAGGGGTGGGGGTGGAAGGGTGAGTCAAAATTAATACAATAACGACCGAGATTGGTGCTTACAGAACCCCCTATTATATCATACGAACAGAGAAGTGTCTTTTGTTAAACGTATAAAGATTAAATTTCTCAAATTAGGTTTTTAGCGTCTAATTGTATTCATATCGTATTGTAATAAGCTCAGAGTTCGTCATTTACGTTCCACGCAGCTGTATCTAGACGATACAGACAGGTTTATATATTATTTTCTTGAAATCCTTTCAGTTCTGCTGATTTGATCGACTTCGGGCTGGGGAAATGAAATGTTGGCCTTGTTTTGTAAATTTGCGCCGGCTTCTAGTCGCGTGACGTTGGAAAATTCTCAAAGAGAATATCATTATCTAAACGGGAAATCAACAGCTGCTGTGGAACACGCATTATTGTCAACTGCGGATCAGGGGTAAGTTCTTTCAATGTTTACAAACATCAAATTATCATAAATATGTCTAACGTGAATACGTGAATTCCGACCTCCTGTGGTGTAGAGGTCCCGGCAAACAAGTCCCCCGACCAGTTAAAATCATTCCCATACTGAGTCGCTAATAAGCAACAGCTCGTTGATGCAACTGTAAATAAATCATTATAAAAAATTCTATATAATTTCCATGAAGCTCAAGTTCCACATAATTATTTCCTTTCCATTTAAAGCGATATATTAACTAAGTTTTTGCACAATTTTCGGCAATTTCTGTAAATATATATGTTAAACTTGAATAGTTGAACAATTTCAGATTATACAGCTTAACTTTACTTCCCGAGAGTTCATTTCAAAGAGATACATGATATTTTGATTTAGTAACACCGCTTCCACAGATTAAAGCCAATTCTATTTATGTTTTTCAACTATTGACTGTATGCCAAAGGAAAAGAAAGAACTGGACGGAATTTTCTTCGGTGATAAAACAGATGTTTGTGAGAGGCTCGTCAGGAAATTACGCAGCAATTTAAGAACATTATGGCCATTGTTATGAATTACATTAGATTGGTTTCGGAGTTATTTTTTAATTTTGTACAGCTATTGCAATTTTATTATTAATAATAATTCGTGGTGACCGACTAGCAAACTGCAATGCCGTTGTAAAATATTCTTACAAACTTTTTATTCATTTCGTTTTAATGACATTTCACCTATTTATTATAATTACTGCATTACTGTATACTTAATTGACATTAAAAGTAATTAATTGTAAAAGTATGTGTATTGTTACATTTTACATTTCTACTTGGAAGAATTTCCTTCATCTAACTACACTATGATTAAATGTTACGGCCATCGTACATAATTACTAATATAAACTAAACATGGTTGAACCAATTAAAGTAAGCCGTATTTATTTCTGTAAATAAGTTTAAAATGACCCACGTCTAAAGTAAAAGAGAAGAACGTGAAATAATTAGGATCACAGGTGCGAATTTAGATTAACCACGGAAAACTATTAAACATTATCTCGTTCGAGCCACTAATGAAAATAATATTGCATAAAAATATCACTATTATACAGTTTAAAACGGAAAAAACAAACCTGAAAAACTTTATATTCAAGTACTCGAAAAATTCCATTAATTTTCCAAAATAATACCTGCTTTTGAACAAGGTTTCAATTCAGCTATTGAAACTACCCGTAAACGAATTTATAGAACTTCATAATACCGAATGATGTAATTAATATTTATAATTTTTATTTATAGATTATAATGTAAATAGTCATCAATAGCCGGAACACTATAGTAAAATATATATCAGAATACGTGAAGCAAATATAAGAGTATGTACCATTACCAAATATCCATTAAAGTAAATATTTAAGCAATTATAATAATATATTTTTTTACAGATAACAACGAAATGTGGATTATAATACTTCTAGTCCTATGTGTAAATATATGTGGAGTGCCTTCGATGGAAATTAACATGGATTTATCAACACTCACGCAAGAGATGAACAAACAACTCGCAGTTTACTCGTGTTCCAAAACTGGTAATCTGGTAATTCTTGAATCGAGTCACTGCAAATAAATCAAACTCTGTGGATGGTTGGGAACATTTAAAATAATTTCAACACTACGCCACTTGCCTAAAATAGAAGACTAGTCAATTATTATCTGTTTATTAATTATACCTCTCGTCAAAAACGACTCCAAATTTGTTACATCTTACGTTTTACTGCAGTCTAATTGTTTGATTTTCATACGCGATTAAATTATCTCGTGAAATAATTTTCCTGTTATAAAAAAATTAAAACAAATTTATGGCAATTCAATTCTGGCAGATATTTTAAAGTACATCATCCATATTTCTACTATATACTCTGAAATATATGTTCGCAGAAAATGTAATTCTGGCCAAAGTATTTATGAAAACATATGGATTATGGGTTTCATCGTCTGTAAATGCACAAACAAGGAACACGGTGAAGTTTTCTGCTACAAAAAACTGTTCGGCTCTCGGGAATAAATATTACAAGGTCAGAAACACACATTCACCATACTATACCGCATACAGTATTCAAATAATAAGGAAATTGTTAAAATTTCTAGAACCTGAGCGACGGTGCCGTTGAATTCAGTGCTGTGAATTTTAGTTCGAAAACTATTTTACGACAGACTAATTTTGAATCGAAGAAGGACCTGTCAAGTAAATTTCTTCGAGCAGGTGTTGTGGTAAAATCACAAACTAATATTTATTCTGATAGCGTTTCATGCTTAAGCCTTTGTTCCTTCTAATTATTTGCGCTCGGAACACTTAAATAGATTTGCGCAATTTTAAAAAAACGCATATTTCTAGAACTCCTCTAAAATTCGTGTTTTTAAACACTCACAAAAATTGAGAAAAATAACTTTTTTCACATTCAATTTTTATGCTTGGGCTGTTTTTTTTGAGTGCAATACAATTTTGGGTAGCCGATTATAGTTATTATAGTTACAATTTGCCGTCACTTACTTTAGTTAATATTGCAGATTATCAATACACCTGCCGACAACCTACACGAAAGGCTAACCAGTGAAAAGGACAAGCACTTGGACTCTTTAGCAAAATTCAATTACGCTTTGTTCTTGCATCTGCGAGATTTACACAATTTCACGTGAGTATTATTTATTACGGAACATTATTTTCAAAAGAATGCTTCATGCTTTTGCCATTAGCGAAATACTGAAAAGAGGTACAAAAATTCGTAGGCCACAGAAAGTTTTCCCGATGCCTCTCGAATTCTAACTATAGCATTACTTGTGCTACCAATTCAGTATAATTTTCGTTCGTAATAAATTGCTAATTCGTTATTGATCTTTTATATAGGCCTAAACAATTATTATTCAGATAAAACGTAACCCACACACAGAATTACTACAAGTCGACAACTCGTTACCTTGACACTCAATATCGAACACAAGAAGTAGATAGTTTGGATACCGGAAATACTGTTGATTCACATACCTTTCATACAGTATTCTGTGGCGTTTTATCTGCTATTCTGCATTTTACGAGTAGTTTAAAGTTCACATTCTAATCATCTAATATCAATTATTATGTACATGAAACACGATGAAAATCAGTTTGAAATAATCGTAATATAACGAAACATCAAACATAATTTTCATGAAATGTTTTCGGAGGAAGAAAGTATACTTGGATTGTGTTTAGGTACGACTTGCACGTTGCTCATTCCTGGGGATACATGACGAAGGCTGGGGTTTTCGATGGATTGATGGGGATGTTGCAGCGCGACGAGATCGACGTGGGAGCAACGTCAGCTCTCATCAAACCCACTCGCCTAAATGTGGTCGACTTCGCTGGACACACGTGGAAATTCTGGTCAGAAATAACTCTTCTCTTATCAATGGAATTTTCTATTAAATTGTCGAGATTTACGCTAACATTTCAATTATAGAGAACGAAATACGTAACACCAATTGTCGAAATGATGCTGTATTACAATCTGGGATATCTACAGCTGCACAACATTGTTCTCACTTCTTTTTAAAATGTCTGCATAATTCCGTGACGTTATCCTTTATATGGCAATTTACCAGATGACGTTGAATAAGATAGAAATATTTATGATTGTGTAAAATTTTTGTTTGACGGAACATTTCCCGAAAAAATATATCGTTGTATACTCTTCGTAATCTTAGTTTACTTTATTTCCACCGTCACGAATCACGACTTGCTGCGATTGAAATTTTTTAATGAACTTCTCCTATACGATTGATAAGACGGTGACGATTGCGTGGTTGTGTGACCCGCGATTTCAATTCCAAAATTCTCAAATATTTTATCTTAAAACGTCGTTCCATATAATGTGATGTCCATGCATGCCGCAATCTGAATTGATTGACGACGACATTCCATGACCTCATAAATATAGAATATTTACTACAAAAAGCACACCTATGACGACGTGGAATTTTTTTTCAAGGATTTTAAGTTTCCCGGTGAAGTATTGTTATTGACGCTTCAAAACGTGCACGTGGAATGTTACCAAATACGAACTGTGGTCATGTGGAAATATTTATAAAACCCCATCTAATAGAGAAAAAAATTCCATTCTTCGTTTAAAATCATCCTCAAGTCAGTCATTTTGTATTTGAACGCTGAGCTTCAACGTCAGTTTCCTGTCCTAATTGCAGAGGAATTATATGATGTTGCGACATTTTGTTTGCCAACCAAGAGTACAGGGTGAACAAAAATAACAGTTACTAATTTACTAGTATTTGGTAAGCTCTCACGTAAATTTATTTTATTTCAAACTATTTCTAGACTGGAACAAGATATCCAATGACGTACCCTCGAGATTTCCGTTTACTGAGTTATCGACGCCACAATTCCCAATTTATTTACCCACAGCCCAACGTTTTGTATTGCAAAACTATGAAAACGTATTGTGAACCCCAATAAAGGAAACGAAAGGTTATAATAGAATTAGCACTGATTCAGTTTTGTGTTCGTCTTACTTCCATTTGTGTTCAGAATACCGAGAAAATGTGTGAAAGTAGTTTGTCCTCATCTCAATGCGAGGGGAAGTTGACTTTAACGATTATAAATTTACGAAATGTAATTTTGGTATAAAGTGAATAAACCGAACAGATGCCAGATCTACAAGTTTGACCGAAAATGACATCATCGGCTTCATTTTGCAGTGTTCAAAGTTACGGCAAGTAATTGTTTTTAAAATGATAATGCAATAATGTTATTTTCAAATGATAATTTGTTAGCAGGCCGTGTTTCCTGTTTTTACACCCGAGTGGCAGGGGAATTATTACGGCCCTTTTAACGCCATTATCACCTTCTGTCTGGATCTGCGCCATCACAATGTTTCTCATGGTAGTTGTTATGCTGAAATTATCCGAATCTTTGCTGGGATCGGATTTCCAACGCGCTTGGAGCAATTCCTTGGTCGCTGCCGTCGGAGCCTTTACTTTACAAGGTTTGTACATTTTATAGCACAGTTCTCGCTCGGATCTGTCTTCATGACTAAATCCTTACATTTCTATATATATATATATATATATATATATATTCTCATCGTTTTCTTATGTTAGTAGCTTGTTCTCTACATTCTGTCATCTTCCCGCTTCCTTTCTTTCCTATTTTCTAATACTTTCACAAAGTTTATAATTATTGATATCCAGTAGCCTCTCAACTGTCTACAATTCACTTCCATACATACTTTTAATACAGTGATGAAAACCGAAACGCTTCACTTGTTGCGAATGCGCTTTCAACTTTAATGATTCTTTTTTCGGTGTCATTTTTGAAAATGTTTCTCCGAAAGTTGCAGATCCCTTCCACTTTTTCTAATTCATCGGATCCAATTAATCGGTATTTGACGTTTGTAGCTAAATTATTTTAAAGGCTAAATCGTTCTTTGGCGTCAAGGAGTGTCCCACGTTTTAAATATTTTTTAGGCCCAATTATTTTGTAAATTCGAATGCAGTCTTTGCAAGTAATTTACAATTGAGACCAAAGTATTTTATTTTACAGTACTTTGAACTCCGGAACGCGTAAACTGACGGAAGTTCAAAGCATTTTACAGGCTTACAGTAATTTATAATTAGTTTTAATCAATCTTAGATTTACAATGCGAACGTTTAATTTTTATAAAAAATAAATGTACATTTAAGTAACGTATTCACAGTACTGCGGCTGGTTGATGTTCATTTACGACGTGTCGACGGCTTGCGTTATACACTTTCTACGTGTATATTTCAAAACTTAACAATGTCGTACGCCTTTTTTAGCTTCTTACACTACGTCCAAGTGCGTTTTCTACCTTTTTATTTGATATAAAAATTAAATCATTACACTGCATTAGCGAGAATGGGTACAAACTTGGTCGAGTTTATGGTACAAGTATCTCCCCTTCTTTAAATGGCGAGATTGTCTTTTAGTTTTATTTCCTTAACTAGCTGGGTGCCCGGCGTTGCCCGAGATGTCGTTTATCCATAACCCCCGATTTGACTCCAATCTAAGTAGCTTTTGCGTTATTTTATGACACAACTCGACCCCTATCCCCAAATATTTTCACCTCCCATTCCGAAAGAAGTTGAACTCATTGACCCTGAAATAGTTTCATTGAACGAATATATCGTCGTTTTAACATGTTTGAAAATTTCCAGCCCCGCTACAGTAGGTTAAACAAAGAAAAATTTCCACGCAAAAATCGGGCGGTAACATCGTTTGTAAATTTCTACCTCCGTTCAGGCCCCCTCCCTCCCACACCGCGCGTTATTCAGTTTGTCACAATGAGACTCATCGACATCCATAACCACAAAATTTTGGTCTATTCGCGATATTTTCATGTAACGAAACACCAAACGCCACCCCAAAGCGTGCTCCCCTTCTATGGCGATAGAGATTGAAATTATTCACAGAGAATATCGACCTTAATATAATGAATTTAAATTATACCGAAAAATATATATTGGACGCAAATGTGGGCCGATTAACATGTTTGAAAATTTTTATCTCTCTTCAGTCCTACTCGTGGGGGTTAAACTGCAAGTTGAATGTCATAATTAATCTCAGCGGCATCCATAACCTCATATTCGATTCCTATATCGGTTCTGTGTGTTATTTTTATGTAATGAAACCTACCCTTCATGGTTCTTTCCTCTCGAGTCTATAGGGGTTGTAATTATACACAGACTATATTAAAAAATATTATTAGTGTCATTAACACCGCTAAATATTTATTTGACGTAACTATCGATAGGTTAACATTTTTTAATATTATACCCCCACCCACGTCCGCCCAGCCCCACTCACCCTCACTCGCCTCTACGCGTTAACCAGGTTGTCATAAATAAATTCAGCAACATCCATAACCACGATTTTTTTTGAATCTCGGTTGTTTTCGCGTTATTTTCTTGTAACACCCCTCCACACCTACCCGTGCTCGCCTTACAAACTGAAAGTTGTTAAAATTATACAAAAATAAAGTTGTAGAAATACTATCAATCAAATTAATGCTAAAAATAATTATTAAAAGCAAGTACGGAACTCGATTACATGTTTCAAAATTTCCACCCTGACCACCCCGTCCCTTGGCGTTAAATGGCGAATTTAATGTCATAATTAAACTCAGCGGCTACCATAACCCTGGATTCGACTATAATCTCGATTGTTTTTACATTATTTTTTTGTAATGCCACTCCACCACCAACCCTAAGGGCAGCTCCCCTCCAAATCCTGAAAGGAGTTGAAATTATACACGGATACCATATAGAGAAATTTTATTAATCTCATTGATCCCGAAATATATCTATTCGACGCAATAAACGGCCTAAAAACATTATTTACAATTTCTACCCCCGCCCAACTCCTCTCACCACAGTCAACCATCGAGCGTTGCTGAAATTTTCGTAAATAAACTAAACGTCAGGCATTACCTTTGATTTGACTTGAATCTCGGTTGTTTTAGCGTTATTTTCTGTGAAACTCCCCTCCACCACCAACCGTAAGCGTTCAGCCCCTCCTGCTGCAAGTGGTTGAAATTTTACACACATAACATGAGTATACTATCAAACTAATTAACCCTAAATACATTTATTCAACGCTAACATCGGCCGTAATTTCATGTTTTTAAATTTCAACCCCCGTCCCCCTCCACCCCTCGAGGTTAAATGGTCAATTGAATGTCAAAATTAAACTCACCGACATCCATTATCCTGGATTTGACACCTATCTCGGTTGTATACGCGTTATTTTCTACTAACACTCGTAAGAGTGCTCCTTTCCTATAGTAAAAAAGGGTTGAAATTATACTTATATAACATCTGTAGAAACAATAAGAATCTCTTTGACCCCAAAAAATTTTTATCCGCCTAAAATATCTGCAATATTAGCAAGTTTGAATATTTCCACCCCCACCTGTAAGGGTGCTCCTTTCTCATCCAGAAAAACACTAACAAATCCAATGACACCGACAAATAATTACTCAACGCAAATATTGACTGTTTTAACCTGTTGTTTTTATTAATTTACAACCCCGCTACCCTCGCCAAGTCTTATCCCCACAGTTTTTCCAGATTTTTAAGAATATGTCTACCCAGGATTATTGCAATTTATCCACAAGTTTAATTGTTTATAAATAATGTACAAACATACATGATTTTTTCTTACATAGGCAACTCAGTGCAGGGTTTTTATTTATATTTGCCCTGGTAGAGAAATTAATTCTATATGGTTAATGGTTAACACATGATGTAACTGGCATAAGACCATCACATATTAAACCCTTTATGGATAAAACCCAACATATGCCAGTAGCACATAACTGTCATTTTAAATCCTATTAAACAGAATATGGGGGTTTATCTAAAAAAATGTGAAAATTAATGAATCTGTCTCTATTTTCTATCCAAATGACTTAATATTTTTGACTATGACATATCTCAGAAAACGAAATTATCACCATTTGGTTCTATATGTATAGTTAATTATGTTTTTACTCTTCAGTATGGATTTATCAGCTTCAATAATTAGAACTGACTTACCTAACATCACATATATTAATCTCAATCAGATGAACTTTTGACGTAGTGCACATTAATTTAGATCCCATATTTGGGAAGAGCAAGTTAAATTTACATATGTAATATTTTTCCATTTATGAGCTGTTATGTAATATATATATATATATATATATATCTGTGTGTGTGTGTGTGTTTGTATTTATACAAATTTGGGAATTGTTTTAAATAATGTGTATGAATATGTTTTATGAGAAACATCAAGGCAAAATCAGCTGTAAGCCCTATTTATTAAAAATGATAATGACCCTACCTAATATATATATATATATATATATACATATTCTATATTATTCACTGTCAGCTACTTAGGGAAGGAAAAATACATCAAATTTAACAATGAACATATACATACAATACACAACAATGCCATACCTAACATCACATATATTAATCTCAATCAGATGAACTTTTGACGTAGTGCACATTAATTTAGATTTCATATTTGGGAAGAGCTAGTTAAATTTACATATGTAATATTTTTCCATTTATGAGCTGTTATGTAATATATATATCTCTGTGTGTGTGTGTGTGTTTGTATTTATACAAATTTGGGAATTGTTTTAAATAATGTGTATGAATATGTTTTATGAGAAACATCAAGGCAAAATCAGCTGTAAGCCCTATTTATTAAAAATGATAGATGACCCTACCTAAGATATATATATATATATACATATTCAATATTATTATTCACTGTCAGCTTCTTAGAGAAGGAAAAATACATCAAATTTAACAATGAACATATACATACAATACACAACAAGTATTTTGATTTTAATATATTCAAAAATAACTCAAAAAATTAAATGTTATCACAATTATTCCCAATTTAGATACTTATAATGTTTTATACTGAAAATAAATGCTGAAAATAGCTCATAAATTGTATATATCTTAGGTAGGGTCATTTATCATACACAACAATGCCATGATATGCACAGCAATTATGCAAAAATACTACAATTATATGAAGAGTGTATTAAATTTTGGTAAAAAGCTCTATATTATAAGCTTTCCATCTAATTTAAATATTTTGATTTTAATATATTCAAAAATAACTCAAAAAATAAAATATGTTATCACAATTATTCCCAATTTAGATATTTACAATGTTTTATACTGAAAATAAATGCTGAAAATAGCTCATAAACTGTATATGTCTTAGGTAGGGTCATTTATCATTTTTAAGAAATAGGGCTTACAGCTGATATACACACAACAATTTTTTTTACGAATATCGTTAGAAATAATTCGACAGTTCTTATGATTAATAGTTCAGAAATTGTGCAGGTAAAACGTTCTTCCAAAAAATAGTATATAAATTAGCTGACTTATTATCACTCACAAAGAATTTAATCAGAAAAAAATTGTGTTAACCTAACCTGAAAATTTTGTTTAACGACACAGATTAGACGCAGTAATTTTGCAATTGTACAGAAATACATTGTCCAGTAAAATTAATTGTACTTTTAATCCAATCTAACTGTTCCTAGTTCCGTACATACTTTTGACCCAAAGTGCATTATTTGAATAACAATATAAAATTTTTTATTGGGGATTCCGTACGTATTTATACACACATTACTTACGATTCCGTACGTATTTATACACACATTACTTACGAATCGTACCTTGTTATCGCCTGAAATATTATACAAGATACGATAGAAGTTTATGACCAGCTTTATAAATAAAATTAAATAATTCTACGCCGACATACATTCGAAACACAGAATGTAAACAAACGACGCCATATTTTTAAAAATAAAGATGGTTGCAAAATTTAACTTATATTTTCGGCAAGGAACTTTAAAAAATATTGTTGAACGTCACATATTACACACATTTATTTTTTACAATTCTCAATTTAGATAATACGTTGCGTAAAGTACATTAATTGCACTTTGTAAATGTTCCCTATTCGATAGTGCATTAATTTAATAGCTATAAGATACATAGAATTTAATTGCATAATAGCAACAAACATACCATCGTTATTCTTTAGAAATATAATTCTCCGCGAACAAATAATTGTCAGTAAGTCTTCAGACAGTACTTCTTGAGTATTGCAGGATATAATTGCCCATCAGTATTCGCACATTACGGAGGATTGAAGTGATCAAATTGATAGCTACATTCCAAATGTAAAGGAATGGTGGCCATATTGCACTCACTAAATTAACTAACATTTTCCGTAACGATTGTAAAGTATTTTGTACTGTTTTCTAGTATAATTCGATGGAACATTGCTGGATATATTTATACTTTTTACTCAATGAAAATATTTCTGCTTTTTTCATTACAAAAAACAGGAACTATACTTTTATGGCGCGTGAATATCTCGCGTGAAAGCCTCGTTTGTATCACGCGCCAACGGATAAATGTGACGTCACGGTCTCTTGGCGCGCAGTAATTTAACACTAATTTGTAACTTATTTCAATGATAATTATTTCCACGTTTATTCTAGCGGTTTCTCACCCCCACAGTACCGGTTCTCGATTTTGGCAGAATATATATACCAATTTTTGTTAAATTCTGTCCACGCGATAAAATTTGTATTCAAAACAACGTAAATACATACATACAAACATACTCCCTTTTTTATTATATAGAAGAAGAAGATAGATAGATAGCTGGGTGCCCGGCGTTGCCCGTGTACTTATTTATATAAAACCGAAAAAGTAAATCTAACTGTTCCGTACATTGTTTAGACCGATAGTGCATTAATTGAAAATCTATAAAATACATTGAATTTTATTGCATCAGTCGCAACAAACATACCTCCTAATTTCTTCTTAAATATACTCCTTGAGTTCTGCAAGATAAAGGTTTAAATTTTACACACACAACATCAGTAGAAATACAATCAATCTAATTAACCCTTGAGAATATTTATTCTACGCTAATAACCGCCGTGATTGCATGTTTCAAAATATCCACCCCTAACCACCCAAATCCTGGGGGTTAAATGAGCAAATTGGTTGTCATAATTTAACTCGGCGACATCCATAACCTTGGTTTTGACTCCAATCTCGGTTGTCTTCCCGTTATTTCCTTGTAACGCCCTTCCATACCCACCCTAAGGGTGCTCCTTTACCATGATCTAAGGGGTTGAAAAATTATAAATTGCTAGAAACATTATCAACTCTTTGACCCCCAAAATATTTATCAGAATCAAATATCGGTTGTCGTAGGATGTTAGAATATTTCATCCCCCACCCTTAAGCGTTCTCCCCTCTCACGCTGAAAGGGGTTGAAATTTTACAAACAACATCGGTAGAAATACTATCAACGCTAATGGCCCTGACATTTATTTATTCCACGTTAATATCGACGATTTAATACTTTTTAAAAATTCCACCCCGTCCGTGCCCGTGCCTGGGGATTAAAGAGAATGTCATAATCAAATTCAGTGACATACATAACCCTGAATTCGACTCCAATCTTGATTGCTTTTGCATTATTTTTATGTAATGCCACTCCACCCCAAACCCGTAAGGGGAGCTCCCCTCCCAATCCCAAAAGGGGTTGAAATTAAACACGGAGAACATGTAGAGAAATTTTATTAATTTCATTGTTCCAGAAATATATTTAAACTGCCGGTAAACATGTATTTTTCGGATATTTTTATGTAACTGAACCACATCAACATTCATCATGTAATCTGATCTCTGTACTTTTTTACTTTCCAAATGGGATAGTATACAGAATTTCATAAATTTTATCTAAATCAGATGATTTTTGGACATAGTAAACATTAATTTAGATTCCAAATTTGGGAAGAGCCTTTTAAATTCACATATGTAATTTTTTACAATACTAAGCAACAATGCAAAGTAAACAATTGAAAGCATAACTTTGAGCTGGAAAAATTATTTATATATAAGTTTTGGAAGTCTTTTAAGTAAAATACATTAATAAATTATATATACTGTATACAGGTTTATGGTATGCCACCTACATCCTGGCTCGTTACCTATCCAAATAAGTTAGTGTATATATATATATATATATGAATTTGTAAATAGCCATAAGTGATTAAATAATCCTGAATTGTTACAAACCAGTCACACTGCTGTTGCCTGAATGTTAATCAGATGATCATTTCTATGCAAATGGGTTAATAATTTTGACTATGACACATTTGAAACAACTTAATTTCTAAAATGATAAATTTACATCTGTTTTGAAAATTATTAATAATAAAAATATTATCCAATTACATACAAATGTATATCATCACTTCTTTTCACTGTATTTGGTTATTTTAATATAGTTTAGAAATATAAAAAATTCAAAAGATAGCCATATGAATAATAAAAAACCTACTTCATAAAAATAAGGATATGAGCTTATACCTGATATACATATTTATTGAACATTATTATTAACTGTCTAATATTTAAAAAATATTTATTTCTAAAATGAAAATTTCACATCTGTTACATCTGTTTGTTAATTAATAATAAGAAAAATATCCTAATACAGACAAATGTATCTCATCACTTATTTTGTATGTTTCTTATATTAAAAATATAAAAATTCAAAATAGAGCTATATGAATAATAAAACAACCTACTTCATAAAAATGAGGATATGTACCTATACCTAATATATATATTTATTGAAAAATATTATTAACATAACTTTCAGCTGGAAAAATTATATATATACAAATTTGGGAAGTCTTTTAAGTAATGTATATACATATACCTTATACAGATTTATGGTATGTCATCTACTCTCTGGCTGATTATCAATCCAAATAAGTTAGTATATATATATGAATTTGTAAATAGCCATAAGTGATTAAATAATCCTGAAATATTACAAACCAGTCACACTCAGTTGCCTGAATGTTAGTCAGCTGATCATTTGTAACCAAATGAGTTAATAATTTTGCCTATGTCACATTTGAAACAACTTAATTTAAAAAATTTCTAAAATGATAAATTTACATCTGTTTTAAAATTATTAATAATAAAATTATTATCCAATTACAGACAAATGTATATTATCACTTCTTTTTGTCAGTATTTGGCTATAAAACCTACTTCATAAAAATGAGGATATGAGCCTATATCTAATATATATATGTATAAATATTAAATATTGAATATCACTGTCTGCTATTTAAAAAAATCATATTTCTAAAATGAAAATTTTACGTCTGTTTTATAAATTAATAATAAGAATATAGAGTAATGTATATCATCACTTATTTTGTGTAAAACATACACCGCTACATTTGTGGTATACAACCAAAACCGTTATGAATATAACCATATATAACTGAAAGGAGTCAAAGTACCCTTTGGTGGATTCTACTCTCAGACGTTGGTAGCATTGTATAAGGAATGCAATACATTACGATATGCGCCAACTCTCAAATAGAAAATATTAACGATATTGCACAAAATTTATATTTAACAGTTCTCACTTGGAATTACTCCCTTAGACCTTAAACATTTAGAATGAAATATGTGAAATTGTAATGATACATACATAACCAAATTTTTTTCATGAATTTCACTTCAAGAATACGTCAGTTTATGCAGATTTAAAATCTATCAAATTATAATGATTAAGAAGTATTAGGGATTGTGTTTTCCATCATTCTTAGTCTCCTCTAGTGAATGTAGAAAGATATAATTGGGCACAAGATATAATTGGTCCGTGATTCCGTTAAATATGCCCCGTTAAAAGTCAAGTATTTTAAAATAACATTAGTTGGACGGATTGTATAACCTTTCATATTGTTGCTGGTTATAATTAAACTTATTATTTCGAGAAATACGTTGCATAAAGTACAGTTATTACACTTATAATTCAATGTAAATGTTCCTAGTCCCGTACATACTTTCGACCGATGTTAATTTAAAGGCTAAGAAATTCATTGAATTTTATAGTATCATTTTAAATGAAACGAAAATAGCTCCACAAATTATTGCTTTAAGTATGAATAATAGTATTGTTTTTACCATCACCCGTAACCTTTACACATTTACATTCAAATTGAAATTGTATATACGCACATAACAATATTTGAAACGAATCTCGTTTACACATTTACATTCAATGTGAAATTATATATAGGCATATAACAATATTTGAAACGAATCTCGCGTGAAATAATTCGTCAGTTTTTCTTATTAGTAACGTTCTTCCCAAAAATGGAATATACGAAATTCTGTGATCCTAACCCAAAATTTTGTTGAACGTCACATATTACACACATTTAGTTTTTACAATTCTCAATTTAGATAATACGTTGCGTAAAGTACATTAATTGCACTTTGTAAATTTTCCCTATTCGATAGTGCATTAATTTAATAGCTATAAGATACATAGAATTTAATTGCATAATAGCAACAAACATACCATTGTTATTCTTTAGAAATATAATTCTCCGCGAACAAATAATTGTCAGTAAGTCTTCAGACAGTACTTCTTGAGTATTGCAGGATATAATTGTCCATCAGTATTCGCACATTACGGAGGATTGAAGTGATCAAATTGATAGCTACATTCCAAATGTAAAGGATTGGTGGCCATATTGCACTCACTAAATTAACTAACATTTTCCGCAACGATTGTAAAGTATTTTGTACTGTTTTCTAGTATAATTCGATGGAACATTGCTGGATATATTTATACTTTTTACTCAATGAAAATATTTCTGCTTTTTTCATTACAAAAAACAGGAACTATACTTTTATGGCGCGTGAATATCTCGCGTGAAAGTCTCGTTTGTATCACGCGCCAACGGATAAATGTGACGTCACGGTCTCTTGGCGCGCAGTAATTTAACACTAATTCGTAACTTATTTCAACTATAATTATTTCCACCTTTATGCTATGGGTTTGTCACCCCCACAGTACCGGTTCTCGATTTTGGCAGAATACGTATACCAATTTTTGTTGAATTCTGTCCACGCGATAAAATTTGTGCACAATTAATATCGATTCGACCTCAGGACTCATTTCATAATTAGTTTGAATATGAATGAAGGCTAAATATTTATTAATACCCAACGTTTCGATGGTGTGTTCCGCCATCGTCGTGTTGCAATTATTTGCATTTACAGATTTCAATTGTGGTGTTATTAAAGGACGGTTAACATTTGAGCCATTGGTAATAATTTTCGGTTTTGGATGACGTTTACTCCAGCGTGTTTGTAGACACAGTAGCTGGACGGTTTTCAGTGTCGCTATGGTCACAGGAATTTTCTTGTTTTCTCCTGATGAATTTCGGTTAAAATTATGAAACCTGTTTCGTGTTTCTATAGCGAGTCCTCGTCACATTCATCAGGCTGTTTCGTGTCCCATTTCGAGTGCATCCATTAATTGCACTTCTTCAGCAGTGAAGTTCTTTCAACATAATTCTGTGTATTCGATTACTTGGAAGAAGCTGGCAGAAACTGACGAGGACCTGTGCGTCCTTCGTCGAAATGTTTAGCATAAAGGACGTTGTTTTAATTGAGAAAGTAATTGACATCCTTCAATGTTTTCACAGCACCCAAAAAGTATATCGTACAGTTTTCAGAGAACAGCAAATCCGTTACATTTACTGACAACGATGAATTTTTATGTTTTTTATTATGTGGATTCAAAATTCGGAATTTTAAATAGTGAACGAGTTACCAGAAAGTTTGCTGAAATTTCGTCGTTGCCTGGAGCTTGGGCTCATTCGTGATGGATAGCCGAGATTTTCGTCAAGTGTATTTCCCAAACGACGTTCGTCGTTCTCATGCCTGTCCAACTGTAAAGGGAATGGGGATTACTATTATTATAGTTCGGCGCAGGACACTGGTGGCGAAACATGAAATTTTGAGTTTTTGTTTGAGGGACGGGCCGTAGCTCGCAGCTGGCGTCGTGGCGCCTGTCGATCTTGGCGTCGCTGCTGTGGGCGCTGCTCGTGAACGCGCACTACTCGGCGTCGCTGGTGGGTTCACTGATCCTGCCTGCTCCACGATCCTTGCGTACACTCGCGGACCTCGTGCACAGCCCCTTCGCAGTCGCCTTCGAAAACGTCAGCTACAACAAAGAGTTCGTCGCCGTAAGTAACAAATTTCCTTGACATGTTCGCAATAAACAGTAGAGAAAATAAAAATGTTAAATTGCCGGATAATATTAATTTCTTAAATTTGGACGATCCTGTAAATTCGAAAGGAAGGAGAGTAACGAGGAAAAGCGACTTATCAATCAATAAGTAGTTTGAAAGAAAAGTATCCACGAATTTCGGCAGACTTTACAAGTATCTTGTCGATTCGCTGACAACAAATATAACCTTTAAAATTACAAAATGTAAACTGTAAAATAAAAATTTAAAAAAAAACTTTAAGGCAGAAAAAAATCAGAGATAGACGATATCCTTATATAAATAAACTTACTAAAATTTGCCTTATAATTATAATTATCTGTCATGCGATAATAAATCTAAAATTTCAGAGTGGAAACGACGAGACTTTGAAGTTGCCACGAATCCAACGTTAACAAACGACACAAATTAAATATAAAGTTAATATTTTTAGGTCATTTTTTCTTTTCAACGAAGATGACTAGAACAGCTTCGGAATGTGAATACAAAATTTACTCCTGAACTTAACGATAAGCGAGGGAAGATAAGTTGTGGACACAGAATAAGTACTGACCAAATAGAAGTTCAAATCTGTTGCTTTTAGTCACAGACGAAGATGATATAAGCGAACAAGACATAAACAAGTTTCTGAAACTTGGTATAGCGTACACGATTATATAAAAGATATCTCGGCCAGTTCAAAAAGGACAAACCGGAAAATATTTAAAAGACGAATGTAATATGGAATGAGAAAACTGTAAATAGTAAGTGAAAATTTGTTAGCAGCATTCGCACACGTACTCAGTCGGACCTAATTAGCAATATGAAAAAAGTAAAACTGAAGGTAACAAAAACTGGGAAGGAACCAAATTATGAAATAATGAAGTATATCGGATCTGCGATACGAAAAGGTAAAACGCGTTTAAGTCATGAAATTTGTATCGTAAAGTTAATTAGTTATTGAGGCAATTAAACTGTCAACTAGAATGTGGTATTCCTTTTATTCATACTAACTACGTACATGTTTTTATTTTTTTGAGAAAAGGAATTGTTTTAGAGGACAACGGACAGACTGGGGCGACAACTAATACACACGAAGAAACCTGTTTTCCTGAAACTCGCCGACGGTGTGGATCACATGAAGAAAGGATACTTTGCTTTCCATACGGAAGGTGGCGCCGTGTATCGCTTAGCAGCGATTACATTCTCGGAACAGCAAAAATGCGCCCTATCTTACATCGCCATGTTCCCCCCGGAAGTGATGAGCATGCCCGTTCAGAAAGGATCGCCATTGCGGGAATTATTTGCCCGCAGGTACGTATTGCTTAATCTAACACTCGCGCTATGCTCCAATTTTCAATTACAAATAACAATGTTGAACTGCTCAAGTCAAATGATTGCAATGATTCAAACTTCAATGTAAACTGGAAAAAATAGAATCCTTATTTTACTAATGTTTTATTTTAATTACTGTAATTAAACATGTTTCTCCTTACTCCTAACAAATATAGTTCTATAAATATGTTTTTAAATATAAAAAACAGCAAGATATTATATGAATATATATATATATATATATATAAAACTTTTTCTTAGGAGCTACCGGAACGACTGGCAGACTCATCTTCCATGAGTATATATATATATATATATATATATATATATATATATAGCGCACACGATTAAATGTAAGAAATCCCGGGCAGGCGAAAAAGGAAAAACCGGAAAGTCTTGAAAAGTGGTCTTACGAACGCATATTGCATTAAAGATAACTGAATCAATTTTTTGTTTTATAAAAGGGCTTATTGAAATCTTAAGAGTAAAATAATTGACTATTGTTGGGTGTCATTACAAATAACGGTTGTGTATTTGCATGTCTAGAATTTTGAGAGACGTTTAGTTGGTATGTTGTTGAGCATAGCAGACATTGACGGAGGAACCTGCACTTGATCCACCATAGGAGCGCAGTTGGACTGTGCTGGACATGAGGTTATTGGAAGCATCCAACAAAATCTCATACTTAAGTGTTTTAATTTTAATTCCTACTTTATTTATATTTTAGAGTTTACCAATGTTCGAAACGAACAATACCGTTTTATCGAATTGAATAGAGAAAACGCATGTCTGTGGAACCGAACTAAATCCACCTCAAATAAGCATGCCCAAAAATGAATCTGCTTAATGAAAGGTATACACTCCTTCATTCAGCAACTCGCGTGACTTTTTCAAGGGAATCGACATCTACTCCGTCTACTTGATTCTACAAAATGTCATTCCTTCAACAAAAACCTTTACCCCAAATCATTAAAAAACAAAAATAATTATTTATTGTCACATCAACGGCTAGGTCAAGAGCGACTGTGTACTTGAGTGTCTGGGAAGTAACTTGTGGGAGTTTCTAGGTGTGGAAATCAGCACACACAACATGTGCAGTACTTCACTGGAGGTTCTTGTGTTTTCAGTATTATTAATTTAGTGCAAAGATACCTAAAGTAATAATATAAGTGATTTTATTAAAGTTGCCTTGAAATAGTCACTGTGAAGTACATTGTATATCGCTGCACAAGTTTTAGGTATGTGTTCCTAGCAGTTGAGATGATTTTGCAACTCAACTTTAAATTTTCAAATGGCCTTCCGATAACCAAAAAACGTCAAGTAGCTATAATTATTTTAAATAATTTATATGTAAACGAGGAATATATGTGTGTGTGTAATATAAATATTCTCCAAGTTAGAGACGGTCGTAAGTTAAGAATGTAAAATGACGTGGGAGAACTTTTAGAGATCCATATGTCGATATGATGAGCCATGACGACTGCCCAGCAAACTTGATAAAGTCTTCCCACGATTATTTGCTCTGAAATAGGTTTTTTTTAAAAAAATATTGTACAAGCAAAATTTGAGTTTGTTTTGCATTTTATACTAAAAGTAATTAATTTGACATATTTATTTTTGTGTTTAAGAAAATTGTATTTTTATGTAGTGTGTACTGAAATTTTAATTATATTTTCAAGATTAAATATTTAATGCCAATGAACCTGATTTGTGTTTAAATAAACTAACTTTTTTCTGAATACTCGAATCATTTTTGCTAACAGTTTGATGCGCACGGTCCGAGTATTAGCAGGATAAATAAGCATTTTATTCGGTCTGAACTGATGAAATTGAAATTAACTTGAAACAAATCATGAAGATAATTATAATTTAAATATTAATACACTAAATAGTAATGTCTTCCACAAATATATAAATGTGATAATTTTTTATAAATAACAGCAAATGTTTGAGTTGTGCGCTTGCAGCCTGTTGCTGGTGGCAGAGGGAGGCTTGAAGGCGAGACAGGAGAAAGTGTGGCGCGCGTCCAGACCTGCCTGTACGACGAATGACGACCTTCGACCAGTGGAGCTCGTCTCCGTACTTCCCGCATCCTTCGTCGTGGCCTCTGGACTCCTCCTAAGCCTCGTCACTTTAGCGACCGAGATCATATGCAATAGGTAAATTTCCATTGTCTGCCTAACAAACGATATTGAGCGCAGTTTTGAACGGTACGAATAAAATCTGTGATCGCCTTCAGCTCAGTCGAGCAACACGGGAACGAAATACTGGAAAGTGCTTTAAATAGACATGATAAACACTTATCAACCCAGTTACAATTTCTTAATCACCAACTGGGATTTCCAGGAAAACACCATAGTTTCGATTGCTCCTCTCTGATAGACGGAATTTTTAGTTGAGTGTAAAATTAACGGTTTCTAGAAAATTCAATACGCATGCTGTTCAATCAAAAATTTTGAATACATTCTTCTCAAGTCCTTTTCGAAGCAGGACGTTCATTCCGCCCTCTTTAATTTTGAAACTACCAAATAATTGCAGTGGGAGAAACCAAACCTTCTAAAACCCTTAATAGAATTTTATATCAGAGAAAAGTCTTGTACTTCGTTCAGGATCTTAATTTCATTAAATTTTCTTTCGTGGCCGAGCATCAAAGTATGTTCCGCCCATTGGAAGATCAAGTTTGCGTGGTTTTTATCGACGAGATAACTCGAAAAATGTATTAAGCAAACACCTGAAGAGACGGAAATCGTGTGTTGAATCTTGAACATTCTTACTTTCCTTCTGTAAACAGACATTTCAGACTATTCGGAATTACTTTCTCTCGTCTTTCTAGCTGTGAATTATTGCAACGTTACAAAATAAACATTTTTTGGCAATTAAATCCTAACATTATAACAATATACATGAAGGTTTTGATTTCTTCAAATTTTGGAATCTTCGATCAGTATCATTGAAGCCTATACTTTAGAACATATGCTTTTCATATCAAAACATACTTCTTACACTGTGACTAGCTTTCTTTAGTTATTTAACTCCATTCAATATTCTTCTTGCATCACAAAATGCCACCGAAATTTAACGTACTTTTTATGTTTCTATTCTCTATATGGGAGAATAAGTTACACACATAATTAAATGGGAATTTAAGTTCCCGCAGAAATGCGATCTTACGATCAGGATATACAAACGGCGGCGAGGTCTTTGTACTTATCATACCTTAACTTTCACAGATGAAATTTTGGTGTATAACATATCCTGAACTAACAATATATTTCAACGCATCAATGTTTTGAGAATAGTCGTTACAATAGCAAGTTGCAAAGGCTCACATCAAACTGAGCTCTGGCCCAATACGCATCTCGTCTAGGCACGACTTGCTACCTCTCACGAGCTATATCGTTCAATTAGTTTCATTGGTTCGATAATTTAATAATATTTCTAGAATGTAAAACAGACATTTAGAAAGTAATAAAATAACATTCATACCAAAGTTAGAATACTTGTAAGCAAAATTTCGTGTTTTTTTTTTGTCATTTCAGATGCACTAAGAAAACAAGTAACAAATGGGACACATCAAATTATTATAAATAAAATAACACCCACATCCGGGAAATTCCACATAACGGTATAAAACCAATTATATATATGAGTAATTGATGTAATTCGGAATATATTTAAAATTGTAACTATTTAATTCTATTTTTTTTTTGGTTGTTTGTTTAATAAATCATTGATTGCTATTAAATGTATATACAAATGGACAGACAGATTTATAAGTCAAGTACAAAATGCAATCCAAGTTGTATTGTTTTATTTGTTCATCTGTGCTCTCCATACTGATTTTCTGCTCATATATTCCGGTACCATTCAGTTCCATACAATTACACCAAATGTTTCACAATCTTGACAAATGTATCTTAATAACTTTAAAAATGTTCACTACCGAGGTCACTGCTTTTACATGTTAAAGTACAAAGTTACATATCTTAACACTTCGGTTTGTATTTATACAAATCAAATATTACAACAAACCAGTCACCCAGACACAGCTTCAAAAGCAAGTATAATCTTTTGAGAAATCCAGTTGTGATTTTAGTCCAAACTACTGTTAACATTTTTTTGGTGGCGTGGGTGGCATTTGCTGAAAAGCATGAAAGTAGAAGTACGTAAAAATAATTACTGGTGGCTAAAGATAATTCTCTTTTCTCCTTAATACACAATTATCACTTTAAAAACTATGGTATTACATTTGGCAACATATCCACATATTCATACAGAATTTTTTCACATCCCATACTGTTTGCAAACAAAATCATAATGAACACTTAAAATTCACTTTCAATTACGCCAACATGGTATTAATGACGACTGCACTTAACGTAAGTGCATCTTGTTTACAAAGATCACGTACTCAAAAGATAAAATGATTTACATCTCAATAAATATCAGTACTGATAAGCGTATGTCCTGAAATAAGTATTACATCATATTTCGGAGCCTTCGATCAGTCTCGTTGAAACCTGCGATAATGATCATCGAAACATATACTTAAGTACATATTGTTTTCAAATGAAAACATTCTTCTTACACCGTGACTAGCTTTCTTTAGTTATTTAATGCCAATCGATATTCTTCTTGCATCACAAAATGAAAGGCTGAAATGATTTGGCGGTACTTTGTCGTATTTAGCCAAATATGGCCTATACAGACATTTTAATTAACAAGCACTGATGTGAGCCATTTCAATGTCTTTTTCACTGACAAAACAGTTGATCACTGTAAATTATATCAAGAGAGAGTATTACATAAAAAATTAAATGAGTTACTATTATTATATAGTAAAAATGGTTTGTCTGGAATGTTTTATAAATTTGGTATTAAAATGATTTTGGAGATCACTTTATATTAGCACATTTCTTATAGTTAAGTTTTCAGAATAGTATTAGGAATAGAGAGACCAGCATCACTCTTTTGATTCATCTTTCTTCAAAGGCTTAATTTCTATGTCTTCACAATTGTCGTCCTGAAGTAAATTTGTTTGAGGAGGCGGCTCTGGTTCAAGACTTGGTTGTGGAATCACCATGCGTTTGTCAGTTATCTTGAGCCATAACATTGACAGAGCCATCATGGCAGTTGTTATACTAAATGTCCAAATAGTTCCCATTCTCGTATATATATAGGACACAAACACTGGACCCATAACTCGGGAAAGGCACCCGGCCCCCGTCATCAAGCCCATCCAAACACCCTGAAATTGAAGAAGCAGTCTTTCTTATTACAAATTTAGAACAATTCAGAGGACTTCTAAACTTAACCCAAAATAATTAATTTCATATAATACTTTAAAAAAATTGATACTGAATTTATTTTATCAAACAAACTCATGAGGCATAGCAGAATTTCGAAAATTGATATGTAAAATTCCACCAACTTATGAATATATAATATTAAGTACAATTTTTTAGCTTCTGCTCTCATTCCATAAAAATATACACGGCAACAGAGTTGTGGTTACCTGTGGTCGAGGACCCAAAATCTTCGAGAATATAGTTTGGATAAGGGTAACACCGATGGGATAACCGATAGCGGTCAAAGCGTAACCTATTATGAACTGAGAAAGCATCATTACAGGTGTGTATGTACACCATTCTTGTGATGAAGGGCACCCTAAAGGCTCAGATGTAAAATTTGAACTATTGTCAGCTTCTGAAAATCAAAAAATTAATACCAATTATATGTTATACATATGAGATAAAGGTACTCATAAATTATGAATGGATAATATTTGAACCAATTATTTATCATAAATTAAATAATATCTAAAACCTTAATAGTGTTCCGACTAGAAAATGAACATATTTATACCTAGAGTTACTTTCAGTATATTATACCAATTTTCATAAATTTCTAAAAGATTCCCTATACTGCAAATAAAAAATTGTTAATAATGTTTTATTATATTTCATATAACTTTATA
Source organism: Zhengitettix transpicula (assembly GCA_037074705.1). Classification (NCBI taxonomy): domain Eukaryota; kingdom Metazoa; phylum Arthropoda; class Insecta; order Orthoptera; family Tetrigidae; genus Zhengitettix; species Zhengitettix transpicula. The sequence continues at coordinate 80,758,298 of CM073595.1, read as the reverse complement.
TTACTCACAAACTTACTTGTGGTAATTTTTATTCAATTTAAAAACAAGCTTCGTTTTAATTTTTTTATTAGGCAATTATATTAAAACAAGTTAACAATAGAGAGTATTAAGCAATTTTTAATTCAATAAGCATAACAATTTGACTTCATTGTCATAAAAGTTTATAACTCTGTTCAAACTTGCTAGGAATGAGATACATGCCAGAAATATGGTTCCCTGGGTGATTATTCTAAAAATTTATTACAATGTAAATTTTATATTAACCCTTTGCACTCGAGGGCTTCGTCGTGGAGCCCTCAAGCTTGAAGATAATTTTAAATGGCTCTGTTCCGGAGCCCTTGAGTGCAAGTGTAATATTTTTTTGTGGGACCCTAAATTTTACATTTGACAAAGAGAAAGGGATAGTTTAAAAGATTTTTTTATATGTCTTCAAGATGAATATACACTATGCTATGTTCAATCAAATAACAGGTTAAATAATCTCCAATAAAAATTGTAACATTAAATCAGTCATGCAATCATTTTGGTAAAGTAACTTGCAATTAAGAATTTGTATATCATTGCCATACAGTATGCAGAAAAAGATAATTACTATGAGGAAAAATTGTTAACAAATTTTAATAAGAAGTTTGGCATTTTATTTATTTGTTTAGATAAATTGAGTAGATGGTCTACTACTAACGATTTATAATTAAATATTGACAAATGTAAATCTAAAACATTTTCTAGATCAAGAAATATACAGTATCAGGTATATAATTTAAATAACATAATTTTGGAAAGAGTTGATCATATTAAAGATTTGGGGGTTATATTTGATTCTAAAATGAATTTCAATTTACATATAGATAGATCTAATCAATTATTGGGTTTTATTAGAAGAACATGTAAACATTTTAATTATATTGGTACTTTTAGAATTCTATATTTTACTTTAATTAAGCCTATATTGATGTATTGTAGCATAGTGAGGTCTCCATATACTCAAGTGAATAAATTTTTCAGAATAATGTATTTTAAGTTAAAACTGGAAGATCCTTATTTACATCATAACTATGAACATATCTCTTCTATTCTAAAAATCCCTACACAAGTCTTTTAGAATGGCATCGGATTATAAATTTATTTTTAAAATTGTCCAGATTTATTAAAATCATTAAATTTTAAAGTTCCTGGTAATTCAAAACGGAGAAACATGTTTGTGATAAAATATTATAAATCCAATTATATGCAGAATAATCCATTAATCAGAATTTGTAAAATGATTCATGAATATGATATAGATTTATATAACTTGAATTGTTGTCAATTGATGAAATTTTTACATTCAAATATTTATATTCATGAATAATTGTTGTCATTATTTAACAATTGTATTATATAGAAGCATTCTGTATATAATATATTTTTCTGAAAACTGTAATTGGACATAAAGTCCATTTAGTTAAAATAAATAAATAAATTTCTTCTATGCTCTATATTTGCATATTTAGATGAGATAGCAACTCACACGCAGCTTTCCAAATGCACTTTAGCCTCAATTGGTTGTCACTTTTAATTATTTTCATTGCAGAAAATAATTGTTCACAGATATAAGCACTTCCAAAATGTGTCATGCTTTTCATTATATGCATGATTAATCGTGGAATTTTTCAATATTTGTGACATTTTGATAAAACTTTTATGTCCTCATTTTTAAATTTATTTTGCAAAACAGTGCTGCTTTGTAAATCTATAAAGTCCATTTTTATGTCATCAAACATATTATGTACAAACTAACATTTTCCTAAGTTCCATATTTAAGTTGTTCAAATGCCGAGTTATATCAACAAAAATGCAAAATTACACATCCATTTTTTTATAGTTGAATTGGGAGATTGAATATACTTTTATATCCACAAAGAACTTAATATCATTTTTAAGTTATATATTATGTTTCCAACCAACATACTTCTGTGTTGTAAATTATATCACCATTATTCACTTTCCAAATATTTTAAAAGCTCATTAAATTTAAAGGTCAAGATTTGAGAAAATTAATAAGTTTTGCACCAGAAGTTGTGCACCAATGCAACAATCAGGCAAGTGGATCTGCACACTTTGATTTCAGCAAGAAGAAGAACATGCCCAGCCGACACACAGTTCAGACCTTCTCTCCTGACGAAGGGGGCTCAATCAGGCCCTTGGAAATTTGTAATATCTCTCTCATCAACCTGACTAGACCAACTATTGATTTCAGGTAATTTGACTTAGCTGTCTCTGTCTCAATATATATATAAAATGTAAGAAACTTTAATTCTGATACAAAGTAATGTTGGATCTTGGATAGTGTGTGAAAATATAAATTAGGACACAGTGAGAATACAATTTATGTGAATGCATGTGCTTTGGTGTAGAATTACGCATATGCTTTTCTTTGCGTGTAATTTTGTGCCCAAGCATATGAATTCACATAAAAGCATATTCCCACCTTTCTCCTAATTTCTATATACATAAAGAGAAACAGCATAGCCAAATTACCTGAAATCAACAGTTGGTCCAGTCAGGCTGTGCAGAAATAAAAAATTGAACCTGTACAAATTTCCATAATTGTTTTTTAATTGCAGTATATCCGTAAAGTCATGGTGTGCCCTTTTGACCGGTCACAGGAAATCAACAAAACAAGATAGAAATGTGAAATCTTCACCAAACGAAAGGAAAACTTTTCCAGTTATGTACCTATTCAAAGCAGTTTGATGTGGCTTCCATTTGTTGCCCTACACACATCTAAACGATATTCAAGTTCTTCCCACACACAGTTAATGACAGCTCGTTTAATAGAGTGAATAACGTCCATGATTCTCTGATTTAAATGATTATTGTTGTTTATACATTCACCATACACATGTTGCTTCACATAACACCAGAAGTAAAAGTCTAAGGGTGTCAGATCCAGATATCATTATTTGCCATGCCTTAACAGAACCCTTGCATATCCACCGCTGAGTGAATGTTGTAACCAGACACTAGCGCACAATGAAGGTGTAGTGTGAAATAGTGCCATCATGTGGAAATTGTGGCATTGCATACAATTACAAGGTAGTTGTTTGCTGTCACAGTCTGCTCCGCAAAGAAAAATGTGCCACCAAACACATCAGGCCACACCACTCTTTAGGAGTATTACATTCATACTTAACATAAGCAAGAGGATTTTCAGCAGCCCATATTCAGATGTTATGGCAATGAAAATGTCCACAGACATGGAATATCGCCTCATTGCTAAACACAATCTTCTGCAAAAATAGTTCATCATTGTCGATCTCGTGAAGCATATCTGTAGCAAATACGAATCATTTGTGTCTATCCGCTGGTTTAATAGTGTGCAATAGTTGCAATTTGTAACCTAAAAAACATAGATGTTTCTTTAACACCTTTGTTTTATGGTTCCTTAGGTAGCTCTCTCACATAGTTTTTACAGACTCATCACTTACCAATGGCCTACCAGAATGGGTTTTGTCCAACAAACTGCCAGTATCCTTCAACTGCTTTTCCCACCAAGTAATGTTATTCCTATGTGGTGGCACTTCACTGTACATGTGACCATATTCACATTGGACTTTGGTCACAGATTCGAATTTAGCAAACCACAGAACACACTGAACTTTCCTCTGTACCGAGCACATCTGGCCATGTGTACTATTGCAGTGTAGTTCAAGGTATTGCATCAGCACCTGCATGCACACACTTGCATTGCATACTACAGAAACTTGGAGATTTTTCCTTTCATTTGGTGCAGATTTCACATTTCTATCTTCTTTTGTTGCTTTCATGCAGCTGGTTAAAAATGCACCATGACTTTACGGACACACTGTGTGTGTTAGTGTGTGTGTGTGTGTGTGTATATCTGATATTAGTAAGAATATGACATTGTTGTCCACAGTAATTGGACTGTCCGCAGCCGGCCGGTGCAAGGAATGGTGTAACACTCTTTCCTGAAGGAGGCTGAGAGCCTCCAAAAATTTGAAGTACAACCTTCAGTTTATTATGGCTACACTGCACTTCACATTCTTGTAAGCCACAACCTATCTCTCATTTCTTTCCATACCAATATTGCAATTTTATATATATTTATATATATAAATCAAAATCAAAATTAAAGCTTTGACAGGCCTCACACACACAATAAAAAAATGTGCTGGGACTTAGGTTGCTCATCCCTGGGTTTAAAGAAAGTTAAAAATTTTACATCCATATTCAACCAGCAGAATACACAATTTCTCCTCAATTACTCATCTACTAATACTGATATTATTTCACTAGTATACATAAAGACATACATACAAGCCAAAGTTTTATCTTTCCATAAATTCACAACTCCAACTTGTAAAAGAAGAAAATTTTTAAACTATTAGGTGGGTAGTAATTAATTTATGTAATATATAATTTAGTTTATAGTAATGCTCTTTAAAGTCTTCTCTTGGATTTGTTTATGTATATATTTTATTTCCTAAATTTCCATTCACAAAATATCGTGGTAGGTAGAAATTATAATTAAACAAGCTAATTTAATATTTTTAAGTAATATACCTGATGTTATTTGATAAACGATGGGAGCTGTATTTCCCCAAGGAATGTAAACTGCACGCCCAGCAACCATAAGAAAAAATCCTCCCCATAACAAAACTTTTTTCTCATCATACCTTAAAAAGTAATTTAAGTGACAATAATTAACAAACAATAATATTTTAAGATTCATATGAAAGTCTATTCTAATAATGTTCCTGTCATAACATGAAATTTTTGTTTGATATTTAACGAATGAACATTGATATTTAATAAATGAATATTTATTTTAATATATATATACACACACACAGATACATACATACATTTTCTGCCCTTCCTCAACTCCATATCGCTTTTCATTAGTATGAATTAATTTTATTTGTAACTAAGTATTCACAAAACTTTGACAGAGTAAAGACCAACATACATCTATATCAAACATACTTTTTGCACAGTGGTCCTATTGCCACAAACGTAGCGCAAGCAATAACTGCTCCAACAGACATTAATATGCCCATATAATACAGCGCTTCAGCTTTAGACCAAGCAAATTGATCCATTGTGAGTGATGTTCCTAACCTAAACCATAAAGTTGATTAGAACAGCATATAATTGAAAATAATTTGGGAAGTTGTTTGGAACATTTAGTTTTAGTAAAAGCTCACATAAAATATAAATAGAACAACAAAATTGTGTCAGGTTTCCACATTCATACATCAGTTATTAAACCTATAAGTTTTTATGTACATATGCACTTCACCATCTTCGAAGTGAAAAATGACAACAGTCCATATGGTCAGCGAAACTTCGTGGCTTAATTCTGTTGTACCAAAGAACATTTTCTTCAGCAAATACATCAGGAAAGCCTTTGATCCTTAATGATAGAAAAACATATTCATATTTTATTAGTAGGAAGACTAGGGAAAAGAGAGACACACACAATGATATACCTGAATATTAAGAACAATGTGAATGCTGGAATTATATTTCTTAAATTTTTTGAGAAAATTTCCCCGTATTTTAGAAGAGTAGAGTAGGGAAGAATATTCACGCCATTAGACACTTAGGTGCAGTCTAAAAGAGCAGACATTCTTTTCCACTCTCTGAAGATCGGAGCAACAAAAATTTATTCAACTAAGGATGATGTGAAATTGTCTCTCTTAAATAAATGAGTTATTCTTTTAAAAAAATCCAAATTTATTTCAAGAGTCATTTACTTTTTAGCTATGTATACATATCTGTGTATTTAAATACGAGTATGGATGTGACATTGTTAAAATAATTGAAATAATTTGTATGGAAAGGAAAGAGACATAATTTTTTGATGCTATCAGATACCTTCCTCAGGGAATGTAAATCTCTTTCTGAAGAAGGGGGCTGAGAATTTAAAGAACATCCTTCAGTCCCAAGAGGCTCAACCTACAATAGTCTGGCCTACTACACCAACCAAATCCTCTATACCTTCATCAACAGAAACTATCCCAGATAACCCATACCCTATCACTTGTCCAAAAATCCAGAAACATTCTGGACCAAAACAAGAAAAGTAATCTACCCCTCACAATGACCTTCTTTCTTGGACTACAAACAATCAATTCCATTCTCCGCCTAGCATACACTGAACTGTAATCCAACCCTGACTTAAAAAAATCATCCTCCCCACCTGCCCAAGGGTTGCCTCCAGACACCCACCAAACCTCCACCCCTGCAAATGACACACCCTCACCCATCCATCTACGCCGGGTTGCAAACCTTGTGATAGGAACAGATGCCATGTCTGTCCTATCTTACAGCCCACCACAATCTTGCAGAATCAAACAAAGACATACAAAATCAAAGAAACATCACCTGCTTCTCATCCTACACAATTTACCAAATTAACTGTAAACTCTGCCCAACCACTGCAACACTGTCGAACTTTCCAAAATTCAATTTCCAGCTGCTCATGCCCAAAGCCAAAACACAAACAATTTCAATCAATCCATAAAGCACTACCCCCCCCCCCACAAATGCATCAGAAGCTGAACTTCATCTGAGGGAACTCTCCTTCCAACATGTCTTACAGTTCAGGCAAAGGCCTGGACTCAACATCCTTTAAGTAGAGTCATTCCTACCCGCCCCCCTATTTTCACAGGTCCATGTGAGTATGCATGTATGTATGTCGTGTGTGTGTGAGTAAGGATGTGACACTGTCAAAATATGAAAAAAATATTTGTATGGAAAGGAAAGAGAGAAATGTGGTAGCTTATCTAAAATGAAGCTTGGCATCACCATTCAGGACAAGAGGAAGTACTTCAAATTTTTGGAGACATTAGCTTCCTTCACCAGAAGCAAGAAGGCACAGCTCCAGGGCACAAGGTGTGCCTTCTTTTCAATATAAATACCCTCATTTAAGCATTTTTTAATTTAAGCTACATTTGCATTTCAAATTATTTGTGTATTAAAATCACTAGTAATTCCCTTTTTTTTGTAAGATTAGAAAACTTTGTTGCATTATATAGTTCACTTTAACTTTAAATGAATATAATGATTTATAATGTTATAACAAATGGATGCATTAACATAATTTATATTATTTCTGCCCATGCTACTTACGTTTCTAAGAGAACAAAGTTGAAGACAAGCACAAAAAAGGCAGTTATAAGTGTCCATGAAGAAAGATAGTCTGGACGGTGTTGTTTCCATGTAGCTTCCTCTAAATTACAGTAAGGTATTAAATAAATATATATATAGTTTTACATATATAAATCTAATTCTGTAACTAAATACGTAAGTTACTATTTTATAAAGTTTATAGATATTTTTTGATGGAAAAAAATAGTTTTTCACAAGATACTTCTTATGTTTTGTCATAATTTTTTCAATGTATTATATTAACTTCTCAGGCAGTGCATTGGACAGATTTGAATTTATATTAAGTATGTTTCTTTTGTGGGATATATATCCTATATGTATTCAAGTTTTGGCATGTTAAAAAGATATTATATTTGAATTTGTCTGATTTGATTTGTATTCCTTACATAAGTTTTCAAACATATGTAAGTAAGTGTTCATTAAAATATGGAAAGTGATGTTTTATTTCTTAATGAGAAGCAAACTGATGATAAAAGACTGAAGCCTTTCCCGGTGCAGTTGTTCAATATATTGTTCTCGGAGTTCAACCGGGTTTTGCATAATTGTAGAACGCAACGTTTCGACGACTAAAAGCTCTGTCGTCATCTTCTAGGCGAAGATGACGACAGAGCTTTTAGTCGTCGAAACGTTGCGTTCTACAATTATGCAAAACCCGGTTGAACTCCGAGAACAATATATTGAAAACTGATGATAATTTTCTTCATTATTTATAATAATATAAAATCCATTTTAAGTTGGATTAAATACACTGGCCAAACTTAATGCACAAGGTTTACTACTTTGCTATTAAAAAAAATATTAAAATTTTTCTTAGGAGCATTTGATCATCTCAGGTTAATGAACACATTTCTTTTTGTCCATAACAATGACCTTGTTAACTTGGAATCAGTTTATTATACCATCACACGTCAGATATTCATATGATCGTGTACTGGGTGTATTATTCTTCCAATTACAAACTTATGTAAATACACTTTGCTAAATATGATTCTGCTACTGACAAATTCAACGATCACTTTGATTGTGTTCATAATTTAGACTCTAATAATTTATTTACGGAACTTTTGTTAAAATATTCTGTGAGTGCAAAAGAAAATACTATTCTCTTGTAAAAGCTAATGAATACAAACAAGTCTTATAATTCTTTTGTCTCATAAAATAAAATGATTTTATTTACATGACAAACATATATTTTGTAATCTGCTGATATAGGTTATAGATAATCCACAATTTCTTCCACTATTTTGTATCATCAGAATGTATGTACATATTGCTAGAATTAGTAAAAACAATAGTAACAGTTATGTACCATTCAATGAAACAATGTCTGAATTCACAACATTATATTATATCCACTATTATTTCTTCAATCGTTATCTGATGGATTTGTTGTACACAAAAGAGAATATCAGCAATGTATACCTGACTCAGCTCCTTGAGCGAGCATTGCTTCCTTAGCTGCAATGGGTTTTTCTTGAAAGCATAATGGGAGGAACATGAGGAAGTTAACAATGCCCAGAAACATGTTTATCCATCCCGCTGCAGTATACATGTTCAGATTTAGAACACCGTTAATTAGGGGAATGCCCTCATCACCCAAAGGTGTGACTGCTGCCTGCAGAGCTGCAAATATTGAATCTTTTCACAAATAACCATATGTCATCAAAATTTGTTGAATAAATATTGAGAAAAAATAGTTAATGGAATCAAGCACTCCAGAATTGGTGATCATAAGTTTCGACTGCAATTACATGGTTATTCATTTAATAGTTTTTATAAACAAAAATGAAGAGTAAGATAATAATTTAGAAAAATTTCAGCTTCAGCTGAAAGGTGTAGGATGATGATGCATTTTGTACACAAGTACTATCATTTTCTATTTGATAGTAAGATTTATACCATTTATTGAGTATATTACAATACAAAGTTTTAAAATGTTATACATTAGTTATTTACCTGGCCCTACTACAAAACCGAGAACTTGAGCTAGAGAAATCATGGAAACGGCACTAGTTCTCTCCTTGAGGGTTGTCGCTGAAGACAGGTATGAACGACATACAGCTACATTTGCTGGAATTAAAATCCCATTTTAGACATGATGTTTGAAAACTTATATATATTGCACAGTCCTCAAGGTGTCATATTGTATCAATCATAAATTGTAAAATGAAAAACAGTAGCAGAGAATTCAAGTTATTACATTTTGATTATTGTACTTGTCAAACTGGGGTTCTTAACAAATCATTATCCATAGTCTATGAATAGCCGGTGTTAATTGACAAGATCTGTGTACAAAGGATGTTAGCTTCTTTAACAGCAATCTAATTGTGTTCTCACCGTTTCCTTAAGTTCCCGAGTTAAAACTTACGGCAATAAAGAGCTTACACCTTATATTTCATTAAAAATCTACCAAAATTATTTATATGTGATAGATTTATAAATAGCTATTATTTACAGGATGGTTTGAGTACAAAATTTTACTTATTCTGTAAATATTTTCAATTAGATTGTATTATGTGACATAAATGTTTGAAACACTTGAAATTTTGACATCAATGGTCTGAAAAACATCCAAGCTAAAGAAAATAAATAAATGTATATATTGGAGATTTACCTGAACTTACTCCTACTAAAAATCTTGTAAACAACATCCAATACTTTCTATGATATGTAAATATTTCAAGCATAGAATAACAGCCACTTGCTCCAGTGAAAAGAAATATTGAAGCCATTATAGGAATGCGAATTGACGTAACACGATTACCCCACCATCCGACGAGAGGAGAGAAGAGCATCTGTCCCAAAGGATTTGCTCCGACAACATATCCCATAAATTCTTTGCCTGCAGTAGGATCCAACTAAAACAGTATAAATGTTGAGCAGAGCAATTTGTATATCACATTAATATAATTGATTATTGGATTGATCCACTGTATTCTGAATTCAATATAATACATCATATACTTAACCTTGTCCAGATAAGGCCATACACCAGTCAGAATTATACTGAACCCAAGTGACATAAGAAACATTGTAAAATATATTACATATAAAGAAAGCCATCTTTTCTTTCTATCTTCATATGTCTCTAAGAAAGATTCTTCTTGTGGGACTCTATAAAGCAAGAAAAAATTATTCACATCATTAAAGTGAATTTAAATTAATAGGGAAATTTTCATTTTTCTGAACTAGTCAGTCATGTTGCAAAACTATATTTACCTGCAGCATCATAATTGTTTTATATTTCTAGTAACAACAATTGTTTAACGTAAATAAATCAAGCCTTACCATGTAAAAAACAAGACAAATTAAATATCTCATATGTGAGTGATGAGATTTTATGTTCACACAAAGAAAATTATTCAATACACACAATATATAACAAACACACATCACAGTTCCAAATTTGGTTATGCGTCCAAGTATGTTCAGAAAATTACTAGATCCAAATACTTTTAGCTCATTTGTTCATTTATTTATGTGATTGCCTATTTCTTCTGGGGTATTTTAGTGCACACAATATTATTTAAGAAAATCAAACAAACCCTGAAATACCTCATTTTTGTGACCGGTTGCTCAGAATTTAACTGAAAGTATAATAAAACTCAATACTCACATTTAAAACTGTAATATATTGGGCAATTTTTTACAAAAAAAGATTAAATTGGAGTTCGCAACACATGCGCAGAATTAATGATTTAAGTTCTGCCAAAGTATTCTAAACAAAAGCGTGAAACATTACAAACATTAGTGATTACGATTTAGACCGATGACTGCCATTTTCGTCATATATAAGGCCAACTGTAAGAAAATTCGAATGATTCGTTAAACACATTTTGCTTCCTAGAAGACTGGAAATTTAAACACAGTTCTCATACCCTCTCGTCGGTATGTTTTCTCTGACAAATCACATAAACTAATGTACTAGCGCAAGATAATAAAATGACAATCGCTTTCAAACAACAATAAGGAACTGGGGACAAGTTAATATTCGATAGCATTAATTACCAACATCTTACATTTGGAAATCTGTACGTAAGTTTAATATGATTGAGTTATTGGAAAATTCCCGGCTCTAGAAGACGAATCGTAACATCTTTATACAATTCTGGTTTTTGAAGTTTCTTGAAATGCTACTGAAATGTTTGGTATAGATTTTCTCGGGTTTTCCATTGTCTGTAATCGGAGAACGAAGAAAGAAGTAATCCAACGTTTTTATTAGTAAAAACGTGTTTGTACTCAGGGATGAAAGGGTGGCAACTCCAGCTCATTCGCGTCTGGCTGAAGAGTGACTGACAGTCCCAAATGTCCGGGACGTGGATAATGTTTAAATTTGCTTTTATATATGTGTGCTTCGAAACTTCATTCGATGTTTTTAACGTCTGTAAGAAAATTGAAACAAATATTTGAAGTTGAAGCTACTAGGAGAAAAGTAATTTCCAATTTCATAAATCACGTGCTGTATGTTATGAAACAATAGATGCGTATTTATTATGAATGTTTAACGTGTCTATTAATATTTCTACATCGCCAAAGACTGGAAGTCCGCTACAGTTGTTCCAATTTTAAAAGAGGATGACAAGAAGTTCGTTTCAAAGTATAGACCACATCGAACAGCATCATTATTGAGATCATAATATCCGCAGAGAACTAGTTCTTTCCAGGTCAACATGGTTTTAGCCAACATAGATAATTTATTGAATTGCATTGGTGACAATGTTTTATATACGTACAACGAAGGTAGACAAACTATTTACCAACATGTACATAAAATACATAAGGGAAAAATTGTTCAATTACACCTATAATAAAACTGGTTACTTATAATTAGGACTACAAATGGCGTCCTACTTCACATCACTCAGAATGTTTGTTATTTAATCTGTGACGGGATCGATTGTTGAGATTTCAGACGTGCAAAGTCAATTAGGGTACTAAATTCTATGTTGATACAAGTAATTAGATCCAGTACATTTCTATGGAATTAATTTTAACTATGCATAATAGCTTATGTCTAATATAAATTGTTTCCTACTCTAGCATATTTGCTATTCCAATACCGAACGGTTGGCTGTTTTCCCTCCGTCATCTTGCACGAATGATGGCTTTCACAGTCGCCTTCCCTCCCCGACGCACTTTATTCATTCTTTTATATCCTTTCGCGAGCTACCGTTTGGCGACCCCTGGTCTATGATTTAATGTTTTACATCATTTTATAAGTATCGTTATGTCCGCGATCAGAGGAATACAAAACAATGAAGATAATTAAGATTAACATAAATACTTCATGTATTGCTACAATTTAATCTAATTAATTTTAAGAAAGAATGTAGTCTTTCAGTGTAGAGAATGAATAAATTCTTCTCGTCAGAGTAAACAATTGTATTTGCGACGTTTCGATGGCAGTGAAAGTTATCGAAACGTCGCGAATACAATTGTTTATTCGGCTAGTAGCCCGAGAAGACTTTACTCATTAATTTTGTTCATTTATATTGATTAAAATATTTAACCCTCTGAAGGTCGCGTTAGGTGCACGGGACCGACGCAATATAATTTCTTTATCATCTCCGGAGCCAGGTCAGATGTAGGGATGAACTTTTATGACATCTCATAGGTATGTGTTTACTATAATCTGCCCACGCCACACTCCGAAAGCAACCGTAGATTCTCGGATAATGACTTTTGAATCAGAAAGTACTTCCCGCAGTAGTACGGAGTGAGAATATACTTTCTTTTCGTAAGAATCATTGACGATTATTCACTTTTAGTATGAAATAGTTCTATTTTAATACTTAAATTTTTGTCATAAATTGTATTTGAGTTTCTTTATCTAATTATTATATTTTAAAACAGGCGTATTATATTTTCATTTCAAGGAGTTGCTTAAATAACGTGTTAACAAATAGATTCAAGCATCATCGTGTTCGAAGGACGAGTATCCAGATAGTTTTATTTATTTTAATCATTAGCAACAATACTAACACATATTATCGGAAATATTTCTAGAAATACGGGATAAATACGTTTGATAAAATCAATTATAGATTAAAAAAGCTTTTAGTCCACAAATGAAATAATGTCAAACAGGAGCTTCCGGCTTTTTCCTAAACTGTATTCATCTGTTATTTATATAAAAACATGATACGTGAGACGAATCCCTCACACTGAGGAAAGTGTGGCATTGTATGTTTTAAATACTTTGTAATTGTCTACATAAATAACAGATGAATATTGCTTAAGAAAAAGGCGAAAGCTCAGGAGTAAGAAAGGTTTTTTAATTTATCAAGGATATAATTATATATATTTATACATATATTATAAAATTATTTTATAAATAAAACGAAATGAAAATAGTAGAAGAAGAATCACTAGGGCGTGGACTTTGGATGCGGTTTCGTATGAATTTGACCTTAGGAATAGTCTGGGACCCTACGTGTAGCTGCCACGTCCGAAAACAATCTCAACTTGTTGCGATTTCATACGTTTTCGTGCGTCAAAGAAATTGATGTACAACAAATATATATATATTGTAATAATTTAAAAAGACTAATGAATGGCTGTGGCTAAATAAAAATATTTATTTGAACAATTAAACAAAATTTATTAAAGTTTTAAATACAATATAAAAAATTACACAAAAATATTTAGAATCTCAGGGTCTTTACTGGGTTTGATAAATGGGTGAATTGAATTTACGATAATTTATAATTACATTTAGCCTTTATTGAAGTTAATTCGTCTAAACCTCGACGAATTTTGTTGCGGATGACAATAAGATTACAGATTGAATTTAAATTAACTAACAAAACAATTAAAGAAATGAATAATTAAAGAAAAGAAATAATTGAAGAACGATCTGACGTATCTTAAAAAAATGGTTTACAAATAAATTTTAGAGTTTTTTTTACTTACGGCCGCCAATTTTGGGTTTTCTGTGCACACGTTTTTGGGGATATCACTGAATTTAAATTGGTTACAAAACACTGTCGAAACTTTAGGTTCTCTCAGCTGGAAACGGCTACTCCTTCCGAATTAATGGTCAGTCAGATTAATACCAACTTTCTCTCGATGACATTGGTGACGGTCTCTTTACTTATTGAGTATTTACTGCGGCATGACTTATTAGGTTACTGTTTGTGGCAGACAAACCACTGAGTGAAAACCTTTTACTTGGTTTCACCCTGCAGCGTCTCTAGATGTATATCTGCCCGCATCTGACTTCCAACTTTTCCGTTTCGCTTCTCCTCGTTGACTGTTGTTCGTCTCGTAGATTTTTGAATGCGTACGTCTTAACAATGTACTCTTTGTGTCGCGTGCCGCCTGTGTTGCGGTGTATGCTTTATATACTCTAATAATGAGTCCTTTACTTTGCAATTATAACAATGGATTAATTACTAATTACTACAATATATAGCCTTCTACACCTTCTTCTTCTCGTTTTCGTAGGCACATCACGAATACTTATCAATTATTGCGTTATGAAGTGAGCATATGCACTTTAATATGAAATCGGAAGGGACGGGATTTACTTGAATTTCTTTTAAAAACAATCGCCACTTGCTACTCATAATACCAAAATATATTTGAAACACCCTTTTCTGCTGTACGATAGCAATAACACGGACGTGAAACGTACTCAGTTTGACTGGGAGACACGTGTCAAACGAATTATACCACGAAAGACAGTGGCTAGACGTCATAGTAGCTGGGGTAACGAACGTTGTACCCAGAGCAAGCACATTACTAATCTTAAACAAGCCTTAATGACCGCAGATAGGGACGTGTTTACAGGATTCTCTATCAACGTCTCAAATGATAGTCTTCCATAATAGATATTTACTTATTGCCGATAACCGTTTTATGTGAAAGTTGACGCACTGAATCTTATCAGCCGTGCACTTAACTACTCCAGAGAAGAAAAGAATTCAACTTTTGAGATTATGAGGGTCACAAATTTATCTCACAATAATGGTTCGTTGTACAGATAGTTTAAAGTATTCAAATTATAAAGAAAAACTGTTTATTTTGTACATTGCAGATGGATTGTAGGAATTTTGAAATTTCTTAAATACCACAGTGGAGGACGGAAAAGATGAAAGCAGCTCTAGTCGTCTATATTATGTTACCATTAGAATACGCGTATTATATATACTCTTCACTTTAATGGTACGTATTAATCCCTTCGATAATTCTTCAAGGAGTCGTTGCCTAGTTAAAATTAATTCTATACAATGGTACTGGATCTAATTAGGCTACTTGTATCAGCATCAAATTTAGTAGTTTAATTGACTTTGCACGTAAATATAAAATTCATTATTACAAAATTCTTTGTATGGGAGTAACAGATAATTAAACTAAACTGCAAAAATAAGTTTGTCTGAGAATGAAACTATAGAAACGGAGCTTACTGCTCCATTATCGAGTGTTTTTCTTTTCATTACTTTTAAATTATAAAGATACGGATTCGACAATTCGCTTTTCACGTGTTGAAGCTGAAAATGGCCTCACGATACGGTATAAGCAAAATTTTGTGCTGTCTTTGCTACTTTTTTCATGCTAACGTACAGAAAAGAATATTTCTGCCGACTATGTTGCTGCTTCAATTGTATGATTTTTTATATTAACATATTTTGAATTCGTTTGGTATTTTCTTAAATTTTTCTAAATCGTGATTTAGGTGTTCTCATTGAAATATACATTTTCTGTCGTAATTGTACTCAAATTACTTATTTAAGATTAAATATCGTTTTTATATTGAAATATTATTTTTGGAAAAGTATATATATATAATTTTTATATTAGTATTCAAGTAATTATTATTATTAATACGTTTTATGCAATTATATTTGTGAGTAAAAAGAAATCTAAGGATATTAAAAAAGGAAAGGGGGAACGTGTGACCTTGAAGCTGCTCGGTCGTGGCCTTGATGAGTCGTGCGGGTTCAGGACAACGTGGATCTCATTACCTGATAATTATTCAGTTGAATAAGCACACAATAGTTGACATTGGACACTGGAAAAATATCCATTTGAACCTAGGAACGTCTACGGCAGGAGGAAAGTGAGACTCGCATTACCAGGGTAAGGTAACTGTACCAGTATAATAAACGAAACATTTCGAATATTTTCAACTTTAACGATCCACATTTTATTTTTGGAAATGGTATTCGACTTTTAGCCGTGTTACGTGTTTGAAAAAAGTAGCTTCGTGTATGAAAGAAAGGATATTATAGGTATTGATGTATTTCAAAATACGAATAAGGTACGCCGATTATAGGATTGTACAAGCACGCAATTTACCTGGCATTCGACTGGAAAGAAAAATCGAAACTTGAAGCGTCTACCAAACTATTAGATGGTCACAATCACCAAGCATAAATCAAAGTAGTGTCTAGCAATTTTAGGCTATTTCACAATTACCCGAGAATCGGTTAAACGTCACCACATTCACAAGAAAAACGCTAGAAAACTTATTTTACCTCCACGTATTGAAAATCTGTCGGACAGTTAGTTAGCTTTACGATTGTTTACTTTGGCTTGCAGGGAACATTACTGTCAATGTCCACGTATTATTCTTAACTTAATTAATTATTAAATTATATTTCGCACAATTTTTATATATTTTTATATAGAAAACTTTAGTAGAACCTTTCCGGCAAGTCTGTCGGTTTAAATCATTGTAAACGTCTCAATTGTTCTGTTGCGTTCACTAATTTGAGTCTGTATTTCAGGCTGAATTTGTACATTTCTACTTTAACTGTTTGTATGGATAAGTCTTTTTGGATATTTGTATTAGGGACGTGCGTTCACTATTAATCGCAACACTTTGTTTTGAAATCTTTGTATGATTTGAATATTGCAGACACTTGCAGTTCCCTAAAGCTGGATTCCGTAAGTCCACTTAACTGCGATTGCAATATCATTCAAACATTATTGGTCTGTATGAAGTTAGATTCCCTGAGATTTTGCAAAAGAGTGGATAGTAGCTTAATCGTAACGCAATTTCTTTCTTTCGGAATCATGCCTGTAATCATATTGCATGCTTATGTAAAGGTGCCTCTTTATTGGTAATTCCATCTGACATTTCTCTTTGTCCGTCCTCTGTTGATTCCGAGCAAAAGTTGTTGATTTTTCGTTACTACTGTTGCACCATGCATCGTTTTTGTTTTGATTGGTGGGTTAGCTTGTTGTGGTCTTTTGATTCGTTTATTATTTTTCCATAACCAGTAGTTAGTTGCTTCTGAAGATTGAATACTTTGGTTTTTGAAATGTGGGAATAATTTTTTAGGTATATTGTGGCTTTGTTAAAGTTTTCCTTGTCGGTTTTTCGTTTTCTAACTTTTCGCTTTTCTGCTATCTTTTGGTATATGGTAATAGGATATTACAGATGAATACGGGCTGTAGCCGTAGTCAACGCTACAACTGCTTCGTCTTAGTTCAATCAACTCGTCCACTTTTTCTTTGTACTTTTCCCAGTTTGTCATTTTATTTATCAGCATCGTTGCCTCTCCGTAAATTGAATCTGAGAGTATTTTATACTCACGGTGATTGAAGTGTGATCTGAAGAGAGGTCGAAACATGATCCGGTTTTACATTGTCTAGTGTTTGTTCCCTTTGTAACACCAAAGTCTATTAACTCGGTTTTTTTTTCTCGTCAGTAGGCCAATAATGTAGATTTTTCCTTATGAGAAGTTCCACACTAGGTCAGGGGTGGACAAACATCCTTCTGATGAAATAAAATAGCATACGACTGATGAAATCATAAGCATTCGGTTTTAAACTTTATACTATATGAACGAAAAAATAAAGATGTATTGTTAAAATTAACTTTTTCCATGTCAGAGAAAAAAACCTCCAGTGTCAGTCCGGCAAGGAGAACGTTAACAACTAAGTTCATTTCAATTTGACATTAGCTTAGGCTTACTTCGGAAAAAATACAGGCCATACTTGATTTGACTGCCGCTATATTTGTCTAATCTTTCGTGATAACGATAGAACGTACAGATGACATGGCTTTCTCGGATAATGAAACGGAATGGAATTGTATTTAGTCCGGCGATGGCGTGTGGCTTCGAGATGTCCGTTCTAATAGTGTACAGAAATTTGGACAAGTGCCCGACCTAACAAACACACTAAAGGAACATTTCCTAGCTAATACGACGTTCTTCTCATTTCATTTAATTACGCTGTAAAGCTTAGGAATGTCTCTTTCGACTTTACTTGTGTGAGATAGAGGATTGGGTGCAACAATTCCACGGATGTAAGTGAACTTTCTGTTTACAATATGTCGCAATATGTGGGTTGAAGCATTATCATCAGTGCTGTGTCGCTCAACGAGCCTCAGGAAACTAAATAAAACGCTACAACAGCGGGTCTAAAACTTTCAAGGGTACGTTCAAAAAATCCCATTTATTTTATGGAACCATACATTCAACGGTAACCAATGAAAGACACTGCAATTTCAAAAGAATAGTAAAAACATTTGGCAATATTTAAAACAAAGTTAACGTAAAGAATGAAATGATTCACTGTCATATTAGTAATTGCTTTAAAGTTGGGTTTTATGTCCGACCATCCAATTTTGACCTCAATATGTTTTTCGTACAAGTATAAGCTGTTCATCTGCACCCGCTCCATGTGTTAGCTTACACTTTTTGCAATGTTTGTAAAATGTAAGTGAAACCACTTTGCGTGTCGTGTCATATGTGGTCTTCTATCTAGCAAACTTACATTTATTTTAAAATATTTATTATATATCAATTCTACCCAGCATTACAAGAAAAATGACACCAAATAATTTATAATTTGTTGAATTTGAGCACAATATATTTACTATGGGTTTTTGCCGAGTTAACTCTTTTGAAATATCACTAAAAAAATAGTAAGTCAAATATTTCATATTTCACGAAAGTTCTATTGTTATTCGCACTATTAACGTAAAAAAATGAATTTTTAATTTAATTATATTAGGAATACAATACGTGAATTTTGATTTGCTATTTCGTTAATTAATAGAATGAACATTATAATAGTATTCTAACGGTAACCGGTGTTTGTAGTCTTCGGAACAATAAAGCTACTGCGATACACATTCGGACGTTCAGTGTAACGTCTTCCTTGTCTTTATATAATTTCTTCAATCCGACGTCCTGAACATTTTTCCAAACGCATTGCTTGAAATGAAAATAACATCCACGCACCGTGACCAAAGGAAAGACGACACTTAATGCAGAACTCCATTTCCTCAGTATCAACTGAAAGAAACGTAAGTAAGTTGCCTCCTTCTTATCTGGAAGAAACAGTTGGTTGCACACTTTGTGGTACATAAATTTGCATGGATAGTATATATTTGTGGAAATTGTTTGCTGCAGCTTTTAAAAGACTTGTATCTTTTCCTTTGGTGCTAGCGAAATTCAATAGTCTATCTGGCACGCCATCATTAACGAGAAGAAAATTGCTCACTTCACACATTTTCATTAGTAATTAATCAGTTATTGACCTGATACACAGACTTTATTTTTTATTTATAGCGTAACGACGTTTCGATACATGTTCGTATATAATACCTGAAGGTCAATAATTGATTTAATAATTAAAAAACAGGCGTAAAATAAAAACATTTACATTTATTACTCAGTAATAAGAACATGGTGAGATAGGTTTGTCTCTATGCTGGGACGTTGTACACTTCAGACACCGAAAACTAAATCACGGATTTTTTGCTATTTTTTTTCTAATACAGCACAGAAATGATATATACTAAATATTTTAAAATAAAATAAATTGAAGTTTGATAGACAGAAGTCCACTAGTTAAATGATTAGTCGTGAATACGTCCTTTGGTCTAGTCTATTTGCTATTTTGACCGCTGTTGTAACCGATTTTGAAGCGACCGCATGTGGGACACAACCACTAGAATGTTCTTAGATGAAATGTTGAACTAGTTATAGTTTTCTAATACGGTTATATTGTGGTATGTACTTTCATAGACTGTGTCCGTCAAGTGTTGAGATTGGAGCTAAATTGTATTTATGTAGTTACGAGACCACTCTAATCCTGAATTTGTTTGCTACACTTGCGTGGCGTAAGGAATCCTTTTGTTTCTACAGTTGGACGAGCTTACACTCAAATCGATGGCATGTCACGGAATTCGAAAGTCGTCCCTGGAAACTGAGAGGAAATAACGTTCCCGTCGTGGGTCGCGTCGTTGTCGTCTTACGAGAACTACATGTAACACAATTTAGAATACAATAACACCGGCAGAGTATTTCTCTATTCCATAATATTGCGAAATGAGTCTTTGAGTCCCTGGCTCGAATCCAACACGTGCCACTTTGGTCCACGTCCAACTAATCTGACGAACATTCATTTGTAACCACGAATATCGAAGCGTCATGTTCCTTTCTAATTACAAATATTTTCGTAAGTCATTCCTTCGATCTTTCTGTGGAATTTATCGATAAGAAATTTTGTTCGCAATACACTGTTCGCTAACAGTATTTCTTACAATTTGGCATCGTCGGGATATGACGTGAGTATGAAGGTTGTAAGACCATTGGTGGACAGTTTAACTTGCAACTTATTTCGTTAGCATTAACATATTTCAAAAAAAGGAATTGTTGAGAAATTATTTTTCTTACACAAATTCCTTTTCATCGTCGGTAATGGCGAGAATGAGTTAGTAATAAAGATATTATTATTTATGACAAATCGGTAAATGAAGTGACTATTGCAGGTAAGCCTCAAGTGCCACATTATTCTGATAAAACGCTTTCAACATAACCAAAAATTATCTGGCGAATTACCCTGGAATATAATAAGATGTAATTTGAATACAAAGATTAATCTCATTCCTATTAATCTTATGGGATTCGAATCGGAAACACGAAACGATTCCATGCAGAATGTACAATTGCATAATGTTGAAGGTGTCAATTTCTTAAAATCAAATTGAAGTTTTCACAAGTTGCTTTAAATTTATATCGACGTCGAAAAAACTACCTCAATTTGCGTGTTTATTCTTGAGCACTTTGGGAAAGGCTCAATTTTCGAAAGAATTATTTTTTACCGTCCTTAAAAAGTGTATTTTCGTCCGGTCACTGGATTATTGAAGAGATTGTCGTAGATTGGCGTGCGTCGGAAATGTTTAGACCAAAGTTTTTCTCAGTTTCATCCTGGAAGGTGCAACGATACGATATTTCATGATACAAGGGTAGCTTTTACAATTTAAATCACTATTTCATTTTTAATCACTATCAATGAAACTGAAACGAGTCCTGGATTATATTAGTATTACTATATTTAACAAGCTTCCGGACAACACGACCAGTAAATGAATAATAAAATCATAGTCCAAAAAGAACTAACCAAGCATACTCATTCCTTGTATTCAATTAAGAAACTGACACAATTAGTTTAATATTAAAATATATAATATATTATGTATATTTATAGTAATAACCTACTATTGTAATTATGTACAATTCATGACGAATTTGAAACCCAGCTGCACTATAAATCATCTTATACTATACAATGGGTGTCTTCTTTTTTTACCTTTTATTTCGTGTATCACTTCTTCGACATTTAAATGAATCAGGTAAGTTTGTCGCTAACGTCGTGTGTAATAAGAGCATCCTACGCTTGTTTATTTTATTACAAAATGTCATCCATTTTCCCGACAATACAATTGCACAACGAATGCACAAATAATGAAATAATTAAAAACGATTGTAATAAAACTTTTGGAAAGAAAGACTCTCAAGAAAAGTGCGGAAAGGAACTTGATTGAAAAATAAAAGTTGGCGAAGGAAGTTTTACTAATAAAGCGTATGGGAAAGTAAATTAAAGAAACTTTCCTCCGGCAGTCGAATCACAACAATAACAATGATGAGTTCACGACGAAACAGACTTTGTTTTACTTCCGGCAGGATTTATTTAAGGTTCGCTGACCCCTCTTCCAGATAAGTTTAGAGGTGGAGCTGCTGTAAAACAATTTCTGAGTCTTACTAATGTCTGCGACCGTGAAAGCAAACAAACACGTGTCATTTTCCGAAATTATCAGAACAAATCAATTAAAGATTCTCGTAAGAAGACAAAACAAAAACTATAAATGCAGTATTGTGGCTGTCCAGACTTACGACACGCCGCCAAACAAAAGTGTCGTGAATAGTTCCGCCTCGAAACAGCACTTTTATTTTAATTTGCCGTACCTGTTGATGCCGCAGCAGTCCATGAGGTGAGAGCCGATGCCGTGGGCTCAAGAACGAGGCCGAGACTGAGACTGAGAGGGGCGGTGATGAGAGGAGAGGCGAGGCGAGGAGAGGAGAGGAGAGGAGAGGAGAGGAGCACAGAACAGACAACGGCCTTCGCAGGCCTGCCACACACAGGAAGTCGCCACTCAACAGCCGCTTTACCTCCATAAATATTTTTAACTTCAACATAAAAACTGTTATTCCTGAAGAAAAATAACACATCATGAACAGGATATTAACATACGGAACAATTGAATGCAATTTGCCAACTTATAAAACTTGTTTCAGAGAAATTGTTTTTTAATCAAGAGTTGCACTATCGCATACCAAGTGCACTCCGCTCCGAGACTATAACAAAAATATACTGTTGATCATGTACATCTTATATACTCCAGTACATTTTAAATGTCTTTCAACCTCCCCATACGGGTAAAAGCCTTTACTAGATTTCCAATACAATTGTTTTAGACGTAGTCAAATCTGTGTGCCTCAAACTTTTATATTTCTCCAATTTCTACAATGTAACTAGAAATCAAACGTAGCAAAAGTGTCCTTTTCGAATTAAATTTTTATTATGAATTGCTTTCTGTCAAAAGTGGTACAGTAAAAGATCAAATGTTCGGGTGTTCTATTGCCTGATTTGAAGAAGGAAAAATTAGGTAAGTGAAAGAGTTTCGTACGAGGGACTAGTCAGTTCAGGGGCTCTTCGGGACGTAGACGTCTTTCTGTCTCTGTAGTGATTAAATTTGAAACAACTGCTTACTATATCGTAAAGATAGCTTCGGAATGAAAATGCAACTATAATAATTATTGAATTTACGAATCGCACACGATGTAATTATTGTACATCGAATAGAATATGAAATTATATTTCAAATTATTATTTTGTAAAAGGAATCACATAGTAAACTTAACTTAATTATTCGATACTACTGAAATAAATTAATTTTGATAATTTTTACTAAACTATATGTGCAGTATAGTGACCGTTATTTTGAAATAGGGTTCCAGATTGAACATAAATTTGTTTTAATACAATTAACTTTCTGCAAACTGGAGCAACGTAAAACGCCATAAAGGTTTCCTCATTCTCTACATTCATCCACTCCGCTTGTAAAACAATTAATTTTAAAATACTTATATAAAAGCACAAAAATTGCGGAAAACTGAGAGTACTGTCGAGGTTAATTGCAAAGTCCATGTCGACACACACCGACCAAATTTCCTTATATATTTTAGCAATATTCTTGATAACACGTTATATTAATCAGGTAATGTTTCCATTTAAACAGAATGAGCTTTCACGGTCGAATCTGTGATGGTGCATGCTAATGTCACTATTTTCCGAAAAAATGTATACGGTGCAAGTACTCACTTCTGCAATGTTTACGTCAATACGAACATTGCCAAACGAATCGAAACAAATATTCGTAACACAGCTCTAAAATCTGAGAAAAATTATCAAGGAAAATATCGCAGTGACAGCTGTGAGTCATCGGACGACGACAAGTTCGATGATAATCCACATACATAAATACCCGGGTGACAACAGAATACGTAATACATATACTCAAATAAATTCAGATTTTAGGAATAAGCAAAGAAAATAATACTATGTATGTTGAGACTGATAGATAATTATAATTAATTTAAATACTAAATTAGTCATGAGTTTGTTAGAAAACATTCACATGATTTACGTCAGTTATTATAAGAAACAAAACAATATACAAGAGGAGCTTTCTGGCATAGTCATCTGTAATCACATAATGTAAATATAGGTTAAGTAAAACCAATTTTAACATTTCAATGGAAGTGCGCCGAAATTGTCATGACACATAAACCAGGTGAACTTCAGCATGAAACTGCATCTTTCCTTTCAGTTATAAGCAACATATTTGTGCGACTGCTACTAAAAAGGATCTCTGCAGACCATCACTACTACCGAATCTCCAAATTGGTTCTCGACAATCCAACATAGCCATCGGATAATGACATGTCCAAGTGTCTAGAGGGAAATAAGTTGTGCATCGCTGTATTTCTGAAGATCTGCCAGGCAATCGACAACGTGTGACATGGAGGCTTGTTCTTCCTAATCAAATCATCTCTCTCAAACAGACGTTTTTCAGTAAAGTTCAATGATGAAAATTCCAAGTTATATCCCATAAAATCCGGTGTTCTGGGACCACTGCATATATTCTACAAAGCAACAATACAAAAATCGACGACGAAGTAGCATTGCCTCCTGCAGGCGAAGATCTTGCAACAAACTTGAATCTGCTCAACAACTGGAACACCCGATGCCGTACCAAAATCAGTTGACAACACGTTCCCCCTGCGATAATCAACATACCCCGGTGAGAATGAGCAACGGTTGCACCAAACAAATATCAGAGAATTCCAATATGTTCCATTTACACAGGTCTCATCGCTGAAGATATTCCATTTCACGCTAAACAATGAGCCGACCTCCTGTGATGTAGTGGTTGCCGTTACTACCTCGCATCTAAGATGTCCCAACTTCGAATCCCGCCTAGGGCATGGATGTTGTGAGTCTATGTTTCCATACTGAGAAACTCCAAGAAATTAGTTCCCTGACTAAGTCAAACCCAAAATGACTTCAGCGGTTGATAAGACTATAAAAAAAATTAAAAGCCAAGTGAAGGACAAGATGGGATATTCCAATGTTACTGTTAATATTTCATGGGAGTTAGCCTATAGCTTCTCTCAAGAATGAGAAATTACTAATTACTGTTAGATTAATATCTTAAACATAGTTTTAAATTATATAATTTTTTTGTAAAGTACAATGCTTGTTTTTTAAACTTTGTAATTGTAATAATTTATTATTTTCACGTAATCTTATATTATGACGTATAATATTTCCTTGACCGAGGACATGATCTAAAATATAAATCTATCCTTTTAATTAAAGGTGTTATGAGTGATTAAAGGTTCACATACATTTCTTCATTCATCCTGAGATAATTATGCCAACCACACTAATTTCATGCAGTAAATTAATTTGGGAAATTTTTCTGCTTTTTATGTTTTCCTCTTGTGGACAAGGCAAAAAGCACCCAAAGCCAGAATATCGTCATCGTCCGAACTCGACATAGTCCAAGCTTAAACAGGTGATGGCGCAAGCATGCTTGTATCATGTGGTGTCTAACGGAATTTTGCCGTACATGTGCAAAAATATTGATCAATCGTGCTTGTATGTGTGTAGCCAGCTTAATGTATCAATTTATATCAAGCCTTCTCAGTCTTATCACTTTTATAGCTAATAAAATCATGACACTGTATGGTGTTATGTATTTAAAGTTTCCCTTCTTGTAAAAAAGAACCTCTCCTGTTGTCATAAATAACAGTTTTTTGTGTTTCGTGTGTCTTAAATATAGACAACTGTTTTATATATATATATATATTGACTGCTTAAGTCATAAGTCATCACATTACCAACAAAAGCCTTTGTATTAGTAGATCAATCTGGTACAATAAAATGCCAAAAGACATTAAGAAGTTAATGGGAACAGTTTTAAGTCTGTCAACAAAAATTATTAATAAATGTCTGTACTCAATTGAAGACTTCTAAACCTTGTTTCTTAACTTTCTACGTAAGTTGTGTAATATATAATGTAAATAAAAGTTTAATAAGAAGAATAATTAGACTAGCATATTACACAGCCTGATATTGTACATACACAGGTACAAATGTGTTATAAACCAGTACAATTAAGTTCAGATTGAATTGTAAGTAGTCTATAGCAACCTTGACTATGCCTCATAACTAAAAGTTTTTTGAGGGCAATAAAGATTACAATTTTCTAAATTTCGCAATTTGTATGATTCGGGGCGAATGCTCAAGATATATCCTTGTATAAAACTTCATTGATGCGCAATACCATAGATGAAATGTGTTCATTATTTTAAGCATTGATTTCCAGCTCGACTCATATCTTATCAGCTCCCATGACGAAATTTACTAATATAAGTATTTAACGACAATATAAATCCTACCAAATTAACGATCTGAAACTTGAAACAATTTTTTTAACATATGCAACTTCATTGTAAATAATTTAAGTCACTATTATTAACTTCAATTCTTCTCAGAGAATTACATTATTTGACACAACCATATCAAAGATTAACAAATTAAACGGAATGGTTTTCCGCTATGGAAGACTGCGTATGAGCAATTTTGGCAATGGAAGAAGCAGGGAATTTTCGGTAATTAACATTTTTCTTATTTATTTGTAAAAGTTCGACTAAAAAATACGAATATATATGTAAATAATATAATATTAACAATTAATATACATTAAATATAAAAATAGTGTACTTAATGTTTTGTAATTATTATTTTCAAAAGCGAAGTTTAAGAACGAAAATCTTTGGCTAAATTACAAATATTTGGATATGAAAAATGATGGTATATGTTCAATATAGACAGTAATTTGCATTAAATCACCGTTACTTTATTTTGAGGCTAAAATGAAGGAAAATTCTTTGTTAAATTACAGATATTTGAATGTTTCCGTTTACATATGTTGGATATTAGCCTCACCGTTTAATATATGGGCGGGGCTTGGTGACAGTAGGCGGGGTGATGTCTCATATTCATTTTTATCCCTTTTTACGTTAATTCCTGAGTTTGATGGAAAATTAAACAACTGCCTTAACACTGCATTTCGTATTCTTTTAATTGTATTTCTGTTTAATTAATTTAAGAAAATGAGGAAAAATATGATTTGTATAGTCAGAGTTGTCATTATTTAATGCTTAATTTTAAAGATGTTAACTAAATATATCAAAAGTGACTATTTACCAAAGTTATCTGCCACTGAACTTGTCTTAAATCGGGTCACTTCTTTGTCTGTGTTTGGCTATTTTTCTTAGTATTAAATTCGAACTTTGCTTATAACCTAAACTGAAACGTTTCATTGTTTACATCATTACATATATGGTACACATTACGTAGCCAGTAGAGCCAACTTAAGTAAGTTTGAATTACGTTTTCCGTTTTAGTTTATTTATTTTCAATTTTTGGCACATGTATACAAATTATTTAGAGTTCTCCAAGTTCTAAATTACTCCTACGTAATTAATAAGGAAATATGTAACTATGATTTTACTAATTGCATTAGTAATAGTTTCTAACTTGTAATTTATTTCTTTATACTAAATAAAATAAAAATGTCTGCCTGAATTCTATATTTCTGTAACTCAGGGTGAAAGTAAAATACATTACAAGTCAGCAGGTAGGTGTCGCTTCGAACGTCACATCAGAGGTACTGGGTGCCTGACTTAGACTTGGAAGAGGACCCTTTCTAAAGTCTGGAGGAGGGGTTTAAGATGAAGGAGATTAAATCCCGAATCAAAAAAAAAGTAATTGCTGGAAGTTTGTCATGATTTAAGTGTGCCTGGTCTGCTTGTATTGGAACAGATTACTGACTACGATGTATCGAAGAGCCTTTACGGCTAAGTTTGATGTTACTAGTTTATTTAATACAAATATTGAGTGTAGACTCTCCTGATCAAAGCCGCGGATTGTTAATCCTACGAATTAAGGAAAAGAAAAAGTTGCAGGGTTGTCTTCCGAATGGTACAAACATTAATATTCTCATATGTATACAATGTTAATAAATTTAATAGAAACGATCTTAGAACTAATGAATATGTACACTATAACACAAGGTATAAGACCACTTTACACATGTAGGTCTCCTGGAACAAAGACCCTAAAATTTGCAATGAAAAGTTTCAACTGCAACCAAAGAGCACTGTATAACTTAAATGAACTTGCGAATGTCTCTTTAGCAATAAATCTATGTACTGTCTGTGTGTAGACATCAATAACATGTCTGAAACTTAAATGTACAAGTCACAGTGACAAAGAAATAATTATTAAAGTCGAGTAGTAAAAATCTGAGGTAAAAATGAATTGTTACAAGTCATGCTATCATTCAGAAGCAATACTTGGAGATGCCACAATAGAAAGACGTCTCAATCCGTTAGAAATTTGGGAATGAAAAACAAAAATTTTGAAAAAGGTTAGGTTAGCAGGTTTGGTAGCAACGTCTGTGCCATCAAAACTGGTATACTCCAAAAACCAATGCACGAGGAACATAAATAATGTTCTTAAACAGCAATATATAATTTCAAATCAATGCTTCATACTGTTTAACAATTGAATTTAACTCCTTATTGTGTGAACAGATACACCTGTTCACTCTGTGCTAGAACTTCTACCCTGAAAGACAATATTAATTATGATACTCCTCGCTGCTTTCTTCTACGGTAAATAAGTGAACTGTTTGCTTGGTTGTCATTATTCAATCGGAAACTTAAAATATGTTAAAAGTTTTAATTTAACGTCTGTTTTGAATTAATAAAACAATTGATAATCTTATACGGACACTTTTTATTTCTGTTGCAACGACTTTTCTATACCTTTTAGTTTTTTCGTCAGGTATTTTCCTACAGAGGAGGTATTTACAAATGAATAGATTTATAGTAAAATTGTACAAAGTAAACAAAGGTACAAAAAGGTATCGAAAATTCGTTACAATATAAATAAAAAGTGTCTGTATAAGGTCATGAGTTGTCTTATTTACCGTGCGTTATTACCTTACAGTGACTTGTTGAGAGGGGAACGCGCGGAAATTGGCAGCCCTGATGCTTTAGTACGTCACAAAAATATATATATCTCGATTTTATTGAAATTGTAAAAAAATATTGTATAATCCTTTCCAAAAATCGCCATAGAATGTGTGCCCAGCAATATTACCCGGGACAGGTATGTAACATAGGGATAATAGTCTTGCCCAGTGTAATTGCTGGTTAAAGAGTTTTTAGGATACCAACTGGCTGTTAATGTTCTTTCATATGAAGAAGATGGCCATCAAAACGATGCAGAAAACAAGTGTCATAATTGGAATTACGAGAACTCTTCATCCTGACAATTTCACTATTAATAAAAAGTATAGCATCATTTCAGTGTATTTAACATTTATATACTTAAATATGTTTTAAACTTAATTTCATTTCTTTCTAAATATATTCATATCATTTAAAAACATTAAGACTTACAAAATATAACTGAAATTTTGGTTATAACTGTCAATCTGAGAGACTTTCTCATGGTAACTTTAACTTTGTATTTTATTTAGTGCAAACCTACTGTGTTTCCTATTCAACCATTTGATCCCAAGGGTGATGCGGAAGTATTACGAAAGGCCATGAAAGGTTTTGGTACAGATGAGCAAGCTATTATAGATGTATTGGCCAGAAGGGGTATTGTGCAAAGACTTGAAATTGGAGAGGCTTTCAAGACGTCGTATGGAAAAGTAATATATTTTTGCATTTATTTATTTTTCATGTACATCTAAATTAAGCAGAAAAGGGCTTTGATTTAAAATGCAATTTGTCCCTAATAAAATACAATTAATACCTTTGATTGAAATACAAAATATATATCATTTGCCTATTTTCATGAATGATACTTTCATAACATTTGTATAATTACATATCAATTCACTTAAGTATGATAAACATTCTTTTATTTTTCTTTCTGCTATATTTCTTTATCACACAATGTCTTAACTCTGTAAATTGATGAATACTTTATTTTTTCAATACCTCGTTTATATTTTCTGTTTTACCAAATATATTTCTTCAAGCTTATAACTATAAATCTAAATTTTTTATTTATTTTCCTTTTGAGTATTTAACTGCTTTCATGTGTTTTTTAAACGTATCATTTAAAATTGTTTTTAGTGTATTTATGAGTTCCTTGTTAAGTTGTACTGGTGTAATAACAATAAATTGCCAACGCTAACATTTATGAATGATTATATTTATCTTTCTCTGTTAAAAACCTAGTTATACTGTAAGTTTATTTTTTATTTTGTGTGTCTGTTATAGTAATTTTGCATCTACTGGACATGATTTTAAGAATTTATTAAATTAATATTAGTGAATAATGAAGGAATAAGGGAAATAAAAATTCTAGGGAAGATTTGTTTCACTTCAATAAATTTAGTAATTTATTACAATTTGACAATGTTGATGGGGCAGGATACTACATTTGGTTATTTCAGAACCTTCAGAAATTACATCTAGAAGTTAGAAGCTGTCCATTCTTTCAGTCATTCAAATTCACAGATCAGTGAGTTCCAAATTTTATACTTTCAATATTTGAGTTTTTGCAAGACATTGTAAATAATTTGAAGTAATTGGAAAAAGCATGGATTTTAAAGTAGAACACCTTTAAGTCCTGGTAGTATATTTGAGCATGTTAATTTAATTTCAAATAAAAAAACCCAAGTTTTGAATATTCAATATTAATATTGTTTTTTCCAGTCTTTATGAGTATAGTATTGTAAAGATACTGTAAATGTAATTGATTATACCTTTTACAATGTAGTTCAAACATTTTTCTGTGGGTATATGGCAATTACAAACCTAAAATATAATTATGTAGGTTTATATAATGCATATGGAAATAGAGGTAGTGAGCTAATGCCATATTTTGAAACTGAGTGTATAGCACAAATCATAGTTCAGATTTTCAGATATTTTATCCTTCTTCCTCTTACTGATTGCTCTACTTCCAAGTTGAATTGATGCATAATTGAATTTAACATAACTTGTTCCTCCTGCCCCATCATTTATCTTCAAATTATAGACTGCCCTGAATTCTACATTGCCCATAACAAAAACACCATCCTGAACATGTTGATAGCTTCTGTGGCTCTGTCAAAAGAAAACAGTTCCAAATAGTTGTTCATACCTTCAGTCTCAATTCCAACACTTTTGACCAGTGCTTCACACTTAGACTCCTAAATAACAGATGCTGAAATCGTCTTTAGGAACTATACTTTCAACAGTCCAAGTTCATTTCTTTCCCCTCATCATATATTTTTATCCTCTATGGTGCCTTTTCTTATTTTTATCCATTTTAACCTTTATATACAACATATGCACATATATAAATATGAAAACATTGTGTGTGTGTGTGTGTCTGCCAGTTAACTGCTCAAGAACTTCCTGGAGAGACAAAACTTCAATTTCAGGAAAATGAAAGTTGGTGTTGCCATACCAGATAGTAAAGAGCACTTAAAATTTTCAAGAGACATAGCCCTCTTACTCATGAAAGGACTGCACCGCATGACAAGAAGTCCTGTCGTGAGGAAAGAAATTTGACATTCTGTAGAAAACATTTCAGGTTTCAAGATGGGTACAACATTGATTAAAATGCAATGTTTCAATAACTCTGTTAGTCATCTTCTAGGTGAAATGACAAGACCCTCACAATCAGTGGTATGTATACACACTACCCTGGGTCCAGAGCCTAAAGCAGCATGTGGTTGGTTGGCAATTAGGGTGTTACGTTGCGCGGGCTAATCACTGATATTTCACTGTGATAGTCACTGTCACTCTGGGAGTCAGCAGCACCCCTGCTCTTTACCTGCCTGGCAAAGCAGCTGGCCTCACTCCTAACAGTGCACTGTTGCAACGATGTAATGAAAGCCGGGTCTGATGCTGTGCATAGCTGTAACCCCATGTCCCTGTTGAGCAGATTTTCGTGTGTCCTTATCTGTTTCGATTTTGTGTCCCACCCAGTATAATAACTGTGTGTCATTAAACTTAATCTTGTGGCCAGTTTTCAAGGCATGTTTAGCCACTGCAGACTTATGTGATTGCCCTAGTCAACACATATATGTCAAGTATCGTGCAAACAGTTTGCCAATATATTTCTCTATGCTATATATACACCCCAGGTGTTCTACATGTCACATCTTCCTTCTTTGTTTATATGTATATATAGACACACACAAAGTAATTGGTTGATAGAGCATTCAATTAATTTTATTCAGAGTTTATAAATAAATGTTTAATGGAAGTTAAAAATATAATTTTGTTTGTATTGTACAGTGATTAAAAATCTACTTATTTTTGCATGGATATTTGTTTTGTGTCTCATTTCTTTAACTTTCTGTTATTATGAACGATTTTTTGATGTTGTGAACCTTAGATGTAAGTTTGTGAATGAATAGCAGTTGACGTCGGGTATCAAATATGTTTAATAAAGTTCACATTTATCATTTAATACTTATTTCAGGATTTGGTTTCTGAACTAAAAAGTGAGCTTGGCGGTAAATTTGAAGATGTAATTCTGTCTTTAATGACTCCTTTGCCACAGCTGTATGCCAAAGAGCTGCATGATGCCATATCTGGAATAGGAACTGATGAAGAAGCACTTATTGAAATTTTATGTACTCTCAGTAATTATGGAATTCGCACAATTGCCTCTTTTTATGAGAAAAGTGAGTGCTCCATTGTAAGATACCAACATTTCTTTGGTTTTATTTTCTGAACAAAGACCTGGTTTACACTGTGTATTTACATATGTGTGTGTGTGTATGTCTGTGCATGTTTATATGTATATGTATGTTTAAGCATATATGTATATACGGGGTGCTTTGTATGAACCTTTCCTTTGCCATGATCTTCCCTTGAGAGAAATTTAGTGACCTGGTAGGGTGTTAATTGTTTATGGGCTACTAGCCGTGCGGCGGTCAAAACTCCACAGTTCGCAGCTGGCTGGTGCACGGTGAATCGTGGATCACTCCTTCCTGAAGAAGGAGGCTGCTAGGTTGTAAACCTTGTGGTAGGAACAGAAGCCATGTCTGCCCTATCCTTCAGTCCACCACAATCCTCCCGAATTCCACAAAGATAACCAAATACAAAATCAATGAAAATATCATCTACCCCTCTTCCCAAATCATCTACCAAGACTCTGAGCTGCATTTTACGAGATCTCCACTCTTGGTGAATAAATTCATTGAACACACATTAATAAAATTACCTTCCTTCACCCAAGACACTCTGTAGTCTGCAGAACCCCTTCCTAAAGTACCTCCATTAGTTTCCATAATTCAGTCCTACATAGCTAATTATCAATTGGTATAACAGAGGTGGGACAATTACGACAGATTCCTGTTTGAAAAAAATTCAGTTTTGTGGTTTGAAAATGACCCTAATACGTAATGAAAATACAAATCACTATTTCAAATTGTTTTCAGCTCCACAGTTGGATCACTTTACTTTATATGGTGAGTGATACAAAATAGTCTGACTCTAATTCCTTTCACCAACTTTCTGACCAAGTATAAAAACCCATGAGTACCTTCCCAAGCTCTCACTCAGGTGCATAAAGCCATCCGCCTAGACTGAATTAAGAAGCTAATTTCTTTAAGGGTTGCACACTTACATGACCATTCTCTGAACTGAAGCTTATCACTTTATGGAGATATCTACTTTCTAGAAATTATTTTTTCACTCTTCTTTCCTCCTTCACTTATATCTAATTTTCCTCCAATTTTCTCTCGAAAACCAAACAATAAGTGTTTAACCAATACTCAGTCCATATTGTGCAAAGTCATCGTGTTAGTAGCATGTAAGTTGGTGGACTCAATGAAGCATGTGTGAGTTGAGCTGTTGGAGAGCAATGAATGCCATATTTTTTCAAAATGATACAAAAAAATTGCCAATCTGGTGGAAGAACTAGTTGAAGAATGTAAGCAGTATGGTAATATGTAGTTCCACAATTTTTAACCTATTAAATTGTGTTTTATTATTATTATCTGTAAATGATGTTAATTTTGTTACAATGTGGTTTTTTAACTCTCTCTAGCATATGGACGAACCTTGGAGAAAGATCTGAAAGGAGACACGTCTGGTCATTTCAAACGCCTTCTTGTTTCATTGTGCATGGTGGGTGATCTTTAAACTGCATTTACTTAGTTATTAATTGATTAATCATATTATGAACAATAAAACTAAATATTTATTGTGAAAAAATTTTGTGTATAATTTCTTAGGTAGTTAAATGCATCATACTGTTCTAAATATTCAATTCTCAAATCTTTTTTATTGTTTAACCTGTTAGCATGAAAACTGATCATACAAGATATCTGAAAGTATAGTTACATTTCTGAGTAAATTATTATGTCTTTCAGGCAAACAGAGATGAGAATCAAACAGTTGATCCTACAATTGCCAAATCAGATGCTCAAGCACTTTTTAATGCAGGTAATTACAACTTTATTAGCAATAGTTAAGATATACATACAATAAAAAAAGCTGTATGTGTAAAATACTTATGAATGAAAAGGCTGATTAACAGTATAGTTCACAACAATCACATGAGATTAATTTTAATTCATCTTGTTGGTTTAGCCTTGTCGACCACTTAGTTCAGATCATGTGTTATTAATTTTTTAGAATAAGTTTGACGACCTCATTATATTACCACATAACTGGGACACCAGCACAATTCATTTGGTCTGGGATAAGACCTATAATATAGGTTACCATTAATCGTACAGCAAAAGAAAGACCTCTGATCATTACCCTTCACTAATCAATTGTATGTATCACAGTGGCAGCTGGTGCATACATGCTCATGTTCTACAACACACATATGAATGTGTGAAGAACTTTATTTTCATAATTTTAAGAACCTTGATAATAATTGTGTTTTAACAATGTGAATTCCTGCTTCACTTGCTCCTCTCCCGCTAATGCAGCCAGTTGGATATTACATTACTTCCATAATTTTTGTCCCCATCATTTAATGTTTTGTCATGTAAATTCTGATTATCACTGTGTTGTTTACTTTTTGTTCATAATGAATCTAACTTCAGACATTCAAGTTGCCTTCATCTTCAATAGTTTTTCCATCCTAATTATTTCTCAAATATTCCATTCTTAGGCCTTTAGAATATTATTTTCTTATCTGACAGCTGCCGCTAGTTATGATTCTTATGGTGAAATTTTTACTTTTAAAGTATTTTACCCAGTATGGGTAATCCATTGCATTGAAGACCCATTTCAATGCAATGAATTCCCCATGCCATTGGTCATTTCTGTTTCACCACCCCAAGAGCAAGTAGAATGTACTAACTCACCCACCATTCAGAGAGACAACTGACCCTTCATAAAGATGCCCATCTTAATCCATTAGAGATTCTTTGCTAGAAACAATGCTCATCATGCTATGGGGACATTAATTTTTGGAGAGGACTCGTACTTGTGTCCATATCCATAATTTTTCATTTTTAGAATTGTGATGGGTAAACTGGTGCCATAATTTAGAAGAGTAACAATTGGGTTCATTTTCTAAACCCCCTTCAGCTTACTCTAAGATATTACGAATATTTTATTTAAAAAATAATTTGGGCAGAATGGTTACTAATAAATTTTAGTAAATATTGTATTTAAAGTGATCTATTTCAGATTAACTAAATATTATAGTATTTAACAAGTTTATTGCTTTATAGGAGAAAAGAACTGGGGAACCGATGAATCTCTTTTCAATTCAATTTTGGTGACACGCAATTATAAGCAGCTACGTCTTATATTTGAAGAATATGCTAATTTATCTGGACATGACATAGAAACAGCAATAAAGAAAGAATTTTCTGGGAGTATTGAGAAAGGACTTATTGCAATGGGTAAGTTTTCTGTCCTTAATATTACACTTGATAGTTGGAAAAATATCTGATTGATGTCAGTTTTAGTATTCTCCAGGTAACAATTTTACTTTCTTACAGTGAAATGTGCCAAAACTAAAGTAGGTTTCTTTGCTGAAAGGCTACACAACAGTATGGCCGGATTTGGGACGAAAGATAAAACATTAATTCGTATTATCGTTTCTCGTTCAGAAATTGATTTGGGAGACATCAAAGATGCATTTGAACAAAAGTATGGAAAGACGTTGGAAAGCTTTATTGCTGTAAGTTTGAATTGGCTATCTTTCTTATTAATAATGTTGTGTACCTTCTGAATTTTATTTTTTACTTTTATTTAGGTGAAAATAAATTTTTGAAAAAAGTATAATACAGTGTTTTCCAATAAAATCTATTGGAATATTGAAATCAATTAAATGTTCAAAATGGTAGCTATTAACATCCATACACAGAGTATGCCACATAATATGCGCTAATTATTGACTAACATATGCAGTTGCACAGGAGTGTATGACATATTCTGGTATGTCAACCAACATCCTAGGCTGTTTCAATATATTATGTACTTCAATGTCCTCCACTGGTAAAAGTCCAGAGATTTTAGGTTGTGAAATGTTCTGGATACTCAACAGTACCTCTTAGCCCTATCCATCATGTAGGTAATTTTTCATTGAAAGATTGTGGTAGTGAGATGAGTAAAACCTGCACTTCTACTTATGGAGGTCACTGAAGGATGTCATTTATCAACAGAAACCACACAATTCAGATGAGGTTCAAAAATCTGTCACTGTGCAGCTATCCAACTGGGCACGTTCCAGTCAATAGTTTGTGCAGCATTTCTGTGACATTGTCTATGTATGGATGTTAACGGCAACCATTTTGGACACTTCAAACATTAAACTACACTTTCACCGTTAATGAGACATTTCAGTCAATTAATTTGAATTTTATTGGAAAGTAAACAGTACATTCCCCATTTTATTCTACAGTGTTAAAATTGTGTGTTACAATCTTTATGATGTCCTGTCTAATAACTTGTGCATAAAAGCTTACTGAGATAATCATATTAAGATATTTCATTGTGTAATGAAGAATGGTGTAGGTGAACTAGAAAAAATTTAGAGTGAGCTGTGAAAAAATAATTTGACAATGTAAAGGGAGGATTGTGACAAACTGATGTTTTGAATATAAATCATCATAGAACTACTTGTTTTAGCATATCTCGGAAAGACTTCTGTCCAAGCTGTCTATGGCCCAGTTCATGGGATGCAGGGGTATAATGCAAAAAATAATTTAGAAATTCTGTTATATCATAGATTTTTCTGGATTGGAACTTTATGAACTTGAGAGTTATTTAAGAATGTATGATATGTTTTTTTCAGGGTGATACTTCTGGAGACTACAAAAAGGTGTTACTGACATTAGTGTCATAAATTTACTTGAAGAACCAGATGCACTAAGTTTGACAGATACATACATTGAGTTTTGATTTTTATTTATTTTTTATTTAATAGCACTGTTTGGTCACTGATTATAAGCATTTGTTACTGTTCCCCATACAAGTATCCTACCTGAAGTTTGTAATGTGTGCTCAAGTAACAATAAATCTTCCCATTGCATCTTTTCTAACATCTACTTATACTTAATCAGGCCATGTATAGACCATCATAACATTTTATGTTTTATCTTTTGATGAATAATAATTATCAATGTTCAATTTTATTACATATCTATATATAATGCACTCGTCACAGTTCATTTAATTCAGAAATAATTGTCTTGGTCAGTTGTCAAAGATTTTTAGGTACTGAAACCAGATTTTAATACACACTTTCCAATATGTGATTTCATAACTGTTGAGATCATCATTTTATTTTGCTTTGATGCAGTGTCATTAATTGCAAGATCCTACAGACAGTTTCTCATACTTGTCAGTTCACAGATTACCTTGTGCAATTAATAATTTTTTTTGGCAGTTTACAGTTTTTTTTCCTGTTAAAAGTATAACTACTAAAAAGCTGTTGTTTTAATATTTATTATTAATTAATTAGTGACCAACTACAAGTCCTTATTAAATATTATACATATTTATTCCAATAAAACCTATTTTTTTTGCAAAGACAATAACTTTCAACATATTTTTTCCCATAATCACATATAACCCACTAAAACAAACACACATTCAGTTTACAAATAATTTACTTTTATAATTAATTAATTTACTTGCTGTATCCTACTTCATTCTAGTCTCAATATATAAATATACTGTTAATTTTGAAATTTTGACTCACATCTTTATTTATAGCTACTGCCAACCACCTCGTCCAAAAAAAAATTAATTGAATTATCACAGATCCATATTATATTTTTACATTTTCCATTAATATTATTAATATTTCTGTACATTATATATAGCGAGGAAGTATAGAAATAAATAGGAGAAAGGTGGGAATAGACTTATGTGAATGCATATGCTCAGGTATAGAATCACGCACAAAGAAAAGCATATGTTCAATGCATGGAGAAAGTAGGTAGAAGAAGGAAAGACTGAAAATTTTCATTTGGTTAAATTCCTGTCTGGGTGAAATATTTTCAGTCTTTCCTTCTTCATGCATTGATGAACATATGCTTTTCTTTGTGCGTAATTCTATGCTTGAGCATATGCATTGACAATAAATGTATTCCCACCATTCTCCTATTTATTTCTATCCTTCCTCACTATCCAAGATCCAACGTGACTTTGTCACCAAAATAAGTTTCTAACATTGAGTGTGTGTGTGTTTATTATTATTATTATGATGATGTAATTGCAATCTTGGTATGGAAAGGAAAGAGAGATAGTTTGTGGCTTACCTGAAATTGAAGCACAAAAAAGCCACAGGGGACTTATATATATATATATATATATATATATATATATATATATATATATATATATATATATATATATATAATTACCAATGCAAACCTAAATTTGCAGTTAAAAGGTGTTAATTTTTTTTATATATATAATATTTAAGGAAAATGTGACAAGGTCAACTTAATTAACACATTTGGATATGATAGAAAGACATATCTGACTTACTTGAAATCAACAGTTGGACCAGTAGGGCTGTGCAGGAATAAAAATGAAAATTTCAAGGGCCTCGGCTCCCATCATCCGAATAATAGGTTTGAACTGCGTGCCAGCCAGTCCCAATTTGCCATGCCGAGCTTCAATTTCAGGTAAGCCACCAACCATCTACCTTTCCTTTTCATTTCCTATCTAAATATATATATATTTAAAATGCAGTTCGGACCTTACTTCCTGACAAAGGGGGCTCAGGCCCTCGACAGTTTGAAATATTTTCTCTCCTCAGCCCGACGGTAACACAGTTGATTTCAGGGTAAGTTGACTTCGCTCTATCTCTTTCCTATCTAAATGTGTCATTTACACACACACATATATATATTCATTTGGATTGAAAAGTGGGAAGGATAGAGCGTCTGACTTATCTTAAATCAAAAGTTGGTGTCGTCAATCTAGGAGCAATAACATGTCACATTTTCAAAGGCCTAAACCGTTACTGGTGATGTTGGCTTGTCGGCATGACATTCAGTCCTGAGAAAGTATATATACAGAATAATACCTATATAATTTCCAATGCAAACTTAAATTTGCAGTTAAAAGGTGTTAATTTTATTAAGTTTGTCTGCTATACTTTAACTTCTCTCAATCGACTTGTTTATTGTTTTCTA
This sequence comes from Zhengitettix transpicula, assembly GCA_037074705.1. Taxonomy (NCBI): domain Eukaryota; kingdom Metazoa; phylum Arthropoda; class Insecta; order Orthoptera; family Tetrigidae; genus Zhengitettix; species Zhengitettix transpicula. Next base: position 80,718,586 of record CM073595.1, on the reverse strand, counting down.
AATGTAGTGATCAGTGCAGTATTCAATTTTGAATGATCTTTTAGTTGATCTTATGTTAATATAAATTTTTCTTACCTTTATTTTGGTAAAGATAATTCTTATCTAATTTCTTAGCTCTGTACTTCTTACTGTTAACATATTTTTATCAATCCTATTAAATTTTGAATTCATGAATCACATTATTTTTCATTATATCACAAATAACCTCAGACAGTCCTTTCATGATGTCTGTCATTTATAATCTGTTTATTATTATTGTGGTCTACTTCCCTTTTTTTCCTTATTACATTCACTCTTAGCTTCTATGTTTTTAAAGTATCTATATAATCAAGCCAACCTTATTAATTACAGTTCCAACATTATTTTCTATAGTTTCTATGCTTTCATTTACAATCAACATTATGTTGAATAGTACATGGTTGCACATCTTCCTCACTTAACAAACATTTCCACTAAATTTTATCTACTATCTTGTTTGATACAAGTTCTCTCTTGGGATATTAATCAATTTCTTTGTAACCCCTTTATGTAAATCTGCAGTTAGTGTGAAGGTTCTTTGTATAAATTAAATACCACATATTATCTTTGACTAAATTCATGGTTGGAATAATAATTAAGAATTAACTTATCACCTAGATACACTTACTCAACTTTTTATTATTCATTGCAGTTCCATTCATCTTTGCATTGTGTTCTAGCTCTCTATTACATTTGTTAAGTATGACCTCAACCTCATTTCTTTTTACAATGGGAAAAATTTCATCAACTTACTTGATCAATATATATATATATATATATAGATGGATAGATAGATAGATCATTGGTTCTTATTATTTTACACCTAACCTACCATTTTGTAATTGATTACAATTTATTGGAATATAAATTAAATGAGGACTTGTAGAAGGATGTTTACTAATTAATGAAGAAGTTATTTTCCCTGTATGAAATCAACGGGTCATGTAAGGTTTCCAAACGCCCTATTACTATTGCTTCAAAAAACATCCTCTCCAACCCAAAATTTTTAATTCAGTACAAATCTTACCACATTCCATTCCATTTCAGTGAAAACTTAAGTATTTTGTTCATATTTGTAAAAGTAATCTACCACAATTTGCGTCAACATGAAATTTTAATACAGACATAGTGACCACGATTCTGTTCTCCAAAATTCTTTAGATATAAACAGCGGCATCAAATATTTCATTTTCTTCGATCTGATCTTAATAAAGCAATCACCTGTCAATTCTTAATTTTAGGTTTTTTAAATGTTTTACATGTTTTAAATAATAATCCAGAAACTATTTCTAAGTCCTGTAAATACTATTTAAAATTGCCACATTTTAAATCACACAAAGCTTCTGAAACGTGGCAAGAAATTGGCGATGGCATAAAAGACTCAAAAACGTGTACAGATTCATACATCAAATAATATGTCCGGTTTACTCTTAGTGTGGTGGTGGGAAGAGAGTAATTTTTTAGGTCAACTTACTGTAGTTATTATATTCGCTATATTAATATTGTGAAAAAAATATTGTATTTGATAAATAAATTGGTTATTTTTCATGTATCTTGATATATTTTTTCTGTCACTTCTCAAAATTATGTCCTTAAGCCAAACTCCTTGGAGCTGTCCCAGATTGGGGTTTTTGTTGTAGCATTTCAACAGATGAGATGAGGCGATTAGTAAATTTGTATATGAATAAAAAAAATTGGGAATTCAAGCTTGCTACATAACTACTAAAGACCCTACAGTTCCACACGACATTCCAGCCAAAAAGCCAACGTCGGAAGTAAAAGTCCATCGCATTGTCCGCCTCGAGAAAATCTAAAGGTTTTAAGTATCGTCTTTGATAAGTGGTCCAAAATCTGCTGAGAGAAAAAGGTACGCGTAAATATTAAATATATATAATATAAAAGTAATTCCTCTTTTTTTTCTTCTGCTGGTCAGTAACTGAGAACACTTTAAAAGTGTCGATAATTCCGTGTGGAGTTAAGGCCCTCTCACACCAGTGCGGGATATGGGCTATTTCAGACCTGCTGCTTCCCAGTGAAGGTTTCGCGTGGCCTGCTCCGCGCTTGCCCATTGTTTCGGTACAAGCAACCAAAGAAAATTTTAATAATACATTACATTAAGTATTCGAAAACCTTCTCACTCGTTTAAGTGTTATATATACATCAAAGCAATTGCAACTCGTTCTTCTGGAGTTATTGGTTCACGGTATTTCGTGTATTACTTGTTAACGTCATTCTTAATTGAGTTGCAAATTTATATACCTGAAAATCAGGTGACATTCTGAAATAAATATAAAATCTTGCAACATCTCTACGTAGCTCAGGCCTCAAGGTGTAATATTCACAAAATGTATTACGTTTAAAATTAATTTCGTGAATCCATATTCTTATCCGAAAGATATATAAATATTAAGGAAACCGGATGCAACGCGGTAAATAATTACATTGTTTCGTATTATTCTAATAACTTACTTAGCAAGTTTTCCGTCTTCGACTAGAGCTAGTAAAATTAACACATCTGAAGACATTGAACACGCTGTCTTAACTTGAATTAAAAATCTTTATTAAAAACATTTAATTATTAAGTGAAACTGCTGTGTCCGCCGGAAGGCGTCTAGAAAATGGATTGCAGTACCTGCGACCGGATTCCCGCTCTGGCGTGAGAGGGCCTTTAGGCGAAGTTACTCGTCTAAGCCAACTTCCTATCTGGAGGTCTGACCATTTATTAACAAGCCTGATGGATTATTTACATATTACGCATGATTTTAGATGAATTTAATTTCTATTATATTTTACATGTCACAAACTATCTAGCAACAGTTAGACTGCTCAGTCAAGCGCGAGAGTGTGTTTCGAAATTGAATAATTTATTCCAGAACTACAGAGACGTATTTAATTTACATCTGAAACGTTCAGGCTATATTTTCCAACAATTTTATTATACTTTCTGATAAAAGTTTATGATGAACTAGATAGCTGCTCGAAAAATGTAGCGGTCAGTTCTGCCAGAGGTTTCGTATTAGTAACTTGTGAGGATGCACTCTGACCATTGAAGAAAATTAATACTAGCATGATCCGTTCACAATTTTCAATAAAACAATTACATTGCATATTATGTCCAGATGAGTAAGCAGGATTATTTTCAGGGAGGTGCATCTATATCTACACACTATACTATTAACTAATAAAATAAAATTTATAATAGTGCATCCTTATAATTATAGGTAGGTATATAAAATTAGACATTGAATATGTGTCGCATCATTGCTGTGAGGAAACCAATTACAATAAGTAAATATGAATATAAAGGCGATACACGATTACATAAATAAATTAACGCGAGACTCGCCTCGATGGAGTTTGCGGTCATTTACTAGAATGCTCAAAAAATTGCGAAGAACTTGATGTTGAATTCAAGCGTCCTCGAGTGGTGGCAAGGCAGGCCTGCAGATCAAATCAACCATCAGAATATCTATCTTCATCACATATTTACATTCTAAAATTTCTGCTTAGAGAAATCGGCAATGTGATGAACAAATTTGGACATCAACCTAGATGCCCAAGTTTCTATTTAAACGGTTGATTAATGAAAAAAAAATATTTCTTAATATTTTTCTATGTATTTTCTTTCTGCCGGCGCCTATGACAGGATCTGACATCATTAAACATATGAATAGCTAGTATAAGATAGGAAGTTGATAAATGCATGAATATTTTTCGAAAAATTTCCTTGTCCGTCAAAATTCTCACTATTATGCCAGAAGCATATTTCTGAACAATAAGGAAAATGTTCAAATATTTTTAAATAGTTGTTCACAGTCAGCTGAGAACTTATAAACGTCAGCGATCGATTTGCGAAGTATCGATTCTGTTGAGCGTTTCTACGTTCTGTATAATCATTGGTTCTTGCGTCAGTTAAACTTTGGAAGAGAATTACCACAGCTAAATGGTAATCTTTCGTATAATTGGTCTTGTATATGTATTTTCGCTGTACAATTTAGTTTTGTAAAATTTAAACTGTGCTCTGTTGTTCTTTATTTTCAGGCTTCGTACACCGAGGACCAGTTGGCCGGTAAGTCCAAAAGTAATTCCGAAAAGGAGGTCAACTTGGCGTTATGATTCATCTGGGACACACCTTGCACAAACTTTTCCTTTTTAGGACGCAGTTTGAAAGCTGACTCGTTGTTCAGTGAACGTTTTGTATCACTCGCGTTCTCTCTTCGATTTTCTTTCTCGTCATTTGAGGGTCGAATCTACGTACTTTAAAATAGTATAGTATTATCTGCTTAGTCGACATGTACGGTTACGAAGCACCGAGTAAAATGACATCTGTGGATGGTAGGATATATAGATACTAATCAAGACCATGTAAATGTTTTTGTTATCGACTGAACTGCTTTTCTTGGTATTTGCGATGATATTTCAAAAGTAGTTTTATTTCATTCTGTTTCTAGCTTCGACAATATTTGTATGTACATTTCAAAACTATTGCTTAGAAAAGTAAATAATTACCTTTGAAATATATCTGTAGGAGATCCTAGGTGCCCTGTCATACAATACGTTTTTTCATTTACAGAATTCCAAGAAGCTTTCCAGCTTTTTGATTCTCGTGGTGATGGCAAGATTCACGTCACACAAATTGGCGATGTCCTCAGAGTGTTGGGACAGAATCCTACGGAGTCTGATGTTAAGAAGTTTACTCAGCAACACAAACCTGGTAATGATATTTTGATGTGGTCTGCTATTATTTTGTACTGATACAGTGTCAGTTATACCTCCTTTGTGATAAGGTGGTGAAATATTTCAATAGTTTTTTGTGCTTTTAAAACTCTTTCTGTATCTACTTATCTGGTAGAAAGAGATGATTCACATTAAATATTGTTTAAGAGGGGGAAAAGATGTTCCTTGTAATATACTTTCAAATTTAAACCACCTGTAATGTACATACCTGAATTGAGCACATTACAATCTTGTCTTTAATTTGTCACACAGATAATAAAATTTGTCACAAGGGTATCAATTATTTTATAATGATTTAGATATTGTACCACTTGTTATAGTTTTGAGCATTTAAGTTTGAGAAATTTAAGAATTAATAATTCATATTGGTTTTTCATTCTGAATAATATTTTCTCATTACAAATTTGTAGTTAATTTCCTTTTGATGAGATATGTACTTAAAATGATTATAAAAGGTAAATTTTTGTATAACATATCATTTTATTTCAGATGAACGCATAAGTTTTGAAGTATTTTTACCTATTTATCAGGCAATTTCAAAAAATAGGACGTCTGACACTGCAGATGATTTTATTGAAGGATTGCGTCACTTTGACAAAGATGGAAATGGGTACATTTCCTCTGCTGAGTTGAGACACCTGCTGTCAACACTTGGTATGTTACAGTATTGCCTTATTGTGAATTCAGGTAATCGACTGAAAAAAAATGTGCACAAATGTATTATATGAAGGTCCTTTTATCTATGGTGTACTTTATGACTGATGGGTAACACCTGGGGTTGTGGTGAAAATGTTTAAATTTTCTTCATTTAATCACAATTCTTTTTTGATGAGCTGTACATTATTATACCACCAATAATTTTCCACGGATGCTGTTTAAGTTTTTAAATTTAAACAGATTATAAATTGAATAAAAATATTTTTTTATCACGTAATTATCAATGTGAAAGAACTAGTGACACTGTTATCTGGGCAGGTTATTTTATACAACAGGACATGAGATTTGTCAATAAATTTGACTGGTTTGGATCTCTTGTGATCTACATGCAACCTTGCTAGTTTGAAACCAGGTGTCACATAATGTGTCATTGTTCATGTTGATCCGGTTTTGTCGTTTGAGTATTTACTTGTTATTTATGTCTTCATACACCAGATCTATAGATTATGCCTCTGAAATAGCAAAACCTGGATTTCAGGTTGTATTCAAATTATTAAATTTTCAGGTGAGAAACTCACAGATGAAGAGGTGGAGCAACTCCTAAGTGGTCAAGAAGATTCACAAGGCAACATCAACTATGAAGAATTTGTTCGTATGGTGATGTCTGGTTAACATGGCACAATTAAAACAAGTTATCCTTTTAGGCTCTTACATGTATTTTGATCTGTGATAGCTTAAAGGTTTATTTACACATTTTAAATTGTTTATACTATAAATTGCAATGTTAACAGGAAATATCTTGGCAACACATTTTACTCTTGTCGTATTAAAGGGCATCTGCAATCGGTTTTGTTGAAGGCCTTGGCGTTTCTTAGGTGTTGGCTTATTGTTCCACATAAGTTAATTTACGTTCTGTATTTAATAAAGTTCTAAGTGTTTCCAATTTAAATGAGTGCTTTTAAAGTTAAATATTTCCTTTAATTATAAATGTCAGTCCGTTGAGGTTTTGTATATTGCCCATCTTGGGCGAAGGTTTTTTTTAAAAATAATGTTACGCCTCTGGCAGGTTGTAATTATGCGACATAAGAATGTCATGACCAAAATTTAGCTTGCAGTTTTGTAATTAAGGCTAAACATTCAATTAAAATGTATCCACTTTTGTATAACTGCTCAGGCATTTTGTCAAACTAGTATGTATTTTAATTTAATCTGTGATACATTACCAATTTATATATTTCAGTTCAAGTGCCAGTGGGAAATTAATGCACTCGTGAAGTGTGGTGTTGGTATACTGTTGAATTTTGACAACTCTGTTGTGTAAGCTTTCTAGTTTTGCAACCTTATTTGTAACTTCAAAGATAATTTAAAAAATCAATTTCACACACTGTCATATACAGCAATGAAACTTGCCTGCGTTTGTAACTTTGCATTTCTTCATAATGCATTTATGTACATGCTGTTTAGTATAAAGCATGTAAAATTGATTAAGTTAGACTTTTGAATATTGTAGATCAAGTAAACTATGTTATACCTTGCCAGAAATAGTTAATATTTATTTAATGTTGAAAGTTTTGTGTTGACCATTTAGTTGTATTCTTTAATCATTTTGGATACCAAAATGATTTTCTGTATATTTAAAAATAATTAAGTCATGAAACACTCTACATTCTTCCATTTTTAAAATTTGTAGCATCTTTAATTGTGAGGATTCAAGAATTGGCTAGTTGATTGAACCCATTTGGGAGGGGACCAAAACATACTCTTAATAATTTGTCAATCTAAACTGTCTATTTTGTGCCTCTACGTTTGACCTCTCACACAGGCAAGTTATGAATTTCCTGGAATAAATTGCTCTTTGGTGTTAAAAAAGCAACTGAGATTTGTTAATTCTACAAGTTAGTTGGAAAGCCTTTGTTCTAACATGGATTACCTTGTTTAATATTTGTGAAAGTATTGTATAGTTGATGCTAATAAAGTAATTTTATATTGCAAATGTCATTTTTATCCAATCCAAATTGAATTATAAAAAGTATTTTGTCATTTATAATTAACTACAGACATTTTAATGGCTTAGAGGTAACACGAGTGTTGAATTGTGAAAGATTTCCATAAAATTTCTTATTTCCGAAAAACAAATGATTTCTTCACCTGTGGTTAAACAACCAGATCAATTCCAGTCACAATTATATAGCATTAAGTTATCCAAAAATAATTTCTAGATCCTGTCAGATAACAATAAACCTATTTTAGTTCTTACATAATTTGAACTAGTGTTGATGCTGTTCAAAGACTAGTACAATTTTACTATTCACTGTACTGCTATTTCTAAATTACATAATCTCCATCTACCTGCAGGCTCAAGCCTTTGAAGGTGACGGTCTCAATTAGCTTTGTCATTTGAGGATTCTCTGACTATTTTGGCTTGTTTTACTCTTTGTCAAATCCTCTGGTATGGCATTTGTGTGGGGTAAGATTAGGCCTTCCATTGACTTTATCCTGATATTTCCGGCTGTGGACTGCCAGGCTGGGAGCCTCCAAAAATTCAAAGAACAACCTTCGGTTCCCTATGGCTACACTGTACTTCACTTTCAAGTAAGCCACAACCTATCTCTCCTTTCCATACCAATATTTCATTTATTTTTGACAATGTCATATCCTTCCTAATAATATATATATATTCTATTTAATGCAAAGTATTTGCGACAAAATGTACTGTAATTTTCAATAAACATTTTTTTCTGACTTCTAATGGATGTTGGTTGTTTATTTATAAGATATGTTCTGTCAAACAAAATTAGCCTTTCTATTGCGAAAAAAAAAGTAAACTGAAATAATAATTCAGTATAGAACATACATTGCATGTAAATCATTCTATCTCAATTTGACTTCAAGTACCTAAATTACTTGAGCATTTAACTTTGTACACTATGAAGAGTCCCAAGACAAATTTGGGAATCTTCTCCAAGTACCATGTGGTGGTGGAAAATCCTCAGTTTCCTTTGTGGTAAAAGCCTAGGTTATTTTTTTATATATATATTGCATATATTTAGATTTGATTAAAGTAATTGATAATTTTATCCCACTTCTCCAAAACATATCAATCTGTGAACACTTTTCACAATTTAGCAGTTTCATGAATGACTTAATTATTTTGTAGCAAATTACTCATTCCAAAAAATTAAAAATCCTTCCAATTTCCTATAACTCTTTACCAAAGTAGTACAAATCTTTTAAAAAATTTCGTTTTATTTACAAAAAGTACTTGTACAGAGAGCTTTCCAAATTATCTGAAAAAAGAATTGAGATACTGTAACAGCTACGCCAGGAAACGTTGGCGAGGGTTCCGTAACACAGCATGTTGAAGAGGGATTATGATGAACGGAAACTGCGTGCAAAATGATACACGGAGGCGCAACTCCAACTCAAAGTTGACAATTTAATTTTGCACATACTGTGAAAAAAAAGTTAAATTACTGAAACATGCATAGTGATTGCAGTCTGACGAATTACCGGTAGAGTGATCAGTCAAATTACGGAAAAAACGCCAGAATTTTCACGAGCTCTATAAATATTTGGCAAAACATCCCATCCAAATCACTCTGTAACATAGGAAAATCGTCTAGTCATCGGCGGGTTGAGAAAGCAAGAAGTTAGCGGCCAGGTTCTCATTCTTCTCACAGGCGAAATATGCCTGGATTACCAAGTGTTCCGGAAATCCAAGCGCCTTCAGCTGTAACAGAAAACTAAAATCTAGTCCTTTGGTGTGCCAGGGCAATTTTTTCAATACTGATTTACAAGTAATTCTTTCATTTCTGCTGTAACTTCTTCGAGTGTAATTGACCTAAATTCATTGTGTAAAATGAATTGCTTTTTCCCCACTTGCTTTAGATGTGTTACATATTTTCTACAATCTTAATATTTGGTTGGGCACATCATAAAATAAAAATTCCATTATCTTATTGTGTGCTAACTGTATAAAATTGTACAATGTTGTGTATGTCTTTTCTCCCAAATCAGTGATTTTGTCACTTGTTAGCATATGTCATGAACATTAATTCTTGAGTCAATAGTATTTTGTTAGAGTAAACCTAGCCAAGAAGAAAGATGAACTCCAAGTAAGTTATTACCAGTTTCAATTATCACACATACTGTGATCACTGGTCTCATTGTCAGTATCAGATGTCAAAGGTGAATGACAGTTTTGTATCAACTAGCACAGTGTGGCAATTGTTCTTTGTGATTAAGTAATTAAAGAGGAGCCTTTGGTTGTAACTGCTCAACATTTTTATCCAAAGGTTTTACAGATTTGGTCTGACATAGAATCCCTATCTGACCCAAAGGTTTTCCTTTTTCTTCTAAAGCTGACAATTTGATTGAACAATCTTGTAGCACTGTCTGAATATTAAATGCTACAGCTATATGACAATATTTTCTGAATGTCAGTGAATAAAGATATGATTAAGAGATCATTGCTATGTCCATTGTATGTGTGTCTGTCTGTCTGAAAAGGCATTAAATGCCAACACAGAATTTACAGTTTCACTTCCATTTTTTGCTTGCATTCCTGAAACTTTATGTGTGTGAGACATAAAACCTCAAATTGCAAAAAGATGTGATTCACATTCAAATATGTCACTTAATGGAGAGTGCACACTACAAGTAAAATTAGTTGACAGGCTATTGAAAAACCAAGGTCTTATGAAAAATACATACCCTTTCAATAGCTTCACGATCCTGCTGGGTTAGCTGTATGGGCGTGGGAGAGAACAACCCTTCTCCCCCATGAGCTCCTTGGGAAGGCTGTTGTGTACTCGGAGTCACTCCAGAACCTGAAACACACAACACATTACACATCTAGTTCCTGTTCAGTATTGTATTAAAATGACCAAAAGGTGAGCCTAATGTTAAAATCGCAGTCAGTTGAATATTTCCTTACAAACTATTAACATTATCAATTACCAAGGACTTCCCAAAACTAATGAAACATTGCAAATGAACTTTCAGATCATTGATCTAATAAGTTCATCTGTGAAGTCACACAGTACAAATAAAAAATTATTACTTTGTCAATATGTTGCACTGATACAAGTGTAGAAGGGGATTTAATTAATTTTACACCTAATACAAAAAGTATTATGAAAAAGCATCAAATGCATAAAAAATTATATTATAATTACATATGTCAGTAAAATTGAAATATTGTTTAATAAAAGATATTTATTATTATGTCAATTCTGGATTGCCCTTACAACTTGGTATGGGCACATTTATGCACATTATGAAAAATAAAGGAAGTCTATTAAAAAAAAGGTTGTCACATAGAAAAAAACCATTGGGAATCTTGGTATTCTGAAAAATGAGACTCGTATATAGTTAAACCAAAACATGGGCACACAGTGTGCAACCAGGCATCCTTTTGGCCAACTATATCTGGTTTGTCATATATTTTCTGACTCAAGTTTGTAACATAGGATTGTTGGTTTTTCTTTAAATAGAAAAAACTCCGTATTTTACTTTTATTTTAGTAAAGATAATTTGGACTAACAACTTGTCTCTAACCAAAAATCATAAGTGGCATTTGATGACATGAATTTAAGAATGAATCATTCATGTTATATTATGAATAAAGAATTGAAAATGACAGAGCTCAATGTGATATTGGTATCATCTTAGTGGACAACAGTCCAAAAACTGCATATAAAATTTTCCAAACAGAATGTCATTATTGCATGCTTAATTTATTTATATGGATAAGACTTGAATTTATTATTAAAAAAACTGAAACAAGTAGTTTTGGAATGCTAATTATATATTGTCCACTATAGTTAAAAAAGAAAGGAATCAATAACTGGAGCATTTTATTTTCATCTTCTAACTAAACTAAACAACAAGATTTTGCATAATGAGGAATTTGAAAGCTACACTTTATGACTTATTGGAAATCAACTTAGCTGTTTTTTAATTTTGCCACACTTGAACACTCAAAAAATTATTTCAGCTGTAGTCAGGAGATTTAGGCCTTACAGAAAATCAGTACAAACAGAATAATTATTTTCAAATGGTAGCTGATTTGACCTTGAAGATCTTCCTTGCACTGTAAAATGATATTAGTGCGACATTGTCTCATTACTGTCAACACAGCTCCAGTAAGGGTTTGTTGTCATTCATTATTGACGATGTGGCAATTTTTGTCTAATTATTTGCTCTCGTTCGCTGATTGTCAGAACGGCTCCCATTTGAAAACCATTATAGAGCATCACAATAGTTTTAATAGTAATAAGATTTGTATATTGAGAAATAAATTATCTTTATCATAATTTATTTACTTGATCATTACATAAGAAAAACCTTTCCAAAAACATAAAAAGTTTGAATAAATTGCAAGGAAATTTGAAAATCAATGTAGCTGATGTTTGTTAATGGACTAAAAATATACTTACCTCATTGTCAACTCTTACACAACTAGTTATTCAATACTTTTTACACTTTACATTTCTATATAAACTTCGAGTTTATATAGAAATATGAACTTTGTGCTCACCACAAAAAACTTACTAACAATTAACACCGGGAAAGTTTAAATTCATTAACTGTTTACACTGTTTATCCTTTTTCATGTTGTAAGAAAAATATGAATATTAAGGCTTTGGTTTTCACATGTACTTGTTTGCCTTTAAAACAATTTTATGACCACACATATTTGTAATGTAACTATTTCTAGGTAAGCAGGTAAAAGAAACATAGCAGAGGTGGCTTAACTCTGCTCAAAATGCTAATCATAATATATATTCCAAGACACAAATCTATGAGAAAAAGAAATTTCAAACATGACAGAACACCTATACCATAAATATAATTGGAAATAATGTAACATTTTACCTGTAGATGGCTCATTTAACATTCTTACAAACGCCTCCTGGTTTTGGGAGATGAGTTGCAGCAACGCAGGATTTGTTTGGCCAATCTGTTGGAAAACTGCACTTAAAAGCTGTGGATTTTGCCGGATCACCTGCCTCATTTGTTGAAACTGGGGCTGAGCTCTGAGAAATGCCAAAGGATCATCTGAAACATAAAATAATTATCCTCCCCTTGAGGAAAGACTCACAAAAAAGTACCAAAAAAATCCATGCAACCTTCTCCATAAAAACATTTTAACGTAATAAACTTACCGTTAACTGACCAAATCTTCTTTTTTCTTAACTCTTCTCACAATGTTAACTTGCCGAGTCAGATGCTCTTCCTGTTCTTTATGATCCATTAATTTTAAATAAAACTGTACCCATAAATAGGGTAGCGTGAGATGATAAATGATAATTTCCCAGAAAAAATCAAATTACCGTGCACATGCAATTCACTCTACAACAGAGTTATGCCTCCTACACAATTTGCAAGCAACGTACATCTCCGTGTACAACACTTGCTTAAAATACTAGTGTCATTATATCAGAAGCAACATATTTTTAGTAAAAGTGTGTATTGTTTATGTTTTCTATTGTGAGACAGGCAGAAATATAATATAAGAAATAAACATAAGATGAGTGGGAAACAAAAAAAACAAGAAATCTGATGGGGATGAAATAGTTAAGACAATTAACAGCACATTAAAAAATGAGAGGAAGATGAATTAAAACCAACATTTTTTTACAATAAGAGAAAGCTCAGTTTGTCTTTAGGAAAAGGGGTTCAAAGATTTCCACATCACTTATTTAGTTATTTCTCTCAAATATTTCTATCAGCCCACAATGATTCCATTTTCAGCCCTTGCTCATAGTATATCCTTACTAATAAATTTCACTGTCTAGTTATACCTTTCAATAGAGAACACAAACAGCATTCTTGCAATAATTCACATCACCATAGTCAGAAAACTTTAATTCTATTTATATTCTGACAGGTGTCTAGAAATGTGCCAAATAAATCACTTCTGTTTATAACTATAATATGAATATAGTCAAATAAGGAAAGTTGTAAGTATAGCATCTGTGATTTATCCGAGAGTCAAAGATGATTTTCACAAAGTAGAGATTTTCAGATGAAATTTTCCTTCCACATGTACGTTGTCCAGCGTGCAGGTAAATTTTAACAAGGTGATGACATACCAAAAAATTACTACTAATTCTGTATTTCATGAAATATATCCATAATGCTCAAGTATTTAGCAAACTTAATATTACCATTTTCCCTCACACAATAACTTAAACTGCACATCTCCTTAAAACTGGAGTTGATATTAGAACTTAGAAAAAACTGAACTTCAACTTGACTGAAAATTGGAAAAGACAAAATCGAGGTATCAGCAATACATTCGGGATTTATGAGGAATTATATTTTCAGTAGTTTAACTATGGTTACTGAACACACATTATGTATTTCCTATCAACACTGAACAAATTGTGAGGAGGTGACTGAAGTTTGCTGTTGGTGCCAAAAAGGGCACATTTATCAATATGTATCAATTAAGATAAATCAGTATTTCTGAGATCTCGGCTAATGTTTGTCCATTTTCATAGATTTAATTTTCAGAGGGACAGTGTACATTAGACAGGAACATAATTATAAATAATAGAATAAATCAGAAAAAGACCAGAAATTTTTATTTCAAAATCAGATATTAATAAAAACTGGTATGAGTTTCCTGCAAACATTTGTATTTACATTCCAAAGAGTCTGCCAAATGACGGGTTCCTAGTGCCAAAACTGCCACAAGCTTTCCTCTTTGTATTCCTGTAATCCCTTAATTTAATTGTATCCAACAACTTCAATATTCTTCTCTGTCTCTTCTTCACTCCTTGTACTGATCTTTCTAAAGCTGTAGTAAGAATTCCAGTTCCACTCATCACATGTCCCAACCAGTTTGTTTTTCTTTTAACAATTTATCTTAACATATTTTCTTTTCTCTCTTATCCTTCTCAGTACCTCTTCATCCTTAAATTATCTACCCATCTTATATTCCACAATCTCTCTGTAAACAATCTCCAACGCTTCTATTCTCTCTTTATCTTTTTCCAACTATCCATGTCTCACGTCCATATATAACACTTCTAACATAGTACTTAACCCATCTTTTTCTTAGTGATATATCACAATTTCTATTAAAAACTAACTTATATTTCTTGCTGAATGCTTCTTTTGCTATTGCTACCTTTACATACCTCTATCTCTGTTGAGCCCTTCCAATCTTAAGCCAACCATGTACTTAAAAGCATCTATACTGCTTTAATTTATCAATTCTTCCTTCCTCTGTCCTAATTGTATCTCCCTCATTGTTTATATACTTAGTAGCTATCTTATCAAAATATTATTTGGCCTGTTTTCAGTAATATTTTCTTCATAATAGACAATACTTTGTAGAAAAAAGGTTGAATGTATCAATTTTTCCACATTCTTAATTTGATGTAAAATTGAAGCAAGAGTACACTTGGGATGGATAAACCAAAATTTCAAGCTACATGGAGTTTACAACAGTACCTTGCTGTAACTCATCTTTCCCATTCAGAGGGACAGGGGTATTGTGTAGCCAAGGACTGATCATAGAGAGAATTTTGAGTTGTACCATAAAAAAGTTCAAGTGGTTTGTTTAAAGAAGCAAAGATTTATTACAATTCCAAGTTATACATAAGAAAAAACTTACAGTAGTTTTCAGCTAATCACCAGGTATGCATTTAAATTAATATCGTTTTTGTAATTTCCACCCACTAAGGTAATTTTGTTTCTTATTAACATTATTGTTAAGATATCCATGAATTTTATCAAATTTGATAGTGACATTGGTGGCATGGGTGAAACTAATCCTCATTTGTATATACAGGTGTGAAACCTTGAAAATACCTTACAATTTATACGGAAGTACTGACGAGCTTCACCAAGTTGTAGTAAAACATTGTGGGGCACAACACATACTGAAGAGTTACAAACAAGCATGTATGTCTAATATTTTGACTTGCAGTTTTTAGGATTATAGTTTATGTAAAATGTTGCAAATCTTTTAGTATTTTCAGCTAATTATGGTCAAAAGTTACTTTAAATAGTTTTTTTATTATGTACAATTTTAGATAGTAATATATATTTGCTTCTTTTAAATAAACAACTTGGACTATTTTATTGCCTTCTTTTCAAACCAATTACTAAAGTGTCTTAATAAGATTTAGTAGTCATCAAATATTTTAATAATATTCAAAGAAATTATAATTATTCCGTTTGAAGCTAATTTCTCATAAGACTTTTTTGATGAACTGAATGCCCAACCAGTAAAGAGGTATAGTTGTTGAAAATAATACCTTTCAGACATTTATGAAACTGTCTAACAAGCATAAAGTTGTCAATTTTGTTACACTATCTTTGTTCAGGAATAGGATAATAATTGTCCAATATGCAACTACTGCTTCACATTCACCTAACATATATTTTGTCAATATTTTTAGAAACACAATAATCTATCTACAATGTAACATCTCTCACAATGTCCAACCAAAATGCTGACAATGCATACAATGAGGCACCAAAGTGAACAAAGGTAAATCACAAAGACTGTCATTCAATGTAAAATAAAACTGACAGGAAGTTTTGAACATTAATTACTGAATATTATACTTGCAGATAAAATTCCCAGCACATTTACACTTTTGAGATTATAATACTTAAAAAGAAGCTAGATTATCCAAACACATACAAAAATTTGGATAAAAAATGTCTGCACATGTAATAGCAGATTTGAAGAGGACTGATAAACTTAAATAGCCCATTACAATAAACACTCAATTTTTGTTATAAAACAATAGTTAGTTATTCACAAGAATATTCCTAAATGTTAATAATTGAGTTTATTACATGGTTTATAATATACTTTGTATTAATGAAAGGAAGGTAATCAATTAAGTCAAACCTCAAAATCAACTAAGTGAAATAACTATGACTTTTATGAATGAAATCTAAGAGTAATTCTGTTCAAGGACAGCTCATAGAAAAAGCAGCTGATATTCAAATGATGGAACAATGATAAACCACTTGTTTTAATCTTTAAAGTACAACACATTTGAACTTAAGTTACCAGCAATTATTACTTAAAATAAATTATGTTCTTTGCGCCAACAATTATTAATTAATACAAAAATGCAAGAGCCACAGGAATCACAGGCCGTTCTTGTGGCTTTTGTGTTTTTTAATCACCTGATGAAAGCAACAAAGATTGCAAAAACTTGTGGTTCTTATATTATCACTTATTTTTTTTTGGATATTCTTAATCTAATTAGTATACTTTTAACATTTTATATTTTATTATATAATTTACATTTCAACAAGGTAACACATACAAAATACAGCAATATCTTACATATTTTGCATTCAATCAGTATGGATTCACTGTATTCTGAATTAAAATAAATTTAAAAAAATTAGCACACAAAATGACATACATAAATTATATTCAGAAAAGTTGGTTCCATGGTTAATTTTTAGGAGATTTACGAGATATTTCAATTTTTTTTTACACAGTTTTCATTGAATATTACGTAGGCACTGCAAGAATGAAAACTTCAGATTATGATATCTTAAAGGTTAGTTTCACACAACAGACAACCATAGTAGCAAATGTTTGATGTCGGGTGATTATTGATGTTAAAAACACTATTCTGATTGCAGCAAAGTGTATTGGTAAATGCTGTCAATATATAAGATGTGTATTACTAGGAACCATAGGACGCATGTAAACTTAATATTGAATAAATAACATCAATTGTAACAATTTAATATCCATTTAGAAAATGTGAAAACAATTCTAGCTCTCTTTACAACAGAAATTTGTTGTAATCAAACTTAGGCAAATACTTGTCAACAAGAAAGAACAATACAAACAATAACTTTTTCTTATTATTTGTAAAAAGTTGAGACCAAGTCTTGGAACAAAAAAATAATTGTAACACTAATACAGTAGAAAGGAATGCAGTCTTTCTCGGTAATAAGAATAAATAATTTCTTCTCGGACTCCTAACCAAGTGAAAAGATGTATGCATGACGTTTTGAGGACGTTAACTGTTATGGTCTTCTAGAACTTTGCTACAACCACAGTGAATGTCATCAAAACATCGTGCATACATCTTTTCACTCAGTCAGAAGCCCAAGATTTTATTCATTTTTTACACCAAGAAAGAATTAATTCTTTATTAACTATCTACTGTGTTAGGGTTTATATTCAGCACTTTATTGAAGATGATGACTGTGAACATCATCAAAACATTGCACATACATCTTTTCACTCAATTAGAGGCTTGAGAAGATTTTATTCACAGTAGATAGTACATTAATGGCAACAACTAATGATGGACTTCTGAAGAACAAAGACTTTATGTGTTGTCTGTACCAGAATTAAGTGCTGAACTATCAAAAATTATTGGAATGGCTGAAGCTTTTTCAGAGAATATTATAGAAGTTAATCCCTCGTTACAGTTGGACAAATTATGAACTATGAATTTCATTGCTAAAATGAAATGCATCAAAAGCAAAGCCAAAGGAAAAAATATTCAGCCATCAGTTTTTCAATTTTCCAAAAGAAAAAAAAAAAAATTAAACCACAATTTTTTTAAAATTTATTTTAACATAATTGAGTTTATCATGGATATTTTTTGTTTGACCAGTCCAGTTTTGTACAGCCTGGGATACTGCAGGAACTGATCACTATGGCAGTAGAAAGAATTGCTAGACAATATTCATGAACAAGATATGTTGTACTCTTTCAAATATCACAACATATCTGAAGTAGAAATTTCATCTACAAGAAAATGAATGCACTTTAAATACACATTTTATAATTCCATTATAAAAGTAAACAATATAAAGCAGAAGAAAATTTAAATTTTCACAACTGAAACATTCATCATTTTCTTGTTCCAAATAATAGCAAGCAAAAACATAAGTTAAAAATAAATACAGGATACTCATAATTAAAGCAGGGAAAATTAAAGGAAATAAAATAGAAAAATGGAAATACAAATTGCTTTATTGAGGAATGTCCAAATATCATAAATCTCTGAAAACAACAAATACCTATCCATGAATGTACATGTTTTGCATTAAATGTCACAAATTTGCCACATCTTTGTGTGTATGTAACTTGATTGTACATGCCAAACAACAAGTCAAAGTATTTAAAACCTTTGTGCAGTTTATTCAATATAACAAGAACCTAATTAAAAACTGCAATGAACAAATATAAAAGTAACCATTATTAACTATAAAATTAAATCTACCACTTGTAAATCCACTTAAGGTTCAAATAAAGCTTACAAAAGGTTAATAGTAATGACAAGTAATGACCACCACCACAGCAAATAATGCCACCTCTGCTATGACTATAACCATTGACATGACACTTTCAAAGTATATTCTAACATGCATTACCCAATTCAGAAAACAATGGGCAATTGCCTCATCAATTATAAGCATACTTGTATTACATGCAAACTTAAGTATTTCTGACAATCTACCAACTTACCTGTCTGCTCATCAGACTGCTGTTCAGCCGGTGCAGCTTGGACAAGTTCCTCTTCCACATTTTGAGGTATTCCATGAATTAAGTATTCCACAGCCCTATCAGGGTTGTTATAACTTGCTCTGAGTGCACTTTCCACCTGTAACAAACATACACACATTATGTACAGAAATAAATTTTGCTAAACATTTACAATATTCAGAAGAAGCACTACAAATTACACAATAGAGCTTTTAAAACACTCTAGATTATACTTATTGTGATGATATAAACAAAAAAAATGGGAAAATCGTACATTTAATGACAGGTATCATACTAGGGTTTATACTCTGAAAGAGATAAACATAATTTATAGGTGAATTTGGGAAATACCATACAGCAATGCTAATATGTTATAAGCAAATAATGGCTGGAACAGAAATTAATATATCAACATATCAGGCTAAATGGATTAAGTGGAATATTTGATCAAACCACAGAAAGTATAGAAAGTATAAATAAATATTTTAAGATTAAATATATATTCCAATTTTGTGTACAAGGATAAATATTTTCAATACAGCACAGAATTGAATTATGGCATAGAGAAAAGAAGCTTGACAGGTAAAGATTATTTTTGAAGAATTTATGGAAAAATGAAACAAATGAAACCCTCCTAAGCCTAAATAAAAAATTGAAATACTTGCAACCTGCTTTTGGCATCAGCTAGCAACTGTAAGGTCTATGTTAAAAAAGAAATAACACAAAGCTTAATTTGGAGTGAAATAATTAGGAAACAAACGGAAATGTTCACTGGAATAGTTAAAAAGATTTAAAAGTAATTTATAATTATCACTACACACAATAACTATTTAACATCTATAATTTAAAATTTTTATAATAAAATATAATTTACCTGAGGCCTGTCATATCCCAAATCCATTATATTTGCCACAAGGTCTTCAAATCCAGTTTCAAAGAATAACTCTGACTCAGATTGAGGTACCTCACTTTCAGCAACTTCCGAGCCGGTACTTGGTTGAGATGACGGTGCTCGTGTACCACTTCCTGCTGTCGAAGTAGATTCAGACAGTTGTGTGGACTTCCCTGTAGAAGGCTCTTGAGAACAATTTTCAGTTCTTGGTCCTTCACTGGCTGTCCTAAAATAAATTACAATAACTTGTTAAATATAAGAGATACAATTGCACAAGCAATTTATGAAAACATAGGATACACACAATGACTCAGGAAATATAAAATAATTAGCAACTTTGCTAGAAGATAATGACAGTGAACATCATCAAAATGTTACGCATACATATTTTCACTCTGTTAAAAGCACGAGTTGTTTTTATTAAGTCTTTACGCCAAGACTGCATTCTATATTATATCCTATTATAATGAAATTTGAAGATTTTAAAAATTATATATATCAACTTACTCTGTTCTTACACATGATGTGGAAGCATCACCAGACTCTGTGGGCATATTCTCAGAAGTTGACTCAGGGTCACCCACACCTGTTGCTCGGTTCAACAAAGCTTGAACAGCAGCCACAATAGGAGCAGGAATTGGTTGATCATTTGTGGCTTGTTCATTTGTTACATCACTTGCATTGACTACTACTTGTTCTTCAGGTTGAGCAGGTTTCTGAGTTGAACCAGAATCTGTTGATGTAGAAGGGGTCTCATAGCTAGGACTAGGCTCAGAAGATATTTTTGGTTTAGTAACCATCACAACAATAAACTTTTTCTCATCAATTCCATATATAGACAGAGGATCAGAGTCTGCTAGTATTTTACCTGTAAGATAAAGAATATGTTAAACAACTTCAAATGCAAACAGGCTTGTATACAATGGTTTATATTAAGAAACAAAATCATATCAGCTTTTGAAATTAGTTTATAAAGGTTTACACTGGAAGAAGCAACTTAAGAAAACAATGGCTAGCCTCAAGGTGTAACATGATTAAAGGCGAGGTTCAAAACACACAATTTACAAAATAAAAATCATAGTCTTTAGCTATATCCTTGTTAAAACTAAAAATACAATTTAGTTTATTCATAATGTCTATTACCCAATAAATTAATGTGGACTATTTTCCTGTGAAGTTTAATAAATTAAAAACATGAGGCTTTGGAGAAAGGCTCCTCAATATTTCTGAATATTGAAAAGGGAGCCCAATTCCCACACAGTATAACTGGAAATTCTTAACTCAAGTCTACTTAAGAAAAATTTCAGTATAAGAGAGTATTCCTGTAGTTAATCTGAGATAGTAATATAGAAATAATTGATGCAGATATTTAAACTTGAATAAGGATCCTGCTTGGAAGTAAAAAAACAAATTGCCTGACCAGTGCATGACTATTCTAATCAAATAAGTCCAACATTTGTCAACAATTTGACAAAAACAGTAAGTTATTACAGTATTTATACGATTCACTATTAATATATAATAAAGTTACATAATACACTATAGTAAGAAAATGTATAATAAATAAGAACATAACATCAGTAATAGATAACATTCACATACATTATTGAATCTTGGTTGTGGAATTGTTACTACCTTCAATGTTTTTAGAAAACCTTAATTAAATTATTGAAGTATTAGGGATAAAATAGATACAAAATAGCATTTTGTCTATTCTATAATCCTGATACAATAAGTAATTACAAAAACAAAGCCTCGAAATATTATGTTTAAACTGTATTAGAGAGGTTTTCCCACTGAATATGCTGAATAAAAAGTTCTCGGGTTACAACCCAGGCAATTGTTGGGAAAACATTGAACATTTCATAACTAGCCCCGCCATCATCAGGAAACTCTTATGAGATTTTATAAAGAATTGAACTGATGACAATAACAGTGCTATCTGTGAAAACATTGTACTTTAAATCCAATAGCTTCCCAGCTTGTAACCTAAAAATGTTTTAGTGAAAATAAATGTTGAATGTAAATAATGTGTGAGCCATGGATAAGTGACTTGATAAACACAACATTATTACTTTGAATTCATAATTTATAAAATAGTGTATCAGTTCAAGAAGGTGGACAATTCAATAAAAATTTAAAACAATTATAAATTCAGTTCATCTACACAGATTAAAGGCAGGACTTTGAGTTAAAGAACAAACCAGAATAGACCTACAGACATTGTATACTACATTCAATCTATACAATTTGATCCCCTAAGTGTATGCTGTCTGAAAAATTAGATAGTATCTTTCTTTTACAAACCCACTATATGCTACATGATTATTATTTAAATAAAAATGAACTGCTTAAGATCATGGTCGGCCATAAATTAAAATTTATTATTAAATTAACATGTGACCTATTAAGCTAAGGTTTTATTTAGTTAATTGTAACAATGGTTCCAAGAGGTTAATTAAGTTAATTAAATAGAATTTTCTTTAATTAATTTTTAACCCAGAGACCATAAAATGGTCATCATTATTTAATTAACATTTTACCAAGACAGCCAATACATGGAATTTCTTTTAAACTGAAATTAGAAAACAACAAAATATCAATTCAAACAAAGCAAATTAAGAAATTATTTAATTAAGTAATTCCTTTCCTGCTACAGTGTCAGTAAATTATTTAGTATACAATTGTTCAAGTAAATCACGCAAAAAATATATGGACGAAAGGAATGTTAAGGAATTCCAAAAACACTAGATTGACAAAGAAAAGTATAAAAACAATCTGTGGCTATGACTAACAATAAATACGAAAATAAAAACTATTTAAAATAGAACTTGTTAATAGGTGTACCGCAATAAAAGTTATAACTTTTACCAAAATAATAATGTTACTGCTTTAAAATATACAAGATTTTGAAATCGTTCACACAATGACTCAGCTGAATAGAGTAATACTAACCTGCATAAATAAGCTTCATGTTTTCGGCTTTGAAATCTTGTCCTTTCTTCTCTTCTATAGCTTCTTTCAGCTCCCTCACCTAAACAACAAAAAATTTAAAAGTTAAATTTAACCAAACATACATTTACAACACTAAAAGACCACGTGAACAATCAAAATCTTCAACAATGCTAACTTCAACCGACAACATACTTACTGTTGAACTTAACTCAAACTCAATCACGAAAGTTTGTTGCTGAAGGGTTTTCAAAGTGATCAACATTGTGAAAGTATGGAGAAATAACACAGAGTTAAAATAATGAACACAATACTATAAGTTCACTCCGTAAATAACATAAGACAAACTCGGATCTATTATAGCCATCACCTAAACTGTATTGTCATGTGACCTTATCCAAAGTCTATACGAAAGAGATTTGTAAACATCTTTGCAACGATATGATAAATGTATTATAAATTACATTATATCTTTTGTATATAACATACAATACATCCGATACTATAGTACTAGTTAGGATATTGGCAGCAAAAGAACAATATATTTCACAAAAAATAGTGTTGAAAAAAGGAAATCTATCACAATTCAAATAAGCAAAAAGTACAGAAACAAAGTTTATTCATACTATATTTTACATTCCTGATATTATATATTAATTTTCAGGTACACTATTATACAACAAGCCGAAAGGTAATTTCTTAACTAAAACATTAAAAACTATGTGTATTTCAGAATAATTTTATTTAATTGATTTATGGTCGCGTCAACCAGTTGGTTATTGGCGATCCTCTAAAAGTATTTACATAATTAAGTTACAGCAGGTTAGAAAATTTCCAATTGTGAGCAACGTTTCAAATAGCGGGTGTCAGTTTTGCGTCGGAGACGAACTCCAGGAGGCTCTTGATCGCCGTGGTGTGTATGCAGAAGTCTTCTCCATAGAACTCGGCTAAAGTCCTCCTGCGTCTATCCTCATATTTTGTGTATTCAAATAGAATATGCTGGATGCTGAGGGCTTGATCACATACATTACAGTTGGGTTGATCTGATCTGGAAAAAAGATATTCGTGTGTGAGTTGGGTGTGCAAAGTTCTAATTCTGGAGACTATTATTTGTTGTTTTCTTGAGATGTAGTTGAGGTGGCACAGATCTGCTGATGTTAGCAGGTTCTGATGGAAGAAGCCGTTATTTCCTCCTCTCCTCGTGTCCTGCCAGCTACACTCCACTTTTCCTGTACATTCATTTAGAATGTCCGAGGCTGTACAGGTTGGGGCTTCGTACAATGGTAGAACTTCTTGTGCAGTGGCCACCAGTGCGTCCATCTCCTCGTTCCCTGCGATGCCCGTATGAGCCGGGATCCAGACAAGCTGCACGGATTTCCCTCGCGAACTGCAGCGATGTAGGTTAGCTCTGATGGCGTTGATGGTGCCATTCCTTATTTTAGGGTCTCGTAAGAGTCTGTTAGAATCGTAATTCTGTTGATTGAAGATTCCAGGCAGTATTCAACTGCCATTGCTATGGCGAAGCTTTCAGCGGTGGTGCTAGAAGCAGAATTATGGATGGCTATTTTCCTGTTGAAGTTGGGAAGAATCACCGCACAGGTAGTGCCTACTTCCGTTTTTGAGGCATCTGTGTAAACCAATTAAGGGTTTCTGTGCTTCTTTATAAGCGCATCGAGGTGAGAATTGTGGTCTAAGTTGGGGATGGTGAACTGGAGACTGCGAAATAGTTTGACTGATGCATTATGAAAAGGAAGGAGACGTTTGAGGTTGTAAACGTAATTCAGGTTGGGTCGATTAGATTGTGCTCTCACATTCATGGAATTTGCCTGCAGGGACTATATTGTGTACTTAATTGTGCTTAGAATAAATTTATATTATCCTAAAATTAAGTAAAGCATATAATTGCAACAATATACTTCTCTAAATACCAAGTTCTGATTTTTATATGATATTACTGTAAACAGTAACGTGCAATTCATTCACGAATTATTGTGATACTTTATCAAAACACTTGACAGCATTCCATTATCACATTCCTTAGGTGATTAATGAGAATATATGTACACAATAATTTTACAAAATATGGATAAAATAGTAACCGCTAAATTCGAATATTTTTTAAAAAAATTCATCCGTAACTACTTTGAATAAGATAAATATTTTTAGATTAGTTGCTATATATGGACTATATATATATAGTCCATATATTGTAATTTATAAAATTTCATTATTGGTTGCATTCTTAAAACTTGTTATACGAATTGTTAATGTATAATACTGTAATAGTTTCAAAATTTATAACCTAGTCAATTTGTAAAAAAAAAAAACAATGGAAATAAAGATTTATTATTATTACTACATGAGTGATCAGCGTTGCCACGGTATTTATATAAATTAGACAAGAGAAGGAATCGATTCGCCACTAACCTCGTAGTAAACATTTCATTTCACCAGCATCAATACGTCCGTATTTACCGAGCTAACCCTTCGGCATCTTATTTGAAAAAAACAAAGATGACGTCTGATGGTACTTTAACAAGTCGGAAATTCTCCTACTACATAAAATCAGAGTGTATAAAAAAATTACCAGAGAAAATTAAAAGAGAGAAAAATACATGCTGGCAAAGTCTAAAAATATTCCTGGTACCTTAAAAAAGCAAAAAAATACCTTTAACTAAATAGAGACCAAAAATATAACTGGTACCCGGAAAAAATCAAAAATACACCCGATAACTTAAGATAATCGATAATACCCCGGATAAGTTTTGTCGACGTCCACGTCGAGTAACATAATATTGCCTTAACCGCCATGTTAATACTAGAATGTAACTCAAAATTAATGATATCAGTAACAGTGTCATACCTTTCCCGACGTCTACCCTTCTTGGCCTTCCCCGTTAAGATTTTATATCCCTGTTTGCGTACCCGTGGAGTTTCCTAATCCGGACCGTAATTGTCTGCTGTCGACTTTACGGAACCGGCAAACAATGTTCCCGTGTCTCCGGACAAAAATTTAAAATAAAATTACTAAAATAGTCAATATTAATTATATAATTTACTAATAAGCTATTTCTAGTTTTAGTTTTCCTACCAGCAGAAGATTAGTTCATTTTACCACCAACCTGAAATAAAAATAATATTTCTAGTTTTCTGCGGCTAGTACCTTTAATATAATTATTGGGAAACACCTCATTTATTTTCCTTGTTCCAATTTTCTATGAAAATACTTAATTTTCGCGAATGTTTAAAATTATTAATTTTGTTCATCTCACCATTGAGTCATAATACGGTTTCGATATTAGCGATAACTCTATTATTATGTAAATGAGGTTTTAGAAAATATTTATAACGCTTATAATTATGTTTTATAATAAGGCTGATCGATTAATATAATGAAGCTCCAGGATAAAGCAGAATTATATTATGTAACATAAGAACATTTTTATTACTTTAGTGTCGGAACAAACAAAACGAATTAGGCTTCCAATACAGGGCATATCATTCATATAATTTTCTCATGAATAGGTTTTTCTTTCGGAAAGTTTGAAAACATTTTTTACTATGTCGACAAAATGTAGCAGTGGGGAATTCTATAATAAATTATTTTCTGTTTATTGATTTTATAATTTAAGTCAATAATGTTAGCGACACTTTAAAAGCTTATCATCTGATTCTGTTAATTGTTTCTTTAGACTAACATAGGTCTGTAGTCTCGTATATTCATATATTTTATTATATACACAAATTTTATGTTTTTAAAGTGTTTATGAATTCGAAGCTGTAAAGCGAATTTGCCGCCTTGTCAAGCTTTTCCATTAATTCATTCCGCGCTATCTTTGATTCGGCTTACATTTCAACTCATATCATATATGAGGCACTCTTATGAATGGTTTAGTCTATTATTTTATTAAATTTGATTCTTATGATCTCCAGAGATTCCTTTTATCTAATATCTGTGTCATTAAGGAAACGTAATTGTTATAGTATAAATGAATTGGTTAAGTTATGACCTAGTGCTATCATACGGGAAAATTTGTGAAATAGTTTCATAAATGCATTTAAGAGAGGACTTCGTATTTAAAATATATTTATTGGAATACATTGCACATGCTTTATCAACCATTTCCTCACACTGCTGTTTACATATCCCAAATATAACTTGACAGACATTGTAACAGTTGGAAGCCAGTTCAAGATCTGGTAGGTAGTATTTCGAATGAAATTTAAATTTGTTGTGTACCTTTCATGATATGTATTCTTCGATTATCTCACTGTTTGTTTTTAACTGTAAAGAAAATGAGATAAATAGCCAGGATACAAAAGGTATGCAGATTAATTTCTAAACTGTAAATAGTTCTGTTATAGCAAAAGTATGACAAACATTCAAATGTAATGTGTGTCATTTATGATTGCCAAGTACAAAGACTAATCTTTGACAATATAATAAGTAAGTTATTCTATACCATGAATTATTGGTATATTTTTAATATATTAAATAAGTCACATTATATTGCCATGAGTCTTGTTATTTTGTTGTGTCTTTTAAATCAAGCTTCTTTGTTAGTCACCTAAAGTTCACAGAAAGAAATACACATCAGTCTGAATCACTGCCTACCTAGCTCCATGCATAATGTGAATAAAGACTGTCTTTACACTTTTGTTTTATATTTCTGGGCATTGAATGTTTAAATTTACTCTTCTGTATCTAATTGACCATTGTGTTTTTATTCTTATATGTTAATAGAATTGAAATAAGACTTTAGTTGTTTATATTATCACCTACTTCATATTAATAACTGTAAATTTGTCATTTACAATTTTTCAGGTGTTGTATCTGCACTGTTATGACTTGGTTAAATATTTTCTTCTTTAATAAATTTGTTTCAGATTAATAAGATTTCATTTAAATATAATTTATATAAATTCTTTGGATTAGTCATACCAGAAAAGATAGTTTGTTATTGTACATGTTATGTGTTAAAAAAATGATTTATTTAAAAATTTGGGATCAATATCTGTCAGTACATTGCCTTCTGTTATTTTTAAGATTGGTGATGCAAACTCCCCTCTGAATTAATATTTTATTATAATAATGTGATAATGAAATGTGCTGTTTATGCAAGTATTATTTCCTCGTAATACGGTCTATTCATTTTACTTTATTGCTACCTGTAGAGAGATTTATTCTAGTTGAATATTTCACTAGCTGTAGTCTATGTAATATTAATTATTATGACTCAAAGTAAGCAGTGTTTCTTCCCATACTGATTACTATGATTTTTAATGTCAATTATTCATATGGGGGTTTTGTGTTTTAATAAGTCTACATCTCCCCTACCTTAATTCTAATTACACCAGTTATTGGATCATTAGTCGTCTGAATACCATATGTCATTAGATAAAGTTTTAGTGGAAAATATTTATGATATTTAAATCACATCTCATTTTCCAGAAGTTTTACATTAAAATTGAATAACACACCAACTATGAATAGTGTTACTTTCAAGGTGAGCTTTATCATGTGAACTGACAAATGTTGTGATGCTTCAATGAAGAAAGATTTCTGCCTTTACTTTCTAGTTATTATTTCTTGTATTTGATAAAAATGTTACTTTAGAATTAGTTTTTGTATAAATCAACTTGTCCTCCTTCCAGGTTCAAAATGATGAATGATTTTGATTATGATTTATTTGATGACTTAGATGATAGTGTAGTATATGATGACTTCTCTATGTCACCGACAAACCTTTGGTATGAAGAGGAAGATATTGATGAAACGGTGAAAGTGACAGAATTGTTAGAACTGTGTGTTGAGCCCACTATCAGAGATGGATTTGGCCATGCTGGAAAACTTTTGTTGTGGTGTTTTCTTTTCAGAATAACGACTCAGCTAGGCAAGTTTAATAAAATTAGTGAATCAAATTTTAAAAATTCTCCATTATCAAATTAATTTTTGTTGTTCCAGTGAAAGTTCCACAGGTAGTTTGTCATGCAGTATCAACAAGTACTGGTTTGTTTGTTCTTCATCATTTCTTCAGTTCCACGATGTATTACATAATTGGTTTTGCTGCTGGGGCATATCTGCTTCTGTATGCCATTTCCTATTCTATTAAAAAACATAGAGGGCTTATTATGGGTGCCAGCACTGTTACATTCCTTATAGGCTGGTAAGTGAACATTTAACTTCCATGAACATAAGGAAAAAGTTGATAAAAATTATGTTCTATGATACACTGTTAATTATTTTAATTAATTAAATTAAGTCAATTCACCAATTTTTGGACATGCAAGCTGTTGTATATTGTTGTCTCAAATATCTTGCACTTGTATATATGTATTGGATATAATTTATATGCCACAGATTAGTTTATCGTAGAGGTTGTTACACACTTTTTGTGATAATGTTTTTGTTTTCATATTTATGACAGGCTAAATATTTTTTAATCAAATTGTGTAAAGCAAACTTAAAATTATATTCAATTTTTTAGTGTGTAAACCACTAAACAGTTGAGCCAACTTATTATAATCAAGTGAGGCAAGTACTTGCTCCTGAATATGTTATATCAGCTAGATCTCTGGGTTGGTTAACACATAAAATATGGATTTTATCTCTTATTTCTAAAGATGCTTACACAGAATGGGAAGACAAACAAAATATATATTTAGGGTATTTCAGGCAAATTTATTAAGAATTTTAAGTATTGAATGACATTCAGCCTGTGGCCCACATCTGCTGATGATTCAGTCACATGTAAAATAATCCAAATGAGTTTCTTGTGGCATCCTACTTTCTTGTGACTCAAACATACAAACCATATATTCCAGGCAGACTAAACAGTTTCATACACAGCGTGCCATTATGTCATATTTTTTATATTGTGGCACCACAGTTTAAAAGGCACTTAACTGCTGTTACCCAAGGTTGTCTTGTGGATCTCTTAGATCCTTTAACATATGGACATGAGTGTATGTTTAGGAATTGTTTTTATACTGCTGTAATGTTTCTAAAAATTATTTGATATTATTTTTGCATTATCTATATACAAATATTGCATTCATATTAGTGTTATTTCTT
This sequence comes from Zhengitettix transpicula, assembly GCA_037074705.1. Classification (NCBI taxonomy): domain Eukaryota; kingdom Metazoa; phylum Arthropoda; class Insecta; order Orthoptera; family Tetrigidae; genus Zhengitettix; species Zhengitettix transpicula. Next base: position 80,688,751 of record CM073595.1, on the reverse strand, counting down.
TAGTATGAACATATGTGATAAAAGTGTGTTGAATTTTTCAGTGAGCTAATTTTTATTAGTGGAATAGAGTGGCACAAAATTCGTGGTGCACAAATGTTGATTGCGATGAAAGTAATATCTGTCGCATTTGATGCAGATTTTGGAGTATTACAGCATATTCCAACTCCTGTTCAGTTTGCTGGTTACATTCTGTGTGCTGGAACTTGTGTGTTTGGACCATGGGTTCCATTCAGGGACTATATGGCAATTTATAACAAGCCTTTCTGGGTATGTTTTCTCTGTGAATTAGTTTGTCCTTTGAAGTATTGTTCAATATAAAATATTTTGTTTCAAAATTGTAGTATCCTTTTACATTACATTGTTTTATTGATGAAATAAAATGAAAATCGTGTCTCATGTTGAACACATTGGGGTGAGTTGATAATTTTCTACAAAAATGGCAGAGAATTTTAAGTAAGTGAAATTCTTGTAATGGTTTTGTTCAAACTTTGAGACAAATGAAACATGTTTATTTATGCAATTTACAGTTATCTTTAAGTGATCAGTGTTACACATTATGTAGGAATGGGTAAAATGTGTGTGTCTTTAATATTCTACAGTTACGCAGTTAACCAGGTAAGATAAAACATGAACATACTGACTACTCCAATACATGATAAAATATTACTAAGAAAGAAAAAAAGTTTGTGAACTGGTTTATAGTGAATGGTTAGTGACATATTCACTGCTTGAATGTAAAGCTTTATTAGTACAGTTTTTTTAAATTTTGCTACCAATGTTCATTCTAAGTGGTCAGGAATTAGTATGGAAACTTGTTTACAAACATAGCTTGCATAGGGACACCCTAAAACTATTTATATAGATAAGTTTATTTCCATGTAATTGCAATATACAATATGGAAAAACATGGTTTGAAATATAAAAAATACAAAAAATTACATTTAACATACAGAAAATAAATACATTAAAAGTTGACAAATGCTTTAAGTTTACAAATTTAACATCACAACTCAACTAGGTTATATATTATTTTACTTGCTAAATAATCTTGACAAGCTCTTTTAAAGTACTTGCCTTGCAGCTCATTTGTGTATAGTGGCAGTTTATTAAAAAGTAGCATCCCTTTCACAGTAATGGATCATACTCAGATTATTTTATATTGGTTCTTACTCTAAAATAGTCTATAATTCTCCTAGTATTATAATGATTTATTCTATATTGGCCTGGGAGTTTTTTTATTTGTCCTCTTTATTATCATTATAGTTTTTAATATATATATAGAAAGGTTACTATGTTGTTAAGCAAAAATATGAATTTACAGCAATCAGTCTACTTCAAACCAAATATAAATCTAATAACTTTTTTAACACGAAATTAAAAGCATGTCCATGTATGTAGAAGCAGCATATATTATAATTGTTTATTGCAAAAAATATATATTTAATACAAGACATTTTGTCCTCTTCTAGGACATCCTCAGGTATGACAATTTTGATAATTCTGTACATAATCCAAGAATAAAATTTAGAGACAAGGTTCTTCTGCCTTGCCTGTTGTAATCAAAAACGTAAAGTCAGATAAATCATTAACAAAATGTACTTATTTTTGGCAACAGAATAAATTATATTCCCCTTCTGCAGTATTATTTTTTTAAACTGAAAAGTATAATGTTTGCCATATATGAATTCACTTTGAGGTATTTTGATATGTTATCTATATTTGATTGGGCTATATTCATTAGCATTTACATATAATTATGCCAATTCAAAACTGCCCTCAGTGTACACAACCAACATACCATTGTTAACATTTGGCATATTTATGTATATGATGAACAACAGGTCCTAGAATTGAACCTTGTGGAACACCCTGATATTTCTGGGTGTGATTTTATCTTCTTTTTGACATTATTATATTGAAATTGGATTTCTGTATATCGGTTTACATTCTAAGTATGAAGGGAATGTATTTACAGAAGTGCCACACCATATTCTTCTAGCTTTTTTTTTTTGCATAGAATAGAATGATCAACTAAATCAAAGGGTTTACACAAGTCTAAAAAAGTTACTACTCCTTGAAGTTTATCTAATTTGGCTTACAGTGTGTGTGTGTGTACAAATTCAGTAACTGCATCTATAGTAGAAATTCCTTTGCTAAACCCAAACTGATGTTTACTTAAAATTAAAACATTTCAAATCCATTTTATATCACCTTCTCAAACACTTTTGGGAAGACTGAAATCAGGGATATTGGAGTTATCTCCCTTTTTATATATAGGTCTCACTACTGTTGTTTTCAAACCATCAGGAAAATTGAAACCAAGCATGTATTTATTAGATTGGTAAGATGAATTAACGGTTCATAACATTTTTTAAAAAATAAGTTGAAATATCCCTCAATGTTAACTATTATTGAATTTAAAATTATTGTTTCCATTTCATTCACTGTGAGTACAAATATGTAGACTTATTTACAAGAAAACTACATTTATAATACTGTTACAATTTCACAGTTATTTAAGTTTATAAAATGCTGATTGAACATAGACACAATTTGTATGTCGGTTATTAGTTTACCATCCGCAACTAACTCAATATTTCAGTTTATTATATTTTACGAGACTTTAGGCTAGTTTCCAAATTGTCTTATTAATGTTCTGTGAATTGCATAATTCATTTCTGTAATATTTCCTCTTACTTCTTTTTAACTCATAATTAAATTCCTTATTCAGCAACTTAGCTTTAGTTTTAAAAATTTCCATACCTGTCAATTTCAACAATTTACCTTTGTCCTTCATATCCTCTTTTAGTTTTTTCTGTGTTCTGAGATATATTTCGGTCTCATTACAGTATTCCATTGTGGTACCTTTCATATACGTACATGTTAAATCAAGGGATGGAAGTGTAATTCCATAAAATGTTAACCATTTAACATTTGAGTTATCTGGCAGTTCAATATCATTCCAATTTGTATTTCTGAAACATTGTTGATATCATTTAAGAAGGTTTTTCAGACTTCTGTGTCTTTAGTATACATTTTTTCAATATCATCTCTTGACGAAGTTGATCTGATACATAGAGGTTAATTACCTTTACTTTTCTCAGGATGTAATAATGAACCAAAATTTTATAAATCAATGTTGACATTATAAAATGTGGTCTTATAATCATAATAAACATACCTGTAGCTTAAGAAAGACTGTCTGAAAACAAATCTATACTTATTAAACGTGTAGTAACACTTCAGTTTGTGAATGTTGAAGTAAATAAACCTTATAAACCCAAGAACTGTTTATGGTCCTTATAAAGGTCACTGGTATATAAAATAATTTATTTAATATGTGAGCTTTCAGCCTTCAGTTGGTCATATACATCTGTTCCAGTATACTGGACAACATAATGTCAACATGAGGTAAATTTTATAAATAACATAGTATATAGTATGGAACAACACAATTTTCTAAAGTATTTTTTAATATGCATTTATTAATAATAGGGATTGGATGAATATAGCTTTGTGAATGACAAAAGCTCCCATATAAAATAAATTATTTTATATACCAGTGATCATTATAAGGTCATTTACTTCACCATTCATTAAAAAATGGTCTGACCAACCTAATGCTGTTTTTAATTTGGAACATTTTGATTTTTTCTCCTGTAATAAATTGACTATTTGCGTCATATATGAAATTCTATGATAAAAGCTTTCTCATTCCTTCCTTCTATTTGATGTAGCATGCCCTAAAAGATTGACTTTATAATAGCATGGTCCAGTGGTCATATCTGTACATCTTACGAGTCTTTCTCTGTTTGATTTCTAAGAATTTGATTTTTCCTGCATATATCACAACTGCTGGTTTATATTCAATAAATAAGCGCACTAATGAAATATCCCCTACTTCACTTTTCTACAGTTCTTGTGACAAGTTATAGAGAGCTCCACACTTGTAATATTCGTATCATGTCACAAGTTATAGAGAGCTCCACACTTGTAATATTCATATCATGTCACTTAGATAAATGCCTAAATATATGTTGTTTGTACAGATGCTTTAGGTTAAGCCCTACTTTTAATTGCTATTTCATTTTGCTTGGCCTATATACTTACTATTTATAGGTATTGAAAGTTCTTTTCATTTAAGTCACTTTTCATATAGATTATGCAGTGCTCCACAAAATGTATGACTTTTAAGTTATATTTGTGGATAACTTGTTTATAAATATTAATAGTGGAAAAATTAATTCCTGCGAGACTCCTAACATGGTTCTAAATTCTGAAATTTCTTTACAGATTGTAATTTTTTGCCATAGACTTCTTATTAATTATTGAACCCACTATACTACTCTTTTGTCAATCCACATCCTATTTAAAAATCATTTCCTCAATTTTTATTCTCATGACACCAAGTTCTTAATAGATGTATTGTGCTGTGATAAAATGTGACCTGCAACCCAGATGAAAATTGAGCTTAACATCCTTCATGGGTACACTGTACTAGAATTTAGACTTAATTACAGAATAAATTAATTTAAGCATGACTATATGAGCATTAATGTAAAGATTCCACATTCAGGACACTTGTGGCTCCTTCTGAAGACATGGTTGGTAAAATTGATATTATTGTGATATATTTCATATATGAACATCTTCATGTGAATAAGCTGAGTGTGGGATGAGTGCATGTGTTGACCTCATGACTCCTGTTGTTAAAGCATCTGAGCTTAGCTTTTTCACTCACAATTTTCCTAGATTTGGTTTTGGCAGCTTGTGCATTTCCTGCTCCTAACCTTCAAATATTTGCTTGGGGAAAGAGATTTTCATTGAATGGATTTGCGTTATATGAGCTGTGAGTATTAAGCAGAATATTATCTTTTAAGGAAGTAGAAAATTGGAATGTTGCTGAGGAAATTGTGTGGATTAAATGCAGAAATAAATTTGTTTTTTAAAAATAAATACTGGCAATTTACATCAGACTTGTCAGAGAGAGTAATACCTCCCATGTTTATTTCAGAACATGAAATGGCTGTGGAGGATCTCTCTTAATATAATATTGGCATTTATATTTCTAACAGTCTCAACCTGTTGGATTCACTGGTTTATTCCTGATGATATTTGGAGGTGAGTTAACACAATACATAGATGCACATCATGGTATACTTAAAGTTTCCTTTTCAAATTATCAAGCATACATGTAACAAATCTAATTTAACTTATTCACATGACGTTTGAAAGTGTTTTTGTTTTAACGGAGAAGAAACTTCATTATTAATTTTTCCAGCTTGCATATATCCTTAGACTTGAAAACACTAAATCACACTTTCTGTAACTTCAATAAAAGAATACATACAGGTGTAAGTTTGATCTTATTACAATACAATAATATAAAATATTTACATTTTTGTTTCAGATGGTGGCTAGCATATCGTGAGGCTTTATCTTTCCGTTCAAGTCATTACTTTATATCCTTTTTGTCAGAAGCTTCAGCTCTGATGTCAGGATTTGGATACAATGATGACAACTTTTGGACTTTGCCAGTTGTGAGGCCTCAGCACATTGAAATGCCACGTTCCTTGGTTCAAGTGGTTGTCTACTGGAACATTCCTATTCACAATTGGCTGAAAAATTGTAAGTTTTATCCAATGTTTAGGTTGCATGCCTGCAAGTTCCAGGAATGCCAAAAATTTAGCATTTCATTATTGGTACATAATAATGATCAATTTAGAAGGGGAAATAATTTCTTACAATTGTTTAATAATCATAATGTTAGCATTACTTGCTATGAATTATCATCTTACAATTTTACAGATATTTAATTTTTCTAAATATTCCACTGCAATCTTAATGGTGTCTATGAGAGAGACACCATTATAATACGAATTTCTCTACTTCGTCACTGTTATATTGAATGTCTGTTCAGACAACTGATGTATAAGCAATCTCCAGACTTGTCTTATTACAGTGAGGACATATTTAGCAATTATCTTTTAAACTAATTGATGTATATAAATCATTATGAGAAGTTAAATTTTTATTGCAGATGTGTTCCGCACAACTAAACCATTTGGAAATTTTGCAGCAATTCTTTCAACATATGCTGTGAGTTCTTTGTTACATGGACTTAATTTCCAGCTTGCAGTTGTTTTGATTTCTTTGGGTGCATATACTTATGTGGAATATGTCCTGCGAAAGAAGTTGGCGACTGTGTTCAGTGCTTGTGTTCAGGTGCGACCTTGCAAAAAGGATTGTCCACACCGTCATAAAGAGAGACATTTTTTTGTCATCGCTATCAATATTGGTTTCGGAGCCATTGCTACTTTCCACTTGGCATATCTTGGTGTAATGTTTGACCCATCAGCAAAGTTACAAGATGAAGGATACAATTATAACCATACACTAGCTAAATGGTCCAACCTAAGTTATGCCAGTCATTGGTTCGTACTTGCTACTTACATTTTTTATCTTCTTATTTAGCAATTGTATAAAATCATGTAACAATAAATTTTTCATAAAAAATAATTTATATTATTCTCATTGACTTAATTTAAGTTGTCCAATTAGTTGGAAGATAAGCAATTAGGAAATAGTATGCAGTTCTGGTTTGAGTTTGTTAATGGGCACACTACCTCATATTACTTTTACTACTACTACTACTACCACCACCAACAACAATAATTGGTACTGTGCAAAAAAAGGAAGGTCATTCCTTCATGCAAATACTGAAACTTGTATTTAATGGCTGAAATTTTTAAATAGTAAAACATGGCAAATTACAATTACATGGAGGGTGCCAAGAAACAAGATGATGGACAGGCCTGCTATATAGTATACTAAAGAAACTATGGTCAGTAAAGGCATACACACATTACATGTCATAAGAATATGTTTGAATACAATTTTTGCCAAAACTTTGAACACAGCAAATTTAATATTGGATAAAAAAAATATATAGACAACTGTATCCAGCAATAATTTGAACAATCTTCTCAAATGACATACTATAATTATTTTTTGTAAGTCAGAAACTTTGAAAATATTTATGAAAATACACAGTTTGTAAAAGAGTAATTGTTAAATCAAGAATATAGACAGGTTGATTTTGGTTTGTCAACAAATTGGCTGTTTGCTTGGTGAAGGAATTTGAGAGCTGGAAGATGGCAGATCTAAATTATGAGTGACAGATAGTGGCAGTCACTAGCTTTGAGTATCTGACCTGAAACCGAACAACAAGGTCTAGAATGTGCAAATGGGCTTCTTAAAAGTGCGAAAAGGGAATCTGAAGCAGTTACCCAGATTTTGTCAATAAAAGATGTTGATCAGTTAGTAAAGGAGAAAGAAACTGTCAGTCTGAGCTGGTTAAGGAGAAACATTTAAATGGAGGAATGAGAGTGAGATTTTATTTAGTTGGAGAGGTTTAATTTTTACAACGAAAATTTTTTGATTCTGGAGTGTGTGAAGCAGCCATCAAACCTACTGAGCCATCTGGCCTGTTACCTGCAATACCTACAGTCCTTTTCACCACCAAATCAGCAGACAACACAGTAAGCTGGTAACGGAATAACAAAAAATAAATAGAGTATCTGGGGACAGAGCAGATACATTCATTAATGGCACACCATTTTAAACTGTGTTTAAAAATTTTCCTGTGCTGAACCAAGCATTTTTAACTAATTATTGAAATTGTAACACTAAATGAAAATAAACATTAAATCTAATTGTTTTGTAAAATAAATTTATAAACCCTCAAAAGATTACAAGTTGTTATAAGTTAGAAATTATATGAAAAATTTCCATTAAGATTCATTAACACGTCCTCACTATGCAAGTTTGCTGACTGAAAATTATTAGGAATTGTGACAATTCTAATAGCAGGTAATTTTCATAATACAAATAAGAATAATTATTAAATGCAAAACAATAAAAGAACACTATATTGTACAAACATATGACTGTGACTGAAGTAAGTAAAATCTAAATACATTCGTGATACTATAATTGAAGCCAGTTTCCATAAAACTAACTAAGAACATTCATTTTCTCATAAAACTATTGCCAATTGGTTTTGAAGAAAAATTCTACACTATAACTGATTGACACCATCTAGGTTGAATGATGGTAAGATGAAAAATACAAATTGGTAAAAATTGTTCATATATTTTTATACAGGTTTGTAGATTATAGTTATTGATGGTTTCAACAGGACTTGAGATGATACACAAAAATGGTTTGAATTTAATTTATCTGTTGTTGCAGAGAACTTTTTTTTTATGAAGATTCATTGAAAATCAGAAGAAAGAAATTGTGACAGTTTGATAAATAATTGGAATAATTTTAATTGGTCGACTTCAAAAGTGAAAATAAATACAATGAATATTTAAAATATGGTTTTGAAGCAACAGAATTGTGTGTTAAAATTCCTTACAGTCTGTGTATAATAATATAAATAAATTTATTTAATATAGATATTACAAATTTAATTTTTTGTTTAATCTGCGCCATAGTTTTTAATTAATGATTGGTAATACATTAAACAACTTCAATTTTAGAAAATTGTGATCTAAACCAGTGAAAGTTAAATGTAATTGCAATAAATGTTGTCAAAATTTTGTTGTGATCTTAAAAGAACTTCTGAAAATTGCTGAAGATTCTTTTAATAATGACTACATTGCTCACTTAACGTTAAAAAGTTTAAAATATGAAACCTCATAAAATGAAGGGAGAGAATTATGTAATTTAATTTTTATAAAGTTGTGACACTATAAATATAACAAATTATTATGCTACATTTAACAAACTTGTACCTTTTTACAGGTTAAAAAGAATCAAAAATCTGGAAAATCAACAGATTGTTTTCAATTTCATTAAATCTTCCAAAGGATAATTTTTCATTTGTTGTTAAACTAAACTTTGTTTTAATTGGACATTGTTCCAACAGCATTAATTTAAATATCAATCAATACAAAAGTTTTAAATTTCTACCTTTATTCACACACGAGAGAAAGTTGATGCATTATATGAAAAAACCAAGTTTCTGAATACAATTCTCGAGTTTCAACCTAGGCCAATGTTTGATTCAACGTTTCGATGGCAAGCTCTGTAGATTGACTGTGATGCCGGGGCCATTGCACCTGTACTTATACCCAGTCATGTGCTTCCCACCTCAGGGAGCTGTGCCGGTTACAATTGTCCAACTTCCTCATTTCCTTCAGGACCTTTCGGTTGGAAATTTTGGTGTTTTATTGTTGATCCCAAGCTTTGCTGAGCTGGAACCCATTATCCGTTTGTCTGGTTCAAGATTTTATTTATGTCAAAATCAATTTTGTGGCCAGTTATGAGACTATGTTTGACACCGGCGGATTTTGTTAGCTGTTTGAATCGGAAAAGCATTACAGTTAACCTGATGACTATGGCGGAACTTGCCATCGAAACGTTGTTGAATCAAACATTGGCCCAAATTGAAACCTGAGAATTGTATTTGGAACAGCCTTTGCTCTCTAATTATTTAGCCTTTCTTCTGAGTTAATTATATCAACATATTTATGACATACTGTCCTAATAATTATACAATACAATATTTACAGACAGTCAATTCCCTCATGAATAGAAAGTTTCCATTATGATACTTGTATACAAGAAGAAATATCTTTTAACAGATCTGTCATGGTACTGATCCACTGCACTAGCACCTACTGGGTGAAGTCTTTGAGGATGCTCTAAAACTTTGTTTTCAAGCTTCCTGGAATGACACAACATTTTAGATAATGAACAACATTGGTTCAGCTGTGTCTGATCCACCAGCACCCGGAAACATATTTCATGAAGAAATAACTAATGTATTAGAAGCTGCAATACCTTGGCATTTGAGCCCTGCCCATAATATTTTTGAAACATATTTAATTGTTAGGCAGTGAAGTGTGGTATTACTACAGCTGGCTTTCTGATTGTCAGTAGTGGTGTCCCACAAGACTTGGTCCTCTTCTGTTTATAATCCACACTTCAGACATATGATGCCTCTCAGATAACAGAAGACGTGATTAAATATGCAGAATACATCACAATTCTAATGAGAACATTAAGTCCACTAGTAAGAATGGCAAATGAGTCACTCAGTGCATAAAAGAAGTTGATCTGTGATAATGGCTTACTGCTTAATATCAAGAAAATACAAAGAATTATTTTCAAACTCATCCAATTCCCATGTAGTAGTTACACAATGTTACTTCAATAAAATTACTTTGAATCCATGTTGACTGCAAGGTAATATAGGGCTCACAATAAAATCCTCTAAAAAAAAAATGGCAGTTATAAATTATCTTGAGAAACCTGAGGAACTCGCTACTTCCAAAACATCTAAACATAGCATATTTGGCTCTATTCCACCACATTCACTATGTTGTGAGATTGTAGGAAAACTAAAGGAAGTTATGCAGTTCTCACCAAGGAAAAAATAAAAAGAGAACAATTCAACAGCTCTGTGGACTTGGTCCTGCAGATGACACTTCTACTAAATTAAGTTGTGGAACATGCTTTGATGTTTGTTATAAACTGTTCTCTGAAAATACAAGGTTTCCCATCAAAAAAGAAGGTAGACAAATCTTAAGTATTGTATATTCCTATAAATAATACTGCTATCTTCACAAGACATGATATAACATTTAAGGTAGTGCTTGTTGAATTGGTAAAATAAAATATGATCAAATCAGTTGTTTTCCTCAGTAGCCTTTTAATAGATAAAATGAGGAAACAGAAGTAAAAATAAATCTTTTTGACTAAATTCAATACTTTTATTATATCCCAATGTATTTTTAAATTTGTGTGAGAAATGAATTGATCACAGCTATATTAAATAAAACAATTCCCATGTACTGTACAATTGGCAGCAAGACAGAGATAGGTTATTAATTACTGGAGGAGGAGTAATATCCCTGAAATTTTTACCAATAAACAAACCTTGTGGTACCCACATCCTATTTCATCCCAATGTCTCCAAAATTTTGAAAAACTTCCACATGTCCTGCATAGCAATGCCAAACTTCAATTTCAGGCAAGTCAAACATATTCACTCTCTCATTTCCTTACCAATTATTTTAACTGTTATATATAAACTTTTGGCCAGTCTGACAGTGTTTAATACAACTTTGAAAATTATACACTAGTCTAAAGGTCCTTTCCATAATAATGTTTTTCTATCTGCACATTTCTTCCTCTTAATTTTCCTTGATTGTAAGTATACTAATATCAGTTGAATTAAGAATTTCCACTAACACATCCATACTCACACCTGTGTTTGGTGAAGCAGGATCATTAACAAGAAGCCTGTATCAAGATCATTAAATTTAACTGCCAATGCACAAATCAAGTTAAATCATTTGGAGTCTCACGATGTACCTCCCAACCACAAGAATATGCCTTGTGTGAGGAAGTAAAATTGTAAATTTTGTACACAAGTAATACTTATTTGCTGTAAGTAAAACTTTATGAAAGGAAACAGTTTTTAACTTAAGCTAGGTATATGTTTTTGCAGCTCAAAATTTGTAAGCATCTAAATTAGAACAATTAGTTCTTAAAAGGGGAATATTCTCAATCTTTTTATTTATTAGAATATAAATATAAAAGCTTACCTGACTCGCATCAGTCCATTACCTAGCAGAGGTAAATATAACTATAGAAAGACCTGAGATACAAGTTACCATTCAAAGCAGGTATGATTGTAATCATAGCATGCTTTGCTCAATTGTAAATCTGATAGCTAGCAAAACCAAACCATTCTCATAATACCCCACAAATTTTCTCAACACTATTAAGTTTGATTGCAATAAATTTTCTAAAGAAACTCATCAAGTATTTCATTTTTTAACTGTTAAGACGTTTCAAATTCACAATTTTATATCAGATATACCACAAGACAACTGTCCTCATTTTCATGAAATGTTTCCACAACTATCCCTACAGGAACCCTGAGACACGAGTTGTGTGGAAATCATGAAAGTAAAATGACATTCCAAAATTACAAGGAAAATACACAGGAATATATGAATGTCTCTGGATATCTGCTCTTCACAAGAGAGTAAAAATTTATTCGAGGGAAAAGGAAATCAGATCCTGTAAAATATTTTAAGAATAAAACTAATACCATAAAATTTACAATATTAGTATTTAGATAAGAATGTCTAGAGTCTAAAAAATATCCACATCATTTTCAACTATAGAGTTGTGAGAAGTCAACCCCAAGAATCATCTCCATTTTAAACAGGAAATTGAGATAAAAAACACATTTCATCACTCTTTCAATGACAAAACTTATCAACAGAAACTTCCCTGTCCCTAAGACAAAACCAGGCTAAAACAGAGTCACGAGGAACTCAATATAAATCCTAAAATGAATGTACGCAGATTGCACAGTACATATTTTGTGTAAACAATAAACAAATATTTATTAACACTTTATACATGACATTGCATGATACACATTAGACAATTATGTTGACTGTTTTTCAGTATCATACAATAGCCAAAGCTTCTCAAATAATTATAAATAAACACAAAACAAATTATCCAAAAGAGCACTACAGTTGGATCCATTTAAATAAGCATCAACAAAATTATTGGCTATCCGCCTTTTACAGTTTTTTCTGGTTATGTGGCCGCAACATATCACAAGGTAAAAAATTAAAACAAGTTGATGAAAACATATATATATATATATATATATATATATATATATTCAAGGCAAATTAAGTGATAAACATCGGGATTCAACAAAAAACTTTTTTAGTAAGGCTGAGGCCTCTGAAACTGGCGAGCCCCACCTCGGGGTTTACCTGTCGTCCCGTAGGCACCTTGCACGCCCACACCGTCGTACACGTACCCTCCAGAGTAATCGTAGCCGTCAAAAGAATTGAAACGTGCGGCGTAATCGGTGGGATGGCCGAAGTACGTTGGATAACTCGTGTAGGAAGCCCAAGCCGGATAATTTCTTGTGCCTCCACGACCCACTGCCTCAGGATTTATTCTCACTTTTTTAACGTCTACTTCCTTTCCGTTGATGACCTGCTTCGGAGTCTTCAACAGCTCGTACACAACATTTTTTGATTCAAAAGTTATGAAACAAAACCCCTTCCGCTGATTCTTTTCTTTGTCGAAAGGAGTTTGAACCTCAACTATAGCGCCGTATTGAGAAAAAAAGTTTTTAATGTCTGCATCCGAAATATCAGGAGTTATACCACCGACGAATATTTTACCATGTTGCGGTTTTTTTGAAACTTTCTTCGGATCAACTTTTCTTTTATTTATGTAATGATCACTCATAAGCAGTTCGTCGATGGTACTCGCGTCGGCGAACACAACGAAAGCGAAACCTCTTGATTGCCCGGTGTAGGGATCAACTTTAACGGTGACACTTTCGACCTCTCCGAATTTACTGAAATATTCCTTTATCTCTCGATCAGTTGTCTGTCGAGTCAAACCTCCCACGAACAATTTCCTGTCGTCGTCTTTCCCCGGTATTCCAGCCGTTCCGGCATTTTCTTGGCCGTTGACAGTTGCGGTGCCGAAATCGTATTGATAGTCCTGGTAATAATTCATAATGTCGTATGTTAAGTAATGTAATATAAACACGTTACAAGAATTTGACGACTATCGCCGACGGTTTATAAACAATTGGTAAACTATACTCAAGGACATTTGAAATGTGGGGTTACCAACATTTGCAGATACAGTTTGGTCGAAAAATACTATAATCAGATAATGCATTTGAATGGACGTGACTAAATTTTGACAATTCCCTGAAATGCGAATTTATTTAGATTTATAGTTCTTTTAACAACTTGTAAATATGGTTTACAATTTTATATTATTTTAAATTATTTGCGTTTATTTATCATGTGATTTTTAAAGCTTGTTAAATTGCAGTTAGATGTGTCTCATCGTTATAAGTTGTACAACTGACGTTCCAAGCGATGCTTGATATGAGCAAAACATTGTAAATAAATCTGAAAATGGCTCATGGAAAATATTGATTGGAAACAATTAACATTTAAAATATTTTATGCCAAGAAAATTTGGAAACGAAAATACTTAAAATATTCAACGAATTTGAGTTATGTTTAAATTTAAAACTATGAGTCCCGCTAATGCAAACATAGGCTGTTAATCATTAAAATGTTTTGGTAGATAATATTCGTAGAAAATAAAATACTTGATCCATATTTATAAATAAAACAAGAAACGACCACAGAATTGGTATGGAAACTTTCCATTAAAATACTGTCATGAAACACTTGAAATAATTATTTTACGACCATACTTATAAGAGAAATAAGTGAACCGTCTTCTACAGAGGCAACCGATATTTTTCAATAAATCACTTTAGCATGCGAAGATTCTACATGATAATTTTTTTATTACAGTCAGTTTAAAAGCAGCAACCGCTCATTAAACAATGTATGTATAGTACCAGCAAATTCGGGAAACTAATGCATTACTCTTGTTCATAATTTAAGTAAAAACTGTTACCTTTATTTAATTCACATAAAGTTTCATGTTTTGAAGCGAACCCATCTATGATTTTTACTGAATGTCGCTGGTCGTTTACGTGTAAAGTACAAAGTGCTGTTGCATTAACAATTCCTAATGACGAATTGTGGAACCGGTGATAAATTGAAGTCAGACGAAGACGTGCTTAATAAGTATCGTTTCTTAAAAGTTGAACAACGCTTTATGATGTCGAAGCTCAACGAATTACAACTCGATCTTCATGAACACAAGTATGTCTTCGAAATACCAAACTTACCTACATTTTCAAATGTCTACATTGTAAATTAAATGAATTTTAATTTCTTCCGTTCCAGAATCGTAACTGAAACATTAAAATACGTAGATTGTTCAAGAAAGTGTTTTAGAATGGTTGGTGGGATATTGTGTGAATTATTAGTAAATGATGTTTACCCTCTTATAGAAACTAGCAAATCTCAGGTATCCATTGGTTGATCGTATTTAATGCCGAAAAGCATGACGTTATTCTAATTAAAAATATCTATAATGCTAAAAAGTAATTTTATTGTGTGAAAAATTTAGCAAATCTCTGATAATGATCCTATGTTCTGGCCAAAAATAACATTTTTCCCGCATTTTATATTAAAATAGCGACGTATTTGTCTGCAGAAGAAAAAGTTTAGAACACTATTGATAATATGCATTTGTTGAAATTAACTACCTTGGTATGAAATAAGTTAACTCCCAAACTACTTCTCATTGTTATGCTTTCATATTTTTTTTGGTGGCATGTCTTTATCTAAATAATTATATATTTGTCCTCAGTAAGCATTGTATGATATTGTTTTATAGGTCTTTCATTGTCTTATGTTTTATTGAATTGCAAAGAGTGTGACGGTTATTGTAATCATCTTGATTGACACTACAGTTTTTCTGGGTGTAATATTACATAAACTGGAGTTATTAGTAGAATATTAAAAAAATCTTGCTTTTTCACCTTTGGTACAAATTGTTTTAAATTAATAAATTTTCTACCATTTGTTGTTGCTTACAATTTTTGTGTACTTGCCAGAATTTCTCGAAATTGTAATGTACTGTGGAAACTACAGTTTGATAATGTTTTACATCTAACTCAACAAAACTTGTTGAAGGTGTGTATGTATACTGTGTATCAACATTTCTCTCTCTCTCTCTCTCTCTCTCTCAATTTTATAAGAGAATGTGTTAGCTTCATGTGTTCCTTATAGAGTACTAACTTGTCTATAAATTAGTCAGAATTTTTAAATATCATCTTTCTTGTCTGTTAATTGTAATTGTTAATTGTTTATTTGTTTAAGTGCCAATGATTTAAACATCAAATGTTTACATTTTCTATTTTTCTGGGATGTGGTTAATATATGCTGCAAATATGGTTTTTTACCTTAAAACCTTTGTTATTTGGATTCTCTCAGAAGTACAGAATTGTTATTCCATTTACAATGATATAGAATTCACATTTAATGCCCAGCTAAACCATGCCTTCTTGCTGTTTTTTATCCTAATAATTTTATTATGTTCCCACATACAACTATATATATATATATATATATATATTATATAATTGCAATATTGGTATGGTAAGGAAAGAGAGATAGCTTGTGGCTTACCTGAAAGTAAAGTATGGTGTAGCCAAATGGAACCGAAGGTAGTCTTCCAATTTTCGGAGGCTCTCTGTGTTACACCATTCCGTGCACCGGCTGGCTGCGAACTCTGTCGGTGCATGGAATGGTGTATCACTCCTTTCTGAAGAAGGTGGCTGAGAACCTCAAAAATTTGAAGAACTACCTTTGGTTCCTGTTGGCTACACCGTACTTCACTTTCAGGTAAGCCATAAGCTAGCTCTCTTTCCTTTCCATGCCAATATCACAAATATTTTTGACAATGTCTTATCCTTACTAATATATATATATATATATATATATATATATATATATATGAGGAAGTAGTTCGCTCAGTAACTTAATTCGTAAAGCCTCTGCGTACAGAGCAGAAATCCGATTTCAATTCCCAGCCTGGCCAAATATTTTCCTTTTCTCTATACACACTGGACATATCCATTTGTATAGGAAACTGAGACAGGGTGGCCGTTTTAATCAAAAGTTGGTCCAGTCAGGTTGTACATAAATAAAAATTCAAATTTTTGTGGAACTGAGCCCCCTTAATGAGCATAGTAGGTCTGAACCAAATAAGTTAATTAATTTGACCTTGTCACATTTTTCCTTACATATCAATATATGATTCTTATTTATGCACAGCCTGACTCAATCAATATTATAGAAATACTCGGGGTGTAAACTTGTTAAATATTTTTCGTTGTGAAGTTAGTGCAGAATCTTTTATGAATTCCTCATAAGATTATGCATATCACAACTTCAAAACAGTTTTATCGAAGTGTTTCATTGTAATAATCAACTTTTTATTTATAGTTGCATGATGCCTGTGAAGAGTTGAACAAACAGATTGTTGAAAAAGAGAACGAGATTGTTGATTTCAAGAAGAAGTTCAAGATAATGCTGGAAGATGATATGCCAGATGAGGGAATGGAAAATAAATTGAAGAAATCAATAGGCAGTGTGTTAGTTGCAAATTAAATACAGGACTGTTAAATTAGTATCTGATTTGATCTTGATTTGCTTCCTTCTATTACACTTACTATGTTACACATGTTCATTGATTATGTTTGATTTATTTTTGTTTCATATTGGATACAGTTATCTCTATCTATATTAGTTTGGTGTATTTTTATGAAATTAGTAAACCTATTCAATGTTGAAAAGTGCTCCAATTTTAAAGAACAAATTATGATTTTTAAAAATTTCTTAAATTACTTGTTGTAATGACATTTTTATATGATTAAAAACATTATTTCAAGTATATGTGACTTGTATCTTCTTACCAATACCAATTGACATAAACCTAAACAATTTTACTGCAATACTAATAATATTGACATTTTAGAATTTAAGTTTAATAGCAATAATATCAGATATGATTCTTTGGGTATTCTGTACCCTATAGTAAAGTAGACAAATATTTTTTACTTTTTCTTATTTTGTGACAGGCAATGGGTTATTTTTGAACAATCCATATTTTGTCTGATTGATTATAAATTGTTGCAGGAGATATTTAGTATTAATATTTTGCTGAACTTTTTTTAACACATTTAATTCATTTAAATATTAAAATATAATTTGGCCTTTTAATAAAATTTCCCGTGTGTGTATCTATATGGTGATATATCTATATTTTTAGAATTATACTTGTATGTAATTTTCTAATACAATTCCACTACTTGTCTATTAATAAAAATGGATTTTCAGCATAACCTAATTGATGATAATTTGTTAACAGTGCTTTCAAATATTACTTAAATTACACTTGGATAACATTATTTTAAAAGGTAAAATTTTGGAGAAATTCATTGTATTCCAGCACATAGATTTAAATGAAGGCATAGGGTATCCTGCAGGTAAAAACTTTTGCTTTAATTTATTCTAATTTATTTCTTGTTTTATTCTTCATTATTTTCACATAAATTTTCTTTTCATACTGAATGCACTACTTTCACTTTTTTAGATGATTGGTGAAATGTGGATATCTAACAGTTGGAAACAAGGTTCGACCTATATGAGAAACTTCTGCAATTTCCATCCCTATTTTATTTTCTAGCTGGAAAGGAACTCTTGAATCTGCAACTTGAGAGCAGAAATCGAAGAGAGTGCTGTGAAAGAATCTTTACTAAGTCTGTACTCTTCCGCTTTGGATTTTTCTTTCCAAATTTCTACAAAAGGTACAAGGAACGAATTTTAGCTGTGCTTCATATTGCAGAATTCTTTTTTTTATATTAATAAAAATGAAAGAACTAATTATATATATATATATATTAGTAATGATATGACATTGACAAGTTTGGAGGTTGGGTGGGCGTCTGTAGGCAACCCTTGAGCAGGCGGGGAGTATAGTGGGGAGGATGGTTTTTACTTCAGGGTTGGATTGCAGTCCAGTATATGCTAGGAGTTGAATGGAGTTGATTTTGTAGTCCAGGGAAGTACGTTGTAGTGAGGGGTGGACTACTTTTTTGATTTTGGTCCAGAGTGGGTGTGGGTGTTTGTAGGTTTGATAGGGCACAGGTTATCTATTTTTGGTGGAGGTCGCTGGGGTAGTTTCTATTGATAAAGGCGTTGAGGATCCAGTTGGTGTAAGAGGCCAGACTATTCCAGGTGGAGTACATACATGCTCCCCTGAGGGCTAGACTGTATGGGAGGCAGCGTTTTGCATGGTGTGGGGGTGGCAACTTGTGAAGTGCAGATATTGGAGTGTGTTTTTGGGGTTTATGTGGACAGATGTGTTGATCGTGGCAGAACTCAGGTGTACCTCAACGTCTAGGAAAGTGAATTTGGTTGGGGAGTGTTCCAAGTGAACTTTATGGGGTGTTTGGAGTTCAGGGTGTGGAGAAATTCGGATAGGGAGTCTGGTCCGTGGGTCCATTAGCATGAAGATGTCACCTATGAACCTGAACCAGGCCAGGGGTTTTAATGGGGAGGAATTTAGGTGGGCCTGTTCTAGGTGTCCCATGAACAGGTTGGCGTAGGAGGGGGCCATCCGGGTGCCCATAGCTGTGCCACTTATTTGATGGTAGATGTTGTCTTGGAAGGAAAAGTAATTTCTGGTGAGGACGAACTGTGTGAGGGAAACCAGAAAGTTGATGGTGGGGAAAGAATTTTGTGGCCTGCGGGACAAGAAGTATTCAAGTGCCGCTACGCCATTGGCATGGGGAATATCGGTGTAGAGTGAGACAACATATATAGTGAGCAAAAGGGTATCAGGTAGAAGAGGTTTTGGGAGTTCATGGAGACGGCGGAGGAAGGGGTTGGTGTCTTGAATGAATGAGGGTAGTTTTTCTACTATTGGTTGGAGGGACTTATCCACCAATGCAGAAATCCTCTCAGTATGGGAGTTGTAGCCAGCAACTATTGGGCGGCCTGGTATACCAGGTTTGTGGATTTTGGGGAGCAGGTAGAAGGTGGGTGTTCTGGGGTTTTTTGGGGTGAGGAGTTTAATGGATGCTGATGACAATTTTTGGAGTTTTCCATGTGAATGGACAAATTTGTCTATTTCTAAAGTGATGGCTGGATTGGGGTCGGTGGGTACAGGCTTGTACGTTCTGTCATCTCCCAGCTGGCGAAGTGCCTCAGCTGTGTACTTCTCCGGTAGAGCCCTTGTCAGCCGGGAGAATGACAATTTCATTATCATTTTTGAGGGTAGGTGCTGGTTACGGTGTATATATATATATATATATATATATATATATATATATATATATATATATATATATAGTGTTAGTGCTATATAAATGGATTAAAAACACAAGTCTGTTAATAATGCAGAGACTTTTTATTATAAAATAAAATTTAACAATGTTTGCAACAATACAAGAAAGATGATACTCTTTTTTTTTTTAGCGATAAGATTTTTTTTGCTGCCGCGTATAACATCTGTGATGTTGCCAACATGATTGTCATTCCACTACACACACACACACATATATATAATATTCAGCAAGGCGGGAATCAAACCCAAATACTTTTGTATGCAAAAGCTCTACCAAAGGTACTACTCTGCCTTTACCCAGTTCTAATGAATATAGCTAGTTTTATTAGGTGTAGAGGGTGGAATGGATAGACCAGGGGGAGTGAAGAGTTTGGAGTATCCATTAAGGAATAATTACAAATGTTAAGGATATTAATTATTAAGTAAAGTCACATTTGATAATTGAGTAGTGAGGAAAGATAGAAATATAGGACAAAGGTTGGGAACAAAAAATTTGAAGAACCTCCTGTCCTGTGTGGCAACACTGAACTTCAATATCACGTAAGCTACCACCTATCTTTCATTACTTTCCATACAAATTATCCTAATTATTTTGAAAATGTAACATCCTGACTCACATTTATAAGTAACACTGAAGCAAAATGTGACAAGGTCAAATCAAATAATACATTTAGATAGGATACAGAGAGAATGAAGTCAACTTAACTGAAATCCATAGCACACAGGTTTAAGGGAAGTCTACTACAACCTTGTCTCTCTCTCTCATCCATATGTGTTTATTAATTTGACCATGTCACATTTTCCTTATATATATATATATATATATATATATATATATATATATATATATATAGTTTGATATGGTTTGTAAGCACTTGAAAGCAATTACCTAGTATATTTATAGAATTAATGAATCTCTTCTTTTTCAACACTGTATTCTAACATCTTTGTTTGTGTGATAAGGCTATCAGCTGTGCATGTGTCAGTCTTATCAATAAAGGTGTGTGCTTGTTTCTAGCTATTGTGCAGTTCTCTAAAGGATATAGGAAAGCCCAGCATTTTCATATTCAAGAGGAAAGTTTAATATAAATGACATTTATTAGAAAATGATTGTCAGCGACACGGTTAAAATGTGTAAGTATAAAATTTTACATACTTTTTCTTCAAAGTAGTCAGTGTATGTAGGTCAAGCTTAATTAAATAAACTTTTTTTTTTTGTGAATTAGGTGTCTGTTTTTTCTTATATTCTAAAATTTCTTTTTTTATGGATCCTTTAGTGAATGTCAAATATTTCCAAAAATTCACCAGTAGCATGTAGAATGGTTTTTAGTACAATTCTGAACTTATAGTTTTCTAACAATCTAATTGTATGTTATTTCTGCAAATTAATTTGGTTAAGAAAATTAATGGTGTTAGCTGTGCTGGAAATTAATAGATCATAGCAATTTGTGACATAACATTAATGAGTTGCAATCTGCTCTTTGTGGTCAGAGAATTACTTTGGAAGAAATTTTACATGCACTGTTAATTTTTCTTGTACTTTGCCATCCTCAACGTCAAAATTTCAGGATTTACCCTTAGGTTAGTCAGTCTCGAGTTCTAAAAAAAATCAACCTGCAGACAGAGTTGTTCTTAATCTATCTAAGCATGCTCAGACAGCATTGTTGGGTTAAGTTCATATACTGATGTTGTGTGCGCCTTTTTTGTGATTGAAGTGACTAATGATCTATTTTGTCTGGACCTTGTCAAGAGCTTGGGATGGCCTGACCCACCGCTGGGCATGTCAGTAGACAAAAAAATGTCCTCATGATAGTTTGCTTTATTTGTATTCGCTTTAGCCATCAACTGTTGTATGTCTGTTCACAGTTTGTCGTCTCTAGCCCCCAAAGGCCCATTATTTGACCTTTGTGTTAATAATATGTTCCCTTCTAACTGTGCTGATCTCAAAAAGTTAATTCTGACATACAGCTTAATAAAAAAGAAAACATATCTTTACAATTCCATAATAGAATGCTGACTTTATAGTGCATTATAATTGTTTATATGGACTTTTAAAATGAGGTATCCTTGTGTAGACACTTACAGAAGGATGTTAGCCTCCAACTATATCTCTTGCCTTTAGCTACCAATTATATATATTCATCAATAGAAACTATCCCAAAGACTTCCTCCTAAAACCTGCTCCAAAACAGATAACCTGTGCCTTTTCAAATTTCCAAACACCCACCCCCATTCTGGACCAAAACAAGAAAAGTAGCCCATCTCTCACAACGACTTACTACTCTGGACAAAAAAAAATCAATTCCATTCTCCGCTTAGCCTACACTGGACTGCAATCCAACCCTGACCTAAAAACCATCCTCTCCACAATACTCCTCACCTGCTCAAGGGTTGCCTTCAGACACCAACCCAACAGGAACAGATGCCATGTCTGCCCTATCCTACAGCCAACAACAATCTTCCAAATTCATACAAAGACATACAAAATCTAAGAAAACATCACCTGCCTCTCCTCCCACATAATCTACCAAGTGAACTGTAGACTATTCCCTGCATTTTATATAGGTCAAACGAAAAGACCTCTCCCTGAATTAATACCCATCCACCGCAGCACCGTAAAACTTTCCAAAATTCAATTCCCAGTAACTACTCATGCCCAAAGCCACAACACAAACAGTTTAGACCAATGCTTTACTCTCACCATCCTTAAAGCCCTATCTGTGGGAACTCTCCTTCCAGCATATCGGACAGTCCAGGCAAAGCTCTTGACTCAATATTCTTTAAATAGTGCCACCTTACTTGCACAAGTGCATGTGAGTATGTATGCTTATGCATGTGTGTGTGAATGTATGTACATATTTGTACGTGTATACATAATGTATGAATGATTGCCATGAAAACCTTTCTATGCAATTACCTGCTTTGGAGCCACGGAACCAAAGGAAGTTCTTCAAATTTTCGGAGGCTCTTAGCCTTCTTCTTCAGGATGGAGTGTTACACCATTCTGTGCACCATCTGGCTTAGGACAATATCATATCCTTACTAATATATATAATTGCAATATTGGTATGGAAAGGACAGAGAGATAGGTCGTGGCTTACCTGACAGTGAAGTGCGATGTCGCCATAAGCAACTGAAGGTTGTTCTTCAAATTTTTGGAGGCTCTCAGCATCCTTCTTCAGGAAGGAGTGTTTCACCATTCCATGCACCGGCTGGCTGCGAACTCTGTCGGTGCATGGAATGGTGTAACACTCCTTCCTGAAGAAGGACATTGAGAGCCTCCGAAAATTTGATGAACAACCTTCGGTTCTCTATGGCTACACTTTCAAGTAAGCCACTACCTATCTCTTTTTCCTTTCTTTACCAATATCGCAATTATATATATAAAACATTGTAATACTTACTGATCAAAAACTTAAAATTTTCAAGATACTAAGGTTTCTTAATATGTAATGATTGGATTGATAAATTTATGTGACAACACAGAATTCTAATAAATACAATATTTAATAGACTTGTTCTATAAAATCATCAAAAGTTTGTCATAAATTTTTCCAGGACTAATTTTGAAATTTGATATCTTGGGCACTTTTGTGGGCCTCAAAATAGTAGTGGAATTAAATTTTCTTTTTTCTTAGTATAATTGAAATTCAACTCAACGAAGCATGGAAACATAAAGAATATTTCAAATTGAATTTAACAAAGTATTGAAATTTATTGAGTATTTTTAATTTAATGTAATGGAAGTTAACTACAAAAATATGCAATAATTTACAATGGATTTCTTATCAATTCTTTACAGAAACTTTACATATCATTCTGTGGATATTACTAAAATCACAACACGATTAAAACTTTCTTCTTTATAACCAACCAAATATTTAATATCCCTACTTTTTTTAACGGCCATAATGAGTAAATCGTTGCACACTTTGATGCACTATACTCACATCACTTCAGCATTACCTCCAAATCTTCTGTGTGCTCCAGACAATCACGCCCTTCAGGATCCAGCCTACTGACCACAAGATGTTTCGGTGTGGTCACCAGTCACTATCAGCACCTGGCAGCTATATGTTTTGCCCGAGGACACTAGTTCCAAAACTGCATCAACCAATAGTTTTGGAAGACCCCAACTATTGTCTCCTAACTTCTACAAAGACACACGCCTTACTATTGTGTCTTGAGTGCCATGTATACCACACTGTGGCTTATAATTCTGGGCACGAGGCCAACAGCTTGGACACATCCC
The DNA here is from genome assembly GCA_037074705.1 of Zhengitettix transpicula. Lineage (NCBI taxonomy): Eukaryota > Metazoa > Arthropoda > Insecta > Orthoptera > Tetrigidae > Zhengitettix > Zhengitettix transpicula. The sequence goes on along the minus strand of CM073595.1, from coordinate 80,664,636 downwards.
TATGGTTTCAAATATGCTGATAAATTGAACTTTAACTTTCATATTGAGCGAGGGGATGAACAATTATAAGTTAATCAAGGTTGGCTATGTGTATGTGATTTCTCCAATATTGATTCCTATGTGAACACTTTTCTCCTAATTGTTTGCATGCATAAACATTTTATTGTTGACGTAATTAAATAACCAGAAACAGTCTCCAAGTTTTTAATTTTATTCAATAATCCGTTGGAAGCGTTCAACTTGTCATAATCATCCTATATGAACAATAATATATAAACATATATAACATATAAAAACATCAAGTTGAAAATACATTGCAGAATAGCACCTATGTCACTATAAGTCACAGGAGCGGGGGTGGAAATTTTTAAACATGCTAAATCGGCTGATATTTGTGTTGAATAAATATTTTCAATTATGTTGATAATGTTTCACCCGATATTTTTTGTGTATAATTTCAACCTGTTTCATAATGGAAGGGGACGGAGGTGGAGGGACGGTACATAAAAATAACACGAAAGTAACCGACATTGATTCAGAAGTTGTGCATGTCTCTGAGTTTTATTATGACGTTCAAATTGTCGATTAACTCGTGGGGGCAGGGATTGAAGGGAATGGAAATTTTCAAACATGCAAAATCGTACGATTTTTGCGTTGAAGATTTTGTGGTCAATGAGATTAAGAGTGTATCTCGCGATGTTGTTCGTGTATTATTTCAACCCTGTTCAACATCGTTGGGATGCATCCTTAGGGGTGAGGATGGAGGATCGTTTCATTAAAATATAGTAAAAACCTAGTATTGGATAAACACCCCAATCACCTATATTTTTCACACTTCTTTTAGTAGCACGAGTATTTTTGTGTCTTTTTTCACTCTCTTAACGTACTTGGAATAGGATACGGAGACTCTTTTTGGCTCTCTTAACGTAAAGGAACTATTGTTGTCTTTCTCAAATGAATATTTTTGATTCTGTTAGCATTCCGGGAGTATTTTTAAGTCTCTTACGGAACCAAAAGTAATTTTGACTTATTTCTTACTCTCTTAAAGTATGGAAAATATTTTTGGTTCTTTTAAGGTACTGGGAGCATTTTTTACTCTCAATGGTACCAGAAGTATTTTTTATATTCTTGAGTTGGATGAAGAAAATTTAACTCGCTTAGGGTACCGTGGGTATAATGAACTCTCTTATTGTAGTGCTTGCATTTTTGACTGTATTTTGGTATCACGTATATTGTTTGAAGAATATGTTTCATAATATTTGGTATAGGGAGTTTTTGTGCTTCTCTAAAGACACCGGGAGGGGGGGGGTATTTGATGATGAAATTAGCATTTCCTCTGCATGGGTAAGATAAATTAATTATTGGAATTACATACTTTTATATATATATATATATATATATATTCTTCATCTTCTGATAAATAAAATTGACGGTTTGTGTTTATGTACATATGTTCCGCATAGAAATCTACACCCAAGGAGCAAAATTGACCAAATTTTGAACACTTGTTCCTTTCAAACCGGAGACCAACACTGTGAGGGTAAGACAGATTACGAAATTTTCAAACATGGTAAGACAGTCGTCGAATAAATATTTTTCAGGGTCAGTGAGATTGTCACGCGAAAAAAAACAACGAGATTGGAGTTGAAACCGGGGTTATTGGTGTCGTGTTTAATTATGACACGAAAGTGAAAGGGTAAAACAATGTTCTGCATAAAATCTTAAACTTGTGCAGCGAATTCTACAAAATTTTGTACCAACGTTACTTTTGATACGAAAAAACACTGAATCGGTAAAACACCCCTATCGACAATATGGGCGGGGGTGGTATTTTCAGGACATTATAAATTACAGGGAGTATTTTGACTCTTTAATTACCTTGGAACTTATTCAGATACCAGGAGTATTTTAGGTTACCGGCAATATTTATCAGGTTCTTACTTTACGGAAATAAATTTTGACACACACATAAGGTATCAAAAATAATTTTGTCATTATGCTAAAGGGAATGTGTCTGATTAACGTCATGTAATTAATTATTTTTTTACTTACATAAGATACGGGGAATATTTTTGACACTTTTAGAGTAGCGGGAGTATTTGTGTGTCTCTTAAGAGTACCGGGATTATTCTTCACTGTTTTAAGGTATTGGAAGTATTTTTGACTCCCTTAAGGTACCGGGAGTATTTTTTACTCTATTAGGGTTCTGGGACTCTCGTAATGGAAGTATTTTTGTCCTTCTTAAAGTACCGTGAGTATTTTTGATTCTGTTAACCTACCGGGAGTGTTTTTAACTTGGTGCAACATTGTTGCTGTGGAACATTGGCAGTCTCGCCTATCTCACATTTCTCATGTCGCAAGGAATCGGGAAATAAAAATTCCACAAAGTATTCAGACATTTTTCGGCTTTCACTAATAACTTTCCATCTCAAAGTTCGTGACCAAAGAATGTGAGCTGATCCGTGAATAATGAATACCTGCGATGCTGTACTCGTCATTTTCACTGTTTTTAACAACTTAAATTTTTCTAGTATATAGATATTAGTATTTTTCATAAATATTTTAATATGGTTTGGAAATAATGAACTATTTACTAGACGTGTTTTGAATTGAAATACAATTTTAAATAGCATAGTCCAATTTAAGAAAATGTTCGACCTCGACAGCCGGCATGTTTTGTTTGGCATTACTATTAATGAAGACATTTCTTTTGTTTTTCGCAGGGGTACTGTTGGTTTGTTTGCAGGTAGTTTTGAAGTCTGTCGCCTCACTTAATGAAGCCAACATATGTACGCTGTGTCGTTGCTCGACCCAGGAGGACGAGATCACTGGGATTCCACAATCTCTCATCGATTGCTCATTTATGGACTTTGTCACCGTCCTTGAGAACGTGAACCTCCCCCTATTTTCCTTGAGTTTAAATTTGAACCACAACAATTTATCTATAATATCGAAGGAATTGTTCTCGGAATGGAACCCATTGAAAATGCTCACTATATCATACAATAACTTAAGAGAACTTTCAGAAAGAGCCTTCGATAACTTTAACGACCTTAATTATTTGGATCTGAGCCACAACAATCTAACGGTTTTACCCGAACATCTTTTCGACGTTCAGGTAATGTGAATTATATGTACGGTACAAACGAAAATTTATAATTTTATTATATTGAATGTGTAACGTGGTATTTTATTATATGCTGAGGGAACAATAATAGTAAACAAAAATCGTGAAAACTGTTTCCCAACCTACTTTTAATGTCTCAAATATCACGTATTTATTCATCTTGGATCGCTGGCCTGACTTAGCAAGTTGCAGCTATGTTTTGTCATTATAATCATAACTTTATTGGTTACTCAAAATTAGTAGAACAATATGGAATAGTGCTAGATAAGATTAAAGTTAAAAATTCAGACTGAGGACCAATTAGACTACCTGTTCCGCTGGTTTTATTTTATTCTCATTTCAAATGTATTAGAAATGGACTCTATGCCCGTGGGTTCCCTCATAATTTAGCCTGATTTTTAGAGGCGTGTGGCTTTTCTGTCGGTGGGATACAACCATTTTGTCAAGTGAATTTATTTTTCAGTCTTAAAAAAGTGCTACGGCTATCGATATTTTTAATTTGTTTTTGACCTTTATCGACTCTGAATATCGTGATCAGTATTTACACTGCATCAATCTACTATTCTCCGATTATTGAGAACGAATTTTCTTTAATCCTCCACAAACACGGATGTTCATCAACGGCGGGCGTGAGCTGTGATTCAGTCTTTATACGTCAGTAAAAATAAATTAAACCGTCGATTTTTTCCCTGCAATATAATGAACTGTGTGTAATTTTTAAGTTGAGATATATTTACTCTGAAGAGTAGCTGAAAACAATCGTAAGTACTGTATGAGTGCATCAAACTTTGATTTTTGGTCAGATTAATATCAGTTAGTTGTTAATGTGTGGAGCCGTATATTTATTTCCGCTTTTTTCCCATTATCTTGGTTTCCTGTCTAATGTTGATTTCTGACGAATTTATTGCATTTTCCCCACTATCTCGGTTTAACAACAATACCCGAGTAACAGGTGTAGCTTGTATTATGTAAGCAATTACTCTTCCAATAAATTATTTCTTGGTGGTATTCGCAGGTGCGGTTGGAACGCTTGGATCTATGTTATAACAATATAACAGAAATACCTGAAGAGTTGTTTAAGCATAGTTTACAGCTGCGTGTCTTAAGCCTGAGCCACAACAAATTCTTCGGATCGACGATAAGCAACAATCATTTGAGAAGTGCTTTTAAGAACGGCTTACGAACTTTATATCTGAACGACATCGGTTTGAGAGTTGTTCCGTCAGATCTGTTCAACGCAGCGACGGCAATGACGGAACTGTTCTTGGACGACAACCCTCTGACTGTCGTTCCCGAACTGTTCGTTCCTTCTCTGGTGAAGTTTTCACTGTCGGGAAGTCACGTCAGCAAAGTGGCTGCCGGAGCGTTCCTGTTCACACCCAACCTGAGGCAGATGCACATGGACGATTCCCTGTTCTTGACAGAGGTGCACGAAAACGCCTTCGACGGTCTTCCAGGTCTGAACACACTTTCTCTCCGTCGCTGTTCACGACTTAGTCACTTGGCTGCGGTTCTCCCTCCTTCCTTGCTAGAACTCAGCGTGGCCTGGTCAGGCTTCAGAACTCTGCAGCCGTCGGTCTTCAAACACCTCAACGAAAATGGAAGCCTCGATCTTCGCGGCAATCTCTGGAACTGCGATTGCCATTTATCCTGGCTCCACGACTTTAGACAGGCACAGAATGTACAATTTGGAGTCAGGTACGTAACTCGTGTATCACAATTTGTCTCGTAATTATTATATTATCTGATGCGAAACTTTCGTTGTATGCCTCCATTTACTTATTCTGATTTTCAATGACAATGACGCCAATTATTTGCACTACGACCACCTAAAATTGATATAAATCTGTTATATTTTTACCATATTATTTAATATAATTATTTTTCGTTTTATTAAAAAATATTACTTTTTTAATGATAAGAATGATAATTTTTTATTTGAACAAAGTAAATTAAAAATGAGATGACGAGAAAATTTGCGTGCGAGTGTGTGAGAGCGAAGATACTAATACGAAATCCGTATGCCAGTGTGCCTAACCGTTGTGTGGGACACTCACTCGTTTACCAGTCAACGGCTAAAGGATACTCTATCGATTTATATTTCCGTTTGATTTGCAGCGTCACAACAAATTTCTTAACGCACTCACAGCTTACTCTTCAACTTTCCAGAGTGCGTAAATAAGTTTAACTTCAGATATAAAATGTTTCGTTAAAATATGAGGAAATGACTGTGATGTTTTCCGAATATTATTGCGTTTTAATAGTCGTGAGAGATTCAGTCACGTTAGTAAAATAAGTCCAACTATTACATCAAAGTCTATGATAGTCTACTGTGGGCCACGTGACGTGAAACCTAGCGATGCAACAAGAGATCTATAGAATCTTAAATTGTCATCTGCAGTTATTCGTCAAAATCTTCTACGGATACAACTTTTCAAACGGCTAATGTCATAAACAGATACTATGTTTTTCTTTTGAACCTCGAACGAATTTCTCGTTTTATCGAAATTAGTAAACCGTGTAGTCGGTAGTGACAAGAATTATTTAGACATATCAGAACTGACGTACAAGAATGTAACGATTTACGAAAATTAGAATTGTCAATTTGTTGTTATATTATTGTACAAATGTCATATTTAATGACTGTAATATGATTGGGCGGGGTTTCATAAATAAAAAGGATTCAAATAATTTAGTACAATAATTTAAAAATATCGACCCTCTTTCTCAGGATTCTTTTGAATTATGTGGGGTAAATCACAACATGTCAATTGCATTATTTGATCTAAATAAACGGAATAAAATGAGAAACCTGGCATTACGATACTTTAAATATAAATATATATTAACTATAGCGTGTCGGCGGTTAGAACTGGTGTGGTGGAGGCGTCGCATCGTCCGATGGATGCTGCGATCCCTAAAATCTGCTCAGGGTCGTTTGCTGTTCTTTTTTGTCCTCAATGCCGTGGCTGGTTACTGACTGCCAGATTTCGACTCTCTAAATCCCCAAATTCCTCCTCCAGATGTTTCTCATTTTGTATGCCCGTCAGGTAAATATATGCTTCGGGCCTAATAAAGTTGGTGTTCCTTGTAGCTGTCTGCCCTTTTTGTAGTTTGCAGGTTCTTTGAACCCGAAAGGGACTGAGACCACCCTCCGATTCTCACAGCTGATTAAACAACGCTTCCGCCCCAAGTAACGCGCGTTTACAGAAATGTTCATTACATGACATTCATATTAATCGGGTAACATTGAAATCACAACCAGACCTGGTGTGCCTAATATTTAAAGAAATTTCAAAACACAAAGTTATGTATCGCATTTTTGTTTCGGCAGACGACCTGTGTCATGATAAGAGGACGTGCACTAACTATTGCTGCATTTTCTGATTGGGGTTTATGTGTAATCTCTGTTTCTAATAGTGTATCATTTCTGTACTCGGCTATGTGTGAACAAAAGGAAAGGTATGTTTGAGGCATCTCATCGAGGACTCCAACGGATACTCTTGTAGGACACGGGAAACTTAACTGTATGCTGATTTATGACTCGTATCACACCCTTATTGTAATTAATCGTAAAATCGTCACTGTCATCATCCAGAAATTTCTCGACCAAATAATTGAAACACGATTTTTAATTTTCATCATAATCTGATTATATTAATATATTTATTCAAACGTCGTGGTTTTGCGTAACATAACAAATTACGTTTGAATAATTGCAATCTGTATTCGACGAGAAACACTGTTCAACGACATTTTGTTTAGTTTTCGAAAGAGATACCTGGTTTTAAAAACTTAAGATCCAGATGAGAGTTTAATATCTGAAACGGCGATCTTTTATCTTGTTCTGAAAATCAGGCCATGTAACGTACCTTTGTCGTGTGTGGTCTCAGGTGCTTCCTTCCTCCGCGTCTGCGAGGACATCTCCTGCGTGACACGGAGACCGCGGATCTGAGCTGCAGTTCGGACACGAGGCACAGGGGCGTGCAGATCGCCGTCAGCGTCCTCGCGACGGCCGCGGTCGTGGTCGTCATATCGCTGGTCAGCGTGCTGGGGTGCAGGAAGTACGGAGAATCGCTGACGTCGTTGTGGCGACCTCGGACTCCCGTGAGACACTACGCCAGGGTCCACGACTCCAACATGTAGCGTCAATACAGCAAAAATAAATTCTCTGTAATTGTTTTTCAATAAATAAGTCTGAAATACTGCCTTTACATTTTAGTGTGATGATATCCAATGACTAAGTCGAAGAATTTGGTTGTTTCGGGATTGAAGTTACAAAGGAAGGTTACGGCAAAATTACACCACAAGTTTATTAATTTCGAAATATATAGTTAGGGATACGGTAAACGTTTAAAGTAATTTCTTCATGTTTAAACGGTTTCACTTCATTTTTCAGCTTTTTTACTCTTTCCTACAACAAAGAAAATGGAATACCCGAAGAAACGTCCTATACAGCCTGAAGAAATTTTCTAATTTTTTAAAGAACTAATGTTAATTCGTTTCTTGACGTGGTATTTATTGAACTTTGAACTGTCCATGGTCGAGTGTTTGACACACTGTCAACCTACCGTGAAGTAGTCAAAACCTGGAATCACGTTTCTATTTGTCTTTCTTACTTACAGCTGTCTCAGAAAAGGAAAGGTTCCCACAATTCCCCAAACGAAATAGAGAAGTTGCTACAGAACAGTGATGGCAAAAAATTTAATTCAGATACATATACACTTTATTCTTGGCTGGCAATAAAATATCGAAATTTAATTTTTCTGTATATACACTGTACTATTTCTCGCCAACCATCATCTGAGTCATTTATGAAAAATTACACGAATGTAAAAGTTAACCAATCTACCAATTTTATCACAAGTAACTTAAACTATTGTATGTGTACTAGAATGGCCGATTGAAACAGATGACAATTTCTCACACAAACAACGTTTCTGCCCTCCGAATCAGGGAAGTCAGGTGAGAGAACAAATAATCTTAGATACAACTCAATTTAACAGTATTACAATGTATATTTAAAAGTAGGATTATGAAGCTTTAATACAAAACATTTCTGAATGTAAGGGTATCTGGGTGTTATTTCAAACATTTTTATATTCTTCCAATAATAATGTACGTTTAAAAACAAAAATTTATTCGGCTGTCACTGATTACAGAGGGGAGATTAGTTCCTTATTGCGGATCTCGAGTGGTTTGTACTGGAACTACTTAAGAATAAAATGATTTGGAAACGTCCTAAGTTATTCAATAAACATTATCGATATTCAGTCTACCCATTCTTCTACCAACAAACGTAAACTTGTCTACTTAATTATACATATCTACTGTAATATATCGATAATTACTGTAGGTCAAAATAGAAATAGGAGCCGTACCGACGAATCTTTACGAGAGGAAGTCGCTATAACCCAATAAATCTATCGTAAGTTATATCGAGTATGCCTTTTTTACTCTTTAACTTGTACATATGTCTAATCGTGTCAGTTTTGTCTAATTGACTCAGTACAGTTGAACTTATTGTTATTATTTTAATAAGTGGTGTCATAAGTCTTGCCTACCATTGTAACGATTCCTTATGTAAGAAGAGTTCATTCGTTTAATATAGATTGGATTGATAAGCAAATGTAATCGATGACTGGCGAGGCGAGAGACATCTGGGAGACAGTCTTTAACTTTAGGACATTGACTTGTCCTAGAGTGACACCTACACACTAGTCAGCAAGTTATTTCATCATTTATACGAACCAAGTTTTATTGAACTCGTCACGATTTATTATTTCTGTTAAACTATGCACGATAGCAATACAGACACCTCCCTTCCACTGTACTTAAAATACATTTTTTGTATATGTTGATATTATAGGAAAGTCTGAACGGAATTTATCAACTATATTTAAGTCATTTTTCAATAATAGAATAATGTAGCGAGTCATGAACCCTGTTGCAACTTCGATTTTATAAAGCAATAACGACTGGTATTTCTTAAGGTCTCTAAAGTCGAAGACAACTATATCTCATGATTTCTCTGATAACTAATGTCGCACAATAATATAACGAAAACTATAAATTTTGTTAAACGGAATAACTTTGATAAAATGCATCTGTAGGTTCGATTATCACAAGTGCGACACCCGTAACAACTTGAACGTCTATAAAGTTTTACTGCGATGAGAAACATTTTCAACCATCTTCCACTCACAACTTTGTACAAAATAGTTCTTTCGTATATGTGTGACAAATTAGTAAAGCTTGTTTTGAATGTATCACTACCAAGAAAAAGAAATGTTATTCGATATTACGATGACTGTAGAGAAAAATGTTTCGATATTAGACTTCACAGTGAAAACCTTAGAAAGGCGGTATCGGTGGAAATAGTTTCGTGGCTGACGAACACTCGTTACTCTACTAGAGAAACCAATGGAACACGCGTATTTTAATACTGAAAATTAATTACTAATAAAATGTAATAAACCTAAAATTCGAGTTACTTTACCTACAGGATACGGACAGGCCTGCGACGGTAGAAGAATGGCTGTATCGGTCTGGATCCCAAACGTGAGAATTATGGAAAGAAATTTCCAAAACGGCAGTGGCCAGCACCACAAGGTAGTAGACCGATGAAAAAGCGATTGGTGGGAAGAAAAGGAACACGCGGCTTCACAAAAACAGAAGGTGGAGGCAAAGTTAACAAGGGAGGGCTGATCAGAGTGGAGGAAACGATTTTCATTAGCACTTTAAACAGAAGTAGCCTTGCACCTAAACTTGTAATCGGAAGTGAAATGAGATGAGAATTTGAAACAGAAGTTAAATAGAACTGGTGAAAGGACTTACATTTTCCTAAGATATATAGCTGATCCTGAAAATGCTCATTTCGACGCCATGAGCCTGACCCTTCGAATTAGTTAACTATTCTCCACGACGCCATTTACCTGTTTCGCACTAGAAACGCGAATGCAGAGCATTCATTCTATGTATTAAAAAGTCTAGGACGTTCTTTCCTACACGGCCCAAATTTTGAACCTGAGATTAGAAATATTATGTTTTGTAAAATAAATAATCAATTATAATATTATATATCTTATATACACAGTTTTTCAAAATATTTCATACCTAATATTTTCAAATAAATTCACTTTAAAATAAATGTCTCCTCTTATTTTATATAATACTAGCTAGGTGCCCGGCGTTGCCCGAAATGTCATTTATCCATAACCCCCGATTTTTTCGTTATTTTTATGTAACGCAACTCCACCGCCACCACTAAGATAAGCTCCCTCCCAATACCGAACGAAGATGAAATTATACACGGAGAACATGTAGAGAAATTATATGAATCTCACTGATCCCGAAATATTTTTATTCGACGCAAAAAACGTACGGTTAACATGTTTTAAAATTTCATCGCCCGCCCAACCCCTCCAGCCTTAGTCCACCTCCGCCCAACCTCCCCAACCCATCCATCCCCGCGCGTTGCCCAGATTTTCATAAATAAACGCAGCGACATACATAAACACGATTTGACTCAAATCTCTGTGGTTTTAACGTTATTTCCTTGTAACTCTCCCCACCACCACCCCTAAGAGTGCTCCCCCCTCATACCGCAAGGGTTTAAAATTTTGCACAGATAACGGGTAGAAATACTATAAATCAAATTAACCCTGAAAAATATTTATTCCACGCAAGTATCGATATATTGAATATTTCCACCTCCACCCCTTGGTGTTAAATGGCCAATTAAATGTCATAATTAAACTTACCGACATCCATTACCCTGAATTTGACTCCAATCTCGGTTGTATTCGCGTTATTTTCATCTAACTCCCGTTCACCCCACCCCTAAGGGTGCTACATTCCCATTTTAAAGGGGTTGAAATTATACTCATATAATATCGGTAGAAACACTATCAATCTCTTTGACTCCTAAAAATATTTATCCGCCTAAAATATCTGCTGTTTTAGAATGTTTTAATGTTTCCACCCCCGCTCCTGGTAGACGCTTCTCACCCCAACAGTGTTTGTTTCCTGGTCGCAAAGAACACGTGTATGAAATTTGCTCCACCGGTGTAGATTTGTATAAGGAACATACAAATATATATACATACGTACATACAAACAAACACTCTGTTTTCTTTATAAGATAAAATCAACTTACCCCAAATAAAATCGTTGCACCACCATAGAATATCGCAACGGAAAAGACTAAATACATCCTAAAGAATTTTATCAGAAGCTAATTTACGTTCAATGACTTTGTATAAAGTTAAGAAAAACTATTCACTATGATGTTGGAGTTTAGTCTCGTTTATCTCCAACATCCGAATATTATCCAAGTTGAATGGAATCCTGGAATATTTCGTATTCTGATATAGCTAAATTTTTATTCGATTTATGCACCGTCTTCATACCCTTGCCATTGGCCTCCATTTTAAGAGCATTTATCACGAAAAGTCGTATGGAGTGTTTCTGATTTATGAGGACGTATCTCTCGAAAACATTTTATGGATAAGGCGTAGGCCTAAGCCTATTTGATGAAATCAACGAGCTAAAATAATCAAGCAACATCGTATATGGATAACTTGGAAGCTTGTAGCAGTAGAAATGTGCTAAACGTTCACATCCCGACATTTTATGGAAAATTGTATATAATATATAAAATCTATAAGGAATAACCCGTTTAATAGTCTGGTTTCTTGTCTTTTTACATCGTTTGTGTTGACTGTTTTCATATTTTGGGATCAGTTCTGTGATTATAGATATTTTTTGTGTTTCCTCAAAATTAAAAACTTATTGTATCGCTTTCTATAATTTTCCAGTGGTTTTCAACTTTCGTTTTGCATATAAACTATTTAAATGTTCCATATTAACTACGATTTCTGCCTTTGTGCATACGGAGTTAGCAAGGAAACAATAGTAGCAAATAGTTCAATTATAGTTGGAAATTGTGTCCTAACACGAAGGCCATGAAATAAATCGTACTTGTTCACATTTCATTCCTTGTGTAATCAATGGTCAGGCAGGGAGTTTAACAAAATTCATTTTCGGTTGTCTTGCAGTTTTATAACGTTTTTTGAACGAATGCGTCCTAGATTTACAATAAAAACGTAATGAATTCGAAAATTTTGTGTAACGATGTCGGAATTAAAAATTCATCGGAGACGATCGACACACTTTTTTGAACAAGCCAATGAGACACTGAAATAATTCTCAAGTAAACTTGTTCAAGTGGCAAAACGTTTAATATGATTTAAGTAGCGAAAAGAAAGTGGTTATTGCCAATACAGCGGTGAAATAGATTTTTAAGAATTTATGAATTGCGCTTTAATTTGAACTTTAATTGCGTTATGTAATTAATGTGAAGCGTGCATTGATGCCAATGCAATAAAGAACTACGAAAGGAAATAAAAACTTCAGCATACTGGTGTTATTTGTGCATTATAAATATTTCCTTCCTGTCCGCAGAGTAAGTGAAGAAAGTTTCTTTTCCCCGAAACGTCGTTCTCAACTTAGGATCTCTAAGGTCACTTCTGCTACACCTCAGGCTCAGTCTCAGTCCATTGGACAATCCTGAAAAACTGATTAGTCAGTATTGGCGTAGACTTTTAGAATATCATAGAAACGATAAATGTTAAACCGTTGTTTGCGGACTCGTTTTTTTTAAGCTTCTGGCGTACAAAGTACTGCTCTCGATGTTTAAACAACAGCGTGAAGGGTTGCTGTAGAAAAAATGGAAGCTATTTAGCCAGGGGCTGCGGTATTAGCGGAGATTACTTGTGAAATGTGACGTGTTCTGGGCCCACCGCAATCCGCTTTCGCCTGCAACTCTAGCCGCAGCTGAGCTCCACATCTCTTGGGACCAGATTAAATCCTCACGCCTTCCTCATTGTTTTCCAGCGCTCCGTTACACTCGTCAATTTACCACCCTAACTGCTAATAACCGTTAATCTTACCATTAGCGAAGAAAACCCGTGGCGTAAGACGCACAAAAACTTCATTTAAAATTACTACACTATCTCTACAAATTTTACTTTCCCGGTTAGTAACTGCTTCTGTCGGAATTCTTTTTCGGTTCATTTGATTTTAATAAATTAATTTTACTTTCAAAATTTACACGCTTAAGGGAGCAGCAAATATTCAGTGTTTAAGTATTGATATATTATCAGCTTTTTCTCTTATTCAATATATATTTGTAAATTTGTCACGCATGTACTATTACGAGTTGAACTTAATTCCAGGTGATAAAAAACACCTTAACCCGTCATATAAATGCACACAACTTCATAATACTAAACAAAATAGCGTTGTTGCCTGAAAATTATTATCGTTATAAACTAGTCAATTACATAACTATTTAAAGAACTGCAATGTGAAATACATTAGGAGACTTGGGAAAAGAAAGAACGATAGGTGCACATTACGGCAGCAAGAATTTCTGATCACCTTTGGAGAAACAAGCGCACCAGATCAATGCAAGTAACTACTTACTTCAGCTTAACATCTCGTCAGTTACATTTTTTACCTTCTTTGCTAATTAAATTTTTTCTAATCTTAGCATTGAGTGTCTATTGACACTACATCGTCATTTAAGTTCAAATACGTGATGTGAAAATCTTTTCATGCTTCAACTGTTGTCATTGTCGGGAAGATGTCGATTCAGGGATGAAATCAATTTATTCGCTGCAATAAATGTTGTCTTGGTTATCTAATTAAAATTTTAAGATTGTGTAAATTATAATATTATGTACGAGGAAAATATTTTCGAAACTCTTTAAATGTATTTGCGTTACCCAGGTATTTATTTATATCATCCCGGAAAAGGAATTGATTCAACATCAATCACTTGGTCAACACGTGATTTTAGCCAGAATCGGGAGCCTAAATGTTTATCAGCGACACGGAAAACATTGGATTCGGCTCTAATGTGGACTATTTTGAACCATTTATCCTTCATGCCCCCTCCCACCCCCCCTCTCTGCCTATGGGATGTTAATTTCAATTCAGCCGGCATGATTAATACAACTCAGAGAATCCTACAACTCCAAATTTGACGCTAATGTAAGACCATTTGCCACTTTATATTTAACAGCTCCCCACCCCTACCCTATATTGAAGGGGCTGAACTCAAAGTTAATTGACACGGTGAATGTCAGAATTAACCTTGGATTCTACATCAACCTTGGTTGTTTTCGCATTATTTTGTGTCGCCATTTTACAGGAGCATCCCTACGGATGTTGCCCTCCCATGCCGTTAGGGGTTGAAATTAGACACTAACTACATCCAGAGTTGCACTATTTATCTGAGTGAACCTTAAAACTAATAATTCGACACTAATATCAGCCGTTTCGGCTACGTGCTAGGGATGTATCACCTCCCACAGTGTTTGTTCCCGGATCGTAAGAAACATGTACATATTTATATTTATTTGATTAAATTACATTCACTTTAGTATGGACCGGCCCGCTGTGGTGTAGTGGTCAGCGCATCACAGAGGTCCCGGTTTCGAACCTCGACGAGGGCTCTGATGTTGTGTTTGTGTTTCCATTATCATCAAAAGAGAACCTTTCACCGGAGATTTTCCTGTCAACGCCAGTCCTAAGTCAGCAGATTGACCTATAAAATATTAAAAAATCTAATTGTCAATTAAAAATATAGAGGAAAAAACAGCTTAATTATGAATTAGGATCATTTCCTTCACTTCACGGGGATCTGAAACTGAGACGCAATCAAGAAAATCATACTTCCAAATATTAGTAAAGGTGAGCCGTAGTTCCAATACCTAAACGATCTCTTGAAAAATGAGGATTTTCCCACATTGTTCCATAAGTTATTATGTCTTTAATATTAAAAGCTTCGCTATGTTTAGCAACATCTGTTGTTGGACTTGTAAAATGTACACTTGTTCCTTTCAAGCCGGAAAAAAACCACGAATCCTGGCATTGTATTATGCCACATTCGTAGTCTATTTTGCAAAGTTGTGCAACGTGGCACGCAGTTAAAGTATTTGTTTTGAGGATCGAAGGCGCCCAGCTGTCTGCTACGAGTAGCTTTCTACTCTAGATGCCTGTCCGATAACTGAGCAAATAGTCGACTTTCCACATTCCTAGCTTCCTACTGACGTTTGCGTTCATCCACGGCTTGGTCATAGATATTGGTTACAGCTTTGGTCTTCATTAAGTACGAACTGTTGTAAAAGCCAAGGAAACATTTCCTGTTCAGTAAAAAATAAGGGTTCTAATAAAAGACTGTCACGAAAACAGGGTGTGAGGCACATATGAATTTCACCTCCACTAATGTAACTATGTGAGTAAATAAAATTGTGGACAGTTGTTACAAAAGAAGGCTGGAAATAGCGATGCTAAGGAGTGCATCTGTCATGTTGCTGTTCTGCGGTGTAAAGAAGTGGCAAAAATGTAAATTCATTATACACTACTCTGTGAGAACAACTTTAGATTAAAAAACGATAAAATAAAATATATTTTACTCACCCACTTAGTGTTAAAATAGATGACGATCGATAAATGTAGTAAGTTTTGTTATTCAGAGAACAATATTGGCGAGAAGGTACCCAGAAAATCAGGTATCAGAAGTGGAATACCGAAAACGTAGAAAAAAATTATTCTCGAAAAAGTATTACTTGTCAGGTTAGAATTACTTCTTTTGATTGTGTTTCCTAAGTTGATGGTATGGAAGTGATCCTTTATCTACTACATCAAAATAGAACTAAATAATATTTGAAGAATTTCAAACAGAGCTTACAAGAAACGTGATATTATTTTTTAAAATTTAGCACAGAATATATATTTTATAGGTAAAGGACGTGATAAAAAATGAAATGATTCTGGTTAGAGTGGTGATCAGTATATAAATATGATGTTTTGGTTGTATAAATTTTGTAGTAATATTGCATGTTTCTTTTACCAAAATAATATAAACTATACTTTAGAAGTCGGGATCGTCCGTCGTCTGTAGTGAATACATTTTTATATTTCTATTTCATTATCTATGCCGGACGTTTGTGGTGTAGTGGTCAGCGTCATTGCCTCGCATGCCAGAGGTTCCGGGTTCGAATCGCGACATGGGCATGGATGTTTGTGGCCCTCCTGGTCACGAAAGTGGTTTCTAGTTGCCTTCCGCCGATATAATGGGAGCGATGAACCCATTGGAAAGTACTGCATCTTGAGAACGTGGTAGCGGAGCTCCGCACTGGGTTTCATAATAATACTGGAAGTTAGATAGACACATATAACATCCATGCCCTCGCTGGAATTCGAATCCGGGACCTATGTGACGCTAGGCAATGACGCTGACAACTAGAACACAGAAAGTCAGCAGGAATATCTTCCTCTTATAAATAAAAGATGAGTATGTTCCGTATACAAATCGAAACGCGTGGAGCTAGTTCGACCAAATTTCTTCACATATTACTTTCAAACGAAAATACTGTCGGGGTAAGACACGACTAACACCACTGGGAGCGGTGGTGGAGATTTTAAAACATGCAAAAACGGTTTTTTATTGCCTCGATTGAATATTTTTCAGGATGAATGAGCTTGAAAGTTGTTCTCCCGATGTTTTGGCATGGGGAGGGGGAGGGCTGAGAACCCTTAGAAGTGAGAAGGAGGATCGTTACACAAAAATAACCCGAAAACAACCGAGATTGATGTCGCTGAGTTTAATTAACAGATTTAACTTGCTGGTTAAGTTGTAGTTCAGTCCGTAGGAGTGAGGTTGGAAGGAGGTAAAACAAAGTTCCACGTACAATTATAAAAACGTATGGGAAATTCTACCAAATTTTGTACACATGATTCTTACGATCCAGGAACAAACACTGGATGGGTAAAACACGCCTAGCATTTATAACGGTAATGGTCGCGATATATTTCACTCGCGGTACCGCGGCTATTTTTGATCGTCTTTACGTACAGGGAGTATTTTTGACACTCTTGAGAAACTGGGAGTATATTTGATTCTTTTACGGAATCCGAAGTATTAGTAACTTTATTAGGGTACAGGGATTATTTTTGACATTATTAAGATACCGGGAGTATTTTTCATTCTCTTAACATACCAGAAGTAATTTTGATTCTCTTAGGATACCGGCAGTATTTATTTAAGGTACCAATATTGTTTTATCCTTTTTTAAGATACCGTGAATATTTTTGGCTTTCTTAAGGTACTGGGAGCATTTTGAACTATATATAATGGTACAAGGAGTGATTTAGGCTGTCTCTATGTGACAGGAATATATTTGACTCTCTGAGGGTGCTGGATTATTTTTCCTCTTAAGTTTTCTCACGTCATTTAGGTGCAGTGAATAATTATACAGGATACGATGAAATTAACATTCCCTCAGCTTTTGTAGTGTAGGCGGAGCGTTTAATTCAATATTTTTTCGGAGTTATATTAATAAATACCCGGGGATCGCCGAGCACCCAGATGGTATTACATATAAAACAGCAGTGAAAGATCGTTTATCAAGAAAATGTAGGCGTTCAAATCTTGTTTTGCCTATGGAAAATTTAAGCGATCTGGTTTACGAATTACTAGAACATCCTCCGTCTTTCGTAGATATGATCCCTTCTGGTTCTATGTTTTACGGAAACGGAAAACATTTTCGTGAGATAAGGATTTTCTTGCAATGAAGACGTAATTGCACCGTAGAAGAAGTTTGTTTTGCACATCACTAACAATTACTGCAGAGAGATGGTAATGTCGCAGAAAGAATAATTGAAATAAGTATATTGGGGAATTGTGTTGAAAAAATTAAATTATTATTAGTAGATCGTTTAAATGATACCTGTATTATTCACGTTTTGCGATCTTCTGTTGAAAGCAGGATTTGTTATTGAAACGATGGCGTTTCCTCTATTCAGCCAGTTTTCTAGTGTAGTTAAGATTCTGTGAGTTTAATACTTACAATTACATGATGATCTCGTTCTAGGAGATTGATCTCTTACACGATTTCAGGTTGTGCTTAATTTTGATTGTAATCGAAGAAATCAACAAATGAGATGCATTCACCTCAAAATGCAACTTGTGTTATTTGAAATGATGTCTTAGGTTGCGGACTTTCCCTGAAGGTTCGGGCGATTAAGGGAAAACCCGTGCTATTGTTTTCTTTGGAGTATTCCTCTTGTTCGCTTTCTATTCATAAATACAATTCTAGTCATTTTCAACAGCACAGTACCGTTATTTATCCATCATATCCTTTTTATAAACCTTATTAATAACTCTATGAATATCAACGTCTAGTATTTGACACTTATGGCAAGGTATTTTTTGGAATATATTAGTTATTTTGGTTCGACAGACCTCTGTGGGCCTGTCCTTGCCTAGACCATTGACATGTCATCTTGCTTGAGACATACTGGATGTAGGAGTGCTACGTGGTCTCATTCAATCTTAAGCCCTTTTTCCTGACCATACTACACTAAAATCGCCGTGACTGTGCCGGAATTCTAACCTAGGACTTCTGTGATTCGAAGCTACGACGCTGAACACTAGAGTACCAGAATTACGTATTTATCAATTCTTCTCACAACATTCTGCAAATAATTGTGTAGATTTTTCCTACTTTTTTTTAAAAAAAATGCAATTATTATAGCTTCATCCAAGATTACTGTGAATTCATATTCTGCCGATAATTATTCTCTAGCTTTATTATTTAATTTTTTTGGATGGTCAATTTTTGCATTTTTAAGCTTTCAATTTACGTATTGTAATATTTAGGGTGAGCAATCTTCTTTTGATTTCATTCAGTGCTAAGAAGATATCCGTGAATGCCACCTACCTGATATTCGTCTGGAATACTGTACACTGCCGAAACAGAAAGGAACTTCCTCGAAAGGCCGATGTAATTGTTCTTAATATACTGGAATTCTTTAATAGCTGAGGAAACATTAAGAAACATATTTCTCTGTTGAATAATACAGCTATTTTGCTTGTTCTCTTTCATATTTGACCTGAATGGATACAAGAATTTTTATTGAAGATGACAACCCTTGGAAACGAAATAATAAATCCTTTCTCCTTCAAGAATCTTACGTATGAAGTGCTTAGTGAAAACTTATTATTTTGCAGGACGAAAAGTTACTTGGCTACGATGATCTAGAGAAATGTTTACAGGAGGCGCCACGTTAAGCCTGGCGCATGCGCTCAATATCAAGTTCAAATCACAACAGTGCAAAACTATTATGTTAATTTATTCCCTGGGGAATACTGATTTTTCCTTTCCAGAAATAATGGTAAAAATGAATAAATATAAATGTATCTTTGTCCGAGATAATTCCTAAATTTCCGCGTATTTGCTTTGTTCAACTGAGATACATTTTGTCGCTCTGACTTTCCTAGAAATTTCTCGCCTTTTCGTGGAGGAAATTCAACAGTTCTGCTGTATGTGGGCTTATCCGGCCATTTCATCAAGCTCACAGCTAAGATAAATGAATTACCTACCATTATCGTACTTCACTGTATCCAGAGCTCCACACGATGTGCAGGCTACTACGACGCCGAAACTAAGGCGCGGAATTACTAAAGACTAATTAAGCGTCACAAGCACATTGGTTCTTTTATAATCTTAGTTTTCATTTGGGAAATATGGGTACTACACAGACCTGGTCGAATTACGTAGAGGTATAACTGCATGATAGATCAAGTTACACGTTTACACAAAAATTATGAAATTTTATTTGTGAGACGCATGGTCGAAGATTCGATTCCCTTTAAGTAGTGTCCTTCGTTTTCTTGAGATAACTAAGGAAATGTGAATTTAGGGACGTAAGAAGGGTATTTCCCCCATCCCACGGTCCGTTACATACCTATTGTTTCCCTCTTTATTCGATTGTTACAAATCTACCAGGAGGAAAGTTTTCCATACTGCATAAATTTTCTACTGGTAGCCGTAAAAGAAGAGGATGTTATACGTTTAGAGAATAACGTGAAAAAAATTCACACTTGTAAATAATTGGCTCATAATTTGTATAGGAAGCCGCAGAGCGGCCCTGGGCGGTCGCTGAAAGCCGACTACAATTGTCAGAATCAAACAACGTTCATTTAAATGAAGCGTGTGTGTTCCGTGTATTTAGCTGAGTTGCGAGCAGAATAACGGACGTTACCGGATCAAAGCGCGGAACATTTTACGTAGTTGTACAAACGTTAGCAGTTTGACTGCATAAAGACGTACGAAATAGTTACGCAACTCCCGGAGCGGAAAACAAGTTTACGCGAGCATAAATGGCCTGAGGATGAAGCTTTCTAATGGCTCAAACACCGAACACACGGAAAGCGCACGCACAAGCACGGATTAACTCACGCTTGCATCTAGGACCCAAATCACAGGGAAAAAAGGCGGATCATACATTTATAAGCGAGGCGAATAACTCGTTCTACGTATGATAACAATAAAATGACGAATTTATCATTTCAATGATTTGTTTTTCAAATCTATCTACTCATCTACAGCTACATTCACAAAACTTCATATCCAATTTTTGAGATATGAAAAGGGACGCAAGACAGCTAGAAAAATACTGTATGTGAAAAATAATTGGTATATTACACTAATTAAAAGATCACATTACTGAAATTTTGCATTGCCAAACATTTCTTTGAGTTCATTTATTGTCTCCTTCAAATATTTTTGTTAAGTCTTCGTTTGTGATTATTCAGGTATATATTTGTTGAAAGAAGAAAAATAAGATTCTTCTGCTCACCTTTTGAAGATATTATTCATTTGGCAAACATAAGTTAATTAGGCTGCTTAGAAAGCAACAGCAAAAAAGGCAGTTATTCAATAACATTTTTATCTCTTTCACCTTTTAATAAAAGCGAGCATAATTACAACGTTGTAGTCAAAGATAGTGGATATGAAAAAAATTTGAAATCAAAACCAAATGTCATTAACGCTTCAAAGTAAAGAAGCGAAGCTATAAATACATACGTAAGATGGTGTCATATCTTTTTTAACTATTCAGTTATTCCTGATGATTGAGAGTTTGCACTGCTTTTCAAATTCACATTTTCAAATGTGGCAGTAAAAATGATGAAACTAACTACAGATCAATAAGTCTTTCATCATTTCTATGTTAATTAATAGTGATTGCTTGATTCATAGATAGATAGATAGAAAGACATTCTCAGTTAGCCCCGTTATGAGGAAATAGGATTCGCCTCAGATTGTACAGGAGTAATTACTCAAATAAATCATGTTTCGTAATTCATGACACAGATTTAGAGTGAGTGAAAGGAACTACAACATAAATGATAGTAATTACTAGCGACAGAAGTACACAATTTAGCCTATCACGTCACTAAATCACTTCCTGTCCTCAGCTGCGAAATAATGTCGTCATGGATTTCTTTCCATAAACAGAACCAAAGAGAGAAAACTCTACAAAGATATTCAGTAAAGCAGTAGACACGGTAACTAAACCACTTGGAGGCCGATGTAAAAATTCGCATGCGGTGTAATAAGTACCATTAATATGATAAGTTTTACACAGCTTCATGCATGCGTTAGAATTGCCTTTCAGGAAGGCTCTTAAATTATGTTTTATATATATATATATATATATATATATATATATATGTATGTATGTATGTAGGCTATCACAATCTCTGAATTTTATTACCTACGATCTTATTTTCTATTGTAAAACGAGTGAGCTTAGTTTTCTATATGTTAAGTGTTATTTTATTCGCCCCAAACTAAATATTTTGATTTATAATTCCATTCTCAATCTTTGTATTGAGATTATTTAAATGTGTGTCCGTAATAATGAAATTTGTATCATCTGCGTATGAATAGACCTAACCACCCTTGTTTGGGAATCGCGAACCTCTATTTTAGATTTTGAGATGAGTACTAAAGTATTACCCCTTGAAACTGTGTTATACTTCATGAAATGCTTTCAAAATATTGCAAATATTCCAGTTACTTTTAATTTATTACCAGAAGATTTTGTATGTTTTGAATAAAGTCATTCATAGAGGTACTTGTAAATTTATGCTTCAGAAAACCGTTTTGTGCGTAAGTATTTAGTTTGTACTTTGTCAGAAAGTAGTTTATCCTATAAAATTATGAAAACGTTTGTAGATAATAACATGAACGACATTAAGTAACAAAGAAACCGATTAATCATATTGCTATAACTTTTACACCACTGAAAGATAGACATTTTACAATGGAAGATAAATACAGCTCTGTATCTGTAAAAATGGATATATTGGCTATACTTCAACTTTTCTAAAAAGTCGAATTTATATTAATTCATGAAGCCTTAAACTAAAATCAAAAGTAGTTACTTCCTTATCCAACCATTGTATAACAACAAATCATTGTTTTTTTTGTGATACTAAGATCTTATATGAGGAAAATAATTATAAATGGCAGGAACCATATTTATTGGAACAAAATAGTTAATGATAGAAATGAAGGAAGCAATTTGGTTCTATATTTTGCTGGTATTTTAATTAAATTAACAACTGCTAAATTAACGTCATTATTTCAATCGAGTTCTTTGAAAATACCTACTGTTGAAACTACTTGAAATCGCCTTGCTAGTGTTCATCAGTCTTAGACGTGATTGTGTTTAATTATAGAAATGTGATATTTTTAATATTGTAAAAGGTAAGAGCTATGCTTTTAAATAACTTAACGATTACAAATATGCTTTAAAAACATTATTATAGTATGCAGTATATTAAAAGCTTATTACTGTTCACATTTGCTTCTGATTGTATGGATGAAACTGGTTTTATAAGTCGAAAGCCCCAATTAATGCATAAATAAGCATATTAGTTTTGAATTTGACATCATTATAAATACTTACAACCAGTCTTATAAACCACAGTGTTCACTTAATTGACGTGGAGCTGTTTAATTGGCAAGATGTTTTGTAGTAAATTTTGGAACATAATATTGCATTTCTTTGTTTTACTAGAATGGAAAGAATAATTCCATTGTGCCGCTTCCACTTTCTTTGTAATTAGTTTTGCATTTCGCCGGATGAAGGTTTCTTGTACGTAAACTGTTGTATTCGGACTAGTTTTACCATGATTTTATCTTTTGTATGCATTATATGATCTTTGTGAACGGACAACCCAGATTCGATTATATCGAATTATAGTAGAAAACATTCTAAAGAATTTGGAGAGATTGGCATTATGGGGAAAACGTGCTACAGCCAGTTTATTTAATCAGCTTAAATGATTCGTGGATTGACCTAAGATATACAAAAGGAAATTTCGTTATTCCGTAATATGAGATTTAACAAAAGCTTTTGGTAAATTTCACACGACCATAGGACTGGTATAGACAAACAAATGTTTCCTTGAGATGATCAATTTCTTCGAGGTAGAATTCAAATCGTTTAAGTTGGGAATAATTTGATAAAATAGGTATCGCAACGGCTAACGTTCGACATGCTCCTGTGATTCGTATGTTGTTATTCCACGTACATATTAACGACTTAGTCTACCACGCGAAATAAATTATGATTATATGTTATGTACTGCAAAACAGAAGAGGTTTAAACAACTGCTGAGAATGATCTTGATAGTATAAACGGATGTTCGACGTTGAATAAGATGAAAATAGGTAATAGTAACGCACTAATTGAGCTGCTAAACGTAAGGGTACTTGCAGAACAAAGATCTGTCTTATAAATCACAATCTAATATCGAATACGGTACAGTATGTTGGGATTGATATGAGTATATTTGGTTAAGTTTATAAAATTGTTGCATTAAAACATAAAATAGGACACTGAATATAGGCATGAAAAAATCGCGAAGTAAGATGAGAAAAGTTAGAATTGACTGAATATAATAATACTTGTAAAGTATACTTATTCTTTTCTTACATTTTCATGCATATTGGGTTTTCGAATTTGGGATTTCTTTTGATCAATTTAGAGTGTTAGGCAAGTTCCCAATTTGCTTCTAAATACTTGCATTAATTGTTATATTTCCTGACGCCTTATAATTTTTATTGATGCAATAATTTTTACGTATGTGAACATCACAATTATTTTATTCGCATATGCTATTTAGTCAGCTCTCTCAGAAATTCCCCGCAAATATACACAAAAAAAAGTGGTGATATGTAGATAGATTTTTGGTCATATAATTTTTCGATATTCTGGCAAAGGTTCGTGAGCTCCCAGGAATGTGACAGGAGCAATACTGAAAATTCGTAGAGGTGATTCACATTTCTTAACGATGGTATGGATGCCACACATCCCGAACGTGGTTGCTGTATATGAGTGTGGAGTCCAAATTCTGGACCACGCGAAGAAACGTTTTCCGTCATCTGAAGCACTGGTGAAGAATGTGGATTCTGCGTGCCGTTGGCTTTGCGGTCACAAGACTTACAGAAATTATTCTAAATTATTTCTGGAAAAGTGTGATTAATAATTCATTTATTTTTGTTTAGTGCTTGTTTTCACTATAAAAGTACTTGCAGGCAACTAATGCATTAGGGAAAGTATTTTAATTCAGAGTGGATAATACAGGTAATTATAATGTTCTTTCTCGGATGGCCGTTAGTTTTATGAAGGTCACTGAGTCAGCAAAAATATAATTGTTCGATCCACGCTCTGTTGAATATTCTTTGTTATGACTGCTTAGACGTGTATTCTTCAATACGTCAAAAGATCGTGTTTAGGCTAAGGTTTTTATCGTTACCGCACCAAATTAAAACAAATAATTCCTTATAATATGGACACATTATGTGAATACTTGACATTGTTTCATTAGCTGCCATCATATATTTCATAATGCAGTAACTGCTAAATCATTCATTCTGCTGTTGAAGAATTCAAAACGTGCAAACAGGTAGTATTAATGTTTCAGTCTTATGTACCAATTCAGTGAAATCTTTTGCACAAAAGGGGTTATAAAGGTTTGTGTATAATTACATGAAAATAAAACAATACTGTAAGTTATAAAAAGTCTTGATGTCGGATTTCAGTGAACGTTATTCAGGCACTGTCGATGGCCTTTTATTTGTACGACTGTGTACGTTTTCTCTGAAGGATCACTTTGGCAAGTACTCTATGAGAATTTCGATTATCTAGAGATCCTTACTTCTGTCTGTCGCTAGTTACATCGAAGTAGTAGTACAATCGTAACGGAGTCGGAAATATGCGCTGAGTACAGGAGAACATTCGATTCGTGAGTTAATTTTGTAATTTTGTTTTCTGTTTTGTAAAATAACTCTTTGCGAATCAGTGTAAGAAAATTTTACTTAGAGGCGTGTTTTACACAGTAAAGAAGTTTCCTTATCGTTCCCCATAATTAAAATTTTTAGTACTGAAAAGTGTTGTATGTTTTGCTCTTTAGAGTATTAATTTGTTTGGTCTTTTCTGTTTTTTTCATGTACGGCCTGAGTCGTTCAGAGCCGTGTACGTGTGTCAGCTTTTGTTTAATCTCGTGTGTTGTGTAATTCCATATTTTGTGATAGTTAATTGTCTAAGTAATTATTTTACATAGTGCGTATTTAATTTGTATGCATACTACGTAAATATTATATTATTTTATACCCTTAGTAACGTTAATGCATCTTCATCATTATTATTATACTAGCTGGGTGCCCGGCGTTGCCCGAGATGACATTTATCCATAACCCCCGAATTTTTCGTTATTTTTATGTAACGCAACTAAATGTGTTATCGGCCGGTTCCATTGTTTAAAAATTTCTACCCCCGTCCAACCCCGAGCAAAACTTAATTTTTTCACAATGAAATTGAGCGACATCCATAACCCCATAATTGACTCGAATCTTGGTCTATTCGCGTTATTTTCATGTAACGCTTCTCAAAACCCCACCTCTAAGCGTGCTCCCATACCATGCCCATAGGTGTTGAAATTATACACAGAATTTATTTAGTATTATTATGAGTCTCATTGACCCCGAAAAATATTTATTTGGCGCAAATATCGACAGGTTAACATTTTTGAACATTTCTACGCCCGCCCACGTCCGACCAGCCCTCCCACCCACAACCAACTCCGCGCGCTACCCAGGTTGCCATATATAAATTCAGTGACATCTATAACCTCGATTTGTCTCGAATCTATGTTGTTCTCACGTTTTTTTCTTGTAACTGCCCTCCACCCCTACACGTGTATCGATGTCGACAAAGTTTTTAAATTTATGAGTTTATTTTCTGGTTTCCTATCTTCGCTTACAAACGGCCTAATTTGTTCCACTATGACGCCTTAATTTAGAACTGAATTTTGTCAAGTAGTTATAATAAGTCAATATGGATGTATAAAATGTATAATAATAATTAATAATAATAAATATGCAAGTTGCCGAAGTTATTTATTTCTATTTAAATGAAACTGCAGTGTGTTTATTAAATTATTTTATTACAGTTAAGTATTTATATACCCAAAAACAGCAAAATTATGTAATAAGATATTTCAGTACATAAGAATTGATTGACTGCAAGATAAAAAAAATTAATTCTCTTGAACTTTTAAACCATTAAAAATTAGGAGATAATTATAGTGTGTGGCATTTATTGTACTAAATAATGTTCCTCTTAATTAAATATAAATAATATTCAAAGAAAAATGCACTGCGGAATACAGAGAACAACGACTCCATTTTGCTTAGTTCTGGGTAAACGCCTCTGACCAAGGCGAGGCAGGAAGAAGGGGCAGGTGTGACGTAGACAAGAACTTCGCCAACTACTAAGGCCGTCTGCTCCCCTGATGTATCGAGCTCCGTGAAAATCAAACCCCATGTTAAGTCGTTAGTACGAACCAAGTCCCAACAGATGTCATGAGCGCCTCCTTTTTGAAGCGTTTCAATTTTAGTATGGGATTTCGTGATTTTGTCGTGCGGGTTGCTAGTAGAAGTAAAGAAGGTGTCTTATTCCACGAGCAGGTGTCTCAGTCCACGAGTCTAAGCACCGCCCCTAAAGCAGCAGCTCCTCCATTTTACATGCATCGGCACAACTCTGCCTGCCGTTGCTTACTTGGTCTCTCTATTTCTCTCTAGCCGAGAGGAATGAAGAAATGATTTTGAATATATAAATAATCGATAAAATTTAGATAGTCACTAAATTAAATTAATAATGTGGAACTTAAATTAGAAATTTTCGAAATTAAATAATTAATTTATTTTTATCAATTTTTTTATGCGGAATGATTTTTGCGTTCCCATATTCATCTTTTTCATATTCCATAATTAATTTTTTAAATCAATAATTACTATATTTACAAATGTAAAATTATAGTCAATCACTATTATTTGTTCCATAACTTTTCAATTAAAGGCCATAATTAATACCCATAAACACAATTAATTGGCTTTTTATAATGAATAATAAATCATGTTAATTAAAAGCAAGTAAATGATAAACAAATATTGTGTGATAAGTAATAATTGGTCTATTATTTGTTACGTTAGTTATGTAATTATTTTACTATTAAAACACAGGTTTTAACTACGTATTTTCAATTTAAAAACCAATAAAAATAACACACTGTGCCCGCATTGAGCCTGATGCCATGGTGAGCCTTGTAAAACCAAGACGTATTTTGTATGATAATGTTCATTATGTTTTCTATTATTGTTGTTGCATAATAATAGAAATTAAATTGAAAATAATCTCCTTAATTTTATATGCACTGTGTGACGCGATATACACGGAAAATAGCGACGTTTTGTTAAGTAATTTAATAATCGCGCCATTTTAAATTTAACAAAATACGACTGAAAGTTTAGTGTTTTTGAAATATAAACTGATTAATTATTTGTTACAGAACGCCTAATGATGTCTGGGGTTAGAAAAAGCGTTTTTGGATTGATAATAATTTCATTGGAAGACGCCAGGGCATCCATGTCGAAAAAGTTTTTAAATTTATGAATTTATTTCCTGGTTTCCTATCTTCGCTTACAAACAGCCTAATTTGTTCCAATAAATATGACGCCTAAATTTAGATCTGAATTTTGTCAAGTAGTTATAATAAGTCAATCTGGATATAGAAAACAATAGTAATAATAGTAATTATACTCATATAACATCGGTAGAAACACTATCAATCTCTTTAACCCCTAAAAATTTTTATCCGCCTAAAATATCGACTGTTTTAGATTGTTTGAATGTTTCAACCCCCGACCCTATGCGTGCTATTCTCTCATACCAAAAAGGGTTGTAATTTTACAAAAAAAACATAGGTGGAAATACTATCAACGTAATTGACCCTGATAATTATTTATTCCACTCAAATATCGACCATTTAACTTGTTTGAAATCTTCCATTCCCGTTCAAACCCTTTCCCCTGGGTTTTAAATGGCCACTTGAATGTCATAATTAAACTCACCGACATCCGTTACCCTGTATTTGACTCCAATATCGGTTGTATTCCCGTTATTTTCTTGTAATACCTGTCCAGCCCCACTCCTAACGGCGCTCCTTTCCCATGATATGAGGATTTGAAATTATACTCATAGAACATCGGTATAAACACTATCAATCTTTTTCACCCCTAAAATTATTTATCAGACACAAATATCGGCTGTTTTAACATGTTTGAATATTTCAGCCCTCGTCAATCCCCACTCCTGGGGTTGGTAAATGTTTCTCACCCCGACAGTGTTTGTTTCCTGGTCGCAAAGAACACATGTATGAAATTTGTTCCACCGGTGTATATATATATATACATATATATATATATAAACACTCTGTTTTATTTATTAGATACGCCCGGCGTTGCCCGAGATGTCATTTATCTATAACCATCCATAAGACTCCAATTTTGGTTACTTTTGCGCTATTTTTATGTAAAGCTCCTCGAACCCTATCCCTAAATGTGCTCACCTCCCATGCCGAAGGCGGATGAAGTCATTGACTAAATATATCGGCCGTTTTTACATGTTAGAAGATGACCACCCCCACAAATATGCGATAATGAAAAAGAATGTATTCCACGCAAAAATCGGCCGATTACATTGTCTGAAAATTTATTCCCCCGCCCAACACCTCCCAAACCCGTCGCGTTACCCCCCCAGGGTTGTCACAATTAGATTCAGCGACATTCATAGTCTCGGAATTGATTCGAATCTCGGTTGTTTTTGCGGGATTTTATTTAACGTACCTCCACGCCACCCCTAAGCTTGCTCCCCTCACAGGGGTTAAATTATACACAAACAACATCGGTATAAATACTTTCAAAGTAATTAACCCCAGGAAATAATTATCGCAAATATCGACCGTTTAACATGTTTGAAATTTTACACCCCCGACCACTCCCGCTTCGGGGACTTAAACGGTCAAGTTTAATGTCATAATTAAACTCAGTGACAATCCTGATAGTTTCTGGTTTATTTTTATCTAATGCTACTTCCACGCCAACCCCTAAGGGTGCACCCTTCCGAGTCCGAAAGGGGTTGAAATTATACACAGAGAACATGTAGGGAAATATTATTAATCTAATTCATCCCGAAATATATTTAATTGACGAAAAAACAGCCGGTCAACTCATCCCAACCCAGCCGATACCCGCGCGTTGTCCAGATTGTCATAAATAAATTCAGCGACATCCATTACCTTCGATTTGACTCGAATCTCGGTTGTTTTCCCGTTATTTTCAAGGAAATTAATTAAACTCAGTGACAATCCCGATAGTTTCTGGTTTCTTTTTATGTAATGCTACTACACGCCCACCCTTAAGGGTGCACCCTTATGAGTTCGAAAGGGGTTGAAATTATACACAGAGAACATGTAGGGAAATTTTATTAATCTAATTCATCCCGAAATATATTTAATCGACGCAAAAAACAGCCGGTAACTCATCCCAACCCGGCCGATACCCGCGCGTTGTCCAGATTGTCATAAATAAGTTCAGGGACATCCATGACCTTCGATTTGACTCGAATCTCGGTTGTTTTCCCGTTATTTTCAAGGAAATCCCCTCCAGCCCCAACCCTATCATGCCTACAAACAACATCGGTAGAAATACTATCAACGTCAATGGTCCCGGCATTTATTTATTCCACGCTAATATCGATGATTTCACATGTTAGAAAATTTCCATCCCATCCACTCCCGCCCCTTGGGGCTAAACGGGCAATTTGGTGCTATAATTGAACTGGATGACATCCATAACCTTGGATTTGACTACAATCTCGGTTGTATTCGCGTTATTTTATTGCAGCGTTCCTCCACCCAACACCTAAAAGTGCTCTACTGATAATCCCGACCCGCTTCTGGGGGTGGTAGACGCGTCTCACCCTAACAGTCGGTAGAAACACTATTAATATCTGTGACCCCTAAAAATATTTATCCGACTGAAATATAGACTGTTTTAGCATGTTTAAATATATCAATCCCCGTCCACCCCCGCTTCTGGGGGTGGTAGACGCGTCTCACCCCGACAGTGTTTGTTTCCTGGTCGCAAGGAACACGTGTACGAAAAAATTTGGAGAAATTTTCTCCAGCGGTGTAGATTTGTGTAACGAACATACAAATATACAAACATACAAATATACAAACATACAAATATACAAACATACAAACATACAAACATACACTCACTTTTATATATAAGATTAAGTATAATAATTATTTATATTAAGCCCTTTCGTTCTGGTAGAAAAGTGATTAATAATGGATTGATTTATATGGTTTAGGATTTTGAGAACAATTGTTCTAATAATGTAGATTACGTGGATAATATTTTCATTGAAGTTGTAGTAAACTAAATTATAAATTACGTTGGCATGTAGAGTTTTTGTTACATTTATTTGTCCGTGATTATTTGTTGCTTTATTTCTTCACAATAATACAACTTCAATTACGGAATAAATGTAAAATTATGTTTATAACAATTTATAATATAAAAACTTTTTAAAAGAGTACAAAAAGCAATGGTTCTGAAACACTTTTATTTTTGATTAAACGTCGTTATTAATGGAAACAACATAGGTTAAAATAGTATGAAAAACACCACCCTTAAATCTGCTACTTTCCCGTGGTGGAAAGGGTTGAATTTTTACTCATATCACATCGGTAGAAACAATATCAATCTAGTTTACCCATAAACACATAACTTTTTGGCAGTTTTCGAATAATAGACAATTCTCACCCCCAGCCCTAAGCAAGCTCACCAGTAATGTCTAAAGGGATTTATATTTTCAACAACATCCGTTGAAATAGTATTCACGTAATTCTCCTCCAAGAACGCGCAAGAACTGACTATTTATCTTCCCTTCCAACCCCCACCATTTCGGGTTAAATGGGCAATTAAAAATATTTATCCGGAGTAAACTCACTGACATCCATAACCTTCGATTTGACTCCAAACTCGGTTGTATTCGCGTTATTTTTCTGTAAAGCAACTCCACCCCAAACCCTAAGGGTGCCCTTTTCCCAGGGCGTAGGAGATGAATATTATATTCAGATAACATCGGTAGAAACACAATCAATATCTTTGACCCCGAAAATATTTATCCAAATCTAATACCTGCTGTTTTAGCATGTTTAAGTATTTCAACCCCCGTCCACCCCCGCTTCTGGGGTTGGTAGACGCGTCTCACCCCGACAGTGTTGTTTTCCTGGTCGCAAAGAACCCGTGTACGAAATTTGGTGAAATTTGCTCCAGCGGTGTAGATTTGTACTCTCCACCCCAAACGCTAGGGGTGCTCTTTCCCGAGGGTGTAGAGGTTGAAAATTATATTCAGATATCATCAGTGGAAAGACTATAAATATCTTTGACTTCTACAAATATTTATCCGACTTA
This sequence comes from Zhengitettix transpicula, assembly GCA_037074705.1. Taxonomy (NCBI): domain Eukaryota; kingdom Metazoa; phylum Arthropoda; class Insecta; order Orthoptera; family Tetrigidae; genus Zhengitettix; species Zhengitettix transpicula. The sequence goes on along the minus strand of CM073595.1, from coordinate 80,632,749 downwards.
AATATCGACTGTTTTAGCATGTTCAAATATTTCCACCCCCGTCCACCCCCGCTTCAGGGGGTGGTAGGCGCGTCTCACCCCGACAGTGTTGTTTTCCTGGTCGCAAAGAACCCGTGTACCAAATTTGGTGAAATTTGCTCCAGCGGTGTAGATTTGTATTCTCCCCCTCTAACGCTAGGGGTGCTCTTTCCCCAGGGTGTAGAGGTTGAAAATTATATTCAGATATCATTAGTGGAAAGACTATAAATATCTTTGACCTCCACAAATATTTATCCGACTGAAATATCGACTGTTTTAGCATGTTCAAATATTTCCACCCCCGTCCCCCCCCGCTTCAGGGGGTGGTAGGCGCGTCTCACCCCGACAGTGTTTGTTTCCTGGTCGTAAAGAACACGTGTACGAAATTTGGTGAAATTTGCTCTACCGGTGTAGATTTGTATAACGAACATACAAATATACATACAAACAAACATACAAACAAACATACAAACAAACATACAAACAAACATACATACACTCTCTTTTATTTATAAGATATCGTAGTTTTAGTTATGTTGGACAGGGAAATTTGTGTTTCCGACTTTTAGTTATGTACATGTGAATTTGTTGAATATAGATTTCTTGGCTTTCAAGCCGGCTTATATCCTGTGTGTCTGATGTCTGATGTCATCCGACGACGATGGCGGAGCTAGCTATCGAAACGTTGTGTTTCGCACTGGATATAACCCGGTTTGAAACCCAATAAATCTGTGGAGGTACTTCTACGCTGCCGACAAATCTGTATCTTCAACGACATGGAGTCTGGAACAGATTCTTCATTTACATATTCCTAACCCTAAATAAGGAAAAAATTGAAAAACATTCCTGACTCGAAGTCATCTGTCAAAGTCAACGAGTTTCTCCATCTTTTAAAATATTGCTAGATTTAATATATTTTCTCCAGTTTGTTGAGAAAATTATAATCCTAACTTTGGTGTAACTCTGCTACTGGGCCGTATTTCCGAAAACTGATTATATGGCTTTCACTGGAAACTTAATTCATGAATTTATTACTGCAATTAAGTATTACCTTGGTAGCCGCTGCAAGGAAAATAAAAATTTAAATAAAAGTAAGATATTCAAAACATTTATAAGTCAATTGCCGTTGCAATATTTTCTGGCTTCGTTTAGCAATAAATTGTCTCCGACAATTTCATTGAGGATACAAATTTTAGTGTAGCCTAATTAGTTTTTTGTATGCGGTGTTTAATTGTACCACAGTGTAATTGTTTTAAATGGAATATCATAACTAGGCGAGTTTAGATGAATAGTCGTTCCGTATCAAATAATTCTTAACAATGAAATAATAATATAGTCAAAAAAGGCCAAATTAGGTGATAAAATAAATAACGCACATGTCTTCAAACTTTGTTGCTTCTTTCAATGTAGAATTGAGAGTAGTTCGAGATTTTTTAAGTTCACGCCCCGTCATCTCGATTCTATACGCCTAAAAAAAGCAGATTCGTTATGTGATATTTATTTTATCACCTAATTTTGTCAGTTTTGGGCTATACCATTTCTGCAATGTTAATTTTAAACTAATGCAGTCGTTTTCATATTTTTATACAGTAAATCCTCATTGCTTTTCTGACAGAATACAAAAGTTTTATTTTAAAACAACAGTATCCGTACACGGATCACGAATTTCATTATAATGAATATTTACTAAATAATTCAATTTCTATAAAATGTATAAAGTTGGGAATACGTTCAGTACAATTAATTCATTGTTTAAAGAGATGGATACCTGAAAGAGAGAAAAGTAATCTGAATAGTTTGGTAGAGTATCCAATTGAAGGAAATTTGTTGCGATTTTCCATCGGTTTGATGGTTTTAACTAACAAAAATTACTGGGGGGAATTAAAGTTTGAAATTGGTTGTTTTGTCTGTTTGAGTATCTCATCACAGCTGTATTTACATACTTACAATATTTTGGCAAATACACATCAGGTCAATCAGAATAATTTAGGAAGTACAGTCTTCCACATTACGAAACCAAACGTCTACTCAATCAGGTTTGCAAAAAACTATCCAATAGAAATCTAGAGGAAATATATGAAATCTGTTTATTCACCAATGGAATCAGTCACCTTGGAAAAGTATATCATTTCACCAAATAAAAGAGTTGTGTTCGGTTGGGGCAGCAAGTAAATTTACAAAACATAATTTGTGGCAGTTGTGTTTCGTCAGGCTCGTCGGGTGTCTTTTCTCAGCGCTGCTGTCGTCCAAAGCAAACACAAACACAAACAACGTCATCGCCACACGATATCCCGGGACGATTCAAACATTCCCCAAATAATTGCTTGTGATTCGTATTTGTCTAAGTTAACGGAATATCAGCGGAAATTGAGGGATAATTCAAGCTTCCTTTTAGTTTCATCTAACTATAGGTAAAATATTCACTTAATATATGAAATGTTGCCAATATAGCAGTATATATATATATATATATACACGAAGACACAAGATTTATATTTATTTCTGTTGTTTATACTTTTTAGCGTGTCACTTTGGAGTGCACACGCAAATTTGATACTTAAATTAATAAAACAATTGATTACTTTATACAGACACTTCTTACTTATATTGTAACGACGTTTCGATACCTTACGTTTCGAAACTTTGTTAGAATATAAATCTAATAAATAAAGCAGAGCGTTTGTTTGTTTGTATATATATATATATATTTTTTGTATATATATATATATATATATATTTGTATGTTCCTTATACAAATCTACCCCGGTGGAGCAGAGCAAATTTCACCAAATTTCGTACACGTGTTCTTTGCGACCAGGAAACAAACACTGTCGGAGTGAGACGCGTCTACCATCCCCAGAAGCGGGGGTGGAAATATTTAAACATGCTAAAACAGCCGATGTAATAACGACCGATATATTTGGTCAATGACTTCAAAATGACTTCGGCATGGGAGGTGAGCACATTTAGGGATAGGATTCGAGGAGCGTTACATAAAAATATCGCAAAAGCAACCGAAATTGGAGTCATATCGGGGGTTATGGATAAACGACATTTCGGGCAACGCCGAGCACCCAGCTAGTAAAAAATAAAAAGAGTCTGTATAAGGACATAAATTGTTTCATGTATTCAAAAACAGACGTTAAATTAAAACATTGATACTTCAGTGTCAAGTAGGCCTATTAATTTTGGCCTTGTGTGCTATATTCTACGTCTCCTCACATTCTTCAATGGAATAGGCTTATACTTCGTAAAATTTGTAATTTTTTATTTACTGAAGTAAGTGGTTCCCTCGTGTTACGAACGTGAAATATGAAATAAAAAAAAATAAAAAATGCCCCTGCTCATTGCGAATTAACACGCGATCTTTAACGACAGATTTTTTAAAAATTAAATCCGGGTTGCCTACAACCAGTAACAAAACAACTGTAGTAAGTGACATTTACTTGTTAATTTGTTAGCATCATTCCAATAAACTTTTAATTCGTTGACAGCAAAGTCTTCGAGACAGCAGTTACGTCATAACTATTCACGTCAATCGACGTGGATCACTTTTTGGTTTAAGAGCTTTCCAACGTAATGGAGTCGAACCTCTGGACTACTCTGAATTTAGTCTTGTTACTAGGACTACTTTTGACTATGGAGCTGTGTTCGTCGCCGATTTCCGGTCTGCCGATTTTCGATCGTCACCATCGTCCAGAATCATAGGCAGAATCCTAGAGCTTCAAGGGGAGTAAGTTTTTTCATACTTTCGTTTTGCATATTAATTGACACTCAGTCGTTGATCAAATATTAACAGAATATAAGAACAGAGTGTCAAATTAGGTTTCATTAAATTTCGTACAAACAAATGCTGAACTTGTAGAAAAATTTCACTTCGCCTAGAAGATGACGGCAGTGCATTTGTCCGTCGAAACGTCGCGTTTCAATCGCATTGTTACCCAGGTGGAAACCCGAGAACTTTTTCTTCAATTTTGCAACATATTTTTTTCCTGATATGGTCCAACACTTGCTCTTTTCCTCATAAAGACGAACGGAGGTTTATACTACACAAAACGTTGGATTTTTCTTATTCTTTGGATTATTTCCTTTAGTAATAACATTGCAATATCTGGCATTATATTTACCTGTTTCAACATCATTGTGCTCACACTTTAAACCAGATAGTAATGCAGTTCTATATTCCTGAAATTGCCTGACAGGTAATTAATTCTTTCCTGCAGCTTTTGGGTAGTAATCTCGTTATCCGTCACTATCGTCCGATACAAGAATTTCTTCGAAACACTCTAAAATAATTGCAAGTTCCACAGTTACATTCTATACTGGATGAAATTCCCTCGGGATTCCAACGAAGTACTTCATGGGAAACACGCGACGCCAGAAGATGATTACGTGGACAGCCACCGGAACGTCGCGTGAATGATAGGCATGGTCATTCCTACCTTGAGGTGTAATAATTACTGCAGACAACGTGGCCCAAGTACATGTAAAATTCCTGTAGTTCCAGTAAAAAGGACAAATATTAGATGCGAATCGTACGATTTAAACAGTTCACTGTCGAAACATTTATCCGGTGGAGGAGGAAATTCGCAGCATATTGAAGTTCATATCTTTGCAAAACTTGATCATGTCCTTCGAAGCAGCGAACTTAATGCCGAGACTGGAAAGTAGCTTTTGAGCATCATCAGAATTCGAGATGTCACCGAGATTTCAAATTTACGCCTGAATCAGGTGTAGTACAAACCTCTGTTGCTTGGTGTCCCTAACAGTACGTCTCGTTATCATACTACTATTGTAATATTAATAAATACACGTCTTATTATGATGATCCATACCAACTCCCACCATTATTACCAAAAGTGCGACAATCGCTGGAATACACTACTTTCTGTGTCGAAAGGGAAATAGAATAGGATGAAGAGCGAATTGCCTAAAATATTGTATAGCACCTAGCAAGTATATCGTTCGTAAAGAATATTATGTTTTTAAATGAAATAAATATTTATTATCTCTGAGTGCGAGGTATTTTACAACGTTCGTATAGTTTGAGGTCTACGTGACAGGCATCAGGAGTTATGATAGGCCGAGCGCGTCGTTCACGTACTAAATTCAAACGCGTAAATAAACGAATTATCTTCTTTAACGAATTGGAGGCGAAGTTTGGACGCGAGTCGGTAACGTCGTGGCGTAATTCGTAGGTATCCCTCCCCGCCGGAGTGAGGCTCGCTCCCCGCGAGACGACGATCCCACCATTACGCCGAGCGGCGCGTGATTGGCCGGCTGTCGCTATGACGACAGCCAATGAGAGTGCGACTCACCTTGGCGAGGCGGGGAGGCGCGGTGCGACACAGGCGAGGCGCGGGCCAGTGTAGACATGGCGCTAGGGTTGGGCGGACTCTCGGCTGCAGCACAGCACCAGGGCTTGGCGGCGCCGGGGCCGGGACCGGGGCCCGCCGTCGTGCCCGCCCCGCCGCCAGTGCCGCCCCCGGTGCCGCCGTTAGTTCCCAGCCCGCTGTTCGCGCTGCCCACGCTCAACTTCACGGTGTCGCAGGTGGCGGCCGTGTGTGAGACACTGGAGGAGTCGGGCGACATCGAGCGTCTGGCGCGCTTTCTCTGGTCTCTGCCCGTCGCGCACCCCGACATGGGCGCCCTCAACAGGTCGGAGGCTGTGCTGCGGGCGAGGGCCATCGTGTCCTTCCACGCGGGCAACTTCCGCGACCTGTACGCCATCCTGGAGCAACACAAGTTCGCGCGCGAGTCCCACGGGAAGCTGCAGGCCATGTGGCTGGAGGCGCACTACCAGGAGGCGGAGAAGCTGCGAGGACGGCCGCTGGGCCCCGTGGACAAGTACCGCGTGCGCAAGAAGTTCCCTCTGCCGAGAACCATCTGGGACGGCGAGCAGAAGACGCATTGCTTCAAGGAGCGCACGCGAAGCCTGCTGCGAGAGTGGTATCTGCAGGATCCGTACCCCAACCCCACCAAGAAGCGCGAGCTAGCGCAGGCCACGGGCCTCACACCCACGCAGGTCGGAAACTGGTTCAAGAACCGACGTCAGAGGGATCGAGCCGCCGCCGCCAAAAACAGGTACGCTTCGGGCTTCCGCCCCCGCGGCCGCCGCAGTTGAGAAAGCTAAAGCCTTGGACAACTGCCCGGCCCCGACACCCGCGCCAGCTTTTGCCTTCGCACGCTTGGTCGCAAAATGCTGGCGTTCCAGTCAATGTCCCGGCCCGTAAACCTTCCCAACGATCTTTATATTTCATAAAAGGCAAAGATGTTTGTTTACAAAGTGACGCAAGGACGGCGTGACGACGTGTAACGCTAGAAGTTGCTACGGCGAAGGTGCTGAGAGGAACTCGGAACGGCTATATTTCTTTTATACGTATTAGTAGGCGATTCATTTCGGTGACGCGGTAACAAGTATCAGGATGGTTGACAGGTCACAATTATTAATTCTTTCTGAACCAAGCAAACTCGACGAAAAAGATACGGACGATAAATTTGTTCCAATAATTTTAACATTTCCGTAACACGTCAAGGCGATTATTAATTCTTCCGAAATTAATATATCGCTGGAATTCTAAACGTGTATGTGCATTCGCGGTGTATATTACGTACGCGTATTTGTTGAGAACGAATATACACGAGCCAGAAATGTCTTAAAATTGTCCGGCGCTATAAAATGTTTGGGTGTCAGATTAAGCTTGCGGTGACGAATATTTCAGGATCGATGTGGCTATTTACCGTCTGCGGCGTGCATTACGGTTTCCTCTCACACTTAAATAGTAAACTGATTCGTGGAATTACTGGATTTGCAATTAAAGATGTGCTCTTTATAGAAAGGAAAATTATAAGGAACGCCGATCACGAGTTTCAATTTTCTAGAAATTGAAAATCATATCGCTCTACATCACGGAACCGTTGAATTACTACTTTAAATTCACGTTTCGGAAATACGTTTTCCCTTATTTTTAGCGCGTCTACGCTGTGGTTAATTCTGAACCGGGTAATTTAAACTACTGTGGAAAACTATTACGTTTAAAATTGTTAAAACTATTTCTGACTATGCCTTAATTTGTCTTATTCAAATTTACGCGGAACCATTAAATACGCTAGTGGGTTTCGTAATTTCTGCGTAGGATAATTCTTCTTATGTACCTTTATAAATATTATAATAAGACAGTGAAATAGTAGGTTTTTTTAAAATATATTGCAACGAATTTTTCACAGAGAAGAATTGAAAATGCTTATATATAAATCCTTGACGAGACAATGTTATGACGATAATTCTGTGAAATTTGATCTTTCGCGATCTGTTCCGTATTGAAATTTACGGAAATTGTGTGAGCTTAAACGCCGTGTCGCGCCCAGGAATGAAATGTTTTGCTACAAGCACAAATTTTCATATAGATCAAAATATGCGACCGTGTAATTTTTAAATGATTTCGCTTGAAAAATCATTTCGAACTGTTAACGACGTTTTTCCATCGTGGCTCAGAAGCGCATCGTTCCGTTAAAAGAGCGAAAAATTATTCGGATACCGTTCAAAGCGGTCGGAAGGAGTTCAAATTGGTGCCATGAATTTGAATTCATATTTTTTTAGTGGAATTTTATCTCTGTTTAATGGTCCGTAATTGCGGTCTTGGCAGAGAGCGGTGCACGGAGGCTGCGATGGAGCAACGGGCCATTGTCCCAAGTGGAGAGCATCTACTAGTCAAATTACTGAGGGACCCATTGTTTCCGACAACAATGTGCACTCGTTCGGAGTGTCAACAAGGGTGGCTCCCCGAGTGCCGAGTGCGTCATATCAAATAATAATTTATTTCCGCACTTGTGTCGTGGAACGGCAACTAGATGGTCGATTACGGTGACAAATAATCCCCAAATGTCACACGAGAAATCAATCTCGTTCCCCACCGACCAATTACAGACACAACCAATTTTACCCGAATAACTGCCGTCGTTTATTAACAAGCAAATGTCAAAACATGCACCGATATACATAAAATGACATTGTAAATTTGATAATCATTAATAAACATGATTTACTAATGTTAGCGTACGCTACATATACACAAATACATCCAATAACAGTTCATGAACTACACATTTTATGATTACAATACTAGAAAGTTAGAAAATAATTATTTTGTAACGGTTACTCTTAAAGAAACACAAATAATACATACACGTAAATGGATTCTTAATTTTAATGTATTGATTTCAAATCCGCCCAACTTTCTATCTGATCAAGTTATCCGTGAATATTTCATTATTATTTTCACCACTCTTTCTAGTACATCAATTCAATTTATGCTGCGGATTCAAACACTACGTTAAATCCATTCAGTGTCAGTTAAAACAAGAATATGATTTCGCAAATGTTTGTATATATAAATTATTTCTCGGCGGGTAAATATTTTCTTGTAATAGTAATCATTTTATTACAGTATTTTCAATGGCATATCAGTTTCTCAGAAAGACTACGAGAATGTACTTCGATTGAAATTATTACGTTATAAAATATTTGTATCAAATTGCTGTGTGGGCTATTCAAATAATTTGGATATGTTTTTTTTAAAAAAAACACACTATTGCGGCAACAGAATATTATATTTTCGTTTGAGCATAAAATATTTTATTTGCCATTTGGTAGTACAAAATTAGAATTGAATTTTAGAAAATCTAACATCGCTTTCTTCAGATCGTCATAATATTCACGATAGATTTAGAAGTGCATTTGTGGCTGTACTTTCATGTTTCACCGACCTTACCGATCTGTTAACGGTAAAGTTTCAATTTTCTAAGTACATTCAATCTTTATTTTTAAATATTGCCAGTATTTTCTAAACATTCCTTTACTAATTAGACTATAATTCAAATAATATATTTACTTCCAAATGTGAGATATTAATATGCATTTTTGGTGGTTAAGACCTGTCTATCTCCTAAAAAATATTTGAATGAAGGGTATGAACGAAATGAAGGAGAAAATTATAATTTAAACAACACAAAACGGAAAGTCTCCTTTCTGTCAACGAATAACAAAATTTGTTTGAATTAAATTTTCATAATTTTTGGTTTTCGCGTATAGATTTTTTCTGAAAAGCGAGTACTATCGCAATCCATGCCGTAACTGATTAATAATTATTCTCAGTAAAATATGTCTCAGTTTTTTTCGGATACCAAACTTTCAAATAAAGTTAAATACATTAAGATAACAAAACTTTATAGGACGTGATTAGTTAAGCATAATGAAATGTATTGATATGAAAATGTTCACACTACTCAGTGGACCTGGAGTAATAGTTTTGGATTTAAAGTACACTTATTACTCCTAAATTAAGGAATTTATATTTTATCTTTAAACGGTTACAATTTGCAAAGTAATTGATAAGAAAACGGATAGTTTTATTTGTCCACATGATTGTGAGATTTTGCTCGGTAATTTTCTAAACCAACGCAGAAATCTAATTATTTTATTTAAGTGTATTTCAACAGTATCATCTAAAATTATAGTCTACGATATTCTATTAACAAGACGTAGATAACAAAGTTTCCATGTTGATAACCTTTTTTATTTGTTTATATTTAATTTGAGAAATACTTTGAGAAAACATGCACGATCATATCAGCAAGTTAAGAATGTGGCACACAAAGAAAAACAATGTAATCAACTGTGAATATATATATGTATATAAATATTAGAGAAAATTAATTATATGTGTTTATGAACTGACAATTAGTTGGTTGAAACTTTACACACAATAGTGAATTTGTTCCCCAAACATTATAAGGTTTGTATCAAATTATTAGCAGGCACAAAAACATAATTTTTTTAAATAAACAAAATTCGTGAAAGCAGCAAATATTTTGTGAAATTCATAAGAAGAAGATCTGAAATGTGTTTAAATTAAAATAAATTTGAGAGACCAGATGCGACAATAACGACCGGGTGAGTCACGGGGCCCTTGGTCACACAAATCGATATGAAAATAACTGCAGGCCTCGAATTGTGTCGCGAAATCGAATTTGCGATCTCTGCGGGGGATGGTACATTGTCTTAGGGGACAACAGCATCTCTATTAAACCTGTGTCAGAACTCGGCCATTATTGGCTGTAAACCATAATGTTTGTAATTCTACATATCAAATTCAAATTCATTCTACTAATTTTTTTTTTAAATTATAATATTAATATTTCGATGTTCTTCAGTATATTCTTCACTTAACGCGAATAAAAATATTTCTAATGAGGCGTATTTTGTTTCGCGATATTTTAATTTTCGTTTTAGAGTAATAGCTTTTTTTTAATTCCTGGATTCATGCTACTGAATGTACTTAACGTACATGGGACCTTTAGTTTGCATCAGTACTTAATTATTAATTTGCCAGTATTTTAATATTTTGAAGCACTTTCTTAGTCGATTATATTTTTGGTCCCCTATATCTTACAACACGTGTGTTCGTTTTCAATAAATTGTTTAATTCGTTTCAACGCATAATTTTTTTGTCTTTTAGAGTGCAAAGAAAATAAAATTATTGACTAGAAAATATTTTTCAGAAGTTAACATTTTCGCTAAACATAAATTTTACGTACTTAATAACGATTATAATTAAAAGTATAGTATATATTATGGCACAAATTTATAACTTTGTTTTTTACTTGAAGACCGTAAATTGAAAAATAATATCTTTGTGAAGTAGCGCAGTTTGCAAATATATTTTTGAAATTATTTTATGTAATTTAATGTTTTTTGTGAGTTTTGTTCAAGATCAAATGCGCTGTGATGTAAACAAAATAATTCGTTATATAATCGACGTCGATTTTAGGAAATTTATTCGTATATGTTTTAACCGAGTCAAACAAGTATTTTTGGACGTGTGGCCGAGTATGTAAATTTTGCCACTTATTTCGTGGTTGGCTGTGAAGATTTAACGGTTTGTTGCATGACCCAATAAGAAGACGAGTCCTTTAAGAGGAGGGGACAATTTGCGCAACCTTAAAAAGAGACTGATATGGTTTTTTTCCAGTTATTGACAGGGCTGGTCGAGTCTAGCAAGAAGACCGGTTACCGGAGAAACCGGTCCTTACACCTCGCTACCGTCAAATTATCTTCGTCAGCTCAGATTAAGATTTTTGTATCGACCAAATGAAATTGTATACCCGGTAATTCATTTTATATTATCGGCGTTCATCTCATGACATCGAGTACTTAACTTTCATGTACCTCAAAAACCTGTGGGATATTCATTACACTTTTGATGTTATCGACGGTAATTGATCGTGCGATGAATTTGTCACTTGTTAGGTAACTAAATAACACGTAACGTTTGTCTACTCGACTCGTCTTCCAATTTAGTTTCAAGTTCCATAGGATCTAAGGTGGAGATAATTTTCGGTCCTTACAAAGATGACGTACCAAAAAGTCTGTCCAGGGTTTCCTTAAGAAACCGCGATATGATACAACGTTTTCGGACCGCACAGAAAATAAATTAACGCATCAGTCTTAGACAGGGCGGGACTGGGGGCGAAAATATATTTGAATAACCTCGGATATCCTTGTCCGAACATTGGTAAATTAATGACAATCCGGATTACAATAGGACGGTAAATTTTTTAAAGTTTATTGTTTTAGCAATCAGAATATTATAATACATTATATAAGTTAATGAGCTAGCCTAAGAACTAGGCAATTGTTCTTAGGTCTTCTCCAATGACAAGTTCTTCTTGACCACTTGGTCATTTTCGTTTACCATGGGGCATTGGAGATCGTACATAATAGTTTTCAATCGTTCTCTGTATTATTGCTATATTAGACCCCAGAGTTAAATACTATAAACCGGTGCTGCCCAACCTGGGTCTCACAGGGGAGCAATTAGAAAATTAGCTAGCTATGATTTTACTTATACAACAGGAAAACTATTGGTATCTCAATTTGGTAAGTTTGGTGCTTTCCATAGAGCTACACTTGAAAGATTACAGTAATATAAACAACGACAGTATTGTTATATATGTGTAGAGAAAGAATAGTACATACTGTGTTGCTATGTGCTTGTCTAATATAGTCTAGCGACAACACCGCGTTTTAAATGAAATAAGAGCTTAATTTCGCACAAACGGGCGATAAGTTTAGCGATCCAGATTAAAATAAATTATTACTTTGTTTATGACAGAATTATTACTATAGAAGAACCGTGATACACAAGTTGAATTGGGATTCTTTAGGAAATAATTCAATTTTTTATTATAAAAAATATGTATATGTTACATTGTGGAGGGGGAGAGGTCATTATAAAGAGTTACGTGGGGCACAGTAAGAAGAAGTTTGGAAACCCTGCTACTGCTATAAACTCATGTTGGTTTAAGGATTGATTAATAGATAAGGAGTTTATTTTAAAGTGGTAGTTTGGACCTTCTACCAAGTCAGCATTCGTTTCTTTGACTTTGAATACACTAAATTAGAGTTAGTTACTATCAGGACTTTCTAACTAATAAGTCTTACATTTTTTAAATTGATAGGTGGGTTCTATTTTATTAATATTAGTAGTATTTGAATTGCTTATATTGAGAAGAAACCATTGTATTCGTTTTAAATAATGAATTATTTATATAGGCCTATATACACTTTTATACACGCCAGCTCCTAATAATTACAATGAGGCACAACTGAACAAACAGCTAACGAACTGTCCAAACATTAATAGTTCAATGGCCACAAGACGATTGCAATATACGTAGTGTCATTTTTAAATTTCAAAACTTCATATGTACCACGTAGGCCCAATATACTGCTTGTTCAAATACTCTCCCATGAATAATTGCAAATACTCAGAATTATTAATGTTATTAAACATATATTTAGTTAATTTGCTTCACTAGATGTATTTCGTATGTACGATAAATACACGTCGGTATTCATATTGAGAATTTTATTTTAAAAAGGTCCAGATTGTTCTTTCATTAAATGCATATCTGGGTGTATTTAAATATATCCCCGTGTACCTGATTTATTTAAAATTTTGTCATTCCAAATCGGGTATTATTATTACCAGTATTAAAACGCAAATTCTCGATAAATCATGTCATGGCACATCTAGATAAACGTTAATAGTAAAATGTATGAAGTGGGCATTTCTAAATAGAATTAAAATAAAGTATTATAGCATTTTGACAATGTATTTCGTGTTCATCCAAGGTACTTGTAGTTCGGCAGCAGAACCAGTTTTTTTAAAAGAATATTAATACATTGTTCATATTACTATATTAACATGAATCATCTATTGAAGACTATGTGTCATGCATTAGAATGGTGCATTAAATTCTAATATTAATTCAAGAGACATCGGAATAATATTTTTAAAAAGCAGTCTGAATACATTCATATTGGATGAATACAAATGAAACTTTTTCAACATTATAAACTTCGTACAGTCTCTAGCTTCCATCTGGACTGTTTCCTTAATAATGTTTGTATGCCAACATATTTTCTGTATGTTGCTTGTTAATATCTGCAAGAGTTTTAGTTTTTTAACTATCGTATTAGGACTACGGAACATTTGTATAAGGAGTGCAGGATTGTATGAATATGAAACTTGGGCAATTATAACTCACGAAATATTGTTTTCGTGTCGTGTTCGTCATCCTCAGTATACCCGTTGCATAAGATCTCGTCTTTCTAAAAATCATATTTCATTCGAGTCGATATTCTATTATCTTGATTATACGTTTCGTTCTCCTATCTACATTGTTCATATAAAATCGAACACTATCGAATGTGTAGAGTTTGCGTGCCGCACGCGAGTGACGTCACGCCAAGAAGGGACACACAATGCCCTTTCCGGAGGTTAACTCGCCTTCACACCTTCCCGTCACGTTCATTATATTTCACTCGTAGCGAACCATACACAATTTTCCGCAACTCACTGCGCCTGTTAATCGCGTTGCCAGTTCCGGTGGCGCAGATGGCGAGCCAATTAACCTTGCACCGATAGACTCCTCACTGGTTTGTATTTATTCAACGTCGACAGCAAAATTGTTAATCTGATTCTAGTTTCTTTTTTCTACTATATTTTCTTAATTTTGAAGTTAAGAATAAGAAGTTGGGTCCTCAAAGCTTCGTACGATGGAATCCGTTGACAGGGTCATCGTTCTAAATTTACTTAGTGCTATTCGAGGCTTAGATACTTAATTTAATTAAAATGGCAAAGCCCATTACCAAATCACAGTACAGACAGCAAAAAATATAGATTATATAAGAAACCATATTACGGTTTACTGTTTCAAATAATTGTGAATCGATGTTGAGAGCTGTCACTTACCAGCATTTCGATTTTTTAAACTCAACCCGAACGTAGTTCAGTTTGAGTCTCACTATGCTCATTAGTATTCCTAGACCTTCGAGAATTCTATGCTCATTTCGAAATACGAAAATATAATTTGTGCTTGAAGTGTTTCGTATTCGTTGGTTAGGTCGCCAATCCATTTTCATATAGTTCGTTGAAATCCCTAAATCACTGATACGGTAGTTTTATTTCAAAATTAAAATTTCTTCAGTTTAGTCCGTAGTATTCACTGTCTGATATAAAGACGATCGTTTCCTCTTGTATAAATCATATATATTTATTCAATTATTTCTCTACTGACAATCATGACGAGTCAATAACATCGTTACCTACTCAATTAAGAAAACAAATTAGTTATGCAACTTAAATATACAAGTTATTATATAAGCTGTAATATTGAATACAATACGTAAATTGAAGCAGGAAACGGAGATGATTCTATGTACGTTAAATAAAGTAAGATAGTGAACGATTTAGCAGGCAAATATGTTGTCGTGTAAGTTGTGAGGCACTTCTATTCAAAGTGCGTGCAAGAGAAGCTTCATTGTCGATTAATGGAACCTAAGCAGGCGGTCGTATATGGCCCAAACCGTCGTGTCACAAAACGAAGTCTCTCAAACTGGAGGTAGACCTATCGATCTCCGTTCTGTGGGCCTCTTTTACGAAATTGCCCCAGTTTTACGATCATCTGTATTTTGCCCCCGAAGTGTTTGAACGAAATTGAGGAATGTTGGAGCCCACAGACATGTAAAGGAGAAAATTGCTAATTCGTTGTAAAGCAGGAGAAATGGATAGGTGGGATGAGTTCGGCTTGTAGTCGGGTGCTGTTGGATTAAAACGTTGAAGATGGCGGCGTAATTACGGCGGGTGATGGATGGAGCCGACCCTCTGCCCCGCGATAGATCAGGAAACTGCTTCATTATTACACCGCTAATAACCGGCCCTCCCAGCTACCGTATCACGGCAATTTCGACAAAATCTTCGCCTCTCGTGACGCTAGTCTCCGTTTGTTACAGCCGGTAATGCATCGCACTGTTTAATCTATACAACATTCGAAGCGAGCGGTAGGCCTACGTCACAGTAGTCTCGTAACTTTCTTACAATTGTAACATATCGACATTCTTTCAAAGTAATCGGTATTATTCATTCACTTCAACGTGTTCTGTAGTCATATATAATGATGAGAGCGTGATACAATTGCTCTCGTATGCAATAATGCCTTTAATTTCGTATCAGTATCGTTCCTCCTAGGACCTTATCACTTTCGTCACGTATACGAGGCAAAAATACTTGGAACACAATCGTTTCCTACAACTTCACGAGGTTCATATGATTTTCCAGAAGTTTCTCCTCCATTTATATCGTTGATTTTACACGGAACTGCTGTGGATACAGTCGCAATATGGATTTTTAGGTTTTTATAGTTTGTGAAGAGTAGAGAAATTCAGGAAGAACACGTTTTTCAATTTGAACGGAAAATAAATTTTTGAAAAGAATGATTATGTTGGAAACGTTCTTTATTTTTATTTCCTTCATTCAGACATCAGCAGTGTTTGTACGCTTCTTATTTTGTAATTTCTCGCCCTTACCTTTTTCTTATCCCAATTTCCATTTTGTACAATTTGACGATCCTCATTTACATAAAATGGAAATCGTGAACGGTAATAATGTGAATTTCAACTGTCATTGAACATAACAAACGTCCGATGTGATTATCTAAGTAAATTTGTTTCTCCTTGCTTTCTTGCAATTGGTGACGGTAATGGTAGTATGTTGTCGTATCGTCTTTTTGAATACTGCATTGTTATTTAAACAATGTATATATAATTCCTTGTAACATTTAGAAGTACTGTGTACGAAATGTACGGGACAATGTCATATACAAATACCAGCATGTGTATTCAGTATGCTCCGAATTTCCCCAAAGTAGCAGGTTCAAACACCAGAACAAGAAACGATTTATCTGGTTCCTAGGGGACAATGGCGTAAGGTGATCCGGGCCGTGTTTTCGCGGTCGAGCGAGTTCGGAGGTGTGAAACCCGAGACCCGAGCTCTGCGGTCTTCTCGTTTACTTGCGGCTGCTGTGCCAAGGATCCGCCGCATATACGAGTACGCACGTCATCCAACTCTTTCTGCCCTTAATTGAACAGGTTTCGATTTCACGCTCCGGAGCACGTGTGGTCGGCTTCGATCTCCTTCCAGCAGGGCGTTCGCGTCGTATTCGCGGAGTATTACGTAAACATGTATTCCGAACCCCCCCCCCCCCTTCCCCTGATAGCATTTTAGAAACCAGTTCTGCAACCCTTCCACTTGGAACCCTAAAATCCCATCTCCTGTCCCTCCGGAACGCACTGCAAGCAGCTTTTCCCACGACCAAATTTTGCTGTATCCTTAACGATATCATTTTGCGTTTATAAAATTCATAGACGTCGTTTATAATCCCAAACATAATAGATAATGAAAAAAGAAAATGCGAGATGGACACTTTCCTTATAGATATACTTTATTTTTACACACGGATAATAATTGTAAGGTTGTCGCTCCTTTGTCGCGCAGTCTATTACCTCCTTACCTGTAATTAGCAGCCGCTGTTTACTTGTGGTGCTGACAGTTCTCCCTTCGAAAGCAAACACCTCTTCGATCCCGCGAGAATAATTTCAAATTAAAGTAACCAAGGACAGAAATGACTTGAATCTTGACACAGTCTCCGTGCTACCGTAATTCATCAAGCAAATGAATAATAAATTTATTATTTTAATACTTTTTTCATAATGTTACTTGATGCGTCGTCATCCAGTTTCTATAGTGAGTCACAAGCATCATGCAAAAAGTTTTAAATGACTTGACACCGATTAATATAAGATGGTTCTAGTTCTGGGGGATTTGGACAATGCTAAAATTATTTACATATGGAAATTTGTGTATTTCTCTGTGTACGAACAAATTATTTCAGAATTTGGTCTTCAATTTTTTTTGTATAGTTTAGAAGATGACAATAATATTCTGCGGTTAACGTTTATCATTCCAAAGCATAGATGTTTCCACCTTCAGTTTGTGTCAAAATTAGTGGCACACTTATTGACGCATCAAATTATTCAAATCGCCGCATCCATTTATTTTTCGTAGCCATATCAGAGGTTTGCATGATAACAGGCCTATATGTTGAGAAATACGAAAAGTCAGCATAAAGTCTTGTGGCTTCGATTTTTCTATTATGTGGCATGTCCCTAACGACACGATTTTATCAGTCATTATGAAATGACACTCTTATTTCTGACTATTGTATGAAACACGCTATTGGACTGGATTCAAAACTTTGTACGTTTACGACGCATATAACAATTGAAGAGATATTATTGAATTTATTTTCGTTCTTTTCGATAAACTATTATATTTATTTCCTAACATAATGAAACACTTACTTATTAAGATAAACACATCAGATTTAGTAGTTTTGTGACATGTCAGAGACGATAGGAATGAAGCTGTAAACTGGTTAACATCGTGGTAAAGAATTAATATTATTTCAGGAGACTTTAAGGCCTACGACGAAGGGAAAAGTTTACTTCCTATTCTAAATTATGAAACTTATTATGTATTACCTATCGTACACTTTTCATCATATTTATTCTATGAATCTAAAGTTTTTTTTCGATATCTCTCGTAAAAGCCACAGTTAATTCTGGTAAGTCGATTAATCACTATCCGGACGAAATTGATCAATAGGCATAATTTTCTATTTTCGACTATTTAAAGCTGTTTATCGTTGACGAACGAATAAGATCAGACAACGGCTCTGTAGTCTGTTGTCAGATTAACAATGATCAGCATGAATATGGTACGAGTGTAATTACTGTATCACGGTCCTGAGTCAAACCCCTGATTTACGGCCGCTACAGATAGATCCATGTGGGTTGTGACGACATATTTTGTTTACACTGACGACGAAATGTAGGATGAAATTTTTACAATTCATCCAATGCCCTGAAAATGCAAGTCATGAATCCCGCGTTTGGCGTTGCGAATTTCGTCGTATGGACTTATTACCTTATATATATTGAATAACCCGATCGTAGTCGTTATTACTAGTCCGATACAGGACTACAGTAGGTTGGAGTTCCGTAGATTACAGTGGCTTCAGGATTTTCTTTCGTAATTAATTGAGACAACTTCGTATATCCGCTGAAAATAAATGAATTAAATTGCTCATGCGGTAATGCGTCTGGAAGAAAGAACAGCAACGTATATAGTATGTATACATTTTAGTATTAAAGATTTATTTTGCTCCTAGGAAGAAGTTTTTAGTTATGTTTATTATCGCCTACTCCTTCACATTACGTAGAACGTATAAAATAATTTGTCACGGAGTCAAGAACGATTCGTCCAAGTGGAAAACTAACACTTGTACTCGTAAAAGTCTTACCCGTCGTAAAATACGTGGCAAAATGAAACCCTGAATTGGCGGTTTTATAGGGAAGTTATTTTACTTCGTCACTAACCGAAAAGAAATTCTTATGTGAAATGATAGAATCAATTGAGAGAAGACTAATATTTTTGGTTAAATATGCTATGTTGTAATTGTTTCCGTTCTTTTTTTTAGCAGGATTGGACGATGGCGACGCTTATCTGCTCTCAGAAGGTAGGCTACATGTGTACTGAATAAATTTATATATGACGTTTAAGAAAATCTCAAATTCAGTGCATAAGCTCTCGTATAAAAGGGCAACCTGCTTCTTCTAGTATTGTTTTACTCCGCGTAGTAATTATATTATATTAATTTATTTCTTGTTTTCATTTACCTTATGAACCAATGATAAAATCATGTATATTCTTTGATTTCTATTCGGAATTTCTCTGTACACAAGTATATGTTCCTTTCCTCGGAGTATTTGTATTCGACATACCTTGGCACGAAGAATCGTAAATACCGCAATGTTAGTTTAGGTCTATCATATAGTTAGGCATATAAATATTTTGTTTTCTGACTGTAATTAGTGTGTATTATATTAGAACATTGGTTACAGTCGATCTTGCTTCTTGATATCATAAACTCACGTTCTCAATTTTTGCTTACTTTTTTAAATCAACTAGTCGAGGAAAAGTCGCTTGTCTGCGTTGCGTAGACCACGTTCTGTTCTAAAGCAAAATTTCTCACTATAAGATTCGGGTGAACGCTTTCGATAAGCTAGAACCATTATTTCAACAACACTGCTCTAATCGTTTATTTATAATATATAGAAATTAAATATATTAAAATCTCTGTATCCTAGGAGTGTCGGACGTGTCTCGTGTGGGGAGGAAGACTGAGTGGCGGGGCAATTTGCCAGCTTTTGTTTCGAGGGCCGTGGGTTTTTTGTGGCTGTGGAAGTGACATATTGAGCCATCAGACGCGCTATTGTCTCACTTCATTACCACCTTCTCACCACACCGTGGTCTCGCTTCACACACACTCAAACGCACGCGCGCACACAAAAAAAGTTGTTTTAAAATATAACTAAGTTGAGCGAAACTTCGTTCCTTCGTCACGGGATCTATATTCCGATGACGGACGACCCAGTGATCCGAGGTCATCTCATTTCGGTAAAGGGCGATCCATGGAAGTCCACATTATCCGGGCCCGATGATCTGAGGAGGCGTTTAGCCGCCGGCGACAGCTCGGCTTCTTTCTTCATGTCGACAAACTCGGGTTATAAATTGTTTTAGGCTGACTTGCGGGACTCTATTGTGTCTGATGGCTTCTTCGAGCGTGTGTGAAAAGTTAATCAATTTTCGGTGGGCAAGCGATCCACCCGTAGCCACATTCCATTTGTCACTCGATCTGTCCACTTTCTCGCCCTAATTATGTCATTTTTTTTGTAACGACGGTTAGTAGTATTCCGTCAGCCGCTTTCATGCCACTATATTTTTATCGTCAAAAATGACATGATCTTCGTTACTAGTTTATTCAACTTATTTTTCATGCAATTATACAGTCTTGTAAAAGTGTCCTACCGTTTCTCCCGGAAATATTGAATTTATTTACAAAATTAAGAAAACAATTGCGATAATGAGAAATTGTCGGTAAAGGTTGCGTGATGCTGAGTCTTCATCAGAACACGATGGGAAGGGCTGCAAACTAAACAAATTTGTATACTTGGAATCACGAGCAGTTATGTTTCCAATGTCATATTAGCAAGACCGCGTTTTACCAGGGAATACTGATTCCGTATTGTGCGTATTTTCAGTGCTAGTACTTCCTAGCTACTACTCTACGAAAGCTTGTATTACAGTGTTACCGCGTCATATCTTCACAATGCTCCAAGAATCATTGCTTGTCCGATATTTTATATAACTATAAAATGGAATTACGTTCGAATATTACTCTCAATATCGACAAGTTTCGAAAGCTTCCACTCTTCTCTTTTCGGAATTCATGGGTATATATATATATATATATATATATATACACGTATAATCTTCTACTTCTTCCATACTGTTTTAGGAGCCTCTTCTACAATACTAATCCAATTTTTAAAATTAATCCATTTCTTAGCTTATCTCACTATCGACTTCAGGATTAATAAGGAAGATATTTTTAATCAGGATGTCTATGACAAAGTGTTGCATATTGTCTTGGAGACTTTGGCTATGCCGAAATTTACTTCCGATTCTCTTCTAAAAGCGGAAGAATTGCGCTCTTTTCTGATCAGAATTGGTGTCTGTAAGACAGAAGCGTGCTGAATCTGGTCACGGTGAGGCCGAACGAGTGCGAGCACGTGTTGGAAGTAATTAATATTGATAGGGAAGGTGATCCACCGGTGTTGAAACACGATACTGCGTGCCAGACCGGACTCGGCCTACCTAACGAGCAAAACACCCACCCCCTCAATTAAAAGTTTATCTAAGAGTGACACGCTGTTTGGAGAGCGCTCGGCCCCCCGCCCCGACATCACAAAGCTCTCGTTATTAGCAACAATGGACTTGTCGGAAGAGTTTTCCCATTGTTGGATGTCAACAATCTGACAGATCAACAAGCGGGGCTGGCTCCAGGCAAACACTCCACGCAGTCCTACGACGGAGCATTTTTTTCTTCCACTCGTACGTCGATCCCAGAAAACGTAGCACGGATTTCTAATACGCGTCGTCAGCTCATAATTAGGGTTTTTATTTGGCGTGGATCAGCTCATCTTAAAACGGAGCCCCGTGTGAAAATCCTTGTTTCCCACTACGTAAATACGCACACAATTGGCATTGTACTAACGCAGGGGTTGGCACATATGAGGTCAAATAGCCGTAATCTGGTTTTTTATATTTTATAAAGAGGTACACGTACATACACAAATTCAAAATCTTTTATTTCACATAATTGCGTATCTTAACAAGTAACATAAGAAAATAGTTGTTTAAAAATTTAGTATTAAATTAAAATATAATAACAATTAAATATGTAAATATATATCGAATAAGAAGTATAATAACATCTAACGACAATCTTTGGTCAATTTTTCAAAATTTGGCTTATAATTAGTTAAAGCCGTCTGTAAGATGTTGATTGGTCAACTGTAAACGAAATTCGTTGTGGAGCACAAATATTTACAGCAATATATAACAAGCAGCTTTCTTTTGGATATTATGATTCTGCGCGAGTTTCAAACATTTAATTATTGAAGAAACTTTGATCGTATTTCATCTCTAATAACTTCAATTCCCCAACCGCTTTTTCAGTACGTCATATTTCAGAAATTGGAATTCCATCCTCAATGGAACAAATAGATGAATTAAAATATTGTAATGTAGATTTCAAGCTTTTAAAATCTTCAAACCTATGCTTGAAATTTGGTTGTAATTATTTCAATATTTATTTATATTCAAGTAACTTTTCTTCTATGATATTAATTAAATTTCCTCGTAGGAAATGATTTAATAGTTTGTTTTCAAAATCGTAAACAAGCAGTTGAATATTCTTCTAAACTGAATACAGTTTGTGACAAAGCAGTAATTTTTTCTCATCGTAATGCCGTATTAAGTATTTGCAAATATTGTGTCATGTATGTAAGGAACATTAAGACAGAAAGACAAGTTTCATTTTACAATTCTGGATATTTTTTGTACATGTTATGATAGGATTTAGCAGTTCCACGAAACATTGTAAGTTAGCAGAAATCTTACAACACAGTATTAGGATAAATCTAGTGTTTTTAATTCTAGCTGCATTTTCCCACCGGTGTGTTAACGTGACAGAGTAAGAAAGTCTTTATATTAAGACTGAAACAGACTCGGTGACCGGCGATATTACCGGATGACGATGTAGGAGGTAGCAGTTGATACGTGGTGCGTTTTTCCCACGATTACTCACGTTGTAACCTTTTATTCAGTATTCTTACGTTTCAGGATCTGTATTGCCACGAAAATTCATGCCACAAATATTCTCATCGTGTTTCTATAATAATAGTGACAGTGTAATTAATGTGGATATATTTATTCTTCATTTGCAACAGTTGGCACTTTCTTAAGTTAAAGCTTCGATCAGTAGAAAGAATTACTAATAGTAGTGTATATGGACCTAGACTTGATCCCTAGATTTTCCTTCCTCAGATAGCATATTATACACTTGAGCTATTGTGAATAATATGCAGTTACTAGTATTAATAATTTGCGTTAATAAACTTATGAATTATCGAAAATAATCAATATTTTATAATGAGGCTGACGTACAGCCACTGCGAGGATATACCAGATTCTGAGCCTGATGAAGTTCAATTTCGTAGCAATCTTACGGCTACGGTCAGTGAGTAACTTACGAGTTTCTAACGAAAATGACAATTACATGTCGAAGGATCAATCTGTAACTGTTTCTATGTCGATCATCGTAGTTTAGGTCGATGACAACTGCGAAAACTTTACTATCGTAATTCAAGTGTCTAGAATTGGCTGTAATCGCTGTCAACGTTTCCTGCGCCATCCATCACAATTACTCTTGTCACAACATTGTCGACGCAATAATGACGGACTTCCTCCCTTCCCAGGTGCTCAGCCTCAAAGTTTACCTTGCGTTCGAATTCATAATATTTTATCACTCAAATATGAATTTGTTTCTCATTTGAAAGTCTTCGACAAACCCACGATTCATCATACTTATCATACACACACACAAATATATATATATATATATATATATATATATATATA
Organism: Zhengitettix transpicula; assembly: GCA_037074705.1. Lineage (NCBI taxonomy): Eukaryota > Metazoa > Arthropoda > Insecta > Orthoptera > Tetrigidae > Zhengitettix > Zhengitettix transpicula. The sequence goes on along the minus strand of CM073595.1, from coordinate 80,609,221 downwards.
TATGAACTCTGCGAGGAACTAGTAGCTAGCGAAATAATAAGTAAGGTACCCAACGAGACTATGACGAGCAAAATAATATACTACTAACGTCATTTTTACGTCAAGTCAGTTAAATTGATTTCGCTCGATCTCTGGAAAATGTCTGACAGTCTACCAACCCTACTAATACTACACATTTAATTAATAATATTAACGTCCGAATAGTGACTTACAGAAGAACTGGTGAGGAAACGATTTCCGAAACTCACGAAACGTGAGATAGTTCCTCACAGAAAGGCGATACTTTACGTCCCTGTAACTTTATCCTGTACTCCTGTGAATTTAAAATTGAGGTCAGAAATATTATTTACGTCGAAATATTGTTATGTAAATTAGCTTCTGATGTTTTTGTACACGTTTTCTTGTAAGCACCGTATTTACTCAAAGTTTGTCCTACGTTTTGAGTAATTACAAATACGAACCATTCTTCTTCGACCATTACGTTTCGGTTGATTGTGTGTAGGCCTCTGATTCATGACTCATTCGTTAATTTAAATTGATGATTGCGGGTAGAGGTCTGCTGGCCGTTACAGAAAGATGAAAGGTGTGTCAACCAAGCCAATGTCAGCTTTTCAGACGACATGTTTTCATCGTTTTTCGACTTACAATTAAGCACCACTCTTATCTTCGCATTTCCGGCACAAGTCATTGGACGAATAGCGCGCATAATTATTATCAACAGATTCAGTATCGACAGCTTTACTAACCAATATATATGGTAATAAGAACTAATTGCGGACGATTCTTCAGAATCAGCGGTTTTTCCGTCTTCAATATTCGTTTTATATTTTCTTCATTTTTCTGTACACGTCCAAATGTTAAACAGAACATACCTGAATATATATATAAATATAAATTATTCATTAAATATACATTTTCGTATTGAAAACTCGTCTCCTTTTGGTATATATTTATGAAAGGGAAAAGATGACCACACCTTTCCTCGTCTTGGCTGCTATTTTTTTGTACATGATAAATCTTCGTTATGTATCTATATTGCTAATATTTCCTGAATTGAGACTTCTAAAAATCTGTCATGTTGACAGAAGAAACATGAAGCTCGAAAAAAAAGAAGAAATGAAGGAGAAACTATTTAACTCACACATTTAAGATGAAATAAGGGAAATTGAAAAAATATTGCAAGCTGAATCTTACAAAGTTCATACTGAGGATAATTGTTTAAGGCATTAGAATTTATTTCATGGAGGTGAAACAGTATTTTAAAGAACCTGTTAAAGGAAGTCGGCAAACAACTGTTGGAGTCGTTAAGCCTAAAATTAGACGAAACCACATCTCAGCTTTTATTAAGTGTTTAACGTATTATTATGTACAACTCTACGTTAGTGGTGGGAGATATTAAGGAATGGCTGAACGTCGTAACGAGAGTTGTGAAATTTGTTGTGAAACGAGAGGTGTATTGTTATAAGTACTTTGAGTAATAAGGAACAAGAACCGGGAAAACAGAAGAAAAAAGGATTGTGGTAGATACACAGCTCGGAATCAAGGGTAAGTTGATAGCTCGATACAATAGACCAAAGTACTGTAATATGAGCATGTCACTATAGGATAGAATAAGAGTGAAACCTCGTCTAATCGGTATTACTCTTGATGACTCAGTAATACGATTGATGACGACCAAAGCGTCGTTAATACTCGAATGTGCGGTGACTCTGTCCGTGTGTTTTCCTGAAGGTGGCGTGAAAGGAGGCCATCAGCTTAGTCTATATTAGGTGTCTGGAAACGAGAACAAAACGCCAGTAATTGGCAAGTGTGGGTGGATGAGGAAGCAATTCCGCTCCACACTTGCAGTGGCACCGCCTTTATTACGTGGCGCAGATCAAAAGCTTCCAGGAAATGGGAATCCCCAGGGGACTGTCGTCGTTCCTTGGGGTTCACGCCCAATTACGTCACAAGTCCCTTCGTTAAATATAAACTTTTCGGCTAAGTTTTTGTCTAGCGTGCATATAAAGTGTTTCTCAACCGATGCTCCTTGGACCATGTCAAGGTTCCGTTAGTTTTTCAGGATTTTTTAAAAGTAATTGTCATTTTTACAGATAGATCTTTAAAATTCCGATTTCATGGTGCGAAATAGAGAAAAAAAATACGTATATAATTAATTGACATAAACTATTGGTAACCTATGTTAACAGTTAATATATGATTCCATGTATCATTAATTATTCGTCGTAACGAGTAGCAAATGTGAATTTTTAATACGTGTTTTACATTTAATAACCGGTTGACTAAATTTTTTAAACATAGAAATTCATAAGCTGAGTAGGAGAAGCTAAGCTTTAATTAATTTTTTAAATTTAAAAGTCTCATTCGTTAATTGTTTGTTGTGTGGAAATATTTTTGGGTAACCGGCAGACGGTATATACATTCTAATTCCATTAGCCCTCGGTTCAAGAAATAGGACTCGTTATAAATGACATTACAAATACTTATTACAAACTATGTTATGCTAACCTAGAAAACATATTTTTTTCTGTACAATATAACTAAGAATACAGTATAATAATTGATTTTTAATTCCAATATTTAAGGAATCTTGTCAACACATCTCTAAATGTAAAACACATAATAAAAATTTTGTTAGTTTAAGAAATTGAATGTCTTTCAAGTGTCTATTTAACGTACAACTGTGTCCGTTTTTCTGTGTTTTGGCTTGGCTCACTGATAGACTTTTAATCCTATATGATACAATTAATTAAAGTAAAAAAACTAAACCAGCAAATGAATAAAGTATGTCAAATACTATGTACAACATCGGGCAGACGAACGAAATTCTCATCGATGAGGTCTGGAATCTGAAGAGAAGTGTAGGTTCAAAGATGATATTTTCACATTTACGTAGAATTATGACGCTTGAAGAGCAAGTTGTTTCTTCATGTGTGTACATATTCGAACATAAAAAATACTATGGAGAAATTTTGCTGACAAACTTTATGCAGTTTCGGCATTATTTCCAAACTAACATAATAATTATTTGTGTTTTGGTTTTATCTTGTTCACTTATCCATACTTTAAGAGTTATTTTTCTTAATGGAACAGGAAAATAATCGTAGGTTTCTACGAATAGAAAAATCTGTATTTAGTGATGTACTGGATGTTATTTGTGTCAACAATCGTCTAGTGTTTTAAATAAAAAACGACCATATTTGTTAGGAAAATGTTAATTTTCGTAAACAAGAGTGAGTGAACAGTCGACGCGACGGAGCTTACGAAAAAGCAGTCACATTGGACGCAAAAAGGAGACAATGTAATGTATCCAAAGGAAAACTATTTCATTAATAGTTTAATAAAAAGATCCTTGTTGGGGTACAAATAAGATTAATGATTCTCTCAGAAAAATGTAAACATATCCCTTTGTTGGTTCGTTTGTACTGGAGAACCGCTTCTAGTGATTATGTTGTTTTCTCGTAATTTTCATGTGTTTCTACGCCCTTTCGCTGGATGAAATGATTCTGAGAAAAGCCGATCCAGATTTATTAGCACTGGAAACCTGCGGCATTTGGCCGAGTAATTCTAAATGCTGGTAGAAAGAGGTTCCATCTTAGAATGTGAACATCCGTGGACGCGTCTTCTCAAAGCATTTTAACCGGCATCGTCTGTGCGGAAATTCAATTTATTCACACCCCTTCGATACACCGGCACTCATTTTTCTCATTTGGGAGAGCTTTAGGGAAAGACTCCGACCGAACAAACCAAATCGGGGATGAAACGGGAAATCATTGGGGACTGGCAGAGTCTTTATTACACTCGAAGCTCCGCACAAAATCACATTCCCCGTCAAAGACGAACGGTTCAAATGTATATTAGGAAACGTTTCCGAGAGCCGCCTGGTACCGGGATCACATGTGAGAAGGGAAGGGGTTGTGTGGGTGAGCCCCGTCACCCCCTTACGAGGGCGTTAATCCTCCGCCTCGAAGTAATCTCTCGTCGACCAAACACTCGCCCGCCACTTTCCTAATATTTGTTTACAACGAAACATGGAGGGAATTGGCCACACGACACGGCAATCAAATATTGCGTTGAACTGAAGTTTTCGTGTGACGAGAACCCACCCTTGTTGGGGAATTAATTTATTACAACCTATTGGTAATGTACACTAAGTATAAACGGGCGACGGAAACAAATTAAAAAAATTTTGATACGTTTTCCAGATTTTTCAATTCTAGAACTAACCTGTCCCAAGCACAATTATATATGCCATCACCTACCTCATTTACTGTGTATTGCACTTTCTATCACTGTTAACTGGTAAAACAATTCATTTACTCGTCTTCCTGGCAGAATTGTTTCAAAGATCCTTCCGTCCCAAAGTTTATTATTCCGTATTTTGTTGATGCACATAATATTTAGCGTTGTTATGAATCGACGAATTCTGTTTCCGGTCTCACTAATGTCTCAGCTTTCAAATACATCTCTACAATTTCTTGAAAATAGTGTGGAATCAATGGGAAGGTACTTTTCCGCGGTACTTGGTCTTATGAGAAATTAAAATTTCAAACATGTTCGTCTTCGGACACAACGGAAGAATCTGACTAGAGAATAAGTCGGAACATTTACACTGCATGTAGTTGGTCTATTCTACTAGGATCTTTCGGTCTGTCAAATGTAGATTCGATTCCTCCCTTTTTCCTGAAAAGGAACAGTGTTTGATAGTCCTCGAAACGTTTACTTCATTGTTCCTACTTTTTCTTTTACTAGTATATTCCTTTTTATGGTGAATAAACTGTTTGATGACGTCTACCAATTAATGCATTTAGTTTGAAAGAGCCTGCCATAAAATTGGGACAGTCGTTTCCTGATGCTATTGCCTGTGATTTTGTATCTAAATAGCAAAACTGTAGAGTTGTCGGAACGATCATCGATCCATGTGCTATAACTATCAGACTTTATCCATTTTGAAAGCGTTTGCAACATATGAGCGCAGAATCGTAGATTAAGTGGTCAGCGGCCGGGCACGAACTGGGAAATCTGTGCTCTTCCAAGCCCGAGGGACGCGGCTCCGGTTTCCTGCGGCTCCAGTTACAGCGCTCCCCTTCTCCTCCCTGCCCCTCCGCTCGCCCTTCTCGTATTTTCCTAACATTAGCTCGACTCAATTAATCCCTTTGTGAAACCGCGCTCGCAGGGCAACCTAATTGTTCCCGCGATCAGCTGCTCGCTTCCTGCTCGCTGCTCTTCTCGTCTCGTCTCCTCTCGCCTGGCGCTCGCTCTTCCTGGACCAGTTGTTTCGCTCGCGACGTGACTTCGTCTTTCCAGAATTTGCCGCGCTTTGTTCCGTGAGCGATGGTGATAATTTGGTCCGTCATTGTGGTGGGAACGCGAACATATTGCAGCGTCTCTGGGGGGTCCGGAACAATATGAGCCGCATCTGGCCAAGCTGTTTAGCATCGATCCTGTCCGATCTCGAGAAAGTGAAACGAAAATGCCGGCCAAACAAAGCCTTCGGTGGGCTCGGCTGCTCACAAAATATCGAATGGCCAAGTTTTTTCGTCGGGGTCTGGGTATCGGGACGAGTTAGCGAACTTGACAAGCCGTCAGCGTAATTGAGACGAGGTCGGCGGAGGGGGAACCCGAAACCTGCCATTGTTCGCCGCAAATTAGCTATGATGATGGCCGCTCCACGAGGAAGGGTTGCGTTTTCATCGCCACTAACCTCCGTCAGGTGAGACGCGACGTCGCCGAGGAACGTTCCATACTACGTGCAAATAAAAATGTTTATTTCTGTTAGTAGCGTTGAACGAGCTGCTTAATTTCCAATTCGCTTCGCCAATGTTATTCCTAGCATAAACGTTGAAGCGTATAAAATAATAAAAAGTGAAGAAACTATTATCGAATGTTTCTTAAACAAAAAGAAAACATTCAATCTCTAGGAACAGAGTAAGTAATTATGTAAATGTGCAAGATTCTGATACTTTTATAATGAAGGCCTACTCGGCGAAGTCCAGCAACTCATAGACTTCTATCGGAACATTTTATTTCGATGGAATATTTAGATATACCGATTTAAATCTGCCCTGGCCATTTAACTCGTTCCAAATACAAATTATACTTACAGTATTATAGCCTTGCAGGCTATAATATCTCTTATAAACTCAAATAATTTTAATTCCATAGTTTTCTGTGGCTTCTCGCTTTAATTTTGACGATTTCATCTATAATCGCGCGATGCGTCAGATTTTTGAATTTCGATATTATTAAATTTTGAATCATTCGTTCTAATGTGTTTTGACGTATAAAAGTAACTGTACAATTTGATAGCTATTCTTGTATGAAATAACAAACTTTTCTTCTTTTTTCTAAAATCTCTATTTCCTTTCTTTTCCGGTACGTATCGCAACATTTAGAACCCTCTTCATATTTCTGCAGAACTTCTTCACATTTGTAAATCCTTTTACTTGTTACCGCTTTCCAGTAACATATATTTTCACTAGTTGCACCCCTGGTAGTTACTTTAATGAACGTCGTTTCAACACACCTAGCAACAATAATAATTTTGACGTGGTGCCTAAACTTATTACTACATTCTACATAAGATAATTTAGTGCCGCGAAAATCGTCAGACCGTTCGTCATTTTCTTTGTCATCGTCATCATATCCGTGGAGTTTTACTTTTAAGCTTCATCAAATCATTTTTCCGTAATTATGAACATGGAGATAAAACTGTCTGAGAATCAAACAACTGTCATCGGAATGCATTAATCATGATGCAGAAACACACACACATACACACACACACACACACACTCACACACACATATATATATAGATATATTGTTTTCGCTATACATTTTAGGGTATGTTAATTTCAGAATTGCTGATAATTGTTTTAAAGATGATCCCAATTTTCCGGAAACAGATCCGTCACGAGAATAAAAATCTAGCTGGATATTGACAGTTAAAATTTATGATTTAATGATTATCTGTTGTGGACATATACTGATCGGGTTTCTGGTTATAAGTAGGAACTGTAATTGTAATGATGATGTGGATATAAACTGACTAGGGAGCAGAAAACAAGTTCCTAAAGGACGATAAAAATGCTATTGTAGAAATGAACAACACAACAAGGCCGTCAGATATTTATTATGCCACTTTATACAACATTTAAATCCTCAAAGTGCAAGTATCTCTACTTGTACAATTATCCGAATTGTTTCTATTATGGTGTGCTGTTTCCCATTTTAACACTTGTGGCATCCCTTTCCAACACTGTTTTACGATTCATACTCGTCTCATTCCTGTTTGTCTTTTCTGCTTCCATTGTCCTCCCGTCGTCAGTGGTGAATAGCTTGAGGGATCGATCTTTGCACGATAGCCACTTCTTTAAACTCAGACTTTTTCTCGAGAGTTATACCACACAAGATAACAGTTTTATATAGGCTACATGATTTATCGCCAATTCTTACGATATTCAATTCATTTTTATAAAATATTACTTTTGGAGACATCTTGAGAAGATGCTACGTGCTCTTCCAGGATTGCAACAGGGGATCTTCCACCGCGACATTCAGCATTTAAATATTGAAGTGTTAAAGAGCAGCGATTAGCCTTAAGGTCTCTTCTGGTAATTTGAATTTCCATTTATTCCCAGTTGGCCACAGACGTCGGTGTTTACTCTCTTCTCAAAGAAAACAAAGGGAATTATTCAGAGGTTAGCACCTCGCAAATCCTCGACCAGATGAGAGTGCCCTTATGCCATTTATTATTACGCAACGTAACTGGCCTGGGATTCAATACTCTCAAGATAACTGAAAGATGAAGGCGGTGTCCTCAATTTTTGACATGACTTCACGAACCGATCTGACTATATTTGACAGCTCTACATACGTTCCTGCTTTAGTCGTTTAGATTCGTTGATCGTTCGACACCAAAAGTTGCACGTTCGTGTTGCTTGGAATGAGATTTATACAGCGGGAACAACGTATATGAATAAAACTGGCCGTGAATACTTTAATATTGATAAATCTGTTCAGTTTTTATTCGATTTTATTTATTTATTTTTATTCGATTGTTTATTGAGATATATACGTACGTATCGTTAACTCCTTATCCTGCGTTAAATAACTGTAAACGTGGATGTCCTATTTTGAAGTACGCTTTCCGTTCTATTGTTGGGACATGTGTAACGGGACTGAAGATTTACAGATACAGATACGCAGGTGATTCATTCGCCATTCGCCTCGTTCCAAGTGAGATTCCAGCTAATCCCTTCCGCTTACGCTTACGTCGGGTCGGTGGGGGCCGACATCTTCTCCGTTTACTAATGAACAACATTGTAACATCCCCCTTTGTGCGTTTGTTTTTTTAATATTAGGAGGGCGAGTGTCGTGTGTGGGCCGTCGGCGAGTCTGATTGGATTAAATGAAATGAGATGATTGCACGAGTCGAGCATCTCGTCTGGGTCTCATCCTAAGGGACTCGGAAGTACTCGCGACATACATCGCCTTTATTTTACACGAAAACAATCCACTTTACCTAATAGCCCATGGTTACCACTAACATTTCTCCATTTCTTTTCACAATGCTCCAAACACTGATTTCTTCAACAAATTTCTCTAAAAATTCTTTATTATTTATTAATAAATTTCTTCATTGTTTAGTTTAATTTTTAGAATTCTACTACAGGACCACATTTCAAATGTTTTACAGAGACGCCAATAATTATATAATAATATTAGACAGGGTATTTCTTTTAATTTCCCAAATCAAAATACATCGAAAAATACACTTCGTACGCAAAAATTGTTCCAGATGGAAAGTAAATATCAAGACGGGAATCTGTCTACTAAAACAAGCCCATCACCCAAAAGCACACCTTTAATCTTATGAACTATTTATCTTCATTTTCTTTTCTTTTCAATTCTTTCGTTCGATATATTTTGATTTGTCAAATTTCAATAAACACCCTGTGTAATGTCACGTAGTAATTTAGGCAGGAGTACTGGAAAACAAGTTTATCGAAACGAATTACAGCTCCGTTCAGAACTATCTCAAATGTACACAATACGCTCACTTAACCTAAGAGCTCCGTGGGGGAAGAAAGACGTCATAGCCACAGATTCTTATTTTCAGTCACATCTGGAGTGTTGTGTCGCAGAATGTTTATTTGTGGTTTTCATTGCACTCTGAACTCAGAGGGAAACAGTCTCACAGTCTGTTGATGGCTGGAAAGTGTGTCATTATGTCCTCTCCACAAAGAAAAGTGTCCCGCTGTTCCGTTGTTCTCACGCGGATTTCTTGGTCCGTGATCTAGTTTCCGATCCGGTGTACTTGGAGGATTTTCCACTTTTCGGAGTATATTCTGGAGTTGTCGTTGTTTTCTTCTGGTCAGTCTCATTTTCCGGTTTATCGACGGCGATTCTGCTACTTTCTTCATTCAGCTGAGCGTCGGGATCAATGCGTAAAACATGAACATCTTTATATTTCCTTAGTGTAAATAGGGGTTCAAAATGTTCAACCACGTGGTTTACATAGATAGTCATCGTGGTGCTCTAAATGGCCCAAAATATGCTTTAATAGTGTTTCGGAAAGGCTCACTTTGCGAACTGGATTGAAGCGCCACACCATCGGGCTGATATATATATATGTATGTATGTATGTATGTATATATATACGGCCTTGTGGTTACCATTTATTTGCCATCTCCTTCCTCTCGTTGAATGATTCTTATTTTAGGGCGCCAGATCATTTTTTGAACAAGGAAAATGTCACACCACCCCTACGCCGTTATGGGCTGAGATTAGACTTAAATTAAATCAGTACTAACAATTTAATCTCAGCGATACGAAAACGATTTATTCGTAACTTCTCGTCAGTTATTCATTATTTTTAAATAACACCATCTTACATATTTAATATGTGTTTTATGAGTGCCAAGTGTCCTGCCCCGCAGAATATTTTTCTGGATTGTAAGTGATATGTGCACCAAATTTGGTAGAAATTAGTCCATGTGTTTACGACTGCATACACACACACAAATATATATATATATATATATATCTCGATAGGTAGAGAGATTCTCTGAAGTAATTGAAATGCTTGACGAGAGACAACACAGCACAATTGTAATTGCGAGTAAGTTTTGAGGAATGTAAAGGTGCAGGGAGCCTCGTTACTCTATGTACAGTAATATTGGCGTTCCCACTGAGACAAAGAGAGCCGTTAAGTGCGCCTTTTGGCAGGCAGGCCTTCCACCAGCCACTATTAAAACGTCTTTGTCTTAGAGTATCGAGGGTTTAAAGAGTGGAGCTGTGGGAACTCAAGCCACAAAGGCGACTGCGGCTAAAGCTCCACACCATTGATACACTTTAAGCTAACGTACCAACTCTTTATTGCGCCTTAGATTTTATTATACATACTGCTTCAGTGGTTTTCACATATGACTGCACAGTTTTACTAGTTCCATCCGCTTTTCCTGTGTTCGATCGAATTTTCGGATGGTTAGGATTCTTACGTAACACAAATATAGCCCTACATCTGTAATTAAGTATTTAACCAAAATATCTAACTGTTTCTTGTTCGTCCTATGTTTACAATTCCAGATTTAAAATATTATCGAGGTACCATTGTTATTATTTATATTCACGGAGAATTATTGTTCTCTCCTTTGGGACGTTTTGCACGTTAAATTCTTCCTTTTGTACATTTTAACCCAATATCTTCCTCTGTCTGATAACAGTTATTATTTTCTTCTACTATGTTATCGTATCCAACCAATTGATTATGGCAGTTTTTCACTAATCGCACAAAGTGCTTTTTTTTCGAGTTAGCGTACCTCTGAGTCGTAGTTGAGCCGGATCACTGTCTAAATTGTTTATTTTTAGTGGACACAAATTTTCTTCGTCAGTAGTTAAACTGACAGATCTAAACTGATGTCTTACATCGTCGGAATAATTTTATTACTCATATAATAATTAATTGAGCAATCCGTTTCCTTGTTTACTGAAGGTCGGAACACTTTCAGGTCTGATGTCGTGCAGTTGTATTTATGAAGATTGTGTTAGTCGAGATTTAGGATCGGAGAGGTGAATACTCGTGGATATGCAAATTATATATTGTTTTTCGGACGACTATGGCGCGTCTCGAGGAGGGGAAACAGAAACATTTTGATTTGTGTTCAATAAAGTGAGAGCGGACGTCCCAGAGGAATACACGGCGCCACCTCGCGTGAGGACGGACAATAATTGTCAACTCGTGGAACGATGGAAATCGTGGACGGCGCTGAGTCACGCGTTCCGACGCTTATGCTGCTGCGTCACGACGACCACTCGCTCCACTGTGTTGCAATACGTAATTCTGCTAGGACCATCCAATACGTGTACAACTGTCATTTATCAATCAAATGCATTTCGATACCTTACGTTTATTAGGTGTGGGGAGAAAATGACACGCCAGGAAACAAATTTGCGATTCCATAGTTTCTTCTCACATGAAATAATTGTACGTAAAATAATTATTTTACAGACGTCTGAAATTTTTCTTCTTCTAATAAATAAAAAAATAAGGGAGATTTTAAAATTATTAGTCATAATAAGCCTTAGAATAGTCCTGCCGATGTTCCATTATCATACATAGTCGACAGAGATTCCCCGTAAGAGACACGAAATGAAATGAAAAACACTTCTCCTTTGGACAGAAAATTTTTTAAATTTGCAAAATTATTATAAGTAGGAGGGAGGAAATCTGGGGAAAATGGAGTATTCGTATATTCTAACAATTATTTCCGCAATCTGCCAAACTAATTTTGTGGGCTAAAAATTGCGTCGATTAAAAATGTTAACCTCAGTGAAGCAAAGTACTGCAAGTGTGAGTACGCTTTCGGCAATGTGGTTTGGGCAATCATCAGAAGTGTGATCTTGGAAATGAAGTTAAAACTGGACATAAAGGCTTGTCCATCATAAGTTTCCGTGGCTTCTGGACCACGAAATACGAAACGATTCTTTTGAAGATGTATAAGCGGATGTATTTGTTAGAATCGTGGCCTAAATGAGTGAACATATTTTTCTGGATGAGAAACACTGGTGATTTTTCATCGACCGGACGCCTGTCGCCAAAGCAATAACTTTCAACGTTGAGATTATTAAAGCACATAAAATTTACTTTTACTCAGTTTCCTCTACGTTTAAAAATTCTTGCTCTTGTTTCTTATACCGATTACTTTCTCCAGTAACGGTAGCAACGACGTGAAGTGAACAACGAAATTAAATCTACGGACAGAGAAATTTGTGACGTTCGGGTCATCACGAGCTCAGATTGGACCACAGACGTATTAAATGAATCGAAAAATCAAACTTCTTTGTTTTCCCCAATTTTAATCGAAATTAAAACAATTCTCAGCGGATAATATTAAAGCAACTATGTAGACAAATCAGGAGTTAGGACACTAATCTCTCAGGGGAAACTATGATCCAGACTAAAACAATTTTTTCATTTATTTGTGTTTTAAATTGTTCTTATCCGGCAAATTGATGTTATTTTATTATTTATATTATATATAATTTGTTAATGCATTTTTAAAACATAGTAGACATTTTATGGTATTACAATATGGGAACTTCGAAAAAATATGTGAATTTGTTAAACTATATAGTTTCGTCGTTCACCTGCACCCTGTTCATAGAAAAATCAAAATTGGAAAGGTTGTACCTACCGGCAAAATTTTTGCACACTTATGCGATATATTCAAAGTTTAACTGAAGTCCTCCAAGGACGCAACATGCTAATTTCAAAACTATCCGAGAAGATTTCTGTTTTCAGAAAAAAATTACCGCTTATAAAACGAAAAATTAATGAAGATGATATCAGTGATTCTTTTCCTTGTGGAACCAGTTCAGTAATCTCCAATAATGTTGATTTGTGTTGCAATATAAAATCTGTTTTTAAAGGTCACACCTATCACAACTCATCAAATGGTTCGCAAAATAAATTCAAGACCCATTTCGAGCGAAATCTCCATCTTTAAAATGAGAAAATCTGATTGAGATGTCTTGCGACAATTGACTGAAGTCAAAATTTGGCACGCACCGATTTCTGGATATTAGTAAAAGATTTGCAGCAAAGTGAACATTGATTCCATTTGCAACTTCCTGCCTATGCGAACGTGGAACAGGAGATGAGGGTAGCTTTATCCACGTTGATTCCGACATTTTAGAAATTGCATAGTAGTGAGAATCCATCCCATTAATTATGCTTCTTCTGTAATTGTTTGTGAATTTAAAATACGTGTTTAAAATTGTGATATATCAAGTAGCCGGGAACCAAAAAAGTTTGGGAACCACTGACTTAACCCGTTATCTTGACTGGAAGAATTAACTCCTCAATCACATGAAACTCCAAACATTGATATCAGACCGACGTGCATGCCATGAGGGTTTTTGTCTGTCCAGACATGGGTGTTTCTTGAATTGAGACCACCATTTCTATGAAGAGAATGCAACGGTGTAGAAACCCCATAGAAAAGCCAACACGTGTTTCAGAATCGGATGGCAGGAGGTGGTATGTGTGTAGTTGTTACTCATACAGAACATCCCAACGGTGATGCGAGAAGCATCAATTACACGAACAATTGCTGGTTCATGCGTTTTCTTCAACTTGACGCAGCACGCTGTCTTCTGATTCGGGAGTGCGACGACTCTTTCGATAACCACAGTAAGTCTGTTTTGTAATTATGGCGAAAATGGTATGCGATTGAATCAGACGTCTCGGATAACGTTCTTGATATCACCGAGCAGCTCATCCATTAGCTTGAGCTTCGCCATACAAAACTACCACGTCTGTCTATTCTGCAAACTTGTTCTCAAGCATGTAGCTCGGAGACTCAAACACACGTGAATGAAGCTCGAACAAGGTACGATTTCTGACGTGGGGTCGTATTTAACACATGATATACTCAATCCCTTGTAAAAGTCCTAAAAGTTTGTAAGGCGAATTTTCGAGTACCTGGTATATACAAATTGTCGGTAGCACTTTGTTTCGGCAGTTGAAATATTTGCTGAATGCCTGCGATATCGACATCGTATATCGTCGTGTGTCGGTTAGTGCATTGACTGCTTCAAGTTCGAACTAACTTCACAGTGAACCCGATCGCAAAGTTCCAATTCCAAAGCACTGCGAATTATGAGTTACTATATTTTTTTACGCGACATTGCTAAATTTGACACATCCCAAGCGGGCCAGATATATTTAGAACTTAATTGAAACTGAAACTGGAGGAAAAGTATATTTAGAAAGCGACTATTACGTCACTTAATTTGGGGGTTCTAGGAAGAAAGGATTGAAAACTGGACATCTGATTTTACCATTATTTGTCACAGGAAGCGACGATTCCTTATGAAAATAACAATTAGCTGAGTGAACATAACGGCGCGTGGGGGCGGTGGTGGTGGTGGGGGGGGGGGGGGGGGCGGAGGCGGCTTCTTTCACACGTAATCGCGTTAATCCGGCTGAGGTCTGCATATAACTTACAACAATACGAACGCAGCCATTCCCGCCCTCCAACCCCCGCTTATTGGATTGCTTCTTCACGAACAATTGGATTAACTCTAATCAACCAGAAAATTAACTTCAATAAGTTTGCGTTTGTATGCGTCAAGGCAAGAGAAAAGAACTGGAGGAAAAATTCACTTAGGATGTTTTCTCCCCCGCTCGTGCGCGACGGAACGGGGATGAAAATTTGATGACGGTTATGCCTGCTACAGACGGATTAGCTAATAAAATCTCACCTGGTCCAGGTAATGGAGACGCCACGAACCGCGCTTACGCTGTCGACAATTAATTTTAATGAATAAGACAACCAACGTACGTACTTTCCCGTATTGAATTACATTTCTGTAATAAGTTTCTCAAGAAGTTTGTGCGGCCAACAGGGACGAATATGAACGGTTATAAAGAAAACTTTTTGAATTTTAAGTGGACGAGGACCGGTAATTTTAACCTGCGATTTCGTATATAAGATAAATGACCGTTAATTTTTGTTGCGACACGTCGAAAGACGAATTCAGTATTCCTTTTTCGCATATGTCTACTTAAGTTCATTGAAGGGGTAACCTACTGTAGGTTAACTCTACAGGACATTGAGTGAAGACGAAGGTAGCGTCGATAATATGCTTAAGTAAATACTCTGATTATTTCAAGTCAACTTATGGGAACTCTACAAGCCTATACAAGCATATTTAATTCATTTCTGAGCCAACGTTTGACTTAACATCGCTTACTTATACTGTGATCGGAACATTGCGTGTTACTTTACATCCGTTGTACCTTCTAGAATTGCATAAGTGATTTTTAAATCTATTCCTACGGGCCTTGGGAATATATGGAACTGACAACTGGGCACTTGGAAATCTTAAAAGTCAGGGAATTTACGCTAATAAAGTATTTATGTACAGAAAGCTAGTAGATTCTATGAAGGCACAACTTGCCTAAAACACTTCTTTTTTTGAATCGGCGTGTCTGGACAAAATAAGAGCAAATTTACGATCAAAATAAAATGGTTTGTTTTATGGTAAAACTTACTGCCGTAGGTACGTATAATGTTCGTAGATTCCTTTTAGACGAATGTCTCTGTTGCGATCATTACCTTCCGAACTCAGTCCCTCGTCATCGTTACGAATCAAACGTAAACTTTAAGTTTAGACGTTTGAGGTGAACCCATTACGATTATATGCCGGAATATTCCAAAAGTACAATAGTAACCAAGCACCGATAATTCTAATTTATGTCATTTAATGTCGAAAGATGGTCACGTTTTTAAGCGATATACAAAGAAGGAGTGTCAATTGTGGATGTTCTAAGTGTAGTCTGCCTATCATCTCATTTATATGAAATATTATATTATACCTTCGTAAATAAGGCGAGAAAAGTTGGGCGTCTTGTGCACATTTTTAAACGCAATACTGAAGTCAGAAATTGTCTTGAACTATGTCACAGTTTATCTTTTATGCGGTCCGTTCTCACGTTAAACGTCCGTATGAGGGACTGTTACGGGGAGGGGTTCTGTTCAGCACTCGTTTACATTTGAGTGGGATCCACGACACTCTCCAAGCCGAAATACTGAAAAACATGGGAGGGGTTTTTTCTCAGACGCACACCTGGATTTATTAAGTATCGTCGACTGGTTCTACAAGCTCACAATAACAAGTGTTATCAATTACAGGCATTCAGACGACGAAAATGTTTTTCGGTGTGTTAAAGGAAAAACAAATTTATCAAATGTTGGTCCAATTTACTAATTCGGATGATGCTTCAACGAAACATTGCCGTCTTTGCAGTAATATTCTGAGATTTGTGAAATGTTCCTATATAACCGTAATAACTATTTGCATAATTTTCCATCAAGTAAGCTTTTGAGTTATGGAATATTGTGAAATATTGGACGGCCAAACCTTAGGAATAATATGTCTATAGCAATAATTCACGATGTAAGTCTCTAAATGTTCCCGTCGCTAAAATACTTTTACGGGCTAATGCAGCGCCTACAGTAAAAGGTAGGTTGTTTTTTTTTTCATTCAAATTTGGTGTTCGTCGCTAAAGTTTCCGTATTTGTTAGGTTAGAATGTTATTCCTCTACCAGTCCCTCGCCTTCTTTCGGAGTTTAAACAACCGAAATATGATTCCTTCAAAACTCCGAATGGATGAACTTTCCAGTTATTTAATCAGCGTTCTCTGTTGAACTTTTATGAATTAGTATATCAGAGATAAATGAAAATTATCGAGCGTTCTATTACCGGCACTAAGATCAACAGGAATAAAATAATTATATAAAGTTAACTATAAAAGGCAAGACATAACCGTAAACTAACTCCATTTCTGATACAAAAGTATCCAGAGGCGCGTACTTAGAGAATTATGGGAATGTGAGGACTGAAAGTTAAGACCAGTAAATTAAGTTCGGTATCATTTTACATCTGGTTGTTGGTAATTGATAGATAAATAAGCGTTAACAAAGTATAACAAATTATCGACAGGTTTTGTGACATAATGCGAGTGAATCAGGTCACGGTATTTACTATGCACGTAATTAGAAATGGGATGATGAGTTAGTGCAACTTCCTGAATCGTAGTTATACTACCGCATACTCGAAAAAACGTTACTGTTATTTTCCTTAGCGACCGATAAGGATCTTACAGGTATAAACGTACTTAGTTTAGTTGGATCCGGAGTGCGACGGCGGTTCTACGCACAGTCTCTTACGTTCTACGCCGCCCGCCTCCATAAAATGGAACTTACGCCCAACTTTACCGACGCCGAGAGCGTGCGGTGACGAGGAAATATCCGTGTCGCGAAGTAGAAAGAGCGAAGTGTCGCCTGGCGCAATTAGCAGTGTTGCGCCGCCATCTTGTCGGCGGCACGCCTCCGGCAGCGTTGCAACGTCTCCGCCCTGCCCCCTCTCCCACTCCCCCCTCCCCCCGCGGCTGTGACTCTGCGGTTACGCGCGCATGTCTCCGTGTCTTCTTGACTTACTTCTCCGTGTTTGTTAAAATCCGCACCGACATCAATACTTTGGCGTCTTCCCGAGCGCGATGCAACTCCACCTATCGAGTTTCCTGCCGAGTCCTCGCAAATATCCACCAATACGACGTGAATGTTGCACGTGCAAACAAACTTGTTCCATTGTTTGACTGTCTTCTCGGGCAGATTCGTTCACGGCGGAAAAAGATGTTAAACCTGCTCTAATTAACAAATATGACTTAATATAATGATATACGTGAGTGTGGATGTTCCGACGTCATTCATATGCATTCCCCTTCGGATCCGCTCCGCTTCCTTGCATCAATTGTTTCTGTTCCTTAGTAGCAAAATCCCGTCGGTGTCGTGGATTTCCGTGTTTGCGTATTCAGAATTTGCCCGTTTCCCCTATTGATCAGCGGAACCCCTGCTCCCTACCTTAAACTTTCGTCCCCTTCTTCACGACTAGTCTTTTATTCATCAGGGCCTAAACAAGGAACACACTACTATCTCAACTTAATCATATACATTTCAATTGAACCTATTTTTAAAAAGGTGATTGTCAATTTGAAAAATAGTAAATTGAAATGTACTCAGTATAAGTAGTGAAATAAGGATAGTGTTATTTTCAAAATAACGCAACTATGCTAGTCAATTATTCAGGCGCATTTGGCGTGAGTTGGCTTGTTTTAGATTGTCTTGTTCTTTCATACGCTTAACCAACATTGTTAACCATTTTTCTCTCCACAATATTCTATCGTATAGTTTCCAAGCAGTGTCCAGTAATAAAGCTTACAGTACTTTCTTTTTGTGCTTTCTGGTAGTGCAGCTTCCACTTCCACTTAATCCTGCATGAAATTTATATCGATTTAAATATTTATTGTTCGTTACTAAAAGTTGTAAATTAATTGGGGTTACTTCTTCGACAATGACGTCTAACCTGTGCAACTATTTAGTAAAGATATACCATCCCTGTGAATAATAGCGTTACACTGTACAGTTTCTTTAGTCTGCTTCTTTGAAGAAATTTCCTAGGAAATTTTAGATTCTAATAGTTTTGCTTAGTAAACCGGTAGACTTTAACGACTTGTTCGGATCGTTAGGAAGAACAACTTGAGTACTTGAGAAGCCTGGCATCACGTTGGGAAATTTGAGATTACGTTTCATTAGGAACAAAATCCGATGCATAATACTGTGTGATTCTGCTTGTCGTGTGCTTCGAATTGATGTGAATGTACCTGTGTCGGTGATGTTCAGGTGCATGGGCGCGACCTTCATTTAAAACTTCTTTGCTCTTCCAAAAAAAATAATTATTTATCTGCCTTGGAAAACAGCTTTCCACACACCATTATGGTTCATATTTATTAGTGATAACACATCCGGTCACCAGCCTAGAGTTCTGTCAGCCACAACATATTCCTCTTAAATTTCTTCTGTCTCTAGAATGCCAAATGTAATTCACTAATTTATATGTGTTTATCGTCAGTTGCTATTAACGTCAGAAATATTGAAAAGGACAATTCAGTCTATCCACGTGGGTCGTAACGACATATACTTTACATATATATTACGCATCACGGCAAATTTATATTGAATGAAGGAATGACACGAAATAAGGACTCGTTCCCCTTTGGTCGTATGTAATCCGAGCGGAACCATTCAGATGACGCTGCTCTTTCAATAGGCTAGAAAGTCCCTAGATCTTTTGTTGATGCAAATCACGGGTAGATAACGGAGAAATCTGATACTACCAACGACCACGGAATACCCTAACAGGCTTGTAGAAAATTGAGCGAAAATGCGGCGTCTTTTTTGTTAACAATTTTTGAACACACGAATGTCTACCGTGGAAATATGGGCCCGAAGGAAGAAATTTAATATGGTAAAATTTCGATGAATATGCATACAGATGATACATATAAATTGCGTTTAGCCGCCAGGAGAATCTGCCATTTTGTGCGTCTAATTGACGTGCCAGTTCCAATTAGGGGGAACTGTAACGCCCGTAAATGGTTATTAAACGTCGCACGTCTCAGCCATCGTAACCGACCATTTCAAGTCACGATGTAGGCCTACGTGGGAATTGCTCGTTAACTTTAAAGGTCAACTTCGGCATCTTTTGAGTAATAAACGTTTGTTGACAGATTCAGAAGAGAACGTTTTGAACTCTGTCCGATCGGTCCAAACAAGTTTGTAAAATCGTAATGACGGTCAGGCGTACTTTTGAAACGCTTGCGGTTTCAGAGAAAAGTCCATGTGGATTTTAGTCTCGTTTTCCGTCCTCATTTCTTCACTCAGACCTTTACATGGAATTTTTATCATCTTCAATATTTGATCTTACAAAAATTGACTTTTTAATATATATATATATATATATATATATATATATATATATTAATTATCATAGAAAGGCAATAATCTGAGGCCCGGTGTCGTGATATTGGAGAGGAGTAAGTTCTTCAAATTTTCGGAAGCGTTAGTTCCTTCTCCTCAGGTGAGAAGCAACCTGTTTGCCGGTCGACAGAGCGCTTCTCTCCTGACGAAGCGGGCTGAATATTTGGAGAACTACCTCCTCTCCAACTTGGCGACACCGGCCCTCAATTTCCAGTAAGCCGCTAACTATCTCTTTTGCCTTTCAATACCAATTATTTTGATGTCACATACTTATATATCTTGTACGTTCGGATAAAAAAACCATTAGTCTTAAATTTCTTCCACAGTGTTTGTGGACTACATCTTAGCTAGGCTCTCTCATTTAAATAATTACCTTACACAGTGCAAGTTAAAAATACGATGAAATAGTAATTTTCAGATACTCTAATTTTCAATATCGTCAAGGTTACAGATATAGAAATACATAGAATAATTCATTTGAATTGAACAACAAGTCGTTATAATATTTTTCATAAAAATATATTTTGAGTAGTTTTTTTTAAGGTAACAAGCTACATGAGGGTAATCCACATGGTGGCAACTTCCCTTTAATAGCATAGGAAGGGATTTGAAAGGGGGGATGCGGAAGGGTAGAGGAAGGTAGCCAAGGGTTAACTAGGGGCCCCCGGGCTATATTTTAAGGATCCTACCCGGCATTCGCCTAAAGAAATGCAGGGAACACCCTAGGAAAACCTGCATCGGGTAGGTCGGGCATTGGGTACTTGTCCAACGCCCTTCCGATAGCGGTAGAGGAGTTTGCTGTGGGGACGCAGCATTCCCTTCTCCGTGCCTCGACCAGTTTCGGAGGCAGCTGGCCGACTATTCCAATGGGAATAGCGAACAACTCTTACCGTATGCCCAAGGTCTTTGTCGTTATTTCTAAATTCACGTGAGAGTGAAATTGTAGAATAATTGAAGCGGCAGAATATACACTCGATGTACACAAATGGTTAATATAAGAAATGGTCAAAGAGCAAAAGAAATGACCAGAATTCCAGGGGTTATTACAGTTTGCAAGTCCTGGCAGCGAAGAAATTGCCTATATTTATATATATATATATATATATATTGAGTTTGTTCCCATAACAATCGAGTAATGTTCGTAGACATGCCTGGCCACTACTTACTTTCAACATATAAACGTAATGTTTTATGGCACAGGACGCGAACGAAAATAATTACAATTTTCAGGTTTTTAGTTAGCAACTACAGTATAGAATAATCTTATTCTAACGAGAATATTTTTATCGTATGATTATTATTTCTATATCGTAAAATGTCTCTGGAACTTTTTATTGGTAAAGTAGCTTTCTTTCGGACTGTTTTGAAATGTAAACTTATAATGTGGTTTATTTATCGATGTGAAGTTTGTAATAATGACGGTGATAACGTAAGGCTTGTTATGTGCGTCTCGAGGACGCAGGAAGTCAACATTTTACTGGCGCCAGGGGCCAAAACAATGAAGTCAAAAAGTATCGTATCTCAGGAGGCTGTGTTTGCCTGAGCAGCTGAATGGAGTGGTCCATGGGAACCAAACTACCTGCCTCGGACAAACAAACCGCCAGAACAGCTCAATATTCAAACTCAAACTCCAATTCACAACACACATGCCAATACAAGTTAAGACGGACGTCACTTAGAAGCTTCTCACATTTCGGTAAACATACACACAGACTTCTAGAAATAGACGGCGCTCGTACCAGATAAATGGCCTTAAAGGTAATTTATAAACGTATCCAATTTATAAATTTAACTGAAATATTACACGCACACGTAATGTGAATTGAATTTTAATTAAATATACGTGTACGCTGAAATCTTTATTACTAGTTTATTTGTTCAGTTAAAAAAAATTGAAATTGAATCAAATGTTAAACGGTGGATCCCTTCATTCTGTACCGAATACTTTTTTGACCGTTTCATGATATTAAATGTTTCAACAGGTTCAAGTTTAACCATTGATTGGTACCGGCGACAAACGAATATCAACTGAAAAATAATTTTTCTGTTTTACACCTAGAGGTTTTGTCGATTTCCCGACAAATATTTTACTCTATATTGACCAAACGGCTTTTTGTCTTCTGAGATTGATCAAAAATCATAGAAATGAAGTTTCGTTTGCGGATATAATAATTAATTACCGAGTAAAACCAGGCGACTAGGATCTTTGACTATTTCTGTCTCCCGCATTGAAGATTGAGGATTTTTCTTTGTTATTCAATCAAATATAAACTTTAGTTAACTCATGAATAATGAATATTCAGTATTTAAATTTGTTTTTTTTATTATACCTACGTTTAGAACAAATTATTATTTAAAGAAACCATCAGATAGAATACGTTTTGTAAATCGTACTCATGAAACAGGATTCGTAATAAAATTTTGAATGATAATTGTGACGTATTGCACCAAATTTACTATGTGTTTGTGCCGTCGAATTCGATTCGAAGGAGTTTTAAGGTAATGCTTGTTGTTGTGTACAAGATGGCGACCGCGCTGAATACAGATAATTAGGCGAGAACTCGAATTAAATTACAGTTTGTGGCGCCAGGCCTCCAATCTCGTAGTCACGATTGGAACGGATCCTTAATTATGCCTATGATATCAAATGTGGTACTTCCAAGCGTGCTAATACTATTTACATTCAGCAGTTTCCATTCAATGGAGCGTCGTACCAATTATAAAATCCTCTTATGAAAGGGCACATAATTAGGCGTATTTAACGTGACGCTTAAGCCACGACACGGTCATCGTCTCAATCCTCCGAGTCATCTGTTTCCGTTACGAGATTTCTCCGTTCAAAGAACGACAAACTTATCTTGCAGGTTCGGTAAAAATATCTCTCTTTGAATATATTGGCTATTACAGACAATAACACATTAGATCGAGTTAACAGTATAGTTGTTTTTTGAATTCGACGACAGTGAAAAGCGTCTTTACAGCGTTTTCACTTGAAACTAATTCAAGTACAGAAACGTCGGATATTCTTACAGAAGAAAACGCGAGACGAGTCCATCACATTACAAGATTTTTTGTGATGTTTCCTATGAACCCACCGGTTAGTTTTCAGTATTAACAAAATTACAATTAGTATTAATACATAGTTTCCACGCGGAAGGAAACGTTTTGTTAGTCGGGCGTTTTAATGCTCTGGTTGAATATTCTGACTTTCCACGGAGACATTATGAACTGTTGCAAGTATATTGTATACGGAATTTTTTAGCTTCTTCACTTCAAAAGCTAATCCCTTTTTTGAAGAATGTGTTATTGTCATTTGCTACCCTATTTTCTTGATGCCATACGAACAACCAAACTCGAAAAAATTGTTCTGAAGTAGCAAGTGCTTTCTCTGGCAAAACGACACTCCCTATTATTGCAGTTTGATCCCTGTTGAGAACGGTTCTTTCAATACTTGTTCTGCGTACAAGTTAAATGAGAATTACAATTGAGCACGTCCTAACCTCCCGAGACTTTTGAAGCAAATATTGCAGATCGTTTGGTTTGAGTACGGCGGTTGTTCTCCGTCGCTTTGACGGTAATTGTGAAAGTGAGGGAAAGAAATAGAAACGTCCAGCTTCTTTGTCGCGTAAATGTTGAGTACATTTCTTGTATATAATTTGTATAGTGTGTGTGACTTTTTGCAGGCAGTGATGTGGTGTTTGTGTTGGCAGGATGCAGCAGCAGCAGCTGGCGGCGCAGCTGTCGGTGGGGGCGGGACCGCACCGTCGCCCCGAGAGCCCGGCCGCCGCCTCCACGACGTCGGACTCGAGCATCTCCCTGGGAGCGCACTCGCCGCCCCTGCATCGGCCCTTCTCGCCACCCCCGCGGCTCGCGTGATGCCGGCCCCCGCCGCCGCCACACGTGTCCGCCGGCCTCTGGTAGAGCCACGAACTCACGTGGGAAGCGTGTGGTGTGTCGGTGTACGCGTGTAAATATAGATACGGCCCCTCACGATCCGTCTGCCGTGAGAACGCGCCTTCGCAATTACGGCCGACATCTGCGTAATTTGCCTTAAATATTCTAGTCGCCGTCTCAGCTCCTTCCCCGGTCGATTTTGGTCTCCCCTTTCCGGGCTTCCCGATTGTCAACATTTTTCCTTCCCTCATAAACCGTTTCGAAAACGGACAATTGTTCTTTTAAGCTAATTTGTGAAATTTTGTGTCGTCGGAGTCCTCGTTTCCTATTTTTTATGTTTCAAGTTTTTTGTATTACTTTTCATAGGATTATGTTGTCACTATCTTTCTATATATTTACTTGGAATAGAAATACAGAAATTCAGTATTCTACATGCGTTTCACGGAGCTTTTCCACGCGTCTTTGATAAAGACGGACTCTCATACTGGTCTTTAAATATATCGTAATACATGCAAAGTTCGGTCAGAGAAGAAATATTCCTCTACCGTTTTCCGTGTATTCTATGTGGTAGTGAAAGGTGAACTTGCGTAAAAAGTAACAATGGAGACGAGTAGGGAGTGGAAAATATCATTGGGTAAACGAAAACGTTAAGTTAAAACAAAGACGTTCGTGTTCAGTTTGGACGGGTGACAATGTGACATATTATAAGAAAACGTATATTTTCGTGCCATTTCATACGGATAATTTATGAACCGTTTCCAGTTCCCTCAATTAGGCTCTTGTGTGAACTGGATGTAAGGTGTTGTTGAAAACTATCTTCTCTCATCATCATCATCATCATCATCATCATCGCAGGAAAAGAAAAAATTCTTCGGAAAAGTTTGTACTAAAATTGTGTTGCGAAAGGTGAGATAGAAGAATTTCTGCGTACTTTACCTGGCAGCCACTCGCCTCACTTCAGCCTTCCGCTTCTACATTTCTAGCTCCAGGAACGAAAATGTTGCTAATTCCAGCTTGTTCGTCGTCACGTAGCAATATCGGCGATATCGATCCTCGAATAGCAAAATTATTTCTGTTCCTCTGATTCGATATTTGATTGTTGTACGTTTTTTTGTTTCCGTCACGATCCAGTACTTTAATTTTCACCTCATTTCCTTACGCGTGTAAGCTCTTGGCCGTTTCCCTCCGTTGTCCCCGAAATCTTGGTGATAGGTATCTCGGGGTACAACTGCTCAGCATTCGAAATGCATTCCTTCCCACCCGTGTTTGAAAATTATCGAGAGTAAGACTGGTCGTACGATCTCGTACGGAACGCGAGGTTGTCTCCGAATACGACGGCCTTTTCAACGGGGTTTCAAACAATCCTGTCCAGAGATTTGCGGCGCGTTCTCCCGGCGAGCAGGCTATATAGCTTCTAGATGATGTGCGACGGGGCTCCGCAAATATTTATACTGACTTATCTGCCTTTAGAAATTATATGAAAAATATTAATCTCTAGTGGCAACCGATCAAAGAATATAAATGCAATATAATGTGGAAATACGTTAAGATAAGTTTATGAGATTAAAATGTTTACGTAAGAGAGAAAGTCTGTACATTTTTCAATGGATTTGTTTAATTTCTTCCGCAAAGCCTCTGTAATAGCATATCGGGCACGTGATCCACGAGTATTTTTCGGGACCAGGCCTGTATTATTTGTATTATTATTTTTCTCCCATTGGCTCGTATTTATTCCCACGTGGTAACTCGAGGACGGTTAACCGCGAATATAGTTTACATATGTTGAATATATACAAGAAAACTTTATATATTGTTATTTTGTGATATAGACGAAGGGGGTTACCGGTGTTTTGTGGCTCACATGCCCCGTGGCTGTCGTGGATTTGCTGCACACATCACAGCTGCAATTAACTATACTGTAGCTTCTAATTGTTGTTATGCTACGTGTGATTCCTATTATATCTGTATTATATCTATACATATATAAATATTAAATTACTGCAATGATGATTACTATAATATATTGTAGATAGTGTAAAACGCCCTCTTGTCGATTGTATATACATATAAAATTAATAATAATTTCACTCTACTAAAATGTGTTTTTTATGTTACCGCCACCTTCCCACTTTCGCCTAGAAATCTGCGTCTAACCGACGCCCTTTATTTTAAGAAATGAGTACATTTTGATATAGTTAAATAAGATTTGTGTATGATATTGTACTGTCGAAATTCATATTAAAGCAGATAAAGATCCGCGATTAAGCAGATACACATCACCGAGATGGTTTTACTGAATAATGTCGCGATCTCACTTGTGTTATTTAAGCACATAACAGATTATTTCTTTATCTGCTTTTATATCAACTTTGAAACACTTCATCTCAGTCCATCGCCTAATCTAGTAATAAAGTAATGTTTTCATACATCCTGCACCACCATACGATAAACAAGAATATAACACATTAAACGTTTCCAAACATGAAACTGTTACTCATTAATGACTGCGTAAAAGTACTCCGATGATTAAATGATTCATCAGAACTCTAGTTTCAAATTTACGGTTGATATAACTAATTAAATATCTCGAATATTTACATCGATTTAATGATAGAGAGTCCAAATTTTCAATGCATATCTCGAGTAAGAGTTCTCCAGACCTGGTCTGTATTAATTTCATTGATATTATTTCGTATCCGACTCCTTGTTTAAGAAAATTTCGTCCACATATCGGGATAAATTTCCCGGACCAACTATTCAGCTATTGGCATTGTTTCATAAAACGCAACAATTTTGTATATAAATGTTTATTTAGGTGGCAATTTTCCGATTTTCAATAATGCTTTTCCGTAAAATAATCATCTCGTACGGTGTCGTTTAGTGCAGCTGCTCGTAGAGACGTCGACACGTCTACTACAGGGTCCAGCTTCTGTTGTACGGGATCTCGGCTCGATTCTTACGAGATGCACGAGCCATGACTTCCCGTTCGTACCGCAGCAATTAAAATAAAATTACGCTCGCGATGGCCGTAAGGAAAAGCGAGACAAAGGAGATTGCGTTTCCCAATTTTCCGTGTCGCGAGTGCCACATCAATCTCTCGACGGTAATTTGTCAGGCCGACACAGACCGCGCCAAATGACCTCTTACAAAAACAACATTACGTATTTGATTAATTGTGAGGCCGGCTGCGGGATAGCTTTCCGAGAGCGCACAAAAACAATGCAGAGTGCGGCTACACCACAAATAGAGAAGGCCAGATCGTCATCTAGATAAACCTCGCTTCCGTTCCCGGCTCCGATAATAACGCAATTAATAATACGACAGCACGTCCCGAAGCTCTCTCCGTATTAGGCCAACTAATTTTTTTCGACTTTCTTAATTATGCAGTAAATATTTAAGTCCGTTACCTGGATTAAAGTGCTTTTATTACGTGGTTCGCAAATTCAATTCGAAAGCCCCTGCAGATACCAGCAAGTCTCAGACAGGTAAGACCTCACGTAGCACACGATTTACTATGTAGGAAATAAATATAAATGCACTCAATCGGTAAAAGTACTAATATCCAAAGCACTCGTAGAATCAAATCAAATTTCTTACCAAACTTCAAAATGATTACATAAAGAATAGAAACTTAAAACACACGAAATAAATTAATATGCAGTGGTGTGTGTTGTTCGTCAGGAGAGAAGACATTAAAAAGTGTGCATGTAAAACGAAGCGAAGTGCTACAGATGCAGCAGTCATTGTCGTTAAACAGGTTTGACAAGCATTCAGAGTTTTGTTAGTACCCAGTAAAATTATTTTAGTAAATTAGCTATTTCTTGAGATCCAGC
Organism: Zhengitettix transpicula; assembly: GCA_037074705.1. Taxonomy (NCBI): domain Eukaryota; kingdom Metazoa; phylum Arthropoda; class Insecta; order Orthoptera; family Tetrigidae; genus Zhengitettix; species Zhengitettix transpicula. The sequence goes on along the minus strand of CM073595.1, from coordinate 80,581,603 downwards.
AACGCTTAGGAAGTATGAGAAATCATGTCTTTACGGACAGGACATAGTTTGGTCGAGGTTCCGAAGAATCGCTACTGTGATGCCCTGAAAAGAGACAACCACGCACACTGGAAAACTACTGAAAGCAGGTAACTGGCGGTGTGCGATGTAAAGAGTACTTTGTATCTTACTGGCAGCTATCAGATTCTGGAGAAATTCAATACGTTCGACAATCGAAATTAAATTACAACATATACAAGCACATTGTAAAGTGTGGTGCTACACAACTTTGGACACAAAATAACCACTAAGTTATCAAAACTGTAGACTCAAATATTAAAATGAATAGTAGAATTTTTTTTTAAAGAAAACATCTGAATATAGTCTAAGTAGTATAATTCTACCGACATATTTATACGTGGTAAGTTATTATTAATCTTTTACAAACGTAAATTGAATGCCAATTAATTTTTGGCAACATATATTAAGGAAAAGCCTTTCCTAGGACTGTTTGACCACGATGATGCATTTTGTCGCATTAATGGACGCGTTGCAGACTTTGCGTACCGTTGAAATTGCTCGGAATAACCAAATTTTGCAGCGACAAGGCAGTAATGGAGACCCTGATTGGACTAATGGGCGCCAAAGCTAATCTAATTTCTCGCAATCACCGCGACTACTGGCGACGCTGCGCGGACGCGGACGCGGACGGCGACATGTCACATTTTTGCCGAGTTACCAGTTACGACGGCGGCAGTTAAAATTTTTAATTAAGCTTCATCGTAACACTGCTGCTGTTTATTTATTTATTTTAGAAATTGGTAATTACAGCTCAGCGTAGGGTAAAAAGGCTAATTAAACAGCGGCGCTTTAACCGTCGAATTATCCGGATTTAACGGGCCACAGAGAGCCCTCTGTGATTAGAACGAGTCGCCTGCAATGTATTCTATTTCAAAAATCGCGGAACAGATTCTCGTCGGCGGTTTGTCCTATAATGTACATGCGATTCGCATTCACTATTTCATTAAAATTAGGCTACTGCTTCTTCGGTGGCTACCGAATTATTCTGGGAGTCATTAGTCCGTCCTTATCCGGGATTTAGTAGAAATTATTTTCACCGATATAACAAATGCTCTTTTCTTAGATACGTTTGTAGTTCTAGCACTTTTTCTTTCGCGTTGAGGTTATTCAGCGACTCGAAAGGATGTTATGGCGATGGTACTCAATATGTAATCTAAAAACATACGAAGCACTCAATTTTACAATATATTATACTACATTATAATTTCGGCTCTCATGGATTTTTTCATGTAAAAATTCGTTAAAACGACAATAATGTAGTACGTGCATTTGAATGAATTGTGAATGGGAGGATTACTTATTGAGTATTTCCCAAGTCTTTAAATAGTGATTTGGCGATAGTACTTATTCGTAATCGGTGACGTACGAAATGTTTGTCCTCTTAGGGAAGACCTGTGCAAGAATGTCGTGGATCATGTATTTCCTCTTTGCGTTATTTGTGATGGCAATTATGGACGATATACGACGAGTAGGTGAGTCGTTTACAGTACGAATCACGTTTCGCTGTCTGTTTGCTTTCCTTTTCTTTGCATATAAGCAAATGTCTCCATCGAATCGTAATTTAAACCCGCGTCAGCTGCGTTGTTAGTCTGTTATTAGGGCAGTTTCTAGCCAATGAGTTCGTTCAAAGGCGCTAATGGACAAAAGATGCTGACGCACGGCTCTGACTTATCTCAAAGCGAGGACGGGCTTCGCATTTAACAACAAATTTTTACAACATCAAAATATCTCACGCTACCCAGTTATCTCCAGTTTCAGTGTATGAATTTCGTTCGTGAAACCCGTTTTGTCTACAATATTTACTTTTTCTCTGCATCATCTTCAGATGTTTAAGAAATTTCAGTCCTGATAATTTATTCTCTTCTTCACACAACCAACTCAATGAAACGAATACGACCGCAGTTTTGATTCAGTGAAGGGAAGAGCCAGACGGATATGCTTCGCCTTTATTCAGGAAACTTGAGATTACGTTGTTAAGTAGTTGGGAATTGAAGAAAATGAAAGTAGTGTTTAGTAACAAATATCGAAATATCAATTTCACATCACCACTAAATAAAATTACTATAAAATGAACCACAGTATACAATTTCAACTCACTAGAAAGAAAATTAATTTGTACAAGAACTTTTTCAAATCAACACAAAATCTGCATCATATGGATTACTTGATACTTTTTGAAAATAATTAATCACGTATATATGAGATCGATTGTGAGAATTCTGGAGAGGAACTTTGCATCTTTTCAACTGCCAGTTGTTTATAAAAATCAGTCATAAATTACAACCCACGATAAAAGAAATACGAGTATAAAGTGAAATATTCTTTTCTAGGCTTCGTAGGCCATTGCTTCATATGGATTACGTCAATCTTGATAAACGTTTAAGGAATAACTTTATTTAATTTTTACCTTTAATTTTTCGAAAATGATCGCCATACGTATGAGTTTCCAGGGATTGCAACAGAAGACATCTTGCATTACGTTTACGCTCAGAAATTAAGAGCCAACGAATTCAAAATCGGAAGTCATTTTCCAGAACGTCCCCTAATTTGAACTAGTAGTTTGAAGTTATGTACAGGCTAAGTGTTCGTATATCCACAAACGTTACAGTCTGTATATACAATTCTGTAGGTCACTGGTAGTATCAAAAATGGGATGAATGGTATCATCGCCTCACTTCGAACTAATATAGGAAAGGGAACGTAATTGAACTCAAAACGAACAGAAATAAATTTGTACGCGTTTTTATATTTTAATATGGTTTATGTTAAGATCACAAATATAAGTTATTTCAGAAAACAACAGTATGTTCCATACCGGGGGCGTATAGAAAGACCGTCTGGCTAACTTTTTGTTTTATATGTCTGCGATCTTCCGACACTATCGTTCACGTTCAATTGTGTCGGTTCGGCCGTCCTGATTTGGGTTGGAATGGTGGCTAGGTGTCGGAGCCTAAAATCCTCTCTATTCACGTCAGCCCTCAAAAACAACATCCAGCGTGAAAGGGCGGAAATCGCTGGGGCTTTGCCGAGTGGAAAGCCCTGATCGTGCGATCGGCATTCCAGCCAACACCTGTCCCAAAACTCGTAAACAGCCATCACACCATCTCGCGATCGCCTTTCACTATCAATTCATTTCTATAAATAAATTACCCGGGTAAATACGTAAAGTAAATTCAAATATGATGTTTCATTAAGTTTATGTTCTTGGTGTCTCGTTGAAGCCACGGGAAACGAAAATCAGTTCTCAAAAATCCAACCGTTGATGCGAACACTATAACAGTCGTCAGGAAAAACGCAGCATCCATCGCAGTGAAGCTATTATAAGAAGCCCATCCAAAATTACAGAATCATATGAACCAACATTTTCCCATACTTTTCATCACAAATATTAGAGAATTGTTAACGTTGGGCACTCATTCGTAACGTTATTCACGTCGAGTGAGCGGCATCAAGTACATCACACATAATTAGGAAAGTTTTACCTCAGGAACTTGTACGATAATATGTATTTTAATTAGCGTTAGGGAAAATGGATTTCAGACTTTTTGTTTATTGATATTTTATGGTCGCGTCAATATAATTGTTATTGGCTACGCTCTACATTAGTTACATGATATTGTCTTCATTTCTAGGGTGAAGATAGTGATTACTTTCAGTACTTTTTAGATTAGATGATCGATTCGGGCACTCGATATAAAATCTAGTAATGTTGTGATTGCTTTTGGATCAGTGCAGAACTCTTTCTTTCGGTTTTCCTCGTATTTTGTGCATTCAAAACAGCACATGTTGTATGGTTGCAGGGACTGCATATAGGTTGAGGTGCTCTGCAGTGAGAGAGATTGGTATGCAAAATAGTTTTTAGTTCTCTAATTTACGAAAATCGGAATGTCTAAATTTAATAAAAAGGTCGTGCTCGACAGTATTGGGAGTGTACGGGATACCTGGGTCCTGTACCGGAAGGAGGTTGACCGTCTTGAGAACTTGCTCACCGAAAGGTAAACAATTAAAGGGGGCAGTGAATGGCAGCAAAGCCGCACAAGCGGATTACGACAAAATGTCGTTTACTCAAATCCCAGGCGAGACAGCACAATAGGCCTGCTGTGTAATGACGGTATTATAGACACCCATGTGAATGGCTGCTGATAGGCCCTCTGGGGGCCCTCCACAAAAGGGACCCCCTTTACGTGCGCACACAACTTGAGAGGCCGCAAACAAGAATACCTACAGCCCCATATATCATCATCCAGTTCAGACACATCAAAATATTTTACAGGGTGTGGCTTCCCTTGCCTACATTTACAATTATCTCTTCCCACTTCACGTTACGAATGTTCGTGACGTTCCGTATTTGTCGATGTTCCCAAAGAACGGAAAAAGTCCATTTTCCACTTGTACATTCGTTCGTATCATGGTTCGTTTCAAGACATTCCTTTCCAGTTGACATATATTTGTCCAACTACCAGAAACTTATTAGCTCTACTTGGAAACATGTCTCGATACACGAACATGTTGTTCTTATTGAGATTGGCTTACTCTTACGTAATTTGTCACAAGTCTTCCAACATTTCTTCCAATTTTATAAAAGTTTCTCAAATATAATTTATCTGTCCAGTAAAAGATCACATAGAAAAAAACACGACAATTATTGTCTTTTAATAACCATATAGCTCCACTAATCATTGGTAATTTTGACTCAAAGTAGCAAATCTATTTAATTTCTATCCTCAAAACAGAATCAAATTTAAATAATTTTTTTCGTAGTGCACAACGAGTAATGTAATTACCAGACAACATTTAACAATGTTTCTGATGAGCAACAATTTTAATAAAATATATGAAAGAAATTTTTCCATTAGAAGAAGCAGGTAAGTGTTGTGCCATCCCCTGATTTGTGGTTGTGCGCGTCCGGACTATGGAGGTCCGCTTTGTGTCGCTTTGTGTCGCTCCGTGACAAAGCAATTAAGATGTGTGCACTTATTTATAGAGCGAGTGCGTTGAAAGGGCAGGGATCCGGCGATTGTGAGGCGCTGAAGTTTCTACAATAGTGTCGATGGCAAATCTGCGGATCTGAGGACGGGGAGGGAACCGTCGCTATAGTATCACTTCCGCTGCTTTCTCTATAATCTATGCGATCCCCGTTATTATGCGGGCACGTGACCGTGCCAGCGGCTCCCGTAAATACATATTGTAATACCAAAAACATTACTTGGATAGTGATTCACTGTGAATATTCTAGCTAACGAACTAAAAAGTCGGGATACATTTCCAAGGAAGGAAAAGAAGTGACTCAATCGTCTCTTGCTTAAAGAAGTACGTACACTGATAAAAATGATGCAATCATATATAAAATCAAATTCTATAACTGTACGAAACAAATTTAAAATATTTACACCGTAGTGCAGATTTCATAATCAATAAAATTATTATTATAAATCACAATTTTGGAATAAAATGTTACCGATAACGCATCGAACGTCCCCAGTAATTGAAATTTCTCTGAATAAAGTTCACCAGCAAATTTATTTCTGCGAATCTACGTACTCGATAGTAAAATTCAGACTACATAAATGTCTGCTGAAATAGTGAAATAATAATATTTTGTTCGGTCTTTATTCTCCAGAAGTTCGTTAGCGTACCGAAACGCTTCTTGTGACGAAGAAATACTAAACATGTCAAGTAAGAAATAAGCCTGACAAAAATCTGAGTACATTCAGAAGTTCTCATTGTGTTTACAAATTAATTTTCTGTTATTGTTTTTAACCCGCAAAAGAATCTTTCCTGCAATTAGGAGAACTAAACCAAACTTAGACTACAATTTAAAAGATTGCCGAACAGCGCACATCTTCAAACATATGAGAATAATTATCAATTTTTATATAAAAAATATACAATTCTAAAATAGTGAGGTAAATATTGACAATGTTCTTCTCCAATACTTCTATTATAAAATAGGGAAAATCCTTTGGTTCAAATATTTTTGTACAAACAAACTTGGAATTTTGGGTAACCTTATTTAATGTGGAATTAATTAATAGCACTTATGGGACTCTCTAAGATATTCGACGATCCAAATTCTGCTGATCATATTTGCGGTCTATTTCGAAATTCCAGTAATTAACGACGTTCATGTTTCCACTTGGAGAAATGAAGCGGACATCTACGACTGATTTAGTGGCCGTGGAGTAAGTTTACTCTCGAAAGAGAATATCGATTTTCGATCGTTGTGACAAAACTACTGTAAATAAGGAAATTATAATAACTTCAAATATTGCATCTGTGTTGCAATAATAAATGTTATGACACCTTACGAAAAACAAAATACGATCAATAACAATGCCGTGGAACCATAAGAAATACCTACGACAGTTTCTTTTCGTAACTCACTTGGTCACAATTTGAAAAATGAAAAAAATGTTCTGAGATGCTGTGATCAATTTGAGCGATAAAGTTCATATACAGAATAATTGACAGTCTTTAAGGAGTGATATTCTCTTACCAATCAAAATAGCTTAACAGACAACACTACACGCATTAAGCCGGGACTGTTTGAAGACGGAAAGATAAAAAAATCTTACGCGGGAAACAAAGCCGACCACAACTTAAACATCCGTCAGTCCTAGGACCGAAATTCTCTAATTTTTTCCAATTAAATAAAATAAAGCACAATGAATTGACGATTCCAATTTAATTAAGGAACTACTATTCGAATTTATTGATTTACGTCCGGATGAAGTGATCTGTTTCGTTATGTACATAAATTAATAATATAAAAAATAATTATTTTAAAACAGTTTATAATATCGCAGTCACTGCAGAAGTATCTTAAAATTCTGTGTATATTTTAGAGTTTCGTATATTAACGACCACCGTAATTTTGAATTTTGTAGTTAAAATGAAGTATTAGCGAGGAAAAGGCATTGTAATTCAGACGATATTTCATTCGATTCAGTACTGTTACCTTAAAAATAAGTCAAATTTAAAGTAAAAATGCATCGAAAGGCTACGTCTTAATTTAATTGTTAGAGAATTGGCCGCGGCAGTTTCTGGATGTAATAAAATTATTTTTTGGCAGATTTGAGAGGATTTCAGGGAAGAAAAATGAAACCGTAACAATTCATTCATAACTAAAATAATTGCCGAACGTGTGCTGATATCGAAATTTCAACGTGGGGGATATACTGAAAGCATCCGGAGTCTACAGATCGGGCGATCGAATTAAGATGTAAGAGAAAACTCGTTGACTTTTAATCTTTAAGTCGGTGAGAAAGGAAGACTCGGGTTACACGGATTATCAGCCTCTGGAAAGACTCATCGTCTTTGCCCACACCATTCTAATACGGAGAGGAACCAATATGAAAAATCTATCAAGTCACCAAAGAGGTTCAAACGTATTTCCTTATATATCACAACGTGTAAAGATAAATAAGAACATTTTTGCAAATACATTTTTATTACCAGGTACGTAACGATAAAAATTGTCCGATGTCACTAGCGAAAATATCAATTGTAGAACATGAAAAACTTAAATTGCTAAATAATTCTTCGTCGAAATACCACGATACATTAATATATCACATCGGCAGTAAAAATGGAAACAAATGACATTTAGTTATGTTTTATAAATTAAAAATAGACGGTGTGTAACTCATATTTAATTCGAAGGGTAGGAAAGCAGCGAGAATTTCTTAGTTCTTGAAGGGAAATGACTCGAGTACGGTTACATATTGAATCGAAAATTTTCTCTCATTTTGTTCCTCGACAAGTAACATTTCTGCAAAGAATTTATGATGCCTTACTATAACGTTTAGTACTCATCGTCCTTTAATACCTTATACATAAATATCAGGTATCTTGCAATGAAAACTGTGTGAAATTGTGTACTGTGACATACGATAAGTTATAACCTTAAAGTGTTGATGTATTAAAGAATATACAAACAGAAATTAATTATTGTTTGCAGGTTAAATGTTGTATGTAGTGCAAACGGATTTTAAAATTTTGTAAATCTAACGTGAGAGCCGATACGATACCGGTACAAATTAATATTCGACGACTATGGTCTAATGAGCTGGGGATCATTACGTTCGGGCAATTAATTTCGGACGCCAGATGACGGACAAACTGATTTGCCTTTCCCAAATTTTCCGAGCGAAATGCCGATACAAAGGCCGGCAAATTAACTTGATCTAATTTTTTCCCGCGACGGGAGTGTTAACGATGTGGACGCGCTCCTTAATATTTCCATTCCGTTCTGTAGCGAGAAAATTGCGACAGATGGCTATTTTTTAGCACGGTTCCACGCATTCTCTGGGTAATTAGTTTTTCAATCTGAAAACCGTGCGGAACTGAAAAGAAAAAGGGAACTCTGATTAAATTCACAATTTTAATTGTTATTTGCCGAGGACAGTATACTGAAGAAGTCGGTGCGGATTAAAATCAAAGACGTCTTTATTTCTACTTTTTTTCTCGATGCTTTTAACTTTTCCATTACAGAATGTAAACATAACACGATGAGACCCCGTCCATACAGTTACAACTTGGGCGGTGAATTCATTTCGTTAAAAATATCTTGAAACGGGATCGAAAGTGATACAGAAATTAATATGTATATTAATCAATTTTACAGTATATATGTAATAGTACATTTTTCTCTGTTTATTTAACTGGTTAGGTCTTTCCACTGGCCTATAATATATATTACCTTTTATTTGGAAGAATATATAGTGTATTGAAAGTCCACAAACATGAATCATTTAGAATATTTGTACTGATGTACAGAGAAGGGAAAAAATCGTTAGATAAACTTTAAAAACTTCTAGCACGATGCTCATTTTCATTTCAATAATTATGTTAATAAACGAACTTGTCGGTCTTGCACACAGGTAAATCACAAATCGAAACACAAAGCCTGTCGAATCTCAGAAAGGTACAGAATACGTAGCCATTTCAGGTGAGGGGAGGGAAAACTAGCGAGGACAGGCTGCAACCGTAAATTACGACTATACACAACAGTGATGCACGAGTTCTTGCGGAACAGGACACGATTTACAAGATGGCGCCACATACCACACGTTTAACGATTTTTGGCTGTAGTAAATAAAATATTTGTAGTCGAACTCATTGTCACGGCCTGCAAGGAGTCCTCATTTGCCTGTTCCTCACCTTTTCTCTACGGATACTTAATGACATTTACAACCAAACATGAGTCACAACATTCCAATTGATAGAGGGCATTCGATGGGAAATGTCCCAACACGTTTCAAGAGTGTTTGAAACGCCACGGAATAATTTTATTTTTAAGATATGTTTTGCCTCCATCTTTACTTTAATATGAATAAAAAATAGGTAAGATTTATAGTTTTATATAAATAATTAGTTTTCGTTAGATAATCAGAAAAATAATTAAGAAATGTTTTGCCTCTCTGTTTACTTCAATATGAATAAAAAAAGGATAAGATTGATAGTTTTCCCTAAATAATTAGTTATTGTTAAATAATTAGAAAATTTTATATCAACACTTCTAACAGTCAGATGTTTTGCTAAGGAAATCGTTGTTTTAGTTTGAGATTTACAACTTGCGAAATTTCATAAGACACAAATTGGCATTGTTCCTCAAATAGTATGACCCCAACTGAATTGAGATACGGTAAGCGAGTAATGTTTAAGTGATCAATAATTCTAAAGAAAGACACCGTTATATAAATGACAATTTATCTGCCAATTTTCATGGAATGAGGCCCTAAGCAATGACGCATTACAAAAGGAAACAAATTATAAAACAAGCAGTTAACGATTGAAGTGTCTCAATTTTGAACTTAGAAGTCACTGTGAAATTAAATTCACTCCAATTAAAGAGTTCTGTTATTTTAAGAATTTACGGTGCTTCTGTAGTTGAGTCAGGCCATACATCCCACTAATATTTCTGATACGTATAAAAAGTTTAGAATATATCGAATTCAAGTAACACCTAGAATTTTTATAGTTTCTTTCAAACACTCTAAATTTTATTTTTGGATGAGAAGTAACTTCTTCAAATGCACGATATTTTATGCTTTTATGGAATTATAATTATAAAACAATTTTGTTCGCGTTTACATTTACCGCTTATCTTTGAGACTTTTTTTAATCGAGAAAGCAAAATTTCTGTTATCTATAACTATTTATATAATAGCATATTTCTATTAAATTTATATATAAACATGAGGAATGAACACTCTTCCAAGTTTTTCGAATGAGAATTTCCATAAAGCATATTTTGCATGCTGATGTGAAATGGATCGTACGTTAGCTTCTGGTGTCTTGAAATTGTTGAGATAACATTCACTTTGTATTTCTCAATTCTAACGATTATCCAGATTTCAATTATTGTTTCTCAATTACAGTTTCTCAGTGTGGATATCCAGTCCGTGATAATATTCGAGAAAGATTGCGAAAACGTCGGACGAGTTGGCGACACCGACGTACTGAGACGAACGATCAATCACTCTGGATCTTTGTCTCAGAGTGAGGGTCGTGTAATAGGTGTATTCTCATGCACCACAGGCGAGGAATGCAACACAGCACGTCGTGACTGGCGGCCTTATCTCTGGAGATCTGGCATCTCAATTCCAGGCAGCATCGCGCCTCGTCATCATCATCCAGCAGGGCTTGGCGCAACATCCTGGCAGGAAGCGTGGCCATCATCCACTTGCAGTCAATGCGGTGTCAGGTTCCAGCCGATGGGCCTTTCCCTTTCCTTCCTACATGTGCTATCTCGGGGAACGACTACATTAAAGTCTTTCTATTTTGCGACATGTCTCTTCTTCATTTCAAAGCAGAGCCTCAATTTTTCACATGTCTGGTTTCAGTTGTACTTAAGTTGAAATCGGAATTTATAAACGGTGCAATATTTCACTTGTTCTTTTAACTGTTTCCACTCACACTTAACCAAAGAAAAACATTTCCACGGTAGATCAGTGTTGTTCTTATTTTAGTATAAAAATTGTCACAGACTCAATTTTGGAATAAGGAGAATCTTATATTCAAATGATACTCAATTTAATCTATTTTACGAAGACAGTTCTACTTCAGGCACGGCTGTAAAATAATATTCTTAAAAAACTTAATAAACGTAACATTTATGGCCGCTACTGAGAATTTTTCAGGAAACTCTAGTAAATTGTGGACAATTGTATGACTCTGTGTGTTCTTATACAAAATGGTCCAGGTCTCTCAAATTTTATATTACAAAATCTCTCGGAGCGAAAGCTATGGCTCAGCAACACCGATTATTCTGTAAAATCAAAAATCAAAGTAGGGCTATTGAAAGGCGCCGAAAAGTAAACCTACGGTCACATTTCATAGATTGTAAAATTCAGGCAAATTTATGTAAATTAAAATTTTATAAATGTATAATATGGCAAATTACAAATAAAATAAAAGAATTGTCTGAGAAAAATGACCGAGTCAATCTTTCAAGACTACTTCCTGCTCAGATAAAGACGCAAATCATACGTATAAAGCATTACCGACTTTCACGATATGACGAAAGTGAGTTTTTTGTATTTATGTTCTTAATACTTGCTTGTAGATATTTAATCAATAAAGGAAAAAAAATTATTTTATAATTATTAAGAAAGGGGTACGTTATCGCTGTAATAGTCTTGGCAATTAGTTAAAATTTCTTTGCCTCGGAGCGAATTCAAAGTGCCGCTTCCGAAGATTGTCTCTTCAACGTGAAACTCGAGCCAGAAAGGTTTCGAAAATATACGCTGTTGCTTATGGCCATGTCGTTTTATGCAAAGAGTACCGACAGCATTGAAGAGAATGCCAAATCCGTATCATTCCATAATTTTTGGCTGGCAGTGCTTGATGCCGATCATCAGATGTCTATCGAGTCGCCATTAGCTCACGTTTCCTAAAATTCCGATTACGCGGCCATATGTCTTTGCCTCTGAAGCTTCCAGTTGCATGTGGGTGAAACAATTCCGAACGATAAGCCTGTGGGAGTGAGTTGTGATAATTAGCGGACTCGCCGATTGACGCGGATACCCGTTTCTAATTAAGCGTTTAATTAAGTGCGAATAAACGGTTCGCGTGCGTCCGCACGACAATTATTCGGCTAACGTGCTTTATTCGACACGATCTTTTATAGCAATTTATATCGGGAAGGGATCGCGCTTTAAAAGAGCGTTCGATTCCCGGGCGAATCGACGCGCGTTTACATTAGGCAGAAAGCTTCACGCAACGATTAATAAACGAAAGCTTCGTGTTGCTCCGCTAATGGACTGGGTTATCGTCACAGGAATATGTGAGGCGTCTCGTAATCCTTATTGGACGGGATTATATCACGTAAAAACCTTCAGCATTACGGCATTTTTGTGACGTTATTTACGAGAGACGCATTCGTTACGCGCCCTCAACCAAAAAAACTGTCGAAATCTTAACGTCGCGCAAAAGAACGTTAACCGATGTACGCAGTGAACTTTAAAAAAGGAGGAAAATGTACCCGTCATGTGGAAACGAATTGAAGAACGAAACTCTCCGCTCGAAAAATTTATTGCCTGAAGAATGAATTTGTGTTTACCCTGATATGAAAAAAAAAACAACTTTTATTCATCTTCCCAATCACCAACAAACATGAAAAGTCTATTTCCGTTGAAACTACACTGCTGTAATTGTATGTAAAGTTAATAGGCTATAGGTTATACATTTGTTAATGAAATATATAGTTTCTCATTTTTGTGTCTGCATCATACCAAATTATTTAGTCTTACTCGTTTTAATATTTAAAAGACTAACGATTATGACATTACTAAATTTCAACTAATCATATCTTCGAAAGAAGAGTAAGTGAAACAGTAAATTCTCGTTTTTCGACGATCATAAAATTTCTGCCACTGATTTTCGGGAGCAGTGAACGAGTGGCAACTCTCAAAGTACAGTTATGGTAAGATTTCGGAGTTCAGATACCATAATATGTTGATTGAGAAGACGCTGATCACATTGCTGTTACTTCCAGCGTACTAATATAGAGAATGCGTCAATTTGATTAACTACGCTATACCGATAAAACCGACAATGGAGGATTGTAGGAGAGCAGCTTGGGCCAGAGGCTTTGCACATCCTTGCTATCCGTAAATTCGCACTGGGAAGTTCGCAAAGATAGACAAATTTACGGCATATGAATGCATAAGCATTGACTCATTTCGTTCATATTTTCAGTGCGTAACCTCCCTCGTTGTACGTTTCTCCATCATTCTCCGTATTGAGCCGTTCGTCGCTTTCGATAGCCTTTAGTGTCGTGAAGACCACTTATATTATCGCGACGTGGGCATTTTAGAATTTTTATTTTACATTACTTTGTAAGTGCCATTAATTAGATCTCTTGAATTCTTCCCGAATTTGGCTCGTCTCCACAACTTAACTTTTCTTTGAAATTGTCCGGCCGTCAACCTCGTTTTTGATCGACGAGACCGTTACGGTCAAATACTTACCTCGTAATCGATACATTCAATTAGTATACTGAACACTTCCTTCCGTTCAGGATTGATTCGTCTATTAGCCTGTGAATTTAAGGATAGTATCAGAAAGAGGAAAACAGATGGATACCGTTTCAGTAATCGTATCGGCATCGTTTCACTAGTTCCGTTGTTACTTTGTGTGTCAATTGTCACTTTCTCAAATTCAAGTTAGCTAATAATGCCGTTTTATATTATTAAATTATTCTTGTGTTGTGGAATTATAGCCCACTTTACGGTGAATTATGTGCGACATATGTTCGTAGTTGTGTATACTCTGCTCGAATTCCTTCATGGAAGAGTTTTGCCGGGTTAAAATTAAACCCAATGTGACGTACGAATTGTCATAATCCCATTTTGATACACAAATAACGAATAGACGGCGTGTAATTTAATTATTTTTGTGCGCGAAATCGTAGCCTGCACGTCGAGTCGCCGATCCGCGTCGGTGTGGTCGTAATTAATTACGGGAGAGCGTAATCTGCGGCGAGGAGAGACAGAGAAGGACGGACATACAAAACAAAATAAGAAGACGCGAGAGGAAAGCTGGGGGATATTAGTCAGGGTGACGATACAGAATCGGGAGTGAACCCACTCGCTCAGGCTCAGGCACAGGCACAGGCACAGGCATACTAATGAGTTGTGCATAAAAAGAGCTTCGTCCCGTCCCGTCCCGTCCCGTCCCGTCACGTCTCGTCGCGTTGCTTTATTTTCCAGTCTGTTTTCTCACACTTGGCCCGGATTTTCCAGTCTGCGGTCTCCGTGTCCGGTTTTGTCACTGCTCGTTAGCTTTGTGTCTTGAGTAAATAAACACGTGTCTGTAGACGTCGGGTTCTCTTCCTGACCCGTGCGATTGATTCCGGGAGGCTGAGCACCTAAATGCTGCGTCATCGGTTCTGTTTCGGGTTGTTAAATAAAGATGAATGTTCGCCGAGTCCATTTCGTGTTGTGGCTGACTTTATAACGATGTGTCGCTCGCCTGTGGTTTTGACAGCTCCTTCCATCTAAGTCCGCCCCGTGCTTTTACTCTCACAAAAAAGCCAACAACCAACGCCTATCTCGAGCAATTAGAGCTACTAGTACCAAAACAAAAACCCAGTATATTCGCGAAAACACACAAATACCGAAATACGCCTCGTCGGTTCATTTCGAAAAAACGTTTGTTTGTTTCAGTCAGCAGCTTTGATCCTGTTCTTTCTTTAACGAAGCCTTTCATATCAGGGCATTTACGACATTCGTTTTTCTAGACGTTTTCTTACTTTCATTTGAAACACCACAGTAAAAGGTTTACCAGTAATATATATAATGAAATATATAATAATATTTCCTTACTCCACCAATATTACTCAATTGCATTTAAAATTCAACAATTTAATGTACCGGTACACTTCCCGACGTTTTGGACTTTTTGTGCCATTTAATGCCACTTGCCGAGACCAGAAAAATAGAAAATTTACTTTGCAATTTCCACTGAATACATACGATTTTTTTGACCATGAATATATTTTAGTCTCGCGTCAATATGAAATATCCGTCACTTAACAAGAACGCGTAATAACTCACGACGCGACATCTGTGGACGAATACGGGAACTTGTACGCCGTCTGGACGCCGGCTATATATATATATATTTTCAATGAAGTACATCTTAGTAACTCCAACTAAACCTAAATACCTAAAAGAATTTTTGATTAGGACTCTAATGACCAGGTGAATACATTTATATATTTCTGTATTAGTAGTTATATTTTGTAAATATACTATGCTTCTTGATGATCAGAATTTTCAAGTCTTGACCACAACAATCTCGTGTAGTAACGATTGTACAAGGCGGAAATTAAACGCGGAGCCTAACTGAAGGCTTACTTATATTAAATTTACAGGTAACGTGTAAATTATTTATGTACCAATACCAAGACTCAGTACAATTATCTGACAAATGAATAAATCTGAAAATACAATTTCAATTTTTCAATTTTTCCTTTTTAATATTTCTGCGCGGGAGGTATATGAGATGCAGTCAATTTATTTTTGTATTGTTTTTCTTAGCTATTATCTATTTCTAAACCTGTGTAATTACGAGGGGAATATCCGCAATCCGTGTGAATACTGATTCTATCCTCTTATTTACGTATTAAAGTTAATATTTCGTGACATAAACGTCACTTCGGTAGTTCTTCCTGTACAATTTTCAAGTTCTTCCAGACGCCATTGACCACGGACGAAAGTTTTCCGTGTAAACTTAGTAATTTTCTCCGTAGCCACGAATCTGTTTCGTAGAATTTTCTATCTGACGCAAACCCTGAACGTATGTGATGTTGCACTTTCACTAAACTGCCGATAGATTTCCGGATCCCGCAGACAAGCTCGCCCCCGTGGACCTTATAATGTAATGATATCAGCTTTAGTCTGGTCAGAGCGTTGTTTGCTGACAAAACAGCATTTGGGTGAGTTGCAAAGTGTGTCGGTTGTGGCGGCTGATTAGCACGACCATGTTATCCTAGCAGATTACTTCACTGGGAGACGCCACGTGGCCCTGTTGTCGCAAAGGATTACGCACCCCACACACCACAAACCTCAAATACGTAAAGATTTTTATTTTAAGATAACTTCCTCACGAGGATCACGCCCTGTTCCGAGAGTTACGTCGTGCACTTAACTGAATTAATAATGTAGCTGTAGGCCTACATGTTCGCCTAAAGTATTACGTGCTTATACCAATATATACAAAAACAATACAATATATAGTATATAATATTGTATGTATAGTGTACGCACGACCGTGCGGCATATTTTCTGAGTATGACCCTTAAAAGTTTTCTTCTTTAAGATAACGTTTGATTATAATTTATTAAAAAAAACTACGAAAATATACGAATACTATTTTCTTATGAAAATATTAAATACTATAAAATAATATATTTAATTATTGTATGTTAAAGTATGTCATTTACCAAAGTGTTCATGTAAATTTTTCTGAGATAATTCAATTTCAGTTCATTGCATTATTAGAAGTTATCAATATGTTTTTTCAATTATTTTCTGTGTCCTTTAGTGAATAAATGTATTAGTAAAAAACCTTATAAGAATCACCGGAACTATTAAATAATTTTTATTAAATGATCATTTTACACGTAAGCTTTCGACTTATAGATGGCCATATTCATCAAAATTCTCTATAAGTCGTAAAAGATCTTCAAAACGTTGTGGTGTCCTGTTCTAACTACTTCGTTCAAATTATAAAATTAACCTAACTTAGATAACACGCCTCCCAGTTTCAATAAATTATTATTTCCCGCCATGCTTAGACAAAACTAAAGATTTCAGGTACATTTAATTTTTTCAATTTCAAATTGTTGAATTTCAGTTCTATTTTAATAAGCAATTTTAAATAATTTATTAAATTAATCAAATTTCAATTTTAATATTTTAATTTTTTTCTTCATTTAATCTCAGGAACTTGAAATTAATTTCAAAGAAATATTTAATTTTGGATTCCATTATCAATTTAATACTTTTAAATTATTTTTAATTTTGCAAATAAATCAAGGTAATTGCATCAAGTACTAAAGGTAAGTAATGATATTAAAGTCATACTGTAACGTGACAAAGAGACTCCCCCGGAAAACTGTGAAGCGCGAGGGATGGCAGCTGTGGAGGAGTTCGAAGGACAGCTGGACTCCAAAGACGGAGGTCAAAACAAAATTAAAGTCATAAATAGAAGCGGAATAGATTGTGTACAGTGCAACAGTTCCTGCTTCCAGCCGCCGAAGCCACTTCTATTGACGAGGCGGAAAGATACGTGATAGAAACTGTATGTAATATTTTATGGAAATATGTGTACGCGCATCAATGGTTATTCACGAGCTTTTATAACTTTGCTTTGCTTTTGATAATAAATAGTTAAAACTATTACGTGTGTTTCTTTTTTTTAAAAAAAAAAATTAATCCTTTTCTAGCAAATTAACTTTTAAGCCGAACCCAATTAAATTTTGTGTTCTGACATCCTGCAAGCGAAAGCAGGTTACAATAATGCAATTGCTAACAGTATTTCTCGTAATTTCAATTTGCTTTTGATTGATTACTATATTGAGAATGAATGGTGTTGTTAGGTTGAATTTCTGGGAAAATAATAACATTTTATGAAGTCTGTTATTTCTGAAATTTGAGTGGCTATTTCATCTCTCATTTCGCGGCTCCGTGCCTTATAAAGTTTTTCTATCGACGAGTTCAAGATGAGGACTTACCTGTAAGTTTTAGTTTCTTGCCATTGGTAGGAAACGTCACCATATATATTTAAACGTAATCGTCTATTACCTACAATAATGCTGAGACGAGTGTGAAAATATCGATATGGAATGTAAATGTTTTTGCTCATTTATTTTGTATAGGTATTTTTTTATGTACCGCATTCTATGACCATAACGAAAGCATACACTATAAATTCTTATAACACATCTCCTGGAAGAATAGTGTTACGAAATTGGTATAATCAGAATTTTAGGCACCAAGATTTTAGCCCCTATTAAAATTGTGATGTGTGCGTATATTTGTACACGACTGTTACGTGTTCCTTTAATGTAATGTTATGTACGAAAAATAAGCAGGCAGTATGTTAAATTATCGTAACGCAAAATTGTTCAAAAATGTCGAGTATAACGTAAAGATAATCCAATTGAGCGACGGCACGCAGTTTTCTAGACTGAAGACAAGCACACCCTCTAACTTCGGTAAGTATTGACGTTAACAGATTAGAAGAGAAGTTGAATGTTTCGTACATATTTATTGATCTTTGTTCCTGGAATCCAGGACGAGTAGATGCTTGAGGTGTTTTATGTTTGGATCTCAGCGGGGATGCTCTAGGTCTGTATACTGTATACACGCGTGCTTATGGTAACGTTTTTTTATTTTTTCACGGTGGTCGAGCAGGTTGAAAGGGATTACAATGGTGGAAAGCGAATCTGCGGGGGAGGATCTACCTGCGGCTCTGAGTATAACGTGATGTGAAGATTGTTATGCCAGGCCATTATGCTGCTGTTCGTCTGTGGGATCAGAAAGAAAAAGAACACCCTATCTCTCAGGGAAAATTGCAATAATCTTTCATTTCATACAGTTAATTGTGAATAAAAGGCTAAAATATGGGCTACTAAAGATTTCCAGATTGTTGTGTGACTGAAGAATCCGAATTTCACCGAGAAAGTGTGGACATATTTTTTAAAAGCCATACATTAAGAACGTGTAAAATCATGAATTCCAGTTTTACACAGTAGGATTTCTTGTAGGAAGATTGGATATACTTGTGTACAAGAATGCAGTAAATCAAGCTTAAATTTGTAATTAAATTAATAATATGTACTCACGCTATTATTCTACAACCAAAATATCACATCAATCAACAATGAATAATTTTAATATTATCTACGTCTATTTGATGTTTGATATTCTTCTCGCGTGTCGAAACGCGAATATGGGTTTTGGGGTGAAAATTAATATGATAACTCATGATATGTTATTTTTATCGTACAGATGATAATCAATTAAAGCCGAAACATTAATAAAACACATAAATAAATTATTGTGACTGTAAAGTAGTATTTCCTGTATATATACATAAAATAAACAATAACAATAATATAATACCTTGTTGTCTTTCCAAACAACCACTACGTAACGTAGATTTTGAATGTGTCAATGAATTAATCGAGAATCGAGTGAACTAGTGTGTACGATACAAAACAATACAAACGGTTTGTCTCCGTCGACCTTCATATTGATTGTAATGCGAAATTCGCGGAACGTGTCACGAGTCACAAATAAGCCCACTAACAATCAGAAACGTTACCACAAAATCTAGTGACGCGACTAAGACAAAGGGAAGTCAAATTTCGTATCGAACGGTCAAATTATGAATGTAAAATCAATCACGTTATAATAAATAAGTAGAGAAACAAAGAAAAAATAAGGATATCAACGAGTCGATTGCAAATGAGAATGTCACGTATTTGAGAGGTGACTTTGGTTTAATCTTCTAATAGTTTGTGAAAGTGTAAGAGGGTAATCTTGTGCCACTGCCTTGTACTTGTTATATTTTTTTTTATATTTCAGGTAACCATTTCCTCGTAAGGTTTTCCAGGGAAGAATAAGCCAAGTGTACATCTTAGTGACGTCAAAGTGGAGTGAGACAGAAAACTAATTAATTAATTAATATTTTATTTTTCAGGGACTATGTTTGTGTCAATGATATGTATTTTTAAGCATTATTTTTTTTCTTTCTTACTGTTTGTAACTGCCACCGAGTGTAACTCCCTTGCATCATCAATAAATTCATTTAATCATTTGAACAGACCAATTTGATCGGTTTTATTTATTTTTCTCTACTTTTCAATTAATTTTTATTATTATAATTGTTTTTAAATAGCTGATGCTACGAATATTACGTAAAGGTTCATACTATAATGAATTCGGTTCAATATTTGGTCTCAACTTATTTGCACAACTGCCCAACTTCAATTATACGATTTCTGTGTAGTTGTAATTGCTATTTTCACTCTTTCGAAGAACGGTCCTGCTTGAAAGCTAACTAAATGTCCAATAAAGAGTTTAGGAGGGTCACAATAACCCAGAGGAGTGCGACTTGGCCCTTTCGTCGCGTCACACCCGAAACAAAAATCGACACAACAGAATTTCGGAATCAATGTTCTATTCCGTTAAGTACAAACAGTAAAGGTCCAATACCGAACTGTTAACAGTTTTGAATTATCGTGTCATTTTCTGTAAGTTTGTTGATCCCTTTGTTGCACGTATTTGTTGTTTAACTGACAGCGAGAAGGTAATAAATATTCATCGGTTCGGATGGAGTGGGCGGATGAGCAGATGCTGCTTCCCGCAGAACAATGGTGTTCCTTTGGAGAATGGAGAGTCTACAGTCTACAAGTGGCTGTCGTGAACCTTCTCGACGTGAATATCTACTTGCACAAATGTTTGGAATCATCTCCTGTTTATTTTTGGTCACATTTCGTGTCGTAAATAAACGTCCAGAAAAGTGAAATGGTTTAAAAAACGACAAGTGTCATTTTCCGGTTACAAAAAATGCATTTACTGGGGCGCAGCTCGTCTGGAGAAAACGTAAACAGAACAAACGGAAGCGTCAATCAAACACAGCGTGCCCTTCGTCCATTACGGCACAAAACAGGTAAAACACACAAATAGAAACCCTAACGTTTCTTGTACATCCCGAATATCCCATTACTACTAATTTTCCTGTGATCGAAGACAATCCTTATTCCATTTCACGCGAAGAAAATGATTCGTCGCGATACACTTTCGATATGTTCCGCTCCACAAGAGTATTACGGAAAAAGAAATACACCTTCCAATTTTGAAACGAGATAACAATTCGAAGATCAGGATATGTCGCCGCTTTAAAAAATAAACATTTCCTATTGTCGAATTGGATGAAGACAAAATTTGGCACAGACACACACACGTGCATTGTACCTGAACAGAATGTTGTTGAATTGCACTGTTAGATAATTATCAGTATGAACTAGTAACCAATACAGTCTCCGTGTACAATTGGGAGCTTTCGACAGATTGTGTCAAATTCATCCCATTAAAAACTGAAACTGGACATGACTACTTATATATACACATATTGCCTTTATATTATTATATTAGTTTAACCTATGTTAAAGATCTTATTTATAAAATTATGAAGGTTTTCCATAAATATGAAATTA
Organism: Zhengitettix transpicula; assembly: GCA_037074705.1. NCBI lineage: Eukaryota > Metazoa > Arthropoda > Insecta > Orthoptera > Tetrigidae > Zhengitettix > Zhengitettix transpicula. The sequence continues at coordinate 80,560,305 of CM073595.1, read as the reverse complement.
ATTACTTCCGTTTTACTATGAAACCTGTTAATCACTTAAAGAACTTATTAACTAAAATAAAATTTAGATTGATATTTTACATCGAACGAACGTAATGTACAAAATTCCATGTAAAAATTGTAATAAATCATATATGGGCTTTACAACTACTAATGTTAAGACTAGATCTATCATCTTCAACTATATATATAGTGTGTGTGTAAGTACGTGATATTTCCCAAGTACCAACGTGAGGCAGTCACTAAAGAAGATTCCTTATAATATACTAATATAATAATAAATATATTAACCATACCACGTAATTATTATAGAGCATATGCCGGTGAAAACCAGAATTTTTAAAGTGATTAAATTATTATGACGGAGTAAAATCCGTTCGGATTTAATTTATTGGTGCGCTCTCCTTAGTGTCATGTTGTTGTATCCTGCCCAAGCCATTCCGGTGCCTCGTCAGCTATTCCTTAGCAGCTTTAAAGCACTCGAATATTATCTGTTCAGAATGCTCCATACATTTTGTATATCTTTCCAATTCCTTAATTTGCGTGCTCATTTAACTCGAAAACATCAATATTATTTGTTGTAGCTTCATTACGTATAGTTCTTCCGTAATCACGTGTAACAGCACTCGAGCATATGTAGCAAAGACTAGGCTCAACGCTTCAACATCCTCGATTTAAATACAGTCCTCTTCAAAACTTATTTTCGACAGAGAACAAGTTTTGCGTAATCAGCTTTTTTTAAGATAAATTAATTTTAGAATTGTTAAAATCTTCCTTCATCGCTCAGCATTGCACTGACGGGAAATGAAATTGTAAGGGAAGACATAAAATAATGAAAGTTTGCAAATTGACTGGATAAGCATAATAGACATTTGTTTATGCATGGAATTTAAAAGATGACGATATATGGGAATCCTATCCGGAATATGGAGGCCTAGTTTTCTGACGAAGGTAGAGATGAGGTCGAGGAACTATCGCGTTATATTGGACGTGCCGATTCACGTTTTCTTTTAGTTCATCGGCGTACGAAGCAAACATCAAATCAAAATGAAGTACGCCCGCACCGGAACAATCTGACCGCAAACGCTCGGTATGAATACCAAAAGGCCAAAGATGTTTGCGGAATCTCGGCGATCTAGAATCTCTCTCCCTTCGCTGGAGAATGAAACGAGAGATGAATATGCTACGAGTTGCATGCCTGGACAAGCTGAATATTGGCATTAAATTTACCGCCCGAGCGACGAGGAAACATGCTCTGAATATCTGCGGTGCGCTTGTCTTGTATTTTGACAAAAATTTGAATCGACGATGACGGGAAGATATGGCGGCCGCAGTTTAGTATGCGGGGCCAGCCTATGCAAAGCGGCGCACTTAATTCCACCAGCTTCGGGTAAACACATCGCAATCAATGGCCAGCGTATGTCCGCAATCAGCTCTGTACACACACGCACACGCACACGCACACGCAAACACACACTCACGCATAACATGTCGAAAATCACACAAACTTTGCACCATACTCATCGCACATATTTTATTTCGATCATTTACATCATTCGTCACAAATATATTACTTTATATGTACGTATTCATCCAACTCGCAATGAAGCACCGAACAAAGCGAAATAATGAATTGTCTCGCATAATTGCGTTCATCGAATCTGAGACAACTTTTGGAATGTAAAATGGGTATCAAGCTGAGAAAATACAAAGAAAAACCAAGACACGCAGTGTTCAGAACTTATCCCACTCTGCAGAATTGTACAACGCCTTCTAGTGTTTCGTCAACACTATAAGTGCAACAACTAGGAAGAAATAGAATTAAATTACTCTTTTAGGAACAAAACAATCCTAGATTGAATTGATTTCACTAAACGACAAAAACACTTGAATAACGGGCTAAATTAAATAGCGTAAGTAATGTCGATTTAAGAAAGGAAATCGATTAGTATTTAAAATTTCTAATTGTTACCAGCGATAATTTTATGTTTTAGTGTACTTGAGTGGGGGAAATGACAGAAAAATAAGTCAGAAACTTTTGTTTCGTTTGTAAAGTAGAACCTGGATTAATCTAAAGTTACCGGAGCCTCAGCGGATAACCACAAAAACAATTCACGAAGAAAGCGGAAATTTTTCAAATTAAAATATTTTTAAATGATTGGTTACTTCAACGTGTGTTTTAAAAAGCTACGGATGCCGTATCTACAATGTATATATGATTTTGCCACGATCCCTCGGCTTGCATAATAAATTGCCGCGATTAGGGTCCTTTAATGTTATCCCGTTGTGTAAAATAATCGAGCAGAACAAGGTTTCGTTTTTCATTCATTGTTTTACAATGCAAAACACAAGAGACGTTCAGGCGGGCAACGCTGTGATGACGTCTAAAAGGGATAACGCCAATCGCTGTTCCACTGTAGACGTGTTAATGTACATACAGTGACCGGAGATAAACGACGCCTTTGTACGTGGGGTCATCCATAGACCGAATATCTGCGATAACTGGGTGTGAACGTTCGAGTTGTGGTCGTAATGCCCGTGGCCAGATTGTTTCAAGACAACAAAAGGGTAACAGTGCACGAAATGATCCGAGAACGCACTGTTGCATCGGAGGTCTTTTCCAATACATTTTAATGTCTCCAATTCGCTCAGAAACACAAGGATGGGAAATTATGTGGTCCGATGAATCACCTTTCAAGTTGCACCATACAGATGACAGAGAAAGCATGAGTACATCCCTTCAAACTGTTGGGAGAGTTTTATTGTTTGCAACAATGTCTGAATATAACAACGTATCCAAGAAATGTTAATGGGACCTTCAAATAAAAAAAAATACTCTGGGTGCCCTAATAGAGACAAAAATACTTCCGGTACTTTGTGAAACTCAAAAATAATCTCGGAATCCTAAAAAATTTAGAAATATTCCCGCTACTTTAAGAGACTAAAATAATATCGGTAGCATAAGAGAGTAAATAATTCTCCCGGTACACTAAAAGAGTCAAAAATATTCCCGGAACCCTCATAGAGTCAAAAGAACTATTGGTACCTTGAAAGATCCGAAATTACTACTTTAAGAGAGTCTTAAATAATCCATGCACACTGGAAATGTCAAAATTACTTTCGGCACGTTGAGAGTGAAAAATAGTCCTGGTACTTTTAGAGAGTCGAAAATACTACATGTACATTAAGAGATTTAATATTATTTCCGGTACATTCCAATAAAGTCAAACAATATTCTCATAACTCTAAGAGAGTCAATCTTACATCCAGTACACTGAGATATGAAAAAAAAATTCCTGGTAAAAAATTTGTCTGGTTTCTAAAGAGAGTTTAAAATAACTAAAACAGTCAAAATTACTTTCTGGACGTTAATAGAGTAAAAAATACTCACGGTACCACAACAGAGCTAAAATTAATTACCGTACTTTAGGGTAGTCAAATATATTCCCAGGACCTTAATAATCTGTAAAATAATACCAGTAGCATAAAATAATAAAAATTAGTCTCGGTGCACTAACAGAAACAAAATTACTTCTGCTACTTAAAGAGAATCAAAAATATTCCCAATAATCTAAGGGAGATTAAAATACTCCCGGTTTATTATGAAAGTGTAAAATACTCCTGGTACCTTAATAGAACCAATACTTCCAATACACTAAGACATTCTATTCCTGGTACCTTATTCTTCTACTTTATGTATTAATATTTTCTTCGCTTTTGGTATTTTACTATTTCCTACTTTAATTTTGCCTTCATATATAATTTTTCAATTTTTTTAATTTGCGTATTTATTATTTTTGTACTATTCCTATTTATTTCTTCCATTTTCGTCATTGATCCATTTTCCTAGCTGTGTATATTTCATTTTAGTATTTTATGTGTGAATGTATTGGTTCTTTGAGTTGTCTTGTTTTCTGAGCATAGAACTGATTGAATCAAACACTATGTTTTCTTCATCAAAGAGTTTGAAAGTACAATGTTGTTACGGTTGTAACTGACAATATTCACACTAGGGATAGTGTAATTTTGTTCTAACTGTTAATGTATGTCGTTCTGGTGCGATTTTCTTGTAATCAGCTGCATTCGAAAATTAATTGTATCGTTCGGAATTCATGCAACCCTTGCCAGATATTCTCAAATAAATCTATATAATGAATTTAAAGAAACATCACATTCGCTTCAATTTTAGTCCTGTATTTCTGAAAAATGAAAAGACCGGTACAAATAAGAAAAGAAAGGAACCAAACACTAATATGTTATTTATTACAATTTATTTTTCAATCCGTTTTTATAACTAAATATTCATTTTTCATTTGATGTTGTTCCTAAGTCGGCCTCAGTACTCTGTATATATCCACAATGACGGCAATGTGTGATACATGCTTATTGACCGTGTTAAAATACCAGTTTTCTTTAGATTTCTGCGCAGTTTGTGTGGCTGTTACAGTTTTATTTGCCGCGACAATTGAGTGTAGTTGATATTTTGATGGATATTAGAGGTTTTCTACGAGAACTGTAAGGTTATCGGTTTAGTATCTACGTCGTAAATTGTTTATGTAGTCATGTTCTCTTTGGAGATACGTAAACTATAAATGTTTTACGCGTGGCTCGTAAATTTTAACTTAGGCACTGAAAATGTCAACGAGGTCAAATCATTGGTCGTGTAGCGACTTTATAATTACACATTCACGTGCAGTCGCCGAGGACAAAATTCACGTCTTTCCCACGTTGTGAATCGCGAATTTCATAGATACGACATAGTTACATAAATTCCGACGATGCAATACGGGCTCCTTGATACGATATTATGCAGTGCTGTGTTGCCCAAGTAGTAAATAAAAAATATAAATCTCTGAAATACACTAAGGCACATCAACTTTGAGCGTAATAGTATCAGAAGCACACGACAGTATAGTTGAGTCGACCCGTGGTATAATTACATAGCTAAAGCTATGTGTATCTTACCAACGGAGTCTAATACTTACTGGATAATTAGTCGAACGTCATTAATGCATTTTTTGTAATTGAATGACTCGTGGCTAATTTCTAATCGAGAAATAAAGGTTTCCCAAATTGCACAAATAAATTACATTATGAAGTTTATTTTGTATACTGTATTTATTCTAAATATATAATTCCATAAGCTAATTGAGCGCAATTTATTTATCGAAGATGACAATCAAAAATAATTTACTGTAATTATTATCAGAGGGAAGCATTATAGGTTTAATCACCGCAGAGCGAGATATTATAATGAAAATTATACCAGGTAATTTATTCTTCATAATACGTAATCTTACTGGCTCGTGATTTTTATAACCCATCAAGATATTTGTGATATAAATGATTGTATTAAATTAATATTTATCGTTTAACCGAAAAGTTGATTTCATGAACCTTATCTTCCCTGCTTGTTCTTTTCTCCCGGAACTGTCTTACAGTGATTATATTTTATTTTGTTTTTGATTGCGCAGTAATTATCTACTCATTCCTATAGCACTGTGGGAATTGTCTTTAAATGATCAGAACTGAAATTAACATATAAATATAGAAATGCATTTTTTTCTGTAAGCTTCATAACTTTTAAGCGGAGATTATTTAAACGCTGACCATGATATAGTATAATATTCCTCTCCGGAAACTTCTTTATTCTTATTAAATTTCTTGTCCCTATAAATATGAAAATATATCGGAAAATTGGTCTGTTTTCCTACCAATTATAAGACTTAATAAGTTCATATTTAAGTTCAATAAAGAAAGATTCTAATGACTTGGACTGAATTCTCGTCGTCATATACTTTATGTAAAAGAAAGTAGCGAGATTAGACTTTTTTATTGATCTCTTAAGTGACTTTCATGAGCACCGACACAACACGTACCAGATATTTTCGTTTTCGAAGTGAACCATAGTCGCACAAAAATAAAATACAGGTACAGTCATAGCTAATTTGGCGAATTTATGGATGACCTGTACGAGACACTAACGAAGATAAGGATTGGCAAATACGCACTAAGTTTCGTCATAATTGAAAAATTATTTGAATTGTATTTATAAGTTCAATCACACAACACAATTGATATGTTGCTGATTATTTGATCTAAAATATAATTTATTTACGGATAATATCTGACAATTCACTTTCAATAACCCATAATTTCGTTTTCATATGTAGTAGGAATAATAATGTGAATGTAACTCTGCAAATATCGATGTAGAAGTAGATTAATTAAACACTCAGCGGGAGTTCCTCGATCTTCAAAATAATTTACATGTCATATTTTAAAGAAGAGATACTTTGTACATTTAATTTCCTTACTTGTGTTTGCAGTATCGTGTGGTACTGAAATTGACGAACAGTGTTGCGGATACGAATATCATTCGATTTTCATGTTTGTCTTCAGTTCGTGTTATACGCTGACGTTCACATTCATATGTCTCATAAAAATCTCTTAAAGTGTTAAATTTTTAGTTAGTAAATAATAATTATTTCGTGATTATCGGAAGTATGTCAATGTTGTATACTCTTGAATATTTTATTTCCTCGAATGCGAGAAACACTGCGTAATGTAATACATTTGTATGAGGTCGCACGGTTAATTTGGGACGATTTGCGTCCGCAATAAGCTGTCCATCGATGTGCTCAGGTTCAACATACAAAGATAAATGTATAATCTTTCACAATGGATTCTATTTGGAATGACGTCCGCGAACTCACGGATGTTCTTATCGTCATTGTGAGTGCGTGAATGGCTTGTTTGAAGAAGCTGAGGCATTCCTGGACTACAATGGCTCCTAATTTGACAGGCGCAAGAAGCTCCCAGCTACCGACTCCATGATACTCATTAAAGCTAGTCAAGTCATCGCCTCCCACACACGACAAACCTGACAATTGCTTATTACTCCTGTTGTATCGTTTAATACATATGACGGAATTAACGTGTTCAACTCATGATGATTGTTTCCGTTATCGATCATTGCTCTTTCTTCGATTATACAACACAGATGCATTTAGCCTCACTATACAGAAGATAACATATTTTTTTTCTAATTTTAGCTCTTATATATTTACTTAGAGGCTATAGAATTATTTCACTACTTTTAGTAACAGATTAAATTAAATGGGCCAAGACAAAAGTTAGAAGGTTTCAATCTAAATAGATAAAAACATTGATTAGCTTGATTTTTTACAAGAAATCTAAATATTAAAAATATATAAGCAGATTTTTTGTTTCGGGTACTTTATTCAATTATATTTTTACGTTTTATTTTTGCAGCCGTCTAAGCTTTATTTTGTATTTAGTAGTTTTATTCGAATTTATATAATTTATATAAGAGTTGTTATATTTTGTAATATTTGCTGAACAGTGGCTTCAAGACTGTGCTTGTGTACTATATTCAATACCTGAAGCACATCAAGCCGTTTTTTGTGTGTGAATGAGTAGAGCAGAGATAAAAATTGTAGGCCAGATGTCTCATACCTGGGCAGAGCATGTCTCTGTTGAATAAGTGGACATGCTGCACCCGGAATCAATCAATATTCAAAATTCTCCTAAATGTAATAATGCCTCAAAATGGCTCATAGGTGACGAGCTCCTTGATTTCTTTTCTGATAAATAACAAAAAGCAGTCTGGCACTCATTAAAAATATAATGTTCATGTTTATTAGCAATCACATAGCAGACAGCTGTGGTGTTAGTGTCCGATCTTCTCAATTCATATAAAGCTATAATTTCAGAATTTTTTTTATTGAAGTTTTACTTCTTGAGCTGTAACTTAGATCTCAACTCGGAAAATTTTTTGCCCGTCAGCGAACAGTAAATAAAATCTATATCGTAGGAATGCCTGTACGTGATCTTATTGTACGTCAACTATAGAAAATGAAACGATGCAGGAAATTTCTTCCGCCTATAAGAATTTGATATTCCTACGTTGACACTGACGGAGGCACCAAATACTTCTGGTAGTAATCAATACAATAATATGTAAAGCAGTACCTTAATTGTAATCATCCATACAATGTTTTTATTGTTGAGTATAGATTAATATCAAAAGTAAAGTAAAAAAAAAGCCCAGTCATAGCTTTTAGAGAAAAAGAGTGAAAGATAGTTTGGGTATCCATAAAAGTTTCTCTACGTCGCATCTAGCTCTGAGCACTGCACTATTCTAAATCCGTGTCGATGAAAAATCCCGGTAAAGTCTTCACAGTATTTTCTATTTCAGTACTTTTCAGTATCAAACGGATTACACCTCGGTGGCGTTTTCTAAAAACAACCTTTTCAATATAATTGATTGATTTTTCACTCTCGCAACTGTTACAAATGGAATCGACTTGAGATTTCTAAGCCCGAGGCAGAAATAAAATATTTTAAAACTGATTTCTGTAAAATGTCAGTCAAGTCGTTAAAAAAATCAACCTATTTTGTTTTCAGATATTAGCGGATTTACCTGAACTAAATTGGAGTAGGTACCTAAATATGAACAGTGCTCGGCAACCGTCGAATTACTCACTTTGGCTGTGATAAATGCTGCTGTAAGTTCGGGATTAATATATAATCCTATATGGTATAATTAACTGAATACAACGATTATCGATTTAGCTGTATGCGTGTCGAATATTTACGCCTAACTTCACCTGCGGGTGCCTTTATTGTATATATTTCAATAGATAGTTCGAGAGTATTTTTTTGCGTAGCTGTAGAGTACGGTTAATTTATTAGTATTAACATTATGCACTCTCAATTACATGTTGTAATGTTTGTACCCGACAAAATATTTCTAAACAGAAAAGTTTATCAATTTCATATGTCTTTGTGGAAGTAATTATAAAGTTTTACGGTGAATTTATTTATGATTTGACGTAAAAAAATTGAAAAATTTCGCACTACATTGTGAACAAAGTAAAAAACCGACTTTACGGTCGGTCTTTGTTCTAAAAAATAATTCAAGTATATATCCCAAAACCGAGAAGAGTATAGAATAAATAAGCAATTGACGAAAAATTTAGTATAGAAACTTCCTTGCTTAAATTTTAATAAATAATATATCACAAACTTACAATAAAACGAAAATCGAAAGTAAGTACATCGTTGTCAAAACACTGTAAGGCCATAACTTTAATTATGATGAAATAGCCATTTTACACAGAAATGAATTTAAAATAAACTCATATAAATTTAAACGGAGATACGATCGTTAAATGTAGAAACGTGGTGTTAGTCATTGCTACGCAGTATACGGAAATTATAAACTTACTGAGAATATTAATTACATAATCATTTTTATAGGAAAATTGTTTGTTGAAAATTATAAATTATATTGTAATAATGATACATATCCCTTATTTCCATGTATATACGTAATATACATTAATATCGCAGACCAATCAGTAATTGACATCTAGTGAACATAACACGTACGGCAGAATATTCATGCTTTCCTAAGCAAAAACTTTTTAACGATTTCTGGTCGTAGGTATGAATTTTAAATGTTTTTATTTATATAATTATAATGATCATGTTTCAAAAAATTATGTACAAATTTGGTAAAGAATGGGAATATGTAGTCGATAGCTTCTTCTGCTGCTAGAATTGAGATTGTACGAGGTTTTCTTTAATCTTAATCAACAGTCCGTTTAAATCTAATGTTTAAAATTAACGTCATATTTACAATCAAGTTATTTGAAAATATCTACTGTTGAAGCTACTTGAAATCGCCTTGGTAGTGTTTATTTGTTATTTGACGAACGTCAGTGGTAGACGGGATTGTGTTGAAACATATAAATGTGCTATTTTTAATGTTGTGTTTAATGTTATGCTTTTATTTAACTGAACGATTAAAAATATTCTTTAAAAACAACTATTGTAATATGCAGTTATTATAATAAGCTTATTAATGTTCAATTTTGCTTCTGATTGTATAGAAAGAATACGGCTTTATAAGTCGAAAGCTCCAGTTAATGAAAAAATAAGCATATTGAGACTGTTATTGGTTTCGAATTATATATCATTATAAATAATTACAGCCAGGCTTATAAACTAAAGTGTTAATTGAGAAAAGGTCCGTATGCCATTTTCAGGGATTTTCCTTTTGTCGCTAATATTACGACAAAAGGAGATAGAACTAACGATGGCGATTAAATTTTAAAGACTGTTCACTAAGAGAATTTGCAGGCGGGAGTTGTTAAATGTAGTAAAGAACCAACATTACGATGGCTGCCTGCCTGCCACAATTTGATATGGGTATAAGAGATTTTAACGAGCTTCGTGTTGTGTTTCAAGATTCGATACGGCTCGTTTATTACCCGCAGAGAGCTATAAAGTCCGCACACCTTACAATATAAATCAGCGTACTTTTGCTGTATACTACATAATTCAAATATGACCGAGTTGGTTTTGTCTTCAAACTTGTTCGAAACATGTGTTGGCTCGACAGAGAAGAACGCCAGATTCAGTCTCGAAATTTAGTCACAGAAATATCAGCGATCAAGTGTACTTGCAGTACGCTCCTTACATCATCTTATCTTATAAATAAAAAAGAGTGTATGTATGTTTGTATGTTTGTTTGTATGTTTGTATGTTCGTTATACAAATCTACACCGGTAGAGCAAATTTCACCAAATTTCGTACACGTGTTCTTTACGACCAGGAAACAAACACTGTCGGGGTGAGACATGTCTACCACCCCCAGAAGCGGGGTGCACGGGGGTTGAAATATTAAAACATGCTAAAACAGCCGATATTTTAGTCGGATAATAATTTTTAGGGGTCCAAGATATTGATGGTGTTTCTACCGATGTTTTCTGAATATAATTTTCATCCCCTACACCCTGGGAAAAGGGCACCCTTAGGGTTTGGGGTGGAGAATACAAATCTATACCGGTGGATCAAATTTCACCAAATTTCGTACACGTGTTCTTTGCGACCAGGAAAACAACACTGTCGGGGTGAGACGCGCCTACCACCCCCAGAAGCGGGGGTGGTACCGATGTTGTTTGTGTATAATTTAACCCCTGTGAGGGGAGCAAGCTTAGGGGTGGGGTGGAGGTACGTTAAATAAAATCCCGCAAAAACAACCGAGATTCGAATCAATTCCGAGACTATGAATGTCGCTGAATCTAATTGTAACAACCTGGGTAACGCGACGGGTTTGGGAGTTGTTGGGCGGGGGAATAAATTTTCAGACAATGTAATCGGCCGATTTTTGCGTGGAATACATTCTTTTTCATTATCGCATATTTGTGGGTGTGGTCATCTTCTAACATGTAAAAACGGCCGATATATTTAGTCAATGACTTCATCCCCCTTCGGCATGGGAGGTGAGCACATTTAGGGATAGGGTTCGAGGAGTTTTACATAAAAATAGCGCAAAAGTAACCAAAATTGGAGTCTTATGGATGGTTATAGATAAATGACATCTCGGGCAACGCCGGGCACCAAGCTAGTTCATTATAAAACTCACTTTACGAACGCAATTATTCTCTGGTAACATCTCGTTCACCTTGTTTCGAAGATTATTTATCTGAAACGTGAAAAACGCAAGTACTCGAGAAATTGTGTCGTCTTTCGTACCAAGACATTTCTAACGTTACGCATTGAAATACTAGTCTTGTTTTTTTTGTTTATTTACTATTTCCTTGTGTGCAATATTCCGTTCTATATGATACTAATAAGTTTTACGTAATCGCTCTATACTTCTTTTAATGGGAGAAACAGGCTTATAATTTGAATTATTTCTTCGTTAATATATACATCGAGAAATCAGAAAAAAATATTATGTCAGTTTTCAATTAATTTTCGGTTGACATTTACTGTTTATGTTGCCTATGAAAGTGATTTACATTTTAAGTGAACACCTCAGTTAGCAACGACAAATCATTATTGTCGAAGAAAATATATTGATTGTACTGTGCCTTCATTTTAAGGAATAATGTTCGGGATTTTAATTGACGAATTTTACGTATCGGACGTTGCGAAAGAAATTGAAAAAAATAATTGAGATGCTGTACTTCTCCTCGGATTAAAAATGGGAAAAAAATACCTAACACATTTAAGGCCGTATCAGAAACCGTAATAATAACGGTAGACTAATAAGGTTATAATTACATATAAACATGCTTACCAAGAATGATTTAAATTACTATATGGAATATATGCGCCACATATTAATATATATATATATATATATATATATATATATATATATATAAACAAGTTAAATCGATTACTGTGTTCCAAAAAAACTTTTAATGTTATAGAAAGATTGCTCCCAAAATTTGAACCAATACTTTTGAAAGACGAGTGTTGATAACCTGATTGGTGAAATTCCAGGTTTTACCAAACTTAACTCTGTAGAACTTTTTCAAATGCAAAATATTATCTATTAATAGTACAGGGAGATGATGAAACAGATTTTATCTCTAGGCTACGACTCATTCGGAGTGATCTCTCTCTTAACTTAATGACACATTGTAATTAGTAGTGTCTCTTGCGTAAAGTCTATCAGGAACTGAGGATTATCGGTGCATGTAAATAAAATTATTTACATATTGCACTATGAATACAATTTGTTCCTTTTCCTGTCTAATATAATTTTGTAATAAATAAGTACCCACGAAAGGCAGGATGAACAATAGGTCGTGAGTGAGATTAAATTTAAACTGTGAATGCGAAGGTATTTATATCTCGGTATCTTTTAAAATTAATATTGTTTACGTTATTTTGCTTTACTACTGTATTAATTATGAATAAGCATGATAAATAAAAATTTTCACCGCAATTGACGCAGCATACAACATCGCAGAAAAACAGAACAACGCACTCGATAGGAAAATATACGTCGCAGTCGTCTCAATGGATGTTAAAGACACCTTTGACGCAGCTTGGTGGCCAGCTTCACGTTTTTGACGTTCTGTCCAACCTTTTCCGCTCAATCCAAAATTATCTAGGCGGAAGAACAACCTGCATCTTGAATCAGGAGGGACATATATGAACATAACTTGGCCTCGGGATGTCCTTTCCTATTCTGTGGGCAGTAAACTACGATTCTCTGCTACACGAAGAACTAGGAATATTCGTATATGAAGCCTTCGCTGACGAGCTGGTGATAGCAGCGGAAGGAAACAGCGCCGATGAAGCTGCACAGACCGCATTGCGATGAGTGCTATTTCGAAAATCACATTCAATCCGACCAAAAGAGAGGGGTTGTTGGTATCTCGACGCATCGCAGATCATTACCAGGCGTGAAGCGTCGTCAAGTGCGGAATCTCAAATACGTTGGTATCGTATTTCATGAAAAAGTTACGTAGATCCCGCACATCGAACAAACCATCGCCAAGATAGCATCGGCCTTCACAATTAGTGCCAAACTCGAAGGTGAAATGGTGGACGACGATATCAACAAAATATATACATGCGCCATAGAGCCAATTTTGACCTACGGTGCCTCCATTTTGTGTGAAAGAACCAGAAAGAGAAGTGGGAAAGCATTTTGGTAAGTTAAACGTCTGACGACAATCCGCGGCTACTCGAGCATTTCGATAGTACTGGCTCAATTCATCCCCATTCACTTGAGAATCTAGGAAATTACTGCCGCATACAAACTAAGACATAGACATTCAGTGAACTATGTACGAATACAGCCCAGGGAAATAAAAAGAAGAACAAATTATGCGGAACTACAACATCCAGCATGGAATGTTCCTTCACCCAAAGAGTGAAAGAAAATGACGAGGAAAATTGCCTCATCGCATCTACTTCTGGAAGTCAAAACGAACACTGAACGTTCACGGCTTTCTACAGGAACAAGGAAATTTCTTTCGGATAGTTCCCTTTGCCCGTCGCATTACTGTTCTACAATCCGAACAGGTAGGAGTATTCAAGGGCTTGGGTTGGGCAAAGGAAAGGATAAATTACGCCGATATTTTCATTCACACCGACAACAAATCAGCCGTAATATTGGCCAACAATACCAGAACAACAAATACCCCAGCGCCGGAAACTCGAGCATTAATGCGTAAAATAAGAAATGGAGGCAGGAACATCAAAATTGACGAGCTGGCGAAAGAAGCAGCAGGTGATCATCTACATTCTTTCGTTTAATCAAACTTTCCCCATTAGGTTTAAAACGGGAAATACGACGAGAGGCAATGGAAACTTGACAAATAGAATGGACACAAGCAGAGAAAGAGGGAGTCGTACGCCTGTTTATACCAAATGTACGCAAAATCGATTATAAAATGACCCAACTGGTGACGGGACATGATGGTTTCAACGCCTACTTGAAGCTTTTCATCCTTGGGAGAAACGATGAGAAATGCGACTGTGGAACGAATGCGAAAGATGATGTCATCGCGGAATGTCCAAAGTACGAGACACAGAGACTACAGCATCCTAGGCTTCATCTGTCCATCATTTTGTGCACTCCTGCAATAAAAATATAAAACTAAAGACTATTTTGATGTGAGTGTATAATGCAATCTATTTTTTGAGACATGAATCAATCATAGCGTCATCATAAATTTTCTTAAGTTGTAAATATAAACCTTAAGACCATCAATAATTGTAGAGAAAAATGTTCTGTAAATAAAATAAAATGAATGTATGCAACTAACATGTTCTATGTAAATAACGGTAAGCGTTGTTTGTATTCTTCGGAACAATAAAGAAAACCTTAACTCAAATTTATGGAGTGTAAGTATAATGTAATGGTGTGGTGTCAACATGACGTCATTTTCATGAAAAGTGGTGTTAAGGCTGAATGAGATGGACCAAAATGTAGAATATGTCATGTCATTAACAGTCTGGCAGCCGTCCTCAATGCCCTCCCTCAATTGGCTCCAAGGAAGGAAATACAATGTTATGAATTGATCTTTATAAACGTAACGCTAACGAACAAAATTTAATCATTAAATTTTCTTTGATCTGGCTCGTAATTGTTCTAAGTTAAAGTATCGGAAACAACCTGGCTTCAACGATGTGCCGTTCTTCAGGCTCTTGTGTTCTTCGAATCCCCTGACGAAGGAAACAGGGATTACAGAAACGTTGAGTAGTATTTAGTTTAGCACTGAATTTTGTCTGTTATTTCGCTACATTTATTTAATTAGCATACTTTTAACACAGGAGGTTTATATAGTTTATGATGTTAGGTACCGTACATCTTCATGGCACAAACCCGTGGTGTTGTTTTTACGTGCGGGAACAGAAATAGTAAGTGTGAAGCGCGATTGACTCTTATGGTCTCTCTCATCGCACAGTGAACTAGTCCGATGGACATCCCGATCGCCACATTTATCGATCATCGATTGCTTCTGAAGGTCATCCGTGATTTACGAGATTTCAGTTGCTCGACTATCCCCTGCGGCTTTGCAACTGTTCGCCAATCACTCCTTCGAAATTAGTGTTGGTTATTCTAAACATTGATGGAATGAGGCACTTTGCGATCATATTGTAAATAAACAATGTTTTTTTTTAATATCTCATTTTTGTGTTTGAGCCTCAACGCGTCACTTCTGACCATTCAGTCCTATACAAAAGAAATATATATTTTAGTAATCTGTACCACCCCACAGACTTTGTCGCATGACCGTAGAATCACCCTATATGTATAATATATATATGCAGATGAGATTTGATGAAATATTTGAGGAAATTTTATTACGAACGGAATAATTGTTTCCAGTCGAGCTAATTTTTCTAGGTTATATTTTATTAATAGCTTTTCGTAAATATTTAAAATTTCATGTTTTATTAAGGTTGTCTCAGGCATTACTTCATTTTCGTTGTCAGTGTCGTGCAAATAGTGAAAATACTTGGCTTGTGTAATTTCGCAGTTTCTTGTCCTTAGCCGTAGTCTGTTTTTATTAGTGATTGTAGAGAGATCTTATTGGACGTTCATGAGAAATTTCGTAAATTCTTTGAATTCTACACTATAAGGAAGGGAAGTCGATTGAAAGTAATTTCGAAAATGTATTAGCAGCACAGAAATGCACTAAACCGTCAGGAAAATTGAGTGGCTCTTCTTGAATGCAACAAACAATACACCTTCGGTACGGACAGTAAATATTATTGGTTATGAAACTTCAAATTTACAGAAACAGGAATAAGTGAAAATTAGGCGGAGGGAAAATCAGGGGATTTCTCTTTTAAACGTAAGTGCTGAAGTCAAGAGTATAGAAGTATAGAGTATAGAAAAAGAGTATAGAAGAATAGAAAAAAAATAAAGCGCAAGAGAAATTCTTTTCTTTTATGAGTAGAACCGGAAAAAATGGCTTAAATCAGAATAAGACTGTCTACGCTACGAAAAATTGAAGGAAACACGTACGCATTTCGTGAGTACGTAATTAATTTACTTACTGGAATTAAATGTACACTTAAGGCAGATCGAATTAAAAAGAGGCTTTTTAATTAAAATCCTATCTACGGAAAGACATTATTGTTAAATATTTTTTCCTGTAGTTCTTGAAAATTGACTGAGCATCAATACATAGCATTTTCTTCACGTCACTACACTGTCAATTTCCGAATCCTTCGGTTTCGTATGAATCAGAACCATTTCCTTCATCACTACTTTCTTTCCTCCCAATATTTCTTCAACACCCTATTCATGAAATGAAAGTCCACTTAGAGCCGTGGCCTATTTTTTCATTTCTTGAGTGGTACGAGGTCAACGTAGCGATTCGTTGCTGAAAGCTACTTTCAGATATTTCCAATTATTTGTTTACTCCGGTAGCTTGTAAACAACAGGATGTACTACAATCGTAATAAAATGAAATGGTTTCTTGTTTGATGTGCTAATGGATGATGTAGCTGGTGCGTAGCGTACAAGAACGTTCGCTCTGAAGAGCCAAAGGCGTGTCCCCGTTTCCTTATCCTCGGTTTCCATGGCAACTTATGAAATCGGTTTGCCGTTATTTGTTTGCGACGGCAACGGATTCTCCTCTCACTCAACTCTTACCGAATAAAACTCGAAAAAATTCACAATTCTACGACCAAACGCTAATCGTCTGGAAATGTTAACTGTGAATAGGTAAAAGATTTAATAACAAAACCATGTTCATTTCCCGTACAAAATATACTTTACTATTCTTATTAAGAAACTAAACAACACGATAACACTGTAAAATATTCGAATTAATATAAAGAGCTTTTAATTAATCTTACAAATTTTCTCGTTTTAATTTATTAATGCCTATATATAATACAATAAAAATTAATAATTGTTTTCTCATCATAATGTTAATTGTGTATTAAAATTTAGTTCGATGACGGTGGATGAGGGAAAGTGTATATGTAAGGACGGGCAACGGGAATACGACATCACCACAAGGATAGATTAAGGTAGGATATGTGACAGTTTCTTTTTTAAAAAATTATTTATTTACGGTCCCATCAACAGCTGAGATCATTATTGACTCACGAGGTTATTCAGTTGCATTTTTATCTTTGTCTGAGAACTAATTAACGGGAGCTTCTCATTATGGAAACCCGCACACAACATCCACGCCCTCGCCGGGATTCGAACCCGGAACCTCTGTCACTGTGATCATAGTTTCTTGAATGACGATTGCGAAAAAACTTTCCAATTGAGTGTTGGATGATTACTAATTGAAAGTTAATCAGTTGCAGATGGTCTGAATGCCGATTGGGATAACATTCACAGAAAATAGTTATTTGGTGATAATTATGCTGCCGTTCTTTTGCTTTTCTCAAGAAACTATTTACTTAGCCCACAAAGGATGTTGGGACGAGGGAGGGAGGGTGGGAGGGAGGGAGGGAGGGAGAGAGAGAGAGAGAGAGAGAGAGAGAGAGAGAGAGAGAGAGAGAGAGAGAGAGAGAGACGGATCACGACGCTAGCGACGCGACGCCGAGATGTCGCGGTGAAAGTTCGTGGGAATTGTCTACCTGCTCGCGAGAAACCGTATTCTAGTGTCGGGGCTGTATCACACACCCTCGCAATTAACAGAGTCAGTAGCAGGCCAGTAATTACGGCTATAATGACGAACAAAGAAGGCGCCGGGCTTCCCCATTTAGGAGCATGACGCGCCACAAGCGGGCCCGGGCCTTGTTTGGCTTCCCTTCTGTCACTCACAGGAAAACGAGAACTCAATTTGAGATTATACAGCGGCATTCACAACTCAGGTCCGGTATCAACAGCATTATCTCCTAATTCGTGGGCCTGGCCACGCGTCTCGCCGCTCAAATCATTAACATTTACTTGTTGGCCGGCCGATCCTGTGGAATTTTCCCAGCCGCAGACTAACAGAAATCGTTAACGGCGACAGATTTCGTCGACAATAACAAGTGACGACGGATATTCCGAGTTCTTCATTTATAAATATCTGCCGACAATTGGGTGCTTTTGGGAAAAAAATGGTCCAGACGAAGTTTGCTTAAGAGTAGTTACTTAAATTGTCTTCAGTAAAAATTGTAAAATATTGACCCAATCATGAAAATTTGTTTGAGAGGGCCCACATATTTGTTACTTACGAATCATGAACACGTCGAAATTATGATAGCGTAAAGTTGTAAACATTCGACAATTTGTTTCGTACATCTGTAGGATTGCGAGAGAGGTTTCTCAAACTTACATAAAGATCGGAAGCCTGTATCCAAGAAAGAATAAAGAATTAGTATTAAGAGACGTTTTCGTATGAAAGGAATATTTCCAATATTAAGTAAAGTATTTAATTACTTTTTATTTGATAGAGAAGTTTTATATGATTTCCATTAATCATCATGACCCGCATCTGATAATTTGCCGTTGCTTGTACTATTTTTATTCTTGTAACAATATTCTGTTTATTAGTTATGTAACAATGATATTAAAGTAAGTCGCTCTCTATTGCTTCGGTTTCTTTTTCTGTGCAATTCACTTGGTTCACGTATGAGTAGTGTATGTGGCCGATAATTCTGTTCAGAATGCTCAACATTTTATTATGACTCACGATTTATGTGGCTGATGTACAATTGTTTTTAATTCACTCTTATACTTCTTACGGACTCGAATCTTCAAGACTCAAATAAATCTTCTTCCGACATTTGAGCTTTTCAAAGTTTTCCTTTCATCAGTAAACTCTAACATCAGAATAAGTATCTTGCGGTTTACAAAATTGTGTATTTAAGATTGTATAAGTGACAGAGTGTGGGGCATAATTCTTTGACAACGCATTTCTACCAGTTTTACCAGGATAAAAACTTGAACCTATAACGTGTTAAATGAAATTATAAAATTTTTCACCCTCGTTGTGACAAGTAGGCGAGGATTGAAATTTTCTAGTTGCGGAGTGTTTTCTCTACGATTACTTTAAATGAGGTATCCCATTTAGAAGAGGGGCTAATGACCAAGGGACGTGGGACAATCTATTTTGTCCATCTATTTTGAGTGTCCTTCGTGGTTCGTTCATTGTAATGAAGGGGATTTGTTTCGAGAAGTTGACAGGAAGTAAAACAATCCGAGTAACCACAAAGCAACTTACACTAATTCCTAGAAACAGGTGTCGGTGTAAGACCGTCAACACGGTCCAGGTATCCAGGTATCCACGCTTCATTCACAATCTCAAACAAACAATACTACAGTAAACAAGTTCTGAAAATTTGAAACATTTATGATACGTATTACCTGATTGAAGTATCTACTTTGAAGTCAATTGGAATGTTTCGGTCCCGTGTTTGAATCCCGGCGTGTGAGAATCTCTCATCAATTATTCCCCCGACAAGAACCCATAAACGGTCACTAATGACCTCAGATGTCGATGCGACTGGAAATTAGTCGGCAAAAAAATGTTTCTGCTTTCGTTTATTATTTACATACATTTCTTACCGTAAAGTTTGATATTTGTGCGATGACGTCACAGACCTGCGCGCAAACTTTTTCACACAACTTCGCACTTGTTTTTAAACTAAAATTTCTTTTACGGGTGTTGAAGAATATGTGAACCAATTTTGTCAAAATTGGTCCGCGGATTTAAATTTACATTATATACACATAATTTTTTATGTGAATATGAGTATTGCTGTTAGAACAATTCTGACATTAATTATGCTATGGATTTGTTATTTCATAATTACGCTCATGGGGATTATGTTGATAATAATAGTGGTGACGATAATAATAATCATAATATATTTTCTTCTCCTTTTAATAAATATAATTAGACGTTTGTGTGTATATGTGTGGGTATTTTCTGCATTCTATTCAAACGCGTGGAACAATTTGGACCAACTTTTGCCACATGTTACTATGATATCATTAGAGTACGGAGAACATTTTTGACTCTCTTAAGGAACCGGGAATATTTTTAAACTCTATTAGGGTGCGGGGAGTGTTTTAAGCTCTCTCAATATTTGTTGACCTGAATAAGGCACAGTGAGTCATGATACTGGTTATCATGAAATTAATACATGTTGATTAATGCAGAATTAAATACTTTTCCCGGCTTATATAAATAAATAACCGGGTAACGCCGACACCCTACTAATAATAATATCAACAATTTAGTAGTTGCATGAGAAGTCATGTCAGGCTTCTAACAGAGTGGATGACTTGCTGCGTCACTTCGCTAGAATATGACGACGGAGAAAGTTATTGGAAAGCCGCAATACAATCGGTTAGAAGCCCGAGAACTATTATTACATTTCCACCGAGATAGTCTACATCGTTTATTAACTGTTCTAGTTATAGCTACGATGTCAACATTAGTTCAAGATTATTCTTTCAGTTTCATTTGAATTTCATTCCTATGGGGGAGTCTTAAATGATTTTAATGAGTATCCGAGCCACATGACGCATCCAAAATGTAATTGTCTACATTTTCACGATACGAGGTACGAGTACGGTGGAATCTTTGGCGTAGATTCTACGTAATACACAACTATTTTTCGCCCTACAGTTCCTCATTCAATTAGGACAGTGTTGCCGGCTATTAGCGATATTAGAAGAGTTTATGACCTGGGTTACGGAGTCTTGTCGTCGGGATCCGACATCACAAAGAAAACTCAATTTACATTCCAATGGCAGTGAGAAATGTCTCAAATGGTGAAGGAAAGTGCTGATTATTCTCGCTTCTACAAGAAAGAAAAAGCGTGTCGGTGCGCTAAACATGGCGCGGGACGAATCACCGCAATCAGCAGGGTCTAATTGTGATTAATATGGAAATAGACAATGTCAGATACGCGTTGGCAATTTACTCCGCGTTTCTTGCCCCTGTCTCACATCTTCGCGAAGTATAATACGAGCTTTGTGCATGTACACGCTAGCCTCCACTTAGTAAAATGAAATCTATGAAATAGATCAGTGTAGGCCGCCTAATCCTTTGGAAAGCACCTAATTGCGTCCGTGGAAGAATTCTGTGAATCCTTCAAGCGAAAATCATTTCATCAAAGTGTATTTGCATAGTAAATTCGCATATGATTAATCTCCGGAAGTATTATGATTGGCACCACGATAGTTGAATAATAATAATTATTATAATTAGTGGCGGTAATGGGCGTAGTATTAATGTTGGTTGATGTTTAGTGATTGAGACGTGGTGTAAATGTGAAACCGTTGCCGGAAGGAAGCGGCAATTACCGTAAAGTAGCCACAATCGCAGTACAGCTGCTCAACTCACACCGCTTACTCAGTAAATAATACTTCACAATAAATAGAACCTACGGAAAGGCTTCAAACTTACGTAGGTCAGATCATATTTGCAAAATAGAGCTACCGTCAAGAGTAATTTGAGAATTCATTATAAAGGAATGCCGTGTTGTTTACTGTTTTACTTAACAATTTGGACAAGTATTTATCTAAGCATAATGTACAGTAATCCAGGATTTTTTTATAAGGTTTTATAATTTTACATGCTCAATGTCCATATTAGACATTAGACAATCTTCTTTCAGAGAAGGAAGTTGGACGTCGAAAATCTTGAAAATATTACTAGTAGCCGAATGTGAACTAACGTCCACAGATATTCTCTAGCCTACCGTTACGACCTCTATTTTTTATCCATATTATATATTACTGTATATAAAATAGAAAATTACTTCGTAAAAATATTATTTTCGAGTCTTTTGAGACATATTTAATTTCATTTATTTTCAGGAAAACTATTTTTTTTTCTGATTTCAGCGAATTTACTTTTTATGATACCTAATATGCAGGAGACTTACGATATTACAATCCGTTTCGTTTTATAGATTTAAATGAGTATCACTCAAGAGTTTCTCGGTTATTAAGTAGGCCTTATAATCCTAATAATCTTTGCGTTACATGGTTGTGTGACAACTAAAAATGATGCTAGTGAATTGTGGAAAAACAAGCGACGACGAGTGTCCACATCTTATTACTTCTATAAATATTTATTCGAACACTCAACTTTACACCTACTCTTTTCCTGGTCCAAATTTTCCGTGCTTTAAAACATCGCGTTTCATTTCTTATTTTTACTACGACCCTTTCCTTATCTACGCATACGATGTAAAATTGCTGTGTCCATATATCGACGTTCCGTTGGTATTATTTTCCAGGTCCGTACAGAGATTAGTTCTTTTTATGTAACGTAATAAAGCCTCATTTTTCAAATTCGGTCTTCGAAATGAGTAGCACCTCATTGAGATCGCAGAGATGCACAAAAACGGAATCGATCACATTCACCGACGAAAACGTGTAGAATATAAATAGCCATTAAAATATATTATGGTTTCCAACAGGGTAAACACGTTGATGTCGTACAACGTTTCAGTGGCGATCATCTTCAGGTATGGAGATCATACGACCTCAAGGAATTTACCCGTTTGGAAACCTGAGAAGTTTACATATGCCAATTTCACCGGGAAAGTATTCACTCTGTAATTAAAATAAGTGTTATTGCATAGACATGTGACGGGGTTTTTCACATAGCGGAAGCCTCAATAAAATAGTTTTATTATGATATTTATGGACATATAACTAATTTTATTTATTTATTAGCCCATCAATCTTTTTTAAGCATATTTCGGAGTTTGTAAAATGCTGGCATGTTCCAGTGTTTGTTGACAGAGGTTAAACAACCTATGAATTTTTCTGACGAAACGGTAAATTGAGCACGTCGGTCAAGAATATCTTTATGTAAGTACGTTTCTTATAATGAAAACAGCATGATTATTTGGATATATTTATTAAATAAACTTATTTAATTATTGTGTAGTACGTAAGGACGGGAATTTTTTCAGTGGGTCGGTGGCGATTTATATCGAGCTCCTGAGAATTTCCATTTATGATTTAGCAAACGTCTCTTGTTGCATAAGAATTTTAATGGCCTCAGTTACGTTTCCGTGTGGACGTGCGAGTTCGACAACGTCGTCTTGTAAACTGCAGTATACACGTAAATAGTAAATTTGTTTATTCTGTGTATTGGAACACAAACAGCCTTCGTAAACCTGATTTTTTCCGTCTATTTGTTCTGCTAATAGATAAGTCTATTCTTGTCACTATCATTTACGTCGAACTTGTTTTATTCATTTTCCCATTTACATCTGCTGTATTAGAAAAATGTCGTCGGTGACCTTTAGATCCATCTGTTTACGAATTAGACGTTCGATAACAGCGAACTAGATTGAACAAGAATGCCCTTGTTCGGATCATTCATTGCATGACAGGTACAAGACGGAGTGGCATTGTAGAAGTAGGGCAAGGAGGAAATTAAAATACTCAAGAAAATGGACAGGTGACAAATAAATACCTTACAAAAGGAAAACTTTTGGTCATCAGTGCGGAATGTTGACAGCGTCAGCAGGGATGTATCATTAATAATAAAGAGTTTAACATCCTCACTGCTTACCTACAAACACGAATCGAAAGTATTTCCGTCAAGTAACAGTTAGTCTTATCTTTTATTCAAAGAATAAGTCATAATCGCTACAGTTTGCGGCTTAAAGCAGCAATAGTATTAAAGAATAATACGAGGGAAGTAAGGTCGGTTTGCGGTGGTGAATGCGTGAGATCCGCACCCTCCTCCGTGATCCTGTGCCTGAGGCTCTAATATGTGCCAATCCTTTGCTGCCGACACGAACTAAATTATCCGCTATTATGACATTACTAGCGCCCCGATAAATATTTGAGTGTTTGCAGTGAGCGCCGCCAGGGGCAGGGAAGCGGGACAGTCGCGTCACGTACGAGTGGGACACCTACTTACTATCCAGTCCGAAGCAGAACATCTTTGTACACAGGAAAAAAAAAAGCCTCAACAATTAATTTCTTGTCGCAACGAGTAATCCACAACTATGTTTAATTTGCTTTATTCTGAGGCTGTCTGCCTTCGCCGTAGTACGCAACACATGTATTTTACGTACAATTTGAAATCTTTTCGCCGTAGAAAATCACGTTCAGAAAATATAGCGTATTCGAACGTAGCTGATATTAGTGATCCGTGGCTATTAGCAACGGTCTTACGTAAATTCCATTTAATCATATGCTCCACTTACACTCTTCGATTTTCATCTTATTGACAATGGCTAAGTACATAGTGTATTTTCGAGCGTTAGTATAGGAATAATATTGTACAGGAATGTCTCAGGTAACGTAGAACAGCATAAGTCCGCATATGCCTTTACTGTGCGCCAATCGTGGACCGTTTTCAATCCGATAAATGACTAACTTAAATATAATGGGTCGAGATTTCATACTCTTGAAGGTAATTTTGTGATTGAACTAAGTGAAACTGAGATTTCTTATTATATAAAACAATAATTTATTTTATTCGAGATCACTGCCGTCTAATAATTTCCTTTCTTTGCAGTCCGAAAATAAAGAATTTATTCGAAATGAGGTATTTAAGCGTTCGTATTACTCACAGGTTCATTACGGGAATTGGTTATGTTTAGGGCCCTGTGCACATCAGCCGGACCCTGGTTTAGAATGCAATGCTGTATTATTTGAGAGTAGCCGACAGTTTGCCGTGAAGCAAAGTTTAATATCGTAGCGAGGTTAGTGTCCCCGTTCGCCGGATATGACTGTAATAAAGAGCGAGTTCCCCGCGCTAAAAGCTGCCCTAATACAGTAATTTCATTACGGAGAGCCAACAGCCGGGACCTGCGCTTTGTCTAGGACCTGCTTTCCTCCGCAGTCCATTAAATGTTCTTTAAAACAATACGGATTCGACAACAGAGTGTTCTCCCTGGCTCACGGACAGATAGTGACTCCCGAGAGGAAACTAACGTGTGAATACAGTGTATCTAAGCTACCGTACTTCCGTGGAGACGTTCCGACTTGCAAAGACATACTTTTCCATCTTCACAACTATTTTAAAATATACGTATATTACGAAATAAGCAATAAAAAATAAAAACTTGCTTTGAAAATTTAGAGCATAAGGAGTAGGAACAGAACTTCCCTTTCATAATTATCCAGCGTAAAGAACAGTAATTTAGTGACAAGCCTAGTTTGTAAGGACTAGGACAAATACGTGATATTTTGTTGCTTGACGTATTCAGGCCTCTATGTGTAACCAGGAATATGGGAATCAGAATGACAAATATTTATACAACAAGTGGTCCTATGCAAATCACTCGTTGAGTTGCACGAACAACACAATCTCTCCACCCTTGTGACAAACATTAACTTATTTATATCTTACGCCTAATTACACTTTTTATCTAAAATTAACCAAGGTACTTTCTGCAAGCAAATTAAATAAATAAAATGAAGAAATAGTTTTTATGTTCGTAGTAAGTGCATACGAATTTTATTAATACCGTACAAGTTTGAATGTTCGCTTCAATATCTTCCGCCTCAATAACTGCACATTCCTCACCTCATTATCTGAATGGTTTCCTCATACAGAATATTATACGTTCAAATGTCACGGTGGCAGTTGCCTAATATGCAAAAATTACAGTAAAGAATTAAACGTAATTAAAATAAGAAAAAAGAGACAAATATAAAAGCAGATGGGTGAACGGCAGTTAGAATGAAACATAGTGTGCTCAAGCCATCCCGATAAACACTTCACTGTTATTATACAGGATTATGTACTCATTTACTCTAGAAATAGGTAGATACATGAAATTACAATAATATACAAAGAATATTAATGATCCAAGCACAAATTTTAAAAAGACAATAAGCCTATATATAACATATGGAATATTACTGAGGAAGAAATGGTATTATAAAGGCAAACTATGAGTTTAGGGATGAGTATTTGCCAACACCCTTTTTTATTTTGAAGATGTGATCAGCCATCCCGTATCGAGTCGGTTCTTTCATAATGTCTTTGACCTTGTTGTCACACCAAATCAGCTTTACTTTTTCGTGTCCATGCCCAGCATAAATACGTTGTAAAAGTGAAACGGAAGCTGGCGGTACTCTACGTACGTAACTATATTAACTACATGATCGTACTTGACATTGCTATGGAGTGATGTTGGCGTATTCTCGTTCAAGAAAAGTCTGCGATTCAACTCGTAGAAGAAACTCGATAAATTCTTTTAAGAATTTGTAAAAGACGTACGGAAATTGCCAAATAACAGCTTCAGTAGTATGCCCCCGTAACTATGACACAAATTTATATTTAACAAGCTGAAAGGAATCGTCAGTCTACGATTGTGTTGAGTTTCGTAGGTGTGCTGAATTTCATGACTACTTTCAGTAAGTAACGATTTCTTTTCAAAAAGAAAATTCGTGTTTGGCTCGACGATATCGATAATTCACCATTGTAGGTGATTAGGTAATTTTTTAATAAAAACTCAACTAGTGTTATGTACAGAGAAGTGCGTTCTCAAAATAAACACTCACTTAAGTAGAAATTAAAAATTCCAAAATGCAGCTTGATTCCTAAATGTGTTTATATCGTGCTGTCTTTAATATCTTATCAGAAAAGCGAGAATTTGTTGTTTCTTAGAAATCGAATGGATAATCGATAAAGAAGAAAGACTTTTGTGGGCGGGAGGACGAATTTAAATCGAGCGTAGAAGAATGGTTTGTCTTTTACTTCTCTAAACATGTTTCTTTTTTAAATTAGGAACATATTTACGTGAGTATTGAAGAATATACGCCTTCGGTTAAATATAGGAATTGCCGAAAACTAATTTGGGAATGTGCTTGCTAACTTAATGAATTTAAGACGTTTTACAAACAATTAAATGAACTATGAAGAGACAGGAGTCTTTTTCTCCTTAATTTCAATTTGCTGAAAATAAAGTTACGTGTAAGTAATTGTCCGCAGTTGATGAGCGTCGCTAGCAATCTCGGATATGACGGTTGTTCACATATTATACACTGTTAATGTAATTGGGTTCTATTTTCCTCTGATGCTTCGTGTAATGTCACGATGAATTGAAACAATTAAATTGATATTAACCGTCAATCGAAATATATGAATATAATAATTACTATTCAAAGAAAAATTTACTCACATAAAGTCATGCGTAAATTCGAGCAGACTCGGTAAATAATTTAGTATTGTAACGAAGAAAAATAACAGTGTGTCTGAATCAAACTATAATTGAAAGACACTTTTACTTTATACAACGATACCCTGTATGTAATTAAGAAATTATATTTGCTCGCTTACAGTTACTGTAAGTAGGGCGGAAGTGATACTGTTGGCACCGGGATAAGTTTAGACAGTTAACCAATTTGAGACTAGGAGAACAATACCGGCCAAGCCCATATTTTTTCATAATTCCATTTGAAATTTGCAGATTTAAGCGTCTTCAAATTACAGACGAACATATTATGTGGAGAAAACTTTTGACAAATATAGTCGCTTTCATTACGCCAACGTTAGTTAATGCGCACATTATCTCTTACTGTAAGTCTAGTGTTCATCCAGACCAGTTCCCATCCCTGTTACTAATACGTTCGTTTATGTTCATTTTACTGCACATGCTATGTGTCTCTGGTCAACCAGAACGTGTTTCAAGAATTTCTTCGAAGATCGGGATAGATTCGATCTCTCGGCCCCTCGGAGTCGCATTCAGGCCAGGTACCTTTCTCATCTCTAAATGGATTGAGGCACTCGACACTTAATCACCCGGAAAATGGGCGCCGCACCCCACAATGCGACGCCGGCTTGTTGAGCAAACACTGTCCGTGACAGGCCTTTGTCATCTGCGGGGGCGGACAGATCTCGCCTCGCAACGAAACGAAACGATAATTACACTCAGACTCACTGGTCTTCTCAAACACTTCGGGAACCATCAATCTACCTACCTTACTACACTATATATATATATATATATATCGATGTTAGTAATTGTATTATTTTTCAAAATATAACTATAAGTTTGTTTCGTAAGATAAAGGTCATGTGGTTTTGAAGAATGTGTAGTGGGAAAGTTGGACTTTAAAGTTCTCAGACATGGTTTGTTAGATTTGAAAAGGTCTTAAGACAATGTGTTCACGCGTCTATCAGTCAAATATGAACGCTCATTGATCCGTGAGAACTTGAAAATTTGAACGTTTCATCGCTGCGACCGAGTGGGGGGAGGGGGGTGGATAAAAATTTGAGCAGTAAGAAGTTACTTGATCAGGAGAACTTGATGCTGAAGGTTGTCCAAGCTGAGCTAGACCTGGGGAAAGTGTTTTACAGTTCTGTGGTGAAGCTGAACAGTAGATTTTGGAGAGGAAATATGTAAAACTTTGGCGAGTAAAATTGGAAAAAGGCATAAAATAGATGAAGTATGCCATTAATGTGGGACGAAGTATTTTGATCATTTTATAATTGACTGGTGTTCCGAAGAAATTCTTGTTCTCGGTTAATGATTTTTGATCACTGCTGTCTACGGGTGAAACATCGATTAATCTGCTAACAAACTTTGATCACTGTAAGCTGAAACATCTCAGGGTCCATAGGCTGCGTCGGAACGGATTTAATTGTTAAGGTGTGTGAGAGTATGTGCAATTGTATACACAGTATGGCATGTTTAAAAACTTAAAATGATATATAAAAATATTTGTTTGGTGCTAATTGTGTGGTGTAAATTGTGTTTAAATCAAAGGATTTATTAAAAATGGTAACTTGAGTTTATATTCATAATGAAGAATAAAATAAATTGTAAACGTTTTATACTTTTGGAACCATCAAATTTTATTTTGTGTAATGTTAAATTGAGGAATATTTTATAAGTTTTAATATTAAGGATAAATTCAAAATAAAATGTTTTCTTAATGTTCATGTTTCATTTTAATCAGTTCATAATATTTTAATAAACAAAAGTAAATTGCATTCCATACTTATTATGAGTCTCGGTAAAGTGCCCTGAACTGAGATTTTCATTTGTAAATATAGCTGGGTCAAAATTTTATATTATATTATTAAATACATTTATTAAATATTTTATCATTTTCAAAATTGTCATTAAATATTAAGGATCTGTAATCTATTAAAAATTGAATAACTTATAATCGCGGTTACACTAATTAGTTCGTTAGATAGTTGTTTAATTTATTACTGGTTTCAAATTGGAGGGGAAAGTAAAATTTAAATAATTTAAATATACATATATATATATATATTATAGTAATATTGAATTATTTAAATATATATTTAATACATATTTCCTCACCAGACATTTTGTCAGCCTCCAATCTATATTAAAATAATATAAAAGCGACCAAAAATGTTGTCGAATTCAGGGTTTTGAGGGTCGCTGAGTTGAATACAGTTTCGTTTTCTGAGGCGGAGAAAGGGCAACGAATAATTATGAATATTACCTTAAGTAACGAATCCTCCCGGTTTTTCTTACTAATTGGAGGACAATTAATTTTGTACATTTATCGAACACATCCAAATTTAAGAAAGCAAATAGTTTAATGGTTTAGAGATGAAATTTTAGGCAGCAAATTAGTAATGCAGAATCTTTGACGAACGAAGTGGCCAATGCAGGTCGCTACGAGAACCTCCAAGCAGAATCCCTCAAAATTGTTCTGAGCGTTGAAATCATTTACCGTTGTATGTTAATAATAGTAATAGTGATTCACATAAGTTACAAGCTCCATAAATTTGGTTATTTATTATAAACGAAGGGGTTTATTATATGACGCGTGTACTTTACGCATTGGTGAAGTTCTCGGAAATCCCCTCAAGTCACAGATGCCAAATAGTACCTACATAAATGAAGTCTCCTGTGGTCGAGCATGTTTAGCATTAAATCTGGGCGAAACACTCCTGCTGTTTTGGCTCGCACTGAAACGGGGGAACGGTGATTGATGAAGGTGTCATTGCCGGAGACACGTGGAAACGTCGCCGAAGCTAGGCAATTCCAATGGCGATCTTCGTGTATCGATCGGATTCTCGACGCTTGTAGCGGTTTTGCAAAGAGTATTCGCAGAAAGAAAAGCGGTAATAGTGACTCAATCAACATTCTAATATAAGATAGGGCAAGTCAGCCCACTGTAACCAGTTTGCTTCACGTACACATTTCGTGGGTAAACGTCATAAGTCACGAATCGTAAAACAATCTGATACTTTGTAATATCACAGAAAAGTCCAATTAACGTTAAACATTGTATCAGAGTTTATATCAAAGGACTCCGATATCCTGATTTTGTTGACATTTTATGTGATGGAGTGGCCGAGCGGTAGTGAAGCTGTCATGTGGGGAAAATGATATTCAAGGTTACCAAATTAAAGTAAACAAATTTCACGTGACAACTGGTTAATGTCGATCTACAAATACCATACTATGTTTCTCGGTTTTAATTCTCTTATCATATATTTCGTGTGTTTCTTCGTCTAATTACTAAGAGAAATAAAATACTACTTTCCTTAGTAAATGGATCATAATGGAGTTTGACGCGTGAGATGATCCAAAACCGATGTCATCTAAATTCCTGTCTGTCTGTCACTTCGAGTTTGTTCACTTCTCACAAGGACAGTTCGAACTGATTCAACAGAAACTTTATGTGGTTCTCGTATAGAGGCTTAACAACTTTTAATCAATATCAAACTGTAATCCACCTTTTGAGACAGACGACGAACTCGACGGGTTTTCTCTGAAGCGGTAAATCACTTTGAGGCTATCTTCAATTTGTCACCCACAATTTGAAAAAGTTAGAACTGAAAATTATTCTGCCTAATTTACTATTCCTCTAACTCGGCTTGTTATTCGAACGTAATCAAAATCTATATTGTCATGTGTAGCGACGATATTAACTTGTTAGATACAGACAACATACAAAAAAATTCACTCTGGTGCTTATGATCTAAACTACAATGAAGACGAAAATGTAATATAGGAAATTAATTTTGGTATTAAACTGTTCAGGTTTAAAAATAATGCTTGGAAAAGCTGAACAAGTTAGGGTAAGAGAAATTAATTTTTCTGCTTCGAAATAAAGAGTCAAGTTAAGAATAATCCTTAATTAGCGGAAAATTCACGCGCAGTTGTAAATTTTTACTTTCGGGGTTTAACACCAGACACGACCGTCCTCATTTCGCATTCTTCTGGTGGTTCCGTAATATTCACGAGGGGAGGATTCTTATTATACAGGCACTGTCCGTAGCTACTCGCATCTATAGGCCTAATGAAAATTAGCTTTCGCTGACACGGACCCCGAGTTTTATCCTTCCTTAATGAGGAAGAATATCGTACACTTGCTTACGCTAACTGTGTCACATATATCCAACACCTTAAATATTAACATCTATAAATGTGTCGATTCAGGTGATTATGCTAAGATAAAAAAATGTATCGGGATCAAATAATAAATACTTTTTTGCATACAGTCTTTCTAAAAATAACAATGACACTAATAAATTACATAAAAAACATTAGACTTGTGTATAACAATATGTAGAACGCATAAATTATTTCATTTGTTTGATACACATTTTTCTGCAGCTGCGTTGGTTACTCGTATTACCTGTGTCGATATGAATTACTAGAAACAGTTTCCGACGTTTCACATTACATCAAAGAGAAAATGTAATCACATTTATTTATAATAATGTCAAAGGAAACTGTTTGATATTTCAATTTGATCCATGACTTCTTTCAAATGATTGAAAATCTCGATAATAAAAGCTATTTTTTTTATTTAGGATAACTTTAATATATTTACAGTATACAGTTCATAATTGTTTGTAAGACTTTATATCTAAATCAGAACGACATTTCTACAAAATTAATTTGTAATATTAATTAAGAGATGTAGGCTATTCTATTGCCGTGCAAAACTACGCTGACCACGTGCCGGAAGATGACAGTCTGCCTAAATGTATTGGAGAAACAAAGAAACTAACTGAGTGGCATTAATGCAAATACATATTACGTCTTACAATGCTCTTTTAATCGTTTGTATTTCACAGTCTTCCAGTAGTCAGAGTATTCCCGCCGTGATCGCATAGAATCTGACGTTCCTCGCAAAACGATTTCGCAATGAATCTACTTTTAGGATTGTGTGGTGAGGCAAGCTGTAGCGTATTTATTCTCGCTCTGTCTTAACTGGCAAATACAACAATTTAATTTACGTCACAAGACGCAGTCTCAAGCACTCTTTTTATAACGAGAAGCCGAAAAGGTACAAAAAGGACATCAAATCGACATACAAGTATTTATATGCAATAAAGTTGTTTACTTTTAATGTTATAATACCTCATTTAAGTAATACATGGTTCAGGTTACTTCGTGAAGTACTTTCAAACTAGTGTCGTGAAATTGACTCTAAAACTTTCAATTATATGAGTAGTAAATTAATATCAGTGTTAAGTTGTCAGAATTGCAAACATTCGTATTTTCTCATTAAAGGACCAATGAAGAATAATTACACCTTCGTTGAAATATGTTTTATTATTACCGAAAAATCTACTTTGTGACCTGATTGATCGAAGCATCTTTGAAATGTTACTCTGGCGTGAGCTAATTTTATCTGCAATTTTAATATTCACAATTATTTTCACGTCTTGAAACGGTCAAACAATGGTCATTGAGTGCATCTGTAGGCTGTAAACTAATGATATCTTCATGAAAATTCGGTGTAGGCGGAACAGTTAATCACTACCTAAAATAATTATTACTTTATAGCCTACATATGCTCTCAATGACCATTATTTAAACGTTTCGTTCGCTTATTCTGTGGAGCAGCACATAATTCTCTACGCAGACAAATGGCCGTGCGTTTTCAATTACAGCAGGTCATTCCTCAACGTCCTCCACTGTCATTACGAAGCGACTGCCTCGTTTCTTTCGGTCCTTCCAATAAGCCTCTCAAATGACGTTTCAGTCAGAATTGTTTTGTAGTTACTCTGCAGAACAAACAACTACTATATATCATAACATAAATTAACTCATAAAAATTAAATAAATTCTAGAAAAACGCAGATGAAATGAGACATGATGATTTTATTATTACAACACAACGCTTGAATCGCCTTTTAGTTGATCTCGCTAGAATCAAAATGGAATTCAATAAGTTTGTCTCAGTTGAGAACACTCATATTTACAAGTATCTATTTTTTTTAGTTTCTAATAAATAAACTTGCCAGTAAGTGTGTCTGTTCCTTATACAAATCACCCGTGGAGCAAATTCTTTGCGACCAGGAGCAAACAGTGTGGGGGTGAGACACGACTACCAACCCCAGGATGATATTGTTTCTACCGATGTTATCTGCGTATAATTTCAACCCCTTACATTATGGGAAAGGAGCGCCCTCAGCGATTGTGATCGAGGGGTGTTACTAGAATAAAACGCGAATACAACCGAGATTCGAGTCAAATCCAGGGCTATGGATGTTACTGACTTTAATTATGACAACCCGGGCAATGCCGTCACCTTGCTAGTTTTTTGTAAATCAAACTAGAATTACGTTCTGAACAATTTCGGCACGTTCCCGTATTAAGGATTTTTCCGTACCTTTGACTTAAATTGATCGCGGATGAGGAAATAAAAATCTTGTACAATAATTATATAGTTTTTCGAGAGTCTACGAATTCTCAAAAGAAACTGTACAAGTATTTATTTCTCTCGTTATTTCCTAAACGCAAAAATCATTTTTTACTTTCCTTAAAAGCACATCTTTAATTTTTTCCATTAATTGTGAAGAACTGACGACGTCGGGTATTTTAAATTCGTTTCGCTCCATTTATTTAGAAACATTTTGTCATTCAGTTCTCCAAAAACTACGAATATTTTCTTAATATTGAATTTTCAACTCGGCTTAGAAAGAAAATATTTGTCTGTAATTGAAAATAATCACATTCCAGTGTACTTTATCAAGTTTTGTCAACTGTATTTTCACGCCAGAAAAGGGCTAAAGCGTCAACTCAAACGTCATACCACTATGCACAAATAATAGTTCTACGGATATCAAAATTAAGATAATCGCTGACGAACTCATGGCTATCACGTGGTTTTTCTTTTTACGGAAAAAATATTGTCAGTGCACGGTGCGTATTCAAAATACAGTGTATGATTATGTTCATCTTGATTCATGCAGACTCTTTGCTGTTCATGCTTACAGGAAAAGAAATTATTTGTTCATTATACGGATGATAGACATAATTAATAACAATGTAATGAAATTTTAGGAGTAATTAACTCTTTTTAAAAATTAAAAACGTCGTGTTCAGTTCAGATTGAATGTCGTACGTTTTGCAGCGCCTGCTCGTATTGGCAATGAATAAATATTACGGTAAGGTAAGAAATAAACATTCGTAATTTTCGGAGAATTGAATGGAGCGCAACGAATTTAACATAACCGACGTTGTCCGTTATTTAAAATCAATGGCAGTTTAAGAAGGGAATACATGCTGTACATGTCCATTCAACCAACTCCATTACAAATACAATAACGAGTATCTTGTGTATAAGAAAAGTGGTTTTGTTGAAATTGTTTGGATATCAGGATAGAATTCGTATACAGTTATTACGCTCTATGGATGAACTGTGTTTCAGTTTGTTGTAGAAAGGCTTCGTTTACGCGTATCGGCAAGATAATACCATCATATTTTAACGGAAAAAATCGACCGTATGTAAAATTAATTGCAGAGTGTTGTCAAGGGGCGGTGTGTGATCCCACAATTATATAAGTAGCAATAAATCTACGAGTAGCTGCTCCCACGGGTGGCTATTATAGCTCTCCCATACGAACAAAGGAACATTACTCCTTCCAAGCTTGTAAAAAAAACTCCTGCAGTCGGGAGATCTAAATTTTCAGCGAAGACGCAAATGGTGTGGTGTGACCTTGAAGCCGACCACATTCGTTGTGCCAATTTGTACTGACGAGCGAAAGAAGATACGAGTGAAATATACGAACAAGGTAAAATGGAATGGAATGAAAGTGTTTACTCGGTCGACGCCATCCGTCATGCTGAAACCTTTCAAACATTTCACTTGACTGAGGCATTACATAAAAATTAAAAATACGTTCATCTAGAACACAAAAATTTTGCTGTAGAATATAACTAAGAATAATATTTACAGACAATCCTAAAATTCCATAAATACAAATTCGAGGTAATGAAACAATCCATGAGCAGAATGAAAACACAAACTGTCTGCGGAGCTGAAATCTGTAATATTGATTTATTTACAGTCGCATCAACAGCACCGGTTATTAGCAACTCATTATGGGAACTTATTTTGGCCTTTTCTGGGGAATGATTTGACATCGATGCCCTCTGTCACGCTGACCCCTACACCACAGGAGGTCGGCCTCAATATATTCTTTATACCGCTATACATTAAGAATTTTGTTTCTTAGTCCATTCAATTAACATGCTTTCTCGACATTATACTCGGCCAGTTTAGGTATTTGCATCTGCTTTTTCAGACTGTAATTTTATTAAATTTTTTTCTTGGTAAGAGTTAAATTGCAAGTAATATTGATGCCACACGTAAAGTGATTGGTGAGATTGATACTTGCCCATAAACAAGCACGTAGTGAATTTGTGAGGAAGCGTGCTGTACCGCGGACAAAGGGCGAGTGACAAATGGACCGTGAAGCCGCGGAGATAGCGTGATAGAGATGCATCTCATAATTGGTCCGCCGATGCTATCTGGCGCGCTACCTAATGCTGCCAGCTACACTCTTATTAATTCCATACAAACTGACGCTCAGGTTCGTTTTGTTTTCTAATAACCGTGCGGAACAATGCTTTATGTGTTGATGAGATAAAATCGTAGTCTGAGGTGTGGAGGCCTGGCCCGAGGCTGGACAGGTCTGGATGCTTCCTTCCACATCCTAAAGTATTTGCGTTGTGATAAATACGGACTTAAATATTTATTAAGCTAATTGTCAGCAATCGTGCATTCCAAAGGTAATTAGCAAATATTATCAATTAAGCCACACGTTTCCTTCCCATTACTTTGGCTATCATTTCGATTAAGAATATTGATTAATGTGTCGTTCCGACGCTTCTTATGTGAGAAAGATATGATCAAATCGCAAATAAATACTGTACATGTAACGGACCGTATAAGGAGAAAGCTTGTGTGAACGGGACAGATCAAGGTGGAGAAATGTGGATGATTGAAAATTGTCATAAATGAAATACATACAGGCATAAATGCTTGAGTACGAAGGGGAAGAACATTCTAGTACTGTATAGGTCTTGTGTAGAAGTAATAACACAAAGTACAATTTATAAAACGATAATGTGTACCCCCATTGAATTGTTGGCTTCGTGCAGTGCGATTTCACCTACTTAACAGTTTCACTCTACTCATAATTTTCAAAAACCAAGTTTGTCAGTTTTTTGCTTTCTATAACTAAGATGCGATTTATAAGAGCTCGAATGGCGTGTTTTGTATTATCCTTTACCTGCTTATTGGTCCTTGTGTCAAACTACAGGAACTGCAATTAGGGTTGTGTTGTTTTCACATATTAATTTTTTACTACTAATTTTTTTACTAATTAATATTTGCTATTTTTGATGAAATATTAATATTTATGTATAACTACATAACGTGTTGTTTCACATTAAGTTGCCATTGTTATAAATTCATAATGGTGTAGAATGATAATTTTAATTTCATCTGAATGTATCATTTTGTAGATATTTATTAAAGTATCCTAACGAAAAACCAAAATCAAATAACTGTAAATGTATGTAATGAGAACTCATCTAACGTCTGTAAATGTGTGGTTTCTGTTACATTTCTGTAAGAGTATCTGCAAATGCAAATGGATATCGTTGATCGATTCGAATTTATTGGTAGTAGATAAATGGTTGTGACTTTGGAAAGCTCGTGTTTGTGACCCGATAGAGCTGCTTGTCATATTGCTGATCCAATCACGGAAAAGTTTAGCGAGCGTGGAAATGGGAATTGGCCACCACATTCGTGTTATTAAAGATATACATATTAATAATTGCGAAGTCGTTATTGGAAATTTTTCTGAACGATTTTTTATCTGCGTCAGTAGATCGGATGGTCATTTTCCCGTCAAAACATACAGTTGAAATAAACGTAACCATTTTCCGCATAGTTTTCAAATTTTATTTAATTACTTGTAGCTTGACTGTTTTGTATGTCTCAGAATAATGATATTTGTAATGTTTCCAGCTTTAATTCAATGTACTGTTTGAAGTCTTTTGACGCGTCGCTTGGAAAAATGATCTTTCTCAAAAGAAACAAATAGGAACTTTTTCGTTGTGTATTCCCAGATATTTTCAAGATTCGTGCATCGTGCTATAGCATTATATGACACACCGAACTCAAACCCGAAGTTGCAGTTTGCATTCACTACCTTTAAAAATATTGCAAATGATTGCATTCTGCCGTAGTTAATTTTGTTTTGTTTCGGGAAATGAGTGAGGTGGGAGGCGAACGAATCGAGAGATGCGCGAAATTCTTTGCAGCTGTTGGTCGCCATCTGCTCCATAAATCAAACTTCCGCAGGTGCGTCTTCGTCTTGTTTAAATACTGCTCTGCATCCCCGTAATTGTCCCGCTCCTATAATTACTTCACACTCTGCCTTCCATGATTTACGCGCCTCCTTCAAATGGAGATCGTTCAGCCGCATAAGACACTCGAAATAGAATATTGTTAGTGACGTGACATGGTCTTTTTCATTTACTCTATTTAAGGTCGCTTCAACAATATTAACATGTTATTATAAATTGTTACATGTTCGTAACATACGTTTTAGTAGAATAGGTTTTAGATTTTATTAAATACATTGATTTGTATGAAATATTTTAGATTTTATGATATGAGTTCTTTGATCTCTTTCCTTGTCGTAACCGATGTATTCAAATATAAAGTTCTGTTTCAGTTATGGCAATTAGGTGAAGGGATCCTGCAAAAGGAAAGCTACGAGTGTGAGGAATTCTGACTCGAGTTAACACCACTTGTTGTCTTCTAGAGACCGTTTTGCGATTGTTCACATCTCTTATGGTTCCAATTGCCGATAGGAAGGGGTCGTTTTTTTTCTATTTAAATTCACTTTTTCTTCCAGTTTGTTTCTGCCTCCTTAGTGGTGCCGATGTTGTTATTTATTACCGCTGATGTAGGGGAGCGAGCATGTTTGGCGAGTTGTCCGCCTCCTCGTTACGTTTGATATTCTTTTGTGCCGGGTTCCATAAAACGCTAATTGTGCAGTTGTTGATGTCGGATTGAGTGATGTTGTGTCTAAAATGATCAAACAAACGAATCACTACTTTCTGTAGTGAAACTGTGTATTTGCCGAACGGAACACACACTATTATAGGAAAGGGAACGCCGTCCTTCTAACACACAACATTTACGTATAACTTATTCCTTTTTAACTTTACGAGCGTTCCATTCACGATATGTATTTTTTATTATAGTCATTATATATTTTACGTTCATATTTTACGAGTTTACACTGGAGAATTAATCACACTAGTACCGAGAGTATATATATATATATATATATATTTCTTCAATTACACCCGTTTTTAGCACCTACTGAGCCGCATGAGAACAATGGAGAAATGTTTGGAGTGACATGTTTGTAGCAGGTCAATAGCTCCCTCGTAATTCTTGCTTTCTGCGTGGGAAGAACAACTTTACTGCCTGCAAATGAAAATAACCCGAACCTAAACGCTCCTTGTTTTACCTTAGGGAACAGAACCGCAATAAAAGTGAGACTCAAAGTCGAAACGTTACTTTGACGATCCCCGATTCAACAAACTTTTCCACATAAATATTCAATTAACTAATACATACAAAACATTTATATTAAAACAATAAAGCAAGCTTTATATAATAGCTTGCATCAGATAGCGTAATACAGCTGGAAGAGAGTTGAGTTGGAATACGGCAGAATTGCGAATTTATTTAACTTTTTTTTTTAAAAAAATTATTATATAAAAGAAATAAACACAGAAAAAATATTTGATTATACAGCGAGTGATAAATTGAAACCTATACATATAGTAAAAGTAATTTTAGTATGGTAAATGACATTGGATCCAGGAATTCCAAGGTACTGGATTGATATTTTACCATATAATCATGTATGTACAACAGTGATAAGATAAAGCTTTGTTCCTTTGTCTGTACAAACATCGAATAATGTCTTCCATTTAAAGAGTTCGTAATTGGTCTGATTCCAGGTGACAGAGTAAGTCAGCTTTGAGTAAGTCTGGAACGTTCCGTTGGTGACACAGCAGGCTCTAAATAAAGAGGACCACGTTGACCAGTGAGTCACAACAGTGTGCAGCATCTGTTGTGCAAATAATCATTCTCAGATCCAAGTTCGCGCGCAATATTTTATCTACATACGAGTATAAGAATATGTCACAAAGTGGTTCGTAATATTTGTACCATGGTGCAACATTTTTCAGATTTAGACTACTTTTACTGAGCTATTCATCGCCGATCATCAGTGACTCATCAATCTGCCGCTCATTTAGTTTAGTCCCCCTTCTAAATCGACCCATTTTGCCTTGAACAGACATTTAAAATTTATATATCATTCCTCTTAGTTTGTAACTCTCGACCTACAAAAACGAACATTTCAATTGAGAAACTGCGAAAAGTTCGTTAT
This sequence comes from Zhengitettix transpicula, assembly GCA_037074705.1. NCBI lineage: Eukaryota > Metazoa > Arthropoda > Insecta > Orthoptera > Tetrigidae > Zhengitettix > Zhengitettix transpicula. Next base: position 80,520,389 of record CM073595.1, on the reverse strand, counting down.
TCGGTGGATATCCTGTAGTGCGATGAGGTTTTTTTTCAGCTTTCACAGTCAATAAGTGTCGAATAACTCCTCCATTACAAAGGTGTATTGCTTGATGCATTCACTAAGGGTTGCATTAATTTTCTCACCAGGAGTGTACAAATATGAATAATAATTTAGTTCAATAAATTTAATATTCTAAAATACATGAATTGTATTCTTTTAACTTCTATATTCCGTGTCAAATGATCATTACCACTAGTTATGTATATTAGTTACAAATCAATCGAATGATAAATTGTTAAAAAAAATTCTATGCTTGTAATTATTTAAAGTTTTGTGGTCAGTAAAATAAATATAAATGTTAAAAACCTCACATAATTCTTTAGTTTAAAATCTAATAAAATAATAGAAACTTTAATTACATATATCCTTAAATAATTTATACTATTTGTGTGCCGGGCGTTGACAGGTTTGTCATATATACGTTTTGACTCTAATTTCGGTTACTTTTGCGTTATTTTTATGTACCTAAATGTGTTCACCTTCCATGCAGAAAGGGGTTGAAAACATTGACCCAGAAAACGTTTCTTTCAACGAATATATCGGACGTATAAACATGTTCAAAAAATTCTATCTACGCCCACCCACGCTACTGAGGTAAAAAAAAGTTTAATGTCAGAATTAATCTCAGACACGTCCATAAACCCGAATTTATCTCGAATCTGGGCTGTTTTTGCAATATTTTTATGTAACGCCCCTAAGCGTGGTCCCCTCTCATTCCGAAATGGGGTTGATAATATAAAGAAACAATATAATTAACCCTGAAAATATTTATTCAAAGCAAATATCGGCCGTTTTATCATGCTGGAATATTTTCACCTTTGGTCCAGGCGGTGGTATTCGTGTCTCACCGCCACAGTGTTTGTTTCCTGGTCACATGGAAAACGTGTACGAAATTTACTCTACGGGTGTAAATTTGTATGCTGAACGTCCACACACACAAACACTGTTTTAATTATAAGAAGATAAGAGCATTTTCGCCCTTGTTTCCCATTATCGTGTACAATATTCTCTACAGAAATTATATTCGAAAAAATAATAGTTATTATTATACATAAATAAATTAATATAACAGCCTAGATTAAACGATATCAGTTCAAAAATCTCTTTTCAGTTCTCTTGTTTTATTTTGATTCAACCAACCAGGAAAAAACCAAATTTTTTATTTAACGATATTATTTATATAATTAAAAAATATTATTTAATGATTTGGAATCGTATAAGCCGGGAAAGATACTGGGAATGTGTATTAATAAACTTTAATCCACCCTTGAATTGCGGTGAAAATGTATTTAGAAGATTCTCGACTATTACGTCGTCCCTTCCGTTTCTCGGACCAATCAGAGTTCGATTTTCAAACATTAGATGACGAATGTTGACTGTTTACGTTCCGCGACCGATTTATTTTTAAGACCAAGCCGGACTTGGTCCCTCAAATGCGCCATTAATTTCCCGTGATTGTCATTGGACGATTGTCGACTTCATAGTTTTGACCATTCACGTAACACTAGAGTTTACTACAACTGCGCGCAAAAATGTAGCAGCATCTCAGAGATAGATTATCGGGAGCACGACTGCTGTTATGTGATTCTAAATTGTGTCTCATTTAATGTAGGTTTCGGGAGTGAAATAAAGGAGGCTTCGATGGTAAGTGATCGGCAGAGCCGGATTTGATGATGTACGACGTGACAAATCGCGAAGGAGCGAGATGCGTAGATTAAAATATGAAGTCGGAGGCAGTAAAGGTTTGGAGCGATAATTGGAACGACGGTCCGGCAAACCACAAGCTCAATAAACAAGTCGGAAAAACCGCAGCAACGCGCCACTGCCACTGACTGCCCTGCCGGAGTAATTAACAGTAAATCAATCGGCGGCCTTCAGTCTGGACACGATTCTCAATTAACGCGACATCGTACTTGCAATGTCGGACCTACTTCCTCAGACACAAATCTATAGACGCATCCTCAACAGAAAACCACTCAATATACCAAAACGTTCTAACAATAAGCATATTCGTTAGACAATAAAATACAAGAATTCTCGATACCGTTCCATAAGTCCTGTTAAAATATAAAATTCATATCATGAAGATGAACCACTACTTCGGACAATGAAAATTTAATATGATTATGTGAACAGAGCAAAAAAGAAATTGGGAGGAAATATATATATAATATTGTTTCAAGAAAAATCATTGACCAGATACGACGTGTATGTAAATTAGGAATCTATGAATGAGATCAAATGTTAAAATATTTTTCTCTAAAGAAAATAATTTTGAGATATGACGCGAATCGTTGATATGTTTCATCTGCACAAATTCGGAAGTAGTCGTATATTTTCAAGTACTTGCAATGATAAACAACCGGTCACAAATCATAATGACTTTTCTTCTTCTTCAAGTAAAGTTATTTTTCTAAAGTGAAACTCAGCGATCCCACGTAGATTTTTCTTTAGTGAATCTGTTGTAAGATTCCTACATGTTGTCCTTGCCGTAACGACCTACAAAGGTTAGTTCTGTAACTCAGCTCTATTTTAAAATTCTCGTGTCAATTTTTTTCCATTCACGTTTTTTACTGATTTCTCACCATACTTTTTGTAATCCAACTGAATTTCAGAGCGGAAACGTTTCAAAATACAATTAATATTTCAGGGTTTATTTGTAACAAACGTTGAATTCTGGTATTCGTGCTTAAAACTGAAAACGTTACTTGGACTATTATTCTTGTAGTTAGGTTCTGAATACCTGAAATGTTAATTTCCAGCTATATTTCGTGATTCCTCTTAGCAATTTGTCACGAATAGTATAAGAACAAAGGAATATTACGCAAAGAAATAAATGTGTTAATTTGACACCCGAAACAAGTACGGCTATCAAATATAAAAGTTAAATAAACCACACTATCCCAGTGAAACTTAAATTTCGTAATTTGTAATGTATGAAAATAAAAATTAAATCATATTTAATTTCCCTTTTTACGGTATCGTGTATTTGGAACCATATAGAAATTTATCCCTGAAAACGAAATGATGCAGAATTTCCCAGGCAGGGCCACGTTTACTGAATAATAAATATAAGTATGAATTTAGCTGAACACAGGAAATCATTGTTACAAAATACTTCGTAAGTCTGATGAGGGGAATATTTTTGTTCATATTGAGAAGGAATTACATTATTTACGACGAAATCACGAATTCCATTTATTATGGGTGGGAACTGAGCCTGATCTTTTCGGAATTAATTAAACACAAAATTTGGGACATATCGACGGTTTTATTTTCCAACCTCTTTGACTTATACTATTATTATTCTGATGTTAAAGTCAAGCAAGCATACATAATACTGCATATTGTATGATATATGATAAAAAACTAAGATTGAAATGTTTATAAAAATTTTCTATACGAAGTTAGGGAAGAAAATAGAAGAAATTGAAGTCAAAGAATCGTGAGGTGCAATAAATTTTCGTCGAATTCGTGTAAGAATGTAATAACGTGAATGGATTGTGAGTAAAGTGGTTTCTTTCAGAGTTGGGGTCCGGGTGCCATAACTGTCAGCTGTCACCTGCACACCTCGTCTCAAATTACCCTTCACATATATATATATATAAGAGAGAGAGCGACTTAAGCCGAATGTTTTATTGATTTCATTTATTTACTATTGCATCATTAGCATATATATTACAAACTTTTACAATCATGATATAAAATGAAGATAAATGAAAAATTACAAATTTACAATACTTACATAAGTAAAAGTATAATACATAAAATATTTAAAATACAAATTAGAAAATATTTGCCTCATTTAGTTAAGTTCTTAGAAATTAGATGTTAGTGTGATAATATTGCTCTCGTATATAGAAAAATTTAAAAAGTTTTTATTTTGTTTGAATTAATCGGTCAGAGAAATATGTGCTACAAATTTTCTTCCTTTAAAATATATCAACTTCAATGCAAGTTAATTTTATTTTTAAACAGATTTTACTTCACGGAATAGAATAATCGAGACAAAATTATCAGTCGCCTTGAAACTGTTGATAATTAAACAGAGATAATTATCCTACGAAATGACTTGGTAATCTTTATTAACAAGTAGATGTAATTGAATAATTATGTTTATCAAAAGATTTCTGTCACTTTGAAATGAGATATCGGTGAGAAATTGATAGGTTTTACGTTGACGTATGAAGATCATCGTTATCCCGGCATCAATTCACTAGCGTTTCAAATCACTAATACAATAATATGAGTAAGTCAAAGTTGGGACGGAATAAAATCCAAGATTAAGTTTTAGTGTTATTCTTCTCAAGTGTGGGGAAGATTTAGCATTTTCTAACATAAATGTCTTCGGTTATTTTTTGTTTGTAAAACTGACGAATGTGAATAGGTTTTGTGAGACAGAAGCAAGATATAAAATTCTCGTCGAGCTGTTCCGTTGTGCAAGTCATGCCTCGTTTCACCCATTACAAGGTGTAATGGACAAAGAAACCTCTGCCTGGGAGGAAAAAATATACATAATAACGTCGGTTTCCTTGACCGCATATATCATCAGTGTTACCTCAGGACCTCAACTTCTAAACAATTCTTACTTACGACGTACACGGCGCAAAGAAAAACACAGATTATTTGCTACTAGTACTTAAAGGACGTGGAATATACAATTTATTAAATATACCTATATCATTCTTTTTCAACACCTCATTTCTACATTCGTCACCTGGGCTGTATTTTAAAAATAATATCAGAACAATAAAGTTCTTTGAGTGACAATTTTTTGCACTTAAAGAACCGGAGAACCGTAACAGAATAACTAAAAACTATAAGATGGAACGGAACCACTGAATAATATTAAAAAATCTGTCGGTGGTAAAACGTATATGAAAATAATGAAGGAGTTTGTTGTTATAGTGTAATATGTTAGCAACTTTACCAGAGAATCTCCGTAATTTAATGACATTTTGGCGAAACAGTAAGTAGACTAGAATGAGTCACCCTCAAAATGTCATCTTTTTGATTGTCGAGAAGAAATAATGTGAAGAAATTAATGTTGAAGGACGAATATTCGAGTGAGTTTCCACAAGTCAGCTTCAATTTGACGGGAATAATAGTGAAAAAATGTAAGAAGATATAGGTTAGTGTTTTTTATATACATCGAACAGTGACAATGTGCTTTCGAATAGAAGATTTTAAGTGGCCGTTCAAAGAGTTTCTTGTTTCTACGTTACTGCGAATCATAAGTTGACCCATAATAACTTACACATGCCGAGGTATCTTTTCTAATGATCTAAGTCGTTTAGAACAACTGAACGCAGAGAATATTACATTTTTTGTTCGTCGATCTGAAATAGAAACGCTTTAGTGAAAACGCTGCCGTGACAAGGATTTGCAGAAAGTGCGAGGACAGAAGTTACATGTTGTTTAAATTCATTGTCAGGTTTAAAGTGGTCCCTTTTTCTAGGAAACCGGAAACACAAAGAACCTCGGAAGGCGAATTAAACCCGCGGTTCGCGCCAAGTGAAAAGCGGACACACGCACACGCCAAGATTGCGTGTAATTGTATTCTTGGCAGCATTGTCAGTCTTTAATTTTTTGTAAAAAAAAATCTGTGCAGTGCGTTTTCATATCATAATTAAGCCCCAGGTTCCGGGTGTGCGCACTTATTAAAAGGCGAGCGCGTCAAACGCAGAGGAGTGGACACAAGATTTGTGTGTGCGTCGAGTTGCAAAGCCAAAGCCACTCTCGTTACAAACGGCGAGGCGAGGCGAGGCGAGGCGATGTAATTAAAGCAGGGCTCATTATGCGGCCAGCGCGTCGCTACGAGCCTAAGAAACATTCCTATCAACCGGACGCGAATCTTCGCAAATATTCACGTCGGAACGAGTAAAGACGGCAGTCAAAATGACAATTTTTCGATATTTCACAAGCGGAAAGTGATACTGTCAACCGCGACTAATGTAATGCAGAAAATACAAAAGTGATAAGAGAGTAATAGGAATGCTAAATTTGAAGAAACGGTATTATGTTAAACAGAGTTGCCTAACACAAGGATTAATAACGAGGATCTCAATAGTGAACTCAAACAAATCTGAACCGAACCCGTAAATTCCATCTCGAAGACTTACAATATATCAATAAATACAAGATCCGTTATATCACTTTAAAACCTAGAACTCGTTAATGAATTGTTCACAGGAAAGCGAAGAGAATAGAATGATATAAAATAAGAATTACTCAAATTCAAGAGACAGGAAGGACTTAACTTATTTTTTAATCTCATTTCCCAAATTTATACCACACTAAATTGACTACAATACGCAAAAATGAAGAATAATTCTTCTAGTACACGTTTCACACGGGACAGACGAAACCTTGGAACCAACACGCAACATGAGACGATATTAAAAACGGACATACTTTATCAAGTCTATTTTAATAATATTTTGTAAAGTCCACGAAGGAAATTAAAAGTGATGCCAAGGAGAAAAAAGCACTGCTAATATTTTCAACGAAAATGTTTCCTAATCAGTAAAATACTCTATTTCTGGGTCGAAAAGTAGCCTGTGACGTTAGTTATTAAGCAAAACAATAATACGCTTATGACGACGTAGATTCACAGATATTTATTGCACTAAAGGAAATAATACATTAATCTAATCTTCTAATAAATAAAATTGGATGTATGTGTTGAGCAAGGAACTAAATACTTCTCCGGGCTTATATAAATAAATAACCGGGTAAATGATGCACCCACATAGTATCAGAATAAATTTAAGTAATACAAATTTAATGAATGAGACCCCTTGACATATTTCACCCTACACCGGAAATAGACTTATACGGACAAAAGTTATTACGAAACGGTGTGGTCATAGTTTTCTTATCGACAGGGGTTCATTCATAGTAATACATTTTCTGACGTTTTTCACACCCTACGTATTTAGATTGAAATTTTGTAAAAGCTCAGAAGAACACGTTAAAGTTTGAAACACCTACAAACCACAAAATGTAAAATTTATCGGCGCGTAATAATGTATCGTGATTATGCCGAGTGGAGGGGATCATGGCTGTCAGTATCGGAGCTGGAGCTGCCTCCCACTCAATTAGCGCGAGGGAAGCTGGAGACGCCTCATCCTCTCATCCTCTCATCCTGCATGCAGACTTTCATGTACCAGAACAACCGGGACCCTAATCTTCTTAGCTGGGCTGCCGCATCAAATATTCACGCACCAAAATCTTCCCGAAACTTGGCGCAACTTTTTGCAGGCTCATATGTTTGGCGCGCCTCTCGTTTGCATATCGGGGCTGCTCATATTTTATACACGACTTTCTCCTGGATAAACACTTCCAGAAAGATTAGATCCCGGCGAAGGCTGCGCGTTCCTCTGCACGGAATAAACACGATTAAACTCTCCTTCTCCGTGCGAACTTTCGATACCATTTAAAAGTGGGCGAATTGATCGAGCCGTGCTTTCACAGTTTCATATTCCGGTACTACAACTACGGTATTCCGTTAATACATTACCCCCCCCCCTTCTCCGCCCTGAATGGAACACGAGTAAACTACTGAAACGTGTTAGTAATAACTTAACACAGAAAAATTGTAGTATTACAGAACTCGCAATGAAACGTAAACAAATGGAAGGTATGTTATGTGGAAAATAAGAAAATAGCCTGAGTTACTTGCCTCAACACCGCAAGTTGAATTTGTGAATGTTGCACTACGTCAAAACTTTTCCTTCACCTTCGCCTTTTGGCCGTTCCTTCTGTATCAATTATTCGTTGCTAAAGCAGACATGCGAACGTCCGACAAATAAATTTTCCGATATATATTATATCTTTCGATAATTTCATATGAAACTCAGTATGGTTCTGTTTGTTCCGATCGCAAATAAAAATATATGTAAATGTGAAAATTGATTTTTTCCCTGATTCTTCATTGAATTGAACCAAATTAAATCCATTGTGCAGCTGTCAAGTTGAGTTACTAACATTTCTTTTCCATTCTATTGTCTTCATGTTTATTAATTCCTCCGCGGCTTGTATACGATTCTACATACTGCTCGTTTCTGTCGTAATATATATGTATGTAGTACGTACTAAAAATTGGGCCGATCATGCAGTCTCTTAAATTATGACAGAAAATTTGACTGTGTCGGTTAAACGTTTACGATTCAATAAATAAATGTGTGATATCTTTCTTAATCGCCGATAGTAGGATTTTTCTTTGTTCGCCTCGTCCAACCGTTTCGTGGTTAACCACATATTACAGTGCTTCGTGCTCCTACGGCTCGGAATTAACTCCTTTAAATTAAGTTTCATTTGTTCTCTTTTATCCAGAAAGCCCTTGCAGTCAGTTGAAATATGCGACAGGAGAGTCTCCACTGATCCGATCTAATGACCAGAAATGTCAATGGCTCCCCCACCTTGTAGAGGCTTAATTTAATCTCATTTGCACAAAAGTCTGCAGCTTAGGAACAGTGCAGAGCTCAATACGGCGATACATTTTACAACCCAATACATATTCATTATCAATATCGTATTTATTCAAATATATACACACACATTTGTGTTAGATTATTTTTCACCAGGTATCCTGGTTCAGTTAACGTTTAAAACATGACAAATTAGTTATAAAACTACCTTACAATATCACACGCAAGCATTTTACAACGATCAGGAACAATATAATTCCTGCGCAATTGTTATATTACATTCTCAATGAATCAAATAGGCATTCACAGTTTACACGTTCGAGAACTACTTTGCAACTGCTGCGAAATTTCTGCAGTAAGAATGAAGTAAAACCATGAACCTGCACGTAATATGAAATGCTGTAAAGTTTTCTTCAACATACAATTTCTTTTTCTTGAAACCTTACTTATTACATATCGACGGTGTACGCGTTCACATCATTTTGGTTTATAAAAATGTGTTTCAAAAATTTATTTTGAGAAAAATGAACATAAAACTCTGAAACGCGTACATCGAAAAATGATGAGTTATATACGAAAAGTACGTAGTAACAGGGCTGCATTACGAAAACCGTTCATCAGATTAGTTAGTACTAAGTTCGTTTCCAAATAAATGTCATTTTATTAGTTACTTTACTCAAAGCGCCGACGCGATTTTTTAATATTAAAATAAACACTCTGAAAGGAAGATGATCGGAGACAGACTTCGTGCATGTAATTTGAAAATTACCTTACAAAAAAATACGAATTAGAACGAACATACATCCAGACTGAATAATCTTTCTTGTTTTCTTTTTAGTAACAGGTTACGTGAGGCTAATCCACGTGGATTAATAGCATAGGAAGGGATTTGAAACGGGATAGTTAAAAGGGTAGATGAAGGTAGCCAAGGGTTAATTACGGCCGCAGGGCTTTAGTCTAAGGATCCTACCAGGCGTCCGCCTAAAAGTAATGCAGGAAAAACCCTAGGAAACCTGCATCAGGTAGGTCCGGCGCTTGGTACCTGTCCCACGCCCATTCGATGGCGAGAGAGGGGACGCAGCATTCCCTTCTCAATGCCTCGACGAGGTTAGGTCGACTGTTCCAATGGGAACAGGGAACAATTCTTACCGTATGCTCAAGGTCCTTGACCCCGAAAAAAACAGGCCTCGGCTTGTGGGAACCTTAGTTCAAAAACGGAGAGAGGAAAAGACATCCCCAAAGGTTATGTCTGCGAGAGCCAAGCTCCCACATACTGTAAACAATCAATACGTCTTATGACTACAAGTATAACCACAACACTCGGACAAAGATAAAATATATTTACATACATATAAGGTTGCTGTTAAGGAAAATGATGAATATTTTAAACCTGTTACGTGGAATATTTTTCATCACAAGTGTAACGGAATTAAATTTCCAGACATAAAACAATTGTTGACAAAAATACACACAAATGGTGGAAATGAATGAAAGCGACTCTAAAGTTGCGTTCCAAATATTTTAATTGTGAAACAGGAAACTTAGAATCATAACTTCCTTGCGTGTCTGGATTCTTATAGTAGTTTGTGAAGTAAATTAGAGGCTCGTCATGATTTTCGGAACCGCAATTCACTGTATGTGGGAAAAGATTGTGATGAATAAAGATGCGAGCGAGAGTAAATGGTCCAGAACACGTGCGTCGGACGAGCGCCCTCATTTGCATGGGGCTTGGGGCTCGCTCGGGTATTGTGTGAGCTAATAACAGGCCGAGCTTCCTTCCTCTCCTTGTTTCAGATTCGCCTGTTTGCTTTACACTTATCACACCCGCCGAAAATAACGAAATAATGGAATAAAACGGTCACTGCCAGTTGTTCACCATCAACGTAGTCGTCTTAAAGATCACAGCCGAAAATAAATGGCGATGACGATAGTAAACGGAATAAAATAAAAACGTTATTATAGCTTCCCAAAGGGTTGACTGAAAATTAAAAAGAACGTTTGTAATAACATTTATATAGAATTACCTGGGTGCCCGTCGTTGCACGTGTTGTCATACTGAAAGTCAGCGACTTCCATAACCCCGGATTTGACTCTAAAATCGACTGTTTAAGCGTTATTTTCTTGAAAATCTCCTCCACACCCTCCCCTAAGCGTGGCCACCCTCCTGTTCCGAAAGGGGTTGAAATTACACATAAATAACGTCGGGAGAAGTACTATAAATCTCATCGACCCTGAAAACTACTTCTCCGACGCAAATATCAGCCGTTTGTACATGTTTGAATATTTTCACCGCCGTCCACACCAACCCCTGGAGGTTACCCCCACATGTTTGTTCTTGATTTGAAAGGAACACGTGTAAGAAATTTCGTCAAATTTTCTCCACTGGTTTAGATTTGTATGCGGAACATACACACAAACAGTCTATTTTATTTATTAGATAATTTTATGTTTGTGTTCGTTTGTATATATATATATATATATACATACAAACGAATATATATATATATATAGGAAGGAAAAAAAATAGCGTGCAGAAGGAAAGTTTTATCAAAGAGAAAGGGGTGAAGGAAAGCGAAGTTTCTAACAGTAAATATGTGTTTGTCTTGAGTTGAGAGCATGGACCTACTCTGTTCAGCCGAGCCCACGAACACGGATTTCTGCATCTGCACCAATCACAGAACATTGCATTGTTCAAGTTAACAGTTCACGATGAACTGGTAAAAGTATTCCGTAGCCAAAATAAGATTAATTTACAGAAATTCAAATACAGAGCAAAAATGCGCCAATTCGCGGCTACGGAACAAATATAATGAGTGAATTGTTAAATTTGAGTTCTACACTTAAGAAATAAAGATCCATAAATTAAACTCAGAAACATTAATGTATCGAAGATAATTCGGAAAATATTAAGGTAAGCGCTCTTCGTGGCGTGTAAAGTAGGACAAGTAGTCTTGAAAAAGATTCTCCAAACATGGTGAAAACTGTTGTACGTCACTTCATCTGAAGATGATAGCGGCGGGTCTGTGGAAACGTCGGTGCAATTCACGATTTTCGCCAGCACGACAGGCTGAAACGTTATCGATTCGGAGTAATGAGACGAGCGAAAGCTGTCAAATTCGCGCGGAATTCGGGGAGAAAAAGGATTGTTTGCTGCTTCATTCAGCTGTGTAATGTCTTTTTACTCGTAGACGAATACGAAGTGGCAGCCAAATCGAGATAAACAAAAATATTCAAACTTGGAAAAATCGTTAATTATCATTGATATACTGTGTTGACTTCTTTACGTGACTGCACCTTCTATGATTATATTACATTAGTGAAACAAAAAATAAAAGGAAAACGACTATTAACAAAGTTCTCAAGTGTTTATCATCCCGAGAATTTACGCTATCCCGAAGAAATCCCGTTTTCTAATTGTTGCGAAATATATATTAGTTCCATTTTTGTGTCTGATGTTAGGTTCCGTTTTTACGATCTACTATCCGTAAACATAACTAATTTTCTACTAAAGTGGCGGAAGCATCACGTGGTAACATAATTCTCTAAAAAATGAAATTGTAATTTGACAGTAATTTGATGCATTTCTAGAAAGCCGTTTTCTGTGGCTCTGAGCAAACAATACAGTTATTGTGTTCTCGAAACGTCGATGCATCTCTCTTTCCTCTCTTTGATTTACCTTTCCTCGCTTCCTAGATCTTGACTCTGTCTTTATAATCCCATCTCTGAATGTGGACTTTCCACTCTACCCTCAAAATGTAACCAAACTTACACGAGGAGCAAATAATGTGATTCTACGGGTTCGCTGAAGATTATCAATACTCGTCAATCATGAGCCTAAACGAGCCGGGAATTAAGAACAGCGGGAAGCGTTTCGAAGGCGTCCAATTAGGCGGGGGGGGGGGGGGGGATTCGAAGTAAAATGAAACCATTAATTGGTTATTTTAACTGCGGCGAACAAAACAGGGCAGAAGCGAGGCCTGTGATCACGGAGGCCTGTAATCCAGCCTGCTCTGTCATTTAGCCTCGCGGCCATGTTCAAATCATATGTAATTGAGCAGCTTCGGAAATACAAGTCCGCGCGACACGTTACAATTGCAAACATAAAGTGCAATCTGTCTCTGTCTCTCTCTCTCTCTCTCTCTCTCTCTCTCTCTCTCTCTCTCTCTCTCCCGTCGACGCCGCCTTTGTTATTACGCGGACGACGCCGCTTATAATTACTAAATATCCATTGAGTGCCCAATTTCCGGTGAGAGCAGCTCCAGCTCAATTACTACAAATTTTATTCGTTATTTAAATGATTCGTCTCCGACCGAGAAAGGAGTTGCCACTAGTGTTAAGTTAAATTAATATAAATGATATATTAATAAAGTCGATCGATTTTCGTCTCGTGGCAGAAAAAACAGTAATATTCGTTGGATAAAAAGTTCTCGGTTTAGACACGGGTTTAATAGATTAAAACGCGACGTTTCGACGACTAAAAAACCGAGAACTTTTTATCCATCAATTACACCGGGAAAGTCTTCAATCTTAGTAACCCCCCCCCCCCCATTCGTTATCCGCTTCGAGATCGACTCGCTGTTTCCAGTTTCATTACGCATTATTTTATAAATTGCCATTTCTATTCCGTTCGACTTAACGTTATCTGCCAAGCACAACGAAAGAAGCACATACAGTAAAAAAAAATGTCTGCATTAATCGCCTTTCTCTTCAACAGTTGCTTTGATGTTGTAAGCAGATTTTTGAAAACGTGAAATCCGGAGACATAATTCTTGTTCGTCAGTAGTATTGCTGGCTAAACAGAAAATTTGTGTTTAGAATTTTCGGTTTTCGTGATATACATTTTTATATATACTAAAATTGCCAGGAAGAAAACGCGTTGAGACGGAAGACCATTTTAATTTCTGTGGTAATGCCGATAACTGTATGGGCAAAGTATATTAAAGTTAATTAATTGAATCGTTTTGAAATGAGCTGTGAGAGACGAACTGATTGGACAAATGATTCACTCGGCGAGGCGGAGACTTCTGTTTGACTTGGCATCTCGCTGCGTCTTCAGTCGATTTCTTTATTCCTTTGTGCCACGTGTGGAAGCTTTCCCCAGACCTAACGTTACGAAATGTGCTGTTCAGATCGTCGTATCAGTAAACTGTCGCCGTATGTACCACTCAATATTACAAACATTTTCTGCAAAAAGAGTTTGTTAATATAATTTTTTATCGCTGCCTGAAATGTAATTATATCGTCCTACTATGAAAAATAACGGATTTATAGATACATAAAATTATATTTTCCTTCTCGTCTGTTTTATTATTATCATTATTATTATATAAATAGGAATGAAAGCATGAATTTCATTGGGATAATGTGGAAGTTTTAGACACCGAAAAAAATTTTAACGTAATTTACCAGAACTGCTGTATATTGAAACAACTTTTAAAGCACTAAATTCATATAATGATACTTCAAAATTAAGTAATATTAAGCGATCAATTATTTTTAACTTTAGATGTAATTTTACAAAAATAATTATAAAAATTATGGTATCAATATGCAGTTTTAATTTTAAAAAAGTGTTTCATATTTACTTTCTAATTGGTAACATTTATTATTAAATATCAAAAATTTGTAAAATTTCCGATTTGAATTAAAATATTATAATAGAAAAATAAGAAGAAATATATACGGTACATTTCTGATTGAATGACAAATATTTCTTTAATTTATGATATAAAAAATTGTTAAGGATAATAAAAGAAATATTTTGGTTGTCGTCAGGGTTGATACCGGGGCGTTTAATCGATTATGACCGATATTTTCGATAAATTTGTTAAGTTCAATGTGTAATTTACACTATTGTACTGAATATTGATTTCATTCAAGATTATGTTAACAGGGCAGATTTAAATAATGATAACCGAATTGTTCTGAATGGGAAGATCTTCCTTATGGTAATTACAGTATGTTTACCGTTTAGAGCAATATAAGAAACGACGGGCTTGTCGGAAGTTGAACTTGGCAGAAAATTTGAGTACAATCGAGAGGAAAACCCCGACTAGTCAACTAATTTCGAATATTGTACAGGAGTTCAATAAAATAGCAACTAAAATATAGAAACGGTCATCGTTAAAAACACTTTTCTTCTGCGTACGACCGAAATGAAACACGCAGAAAAGCGAAAAAATTTAAAGTGGGTCGGTCACACATTCTTTCTTTATTATTTGTGTGAATTTTCTGCTCTTGAAATTCCTAGGAGTTCCGATACGGGAATGTTAGACGCGGATAGCCTGGTTTTCATGATAGCAACTGAATTTCTATTCATTCATCAGAAATTTGGTGACAGAATAATAACGAAACGAAACGTAAGTAGCGGCGATAGTCCGCGGTCACGTGAACAAGCCGATGGTTTACGTATAACAATGTTGTTTCAGGGTTTTAAGGTAAGCTTCGTGAAACGTGTTGTATCAAATTTTCCGATTTACTTCAAATCCCCGAAGCAGTAAAAGAAGCAAAACCCTGGCTTCAAAATTCTTAGTACCACTGAAGAACATATTCTCGTTTACTTGTATTTTGAACATCCTATTAAAGCAAATATTCTGCTGTTTGCAATATAACTGATGGGGCTGTACTTTAATCTCACGCTACGTTTCATCGTAACAACATTAAAATCATCTAACATATATCCCATAAAAAATACATAACCAAAAAATTACATAAACTAAACACTACAAATCGAGTAGGCCTAAAATTACTTATTACACAAGCATGCCCTTAATTAAACATTACACAATAATTTAACACGCCTCTTTAGAGAAATATATTCAGCTGATCACCAAATCTATCCACCTTCGCACAAAATTTCAAAGATCTTGTAGGAAAAAAAATTACCTACTGTAATAATTGTTCATGTACATACATAGGTCAAACTAAAATAGGAATTAAGGAACCTAGACACAATTTCAACTTTCCACGAGATAAAATGACTTATTTTGACACTACCCTCACTATCAATTGGGACAATTTCCCAATAAATTGAGATCAGCTTGTGAAATGTTATATGTAAACATGATGAAAATGCTCACTTCATGTTAAAACCGACAGCAATATTAACAGGATTCATAAACAGTAATTTTAAAAAATGAAAATCTAATTTTTTCTAGTAAAGTTCTGTGTTATATTATGAGCAAACGCTCTCTAATCTTAATTAATGTAGGGCATAAATTTTTGTTCTTAACATGGAATTATTTCGTATGTTGAATTGCGAGGGTCGGGTACCTGTCCTGTCTCGGCCCGAAGGTACGAGTACAGAGTGTAGTTGGCAGTTTCGGGCCGGGTATTGACGCGGCGGCCCGCGCCGGCGCGACGCCGACGCCGACGCCGACGCCGACGCCGAGGCTGGTATTTCCGGCGCAATCTGCTCGGATAACGCGGTTATGAGCCCACTGATTGGCGCTCAGGAAGCGCACGTGATTTCGCGATCGCGATAATGCGCCACCTCAGCCGCCCGCTGCAAAAATACTCCCACACTCTCGCCTAATTCATTTCCGTATTTAACGTGCGCCGGTGGTTTGTCTAAATAAATTACTTACTTCCGCTACAGCATCGAAGCTTTCTTCCTCCCGAGTCCTACAGATAATTCTTTAATACGTATTTGCCTATTCTGGAAATGCTCTGCGTGAACCAAAAACAATTACGTATTAAAAGAGTTAATCTAGAATACGAACACGATTAACTGATGCAATCTTTCTGGTAAGAAGAAACTAGGTAATTTCTGGGAAACGTCTTTTTGTCAAAATATATTGTTATGGAATAAAAATGATATCAGCATTGAAAGAATGTGTATTAAAGCAAGTATTTTGCTTTATAAGGTATTTTTTGACAATTTAATTGAGAAGAGGACTTTCTCAGGTGAAATTTGCGTTTACAGAGTACAAAACAATAAAAATGTTACACTGAATTAAATAAAAATATATACAAATGGGAAATATTTTTATAGTACTTGTGCGACAGTATGTATGTAAAATGAAACGTAAGTGAATTAAAACGAAGTAATGGGAACTTTTCTTTTGGACGATTGAATGATCTGATTCATCAAACAGAATGATCGTCTCAGGTCCGCCAAATAATTAATAATCGTTGTCAAACTTTAATAACTGCCGACTTACAACCCTGCATTGTTTGGCGACAACAATTCAACTGAGAACTAAATGCAGACGCTATATTACATTCGCACAAATAGGAATTAATTTATTTTTGGCGGACCATCAACTGAGAGCATGTCACTGCAATCAACACTTAATTGAAGTTAAGATTTCCTTTGTTTTACTTCAATGAAAGGGTACATAGTAAAAATTGCGTATTAATTTTACGTTCGTTTCGTACGGGAGGTTCAGTTTCAAGTTTGAGATCTTATGAGTTTTTAGACGCTGAATATATATTATGTAAAGAGAATAATTATGAAACAAGCCAAGTCGAGTAGGCCTAAGCTACACCGTGTTTAGAAGCAATCATTGATTTCTTACTTCACGTGACACGATATTAACAAGTTTTCGTTAAAGAAAACAAATATGATCACCCTCGGATGGTTTAGTCAGGGCGGAGTTGTTAATTGAGGGCAGCGTGTTAATTAGAATGCACAGCCCAGCCATTGTTCTCTCACAAATGCAGCCTTGATCCGTGGGCCAGGTCTCAAACAGTTTCCAGTCATTCAAATTAAGAAACGTGCCTTATTTCCCTCTACGATACACGCACAGAAACGAAACACGCCTAATTATCTTCTGTTCGTCTCCTAAATATGTAAGGTGCACGAATAAACTGAGAAATATTTGAAACAGAAATGTATAAAAATTGCGGTGAAATGTGAAGAAGCTCCTGTGGTGTAGGAGGTCCCGGGTTCGAATACCGAGAGAGAAACTCTCAGTTCCCATAACCAGAGCTGTTGACTGTAAATGAATCAATATAACAAAAATGTCAAGAAAACCCATTTTCATATGGGTATAAATTTTCTGGCATACGAAGCAGCTCTCATTCACGTTACGTGTATTGTATTCCAGAATCGATAAAAGCAGTTATCGGTTTGCGATTGCCGTCTTCAAAGTTTCTGTTTGAGCGTATTCACATCGTTTATAGCCTTACGAAAACCTGCATCCTGTCTGATTATGTAATTAACTCGTTACGAATTATTCTACCCCGTGTCCGTTCACTGAAAAATCTTACTCCAATAATTAACAAATCTGTATAAAAGAAAGAGAACGGGGTGAAATTATTAAGGGAAAAAGCAATCTTCTAAATATCGAAGGTTGAAAGTGAAAAATAAAATTCTATTGCTCAGCAAAATGTCTTCACTCCTGACTGGCCTATGATATGCAAATAAGATACGTATTCACTAGAATTACTGTTACGATGCATGTTATCATATAATAAGATTTTGTAACGAACATTTTCCAGTTCTGCAATAAAAGAAGTATCGACAGATTTGAAGTTTTATGTAGAGAAGTAGAAGTGGAAAGACTAACACTGAGAAGATTAAGAAACGGCATAAAGGAATACGAAAATTTCAAACGTAAGTGGAAAGTAAGTAAAAGAGAAGTGTCTGTCATGCAACCAACTACATACTTACCGAATAACCTACATAAAACGACAGTTAATTTTTTTTTCGTTTTCATGAACAACTGTAATTAATGCGGATTTTAAATTTGCTTTCCGATACTACAGTGACAGTTGAATAGAAACCTTTCTGAGATTAGAAGTGATTATTATGGTATATGGAAAAGTCTATTATTTGAATTCAGCTATCTTCCGGCTTACCCACTAATCCCAGGAACATTATTTATTTAATGAGTAACCACCTAACGGACAGTCATTTATTTCTGAAGACGAGATGAAATATAAAACGCAAGGTGCGTCGGATCAGAACTGAAGATGTTTGCTCTTTGTGTGGTAGTAATTGCCGAAACGAAAGCTGAGCTCGTGGATCCTACGGTGTAGACAAATTACTGTGGGATGAACTCCCGCAGTGCGTGGGCGTGGGCTAGGAGCGAGCTCGGGCACTCGGAGTGTTGCGTCTCTACAGGCAAAAGGCACGTCACTATATAAAATTCATATTCGTGTTTTTTTTATTTCCACTTTACGACTCGATTTCTAATTATTTTAGAGCAGAAAAGAATTTTAGGTTACCCTAATTTCGAGCATATGAATAAAATTACTTCGCGCAAAGAATGCACATATGTTTATTGTTTCAAGTGTGAAAGTGTAAGGAATCGTTTACGGTTAGAAGTATCATTACCGAATGATGTCTTATTTTTTTAATATCACAGCGATCCGCTACAAATGTGTCGAATGAAGAAAGGTGGTTAAAACATTAACGGGTTTACGTAAAATATACATGGAGCAGAGAAATATGTGAGGTATTTGAAGTTCCCACAGTTGGTGTGACATCGGATCCGTGACTGTCTGAAACGCGATAGGATAAACGTGGAGCTGGGACCCGACGCCAGTCCTCCGGAACACATGCTCGTTGTACATCAACTGCAACTATATGCTCCATAAAGCTTATCTACCGTTAGGACATTTTCTCAATCCTTTACTTTGTTTGCTTTTTCAATCTCCGACATTCTCCAGCAGTCCTAATTTTAAAACGCTTCCCAGGCTGAGCAACTTAGCTGCTTTCACTTTATTACGAGCTTTTCTAGAAACCTGTGTCGAAAACCTGATTCAATGTTCCTCGTTTAGAAGAATGTTTTGTTACCTTCCACCGTCGTCGAACAGGAACACAGACTTTCACATACCGTACCGTCATTTTGCCCACGTTTTGCGTGTTCTTCTGCCCCTACGCCTGCAACCTGCGAAAAATTATTAAAAACATTTCCGCGTTAGTCCACGGACTATCCACAATAAGTTCTTCGAGACGTGTTCGCACTGTCGTAATAAAAACTTTTAAACATTACAAACTCTGAACTTCTATTCATGCCGATAGTTATTATTGCAAAACAAAAGTCATCGAAATGAAAGATAAATGTCGGAAAACGTATCAAATAAAAACAGTCTTCGTCGAGTTTTATGCAATATTCTCCAGTGACGCACATTACCAACATAACCGAGAACAACACTAACAAGGCAAGTTGTCAAGAGTGTAAAAAGAAGAAAGACCACCTCAATCCTAAAACAAGCCAACGCTGACATAAATCTAACATATGTCATACTTTAACTCATGATTATGAGGAAATTAAAACAAAACGTCCCTTGTATTCGTGTACGGAACAGTTCATTACACAGAGAAGATAAAATATCGTAGAACCAGAGAGGTCTGACGAAAATACCATCAAAGTGATCTGTCACATCGCAGGAAACTACTAGCATACATGAAAATCATAAATTCAATATATTTAATTGAAATGAATGAAAAAATATACAAACGGGGCCGTATAGTAAGAAACAATAAATGACAAAAATTGGCACCACATAATCAATCCTTTGTGGACGTCGAACAAGCCAATATTAATAGAGAAAGTTATAAAATTAATACAATGGAAAACAGCGTCCGCCACAGAAGAACATATTTGTGGGATTCAGATAATACAGCAAGGTGCAAAACGAATCGAAACACTCCAGCGTCTTTGAGTGAAGTCTACAGGTTGCTTGCCATAACCTCACAAATGTCAATAATTCAACCCATCCAGCCAAGTGTAGGGAATTCAAAGACAAGAACAATTCCTTAACAGCAATCAAGAACCTGTATCTGTATCAACTACAACAATCGACACATGTAACATGACTCCTCTACTTACATTTAAAAACGTAGATCAGAATTCACATCGCTAATTGAATGAATTTTAAAAAACCTTGCTTAAACCAATTTTAATACTTAGTAAGTTAAAAGTTGACACTCCGGAATCAAATTAACTGACCATCATGAAAGTACTTTCATCTCCGCAAACAATAAAATTTTCCACCGAAATAAAATAAATATAGAAATCTTACTTTAGAGAAACCATTACAACTTAAATGCGTAATTTGCATAATTTATATTTTATGATGCAGATAATTGACGTTTCGACTGCTGCCCCGAAGATGACAACGGAGCAACGAGTGGCAAAATTACCTGGCGAAGCCGTCGGAAATTCGAGAAGTCTTCATAAAGCCGATACTCCGTCGCACACGGGGAGCTGAGGGTCTTCTGCGTATGCACACAGCTTTAACTTTCGCGAAAAAATATTGTCTGCAAACATTAATGAATGTGTCGCCGAAGATCGTTTATTACTTTTTTGAAAGTTCTGCTTGTGTCGTCGAAAGTAAAGGACAAACAAGGGCCAAATCCGACGCTTGCCGGTCGTTTCCCTAGTTTTCTTATAATCGTGAATACTGGTTCCAGGGATACTCCTGAGATGAATCGACACTGTTGCCACGTGCTTCCACTAAACCAGAATGTGCCACCGAAGAACTCCATGTCGTCATTTATCGCAATTGCTTTGAATAAACTTCTGTGGTGTTTCCATTGTTTTTTTTTAATCTTCACTACCATTTGAAATCTATTGTCGTTCTTAACTGGCGAATTTCCAGCTTCTTTAAAAGTAATTCCGTTGTTTAAAAAGGTTTCGCGCACAGATACGTCATAAAGTCGTCCAGTTAAATCATTTTCTAGAAAATATTAGAAAAAGTCATTTTGATTTAAATTTGTTTGTATTTTATTATCAGACCTCTAGAGTCATAAAATACATACAAATTATACATACGAATTACATTAAGATTATAGTCTATGTTCTATTGAATTTATAACTTAATGTAAAATAACACGTTACTGTATCAATTAGTCGGAAAAAACTAAGATTATAATTTAGGAGTAAAGTAAACAAACAGTTAATAAATAGAAACAACGCATCTTCAACAGCAGTCGATTCACGTCGTACATAATTGTACAGATTACATCAAACTATTACTATATTCAAGTATTTACTCACCAAGTCCATTAATTGACAAATATGTAGGATGTTCAGATTTTTCATGTTTTTATATAATTTTGGAGATGCTTTTGTGAACGATGTTACGCCAATGTAAACTTTAATATTTCGAGTGTGTTTTCGGAACGCAGAAGATAGCTTTTGTAGTTTGAGTCTTTGGTATTGTCTCTCCTGCAGTAATACTGTTAACGTATAGCAGATTCCAATAAAACTTTTACGTACGAGTTTACAAAAGCTTAGCATTTTAGTTTTCTCTTGATTAAGTCAGTATATTTGCAGAAAAACATAAATTTCGTCTATCCTGGAAATCCAACTCTGTACCGTAAAGAACTGACTTTGACGGATTTAAATAACTACGTAGATAATTTGCATACAGGATAGATAATAATGGGCCCTGTGGAACGCGACGGATTATAGATCCCCGTGATGAAAAATGCATATTTCCGATCTCGACTTTTTGCCTTCTTTTTACATGTCTGAACGTACCAAGGAGAAGGAAGTTCCTCTAATTCCTAGAATTCTAGTTTACAAGAAAAATATGCTGATTTACTAAATGTACAAGTCCACAAATAGTCCAGTCTTCATTTCAAATATATTACCCAGTAATACCAAAGCACGTGTGTGTCAGAATAAAAATATGCATAAAGAAAGGTTTGTCCTTGATGCATTAATAACTGTAGAGAATAATTTTAGTTGATATGTTCGTTCCATCACACATTTCCGTCAACTTCAACACCTGGAAATGCTACATGAAGTTCACAATTCATCTTTCATTGTCAAAGAACGAAATAAAAATATTTAGTCTAAAATTTCACTGCTGACATCAGTTCTTAACGAAATTCTTCTGGAGGAATGCAAAGTGTAGTATTGTTTATGATGAGTGGTTTACATTACAAATAATTTAATCTGTTCTTAACTTTTCATTTAATCTCTTCACTATGCTAATTTATAAATATTTTTATATTTTGTTATGTATGTTGCTTATAATATCGTACGGTTCTCATGTTTTCGCATTTATGTATTTTATGTTTACGTACATTACGGAATTTTTGGTTTTTCCTAATTCATCAGGACAAATATAAATAAATGTATATTAAACTGTTAAAAAGTTGTGAGTATTTGTCAGAGGAATCCTACGAGTCGAGTTTGAAAAAGTGTTTTGTTAATTTGTTTTCGGTAAAGAGCGTCGTGTGATACGGAGCTTTTGGAAGGTGTTGGACCGTAATTGAAAGCGTGTGGCAAGCCGTAATTCGATTGCACAAATCATCTGTCTCGCGAAGCTCTGCCCCGACATCAAAAATTCCGCGCAGTCCGCCAAAATAAGCAGCGCGCAACACAATTACGCCTGAATTATATATGGGGAAATTGTTAAGTTTGTATGCACACCGGCGTTTTTTATGCCGAAATACTAATCCGATTTAAAATTCAGTACGAATAGAATTTTTTTGGTGGTTAATTCGCAAAGCTGTTCCTGTTAATAAACAGCGGCCTCTGTCGGGCGGGGATTTCGCGTTTGCTAGCTGTGAAATTCACAGAAGCCGTGCTAAGCTCTGTGTAAGCCCCGCACACTTCGTAATAGTAAATGCCGATTGTAGCTCCGAAGCGCGTGTTCAATCCGCCGTTCTCTAAACTCTGCCGTTGAACGGAGAACGCCGATACACTCATTACCGTGTCGTCTTTATTTTTCATTTCATGACCGCCGGCAAACTGTCGGATGAAGGAAGTCGCCACGTTTCCATCTGGGAATTACACATATTTAGTATCGTCGCCACTCTCTTAAATAGCTTAACTCCACGGATTCCTCGCAAGCAAATAAAACGATTCCTTGTCAGGAATACTAACCAGGTTAAGCGTGTAAAGTTCTTTGACGAAGGGATCAACTCGTAGGAAGAAGTCACTTCGAGACAATCAAAAATGCAAAGTGTAAGACAAAATGTAGATTTTGAATTATAACGTATTCTACGTCACATTGTTTCGAGGCTACTCACGCATTGCGACAAATTTCATTTGTTCGACAGGAACAGATTTCGCTCAGAAAAGGAAGACGGCTAGTAACCTTTTTATTATTATTTATTTACATTTACTGAGGTTATTAGCGACTCGTTGACTCCCTCAGTCACGCTGAGAAGGTCGGATGCTATGTCTAACAGTAACAAGTAAATTTTCTTACAGCTTGTAATATAATTAAACAATTCTAAATGTGTGTTTAACGATATTTCTTTCTAAACAAAGCGATAATTAAGGCTTCAGAAGAAAACAATAGTTGTGTTAACATTTTCGGTACGTGGCTACCAATTTCCAGGCCATTATGCACGATGTGAAATATCTTAGAAATGAGTTCGCTTAAAGCGACGTACTAATAGTTTGGGACGTTTCACAGTTCGACGCCCGGGCACAATTTTCATGATGTCTGATTGTGGAATGTTATGTCTGCGTTTGTCGGGAAGGGAGCCGGCTAGAAACTCGGCCCGAGTGAACTCAATTAACCCCGCCCACGCAGGGCCCTCGCCAAAATTATAGGTGTTCCATCACTGTCTACGACCGACGCGACGGCTCACTTCTTCTAATTAAAAATAAAGTGTATCCCAGGGCGACTGTCAGCACTTCTCAATATTTCCAATTCGTCGTCGCTTCAACTCAAACGTTAATGTTTGTTGAAGAAAACATTCACATATCTTATGAGAAACACAGATGCAATTTCAATCTATAATGGTTTTTGCATCGAGAGTTTCACGCTGTATTCTGTTCCTAATAAGTACGAGGAAAAATGGCTTGGTATTTCGCCCGCTCCTTCGACAAATGAAATTGTTAATAATATCACATTCAGTTGCAAAGATTGATTGTCGGTGATCGTAAACGAGTACTATTTTTGCCGTTCGGAAGGAAGGTTTTCTTATTTTGCGTACCTGCCGGCTCTTTATCGATTTATGAGCATTTCCTCAATCAGACACTTCCTCCACTCACTGTAAGAGTTAAACGACAATATTTCCCCCCATTTGTTCGTAATTTTTGAATCGGTTAGTTTTGCTGTGTGGCTCGAGTGTTCGCAGCCTTCGTCGAGTTCGAATGAAAGGGAAGAAGGCGACGCTGGTTCCTGCGAATTGTCCCTGGGGAAATTTAAGTTCACGTTACACTTAGTGGTATTAGCAGTGTTCACGTCGAGTCTAAAGGCAGGAGGGCTGGGGACGGCTTCTCATATACACAAAATTCATAGTTTACAATTTGTACCACTTATAGGTAGTTAAGGACTCTTCACATTTTGCAGCAGGCTTCGCTACACATTTCAATAAATCTGTTTGCTTAATGAAGCGATTGTTCTTTTTCGGGTCGTTAATATATTTTTGTTTCCCACAATCATTAAATTATGATTTCTCTTTCTAAATCGATTATTGGGAAAGAAAAAATATATCTATCTAATAAATTCAAATATACATTTGTGTGTTCCCCATAGACTTTTAAACGCGTAGAGAAATTCCTACCAAACATTTTACGCAAATGGCTCACGATTCGGGAACAAACACTGTGTGGGTAAAACACTTCTAGCATTTTAAAAAGATGCGAAAAGTACCGATATTGTCGAATAAAATAGTTTTTGGGACTGCTGTGATAAATACTGTCTGTCAATGTTGTTAAAATCTTATTTAACTCCTAAAGCAATGGAGGGTTCCAAGGGGTGACGTAAATGCGAAAATAATGGAATTATTCGCTAACTTGAGTTTTGACATTCACCGAGGCTGTTAACTTGAATTTGAGCCTCCATACCCATAGGTGATGGTGGCGTTAAGTGGAAAATGGTCCAAAATGGCCAATATTAGTGTTTAATCACAGTTTTCGGTGTCTTTACCATAAACAGTGGCTCTCCCCATGCCGTTTAAATCAAGTGTTAACCAAGACATTAGTGCCATACTTTTCCGGGATAACATAAAGCAGAATAGCATAACTCAGGCGAAGAAAGCTTTTCTCAAGAAGAGAAACGTACCGGTGTGTAACAGTGAAAAATGTTTGTCTGATCGTATTATGGAGTTTATCAATGTCACCGCAGTAAAAGCATAACTTAGTAATGGAAGGTTACATTTCTCTGAGGAGCAACGTCTGAAGCTTTGTCTCAAAATGAAGATGGTAGCACTCGGCAACAAAAGCTAAAGAATGTATTTGCGCAGGTCTTCAAAGGTACTCATCAAAATTTCAGCCATTTTGGAACCGCATTTGTTGTTTGACAAACGTTTGAGTGAGTCGACGTGTTCTTCTGAAAATGGAGCCGTCATGAAATATTTTTTTTCGAAAGGCAATACGACGAGTTGGAGGCTGTGTACGGGGACCCTGCGCCATCATTTACCACCTTGAAATTTTGAGGAAATGAATTTAAAAGTGTCCGTACCAGCTTGTGAGACGATGAACGTTCTGGACGACAACATCGCCAAATGGTGCCAGGCTGTGAATATGTCCAAAGACAGCAGCATACTATGCGTCATTACTTGACAAACTGAAGGCAGAATTTGTTTTACCGAGACAATCTCAACGGTTGCTTGACTATCATCCTCACTCCACATCAAGCCCCAAGATAAAGTTGCGCTCGGAGGACGGAGTCTATCACCTTCGTAAACAATTATTTTGCAGGGAAAGACGCCGAGTATTATTTGTACAGGAAGAGATAGGGGAATCGCACTATGTTCAAAAATAAACTTGAAGAAGAAACGTTTCGTATCTTTGTTAGATCGGAAACTTTTTAGAACATCGCATTTCTAGAAACAGTCCTAAGTATTGGTCCCTGTTGTTAACAATTAATTTTATCGGGCCTGCCGTCTGTTTGTTTGGTTTTATAAATGGAGTTTATTTTGTATGTGCACGCACAACTCCATGTACATTAATTACCTTCCAGTAGTTATGAATTAGGAATTAATATTTCTATGTCGTCATTCGGTCCCGTGCTTGAATGTAGTGTTTTTGTTTCGATTATCAACAGAGAACCTATCACTAGAGAGTTTCCAGTCAACGTCAGTAAAAGGACACCTCTGTCCCTAAGTCAGCACATCGACCCGTAGAATATTCAAAAATTTTGATTGTGAATTAAAATATAGAAAAAATATATAAGATCCATGTTTTAAGATTTCCAGATTCATTTTCAGTTCATATCTAGATACTGAAGAAGGCAATAAATGAAGTATCGACAAGATTTAAAATTAAAACCAGCTTAGAAAGTAAAAACTCTAATCTGTGGATTCAATATTGACTAGTGGTTTATAATTAGAATGTTATTACTTAATCGGGAAATTGGATTTTTAACTTAGAACTTAGAATTTGCGTTGGATCAAGACGATTGTATTACGTTTAGGTACTTCAAGTTTGTTCTGGATAGGGTAGTGCAAACAAAAATGTTCGGTGGTCAAACATAATTAGGCTTACTAATAGCAAAACCTCACATGCAATATTTATTAATATTCCCCATTTCCTTTGTATGTTTCCATAACAATTGTGTGACACTGTAAATATGGAACACGTGGAAGGAATTACTTTGGATTCAGGGTTACTGTCTCGAAAGGCGGAAAAGGCCATCAGGTGCTTTGCTATTCCAATAAAAGTTGACAGCAGATTATACTGCAGTTTGGAACCTCGGCAAACGTATTCGCATACTTTACTGAGCCCAGCCCCACACGTTTCAAGTTTATGTTACTCTCGTGATTGTTACGTTTCACACTGGAACGGGAAAAGTTATGTTATGGCACATTTCATTGTGGTATAATTAACTTTGCTGTTTCTTTATCAGAATTGTTCAAATATATATTATGATATTGCGTGAGAAATTTGAAGCATATTTTTATTCCCTTCAAATATTGTACTATTACATGATAATACCACATTCTATTAATTCGTTGTAAGAATGAATATATATATATATATATATATATTCTATACGTGATTGAACAACAAATAATTTGGGTGTGTGATTACCCCAGAGACAGAAGGTCTAAGAGAATAGTCGAACTTAATTAAAATGTGTGTATAAAATAAAAGATACTTTACTCATAATTTTGCCTAAAAACGGCGTAACTGTTTGTGAATTTGAAAATTTATACATTTGAATGCTGTGCTCGGGTCTTCGTCGCATCGTTCGAAGCGCGATATTTTGTCGACACGACTTAAATTCGTCTAAAAAACAAAACGTTTCGGTGCAGTAATTTCACGCGATAATCCCGAATTATTCTCCAGGGACAGAGGCCGCGAAAAGGTCAGAGGCATCGAGAGTTTCCTTGCTGGACCGCAGCCTTGTAATCCCCGCCTCTGAAAGCGGAAATGTCATTTATTTTGCACTCTAATACTCTTACAGCGGTGTGAGCAATTATTACGTCGAGAGGTAGCCAAAAAAATGAATAGCATAAAAGCTCAAATATTTTCCACTTCAATAAGGCTTTAAAACGTACAACACGTGATAAACAAAACATTTTATTTTATTTTTTGAAGCGCTGTAAAAACAATGGCCAGCTTCCCCCTCCCGTAAGTTGGCTTACGCGTGAAAACAAATGTCCGCCAGAGATAACACAAAACAGAGGCGTATTTACCCGGCCGAGGACAAACACCAAATAATGGCGTTTCTCTGTCCGCCAGTCTTCTACTTCGCACAATATAATCAGCCACATTAAGTACGGCCAAACCGAATTTATCAATTGCGGACTCAAAATGTACGTCTTCGACTTCAAAGTAACTTGAGCGTTATTCTGAAAATACGGAAGAAAAATAAATTTAAAGAAAAATTTAAATGAAGTCTTCAGCAGTCGTTGTCCTCGTCTCACAGAAAAGGAAAGAATTCTTTCGGTATTTTTAGTCTCATTCTTCTCTTAGAAACTTGTAATCTTATTCATGATAATGTTTCCCAACTTATTTTTTTACAATGCCCCCCCCCCAACCCTTTTAACAGATAAATATTTTTAATATTAGAAATTGAATTATTACCTAAAAAAGACTTTTTACACTGTTTTTCTATAGTGACAGTTCTGTGGATAAACAAAGTAAAAATTTATTTTAATGTGATATCGGTAAACCTATCGCCCATTCGAGCTTCTGTACTAAATTCAATTGTTATTTGACTTATTTCAGCACTGTACCTATTACTCCTTCACTAGACATAGTAAAACAATACTCTCGTAGTTTATGTTTCTAGGGAAAGCACCAAACTTACCAACTACTAATTTCAAATTGAGATACCAACAAATTTTCCTTTTGTATAAATTAGATCATAGCTAGCTGTTTTCAAATTTTAGATGAACTCATTTTGGAACTTCCCCTCTGTGGGACCCACGTTGTCTATACGATACTAAAGATCGCTCAAGCATCGATTTTGTGGGAATGAGGAAGAGATTTACTGACCCTGCGACGCTCTGTGGGAACTAAACGTCGTCGAAAATTCCGTATATATTTATTGTGGTTTATTTTCATTCCTATATTTATAATATCCGACCTCGATACTTACATTTTCCGTTTCCAACGTATCCCCTACTATCTCATATTTCACACGTAGGATTACTTCTCAGAAACTACGTTGTAATCAACACTGCTGTCGAATGAACAATCACATTGTTTCTAATAACATACATTTACTCAACCTTCTCAAAGCAGTTATCATAAAGTGGAATACACTTGTCCCACTGTTTATAGTTTATTTCTGAAGTCTATATGGCAGAAGTCCTTGAGGGATTCTTTAAAAAACTTCCCGTTTCGTCTCGGAGAAAAAAAGTGAACAGCACCTAATTGTTGGTGATATGGATGGGCTGGATAAAAATTTCAAATACTATTGAAAAAAATTATTTTTTTATACCATTTTGTATATAGTCTGAATTTATGGTTTTATCAAGAATGGTTTATTAATTTTTATTTGCTGTATGAATTTAATTTCTGTGTTTATCCAATTGAGAGATTGTAGTATAACGGGTAATTTGTCCTTCTCTATTATGACAAATCATCTACTTCGATATTAATTTTGGGTGGTACTAATCGCTTTATGTACTAAAATTAAGTACGATTCTTAAAATATTGATTTACAGACCAACTCCCCATCCCTTCACAAAGAAGGAAGAAATTACTCCTGTTACCTTGAGTGTATTAAAAGTACCCTCGATACCGTATGAACGTAAAAAATATTCCCGGTAACCCTAAAAGAGTGTAAAATAATTCTGGTACTTTAGTAGAGTCAAAAATATCTCGGTAGTTTAACAGTAAAAAATACTCCCTTCAATTTGGACTGTCCGCACCCACTTCTATAACTGATAGCACTGGGTGTTTTGCCGATCCAGTGTTTCGTATCGTAAGTAACATCTGTACAAAATTTTGAAGAATTCGCTGCACGTGTTTAAGATTGTTCGCAGGAAATAGTTTTCCCGGCCGCCTCCTCTCCTAAGGGTGGTATTCGTGTATTACCCGGACAGTGTTTGTTTTCGGTTTGAAGGAACACGTGTACAACATTTGGTTAAATTTCCTCCACGGGTTTAATTTTGCATGCGGAACACACATATACAGTCTATTGTTTTATTGATCTACATTGAGTGAATCGAGAGATTTATTGAGGAAATAGTAAATGAGACCATGTTTCTATTTATAATATTAAAATGCAGTCCAAAACCAGTACAGCGTTCTCATAGCATTACAATAATGCTAAGCATAACATTTATTTTATTTTATTAATAACTATTTACGATCTGCTGATAATAAAAGCAATAAGTAAATATTGTGTATGAGTGTGGGTTGTATAGAAGACGTCCTCTGTTGCAGTTTGCGTGTTGTTACTATTTAGGTTATTCAGTGAATTCACTTTTAGGTCACAATGTATGTCTGCATTCGTTATGTAATATGGTGCGTTGGTGATTGTTCGAAGCATTTTCGAATGAAATCTTTCGATTATTGCTATGTTGGTGGATGTTGCCGCTCCCCAAATCTGGATGGGCTTGAAGATGGTGTTATCGAGGGAAAGTTTTGATATTCTACCCAGTAGCCAGAGATGTGAGCTGAGTTTTATGTTTAATTGTAGTCTTTTCTTCCATATGTGAGGCCCTTGTCGAGATGCATTCCCAGGTATTTTGCTGAGTCAGACAATGGAACCGGCTGTCCATTGAGTATTATTGGTGGGCATATACCCCGTCGTTTGGTAAAAGTGACGTGTACCGATTTTGTTTCATTTACTTTTGTGTGCCATCTTTTTAGCCAATCGTGGATGTTATTGTAGCTGCGTGGATGCACTGACTGGATCATCCTCTGAGACTAATATCACAGTATCATCTGCATATGTAGCTATTGTAGCTCTTTCGCATGTTGGTAGGTCAGCTGTGTATAGCAGATATAAGATCGGTCCCAGGACGCTGCCTTGGGCCACTCCAGAATTTATAGGGTTGAGGTCGGTTAGTGCATCTTCGTACTTTACTTGGAATAGTCTGCCATGCAAATATGATTTTAATATGAGGTAGAGGTTGTCCGGCAGCCACTTAACTTATATAGTAGCCCTTTGTGCCAAACTTTTTCAAATGCTTGACTGACGTCGATAAATACTGCACTACAGTACTTTTTTGCCTCGAAGGATGCGTTAATAATGTCCACCACACGGTGAACATTAACATTGATGACATCCATATTAAACACAATATTAGTAATTATTATAAAAGGAAAATCCTAGAAGGCTACATTTTCAATTATAACGACTGTACTATAAAAGCGCGTAATGAAATAGGCAATATTATGAAAGTATATCCAAACATTTAAATAATAATATTATAATATGTCACACATCGATCCCTGATTACAGATCGATTTTGAGTCCTAGTCAGTCTGTGAGACGTTTGGCTATTACCAATAAACAAGCTTTCATGACGGCACTGAGTCATTTCATCATAATATGTACTTCAATAGTTATATGTTTTTAATTCTTGTTAAGCTATTTTTTGCAGATTTAAAAGTGGAAAAAGGTGCAGAAAGCTAATAAAATTTAAAATTGTGATTGTTATCTTCGATATTAACTGTTACAACGTAACGATTGTTTTGTTTAATTTTTTATAAAATACCGATACGTTATTTTCTATATAAATTTATATTTGTGCATCAAGACAGGAATGAAACGTCGTGTGATTTTGTACTTATTTTGTTTGTGATCTGTTAAATTGTTCCTGACGTATTGGCCATTTTATTTATTTATTAAAAGTAAACATCTTGCAAGTGTCACAGCTGTCAGGGTTTCAATAGCGGAGTCAAGTCAGAGACCACGCATGTCTCTTTAATAAACAGCCTAAGGAAATTTTAGATGGCAGTATCTACGTATGTGTAGATAATATATATAAAAGTAAGACCGAATTAAATTTTCCTATAATAATTCATTATATACTAGATGTGGATAAAAATACGTATAGTGCGTGTGTGTTTCCGTCGCCCTGGATGCTCGATCTCGTTATTGTACTTGTTCTTTAACGAACAGCTGCAGTCTGTTACATTCAAAATGCGGGGGTGGGGACTGCAGGGGCAGACCGCGTTTTCTCGTATCGTTAACTCTCAAAGGGCAGGCAAATGTATGCCCCTGTCACGCTTCACTTCTCTTTAATATCTCATCAGAAAAGTTGACTGCGCCAGACCAGCAACTTCCATTCATTCATAAGCAGCCATTCTCTTTCACTACGTTTCTCCCCCTCCCCCCCTCCCCCCTCCCCCCCTCCCCCCTCCACAAAGCATCATGTCAAAAAGTGATCTCAAGAACGATAACGTTATGGAGTACTTATTCCTCGAAAAACTTACGTAATGAGTCTTGAATCCCAACTTACAAGGGTTTTGTAACGTAGAACGTTTAGCGCACTCTCTTCACATCCGCGAATCGGGTCAAGATTTATTATTCGTATGGTTGTCGATCGTTTTCTTAAGACTGGTGTGATGAGACAGTCGGTGTGAGCTTCGACGTACGTTTAAATCCAGGGTAAAGCATACTAAGTTCTAAATATGATGCCTCGTATACAGAGTTACTTGGTCGTGTTTGTCCACGGGATTGTGTCTTCGTATGATGAGGGTCGCGTTGATTTTGATTAGCTAGTTGTGAATTTTGTGCAAGCCCGCGATGCAGCAATGAGCGCCGTGTCGTCTGCGTAGAGGGCGATGTCGACGTCTGCGAGGATACCGTCACATTAACCTTCATTTAGAAGTTCGAACATACAGAGTCGAAGGTCTTTGCAACATCCAGGAGCACGTCAATGCAGAACGTTCGCTTGTTAAGAGCGAGTGAACCCTAATTATCCTCAATCCAAACTGAAAAGTAGATCGTCTATATGTAATGTTTTCTCGAACACCTTCGAGAGCATCGGCAACAGGGAGATAGACCTGGGGAATTAACTCTTCCTCACGGAAGAACTCGACTGCCTCCGGCGGAGGTTCCGGGACAGGAACTTTCTCGGTTCTACTGATTTTGAACTCCTCGTCTCATAAATGAACGAGGACAAGTTTGTTACAACTGTCACGTTATTAGATATCCTACAAAGAAATAATTACGTTCATTATTCTTCACGTCACAAAGATTTTTCTTCTTTTGAATTCAACTTAACCTTCAGGTAAACTACCACTAAGTCAACTTCTCCAGATCATATTACAACAGGAAAATAATCATCGAAAATTCCTCACAGAACGTATCGTTTCTTCGTCTGAAAAATGACTACTAATTAATCGATTAACTTCGAACAAACTCGATTCTATATGTTAAACATCGTTACTGCTAAAAATCAAGAGAACGCAGTGTACAGTTTCCTTAACGAATAATTTTATGAACCCTCGTATTACGTAATTTAGTCTCACTCGATACAATATTGTGAATGATTGCGCTGTGAGTGGTAAGCGCAAAAATCATATATGATTGTAATGGTCTGACTGTCATGAACGTTTTTTTATGGATCTTTTAGATGAAAAACGCATTTTAGCTACTTAAAGTGAAATATTTTCAATTAAATCGGAAATATATATGTTTACTTATTTCTCTGCTGGACATTTTTCTTTTAAAATATTATTTTTCATTGTAATAATAAATTTCTATTTATATATTAAATGTTGCATTATTTTATATTTTCTTTATTTCTTGTTTTTGAATATTTGTATCAAATTTTCGGAATTATATATTAGATTTCTCATTTATTCTATTTACCTTTCTCATTTATGTATTCATTTTTTTTTCATTCATGTATGTTATACCTCAGTTATGGGTGTACAAATGTTTACATATTTTGTGATATCCTCAGTCGGAATAGTTGAATAACTAAATCTAAAGTGATGTTTCGTTAAGATTATTGACGGAACAAGTAAATTCCAGAACTGCGAAACGGTTTACTTTGCTTATATCCACTGAAGTATGTGCGAGCTGCTCTCGTAACGAGCGAATATTCAAATGTCAGAATGAGATTTCTGAGTACCACAATCCTAACATTCGTGAAACGTTATATAAATTTCTATGACAGCAACGGTCAAATTCACGGATATGAAACACCACCACCATCAGTATTCATTTATAACTTTAATAAGAAACAATTACATATTTCTGAAATAATTTTAAAGTTTCCTCCTTTGGAATTCCTTCTGTAACATGTAAAATTGTCGTTCCTACAAAAGTGATGAATATTTGTTAAAAATATTAGTCACCTTAAGTATGTAGTGTTCGTTCAGTTTCTCATCATTTCTCTTGTGAATCTTGAAGAGATGAGTTCCCTTTTATCGGTTACCAGTGCATAAATTATTTAATAAGTCCAATAGTGATTGTTAGACTGTGTTTGTGTCTAGAATCATTCTTGTATAGTAAATAATATGTAAGTAATAGTTCAGTATATTGACCTGAAATAAAACTACACTTACCGAACACTGTAATGTGATAATTATTAACTTGAAAGGCGGAAAACGTAGTTGAGAAAAAATAAATAAAAGAAAATTGTTCACTCCACTTCTCATCATCTGTTCCTAGACAGTAATGAAAATGATTTTAGTAATTGTACGCTTCAATTTGAGAGCAAACATCGACTTTGTAAAAGTCTAAATTGTCTGTGTGTAATTTGGTTTTATTTTAACGTTTTATTATTGTATGTGACGAATACTATTTCCTATTGTGCTATTGTGTTGTCAGGGAGGGCCAGAAGTTTCCGTGCTCTGGTACGTTGTAGAATGTTTGCGTAATATCTGGGATAGACGGAGCGCACAACCCTCCACTTTTGATGTTGCCTGCTCGCAAATTACAGTCGCGATATCTCCGTCTCCTTCTTCTAGTTTCTTTTATTTTCCTTTCTTATTTTTTCAAACGAGGGAGATGTGTCTCGGGTTGGGGTTGAAATAAAAAGGCTACGTTCTATTTATAAACTGAAGCGTTTCGAGTCCTCATTCGGCGGCAGCTTTATTTGAGAAGGGAAAGAAATAATTTAGAAATCTGCTGGCTTTAGCTTTAGAGAAGCGTGTTCCAGTCGCGCGTTGCGGAATGTGTGCGAACGACAAGAATTCTGCTCTCAAATCTGCATGAATATTATAAAGAAGCGATGCCGAATGAATTATTCATGTCACTAAAACGTGTTTGTTGTCCCTGGAAGTGACATCGCTGATCCCTTGAAGTGGTGACAGATTTATTGA
Source organism: Zhengitettix transpicula (assembly GCA_037074705.1). Taxonomy (NCBI): domain Eukaryota; kingdom Metazoa; phylum Arthropoda; class Insecta; order Orthoptera; family Tetrigidae; genus Zhengitettix; species Zhengitettix transpicula. The sequence goes on along the minus strand of CM073595.1, from coordinate 80,485,354 downwards.
AAAAGAAGGAATATTCGCGTGTTAGCTAAATTCGTACACGGTTGGGCTAATCGGGAACATCCGCAGATTCTCACGGCGAATTATTGCCACAAATACACAACTTCTCTGGCTTCGTAGACGACAATGTGCGTTATTTAGAAGGCACCGATGGATTTCACTGCATAAAGCTTACTAACATCTTCACCCGAATAATTCTTATAGAAATCGGTATTTCCAACATGTAAAGATGTTTCTTGCTGAAATAAAGTTACGAACATATACTACGTGAACGTCAATTATTTCTCACTCAATATTTCCACTTTATCTGCTAGTATTTAAAAATAAATATTATGATTCCAATTGTGAAAAGAAATGTCTTCTCTTTAAGGATAGTCCAGGCTTACGGACGGCATCTATAAAATAAATAAATAAATTACTCTTGAGAACAATACAATGAAAATTTAAACGTATTTTTAAAACTTTTCAGGTGAAATTGGCGACTACTGAAACCTGCAACCCATGGCGATACAATCAAAGCAATTTTGTACACCCATAAAAATATATATGTTGGAGTTAGAAGTAATTATATATAAAGTTTAGTTTTACTCGTGTTTATGACTAAAATTAAATTGTGTACAATGGTCAATTTTGAGGCATAACATTTTGTTATACTATCGAACGTAACTCCAAATCTTAATGTAAGATGTCAATCTGGACTTAACAAACTGTCTGAAAATGACGTTTATTCGTACTTTTTATTTTTCCGTATTTTTAAAGTAAAATGTTGTTATAACGAGCGGTGCAATTTCATACATTAATGCTATCATTGTCAGAGTTCCAGGTCGTTGGTCCCCAGTCAGATTCATTCCCCTTCTTTGTCGAGGCTTTATGTTTTTATGGGTTGACGAGCCTGCAGAGAAAGCGACTCGTTACAGATTCCCCCTGTTCACCGTCGACGAGCGTAAACCAATAAGCAAATGAATACAGTGGAATGAATTTAACACTAACGCAGTCGACACTTGCTTGGATAAACAGGGGCAGAGCGAAGGCGAGGGTGGGAGAGATTGCAGACTCCACGTCAAACATCGTCCGAACATTCTCATCTGTTTCTTCTCTGGAACACCTTCACATACAAATTACGCAACCTAATTCAATGACAATAGACATCACATCTGGGAATTCAAAGTGAGACCGGTACAGAAAAGTTCCTAGTTTTCTCAGTCCACAATTTCTGTAATACTTTGATCGATAGTGAATTCTTTATATTTCTAATCTAAACAATTTATTGCACCTCTACGTTGAATCTCTGACCTTATCCTCTCGCTGCTTAGATCACATTAACCAAGTCTCGACCTAGGGATCTGTATCGATAGTTTGAAATTTAGCGTCTTTTATGGAAAGATAAATTGAAGTGAATTTTACTCATCCTCTAATTTTCGTCTCATATTACGATCGAAATGTCATTTTCCGAAAACTGCGTACATATCCACGAACCACTTTGTATCCTCCGATAACGAGTCTATAACAGAAAATTGTATTTTTAATAAATTATTTTTAAAAACGCATTTTCACTATACAATAGTTAACGAAGATCGCCGCAATACCGTCTCAATAGTTATCTAGGTCATGTCGCAAATTTTGGTAACTAATGTCGTGCTCATAAAATACAAATAAACCAGATAGGCTAAGTAAATTTAAAGCTCACAATGAAACTACACTTGGACACTTGGCTGTAGTTGCCCATTTCATATATAACGATATTTTCCATGCTTTTTATGTTTCAAATTTAATTTCAGTTATATTATGAGGCTCGAGAATCGATTAATTTATGAACCTAGAAGCCGGCACGACACGATTTGAAATTAGAAATGATTTTAGGTTGTTTCGTCGCATATCAAAACCACAGACGAACTGTCGTAATTTGTACCTCCTTGGGTACTTTACTTATAAAAAACTAATATTTAGTAAACAAATTACAATATTTTTTGTGGAAATAATAAGCATTTATATGAAGTAGGATGAGATATACGAGTTGCGTGGCGTTTCTACGCAATTCCATTACCCGGTGGTAGGCCTACTTGATACGTTTACAATTAGACGTTCCAGATACACGTTTGCCATAGGCACGTAGGCATCGATACAAAGCTATTGTGAGCCCCACTACAGAGAAAATCGAATTTCGTAGTGCGTTTACGAGTGGCCCGTCTCCCCACACAGCCCTAACTGAATAACGTCATCTCCGTAGAATCTGCTCGTTACGTGCCCGAAGAACCACTACAATCGCAGATAGTCATTCATAAAAGTCTCGATGGCCACATTCATTTACCTATAATAAATTTATTTTAACACGAAAGCGTTTTTCCCGTTACACTTAAAGCACCATTTCCGGTAAGAATGCAGATCTTTGAACTTTAACGCTCCTCCCCTCATTCATTAAGAAAGTGTTAAGTTAATGTTGTACGTTATTTACCTTCAACTTCAACTAATCATCCTCCCTCCCATATGTTCCGTTGCCGCTGAAATATTTCAATTAAATATTAATCGGTTTTGCCTTTTTGGGACGTCCCACAGTAAACATCTGTCGGCTGCCTACGATCTCGTTTCGAAATTCGTCGAGTGACGGTAAAGTACAATACTCGAAATTCTGGATAATCTTCCTGTTTTTAACTTTTAACTGCTGAAGTATGAAATGTAACTCGTGAAAAGAGCTGGAATCCCCGTGTTCGACATTGTCCGCGACAGTGCATCTTCTAGATCACACAAACCGTACATTACATTTCCTCCCAATATAGCCTGCATTTTAGCCAAAGCGCTTTCTTTTCGAGTGTGTCATCTTCATAACGTTCCGCAAGTTAGATTTAGGCTAGGGCATTCCTACGTATTGAGATGCGAAATGTAGTCGTAAGTTCTGCTTCGTGTGATTTAAGTATCTCTATCAGAGTTTCGCTGACAACTTAGTAGTAAGCGTCGTATTTCGCAGTTTTCTTTTGAGGTAATTGTAGACTTAACGGAGAGAGCCGCTATACTCAGGGCAATCCCCGGAGCAATTCCCTGGTGAGGCTAGAGCCTGAAGGCTGAAGGCTGGAGGGTTCAATTCATCCGACAAGCCGTTTTACGCACGCGACGTGCCCCGTGCAAATCAATGCACAGCCATTAGTATTAACAGCTCACAGGCTCAGGGGGAGCTCCCACAATAATTCCACGTACAGTCAACACTTCCGGTCATCCAAAATTTCTTCTCAGCATCTAAACTTTCCGTGGACTACTTAGTTGGACAAGACGGTTATCGGTCCCGGTCACATGGAAACAAACCATTTCTCACAACCACGAATATTAGCAAACACTTCATCAAAATATATAGTAGGCACTGCATAAAAAAAACTTCATGTTAACATCTGCAAAACTTCCTTAGTACCCCACTTCTCTACGGACGCGAAAATAGTACAAAATGTTCTCGTTGCTTTATTTTTGTGTTCATTAATCATGCAGTTCACACAACATCTCCAATCTAATTATCTTATAATTATCTTCTAATTGTATTCATTAGATTATTACATTATTAATTTTAAAAAATGTATGTTAAATGTTAGTATGTAATTAATATATAATAAAAAAAATGTATGTTTGCATATTCTCTATTCACGTCTAATGGCGTGGACAGATTGCAACAAAACTTTGTACACATTCTTAAAAGCACTCTGGGCGGAGAAACCCTTACCATAGAATTTTAGTTAATTATTACTGTGCGGGCAGATATTTGCAAATTTGAATTTAATATTACAGCGCGCACAGGGACCGTGACGTCACAGCACAAATATTGGGCGTTAGTGCACAATCAAAAAGTTCCTGTTACGCAATGAAGTAAACCAGGAATCGGGAAATGCAAGGAAGATAAAAATACGAATGATTTCAATGTACAACTAAATCCGGGGAATTTGCGATAATCTAGAAAACGTGAATTGATAATAGAAAGTACGAAATGTTTTACAATCCTTGGGAAATCACTTGGATAGCTTATTTTCGCCGCAATGTTTCATTGCATCCAATATGTTGACTATTTGATTTTATTTCTCCATTGCTAATGTGCAATTACTGCAATTATCCAGGAGTATATAAAGTTAGATGTCTGTAAATCTCTGACAGAAATTAACACTTACATTCCATAATGACCACTAAGGACGTTTGCTGCACATTTTCAATGCAGAATTTAAACAAATAGTCCACATTTTCAGTTTTGATATCAACTGAAAAGAAATTGCGAAAAACAAACTTCTGTATTATTTTACGAAGACTTTAATTTTTCAATATATTCAAGTAAGCATTTGTTAGTGGACCGTGGAATAACAATAAAGAATATTGCTCGGATGCCACGAAATAACGGAAAATACCTTTGAAAAGCACCTTTTACGAGAATCACACGTTTATTTTTACACGCCCTCATGTCTATATTCTTCAAACACACGCAGTCTATGACTTCTTACGTTACATCTACACAGTGTTAACGGGAACATTTTAATAACCACATTTGCCAAACACTTTGCAGAAAGTGAATCTAATTCTACTTTCAATTCAATCTAAATATTTTCATAAATTATCCGTTGAATTCTATTTAAACTTACGACTCATTAATGGAACTTTTAATAACATATTTAATGTTAAAAGTATTTCAATGTTTAAATTCGTGATACTGCATAATATGGTAGAAACTTTGTAGGAGTAATTTTGCATGTAGAATACCGAGTGTATTTCTCTCTCTCTTATGGTACCAATATTTCATTGTACCGGGAGTATTTCTCAGTCATTTTTAATTGTTTTTCGGTACGCATTTCTTTGTAGCGAATATTTCTTAACTGGATTAAGATAAAAGTGAGTCATCGTATAAGTTATGATGAAATTAATATTTCGTCGGCAAAGCTTAAAAAATATCACGGTCTCGATGCTGGTTAAATCTGTGTTGACCCAGAGAATAATGTCCAATTCAGTACTTTTCCGAAATTGTATAAATAAAACGCCGAGCACCCATCTAGTTAATAAAGTGACCACAAAACAGATATAAAATCAAATTAAAATTTGAACACACGACGTTTCTTCTGCAAATCTATGTAACATGTCAGGTGTGTAACATTAACGACTGTTAAATCGTCGAGTCAACAAATGATATAGAGCCACCATATTTCTTGTGACGTAATATGACAAATTAAGATTACATATTGTGGGAACGAGAAGTGAGAACTTCTGGCAGTGTCTGCTAGTAATTATATAAATAAATTATCAGGAAACCTATGAGATGATCGGCCTCGGAAGACCGTTAAGATTCTATTGAGCATTGGGGAGAAACGAGGTGGAAATTCTGAATGGTGATCAAGTCAACTTGACTTGTCCCATTTCCTCATCCGAGGAGTAATGGAACTTATAAATCTAATCTAATTACCATCAACACCTGATAAACATTGACTATTTCTACCTTTTTATTTAGTCAACATTCCCGTACTCCATTCTGTTGTAGCCTAATCCACCACTCTTTATTATACAACACTTGATGCTTTAAGTATCCCTAATGTTTTAATGTGATTTCTGTTGCTATTTTATTTTCCGATGTTCATTATAATCTAACAAAACTTCTACCACTCTGACAATTCTTATTTTATGAGGGTACTCCAAGTATTTCTTCTATCGTCGAAATTTTAAAAAACATTCTCATTCCTTATTTTCACTGAAGTACTGAGTACAGAAAGTGTGAGATATCCCTTTTGTTGTCTTAATTAAGTCTATATTTCAGAGCGTATCCTCCTTAACAATTCCGTGGTTACAAGTGGTCCAGATCGTTGTTATCGCTGCTAACAAACTGAGAGATAATAGAATGTATTTTTTTTATTCAAACATATACTGAAGACGCGCCGCAAATATACGAAAATTTAACAAGTGGCATTTTTTTGCTTCCCCGCCAATCAGAGCAAAGAGGATTGTAACACTTTGAGCATAAGGCTTCTCCGTCTACACACTTGCTCTGTAACCCTTCCTTTCCCTTCCTAAGTCTCTATTGTGACATTTTCTTCGCTAATAAACACATCTCAGCTGTCCCGTGACATTATATCATTACCAAGTCAAAACTATACGAATCTGAGAGAGTGAACCAACGGAAGTTCACACGTGGATTAAAGACTGTTTCCCGCAGTATATTAAATAAAACTTGTGTTATGGTTGTGAAAGAGGATCTAACGAGTCAACCTTAGTTTCTTACAAACATTGTATCCATTTGTCTTTTCTTGTTTTAAATGAAAAGTAGCAACAATAGTTTGTGATTCTGCTGGTGATGGGCAAGATAATTATTTCATAGCTCGTACACTGTACTGAACTACTTCCTCGAGCTATTTCAACTGAAATTAATAGTCGAATAGATTTTTATTAGATATAGAAGTATTGGTTGGTCAAGACATACAGACCATGAGATGAAGTTGTCACTGTGGCCACAGGCAGGAAAGAAAAATATTTCTTTTTCAAATTCTTGCTGAACTTTGACATAACCACAAAAACTAAACGTAAAGGAAACTATGATTATATTTGCTGAAATGATCTAAATTACAAATGCTCACGTGCGTCTGCAATCTGAACGGCTCAAGCTCCAACACGGCGGATTCTATTAGTTTTGGCCGCAACACTGACTGTATGAGTGTTCGGGGCCACGTGGAGAGAAATACGAAAACTTTTTGATATTTTATGGTAAACATCTTAATCAACTAAATAGTAGGAAATGTCACCAAAGGACACCCATTGTTTTCCGGGCCTCTGCTTGAAGGATATAATTTTCCTCTAGTTCAAACATTTGCTTGATCGCCAATTTAAAAGGTTATTACATAAAATAATGAATAATTTAATTTTACTTCCAAAAATTTAAAAATTAAGTTATAGGTTTATTATGCATTATTGCGTTTATTACAAATAGTGGAACTAATTTTCATTGTTTGAAATAAAAAGAAGAACTGACCTGAAATACGGCCCAGCCGAAGTTCACGAAAACTAACCTTTCCCGGAATAGTTCATTTGAAGTAGTTTATTCGCGAAGTACACATCTCTACCATGTCGCATCGAATAGCAACGATTTGAGCGAAATACATGGTAAGTCGACGCTGATGTTTCGCGGTCAGCGATCAGTATTACTCGTGACAGCGTAAAAGTATTTTTAGTGAAAATGTTTGAGTACTGTACTATGTATAAAATAGTTTGTATTGAGAGCGTGTGACATCGTCTCGCCCTGAAAAGTTTTCTGTGCATACCGGAACGGACTGTATTCTGCTCTGTTTTACGCAGGATGACAAGTTTCCCCGTTACACGTCGCAAATCCCGTCATTCAAATTTATTTAATTCCATTGGGCAAAGCCCGGTGGCAATATTTAAAATACATATAATTAAGTTACACAAACCAACACACTATCATGAACATAAAATAGACATTGAAAAGATGAAAAAGTTCCATTACCCTATACATCTTTTTTACTTAGTACTAATAAAAATGAAGCCTACAGTTCTCTGCACTTCACTTCACTGCAATAATTTACATAGTAAACTAAATTGCAAAAATAATACCCGTATTAAAATATTATTTTAATTTCAACTTCACTTCACCCAATTTATTAATAGATATCTCATCATTCTTACAATAAATCCCTGACATAAGTGGATAATATTCTTTTGAATTGTTCTAAACTCCGTGGGCACGCCGCAAGGAAAATATAACACTTTCCGTTTATTAGAGCCAGAAAACTTGGTGATTTAAAAGTGTACGTATTAGTGAGATGTCTCCCCGCCATGTCGAATAAAATTGAATCGTGACGAAAAACAGATTACGTCGATTTGGGAAAAGTCGAGAACACGGTGCAGGTGAGAAAGTAACTTCAAATACGAACAAAGTATGTTTGGAACAAATTCTGTAATTTCACCCTCGTATAATTTCCAGAAAATTATGAGGGATTAGCCTAAACTTTCACGTAAACTGTTGCCCGCTATGCAATCGTAATATAAATTGTGAGATTTGTGAACGTTTGTATGGACACATCTCCGATGAAATTTATGTAACGTTTTGAGAGTTCTCGTCTGTAGTAATGCTCGACATGTATAAAATATATTTTACACAAATACATTATAAGTGATAACGGTCTCTCGATCCTCGAAGGACAGTTGAATAATTTATTCCGATTCATAGGAACTTTCTTTCAATGTTTTAAGTAATCAGTAGAAAAAATAAAATTAGAACATAAAATTATCGTTAATAGTGTAAATACTGAAAGTGATATAGCAGTTATTTATACCCTACATTATTCAGATTTCTAATTAAAGTTTTATGTTACTTATACGTTAATGTAGTTACCTGTAAAAACCAAATGAGTCCAAAATATGAAATTTATTAAGTAACATAGTTTATAGGAAATTTTTGCAAACTTCTAATTTGAATTTCAACGTCCAAATTTATGATAATAATAGTTGTCAATGAGTATATAATGTTCGTTCTTCCATCGATACAATTACTTGAATGGATAAAATTGCATTGCCACAGAATATAGCCAGGATGTGGCTGGTATTCTTAGGAGCGTGTACTTCAGTTCAAATAAATCCAAACCACCACCATAAAACTTCGTGACGATGATTCATTTCATAAAATTCTGGCGCTCTGCTTTCCGCACTCGAACAAATTCATTCCACTGGTTTTTCAGACACTTTATTTACAAGGTGTCCACGAGTATGACGAGTCATGTGTTTCTGGTAAAGAATGTAATTTTATTTTGCAAAGAAAAGAACTTTTTTTCATGCCTACAGTCACAACTTAATTGCAAATAATATTACATTACTTTAAAAGACGTAAAGTGGTTTCTGAAAGTTTTCTATGACGTACCAGATGTCTTCGTCGTAAAAGATTATATATATAATAACATTGATTATATTATAGATTTATTTGTCTTCCGTCTATTAAGCCGTGAGTTGTTTGAAAGCGGAGACGGTATTTACTAGTAGCAGAATTGTTCCGACTAAAAGCTCTCGACACGCGTTAATCGAAAGCCGGTTAGATGGCTGCGTTTCGCAACAAAGCGGCGTTGTGCGAGTTCCGATTCTTTAAATGTTTGCTTTTTGAAATATTATAGCGCTAGACGGAAAGCCGCCAGTTTCGCAAATGGCTCACACGTTTCAACGCGAAACAGATTTAGAGACAAAGACCAGGAGGGAAGCCTTTCCTCGTGGACCATGTGGTTTAGTCCCCCGTGTTTTAGCCCGTTGTTTGGGTTCACTACGTAATCAGATTAGACTCGTCACGAATTGACAGCATGAGAATACGGCTTAGAAGCGGCGACTTAAAGTCCTAATTTCATTACTCGCTTACATCGGTGGGATTAGCGAATGACTGGCCCGCTGCTGCCATCTGTGGAACGACGTGCGAACTGCCAACGAGCCGCTTTCACGTCATTACTTCCAGTGGAAAAAACGCAATTTTCCTGAATCTACTCAAAACAACTGCGAAATTAAGCTAAAAGCGGTAATAACTGTACGACGTACCGGTCGGGAATAAAGCGATTATCTAAATCGACTCTGCTAGCGTATTCTCCACAAACCAAATTGAAACACTTTCTAACTATCCCTCCTATTTCTTTCTTTCTTCCATATAATAAATATGTGCCCATGCTTACTATATCTTCTCATTCATATATCGTAACATTTCAATCATAGTGCATGGAAGCAGGTATATTCGAGATTTTCTATAAATAAACCCTTGTGGAGCTTTATTTGTCCATCGTATTATGTAATGTAATAATAAACAAGTAATAAATACAAATTTTTATTTTTTTAATTTTCTTTTATTTTTAGATAATTAACTATTTACAATCTGCTGAGAAGCAATAAGTAAATATTATACACGAGTGTGGGTTCATTAACGCCTCTTCTGTCAATAAATAGAAATGAATGTACGAATTCCTAGACAGGCAAAGAGCCGAAGTGAATAAAGCTCAAAAGAAGAGAACATCCCTGTAGCATGACTTCGATTGGCTGATACGCGAGAACAGGAACGTACCGATAATTCTTGATTTTAGTTTAGAATAATCAGAGAAAAATGAAGCATGCTGGCAACACAGAGCTCCCGGGTTCGAATCCCGGTTCTTAACTCGGGTTAATGCTGAAGGAGAATGACTACGTGCCACTACAAAAAATAACTTGTAAATCTCGATGCAACTAGCTCTTGAAAAAACGACATATTTCCTGTGTACATACGCCGACAAACAACCAATAAATTAGAAGTAAGAACGGGGCTCGTCAGACCTCGGACTTTTTTGCCATTGTCTCAGTTTGTTTTGGAGTTACACCATACCGTAATCGAACAACTTGTAATATCGTACTCACGCCTTAATTAACTATTTCCTAAAAGATTGATAACGCCACGATATGATGAGTATTTTGCGGAATTTCCGGTATTCGAAGATCTGTTCTCACGCGTCTCAGTATTTTCATTAACTTTGAATATGGCAAAAGAAATTTACAGAAAAGTGGTCGCTTCTCAGCTTCGCGCTCGATATTTGTCTTGTTTTCGTTTGTCCAGAAGAGCAGCAGACCGCTCAAGTTGACTTTCACTTTCTCCCCTCCTCTCGGAAGTAAACACATCTCTAGTAAGAATCAGGTGATCTTGGCTTTCAACCCCTCCACAAGTTAAGCTCCGTGTAGGCCGAAACTGCTACACTCAACCAAAGTATTAGGAAACTACAGGGGTCAATTTACTTAAGCCATAAAAATGAAAAGAACTGGTTTAAATTATTTACCCCTTACAGTATTTTCCAAGTCTACAGAATCTGTCACCCATTGACAATTCCCTGACTGGCCAGATTATTATGACCAGTCCAACACTCTTCGCACTGTTCCCGCGAGGAATCTGATGAATATCACTGTCCACTTGTGTGAGATTAGATGGTTTTAAATCCAGCTGTCGATTGCCTATTTCAATTTCGTGTCACAAATGTTCAATTGGATACAGATCTGGCATAGAGTCTCTCACGCTGCCGAAACCACACCTACAATACGAGCACCTTATTCCATCAACGTGATAGGATGAACTTGATTCCATTTGAAATGCGAGGCAGAAATCATCACCCCACTAGATTGAAGTGTTGTACACGTACATGCTTTGCCACTCTGCGTGATGACTCGTCAGACCACATGATTTCCAATCCTTGAGTTGCTGTGCGAATTGTTGGGACAGTGTACGACCAACATTGCGTTAACAGATAATTTGGGAGAACCCATGATTATGATCTGCATTAATTTAATTCTCTGTTGCCCTTCTGTTTCCACACTGTTCATCGCGGGCATTGATTACTCACTGACGGTAACAACATGCACGTTCAGTCCCAGTTTTCCGCGTGACAGTCCATTCTTTAAACACTTTAACAGCGGCTGTTCCTGAAAATTTAGAGAATGCAGATGTTACGCTGATAATCGCTCCAGGGTTCCAACATTCAGAAGTTGTTAAATCCCGTAGTTAAAGCTTTCTTCAGAACCAATTCACTTCTTCTGTCGTGGTCAGCAACTTCAGTCTATCGATATCATAGCTAATTTGCCAAAAACGTGAGTTGTCGTACTGATCTATACAATATACAATCTCTGTGTATACTCGGACATAACTTTCAAAAGGAACAATTTAAACCTAACCTACTCAGGTACTCCCATGACTTGGAAAAACACTAGGGGGCTAAAACATTAATTGATAATACATTATTAACTAAATAGGCTGTTGTTTTCATCTACATCAATAGATCGGCTAAATATGAAAGATAAAACATTCTTAGCATAATTATTCATTTCTAAAAATATTTTGGAAACCAATCAGTATAAATTGGAACAGATTTAGATATAGATAATAAAATAAATCCATATAAGTTTCTGAAATTTTATACAGTAAACATGTTAATAATTGACTTCATTTCAAAAGCAAGAAAGATTCTTTAAGCACTATTTACAATTTTAGAAATTCATAAATTTCTAATTTTAAATATTAATGTTCAAGTCTTTTTGTCCAAATGGTTTAATTTTAACATTTAATTAACTTCAACTTTCAGTTATTACAATCTATGAAAAATCTTATTCATATATCTCTAAATTAATAGTTTTGTCTTCATATGCCTGTTGAATGTCCACATCAGGGTTGAACTTTTAATTAAAGTTTATTTAAATGCTTGTCTAATTTTTCGCTGTCCATTTCTCCAACTTAATTCCTCAACTATGTCGCCTTTTTTTATATATATCTGCTCGCTCACTGGTCATGAAGGCGAAAGGGGGTCACCTGGCCGCTCATCGCACTAATTCCCCTTGCACGACACCGCACTATTATTAGTGGTGGGGATGGTACGAGGATGACAAAAATAACGCTAAAACGACATATGTTAGTATCTAAATCAAATTTTTTGGGCCGCTGAGATGAAGTTCAACTTCGGGTGATGGGCGAAACTAATAATTAACAATATAAAAATATATACTTGATTAATTTATTTAAATATAGCGCCCATCCTATCTATAAACAAACATAGTATATTCTGATATTACTTTTAAAAACCTATAAATAAAATCACTATATGATTAATTTTCTAGTTCATAGAATATTTAATAACGTGGGTTTAGAGGGTTACCTAAACTAATTTGAAAACCGTTGAAAATAGGATATGTACTGATTTGAAGTTTTGCCTAGTATTAACTCTTAACGTATGTACGTTTGTCCTTAAATAGTTTGTAGCTTATGTAACAGATTAATTGAATTGAAATTTCACCATTATCTGGAAATCGTGCGATTTTATTTAGAATTATTATTTTTAGGCGTTTTAATGAATGAGTTATATATTATATTCCCGGTTAAATCTCAGAGTGAAGATTATTGAATTCTACAAGAAAAGGTATAGAATGGAGTTGTGAACGAAGAAGTGCCTGGAACGTATTATTTTATATCCATACATGGAAAATAAATTCTCTTCTGCACAGCGAAATTGTACTTGACTGAGATGCAACTAAGCAACCGATTCCTGAGATTACATCTTACCCGTTTGCTTTCTTCGATGTGACGCCATTATGCGTTGCTGTCATTCATTACAAACAGGGTAATAAGATTATTTCCTACCAGGGATATAGTTTTATACAGTATAGAAATACAAATTTTGCCCCCGATGCAGGAAAAAACGTATTATAAAACATTGGTGTCGTCTTCTTAGAATCATATATCCTATAATATGACGCTTCAACCGACCATAATAATAATAAAGTCAATGCTTCAAGGATGTGGAATGTGTCATGGTGTACATTTTTAGGTTATTTATTAAAAGTATTAAATTTAATATAATCATATTTTCATTACTGTCATATAAAGTACGTTTTACACAATCTTTACTTTATATTATGAATTATACCTAATAACTATTTAGAATAATTTGATTTGTAATATTAATGCAATACAAAATAGTAGAAACGCTCATGCTGACTATTTACAGTCGTATAATATTAGTAATATTTTATGCATCACATGATAATTTTAATAGTTAATTTAATTCTACATGTCAGGTTCTTCTATAAATCATTTTTCGGAGAAATGAAATTAGCTGTGTTTTAAATTCACTCTGGTTATTTGAGAACTGTTTAATTCTTTCTGGCAGTTTGTCCCTGAATATTACCCACCATTCCGTGCAATACACAATTATTTACATTTGTGTACAGATTATGTTTATTTCTTGTGTTGAAGTAACTAAACTTTTATTAGATGTAAGGAAATTCCTCTTTTCTATACGTAAGCGTTTCTTGTTTGTCTTATCCGACATTTATATTTACTTTGCTTCTACCATGAATGGTTATTCTACTGCCCAGATAATAAAATTGATCTACTTTCGTCTAATTATCATTTCATAATCTGATACCCTTTGCACAGCCACGCCTTTTGACTGAACTTCATTACTTTAGTTTCGTTAGAATTAATGATAATAAACATATTGTTTATGGCAGTGCCTTTTGAATTTTGTACTCTGGTAGGAAAATTGACTATTACATGTAAGTTGAAAGTGGAAGTTAATGTTTCTAACCAATCAAAGATCGAAGGCTTCACGTATAAGATGACAGAGCTTCGGTCGTCAAAACGTCAAGAATTTATCAGTGTTGTGCCTGGGTGGAAACCGGAGAGTTCTTTACAATGTCTTAACTGTTATATTTCTTTGTATCTTCCATTAGGAAATCTATATTAAGATCATCACGCATTATGAATTAGAACTAGATTTTATAAAGTTGATTTTGAAGGAGGACTTAGTTGATGAAATAGACAGTGAAGGTAATCAGAGACTTTGTCAAAGCCTTTGATGCAGTTCCACACAATATCCTCTTGGATAAATTAAACAAAACAGGTTTCGATAATAGAGTTAGATTATACTCTGGATAAAGAAAGTTAAACTAGTAGAATAAATTTCGGATCTAGGGATTGTGACGTCCTGAGTTCTCCAATGTAATATTTATAAACGATCAGCCAAACAACTTAAAATCGGGTGTCAGAACTCGCGTACGACTGCATCATCTACATAAGGGCACATTTAGTGTTACAGGATGGCTTAGATAACTTGCGATAAAGAAATTAAATGGAAATTAATGGCAGGAAAAGCAGTTCGTTTACAAGACAAATGTGGATAAATGAGACTGAACATAGTCTAGGCGGAGAATTAATTCCAAGGGTGAAGAGCTGAAAATAATCAGGAATATACTTCGACAATAGCACTGGGTGTGTGGGGCAGGTGAACAGCGTGGAATTATTTACATTTCATAATGACGAATCTGAAAAAGGAGAGCTCAAAATATAAAGAGATGGCACAATTAACTTTAGAATTTTGGGATACGAGGCAGCTTGTTGCGATCTCTATCGAAAAAAATCAAATAGAACCGTTGTAGAAAGTTCAGAAAAGGGCACCTAAAGAGAAGGGCCATATTATGGGAAAGAAAGAAGGCAACAGCTACGATGGGCAGTGAAAATCCAAAACCTCAGTTATGTCGGCAACAAAAAACAGACGTGGGAATTTTTCATTCCTACATAGGACTATCTACAACTGGAATAATTTACCCGTGCGAATGTTTGGGGAAAGAGAATTAATTTTAGGCTGAATCTTAAAAAACTAAAGTTGTCAAGTGTTTACCCCAACTAATAAAAATCATTTGAAGTAAACTGTGATTATTCCGGAAGATTTATTATTTCGGAGTACAAATATTACTACTGCTACGCTAAGTTATATAACAGACAATATTATCACCGGGGTATTTGCACAATTGTAGATTATTAAATACTTACATACTTCGTAATGACTCTGTTTCAAATTATTGAAAAGTTTCCTAAAGGTGATCTACAAGCAACTACAATAATTAAATTTGAATTGTCCAACATTCAAAGTCCTGTTCTATGTTATAGGGAATAGTATTTTTTTAATTGAACATTATGTGAGTTCAAATTTACGTATCCACCTTTTTCTTTTTCAGTTCTACAGAAGTAGGATGAAAGTAAGTATTGAACCTATTTGTGACACCCCGTAATACATACAAACATAATTTTGTTACTGACATTTTCAACCTCTCTTTATGGATATAATTACTTGACTTTTTTTAGAAACAGTTTCTTCCAATTGGATTTGTGTAACAAATCCTGAACCCGGTTCGAAATCCAAGAGAAAATTATACACATTAATTATTTAATTGAGTAATTTATTAATGTATTGTTAATATAATATTACAATCATACTTAGTCTTTCTGCTGTTACATATTAGGATTAATTTATGTAGTGCGCCAATTTATTATTGAAATATTTGATCTGTCATCTAATGACGATAACAGATGAAATTACTAAACAATCTTATCTTAAAGAACAACCAAATTGAAATACACAATATTTCTTGGAGTTATCAAATTTTAAATGCATCAACATACAATTCACGTACGGTAGAGCACATCGCAGATTTATTTGTTCATTATATTGACATCAAATCAGTCATTTCTGTCAAATAAACCTTTTAATTAAATAACTCTGCGATTCGTGTGACACGACTTTCGGATGAGTTTGAGACCTTATTGTTCATTCAACTCGACCAAAGTACTCGCGTTATACGACATTTTCATGTTCGATAAATACAATTATAAATCTGCTTCAAAAATGTCTTAATATAAATAATTAAGTACGAGCATGGGGGGATCCATTGACATGAATACTCGTTTCGAATTTAAGCGGGCGGACTCGTGTTTCTTAAGGAAAGCCGGTTGTACACATGGCACCAAATAAATTAGTAAATAAAGCGAAATATAAACATCCATAAGAAACGTTAATGAGAGTTTCGTTAGTGGAACTGTTTGATGTTTGCGGATTTTACCCTTATGCGTTTATATTACAAAAATTTTGAAAACCCTAAAATGGAACGTCGGCTTATTTCAGTCAAATACAGAGAATCGTGATTCCAGTACTGGATATTGTTAGGAACAGAAAAGAATCAAGTATACGCTATTTTGTAATAAAACTATACAACGCTCCAGCTAATATAAGAAAAGAATTAATGAACATTTATTATGCTAACAATATCTAATATACGAAATTAGTACTCGATTATCGACACTTTTCACAACACTCAAAGAAAAGAAAAATGTTAAACGATAATTTGTTTTCCTCCGCGTAACAGTTTGACGCCTTTCTGTGATGTGCTCGCCACGGTCAGTCATGAAAATGTATTCACTGTGTATTCCTTAAGGTAACTAGACTTTCTCCTACAAGTGTCACATATTTATTTTCCTACTTTATAAATTCCACTTTTTCATTGCGAGAGATGTCTGTAATTTATTTGTTAAAATTTTCCATTTATATATTTATTTTCACATTTAGCTATTATTATTCTTCTTAATGCATTTAATTTTGTAATTTTTCTGATTATTTCTTATTTACATGTTCTTTTTATTTGTTTCCTTAAATTTTCATTTATGTATTCAATTTTGCATTTGGGTTTAAAAACTTATTTAATTTATCATGCAAGTACATTCGTCATCAGAAATTGAAAGTACTCATCCTGAAAGGAACATGTACTACATGTTTGCTCCAGAGAGCATGTTTGATAATTATTTGCCGTGAGATAGAATCGCCCATCCAATTACAAGGCGTGCACATTACGTACAGTGGCTTAACTTGTCCTTCTCGTTCTCATTTTATAGATATACATCATAAATAGGCCTACCTACATTACAGCGTAGTATGTGTCATTTACCTACTCAGCATTTAACGAGATCTGACAATCAAGAAGTAAATGCTGTTTACTGTTTTCATTCGTTTTTTTCTGCGAAATAGTTGTAAATCCCAGATATGGATGATAGTTTAATAGGGAACTAGAGAAGATAATCTTACTCTATGTACAACTGTTTTGAAATCATTTCTGTTATTTCGCTAGTTTTATGAATCAACTCAAATAAAATGTTCTGTATTTGTCAGTAAAGTTATCGAGACTTTCACAGAAAGGATATGAGCGTAGGAAATGAAAATTCGTTTCTGTAAGATTCAAAGTGACTGAAATTTTACTAGACTTGACTACGTCCTTTGATTCAGTAGATCACTATATTTTACTTAAAAACTAGAATTTTAGGAATTTGAAGAACTTCCTTCTCCTTACTACGTTCATGCTTGTAAAAACAGGGCAAAAAGTAACAATCGTAAGCGCGAAAGGATTTGTCATCATGGAAATCTATAACCCGTTGCGTTCCACAGGGTCCAGTACTTTCCATCCTGTGTAAATTATCTGTGTAGTTATTTAAATCCGCTAAAGTCAGTTCTTTACGTTACAAAATTGGAAATTTGTGTTTTTCTGCAAATATACTGTCTTAATCAAGAGAAAACTAGATGAGAAGATTAGAGTATCTCCAATACTACATACAATAAATTATGTACATGAAAATGAACCCCGCTTAATTGTTTTTTTATTCCGTTCATCTAATAAGGATGAGAAATAACTAAATTTCTGACGTGATAGAGATGAAGACAAAAAGATTTAAATATGAAGACGTTTACAGTTTCGATGAGAAAGAAAGCTTTGTCGGTGTTCATTGCAGTAGGCATTCAGGGCAATGAGTCCTACAGGACCTACTCGGCTCAATTCAGTCGTGGCAGCAACTGAATGCTCGGCATTGTTCCATAATCTGTTTCCTAACTCATCTTCTAAAAATTAGTCAATGTAATTCCCATCAACATTTCTTCCAACATTAAAGTATTGAACGAGGCAATGTCTCGAAAGCGTTACAAATTGGGCTTCGTAACATAGTATATTTGAATTGTTTTAATTTTTAATTGACGTAACAATAGCGACTGTGCAAGCTCATTTCATCTAATTCAAAGTATTGACCGTACTTATAAATGCAAATATTAAGAAAACTAACATCTTTGCTTATAATCATAAAAATGTAAGTATCGATGAAAGTATATTCATAACTTTCTGCGGTCATTTTTAATGTTAAAATTTTTATTAAAAATTGAGTCATTATAGAGCGCAGTAACTTTCGTCACATGGTCCAATCGGAGTGATGGAGAACAAAAACGTTTCATTGCCCCCATGGTTCATGAACAAACTTGTAATTAATTTCGCTTTTTGAATTGACGAATTTCTTACCTCAGCGTGTCATGCAGCGAGTAAAGTTGCAATTTCTGTATTACATATACAACATGCGGTTTTTCTAGACATCATCGAAGGACACATGCACAGAATTCCAGTCGTGGAAGAAGAAGAGCGCAGCTGCTAGGGGACTTCAAGAAGATATTGAGTGATGAAGGAAGAAGCTATCAACAGGACAAGATGAAGAAGGAAATATACAGACCAGGTTCAAGGTCCTGCCTGTAGGCAGAACACTTTATAATAATAATCTACTCTATGCATTTTGTGCCTGAATGTACGAAAAGTTTGCGTAACGAAACAATCATTGTATATAACAGATACGTTCAGAATTCTAATGTCTTTAGGTCTGCTAAATGCACCGAAACAGGTGATGTGGCGAATATCGTTAAGTACTCCGCGATGAAATAATGCAATGTGAACAGCGCTTGCAATTTCTCAGAAACTAACGAATGAACAATATTCTATACATTTACCTAAAATATATGCAATTACAAAAACGCAAAATGATAAACCAATGCAATATCATTCTACATGCTGCTTGTAGGTAGTAAATCTGAAATGCATGTATCGCTGTTATCCCATGTTATCCGGAAATATGTGAAATGGATTGTGAACATTTGCAAAATTATAGAATATGATCCTTGTTATACTAAATTCCACTGTTGTGAAAGAAACAGCTGGTATCTCAACAGAATTTCATCATACCGACAATTGTTACACCAACTCTGAATATGGATAAAACATGCATATTTTAACTATTCATACACTTAATTTCACTTATGATCGTTTTCGTTTGTAATTTGTCAACGTAGCCTAATTAATTTGTTCGCATTTCCAAATGCAGAGTAGAATAGAAAGAAAAATCATTGATTACGTGAAGACCTTTGACGTAGGGCCTCAGGGGTTCCCTATTGTGTAATAAAGTTATTACATTCATAAAAACTTAATAATAATAAAACGAAGATGTCGGGAAACTATCTTTGGGGAAGGAGAATGTCTTTGGTTTCCTAGAGTGCAGATCTTGGTTTGATTTTTTTGAGAGTTTTTCGAGGAATATGAATAAAATGCTTGATATATTCATTTTTCATATGGCAGAACCCGCTATCTTTCAAGCGAACAGATATTGGAGATAGATATTTTAAGTAAATATTTTGCAGTTGATTACAATTGGATAAATTAAATAAAACAGTTACAGATAAAAGAGAAGTACTCTCTGTACAGAAAATTTTAAACGATAGATCGCATAAAGTAAAAATTGGGAAACAAATTACGGCAGATTCAGAAGGCTCAGTAATTTGACCGTTACGTTCTGTATTATTTATGAACTATTTGCCCCTCCACCAAAAGTAGGGAGACAGACGTTTCACTGACGTCGGATTCATGTCCTCAACTGAAAACACGAACGAAGGTCAATGCTTTGTCTAAGGAAATTAAAATGGAAATTAAAGGTAACAATAGATGTCCCATAATATAGTTTAGGTGGAATTGAAATATTTTGGCAACGGTGTGAAATTATTAGTAGATGTTGCCTAGATCGGTTTTTGAGAAGAGGAAGATAAGAATTGAGGAACAGATGAGATAGGTCAAAGACGAAGATATATATATATATATAAGAATAACGAAACAAGAGTAATAGAAATATGAAATAAAAAGGTATAGTAAAGATAATTAAGAAAGCCAACGTTTCGAACAGTAATGTTCTTCTTCAGGGGAGAAAGATGACGACAGCGAGTGTAGGGCTAGGGACTCTCCTGCCTCTGCAGTGAATATCTGTTAAAATGAGTTGACGATTGATTCCCGTATTGCGTTCCTTCTATGGAGTTCAGCGAATTTCCTAATCTATGCAGATATTTGCCATAATACTTGGTTGCCTGTCGCAGCGATATTGTTGTTAGTAATTTGAGATTGTCAATTATCCAGATTAATTGGGCCGGACTACTCTTATCGGATAATTCACATATGCGTATTCCTTTACAATTATATTCCTACGTTGCATGGTCACATGTAAAGTACATTCGAATATTTGCAATTCTTATAATATTTTTTCAATTTCTTCAAAGATCGCAAGAAACTTGAAATAGTATTATATTTTAACGTCTGCATCCTAACGACATAAATAAATCCTTTTTTGAAACGAAGTATAGTTGCAGTTCGGTTGCGGTCCCCGGAAATGTAATTTTTTCATGGGCATCGTACTTGATGACGTCAGGTTGGTCTAGAACAAGGGTTTATAAAAGTAATATAGCCTACTCGTGAAGCAACTATGTATCGACGAATAATATTTGTTTTAATATTTGAAGCGGTTGGGAAAGATTCGTCGTGGTTGAGGGAAGTGGTCTGAGAGCTATTGTGTGGCATTTCCCTCGCACGTCTGACATTCGATACCGTAGCACACAGAGCAGAAGGCTAACTGCTTTGTATCGCTTCCTTTCCCCACAATTTGGCCACCAATAAATAGTCCGATTACGAATAGGTGAGTCGCTGAGGTGTTGACGCAGAAATTTCTCGGAGTCGCAATTCAATTCAATTTCGTAGTTACTTGATTCCAATTGTCTGAACTTTCGTCTCTGTTTCTACACTTACTCCTTAACTGCCGACGGTTAAGTGATATTCGCTATTGAGCCGATGTTTCCACGCTACATTCATACATTCGTTATCATATATTCGTTATCGTTATCGTTATCATATAACATATATTTGGTAGTATGTTTCAAATACCGAAACTAATATTTTATTTTATTTCTTTATTTAAATAACATTGGTTAATTTAAATACATACGATAAAATTATCATAATAATTGAAGACTGTTATAATATTAAAAGCGAAAGTAAACAGATTTACGAACACATGAAAAAATATTGAATAATACACCCGTAGCTCTGTTTCGGAAGCATATCATATAAATACTTAATGAATTGACGATTTTTATTCAATTATTACACGATAATTTATGCATATCTAGACAGTGGAAGTGACCATTCTGGAGATAAGATATTACTCAAAATCCGCGACTGTTATATCGTAGTCAAGATTAAACAGAAACAATCAGTTGACAGTCTCACGATAATGAATATATGTCTCGCTAAAACACAGTGAATAAATTGTAAAAGGAAAAATTTGTCAAAATCTTTCCCGATGAACTCAATTCATTTGGTACACCTGAGTTCAAAACG
Source organism: Zhengitettix transpicula (assembly GCA_037074705.1). Lineage (NCBI taxonomy): Eukaryota > Metazoa > Arthropoda > Insecta > Orthoptera > Tetrigidae > Zhengitettix > Zhengitettix transpicula. The sequence continues at coordinate 80,463,532 of CM073595.1, read as the reverse complement.
TTTTATTCCGTAAAAAAAAGTGCATCATTTTTGTTTACAGCACACATGACGTTTTCATTCACGATAATTATTTTCTCTAAGGCAATTTTTGAGGTTAGGAAACAAAAAATCAGATGGGACCATGCCGACGGAGATCAGTCTCCTTCAGCTCATTATGCAATCCGTCCAATAACGACGCGTAATAAGGGCCAGTCACTGATTAACTGTTTTATCAAATAGTCAATCATGATCGTAGGTTACGAACACTGTTCTCTGTCTAACCGGTTTCTTCTTCTTCTTTTATTGACACTATAACCCAATGTGAGTTTTGAATTTATTAACAATTTTCTTCCATTCCGCCCTCTCCTGTGTCAGTCTCCACCATCCTCTTACTTTCATGGTTTGTGTATCCTTCTCGATGTCATCTACCCATCTTGTCCGGGGTCTCCCCCTTTTCCTCCTCCCGACTGGATTCTAGTCCATAATCCGTCTAGGTGTTCTGCTTTCATCCGTCCTAAGTACGTGTCCCATCCAGGCCAACCTTCTGCTATTGACAAACCTAACAATGTCCTCGTTCTTCATGAGCTGTAACACTTCTGAGAAGATAGATAGATGTATTATTCATTCCATTAGTCCTCGGTCGAGGAAATAGGATACGTCATAATATAAGATTACATGACAGAATAATTATACAAATACACAGTTTAAAAAACAAACATTGTACTTTACAAAATAAATATAAAAATTAAATCTACGTTAAAAATATTAATATGACAGTAATTAGTAATTATAAAATAATAAGTGTTTTAATTGAACTTCAATTTCCATTCGACGGAGTCTCCAGTAGAAAATTTTACATCGATTCCCGTCGAACATGAAAAAGAAAATAAGTCAGCAGTTAAATTCTAGAATATTATCATCGTAAAATAATAGCGTAACTTGATAGGATACCAGAAAACTATTTTATTAAAGGGGATCTAATCTGTCCTTCCTATCTACGAACTCATTCACCGAGTAATATGCTTCATTACTTAACAGAGATTTACAACTCTTTATAAATAAATTTTGTATACTTAAAGTTTTTATATCTTCCGGAAGACTATTGAATAGATTTATCCTGTAATAACGAATGCTTGATTCAAAAAGGTTTATGCGATGTTTTTCTATGCGGAGTTGAGAGCGATTTCTAGTGTTGTATAAATGATTTGCTTCGTTTAGGGCATATAAAATTGATTTTTCTGCAGACAAACTTTAAAATTTCTGGAATATACGTACAAGGCAATGTTAAAATCCCAAGATTCGGAAACAAAGGCTTGCAATCCGCACATGATATGATTCGTACTTTTTAAGTTTAAAAATTTGGATCGCGTGATGTGAACTATGCTATATCGTAAGACATGACAGGGCAAATATGCATTTTACATGTAGATATGTCACTTTCCCGAGCTAAAACCCTTAATGTGAAGCAAATTTTGCCAAGTTTTCCCGAGAGATTATTTATATGGTGATTCGATTTAAATTTATTGTCAATCAACAGACCAAGAAAAGGTGCGAATTCGAAATTAAACTGTTTTTGTTAGAAGTGACGGTAACGACTTTAGTTTTCTCGAGATTAAGAGAAAATTTGTTTGCAGTGAACCACAGATTCAAACTGCTCATTCCAACCTCTACTTTCTCACGCAACGTTTCCGAGTCGCTGTTCGTGATTGCCAAATTTGTGTCGTCAGCGTAAATGACTGAGTTTAAGGGATCTAAATAATTCGATAGATAGTGGCCAAAATATAACTTGGCATTGCGTCTGTCCGAAACATACAAAGCCGTGACGAGATCACGTTCATCATCAGTCGTGTCACTTAGTACATTCACCTAGCATTTCCTTGAAATTAACCCAACTTATCAATCAAAACCGTACCTGTGGTGACCTCTTTTTCCTCTATACTGAACAGGGGGTCCATTTCAGCTGCACTACTCAAGTTTGCTCAGTTGATTGGTTTCTTTCTAAAGAAAACATAATTTCGAAACTATTACGTCAACTCTCGGATTGCATCCTAACTTATTTTCAATTTTCCATCCCCTATTTGCATTCTTCTTGATATTTCCAGAAAGACCATGAGCACTAAGACCGATTTTGGAAGGGTTTGTCGTCGACTGACTTTGCTTATTTGACCATCAGTAGAAATTCAATTATCGAAACCCAATTGTCTGTAGACGAAATATTTATAGGCATTTCATATTAGAACAAGCTGGGTAAACAATATCATCACACATACAATAAATATTAATTATATTTAACAATGTTAAAAATAAATTTATATATATATCTAATTATTTATTTATAGTCGCATCAACTTCTGAGGTCACTAGCGACTTTGTCGAATGCTGACTTTCTTTCTTGGGGAACTAATGGGTGCCGTAGACGGGATTCGAACCGGGGACTTCTGTAATGCGAGACTGTCACGTTACCCCATTCCACACGAGGTTCGCACGTTAATATTTATATGCACAAATTTGAAATTGCAGGAGAAATCTGTTTAGGTATGTTTGCAGATAGACCAAACGTAACGAAATTAATTATATAAGCGTAGAATAGGCTACAAAATCTTTAAAATAAACCAATAAAATTTCGAAATTACTTTAGCACCCGTCAGCACCCAAGGTATATATATATATATATATATATATATATATCGGTGTGTGTGATACATACTAACTGACTTTAAAACCGTGACGCATACATTCCTCTAATATTCTTATCGTTTACTGTAACTTGATTCAACTTTATATCATATTACAAAAATCAGGTATACTATATATACTTTTTGCACCTTCTATAGTTGAAAATTTTCATCAGGTTGTCCATTTAACAAAAAGGCATTTTTAAAAGACTTTTAGAAAGATTTTATTTTGGTTTTATAACAGTGTTGATTTTCCTTCCATATGCTACAATTCTGAACTTAGTATGTCCACATTTATATAAATCCCCCAACATTCTAATTCTTTGTTGGAAAAATTAGGTTACTAGTTATCTTTCTGCTTTACTAATCTTTTTCCTTCGGAATTTAACAGACTCGTATATATCAAACGTTTTTCAGTTATTCTTTATATTTGAAACCAATAAAAATATTTCTATATTCAATACTAATCGTTGCTTCAATATTACGTACTTAATTACGAGTATGTTCGTTTTATATATATATATATATATATGAATGTCAGTGTTTTCGCGTACATCATCAACAGAAGGATACAGAACGGTCGAGATATCATCAGTATTAGAGGAATACATAGCTAGGTTCAATAGTTGGGCTAAATAAAATAAAATCAGCTCGATCTCACAAGACAAATGTTTATACTGAATATGAGACGGGGAAGTAATTTTAGGAGATACCTAAATGTTCTATTATAATAGAACATGAGCCTTGAATGGGACGAGTAGGTGAATTTCAAAACCCGTAAGCCTGAAATTTCCTAATGGTGAAATTACAAAGTGAGAACTCAAAATTTAAAAAGGTGACCTTCTAGACTGTAGTGAGACCAATTTTTGATTAAGGGGCTTGTTGAGATCCCTATGGAAAAAATCAAATAGAACTGTTGGAGATCAGACAAAGGAGTTAATTTTAGATCATGGAAACGAAGAAATGGAACAATTAGGATGGGAGAGAGAGAGAGTATTGAAAGCTTATACGGGGCAAGAGCCATGGATTGAAATTATCACCAAAAGTCCAGTCAAATAGGTAATTGAGACCAAATATTCGAAATAAAATGTAGGTAAAAATATAGATGTTGGCAAATTTTCATCCGTACATAGGACGATCAACATGTGGAATAATTTATCTGTAGGAGTGTTCGGGGAAAGTCCGATTAAAGAAAACAAATTAAAAAAACATATTGACTGTTTTCCTTAAAAAATCAAATTAATACCATTTAAATATTCAATCCGAAGTGCAGTGTTAAACCGTGATGAAGTTAATATATTCCTTGCAATGTTTCTGTTTTCAGCGTACAAATTTTACTAAGGTCAATAGATTGTTATTGGTAGCGTCAGTTAGAGTAGAAATAATATATATAGTAGCAATTTAATCATACCACCGAATGTACATGTATTTTTGTAACCGTAAGAGTGAACTGTTTTAATTTTCTTTTTCATTGCGGTAATTTTTCTAATTTTGAGGGAATTCATAAATATCAGTAATATTTGGTACTATATTTTCCTTATTAATATTATTCTACTTTTATATATGACTCAATTCGTATCTGATTTCGTTAACTGAAAATTTTGTAAATATTAAAATAATTAAATTTATATAAAACTAAAAACATATATTAATTACCAATGTTATGAAGATCATAAATTGTTCCAGAATTACCATTTGAGTTGATACCCACTAAATGATTTCTTCTATGTTTATAAAGGCCGCCGTTGAGGCCCACTTGGCCCCGCCCCCGCCCCCGCCAAGCTCCGCCCTATGCGGCGTCACAACATGGCTGCTACCCTGCGCGCAGCTGCCTCACATTCATTAGCCATAAAATTTTCCTTTATGAAAGCGATAGCTTATTCCAGTCAAGTATCTTTACAATTTTGATGCTAGAAAACGTTGGACGGTAGCGTACGTAAATAACCAATAATATCAAGGACCGCGATGTATTAATTTGTGTCTCATAGAAGGGCGACCATTCTGCATTGAAAGGGCTTTAGTAAACCGTAACTATAGCTTCACAGAGTTAGGAGGGGTGGGGGGGGGGCGAATAAGATATGTTGTTGGAAGGTCGATACGCAAGCAGTCAGGCTCACCGTTGTCGAAAATACAAATAACTGACACGTAAAAAACGTTAATTCTAAGTACTCCAAGTACCCAAACTACGTCATTATCTTGAGGTTTCCAATTACAGATATTGATTAAAATTAGCCTGTTACTATTTCAATACGAAATACAATACAACACCCTTATAAATAATGTGGTACCTGTAATTGTGAAAGAAAGATTGTATTGCTCATTATCGATTACAAAGGACAGTGAAAAGTACAGCCAGCAATTTATATTACAGACTCATTGTGTGGTAAATTTCGTAGCGACCAATAATTTTTCAAACATTATAGACACGAGCTTTTTTATTTCATGTAAACGTCAACCTCCGCGGTAAGCATTACACTGGTTGTTTGGTATTTAGAATATTTAAATAAAAGTAAGCAGCTTGGGAATTTGAATTGGCAAGTTCCTGCATTACGGAACAACTTATATTGAGTTTTCAATTTCGTACATAAATAATTTTAACATTAGGAAATTATGAATTTCGCTGGAAAACCAATGAATGAGGTCATGTGTGATCATATATTTAAAGGCTGAAACTAAGTCATCCGTAATTAATAAAAATTTTTCCTTCTGAACAGGTGTGTATATGCATTCACATTTAACGATATCTCTGTAATTCTGAACATTTTTCTGTTCCAGTATTGTAATTATAATAATTGTAAAAAAATCGAAATATTTGTCTCCCTTATTATTTTTATTATGACAATTATATTGTCGAAAAAATAATTGTTAATTCAAAGTTTATGTATATAGACAACGGATGTCTATTTTTGTTGTATTCTCATCGGTGAACACCACACATACTTCCAGACGCGGTTACAATTTTTCGGGTACAATGTTACAAAGAAATATACCAAATCCGCCATTAAAAATAGACAGATACACGCAAGTGTCGAAGAAAAATCTGTGTATATAAAGGTTAATTAATACTCGCATTGTAATTCGACGAACCCCATATCACTTACTTTTTTTAATATAGAAATTAAAAGTCTGTTCTATTGATTATTCTATTCAGTGAATTAGATATTTCTGGAATTTTCTATGCAAAGGAACTTTCATCGGTCCCATTTTTACCGTTTGTATGAATTATATAATGTTTTTTCATGTTCCCGACAGTTGATATCGGAAAGCTATGCTGATATAACTTCGTTTTTCAAAAAAAAAATTATTATTGTTCATTGCAAATGGTTTTATTCCCTCTAATTAAAGCGAGAAAGCAATCATAAACAATATATGTGTATTAAAACACGTTACACGTATAAAATTAGATAGCCTAGACATAATATTAAATAAATATATTTATAACAAAATACTTTATGATCATATATTATTTATACTATTCTCTCTCTCTCACACACACGCACACAAATATATATATATATATATATATATATAAGCATGTGAAACAGAATCAGAAAACTTAAAATATTAATTAGAGAGATGTTTTGTAATATGTCAGAATATCTAATATAAAAAATTACGCATCCGTCAGAAAATATACTGCATGATTCAGAAATATTAAAAGTAACTCCAAAGGAATTCAATTATCAAGCAGCTTATTATAAATGCACCTTTACAGTGGTGTACGTTTACTTCTTATATATAATTCACAGATGTTTTAAACGTCTTTTCGATAAGAACACTGATAACTTTTGGAGGAATTCGTTTACGTAAAGATAGCTAAACCGATGCGGCAGTGTATTAAGCAAATTTCTCAATTTGAACATAGTTCTTGCACTGTAAGTTATCAACCAGGACATTCCATTGTGTAATATAAAGTCGTGGCTGTACTTTCCGTTGTCCTTCACAATCGATAACGAGGCGATACAGTGTTGTTCCCTTCACAATTAAATGTGGCGGTTAAGGTACTTCCATTAAAAGTAATTATTTCCGATAAGCTGTAAGTTTTATAGGTGTACAGAAGCATTGGGATTGTTAACATAGGTATTGTATTAATTTTTGTAATATAACAAAGAAGTGATTTCACAATGCATTAAACAGTTAAAAATGTAAAAATGAGGGGTCACTGCTGAATTTCGCTCTTTACCATGTCAACAAAATACTAATTTTTATGATTCATTTCACTTAAATCACCACATTTCAATATCTGACAATGTGCGAAATCTAAATACTAAATAATACTTAGTTTTAAAAATTCTCGTATTTTTTATATTCGACTGAAATTTCATTCATACCTTCGGTTTTAATACGGTTGCAAGATTATAAGCGTTGTTCATGTATTAATGAACCGTACTGTTTTAACGTTCAGTATTCACATTACATTTTTAAATATATTAACAGTTACACTATTAGGTTAAGGTGTAAAATTTCATATTTGTAGAAATCTGTTAAACGATCGGTGACATGGTTTGCTGTTTTCCAATAATATAATAATGGAGAAATGTTTCATTAATAAATTTTCTGAGGATTACACTCTCATACAAACCGGTTGATTACTTCTTGTCTCACTCCAGTCTCACGCAGTACAGCAGGCAATACAATATCCCAAATGTTTAGATTTATACTTATGCATAAACGCTCTAATACATCTCACAATTTTGCCTCATTTTGTATGTGTATGCATATGTACAGTTCCTTCGGAGTTAAGGCTCTATCTCAGTCATATTTTGTAATGTTAAATTAAATAAGTTATTTCCTCATAAACAGTAATTCTTCAAATAATTTTCTGAAAACAATTGCAATTAGTGAAACTTTATAGTACAGTTCGTAACAAGGCACTAGATGAGATAATTAACATTACTCTAACCTATACACCTGTTACGAGAAAGAAACAAAGAAATTAACTTTGATTTAACACATTTGGACGAAACTATATCTGCTAGCAGTTTTAATTTTGGGATCTGAGACTTGGGCAATGAATTTGGCTAAAGCGCCGTAATAAGTATGTATTGTAACAAATGTGTTAACAAACAGAATACAGAAGAGGAACACTCGGAATTTGCCAGTGAAGGAGATAATGCATAGAAAATAGTCGAGTGCTACCCACGACATGCAACAAACGGATATCGACGCCACTCCAAGAACGGAAAACGAAACTAGAAGTGACAGTGCCAACAATGGTTAACATTATGTGAGACGAAAAAAGTAGCATTTTATCGTTTTATTCATTATTGTTATTATTATATGTTTCGTATCACAGTCGTCTGATCTTTGACACATATCTGATTTTTAAGCTTCGGTTCCTATCCATGGAACTACGTTTCATGAAGATATTACATTCGACTTCGTTGTAATAATTTTCTATGATCTCGAAGTTTAGTTATGAATATTTCTGAGTGAAGTCATCGTAACAACGTATAAAAATATATAAAAGAACAAAAAACTAACCCTTAGCAAGCGCTCAAGTAAATACTTATAAAATGTGAAACAATTGGTAAAACATATCTTGAAAACTTTACATGAATATAAAAGAAAGCCACGAACCGCAAGACAAAAATGTAAAATATGGCCTCCTTCATTAAGCACGTTTATTGGATGCAGTACATAAAAGTAAAATTTAAAAAAAAAAATGTTATGCAGCGTGCACTAAACCACGTTCATTAGGACAAGTTGAGGAAGGAACATCATTAATAAAGTTACTACTCAGGAGTGATTGTTCAACATTGATATAATCATTCTGGTGTTTCTTTATTGATTTGGAGAAGATTCAAGAAACTTAGTTGTAGATAAAGTAATAAAGGCCATTCCTAATTCTGCATAACTTTTCTCCATTCACCTACACATAATTTTCGTCACTTTTATATAATTTGGTTTAATTATTTTCGAACGTATTCGCAAGTAAAAAGTGACAAAATAATCCTGACAATACAAAAAAACATAATTAATTTGTAGACATTGCATGGGAAGGTATTGTTCACTCCAGCATCATATTAATTTTGTTTACTCTGATATCTACAATTATCTATAATCGCTGAAGGACAAATATACTGAGTGAACGGCGTGTTCCTTTCCTTTTCCAATTAGCATGCAAAATAATCGTAGTCGTTATTATAGGGGTAAAATTAATTTAACAACTCCGCCCGGTTGGAAACGCGACAACTCTTCCGACATCGTTATAATTATTAGTAATAGCAGTCCTGTTGGATCAAATATAATATATAAAATATAGCACAAGAATAGACAAGTTTCTAACGGCGAATGTATTTCTTAGTTGTAATGTTTCTTAAATTTATTTTATTTTGAGTCGTATGAACTTCAAGGTCATTAAGGACTACAGATGACAGTTATTTAGTACAAACAAATGCTTGAAACTATTCCCAAGTTGGTTATTTTTCCTAGAATTGACCTAACTTTTAGTCATCTTCAGGAATTCAATTATTAGACTTTGATATTGAGTTGAATTTCGAACCTCGCTGAGGTTTTTATTGCTCGTATTTAAAACATTCGCTTATAATATGCTAACTGGAGAGTTGTTTAGATCACATATAGTTGGAGTTATATCGTAATAGTTTTGTGTACGAATTAATGAGAGTGTAGGCGGTGGCATAGACGTCGCGTCGGTATCTAGAGGATGGATTTTACGAGGTCTGTGTTTGTTCAGAGCGGCGTAAGAATCGATATACTCGAATAGCTCCCCCAGCGCCTCCGTAAGTGGATATGAAATATCCGTGACGCGCATGAATTTCAGCGAGGGGAGCTAACACAATCGCTGTGCCCTCATTGGTCAAGGACGGGGATGTCAAAAGGGTGTTATAACGTTATCGCGCGTAACGAGACCGGAATGGTAAGTTGTCCCCCTGTAATGACGCATTCACAGCCATCTGTGAATTGAAAGCCCTCGGCGAAGGCGAGGAGGGAGGTCTTCAACGGCCTAACGAGCTCTCCACAATGGCGCAGGTAAACCAAATTGCTACGTGAAACACTGACTTTCTGTTTCAGACCTTACGCATATCGAATTCACCCATATTAACGTTCATTTACTTCGTATCGTTCCTAGCGTGTCCGACGCCGACTATGGAAAATTACAAGCAGATAACGCGAAATAAGTAAAACTGAACTTTTAATCTATGAGTCGGTCATACCCAAAAATTATTTGACGTGCTAAGGAAGCTCTACTAATCGTAAGATGATTCACTCAAAATACGTTCCAAACAAAGAACATAGGCGTCCACTTCAAGAACCTTGAGTGTAATATGCATGTACGTAGAAATATATTTACACACATGTGATGAAGAACCTCTACGTCCCGGTGTTAGACGATTGGTTTGCTTATAGTGGATGTATAAGTTTTAAATGTACTGCGAAAAACGTTTTGAGGGACTGCAAACGACGAAAAATTTTAAGTCGTTAATAAGGTTTTTTGTTTTGTTAATTCTGCGACTGTGCGTCTTCGACTTCAAACACGTCTTGACTCAATGAAACGCGTTGAGAAATTTGCCAAGGTGAACGTCAAAATCAGCTTGGTTTTCGAATAATTTGTGGTCCACATTACAGCAGTTTTGTACGCAGTTGACAAGTCATCGTAATAGATTTTTTTTGTAATATGTTTTGTTATCTAAGTACTTATTTTCCGTGTCGTACGACTATAAAAATATTACGTCCCGACTTTCCGTTTCTCGGTTTTGAAGACAGTTAACAATAGAACGTTTCGATTCAGATTTATAAGGGTTGATTCCACCAAGAAAATAAGCTATTTTCATGTGAATGTGTTCAAGTCTCGTGCGGATCTGTTTCATTAGGAATGTTCGCGTGGTAGACAAGTGGACAGAGAAAATGACGGATGAGAAAGTTCTAGCAAACGGGCAAATGTATTTAGAGGCAAGCTAATAGGATATATTTCTAATATTAAACGCTGAAATCGAAATATAATCATTAAACTGTGTTACCAAATAATTATCTGCCTATGATATAGTAAGAAGTTGTGATTAGCACAAGGTGAAAAATCTCTTTCAACAACTCCTTTCACCGATCATGTATTGTGTAGTTAAGACAAAGTTAAAGTTTAACCACCCACCTTTCTGCTTAATCATAATTTCTTCTACAATGACAGTTTTATATAATATAGAATTGTATAGCGTACAAAAGAATCTGGTACTTTTCCCGTTCCCATTTCGTAAGAAGATGAAGGAAATCGAGATACTCGTAGCTTGCAGTGACGCAAGATACAAGCTCTTGAAAATTCCAAGAAATGCGTAACAGTGGATGACGTAATACTGATTGACATGACAATGCAAACAGATAAAAGTTTTCCTCTCCTTCTCACTTTCAAGACATTGTTTAAAAACATTTATGAGGAAATTCATGCGAAATTTTCGGGTGTTCTAAGTACGAAAGATAGGCTATTACTCAAAACGAGCGGTTTTTCATATTTAATGTTACGATGTCGTGCGATGTGCGTACAATGGGATATCTTGGGATGAGCGGCCAGATGACCATATTCCCCCTTCGTGAACTCTGAGCGAACAGATAGAAGTTCTCGTCAGAGTAAATTATCACTTAAAGACGACATACTTAAGAAATTAACAAACAAACATCAGACAATAATTAAAATTACAACGCTTTTCGGTTCTGATGTGGACCTTCAACAGGTATGTAAACACAAAACTATTAATTTATAGATATAAGAATACGTTTTATCATAGATTGTAATAACTAAGCTGAAGTTAATTGAAAGTCAAAATGACTTGGAGATTAATATTTAAAATTAGATGTTTATGAAACGTCGATTAAACTTAATTTACTTTCTTAACTACGCCGCCTTTTAGGGATAATTTACTCTGACGCTCAGCGGTCAGGAAGGGGGAATATGGTCATCCCAAGATATACCCTTGTACGGTCATCACACGTCCGCACATAACAATGTTTCTTTTTTCATTATCTTATGTGTATTTCTTAAAATATTCTAAACACTAATTTGATTCTTTCCCGGCTAAAATGTTTAGGCTTTATTAACAAATCAACTTTGTATTCTGGAACGTATTTTCCTGAAGAATCGTTCATATACGACGTAGAGTGTGGTAAATGAAGCCCTGATTAATCAGAACTTAATAATTGTATTGTGCGAGTGGGTACTTATTGGCTTAAGGACTGGAGTATTTGTTCGCAGAAGGATCTTCAATTTTTACCTCTCTGGCAATTTCTGGGACTGGATGAGGTAAAAACCTCATTTATCTGTCATCGCACTTTCGCATCCGGGACTCCCAGCATCTAACAGGATCCTGAAACGCGATCTCTACGAACACTTCAGTTATTTCTTACATCCGCGGTTACTTCTATGTCATATTACAATAACGGAATTAGACTGAACGCGTAATCACGGACGAGTCATAACGACGTTTTATTCACGACATGGAAACGATAGTTTCACAATTCCAAACCGTTATTTATTTATTACTGATATTTAAATTATTCAACGACTACAATTGATAAGGGAAGTATGGCGAAATACGATCGCTTGATTAGATATTAATTTTAGTTCCATTACTTCCTTTGTGAAGGCAAATTGATATTTATTGCAAATATGAGTAGGACATAAATACTAATACAAAGAATTGCAAAAGTACAGATCTGAAAATACGAGCTATTTCATATGAGAGACAATTTGTTAGGATTAAAGGCACATTACAGAAATAAGAAAGCTGATATGTAAAGTAAGAATAAGAATTATTATTTGTAATATAAACTTGACTTCAAAAGTAACACTAAATTCCACAAGTAGAATGTAACACTACAGTTTGATATCCAAATTGAAAATGTCGTCTCCGGAAGCATTTATCTGAGTAACTGGTAACCTTGTACGATCGACATTAAATAAGCATCAGTTGGACGTACAAACAGTAGAGATTTACATTAGTACTAATCAGTATTCCTAGGGAAGTAATGTGCTTTAGGCTCAGAGCGATTTTCAAATAATCAGAATTTCTGTTACAGGACGAAAATTGAACAAGTTGAGTTTTCTAGATGTAAATAATAAGAATTCACCTAAATTCATAAGATAAGATGACATGATGAAAAATCTCATACAAGAACCTTACCTAAGGCGACCTTTCGAAGCATAACTCCCCGACATTTATAGTGTCTTACACTTATTGCTAACTTCAGGAGCCAGCAAGCTCCATATGTTTCTATTAGTGGGTTGTTTATAATGTCTGGTTATAATTACCTGATTAAGAATTATATTAATTCAATAATATAAATAATTGTGTGTAGGAAATGAAATTGAGAATAAATGGAAATAAAAGTTATCGATGTTTTCTGATTGTCGTTTAAAGCCTTTATCACGACAATGTGGAGGCATTTGTCTGTGTGCAACGTTTCTCTCGACAAAAGTTTATTGACACTTGACAACTCTTTGCAAGGTCGTCGTACTTTAGCGACTGCGTTTCGATTTTCTACTCATTAAATCCACAATTTTTTTAATATTATTCACATCTTTATAATATACATTAATATAATTCATAATTCAAACTGCACGCAGAGGAAAACAATTCGGGACAGCGGTTCTCTATTTCCAGTTTTCACGAAATTCTTTAATGAAGATTAACAAATATATAACACTTAGGAGGAAAGTCATGTGAAATTTGGGAGTGTCTCAAGTACAAAGAAACTTTCGGGGTTTATACTTCATTTCACAATGTGTCCTGATTCGTTACCTTATGTGGATTTCTCAAAATATTCTAACGACTAATTTCATTGAACCCCAGTTAAAATGCTCTTGCTTTATTTACAATATGTCGATCTTTCGGTGCTTGTTCACGCCCTTCCGATGGCTGAAACTTGGTGTTCCCGTCTCCATACCTTAATCATGTTTGGAGGGATCTGGTACAATAGTCCAATAGGAGTAGAGGACAACTATTACCTTATGAGTAACGTCTGCGACTACGGAATGTACTTCTCTCAATCCTTAAATTGCATAAAAATGGTTAATTTGAAACCAGAGAGAGGAAAACCTTCTTTGTTTCTTCAATATACCTTCTTAGGGTTTCTCCATTCCGTTATGATGATTATTTATGGTCGGGTGACGTGGATATGGACGCTTCGGCTGAGTCCAACGTCTGTATAATAAAGGTCCAGACACAATATTTGTTATGGGGCCGCCATCTTGATGCCTAGAGCGTGCTGTCGGCCAACGGAAGCAACGTTGTATTGTTCTTAGATAAGAGAGGCATATTGCAGGTTTGAGTTTATAAAAATTTCAGCCACTATTTTAGATAGTAAGACAAACACCGTAAGCCATCAAAATAAAGTCTCAAACACCTTTCAAAATAAATATCTTCAAAGAATTTTAGTTGCCGAGGATGAAGATAAATTTATAAAGTGTGCAATTATATCGGTTTGATGGGCAAATATATTAACTTTCAAAATTTTTGGATCGAGTATTGTCGAAGCAAATTACACGCCGTGTATATAATATACGACAACTTTATCTAAAAGTATCTTAGATAGTATATCTGCCACAATTAACGTTGGTGAATATCTGCAGACGTTTTCATAAAAAAGAACATTTTCTTGGTGACATAGTTGTTTCGTAGCATCACTTCCATGCATGTGGACTTTGATTTAAAGATAAACAGAAAAAATTATTTCTGCATTATTCTGTTTGCGTGCACACATTAATTAATAAGTTTCATTTACAGTTAAACTGAGAGCCATTGTTTTTACATATTCAATAACATTATCTACAGTTAACAACAATTCACATGTTTTAGAAAATAATGTATGATTAAAAATACTGAACACAGTTTCTGACGGAAACCTTAAGTTTTCCATTTATGTTGCTGAAATAAACTATATACATGCCGTCTCCACTTCGAATTGTAATTCTTTATGTTGTAATTGAAAACAATGCATAATAATGACAATGATTGCTTAGTAACATGCAAATCAAGTGAATAATATATTAAACAAGTAGCATGTACAAAAACAAAAAATGTATACTAACTGAGAAAATTCTGTGGGCTGGCATTTATCACGTCGGCTATTCTGAACCCACTTTGCTATTCTACATTCGTCTCTTCGGAACATGCATAACCTAATCCCTTTACAGGAGTGGGTCTTTCAATTTGGCGCAACATAATAACCTCCTCTTTACCAATCTTCCTTTATTTCCAAATTGACTATTCTTCCAGCCATTCTATATTTAATTAAAATTTCTGATTAGACTACAATTCAGTCAATATTTGTCATACGTATATACATATTTTACCACCAGTTAATAATAAGAGGTTTTTTAAACGTTGCGCCGGTAACTGTGAGACAGGGGGGACCCGTAATAGGGTGTAACGCAGATTACGGTCATTCTGATTTCCTCTGAATTTCCCACGAAAATACTGTGAATAAGTCCTTACGGCTGCGTCCATCTGTATATATTGCATTAAGCACGTAACTCGACTTTGAATTTTTGGACAGATTTATTTTTCGGGTGCTCCATTGAGGCGGTGAATGATAGTGATCAGAACAATCAGAAATAACTATTAAAAGACGCAAGACGAAGGACGTGGCACGGGAGTCGAAGAGCGACCGGATAGGTCCACTTAGCATTTTAATGTGTCCCGTACCTTTCCCCTCCCCATAGTGCCCGATGCAATTGTTGCGAGGGGAAATGAGAGGCGCTCGCCCCATTTCCTCGCATTGTGATGTTAATGTCGCGGAGCGTGATTGGTCGCTTCCTTCGATCGCTGCTATGACCACACCCTCACCTCCTCTGACGCCCCGTCTAATATTTCGGGGCCAGATTTAACACCGTGCTTGTTACCCACAATAGTGTCCCCTTACTGACACCTGAAGCGTCTGCACGTGCAAACTGAGGCCGTGTTTCTTTTCTGTGGTTTCTCCCACTTCCAAACACCTTTCGTCCAAAATTTAATCCGATTTGTCGACAATAACACGGCGTGCTCGTCGGTACGTGTTCGGTTGCTTCCTTTTTTCATCTGAACCGCGGTCCGCCTCGGATAATTTCTACGAGTATATCTGAAATTTCAAACCGACAGAATGACATTCCTGGAGACGTTGTGGTTTAGTTTCGTGCTTCCTACGAACATTCTACATCACGATTATAGCCGAATAAAGGAGACACGTGCAATCCGTATTAGAAGCGAAAAACATGAAGTGCTGTTATCTGTCTAACGGTAGCGTGTAAATCAAGTGAAATAATTCGTCTAAATTGATTTGAATTGGTGGATGTTTAAGGAAATAATTAATACGTAACAATTTTTGCAAATAATTCAAAAATATATTTTAACGATTAAATTAAAGCTCTACCTAAACGTGAAACTGTACGAGGACAGTGGGCCATGCTAAAACGGCTGGAGATCACGAGAATGAACGGCTTTATCTCAAAGGATAGGCTATTTTGTGTGAGTGTATGGAATAATATGAAAATTATTTGTTAAGTCTCCTGATGTTGCAACAAAAGGATCCTTAAAACTTGACTTGCGCTCGTTCGTTAATCTCTCATTCACTGAGCGACGCTGCAATATCTCAGAATATGCTGACTGTTCGTACGGTAATTATTTATGTATAAATTGAAAAACGTCCTGGAAAAATTGGCTCAATCCTATCAGAAATATCAAACCACAAGCAACAAATCATCTTCAGTTTCGAATAAATCCTTATCGAAAAGAAAAGTTGCGTCTTTCGCTTTAAAGAATATTTGTGGTTATAATTATCGCACCTGTATTCCTAATGAAATATTTTTATGGATGTATGTGGCCTGAAGTGGAGCTTAAATATTATTTTCACTACCGCAATCTTCCAAACAATTTTGAAAGTATCTTCATTAACTTTTTTTATTTGTTGAAATGTCGTGTAGAATGATTGTACTTATTTACTGGGCCTTCATTCGGTCGTTTTAGTGGTTCTTTCGTATAAGAAAAAATTTCTTGGGTTAACTCTTGGCTACCTTCCTCTACCCCTCCACATCCCCCCTTTCAAATCCCTTTCCTATGCTATAGGAGGGGAGTTGCCACTATGTGGATTACCCTACACATAGCCTTCTACACCAAAAAAAACCTCATGTACCCTAAAAAAATAAAAATTCATGATAGGGTCAACGGATGCTTCTTGATTAAAGCAAGAAAGGTTTGATTTCTTTGTGTTTTTATGAATAGTTGTTAATAACTCAACAAAAAATTGTTATAAGTCCAATGAAAATAATTGTATCATAAAAGGGTTGTCTCTTATTTTATAAAATATTTGTTGACAAAATATCTTTCTGTTTTAGTCACAATTGACAAAGAAAAATACTAGAATATTCCACGAATATTGAAGTAAGTGTGTAACATGTACTTCAAGTGACTGAAGTGTTTAAAGTCTTATTATCTTGAAAGCGTTAACGTTTCGTTGAGAAACCTTATAGGATTAGGAATTATTCTTTAATGTCCAATTATAAATTCTTTTAAAATTACAACCGTTCCAACCCAGACTATTGACAGTTATTTATTTTCGTTCTGTGAATTACGTAAACAATTTACGTTTGATTTCGGATGAAACTAACGTCAGGTTTATGAATTCAGCACATTTTAATATTTGTAGACGACCACGAAACACGTAAAGCATCGGTTTACTGGAATACACACTAAAATCAGGAGTTGGATATATTTGGGTGTTATGAAAAATTTTGTAAAAAAATACAGCTTTGAAACAAATAAAACGTCTTCAAAATCACATGAGGAACGTATTTATTATTACATCAAGAAATTTCAAAATATTACTTGAATGGGTAATAAATTATTGTTATTCACATAACTGCAGAACACTACCCATGTTATAGATTAGTTCTACTGCGGACTGAACATCAGTTTTGAACCAAATTAATATCAGTTCTTTATTACAGGTTTACTTATTTACTTTCTAGATTGAAAACTCATTTTCAGCTACTTTTCTCACGGAAATTCTGAAATCAAAGACTGATATCTAACTGTGAATGCACAAGCTCTTCTCAAACCCAGGATTATAATTAACAGATATTGAAAACTGTATCAAGTTTAGCCGACGATTACGTATACTGTATTTATTCTCTAAATTGTCAAGTAACTTTACCGCTCATATAATTTTGAAAGAGAAAGTGTGACAAAAAGCCAAATTATCGTAATCTGAATATTATGTTTCGGACCTGAGAACAGTCTATATTAATAAAAAGTTCATGTTTGCATAAAAGTGAAACCTGAAAAGAACAAGGAACAATGTAGAAACTTGAGAGAACGTTGAAGACTGAACGGACGAGTATAATAAGGTATGTTTGAGACTTATTAATTGAGGAATCGCTTTCTGAGAAAAAAACTAAATAAATTTGCAAGTGTGGGTGGACAAGAATAGTAGGGCGAGACACCATTCAGTTCTTCTATGCATAAATTACGTCAGAAGTTTCGGAAGAGGATGTGCGAGCAGATGCATATTCTATGTTCGCATGAAATTTAGTAAATCGCTGTTACTCGATCTCTGGAACTCAGATGAATGAGATTCAAATTTGAGGAGTGAACGCTGGATTTGCGGCGTGCTGTACCGACAGATCAAATGGAAACAAATTGCGATCAATAAACCGCGTTGGGGAAGAGCATCTGCAGCCGAACCAGGCGAAGGTGAGGAAAACCTTTGTGCGTCAATCAGCGCGTCAGTGGCCATTGTGGGCGGCCAATTTCTGCTGCTCTACAATTCTACACCTAAACAAATTTCCAAATACATTTCTACGAAACCGAAACTCAGCTCGCACAAATCTTCGGATTAACTACCATAGAGATTTTAAGTACGGCTACTTTATATAATTTTTCGTAAGTTCAAAATCACGATATTTATTGCTTCTTCTGTAGACTGTCAATGAAAACAATAATTAATCTAATCTAAACAGCAGATGGAAGCAAAGAAGTGACGGTTTCGCGTCTGTCTGTATTCAGTAGTGGATGGGGTTCGGGGTCGTGGTTGTAAGGGGGAGGGGAGGGGAGGGGGAAATTGTAGTGCGGTGCTTGACTCTGTGAAGTGGATCCTCTCCACTCGAGGAGCGGCTCAGCTCACTTCGTCACCACGTGTTATCCTACTCTTGTTCTACACCAGTCTCCATCTTATTCACCAAACCCTGTATCGTGTTACTGATCATTTCATTTATAGCCTTATCATTTCTTCCTGTTCTTTCCTGCCGTGCAGCTTCTATCAATTATCGCAAGTCGCCTCGTCTACATGATTTTAGATCAGTCAAAATATTCCATTTCTCGCTGATACACTACCAACGTTTGTCATTCCTCGTATTACCTATTTCATTTTCAGTATGGCTATCTTCACATTTCTGTTCATTATGTTCATTTCTTCCTATGCTTACATTTAAATGCATACAGTACGGTTTATCATGCATAGCGACAAATTTTCCTTCGTGTGGAACGCGTTCTCTAGATGCGCTTCCAAATACAGCGAAGAAATTATAACATTGATATTGGTAAAATAACTTCTCTATAAAGTTTTATATTACTTTATCACAATTCTGTTATTTAAAAACGTGTATTAAAAATTGCGAAAGCACATAGCACGAGAAATCGTAGTGAAGAACACAGAATAAAGAGCGAACATAACAGGGAATATGTTTTCATATGTGAAAATATATGCTAGGAGGTAAAAAGGAAAATAGGGCTTATTAGATGAATAGATAAACAAACTGTTTGTATCGTGCGGAAAGCAAAAAAATTGGCGGAAGATTCGTAGGTTATGATTTTTTCATGATTTTAATTATGTATATATATATAACACTGGCTTGATTATTTCCTCAATGAGAACTAATGGATTCAATAAATCTAAATCTAATAATTAATTTATTCATTTTACTTTCGCTGAAAGAAGTCGACGGAAACAAAACATGAAACGTACATCGATATTCAAATTATTATTATATTGGTACGTTATGCAATAATTTCTCATAATAATAACAGCTGATGATTGAAAGTGACAGGTGACATTTAAACAATTTTGTGTCCTCTTTTTCAATGTATTACTATATATAGTATAGTCAATAATCAAAAAGTTGCTATTAACTTTATAATATGTTTATTGTTTTCATAATAACTTCCATATTCTACATTTCCTAGCCACCAAATATATATAATATATATATATATATATGCATTACTTTAGGGATTACTTGATGAAATGTGGGAGAGTAAAACGTATGCAATGACTTTAACGACCGATATGGAAAAAGTTCTTAAGTGAAACTCACCAAGTCATAAGTGACCATTAGGGTGGACATTGGGTAAGTTGCACTTGGACATGTGGGGAAGAATAAAATGGAAGGAACCATATTTAGAGAGAATATGAGAAAAAACAGTCGGTATTGAGTTTGTTGAAGCGCTGATGTCTGTGATATCGCCGTAGTACAATGCGCAATGATTGTTATTAGTAGTGTTAATATAAGGGGACAGAAACTAACTAACATTTTAACAAATTAATCGAATCGGTCCTTGACCAGCGTCATTGCCTCGCGTCACAGAGGTTCCGGGTTCAAATCCCGTATGGGCATGGATGTTTTTGCTCGTCCTAGTCAAGAGGGAGAATCGACATTCTGACAACGTGTGACTCCTAAATCCAGAATGTGTCACGTAAGATGACAGTCTATGGGCTGTCGAGACAAGGAGTAGTAGTCATGGAATTGGTACACAATGAGTGCAAAGATGTGAAAGGCAAGAGACCCGACCGCTTCAGTTCCGTGGCGTATCATCATTTTGACAAAATGTCAAGAAATTCCTTTTACTGTGGTTTTGCAAATGCATTTTGATATATTAATTGGATTAAACAGTTCTGTAAGAAAATGAAATGTTCCGCATAAAACGATGAAACACTTTCCGTTATCAGTTAATACTATGTCAAAATTGTGCTATAATGAGCCATATTGGTACTTTCTTGTGATACTCCGAACGCTCAATCTGAGTTTTATGTTCCCGTTCGAAACCTGGATTTATGTCAAATATGTTTGGTTCGTTATTTATCACAACATTTTTGGCAACGTTTTCTAAATATATGTTTCGATCCCCAATCATCTTATTTATCCATTTTCCCACTATTTTATTTTTGCCTTCTTCTCCCAGACAATGGAATTGGAGCCATTAGCGAATCGAACTTTTTTCACTTATTTAATTGATGGGTACAAAAGTAGGGGAATTACTGAGCTCACAATAACGGTGCCCATTTTAAAAACTCGGATCGTAATTGAATTCTTCGACCATTGAAAGAAACTCAATTTGCCGGACACCCTATGGCGGCGGAACGCCTTGACAGCCCCTGAAGATTTCCCTCAATCTCACCCGTTTAAGTCTAATTGGAGGTCCCAATAGAGAGAGTTCAAGTGAAGACGTGATCGCCATGCCAGATCCGTGGGAACAATCTGCATCCGAGGAAGTCTCTCGGCTACGTGCTACGTGCTACGTGCTACGTGCTGCGTGCCTCCGTGCGCAGGAAGCTAAAAATTACACTATTCACTCACTAAGCAATTAAACTCGAAACTGCGCGGGCTAAAGAATTCAGACGAAGAAAGTATTGGCGACGAGGCGTTTGGAAATTGCTGGCATGTGCCCGGCCATGTTGAGCGCGGCCATGTTGGCGTCCTTTATAGTTGTGTTAATCCAGGGCAGCTGCACCCTCGAATTATCATCGCCACGGGCAGATAAAAATCTGCTCGCGTCGTCCCCTGTCCCCGTCCCCGTCCCCGTCCCCGACCATTCCCTTCCCTGGGGGCCATTTTGCCTTGCTACGTTTCCTTACACTAACCTGATAATTACCCGAAACGTCCCCTCAATTTTACAATATTCGACGTCAAATTATATTCGCGTTTCTTTATAGAAATCATCTGCCGACGATACTTTCATGAAGGAAACGTAAATAACTAAGTATACGCAATATAGACCTAGCAAGTTATTACAGAACTATCAACATCTAACTAAAAGTCTACAAGAACACTTCACTTAACTCTTCATTTGATTCCAGTCATTAATGGAACAGTTTAGAATAAAGAATTACTTACATTTGGTTTTTTTGTATCATCGTATTATATATCTCTACCTCTTTATATACTCCGGGATGTATCCTTTATCTTATATGTATTTCAGGTCAGATTTATGCTACATAAAGGACTTCGCTATGGAATTGAATAGAGACGCTTCGATGTTAAAACAGCAATGTTCAAATATGCTTCCATAGGTCAGACTTCGTCTTTCCTTCACCGTTTACATTTTTCCTTTCGGTCTTTTTCAGTTCGAGGATATTTCGGTAAGATTTAGACATTTACGTTTTTTCTGCTTGAACATTCTTAACCACGTGAAAGTAAATAAAATCGCATTATATAAACTGCTGTCGTTCTTATTTCACGTTCCACAAAATTCCGAACGACGGGCCGAATATTTCTTGAAATTGTGAAAGTTTAACTAGGTCTACTTTTCGTTTGACGAGAAGAGATAGAAATCAGATAGATTTCCGATGAAGGGTTAACAACACCTGAATATAAATTATTAAACTTCTTTCAGATGAAATCCATAAAGAAAAGAAGGTTCTGAAACCTTAAATACTATAATGGATTATTAGCATAATTATTTACTTTCATTATTTCCTTTGGTGTCTTCAATTGTTGAAACCTGATAAAAAAAACACTTACCTCCACAGAATAAATGTATAAATGGTAATTAATGTGGTATAAGCTGCGAGAAAGTTCATCCTAAACAGTTACGGAAACTAACAATTGAATTTTGCTATTTTTAACGTTATTATATTGAAACGATTGGGTACAAATATCTCCATATGGACGCATATAATATTAATTCATCTCCTTTCGTTAGCTTAGGCAGAATGTGGCTCGTAATCTATTTAAAATAGCGTTTATCAATTACTTTAGGAACATAAAGTATTTTAAAATCACCCATCGACTAGAAGGCAAATTTTGAAATCGGAGAGTTTGCTTATTTTTTCTTGAAATATGTTTACATGTTTGTAACATACAATATATATATATATATATATATATATATATATATATAATCTCGTAAACATTGATTAGTAATAACTGTTACGACCTTTTTTATTTATTTACAAGATTGATATTTAACAGAACTACTCTTATTTATTGTAATTGTTGACCATAACTTCCACTAATCGTTCTAAGGAAGTTCTATGCCTGCGTGTAAGTGAATGGGAAAGATAGATGCGGTTTTTCATGTGATCATACAATCCAATGTGATTCATTTAATAAGACACCTCGAAATCCTGACCCAAACAGAGCATTTATTTTGAATACGAGACAAATAGATCTCGATTTATTATTTATTCCATTAAGACCTCGGTCGACAGTTAAATTTTAGAAGATTACAATTGTAAAATAATAGCAGAACTTGAGAGGATACCAGCAAACTGACTAATCTGCCCATCCTATCTACGAACTCTTTCACCTCCATTCATTAACAAAGGTTTACAACTCTTTATAAATAAAATTCGTATAGTTAAGACTTTTAAATTACTTTTAAATTAAAAGCTTAAAAGTCGGACGCGCGATATATTTTTCTGATTATAAGAAGCTGAGTTCTTTGTCATGGTGGTAAAATGTTCCCGCGTAAGAATGTCAGCATCGGGAACATATAAAGCGAACTCGGAACCAATACACGTCGAAAGGATAAAAGAAATTCCAAACAAATTGTCAGCGAGATAAGATAAGCGAACAGAATCGCAAAAGGAGTAGACGTGGGAACGAAGTCGTAGTGTCGAGTATCAGCGGGAATCAGATAAACATTTGTGAGGTGAGAAGAAGCCAGCTGAGCTGAAATGTAATTACAATAGTGTTTGTGCGAGCCCCTTCACAATGGTCACCGGAAACGCCATTGCCACAACACGCAGATAAACATCTCTGACAGGTAGCCACGATCATCCAC
The DNA here is from genome assembly GCA_037074705.1 of Zhengitettix transpicula. Taxonomy (NCBI): domain Eukaryota; kingdom Metazoa; phylum Arthropoda; class Insecta; order Orthoptera; family Tetrigidae; genus Zhengitettix; species Zhengitettix transpicula. Next base: position 80,439,897 of record CM073595.1, on the reverse strand, counting down.
TTTCAGCACATGACTTTTTGTCTCTGCTTTGTGTTACGGAAATATTGTTGCACGGAACGACAATGTCAGGAGATTTTAGAGGATCATCTACCAGATAATTGGGCCGAGCCTCTAATACTTCATAAAAAAATATAATAATTAGTCTTCGTCATTTTCAGTATGACCTGCGAAGCGATCTCCATATTGAATCAGGAAAGTTAATCCACATTCTCACTTTCGAAATTATGTATTAATGCTGTAGGCCTACTGTAAAAGTATAAATAGAATTTAGATTTGATTGTATCGAAACATTTTCTTTTTCTCTGCCGATAAGGAAATTTATTTCGTATCAAGTCTCATTATTGAAGACTTAGAGCCGAGAAATGTATGAAATGCCCCAAGGAATTTGAAATAATATAAAAATTATTCCTGCCTTTTTACGAGGTATGTACCACACAAATTGTTTTCGGATTATTTAGATTTACATTAATTCATTTCATTACTCCTCCACTCATCAATTACTACGAGTCAAAACACCATTATATACATACGATAATAAAATACAACAATGAAGTATACACACCTCTAAAAATATATAAATGAAAAAGAAAGAATAATTACACACAAATACGCAATATATATTTAAATATCAGATAAAGGAAAGCTGTAAATCAGAAAAAAATTAAAGTAGTATAATACATAAGTGAAAGTAGATGAATACATAAACTTGAAGAAAAAAAGGTACATAAATGTAAGAAACTAACCATTATCACATCGATGAGAGAGAAAAAATTATGCATAAAGAGAAATGTTGGTGTGTGTTAATTTAACATTAATATTATAGTTATTGACTTTTAAACAGAATAAATTTAGGAATACACGTTTTTCACTGTTTTAACCCCTGTTACTTGAGCGTCATCTCAGGTATCAGCCAACATCCTGTGGCGTCCCGGCTTCTAATCCCGGCAAGGGCATGGACGTTGTGTGCAAGAATTTCTGTACTCGATAGTTCCCCAACAAAGAAATGCAAATTTCGCTTAAAATTAAAAAAAAAGTATTTTCGGTTGAATCTCGAAAACTTTATCATCAAGGTTTTCAAATATTTTCCGGATGAGAATACGGATCACACACGAGCCACATAATTCATATTTATACCGTTATAATATATAATTTGCAATTTAACTGTCAACAGCATAATTTTTCAACGAGCGACAAAGAAACCTGTCAATTACCATGTTTCATTAAAATTATAATAATTATTTTAATTTTATTGATCAACTAGAATAAAATTCTCTTACATTTTAAAAATTGACGATTGTGTAACAAAAGCGGATAAATTTTATTACATCAATATATATATATATATATATTGGATTACATAGCATCGTTTAGTATTCATTTCAAAACATATTGCATGCGAATTAATTACATTATTAAAAGATATATTCTGTAAAAAAAAAGGTAAACATACTTTCCAAATATTTTTTTATTACTCCAATATACGTGGTGGAAACTATTTACTCCTTTAAAAAATACTAACAAAATTAATTATTTTCATTAACTGCAGCTATACTTATTCTGGGTCACTAAAAGAGAACAGGCAAAAAGTGTCGTTAATTACCGTTGACAATTCGTCAATATACTATAATAATTACTGTTCATCAAATTTAAGCAAGACTAGCGATAAGGTAAAAACTATTTTATCGTTTGAATTAAGAAACAATAACTAATTATAAATCTGTTCCCAGCAGCATATAAAATATTTTTAACAACGCCTATTTCAAACCAAAAAAAAACACCTAAAACAATATTTTAATGAGGTCGATATTCAACGAATACTCACTTCTAAATTTGGGTCATTATTGCAAAGTACGAACATTGGACAAAGTAAAACTCGGGGAAAGCGGTACTTTAAATCAAAATAAGAAATGTCGTCTTTAGTATTTTGATCAGACGAATGTACAGTTTGTCTTTTACTGTTAATTGTGTTAAGTGCGATTATAATAATTAACAAAACTAATCCTGGCTATAATACAATAATACAATTTTAGTATTTCAATGCCATTCCGATAGAAAAAAAAATCTTAATGTTAACATATCGTGTGTTCCATGTCAACATGAGAACAGAAGCAAGGCGATGATGCATTTCATACATGTGATGTTTGACCGCTAAATAAAATATAGATAATTTTTCGGGTATATATGTTTTTATCGCTCTCATCACAGATGGCTGGAATCTACAACAGACGTGAAGATGTAAGAAGATAAAGAGTATTGTTATGAACATTTCTATTTGGAGTACGTTTTCCATTTTCTTTTACAGATAAGTTTTACTGTTAATTGTGATCAGAGACTTTCTATTTGATAGTATAGAATCGGATAAAATTGCGCGCAATTGTTCATTACACGCTCTATGCCTATAAGGATCAGGGGGAAAATTCACATCTGTTTTAGAGTTTGCTCTACGATAATACCCAAAAATGATGTCCAAATTCTTGTTGCAGATTAAGTTACATTCAGTCTGTTTCAAATGCAAATTAATTTATTATTTCCCTAATTCTCTCTTTACCTTAGCAATTGACTGATGGAAATCACACTTCCAATTGTTCTTCCGAATTTATAATCAAACCTTACATTTAATTTTATATTGCCAGTGTCTTTCATCCCAATGCTGAGAGTTTATTTTCTTTCTTAATGAAGTTCTTCGCTCTGCTGAGTCCGGGTAGTTGAATTTTAAATTTTAGATCATCAAATTTGATATTTTTAAACAGTCATGTGTGCCGTTGCTGTGTGAATCTTATTTTTAAACACTATACAGTTACAATGTCTAACGGCTACATTTTTTCATTTCTATAATATAGTACCAGCGGAACTAAATTTCAGTTCTACTATAATTATCCATTATTTAATTTATCTTTCGAGTTACAGTCCTGTTGTCACATTTACGGGAAGAAACTTAACAGAAAGACTGAAGAACGTAAAGATGGTAACCGTAGTAAATGAGTTAACGTGTGGTTTGTAATTGAAAGGTGGCATCCACGTCGTATTCTATCTTTTCTAATCCTGCAGCTGCGAAATCACGTCAGGTGGTTCAGGGGCGTCCAACCACAGACCTCAGAATTCCGAGATCTTGTCTACCTTAAGAGCACTGCCACAGAAATATAGTGTAGCAGATTTACCTTTGTATGTAAGCGATACATTCGCTAACTGCATCTTATATATAATGCGAGATATCATGACTTAGAGAGGGCTTGAGATGAACAATCGACGGTAACTTAAATTCTGTCAGTGATTAATAGAAATATGATTGCATCTTCCAAAGTTATATCATCGAATTTGTTTTGCAAAAAAGTAAATTGCCAATGTATTTAGGAGTGAGTTTATGAATATACACGACTCGTTATGATATTCCCGCTGCTTTTGCTCGTTAACGTCCGTTCCCTGCCAGATTGGTGTCGTGTAGTTGTCAACGTCACAGAGTTCCCAGGTGCAATGTTTGTCATCATGATCAGTAAGGGTTGGAGGAAAATCGGCACACTGACCACGTGTCTTTGCAAAACCAATTCAGAATGTGTCATGTAAGATGACTGGTCTCAGAGAGGGCGGAGAAACAGAGAAACTGGTCCGTTCCCAACGTCAATGGTCTTTGCAAATATTATATTTCACATATCTGCCATTTGAGATCTACGAATGCTGCGCGATATGCACATCTTCAAGTATGCAATTAAACAACTGGGAGCGAAAAATTAATGACCTAGAAATAAATCAACACGATTGCAGAGTAATTCATATTTCTGTAGGAATGTTTAATTTCCGTTTATAAAGGAAGTTGAACATTTAATCTAGTGGTTCTCACAATATTTTGTAAATCTCAGTTAATTTTAGCACTTGAAGGTGAAAACACGATTTGGACTTCTTTACACACAAATACGTAGTGAAGTCATATTTATTTTTATTAATACATTACGATTGAAGAATCATTGTCATTCTTAGATCATAATTAAGTTACATTTCCTTCGGTCACCAAGATAAGAAATAAGATTCAGTATTCCACATATCATCACAGTTAATATATCGTAAAACAATCAGAAAATTAACTTTCACAAATAATATTTCGATGTACTTAACGAATAAAATATCTATGAGTATAATTTTTATCCAGTTCAATAATTTTCCTCGAGCCATTTACAAAATGCACATATTTCTTGAAAGATATGAACATTAAGATAAAAGCACTTAGAATTTTTGGTTTACGCAAGAAGAGATACAGAATTATTGAAAAGAAAAATTAGCTGCTTGTGGGAGGAGAATGTTACAGGATTTGGTAAATTCGGAAGCTTTTATTCATAGGCTAGTTTTTTCATGGACAATAAATAATGTTCTCATCAAGATTAAAATGATTTTTTAAAAAATTGATTTATTTACAGTCGCATCAACAGCTGTGGTTATTAGCGACTCAGTATGGGACCTCATTTTTTCCTTGTCTGTGGACTGATTTGACGGGAGTTTCTCTCATGCACACAAACATCCGTGCCCTCGGCGGGACTCGAACCCGAGACCTCTGTGATGCGAGGCAGTCACGCTGACCCCTACACCGATTTTTATCTAATGTAAGTTGAAGGCGTTTTCCAGCTGAAATCATTTCGGTGTTCCAAAATTTTACAAGTTCCAGTACGTATATGTGCATGTTTTGTATTTAAATCTTTAGCTTCTATGGCACTTTGCTTACGTGACTTAAATCTTATATATAGGATTTCATATAAATCAGTGACAAAACATATGTCTTACAGGATGACTTGTAAGATTTCTGTGGCAATAGACAAAAATGTTTGCAATTTATCACATGTAAGTCAAGCAACTGACAAATTCTCGGATTTTTCGACCACATCAATACGTGATCACCAAGCATTTAACCACGTATGGACATTATGGTTTTTCAGTAAAACCCATCAATCAATTCGATAAGGATTCCTGAAAATGTAACCAGTATTCAACATAATTCGCTAGACATCAATCAAGCATACGTTCAGCGATTCATTACTGATATTAATTAATAATATTAATCACGATTATAAAATTGTCTGACATTTGATCGTCTGTGAAGTGAAATCGGAAATATGTGTAGTGGTTCGTTTGCAAGCAAGAGGCTAACAGAGAAGAGATCAGATTAAAAGTAATGCTTCGATCCGGACTAGAGCAAGAAATCAAAGCAGCGACTTGATAAAACGGACCACTCATAAAGAAGCAGGACTAATTGACTTAATGTAATCTAAGAATCGGCACTCCCCGGCTTGGAATCAGGGTGTGTGCTTCCAGGGGACGATGGCAGCGGTTTTCATCAAAACGTTGTGATTCATCTGAAAACTATCCCGCCAGTTTCGCAATTCAAATGAGAGTCCCCGTTTCGGAATTTCCCTCTAGGTCTCCAAAAAGGATAGTCAAAAGTACATTACACGCAATAATAAAATGATAATATGCGGGTACTTTTTCAAAATCGGAAAAAAATCATGATGAATGAACAGGCAATAAAGTTATTTAACGTCGAAACGACAAGTAATTTCCCCTTGCAAAAGACTATTTTGAAGGCGAACAGGTGAAAACAAAGAGATTTGATTAATAATATTTTCGTTTTGAGACATACACGCCTCAGAATATTAAAGAGTCTAAGGCAAGGCTTCATAGAAATTGTTTCTTCGATGAATGGAATAATTGTGTCAGCTTTGGAATTGGTGTTTGTTTTGAGAGTTTGGTGTGGTGTTTCTTGGGCAAAGGTTGTGCATCCCTGGTAATTACATAGGTGAACTGCCACGTCATCTTGCTGTGCACATTGTTCTCAGCTCACTCAAACACCAACAGCAAGCTCCTTTCACATGTCAACGGCTTTCCAACACTGCCCCTGCAAACGCTGACACGGCTACAAAAAACAATTACGAGCTAACCGAAAAATGTTTCCAAATAAATAACATATTTTCTTATGGTACTATCTTAATCGATGCGAGGTAAACGAACGCGAGAGAAAAAAAATTGCAAATATAGATTAAACTAATATTATTTTTAATTATCTATAGTGAAGTGCATTTACCTACCTCAGGTATGTTCAGAACATAAACATTATGATAATTTGAAATTCAACTGCACCTATCGTTACTTTGGAAACTAAAGTCGTAGGCACGTTAGAGATAAAGCGTGACGTGTGCAGACAAATCTGAAAGTTAACAATTACTTGCGTTACTCAGACGTAAAGAAATAAGATTCACACAGCAACGGCACACATGACTGTTGAAAAATATCAAATTTGATGATCTAAAATTTAAAATTCAACTACCCGGACTCAGCAGAGCGAAGGACTTCATTAAGAAAGAAAATAAACTCTCAGCCTTGGGATGAAAGACACTGGCAATATAAAATTAAATGTAAGGTTTGATTATAAATTCGGAAGAACAATTGGAAGTGTGATTTCGATCAGTCAATTGCTAAGGTAAAGAGAGAATTAGGGAAATAATAAATTAATTTGCATTTGAAACAGACTGAATGTAACTTAATCTGCAACAAGAATTTGGACATCATTTTTGGGTGTTATCGTAGAGCAAACTCTTTCCAAGTTCTATATAACAGATGTGAATTTTCCCCCTGATCCTTATAGGCATAGAGCGTGTAACGAACAATTGCGCGCAATAAATGACATTCTCAAGGTTCGGTTCAAGATGTAGTAAAATTTTCTGCAAGTAAACTCATAAATTTTATTACTACAGTAACAGTTTACATTTTCCGATTTGTGTGTCGAAGATTTTGTTTAGTTATATTAAGTTATACTGGAATAATAGCAATAATACTTATAATTTTTTATCTACGTACGAAATATATGTTTTGAAGCTGGTGCTAGAATTTCAGAGACTTTTGTGTCAGTTGAACGTCACCCCGAGAACAATTACCCCAATTGGGGCGTAAGTTTTTGTTGATGCTGATGGAAAGTTCGTTAAGGTGTGCTGGATAATAGTAAGAGCTGGTGGCAATAACGGAGCTGTCAGTCCCGTGGAGAGCCCTGGAGTTCTGGAGTTCTGGAGCCGCGCCGTCACTCACTCCAAATTGGTCTCGTTTGTCTTGGCGCGCTCATTACGAGCTCTGTGACAGCGACGAGGACTGCTTATTTCACTCCTCCATCTCCACATTCACAATTAAACCTGACTGGCGACAGACCTTCCGTTTCGTTATTCTGCCACGTTATCTTCTATGAACCGAACATTATATTACGTCGAGGTTTCCGAATGTCAATCCTTTGTCGACTCGAAAAAGTGAGAAATGTCAACAACATTATGAATAATGTACAAGATCAATGTTTATCGTACTTCATTTATTTGAATTATTAGCATAATTCTACTTCCACAAAAGTTGACGTGTATACTTAATAAATAACGTCGTGCCTCGTTTTCCCAATTGCGGACATTTTTAAGGTCTTGCTTTACGGTATTCGTACAAGACGGCCGAAATTTGTTCCTTTTCTTCCCAAATTTGACTTTCAATTCCGTTACTTCGTTAATTCCCATGTTTCTGCTAAATTTGATCTCGTCCGCAATGGATACTGTCATTTCAATCGTTTCCTCTTCTAGAAATTCTATTTCGTTTGATGAATTCAAGTGTTTTCCGATGTGGATACTTACATAATTCTTTGCGTAGCCAACGATTATAAGATTTATAAGATCAAATATTTATTCTAATGCTATTTTTCTTGGTTAAAAATACGTTCTTTTCAAACATAATTATTCTATTGAAGTCTTATATTAAGAATCGTATTAAACCCACTAGTTCCCATAGTTACATAACATCGTACAGCTTTCTAATGTCGTGGCGTACACGTGACATTCATGATATTCAACAAACAGTTTTCTATTTTTCGCGTATTTAATTCTTAGGCCTTGAAACATAGATACAGTGTACACTTCCTGTATTCAATTGTCAAATTTTTCAGCGTTCACAGTGAGTGGAACGAAAGTACGAGTAGCACCTTTCTGGTTCCATAAGCTGATTACTCTGCTACTTAAGTCCCTCTGTTTATTGCGAAACAAGGTAAGCCCACGGCGGAAAAAATTCATTTAAACTTGTTTTCGTCAGAATTTATTTTATGAGCGAAGAAAACAAGTGAACTGTATTTCAGAATGAATCCAGTATTCTTTAATTGTGTTGATCAAAAGAAAAAAACAATTAAAGAACGGGAAGTAATTCCAGGGGGTAGCTACGAATATAATAGAACAAGAGACTTAGATGGAATTTCTACTGTGCCTCTGTGCAGTAATTTTGAATTTCCTGTCATTCTCCAAATCGGACTTCTGATTTCTTTCGACTTTTTCAAAATTTAGGAAATCCTTCGAAATGGTCTTAACGATACCGGTTACCGTACCGTAGGAAGTGGCGAATGTGGTATTTCTTTAAAATGGAACGTTATAAATAGATAATACCGACTAGTTTCGAGGTAAATTTGTTAGTAAATATCGGTATCCTTAGTAGTTATGTCGTGCGTCTTTGCAATAATTGTGCTCCGTAATTGTCTGCTGCAAGACGCGGTGTGTATTAATTGCGAGACCGCGGCGTCATTAGTGATGCAATTAGCGGAGCCCCGGAGTCACTTCATTAAGCCACGCCAATCGATATCCTACACCTACAACTACAATAAATCACAATCATTTACAAGTACCGAATCGTGGCAGGAGAAATGGTGCTTACAATTACGGGAAAATATAGAAAATACTTTTATCTCTAATTTATTATTTCCCTATACATGTGGATAGGGTTGCGTAGATACCTTCCTATTATTAAGGCGATAGTATTACTTTAAATTTGAAATTTATGGACAAACCTCATATTCCGTCACACTGAAGCGATTGTTTTTCTGTTCATCGTCTACTCGATTTGTATATTCCTTGCAAACTTCTTTATCACATCCTACTAGTTCTCAGACAATAATCATCTGAACAGAAAATTTTCTTTAAATTTTAATATTGTAGACAGTACAACTGCCAACAAGAAAATGCCCATTTATATAAAGAAATTGTCAGCTGACTTTCGTCAGTAAAATATCAGGCGCCACTGCCTCGAATCTTTCGGCAAAATCTCTTATCGTACTGTCAATTGTTCCCCGTTATTTACTTCGCTTGCAAGAATCTGAAATCATTACAATAATTGGATCTCACGTGCGAATCTCTCTCTGAATTCATATTGACCTTTGTAAAACCAGTTATTACTTTCTACTTCCCTACGAATGTAGTCCGAAAGTAAATGCTCCGGCTATTACCGAGGTAAGACTAAATGACGTGTAGAAATCGTTAACCCAGTCATCCAGCAGTGATGAATTATTTATTGGCTCCTTGAACTACAAGGCTAATAGCTTCTCCTCAATGTTTTATAATGAATGAAATTTTAGCCGTGAAATCCTTTTACTAATAAGTTTTACTTCGATGCGGCTAATGTAATATGTTGTGACTGTTATGTGTATGACTTTGTCATTTCTTTTGCATTTGCTAGTGAGATGCCGTTTACTTTCGGAGGCAGAACTATTCCGCAGTTTCTTCTGCGACGCAACTAGTTGTGGAACCTACTCCATAGGGAACTATTCTAAAGCCCTCATTTTCTCTATTATTAGCTCTTTTTATTGTGTAACATTATGGATTTGGACTTTTTCTTTATCTTTCTCTGTTCTTGTCTGACGATTTGTTTGAAAGTATTTTTTCGTGTGCTATTGTCGTATTTTAGAAACTACCCTAACTGTTTTCCCAAAAAGAATCTTGAAACCTTACGTATCTGTTTTTCGGAATTTCCAATTTGTTGCTTGGTCGTTCCGAGAAGTACTTTCAACTGTGCTCGTCATGTTCAGTCGAACAAATCGTAACAGAATATATTTCCTACGCGTAAATTAGCGAGATCTTCACCTCGCAATCTTGTAAATTTGAAGTGACTTGGTGTGGCATAACGTTCAGAGAATGAGGCAGCTATCAAAGTGGTACAATAAAGGACACCCACACAGGCCGAGGTGTAAACACGATGTTTGGTAAACATGGAGTCGACCAGACTGCTAATGAGCTCTCCCAAGGTTTTTTTTTGTTATTTTTTTGTGGCGCTGTTCGTTATTTCCAGTGAATCTTGATTTCCGTCAGGTATAACGCCCTGCTTCACAAAGGCGTCCACTTGCCCTCGCATTCCCCAAACCCAAAACAACATCTATATATACTACTGTTTATATAACTTTCAGGCTGAAGAGAAACCTTACGAGTGTTGCAGCAAAAAAATTCTTACAGTGCGACCTTCCCGGATCACGAGTTAACTGGTTGTGATACCACTGACATCAACATAATATACTACCTTTATTCTATTAATGGGTTGTCATAATTAATTGGGGTAATTTCTGAAATTAATTCTGAGCATTGCGAATACGCCATTATAAATAACTTCGGTCAAAATTGTGAGACTATAATTATCGCTAATTATCTTCGATCAACTTTAAGGAATACCGATGACTTTAATGTTTCATTTGTTTAATTGCAGGTGACTGTCATTTCACACAGGTCTGTCAACAATACAGAACTGCTCGCGGCCCCTCCAAGATTACAATTACTTCTTGCTCGCTTCCAAAGTTACATAATGCTGTTTCACCCCACCAGACGCGAAATCTCCAATTACTTTTAGTTGGCTGAAGTAAACGCGACAATCCTCCTGCAGTTACACTTGTGTCAACCAGGCTCATCTAGTCTCAAAAGAATCTTCCAGCTTTTCCCCAAATAATTAGCCTCCGTAGCGAGACAGGCAAAACGCAGCCGTCTCAATGTCACCAAATATGCGATCAAACATTATTAAGGCTGTTAAATTGTATAAGAAAAAGATCTTACACTTAAAGAAAATTATTATAAATTTTGAACACACAAATTTACAATCTTGGTACGGATGTTAAGGCAAGTATCAATTCCTAAAACGAGATTTCACTACTCTAACTGCAGTTAGGCAATACTTTTGCAAAATGAAACGTTTTGTATGAATTCTTCATTGACCAGGGTGGAATATTACTTATTACTTACTATTTACCTGTAATCGGATAACGTATTTTATAATAATGAAGTAGTTGAGTATATCTTAAATATCTAGAAGAACTAATAGAAGAAAATGTGCCACGATGTTTCATAAAACCCCTTGCAGACTTAACGTCACTCCGTCACGTTCGCCATCATCTCGGCACACTCAACTGTATTCAATTTATTGATAAATTGTATTCACAAAATCTTTCTAGAATGAATATCGGTATCTGCATGTTAAAAGGTGAAAATGATGCATTTGATGTTCCTTAGTTAGCAGCCTGTAATCCAACGTCCGCACAATTTCTGAAATTGCAAATTCTATGAGACAGATGAAAAGAATGGTTTGTGCTCTTGATTTTTTGGACCGATATCATAAGCAAGGTGATCAATTTTTAGAGAAGATTGTCACACGTGACGAGACGTGAGTTTCTCACATGACCGCAGAGATGACGAGGTGAAAGAAGCAGTTAAAGACTCACAGGGGACATAAGTCTAAGGTTTAACCATACAACAGTTTGTAGAACCTTATGACAAAGTTTCAAAAGAAAAATCTGTGATGGTTTATGTTTTATAATAAATTTACGAATAACCCTCGCGATTTGTTATTTTTACCCTCAGACGCGCCGTGGTTGCTAATGGAGACCAAAAATATATTATATAGTCTGCTAATTTCCAGTTGTTTATTTGTGGGGAACTGTATAGAGACAGCAACACTGAACATTATTCATTAAAAATTTTAAAAAAGATAAAATCTCGTTTGACCTTAAACAAAATGATATCTTGACAAACGTCATTCATTTCAGTACGAGTGAGCGTTGAGTGCAACTAACTCTTCATACGATTAATCGCATACAGATTCCTTTAGCGTTACGCTTTTGAGGAATACAAATATTTCCTTGTCTGTCCCGAAATACACTGTGATTGCGCATGTTGTAAGACGGGAATAAAAAATATGTACCCTAGTTGGAAAACCTCACACAAAGTAAAAACTCTACTAACAAATATTACTTAGTGCAAAATAAATTAAATGGATATTATAATTTCCTTACTTCATGAAGTTTCACCGCTATAAAGAATTACTTTATGTGTCCGTTGTGATAGTAATTGAGAATTCGTTTAAATGATATTTCTTATGATTATGGACGTCTGTCAGGTTTTGTAGGTGTTTGGCTGAGGGCAAGCCAACATTGAGTCTTCGTGTCTTATCTCCATCTGCCCCTGTCCCGTGGACCTTATCTCCCTCCCGTCTGGGATGCTGGAGCAGTGGTATTATGGCAGCAACACTCAACAGAACCCTTCCTGCCTTATCTCAGCGGGTCATCCGACGAAATCTACTCTTATTTACCAGACCTTATTCATGTCGCCTTCGAAATGTCGTTGTTTAATCAACTACGACGAGACTTAATGTGCAGTTCATATATTTCATTCAAATAACCATCCAGGTTATTAACAGTTACTAGTAAGGTTGAAATCTCATATCTGTAACTATATATTATATATACATGGTAATATATGTAATATAAGCGCCACATAAAGAGAAGTGATAAAACTATAATAAAACCTTAATCGGGTATGGCGCGTTGTGATACTAATCAATGCGTAGAGGTACTAACAAAATTTCAGATAGGGAACCCGATTATGGGAAGGGAGGGAGAGAGAACGGCTGAAACACAGCATAGGAAGAACTGTTAGAAGATTCAATCGGCATAAGCTCAAAAGGAAGGCTAAGACATTTAAATTGACTTGTGTAAAGTTTTAGCAGATTGATATCGTTTGTAAAAATTTGCCTGTAGGATTGATTTAGCACAATCTTTCAGTAGTAAAATAAGATTAAGGGATAGTAAAATGCTCGTATTTTCTCCTTTTCAATACATAATAATCGTGTATAAAAATCGATTATTTTTTATTTGAGTACAGTTTTCATGAAGTGTCAATTTTTATTTCTAAGGGAATATACAGTTCTCTGGTTTGAACCCAGAGTGCACACTGTAGAGCACAGAGTTTCGAACGCTAGCTCCACCATAGTCTTCAGGTGACTCGGTCAGAAAAAGTGTCTTGTACACTATTGACAGCCGATCTCAAAACCGAGAACTCTGCGTTTACCAATTTCACTGTAAAATTGTATGTTCGCCAATGTTACAATTGTTTACAAAAATGATATTTTTCTTGAAAAAGTAGAAGTACTAATTAATTAAAAGCAACTTTGAAGGTGAAGGTAGAGCGTTTTTCTGACTTTCGTTTTAGTATATTTCGTAAATTATTAAATATCTAACTAAAAATTAATATAAATACTCGTAATTTTGACCGACCTTGAAAAGATAGGTCGCGATTCCCATCGGAAACTTGTTGACATGTTAAACGCTGACGGGTGAAAAATATAAATCTAAGTGACAGTCGAAAAAGAAAATCTTTAAATATATGTGATATGAATTCATTAGATGACGAAAGGCAGACTCAATGGAATGTGTAACATTACACGATTCGAGCTTGCTCGTAGTCCGGTGTAACTCACACCCATTCACCAAGATAATATCTGACACATGTCTGTTCTGCTGCATCTTAATACCTGCTTACCTGCTTACCTGCTCAGCAGAACAAAAAGTCTGCAATCATCACATCTTTCCTTTCATCAATCTCCAGTGGCCCACGACTGTATTAAGAGCATTTCATTTGCGGAATTAACCCATAAAATCTATTACGTTAATAAACTGTTGATTACGCTAATTTCACTCACATATACATTTCATGCACGAAAAACTTTAAAAACAACAATAGATGGATGCGAAATATTATGTATTATTCTGCCCTTCTTTAATAATTTTCGTGATGACGAATTATGGTTTGAATTCGAAATTTAGCAATTGTATTAGAATAAATACATCATTTCGTCAAATGATAAAAAAAAATAGATACTTGCGGTAGAGTCTGTAATGAATCAACAGTCCGCAAGTCCGTGTTATGCAGACATCCTGAGAATTTAGGGGAAAGTTGACCTGTGCGCACCGGCCCTTGTTTGACGAAGTACGTTATGATTGAAGGGCAAATCTACAAAATGAGCGCGGTGTGGGTGACGCAAATCTATTTATATTCGCACCCCGACGCAAAATTGGCAGTGTGTTAGAAGCAGATTGATAGATGTAGAGTTTGGCAGAAGTAAGAGTTGCGAGGACTCTTACGAGATTTAGGTAATTTGTTACTACGGGTCGTTCAGTAAGCAAAACACAGAGTATTGCAACAACCCTCAGACGAAACTCGTACACTTTTATCACAGTGTGTTGAATCTGTTCTGTCAGTGTACAGTACAGCACGTAACAAATGCAGAAGTGTTCACTCACTATGATGACGGCAGAGTGTGCAGAGACGCACCATCGATTGTCTTATTCGCTCAAGAATTCCAGGAGTTTGACTTCCAATGGGTTCTCCAGCTCTGTCACCAGACATGACACCAACGGATTCCATCTTCTGGGGGCATGTGAAGAACATAATTTATGATACTCCGGTCGGTACTCACACGGACCTGGTTGACAGGATTATTTACACTTAAATAATTCAAAGATAAAACAAAATTGTTACTCACCAACATTAATAAGAATATAATATAATGTTTACACATATAATAGTGTTAGTAAGAAATATACAATTAAATAAGTAATGCGGAAAACAAAAATCGCACTTAATAACGTACCTAATAATACAATATAGTATTGACGCATACAATTGTTATATATTATTTATATACTTGTAAAATAAGATTAAAAACGAATCAGCACGCAAAATAGGAATTGGTATAACTAAGAATTACACACCCTAAAATATCGAACTACACATTACAAATAATAGAACTGAAAGATTGAAAACACCGCAAAACAAGCAAGGGAAAAAGGAGCAGAAAAAACCATTTGGAATTACACTAGTCATCAAATGCAATGGCTTTTAAAGCTACACTTTTGGGAATAGAAGAATTTTAACTGAAAGAGAACTATCAAGAAACTCCTGTACAGCGTAAATAGCTCATTTCAGTACAATATTACTCACAATGATTCACGAAACTATTGTAGCTATTGTTCTTCTGTAGATTTGGGGGAAGCTTCTCTATATTTAATTTTTATTATCAGTAGTGCTTGGTTAAGGAAACAGGATACGTCTTTACATTTTTTTTCTTTATCAGCACCTCTGTTCCTACCATTAAACCTAGTCTTTTAAGACTAACTATTAATTTACTTCTAAAAATCTTAAACTGTATACTTACCGACTACAGTCCATCTAGTGTTGTCTTCCAGATTTTTCTAGTCTTTGTACACTTTACTCACGCACTGGGTTTTGCTTTTATACGCTGCACTTTATACAAGATCAACTGGTTCTCTTCGTCATTACATAAATTACAAATAGTTACTATAAATAAGTTACGTTAAAATTTCGCTGTAGAATATAACTAACAATAATATTTACAGATAATCGTAAAATTCCTTCAATACAAATACGAGGTAATAAAACAATCAATGAATAAAATGAAAACACGAACCACATAAGTCGGTCTCGGAGCTGAAATCTGTAACTCCAGGCCGTACATCAAACAAACAAATAGAATAACAAATTCAGTATAAATTATTTCAAGTAGGAACTCCTGTACTCTTGTAGTTATTATTGTTGTTTACCTTTGGATAAAATTATCCCTGTATGGTGAAAACTTCTGTAGCGATTTTACACGCACGCACATTCGTCAAATTTGCCAATAATTTAATTTATGTTACGTTTTACATACTAAAAATTTTCATTATATAGAGTTAACAATCTTATTTCTCGGTTTTCAGAGCTACTGTTTAAAATATATTTATTATTGACAAATCAATGAATTTGTTTCTATAAAAGACTACAAACATATTAAGCTACGCTTAAGAAAGAAAGAAAAAAATGTTATGAAACTGGTCCGTCATGTATATTTGTCGTGGATCAGTGATTGGCTCTGTAAAAGCGTCTACCTGGAAGGATAATAAAGAAGGTTAATTTGAAAGCAGCTATACGAACTCCAAGTTGATTGTTGTGGAGTAATAACCTGTTGCGAGATGAATTTTCGACATAGCGCTATTGTTTCGCGAACCAATTTGGCATGTATTGTGCACACGAATGCTGATATCCGGATTTATCTCCTGTCCTTCGGATAGCCGGAACGCGAGGGAATACGAGAACTTTCCCTTATCATTCCAGCATTCATATTCGATATGAAGTAAATAATGTACAATATATCCCATAATATAACGAAAATTTCATCGTGAAAATAAATCAACGGATCTGTTTATTTTTGAATAGGAAAGCGTTAAATTTTTTTGGGTTACTTTACTTCAGAGCTATATATATCTCCCTATTTGCAAATTTGGTATGCCTCGCAGTTTACAAGTGCAATATTATGTAAAATTCTTCGAAAGGTATTGTAAGTGAATAAGCCCACATTGTTTATCTTCATTACAGCTCTGCTCTCCCATACTCTGATATGTAACTATTTCCGATGGCATCTGTGTTCCGCGAATATGTTTGATTGTAACATTTATCAGTGAGTTTATAAGGTGTTTTGTACTACATTCTGTACGAATACATCATGAAATGCTTTCATTTATCCTGACACTCGCTACAATAAGAATTGCTGTGTATCTAGGCGTAAATATGAATAAGATAACAATAATTAATGTCTGTAACTAGAATTATTTGCATATCATTGGTCACAAAGAGACAAAAAAAATTCGTTCTACGAATTCGTAGACCTTCTCGTGCACTGAACGTAAACAAACTAAATGAGAGGGAACCTGTCAAACAGATCAAAGAAAATAAGGCAAAGATACTCAATAGATTTTACTTGGTGCATGTGTCACTTTGAACATTAAGGATAAACTTATATTCAATCTAATGTTGATCATTTCAGAGATTATTCTGACATTATGGTTGGGTTCGTCGTCAAGAATTTTAATCCTCAAAAATTGAAACTATTTTAAACTCCGGTATATATTTGAATTAAATTGAATTTAATGTTGTTCATAAATACTCAAATTATGCACCCGCCAAATGAAAGACTAATTGTAATTTTACGAATCATCCCCGGAAAAGATACACGCGAATCGTTTCAAATATGGCGTCAAATTTCAGAGTTTGCATGAACTTTCGACGACGAAATTCTGCGAGAGAGCAGTTCTCCGAGTTTGAATTGAAGTGACACCCCCGCACGCCACCTGACAAGCCGCGGATATGAAAAAGTCAGCCACTAGGATGGCAATTATGGGTAGAGCTTCCCTCTGCAAAGCTCATTCGCTTCAGGCGACACAATCGGATCACTGCGCCTCTTGCACAGTCAATAACTGCTGCTGCAAATGTTTTATGCCAACAAGTAGTAACATAGAGGTACTAACTTACCGTTTCTGGTAACCTTACCAAAATCAGAAAAAATAGCAACTAAAACGAAAAGAAAAAATATTTAATGTATATATTTTCCATTATTAACGGGTTAGTAACAACGCAATACTTTTCTTCTTCAAAATTGCTTTCAGAGAATGTATATCGTATCCGTTCATTATTCAAATATTTAAATTACAATAACCGAATATATTAGGCTTGAAGATAACGGCCCATGTTGTGAATTACTCCGGGGAAAGTCATCGAACGTTAATAGCTGGAACATTTATCCACAAATTCACAAATGGAGAAACTCATGAAAACGTTATTGGATACTAGGCCACCAGGAACGAGTGATACGGATCAACCGTATGGCAATTTAAATTATCTTCTACATTGTCTATTCAAAAGTTCGAAAGCAGACGAAAGAGAATTAGTAGGATTCTCAGGCGGGAAAATCTGATCCGTGCTCCACTTCACGATGTGAAATTTACACGGTCGCGACCCAAGACTCGTCGTGCCGACGTCTGGATATGTGACCAACTTCGCGGTATATTGGGCTCAATATTGCACTTGTATATAACGTGCTTAATAGGGACATAGTCACTGTCAGTGTCAGTGCCTCGCATCACTGAGGTTCAGGGTTCGAAGCCAGGCGAGGGAATGGATTTTTTGTGTGTGCGCGTTTCCTAACTGAGAAAATCATAACTGATGAGTCAAATCTAACAGAGTACAAAAAGTGGCTAATAACCCTGGCAGTTCATGTAACTATAAATAATTTTTTTAAAAAAATAATTTTACAAGAGTATCATTTAGATTCATATGTCAATTACAACACTTTTTCATTATAAATGTAAATTCTAAGCATAAAATAACAAGAAAGTATTATTTCAATATAATTCATAAAATACTACTAAACTTTTACGCTATTTACAGTACTGTATCGAGGTTTATATATATTCCTTTAAAGGAAAATATCGACGCTTTAACATTTAGTGTCGCAAAAATTAGATCAAACATTTTTTAAACTGACTTTAAATTTTACATATTAAATGCTACAGCATCGATATTTTTGTTTAAAGGATCTGTACGTCGACGACACATGTTTTCTGTGTACGTTAAGTAATTTCCCTTACACTATGTTATGACTAGGATTTCCTAAATTCCTATGCATATTTTTAAATCCTCTCGGAGCACCACTAGTATATATAAATTACAATATTTGTCTTAAAAGCAAACATAAATTATGGTTTTCATTATTGTTCGGAAATTTTTCACATCACCGTGGTAGAATGATCGTTTGTCGTCTTTTTGTTGATGAATACCACCCTGCAAATAGTTACTTACAATGATTACTTGAGCAATGAGTCTATTAAATATTTTTTCCAAAGGGATATTGTAAACGCTATAAATATTTGAGCGGCTCGGGGGATGTTTGGGCCGCGAAGCGTTAAGCAGTCAATTTGCTAAGTAATACGGGAGCGAGCCGGGCGGGCAGAGTTGCTGCATGCAAATGATGATACGCCCTCCGCAGCGTTATTGTCTCGTGACAGCCAATCACCTGCGTCCTGGCCGGGGGACGGCGTGCACGGGGGTGCGAACAAAGCGCACAGGGTGCTCCGGCAGTCTCACCTCGCCCGCCAGGCTCGCACAAAGCCGCCACTGCCGCCGCCCTCTCCAGAGATAACACCAACTTATGATGGAGTTGTTTCTGCGGGTCTCTGCGGGGCTGTGTACAGATTGTGTCTCCAGATTGTGGAATTATCTTGTCCCGGGAGCGCGCCCTTTGTGTAGCTTCCCCCGCGCTCCTCTCTCTCTCTCTCTCTCTCTCACTCTCTCACCCTATCTTTATCTCTCTCTCACACTCTGCTTGTCCAATTTCCACCCGAGCGTCTCTGCCGCTCGATTTATTTAATTAAATTACTTCGATCCGAGTTTCGCGAAATGCGTGTCCTTTTATTATTATCCGCCGAACAATTCATGTTCACGTCACTATTCATGAAAATATTATAATTAAAAGTAGCAATTAAAGTCAACTATCTGAAGCGACTGTTCCGTACGATACAGATCCAATGTTGTAATTGGAATCCGTTGTTTCTTCGATGTGAATTGAATTGTAATAACGATAGTAGCTTGTGAGAAAGGCGCGATGATACAATATGTTAAACGAATAACAAAATATGGTTAAGACAGAAATCTATACTAATTTAACGAAAGGAAGAGAGATGAGTATTCTAGGATCAGGTAAAAACAAGTAAGCAAGCGCAACAAACGAACAAACAAAAAACTACATTTAGAAATTTATTTTAGCGATGTTGTCGACATTCCAGTCTACGCCTGCTGAGAAATACGACTCAACTTATGCATAACACAAAGCGTTCCACTCTAAATCTTAACACGTTAAAATGTACGGAACGTATTTCATTGCTATCGCGTACCGATAGCATAATATTACAAAGTTATGTCAACAAATGAGACATTATGTAAAATGATAGAATATATAAAAACTAAGTTTTGTTCGAGACAATAAAAGAAATGATATGGGGATGGAGAGAATAATATAAAATTTAAAATGTAAACATGGCGAAGGGATATGCTCCCGCTGGTGTAGCGCCTTCACCTTCCATACATTTATTATTATCCATTATCCTGCAAATAGAATATTTCATTATGATATTAGATTGTTTTAAAAATTATCGTTATGGTGTACGTTTTACGCGATTTCTCAGCGAGAAATGAGTGGCGATTTTCATAGTATTAAACTCAATCATATTACGTGTTAGTATCGTAATTGAGTAAATGGTCCTAATCTTGTTTCAAAATGTTTTTCTCAATTAATGCACGTCTTATAGTTACGTAATAGGAACAAAGATTGCTGATATAATATTTTCCCCCTTCGAACATATTCACGTGTGAGTTGTGAGGATCGTATTCTTTCCTTGTATTCAAAGAAGGTCTTAAATGTTTGACTGTTCTTCTATGCACGGTGACCATATTGTTTTCTTAAACTTCTAAGATTTATATGGCATGGAAGCTTGAAAACTTCGGCTGTTTCTGGGACAATGGTTTAAATAAAGCTATTTAAACCTGATATTTGAGGACTGTCTTATTAGCCTTTTCTTATAATATATATGTATAAAATATTGGGTCCTGATTCGATGTTAATTTAAGTACAATTTTCTATAATGTGCCCAAAAAGGTTTGGCTATAGCTATTTCTTGCTTGGGCATGAAGCCTGTTTCTGAAATTCAGTATCCTTGGGTTAAGTCCGTGACAGCCTTCTTCGTCTTGCCACCTTTACGCATACGGCGGAAAAATAACACAAACAATAAGTAAACTTATTATATTACCATATGAAAGACGTTCTAGGGGCGAGGAATGTTCAAAACCGTTCCCTACAAGACGCACGTTGATCCGACCTTGCCACTGAAAAAGAACTAAAACTAAGAACTATAGCGAGGATAGGGTTAGGCAGTGCTTTCACAACTACTCGGTTAGATACTGTGCGACTAAGTCTCTTAACCCGAAAAAGAAAATATGGACACAGAAAACCAAATTCTTTATTTATTTTCTTGGAGATATTCTCCAATGAAGAACACTGATTACTTAGGATGCTTAACGATCTATTGTTTCTTTCAGATCATGGATAACCTGGGACTACAGTCATATGAAGCTGGAACAGGACAGCGTAAAAACCACGAACTAGTACACTCGAGCCCGTACAGAGCGTGTAATTAAAGTATTTTATGCAAGATTATATTTCTATGAGTGCACTGCGGCAAAAGTTAACTTAAAGACATTATTAGAAAAGGCATTGCTGAAAGATAATTTAAAATCTAATTTTAAGTTGGATGAAATTCTCTCGGAATTCCAGCCGCGTAAGTTCGTCGAAAACATTCTACGACTGTTCACGTCACCTTCATCTGGTCTAGTTTATGTTGTTTTTGTTAGTGACAGGTCATCCACGTCCTGGGATCCCCTTTAACGGAAAGGGGGATGCGGAGGTACCCAAGAGTTAAGCAGGTCCCTGGGCTCTATCCGGCATTCGCGAATTGACATGCAGGATAAACTCCAGAGAAACCAGCATCACGTAGGACGGGCTCTTGGTAATTGTCCCACGCCCTTCCGATAAATGGTTTATTGTGCGGACGCAGCATTCGTTTCTCTATTCCTCGACCAGATTTGGGGACAGTTGGCTGACTGCTCCAATAAGAACATGGAAAAACTCTTACATTATGCGCAAGACCTGCACACCTCAAAGTCAGCCTTCCGGCAACAGCTACGATTGTTTGGAGACCATCTTCGGCCTCGGCGTGACTTTCGCGCCATGTTATGTGTGGCAGTGCCACGAACGCACAAACCGATATCGTGCGATCCCATCCCCCTCCTTGACCGCTGAAAGAGTAACTTGTTCGTAAAATTCGAAATAATTAAGATATGAAGTTACGTTGGAAAAATGGACAGCCAAAACACAGGCAAGCATTTAAATAAACTTTAATTCAAAGTACGACACTTTTCGGTTCTGAAATAGACCTTCAGCAGGCATATGAAGACAAAACTATTAATTTATAGATATAAGAATATGATTTATCATAGATTGCAATAACTGAAAGTTGAAGTTAAAAATTAAACAATTTGGACAAAACGACTTGATATTTAAAATCAGAAAATTATGAATTTCTAAGATTGTAAATACTGCTTCAAGAATCTGTCTCGGTTTTGACATTAAGTGAACGTATAGCATGCTTATTGTATAACGTTTCAGAAACTTAACTGAATTTATAATTATTATGTATATGTAAAACTGTTCCAATTGATAGAGATTGATTTACAAAATAGGCTTAGAAAGTAGAAATTAACTTGTGTTTCTAGATTATGAATTTCTGCCGTCATACGAGATACTACGTGGTCTATAGGCAATACTAAAATGCTTAAAACTGAGCGTTCTGCGCCGGGTTGTGCTAAGTAACTTCATCCCGAATTTCATTAACTTAAATTTCTCATAAACACGTAAAAATGACGTTCTGGTGTTTAAATCTGTGAGTGAACCTCCTGTTCCCGTATCTACAAAACCAATTTCTTACAATCAGACACAAACTTTTATCATTTCAACGGCATTGTATGGCGAATTTTAGCAATTTTGTGTCTTGTTTGCTAGTGATTTTTGTAATCGACAACTTGAGTGTCTCGTCAAGGAAGCTAAAATAAGCCATTCTTTAGATAGATTAAGCTTTACACTGTAGGAACCAGATGAAGATGAAAACGCAGAACCAAAAGTGGGCATTAATTGTTATTATGCAGAGAGGGAAGGAAACGCAAAATGCTGACACGTCTGTACGTGTTGTAATCTAGTTCTCAGGAGTAACTATGAAAGGGAACTATAAACGTAATAGTATTAATTTTTTGACAATATTCTTGTGAACATTATACATCAGAGAACTGTAATATAAAATATGGATTTTCAATTCTTAGGTCCTCGTAAACACATTCGTAAAAAATATTTTAATTTCATTGCAGAAGCAACGCATACTATGGAAAATGCTGTCCCATCTGTTTATACAAAGCCTACCGATCTGCCAATTTCTTGTTTGTTTCGTCATATTGGCCAAAATGTTGAGTTACACATCAACTCCTATTTGGTTCTGAGGGGCAGCTGTAACAAGTCTCGATGATTCCCTTTTATAATGCACAGGGCACGACACAAATTTCGGCTCTTGGTCTACGTTGCTGTTAAGTAAACCAAAGAAGTAGTAAAAAATATTTTTATCAATGTCTAGATCGTGTTAATTGAAAATTTGGAAAATTGAAGTTGAGGTTTGTTTGTAGGTGACGCGGTTTGTAGCAAGTAATTAAGAATCTGTACTTGAATAATGTAACATTCGTTGGCTGGAAAGTCCGATTTGTAGGAAATGAAGGTCGACAGTTCAACAAACGTGATATTTAATTTTCATCAATATGAAAATGGATTTGAAATTTTTCTGCAAACGAAGTTGCCTCCAATAGAGCAAGAATTGATTAAATATATTCACACACAGAAAGTTTACATATAAATTTTTATGCTATTTTTAAACAAATCATGTGACTAAATATCGGCGCTTGTATTGTTAATTTCAGTTTTGATTGAGTTATTCCTGGGAGAGGGGGAACAGAACCTGCGCCACAAAGAATACATACCAATCTTTCTGTTTATAGCGTGTTAATAGTTTCCAATGGAGAAATGAGGAGTGACATATCTATATCTATATGATACGCAGATTTGTTCCCGATATTCATCTGGAAACTAAAACAGGAATCCTTATAAGTTTAACTTAATTGACTTTACCGTGAATTAGACTCAGAAAGGTAGTCTTCGTGTGTGGAAATTGATAAACAAAAATACTGCGTTAAACAAATATCACATACGACGAAACTTCAGGTAAAGTTTTTCTACCAGTTATCTAATTTGTGAAATTTACTACTTTATTTAAGGCTGCTGTGGGACACTTTAAAGGACGAAACCCAGGCCTATTTGAAGGAGAAACGAGAGATGTACACAGGGAGAAAAAGTTGGGACGGAAGAAGAGATGTTATGCGAGTATGTTGCAGTAATCGGCAACTTGAGATTTAAGGGAAATATCACTTGTGAACAGTCAGAGGTAATGAAATGTTGCAGGAACGTTAAGTTGTAATGGAGAAAAATTTTTATATTTCTTTTCTGTGTATTATATAAAGTTTGTTTAGTTGAAGTCAGTTGTCTTCGTGCTAATCAATGTGCGTTTCCTGGAACGTATGTACTCAATGGACGACTACGATACGTGCCTTAGGGTTCCCATAGACGAGCGATCCAAACGGCCATAGTCCATTTTCCCTATTCCAAAATTTGGGGCCCACTCACGATCGAACCTCGAGCCAGTCAGTCGGTGTGATTTGTGTTTATTTTTGTTGTCTTCCGTTAATTGTGTTTAATTATCAGCTTGCATAAATGAAGAAACGAAAACCGAAAACCAAGTGGCAGAGAGGATCGCTTGCAAATTTGGATAACAACTCTCCCTGAAGGGCAAAGCACGAGCGATTCACTGCTACTCTTCGGTACTTAGCAAGCGGATGTACAACTCAAATTTCCTACAGACATTTGACCCGAGTCTTTGGGCCACATAATACCTGACGGTAGATATTTACAATTTACTAATATAGGGTTATTCTATAAAAGCTTTTATTTTACAAAAATTAGAGTACAAAACAATTAAGAGACTGCATAAAAATGATTATTTTTCACGGTAATTCTCCTCCATTCCTCCTCGAAGAGATATTCACGGATCCAATTTCAGCAAAGAAAAATGAATCATTAATTAATTTATGGCAATAAGGAACCGTGGGCGGTGGGAAATGACGCAGTTTCTCCGACTCATATTCTCCAAACGAATCGTGGAATTGCTTGGGGTTTTCAACAGGTGCTGATGTGATTCGTTTAGTATTTTTTTATAAAACAACGTCCACCTTCGGCGAATGTCCATTCCGGTGTGGATAAGCAGAAACTTGAGCTCCCAAGATTGTGTAAAATATCATCGATAGAATCAATTGTCTGTAACAATTTTTATATAAATATTTATTTTAAAATTAGTTATAATTATTATGAAACATAATGACTAATTTCTTTGTTATTTTAAGATGCCCAATACCGTCAAAGAGTGGATAAACAATTTGTAGATAGATGGAATTTACCAAAGTGCCTTCATGTGATCTTATATAAGTACAAACCCTCACTCCAGTGTGCTTATGGCTTGTTAATGCCGACTGTGAGTTTATTTGGGTTGATGTTGGTATAAATGGTTGTATATCA
This sequence comes from Zhengitettix transpicula, assembly GCA_037074705.1. Taxonomy (NCBI): domain Eukaryota; kingdom Metazoa; phylum Arthropoda; class Insecta; order Orthoptera; family Tetrigidae; genus Zhengitettix; species Zhengitettix transpicula. The sequence goes on along the minus strand of CM073595.1, from coordinate 80,414,664 downwards.
TATGGCGTGTCATAAAAATATCGAGTTTTACAAGAAACTTGACAGTGGCCAAATGAACATGCGTTCCCCAGAAACTCTTTTCGATTATATAACAAGCCTCTGCGTTTATATTGCGGACGAGCCGTTTTCGTTAAGAAACGACTTCAACAAACTTTGACCAATGAGCGAAGAGTTTGTAAATATCGTTTATACACGGCTATAAAAAATGTGGAGAATGTCTTCGGAATTATGGCTAACCGTTTTCGAATACTATACACAGACATTAATTTGCCCTTGCAAAGGATCGATCCTGTCATACTTACATGTTGTATTCTACATACAATCCTTAGGAGGAACTGTTCTAACACATACAACGTGGAAGAAATGGAATTAGAAGAGGACAATAGAGAATACAATATAATAAACCCTCTGCAACTCAAGTAAATCAGCGAAGCTTGTTCGTGAAAGTTTTGCGGAATATTCGTTGGTGAAGGTCAAATCGCATGTTATTATATAAAATGCTCATTTTTAAGTTATATTTGTATACATTATATATTACAATATTCTCTTTATTTTAATAAGAATATTTGTGTATAATTCTGTTATTATATATTATTTTCTTATTTAAATACAGACGTACTACTTAAACTTCACAGAACATCAATACATAATTCTAGAACATTCTTTAATTTAAGCACGGGTATAGCCACGATTTCTAAATTCAATATTACCAATAAAAACTTCTGAATCGCTTCCACAGTGATTACACGAGCTTTATGAACTGGTTACAAGACTAGTAATATGGGCATTTTGATATTTATGGGTTGCTAGAATCACTGTAACATCTACAGCAAAATTGTTGAAAAGTCCATGAATTATTTTTCCTTGTCACCGGGACTGACGAATCTGTAGAGAACCTTCGTTCAATATGTGAACAGTAGGTGGAAGAAACTGCGTCCTAAATTATAAAATTCAAAGGTAATTATGTTAAAAAAATTAATTAAAAAAATAGGTTATAAAATAAATTTTTATTCAGTTCATAAAGGTTTTCGTCCCAAAATACTGATGAATATTTCGAAAAGCGCCAAGTTTAGTAGGCTATGGTTTGTAGGGCCTTTACCTCTATTATTTTTAACGTACAAATGAAGATTTTAGTAATTTTATTATATATAAAAACTTTAGTTCTATAACCGTATCAGTTAGTGTAATGCAATACGAAATCCAACTGATAAAGTTCAATAATGAATTTATTCATTCATAACACCACACTTGTAGAATAAAGAAACATTATAGGTTACGAATGTTCAAATTTTATACAATATCTCAATTACATTGATACTACTAAATTTTGTGGTTGGATTCGTTAATCATAAAAATGTTCCTTTGATGTAAAGTATTAGTCGAAGAGTTTCTCTTTTCATGTTTCCACGGACATCGTAAACTTTAGAGGACAGCGATTTTAATTAAATCAAAAAGTGAAATCACCGCCGAGGCTGGAAAGTCCACCAACGGTTATGGGAGTTAAAGTTCAAAACTTAAATTATTCTTCAGACCACCACAAAGTCCGCTTGGATTCTTAATATCTTTGCTTCCTATACCAGACTTCAACGTTTAATACGTACACGTGGCACGATTTAACAGTAGCGTAAAAATCGTGATGTTTTGTGCTACGGAAGTATGTGGACGAGAAAAATGTCGGGAAATAGCTTACATTGGAAGTAAATTGGAAAAATGAAGAAGTGTAGCCTTAAAGCTCATTTATACTACTATGGTACATAATCACACACACAGTGGCTTCTGTATTATCAGTATATAAATGTTACCAGTGGATTTACACACAACTTTATAGTGTACGAAATATTTCATGAATTCATGAAAGGGAAGTCAAACGAAATAAACGTTTCTTTTGAAGAGAGTTCGCGTATGCGGCCAAGAAGTAGTGAAAATGTTTTGAGTGGTTAGAAAACAGAAGTGAGATGACATTTAGCCATATGACACGACGACGAAATGGACGTATTTGAAGTTCCGAGACAGTTCTACGTGACAACGTTTCGAACACCAAGAAACTCCGTTCATCGCAAGGAAACAGAGGGGGTATATCAATTCAGAGCACAAGTTCGAGTCCGGAATAGTCGTAGATTTGGACGACCTTTAACTTTCTTAAGCAGAGTCCATGCCCAATCGTTCAGTTCTACAATGCACAAAGGAATAGCATAAAAATACAAACCGAATGAAGGAAACTTACGAACAATTTTTAAATCGTTTCTGTCGAGAGGCTGAACTTCTTTCGATGTGTAAGTGTCGGCCCGCAGTCGAGTCGAATTCCTCGTATTCGGGGAACGTGGAGCAACTTTTCGAATTAAACATAGTCGGCGTGCGGCGCTGAAACTCTACTTCCGTTTTAATTTTGAGCCAGTGCGTGTATCTCTGTTTCCACGGCGTTTCCGCACGTCAAAGAACAACTAGATTAAAACCAGTACGCCTTTGTGGGTCTAATATCCAGCCAGCCAAGAATTTTAGTCACGATTCGACGGTTCCTGTGTGTCCGACGCCGGCGGCTGTGCGCCTTTATCTTCCAACACACACGCACACGCACACGCGCGTACGCACATCTCTCCAACGTATCATGCCAAATTCGGTTAGAACGGGTCTCTCTCCGATTCAATTATAATCTCATTTCTCTTTTGTATATAGAAAGCAGACGAAGCAGGATGCAGATTAGTTTAGCCGGCAACCGAACGCCCCGGGGGAGGCGTCGCACTCTACCTGGACGTTACAATCCATTCTAGAGATAATTGTGTTGCTGTCGGTGGAGGGCCCACTCTATTTTGTTGGTAAATGATCCGGGAGGTAGAGGTAACGCAATTATGGACCGAGCTTGAGGCTGTGGCGCAAGATGAAACGAACGAGACCGGGGACGTGGATGGGGACAGGGACGGGGCTTTCCCTGGGGACACACGGGAAACGTGCACGCAAAAACAGTCTGTAGCAGTAGCAACACGTGTAGCCAAAATCAATTCCGCGTTAACCACCTTTGCAAAACGCGTTTCAAGTCTTTCCCCTAACATTTCGTTAAAGATAAATTTTCAAATTACATTACGTTGGGCAACAGAAAATTTGCAAACTTGCGTGTCAGCGACCATCGTGTAATGCAAACCTGGATTTGTACTTTATCTCAAAGCAGAAATATACATACACAGATACGTTTCATCAGGATACAGTGGGACGAGCACATTTCATATTATATTCTCCTTCGAGGAAACACAATTTTAAACGAGAAAAATTACTTGAAAATCGTCGAGTTAAGAGTGAATAGGTTCACATACTTCAAACACAATCCACTATTGTAGAAATCAAGTAAATGAAACATCCGAACATAACCCCGAGACCAGTCCCATTTATTACCTTGTAAACGTTCTTTATTAAAATGGCCTTAATGGAGACCGCGTCATTTACTTTCTTTCCGGACCTCGGGAATTACCTACACTAGGATACACGCTTCTGGTCTTCCTACAAAACATCCAATTGAATTTGGCAGCCTACGTTTGTAAGGGGGTCTCTAATTGTGTTCCACAATCTTGAATTACACCTTTCGTTTACCCGAAACCTGTCTGTCATTCCTGATGCCTCAACAGAAATAACGTGCGACTGACTAAGGTTAACATATCGATGCCTTAAACAAGACTTATTTTTCATGTCCTCACGGAAGTATTTGCTATGGAATGTCTGACAAAAATACGAACTCTGCTTTCTGGAACTCAGCATATTATTCACAATATACTAGAAAATTCTTTACACAAAGGGTATTAGACAAAAGACAAATAATGAGAAATATTTTCGCCTTTGTATAATGTTCTTTAGTACTGCAGTACGAAATTAAAATTAAAAGATAGAAAAAATATAAAAGAGGTGGAAGGAGGTTTCTTTATTGGGAAATGCAGTAATGTGAAGTGAAAATTGCTGTATAAATTATATATATATGAATGTAATTATTGAATAGTTGTTCACAGAGCGAATATAGCACACACAATTTTGTGCACATCAGCTTATGGCCCAAAACCTTGTGTCGACCACAAGTTAAACATAAATATTTTAGAAACATAAAAAACTTTGACATCGGCAAAAACTGGGCCACACACACAGCGTGAGATGATTGTAAGCTAGGAGCACAGAAATGATCTGAAACTTTGTCGTGAGGAAGCATACCCACGCCGAATAAAAATCAAAACTTTCAATCTCTCAAGTGAGACTCCAAAGTGCACTTACAAAGTGCATATCTTTTCCCACAAATTCAATTTATTAATGACAAAACTCTCTGTCTATATATATACTTGTGGAAAGGGAACTTGAAGACCTGGAGAGGCCGCAGACTATATACGAGATTTATTTGTTGAGGGAAATGCCGTCAGCTCGCACTTTGTCCGAAGTACGAGGATTTGTGTGGCAGTCCGTTCATGACGCCGTTGGTGGTCTTGTGCACGTAGTTGACCGTAGAAGAGACGGCCCCCAGCACGCGGCTCATCAAGCCCCTCGAGCACCGCTTCTCCATCTTCGGCGCTTCTGCAGCTACAAACACAAACATCATTCATTGCCGACAACGTTAACAATTACAATACACTGTATTTCTGCCTGCGTCTTCATTCGTCTGTGAATCGTTCGCTAAATATTTAAATATTTTCTATACAACTGATCGAATACAAAATTACTCCAATGAGAATGAGACTATTTCATAGTAAAGAACTAAGATGCCAAATTTAGACATACTGACGATATTTTCATTTTATGTTCGTATAACATTACGATTACGTAGCATAATAGTAAACTTAAAAAAATCATCTGTCAACCGTACGTTAGTCTGTGTGTTAAGTCGACGAAGTTTGCAAACGTTCGCCAGTAATCTGGCATTTCCAAGCCTCAATTAGGACAAATAGTTAAGTGCGAACGAAAATAAACCAAATAGGGACCTACAGACATGTCAGAAAGGCAAAAAGTTTTCTCAGTCAGTCGCTTACTGCGAAAGCCTGTTTAACACGGAACTTTTTCGAATTGAACGTCTGATACCGATTTCTGAGTCAGTTCGTTCTCTCTTCTAAAATGTACACAACAGCATAAAATTGATAATAAAATTTATACAAGTGTAGATTGCTAACTGAATGGTGGTAGAGAGGTGCTAAAAGTGTTCACCATTATTTTCCTGTACGTTTATCTACGTAATAATTATGTTATTCTGAAAAGATGCGCGAGTTCGACAATGAACTTACCGGGAACAATATATTTCAAATAATTCACTGTTATAAAGCTAACTTAATAAAAATGTTACAATTGCCATCAAATTTACTTTCGAAATAATATTTTATTCGTCGCGGCCAAATATCCCAAACATAACCGCTAAGTTAATCCGGTAAAAAGAGCTTTTCGGATCTCAGTAAAGGGAATATAACAGAAGAAAGAAGCAAGAGCAGGAGATTCCAATAAGAAGAACGTACGGTTACGACGAAATGAAATTTCAAAGAAAAGAAAAGAAAATGTTCTCTCATCTCCGCACGTCAACGACATGCAAAATCCTTCCGCCGTCATTCATACGAAAAAGAAAAGCAAGAACCGACAACATTTAGTTTTCGCTTCAATACACTACTCTCCATTAAAAGCAAAAGCATGTTTTTCTCTCTCACTCCTAACGAGAGTAATCACAGAGGTACTTACCGACGAGGAAGTTGAGCACAAGCCTGTTGACGACGTCTGGCTTCTCCTGATGAGGATAGTGACCAGCGCCGTCAACGATCTTCACGGTGAACTTCTCTGTGAATTCTGTGGATCGCACGACGCTCTCCAGAGGAACTCCAGGATCGCGGTTGCCAGTGATCAGCAGACAAGGAACCTTGCTTCCTTCGTAGCCCGCGTAACCGGCGTTCACGCGGTGAAACGGCAGGTTACGGAAGTAGTTTATGGCTCCCGTCCAATCCTCTGAAAGTTCAACTTCTCATGTACTTCGACTTACATTCAAACATTTAATTGCGATAGCGGTTTATTAATGATAGCAGCTACAACATTTACGTGAACTACGAACCGACAAATTCTAGCACGTTTGTACGTCTTCAGTCTTACTCAAGCTTCCGTAACCTCCACGCTTGTCATCACACGAGTCAAAATTATGCGTATAACCTAAGAAGAATTCTACACATGTTACGTACGATTTAATGATTGTAGGATAAAATGTGTGCGAGTAAAAGGAAACTACCGTAAAATGATCCCGTATCGTTTCGAAACCCAAATACAAGTTTTTCTGGAATCGTTATCATTCCCTTATTGTCGGAGAATAAATTAAAATCGAGGGAAATGTTATTTACCCACAGTCAAACACTAGATAGAAAAAATATAAGACAGTTCCGATGAACACCTCTCCAAAATTACCGACCCTATAAACATGTGGACAAGTAACTGTAGTTTTAAGTATAAATAGTACCTTACGGTGACAGTTGTATTATCTAAATGAATCTAAGTGAAAAGAACATAATACCAAACTTCCCACTTGTATGAAACCATATGTGAAAGTATGTTTTCATTTACAGAAACCAAATTATTACTGTTAGTTTAAAGATATTGTGTCGCAGACGATATTGTCGTCTGAATCTCCGCCGTTCGAGATATTGAACTGAGGGGTGAAATTGTATACACATGAATAGATACAGACAATATATGTGAAAAAAGGCAGTAGTTTCAAAGAGTAAACATATTTGCTTCAAATCTAGATCCATAGTAAAGGTTTTCTTAAATCACACTTTGCTAACATTCTTGCAACTTTGTGTACAGAAAATATCAATTGCGTTAAAAATATTGAAATATGATAATGTTCCTTTCAAGTTTCGACATATGTCCTAGACCTATTTCTAGAATAATTACATAGAAAATTTATTACTTTTTATCGTCGGTACAAATCGAAAAAAAATTGTTTACATATGTCCCTGATAGTTCACAACACTCGCCTCTCTTAAATTTCGTTAATATTTATATTGCTGTGGTAAAACTGTATCCCTAATAAGTAAGTCTGTGCGTATGCATGTTCTGCATTCAAATCTCCACCCGTCGAGCATATAGGACCAAAAATCGTACACGTGTTCCTTTCGAACTGGAAACGAACAGTCTACCACCCTTAGGGACAGGGGGTGGAAATTTTCAAACATGTTAATCGGCCGATATTTGCGTCGAATAAATATTTTTTTCGGGGTCAAAGAGATTGACACTAATTCTACCGATATTGTTTGTATAATTTCAACCCCTCGGCATTGGAGGGGGGCAGCCTTAGGGGTGGGGGTTGAGGAGCGTTACATAAAAATAAAGTAAAAACAACAGAGATTGCAGTCGAGTTTAATTATATCATTAAACTTGCAAGTTAAGTTGTACTCCTACCCCCACGAGTGGGGGTGGAAGGGGAAAACAATGTGTGTATTGTAATGGTGCCAATTTTAATTTTTTTTTTTTTCGAGTCGTGTTCGTGTGGCGTCTGTCGATTCGTAAAGTACCGTAATAAAAAGGAGTTTATACGTTGCCGTGTCTAGCGTCGCGGTGTAACCGAGGGCAACTGAGGATGTTGATCTGAGAGCGACTAGTTTGGAATTGTATGTAAGCCCTAATTGAATAAAAATAAGTATTTGAACGGTACAAAGATACAATTTCGTATTTATTATATAAAGGATAATTAGCTATTCAGTATTGGCTAAAGTAGTGGTGTATTCGAGTCTCGCCAGAGGTACTAATTAATTGATTGGCTCCAATATACTACAAGAACTATTATCAAAAGAAGGCTTTCACAGAATATGTGATTCACGAAGAGTTCTCGGCATTCGGACCTGGTGAAAACGTCATGAAACGGCTAGGTTTTCATCAGGTTACTATGAGAAAGTTGTTTTGCAGTTAAATTAAACTATTCGAGCAAATAATTTATGTAATACTATTTGAATATACAACAATTTCAAAATCACCTAAATATAGCCATCATTATGACATTTGAAGACATAAATGGTAGTGAATTATAAAAACTAACCTTTTCTTGAAAATGCATATTTATTAGCCACCACATATTCATCGTCTCCACTCTTCTTTTGCAGGTGTGGAAAACACTGGTTGATTATTTTCAAACCATCACTTAATGCCTCCGTTTCTGGGAGATATGGTAACTGACTAAAGCTGATCCAGCTGTAAAAAACACAGACAAAAAACTGTTGAAAAAAACTTTTAAAAAATTTATATAAATAAAAAAGTCAAAAATGTTTTATTTTTAGAAATATTAATCAAGTATTACATTGTATGACTAAGAAGGAAATTAGCAAGGGAAACTACAACAGAAAAAAGATAGAAACTGAAATATGTGAGACAAGAATAATAAACAGAAAATTTGGTTTAAACAAATGAAACCTTAGACAGCAAGAAAAAACAAGTAAAAAATTAGTAAAAAGCGAATGCACAAATAATATTTATGTTTCAAATAGCAAGAAAAAGACTTTTCATCTTCAGGAAAAGAGGAACATTTAGAAATGGAGTCCAAGAGGTTGAATACTGTCAAATCTGTGGTTACAGTTGTGACTGAATTTATTTACAACATTCAATTTCTATCCCTATGACTGGGGAGGAAGGGGAAAACAATGTATGTATGTTCCACATATAAATCTACACCTGTGGAGCAAATTTTGTACAGTGTTCCTTTAAAACAGGAGACAAACCCTGTGGGAGTGGGGGTTAAGACACATCTACCATCCTAGGGATGGGTGTGGAAATTTTCAAACATTCTACAACAGCAAATATTTGCATTGAACAAATAGTTTACAAGGTCAATGAGATCGGTAGTGTTTCTCCCGATATTGAGTTTATAATTTCGATACTTTTTGTTAGAGGAGGGGAGCACCTTTCGGGTGGAGGAGCATTATATAAAATAAAGGAAAAACAACGAAGATTGGAGTCAAATTCGGAGTTATGCATGTCGCCAAGTTTAATTATAACATTCAATTTGACTGTTAAGTTGTACTATGAGTGGTGGAAGGGGAAAAACATAGTGTTTATGTTTTCCATACATATGACACCTGTAGAGCAAATTTGAATTTTCTACACTTGTTCCTTTCGAACCGGAAACTAACACTGGAGATAAGACACAACTACTACCTCTAGGGGCAGGGGTTGAAACTTTCAAAATGCTAAAATGACCCGATATTTCGGTGCAATGAAAATTTAAGATAGTAGTATCATTTCTACCTCCCCGTGGACTGTCACCTTACCAAGGCAGGGAGGTTTGCGTGCTCCAATGACCCGGAGAGCTATGCTGGCGGGAGCTTATGCTCCTGGTAGGGCCACCCAAGGCAGACAGGTCAAAGGGTGGGAGTGAGACTAAGAACAGTCCACCGATCCTCCAGGTTGGGGGTTGGGCATGGGACTAATAACCCCATACTGTAAGAAAAGAATATTACGGAAACTCAACAAAAGCCTCGGAAACTGGACGGAATACTTGTATCACGACCCCGGCAAAGGAAACTGATAAAAGATCTGATAATAGCATCTTGGAATGTGAGGACAATGCTTCAACCTGGAAAAATGAAAGAAATAGCCAATAAAATGCTAAAATATAAGTGCGATGTCATAGGACTACAGGAAATAAGATGGCAAGGAAATATGATAATTAAAAGTACCTGCTTTCCACATAAAAGTATCCATCTGGGTACCTGGAAGTCTGCAGTTAGTGAAGCTGTTAATCAGATTGACCATGTTTTAGTGACTGCATGCCACTCCATGTCAATTATAGACGTACGGAGCTGCAGAGGACCAAACTGTGACTCAGACCACTTAATGATAAAAATCGGTCTTAAGAAAGAAATTGGCACTGATGAATAGTAATAGAACAGGAAAGAAGATGAACTGAAATACTGACAATACCTGACGAACTAAAAAGATACCAGCAAACGCTAAACAGAAAGCTGAACAATGAAGAGATTACTGTAGGAGCAGATGAAAGGTGGAGCAGGATAGAAAAAGCCATTAAAGATGCTGCAGAAGAAACAATAGGTATAAGAAGGAACAGAAGGACCCAGGAATGGTACGACAAAGATTGCTGGTGAGCAATAGAGAAAAAGAACAGAGCAAGATTAAAAATGCTACAAAGAGAAAACAGAAATAATGCAGAACAATATAGAGAATTAAGGAGACAAGCTAATAGACTGTGCAAGAGAAAGAAAAGAGAGTGGATTAAGAAGAAATTTCAAGAACTAGAAGAGCTAAATGAACAGAGTGAAATAAGAAACTTCTACCATGCTGTCAGCAAAATAAAGAACAGATTCCAGCCAAAAATAAAGACATGCTCCAGTAAACATGGGAAAATGTTAAGGGAGGAAGAACACATAGTGGGAAGATGGGCAGAACACTTCAAAGAAACATTAAATACCAGTCTAGAGGAAGGAGAGACATCACAAGAGGAAAGAGAGAGGAGCTGGAAGTAGACAATGGTGCCAATGAGGCAAGAAATCCAACAGTACAAGAGGTATATCAGGTTGTTGTGCACAGGACAAAAAATAATTGAGCCCCTGCTGAAGACAACATAATCCCTGAACTGATAAAAGCTAGTGGAGGGATCATAATAAAGGAACTGCACACACTAATATCAGAAATATGGGAAACGGAATCTATGCCAGATAATTGGAAAACTGGGATAATAATAATACCCATTTATAAGAAAGGAGATAGAACAGAATGTGAAAACTACAGAGGCATAACACTCCTGAGCTCAACTTATAAGATCTTCACAAGCATATTAAACGAAAGAATACAGAAATGCACAGAAAACATACTAGGTGAATATCAGTGTGGCTTTCGACCAGGCAGAGGAACAACGGATCAAATATTTGTGATGAAACAAATGATGGAAAAGTGCTCTGAGCATGATATAGATCTTCACTTCCTATTCATTGACTTCAAACAAGCCTTTGACAGTATAGACAAGAACTATACAGAGTACTGGAAGAAGGTGGCATATGTGCTAAACTAATAAGACTAATTAGAATGACAATGACAGACACAGAGACAAGAGCAAAAGTAAAGATTTTTGGCAGAACAAGTGAATGTTTTGGCTTTAATAAAGGGGTGAAGCAAGGGGATAGTCTCTCCACCGTTCTATTCAATATAGCCCAACATAGTGCAGTAAATAAAATCAACAAAAGAGGCACCATATTTATGAAAACTAGCCAGATATGTGACAAAATATATGACAATGTCACAATCGGAGACCAGAAGAGCCCCTAAAGACCTAAACATCAATGGGAAGTACTTCAAAGGAGTGACATCCTTTAACTATTTGGGAGTCCTGATAACAAATGATAACAATATAGGAAAGACCATAAGAGAAAGAACACAAGCAGGAAACAGGGCCTATTTTGCAAACATAGCTCTTGTTATGAGAAAAACAAAACTGCTTATATATAACTCCCAAGTGCGCCAAGTTACCACATACGGGTCTGAGGTATGGACGCTGACGGAATATGACAAAAATGCACTAAGAACCTTTGAGAGGAAAATTTTACGTAAAATCTATGGTCCAATAAAGGAGGAAGAAGGCTGGAGAATACAATATAACACCGAATTACAAGCATTAACAGAAGGTAGGGACATAGTAAAATTTGTGAAATCAAAGTGAATATGATGGCTAGGACATGTGGAGAGAATGACACAGGATAAAATTCCAAAGAAAATGATGAATGGTGTGATCCACTCTTCCAGGCGAAGAGGGAGACCTAGAAGAAGATGGATTGATGATGTAATAGAGGATCTCAACTGTAAGGGAGTCCGGGGGTGGAAGAAAGCAGCAAACAACCAAGAAACATGACAATGACAGTTCACCAAAAAATCTTGAAACCTTTAAGGACCTACCTAGTTCCAGAGAGAGTAACTTTTTCTCTCTGAATGGAACTTTGAGTGTGTCTGCTTTAATCTTAACAGGGATCAAGTATAAGGAATGTCCTTATTTGTCACTATCTGGTAAAATGGAAAGGGTAGTCTTACATGTGATATATGTAAAAATAAGTATTACTATCATGCTTCAAGTTTTCAAAATTTCACCTATGCAAAAAAGGGCAATAATTTCAATCCTGCTTAATTATGATACAAATTTAATGGCACATAAAAATAACTAGAAATTAGTCACCTCATATTAAAAACACAAGCTCGTGGTAAGTTGCTCCAGTATATATTTGGGTGAGGGCATGATATGCAGATAAATTTATCAACCATTCCAGGATGTTGATGTAAGAAATGCCAACACAGCAACGCACCTAAATCGTGACCAACAAGAATACAGTTGGATACACCAAGTCCTAGGATAAGATCCTTCAATTCTTCCAGCAATGTATCAATTCGATATCTGTTCCTCCTTGTAGGCTTGTCAGAGTCACCAAATCCTTTCAAATCTAAAGCAATAACTCTGCAAAAATTGAAATTAGTTCATCCTACATTAAGTATTGTTGTCCATATTGTATTGTATTTATTATTACTACAAGTGGGCATTTGCCCGTTGGCAGTTTGATAAAATAAAAGTACAAAGATAAATTATAGAAAAAATTAAAAACACAATTTAAAAATATTGAAAAATCCTTGTTTTTACAACATATGTACCTAACTTTTCAATGTTTCTAACTTCTTTTTAAAAACCTTTGTATACTTAGGGAAAGTCTCTAGTACTCTTGCAGTCACTTATTGACCCTTATTTATTGCCTTATTTGTCCACTTCCATACTTTTGCCTCTTTCCTTTATTTTATAATTATTAAATTAGATTTTTAGCGAAATATGTGGGTATAATTAGACACTACCTTATTTCTGTCCCTGCCGGTAGTACGTGTAAGTCTTGTAGTGTACCAAGTATAGCCTTTGTCCTCTTATCACCAAGTAATTCCCATTTAGTTTCAAACCCATTCAAAACCCCAGCCCATTTCTGAATTTATCCAGCACATTGATGTGCTCCGCTCTGTAAGAATCCCGTATTCAATCACAGGTCTAACCAGAGAAGTGTAAACGGCTGCCTTAGCCTCCATTGTACTATTTCTTTAATATCCTGTTTATGAAGTGTAACAACCTCCATCCCTTTCACGCTATTAAGTTTACATGCTCGACCCAGTTTAATTTCTTATTAAAAGTAACACCTAAATATTTACAAGTTTCAACCAGAGGCACGTTTTCATTTCCTATTTTATATTCCCCAGGGATAACCATTTTCTTTTTAGTACAATTTATTGTTTTACTCTTAGATGGATTTATTTTCATATTATTAATGTCTATTGATATATCTTATCTAAATCTGCTAGAAGAGTGATTCCATCATCTATATTAAATACGAGATATATGATTAAAAGATTGTGAAATTAAACATAATTTCTTGCTCAATAAACAAATAATAGACATTTTGACATAAATTTTAATCAAAGTAACAGTTCTACTTGGAATATAAAGTTTGATTATCTGCATTTTTACAGGATTTTTCAACTCCACTTCACACATTAAATTTCTATTAATGATAAGTATAAATCTAAAATTTTAAAAAATTAATTTTTTCAGTCTCCTAAACATGTCTAGTAAGCTTTCAAATGTCTGCGGAAAGGTTCCAAGAGGAGACATTATCATTTATATAGTAGGTTATTCTCTGTGAAAAAATTCAGAAAGTAGGCAATTTGGAACTATGTTGTAATATGACTTAGAACTCATTTAGATATCAAGAATCACACTTTTAGTAATGTTATATTTAACACTGTTCAAAAGTTCCCCCATGAATCAAACCACTCAAGAACTTTGTCTAAAAAAAATTAACTTATAAATTCAATTAAAATACTTTAGACCACAGAATGTTGGATAGCTCGGGATACAACACATCAGGCAAGATGTACAACCACAAAAAAAAAGATGTATACATAATATTAAAATATGTCACAGCCAACTGCACGACACATTTGGGAAATTCTCAACCAACAGACCAATAAAAGGCATCCATCACAAAAAAAAAGTCATACAATTGATGACTGAGGTTATAACATAACTACAAAAGAGAATTTCTAGACCTCTAGTTTCATTATTCACTTCTCATTGGTCAGTTTGAAGTTCAATATTTGCCAAATGTACTAAACAGACCAATACTATTAGAAGTTATATTTGAGATCAACAATTAGCTGTTCATCACAAAGTCAGATGTACAATTTATAGACTCCAGAAACAAATGCAACTTTCAAGAGCAGTATAAATTACAATTCCTTAACACAAATATTTGGGTTAAGAAACATTTCAAAAACGGTAAATTATTGAGAAATGATACATATACAATCAAAAGTCAACATTAAATTTCTGACACTAACTATCCAGATAAATAAATAGCCAAGTAACAAACAAAAATAAGTGCTAAATAAATACCAAACAAGGTTTTTGCAATCCTTTTTGCTTTCACAAAGTGATACAAAAAACACAAAAGCCATCTAACGACACCCAAATTCTTGCTATTTCTCAATCACCTGACAAAAATGTTTAATTTGTATGCATACTACAAATATTATATTATACCCTTACTAATGTCAAAGGATTTATGTAATATTATTATATTGTATTGTTAGTTAGGTAGTGTACCCAAAATTTGTGTCTCCTGATTTTAGTTATGTACATGTAAACTTCTAATTGTTATTATTGTAGCTTCTAATAATTATTTTGTAATTTTATTTCATGATGTATCCTATTTCCTCATTCAAGGGCTAATGGAATAAATAAATCAAAGCAGCCCAGAAAACAAACGGCTTTAACCTATAAAGCGAAAAATGAATATCAAATTCAAATTAATCATTAATACAAGTAACCATGAAGTTTTATTTGCAATGTGTGTATAATTACGTAACTACTACACGGGAAGAGTGGACTATACGTTAGCATTTTTTTTATATATATAAATTTTAATCAATTCCCACATCCCGAAAAAACATTTCCAAAAATGTATCTATAGATACTAACCTGAAATGTTTGGACAAAATCGGTATTTGGTGCTGCCAAGTTAACCAACAGTCGGGAAAACCGTGTAACAAAACCAACATAGGATTCTCTTGACAACCGCAATCTACATAATGCAATTTGGCTCCCTAAAACACACTAATACATTACGAGGACGATCTTAGAAGTCGAGACATAATTCCTATAAATAAATACAAATTTTAGCGTTTCACGTACCTTTACTTTTATGTATGAATGACGACCAAATGAAGAATCAACGAGGCAGGCAGGTGGAGTGTCTCTAGTTTTAAGAGCAAATTCGGTTGGATTCCAAATTTTTTTTATGAGTCTCTTTAAGACGACCCAGCTTCCGATAATACAAGATAAAAAATATATTTTTAATATTTCCCATGATGTTATAGCGACTACCACTTGCTCACTCTCCTCGGTAGCCATAGCACTATCTGTTTACAGAATCACGACAACTAATGGTTACGTCTTCAAAGAAACTTCTTATCATCATTGAAATTGTTGAATTATATAACTGTCATATAGTCGAGTTATTTAAGAAAATATGTTACATTTTTGTGGGTTTGCTTCTAAAATTGTAGGATATTTAAAGACGTGAACTTAAATGTCCCAACGGTGCAACAGCTGTTTCCCAGCTGCGCGCAAAATTCAAACTTTTTCCTACAAGTACATTTATAACATACCATAAAGTATTGGATTGTGAACAACTGCGTGCGAGAGTTTTGCAAGACGAGTCAAAAATAATGTTAATTATTAACCTGATGAAATTCTACAACATTTAGTGCATGGAATGGTGGGACGTATTCAACTTTCATTAAATTTATACCAAAGCAATATTACAACGATGCTTTGTGCTGACCGAATGAACAAATGGTTCATACAAGACTTTTTAAATAACTCATTTCTACATTCCGAATAACTGATAAAGACTGCGACGGCCTCTCAATTTTCTTACGAAAAAGTCTGATTTCTGTTCTCTCAGATGAATTTCCTGACTGATTCAGGAACAAGGTGAGAAGTGTAGTATCTGCATCACGATCTACGTATAACACGAGGTAAAATTTCGCAATCTTGAATTAGATAAGATAAGATTAAAAATAATACATTTTTCGAAAAATACTACTAGATTCAGGTAATAAGTATGGAAAAGACAGGCCTTTGACGCATCATATTTATGTAATTTATTGTAAAATTAAAAAAACTATTGTAATGATCTAAGAATACTTCAAGTAGTTATATTGAAAGTAATAATTAATAATAACCCTCCTCTTGTCCTTCATATGTGTCAGATTTTTCAAATATTAAGTTAAAAATATATTTATCATTTTTTGTAATTATGGAATAAATAATCTTAGTTTACATAATGCTTGGCACTTACAAATCAAGAAACAATTCCCTTATATACATTTGCATTATTTTGTTAATTTTTGTCTAGCTATTGAGTATATATTGTTCATTCTACAGAAAGTAGTGCATTACATGTGCATTTATGTCAAAATCATAACCTGAAAGTGTTCATTACATTTGCAATTTAATTTAATATTCAATAAAGCTCACTGCACTTAATCACAAATGTGAACCTTTATTACTTTTCACAACCTGAAAACTCAGATTCAAAAGTATATAGCAATTTCTATATAAAGAAAATCAGTTTAATGACAACATAAAGTTTTTCTAAAATATCGATATACAGACTAACTTAATTGTATTTAATTTCATTTATATAATTTATTATAGACAAATATCTATTAAATTAAAAAATTAAATGTTTGGGATATGAATGCAAGAAACAAAAGTTTTAAAAACCACAAAAATCATTAACAACAATTCAGAAAATGGTATGTTATAGCAACATAGTTGTTGTTTGTTCAATTAATTTTCTTGTAAAATCCACAAATGATTAAGAAATGGCACTGATAGATTAAAAAAGTAACTGAAAAAAATTTGTTTCTGTGGAATAATTTCTAGATTTGTAATGTACTGTAGCAACCTACAATTGGAAAACATAATTTATATCTGCTGTAATGAGTTAAAACTGTAATACATTATGATATAAAAAGTGAACTAAGTAAATAGTGTGTATAGTTATATTTAAAATTAATTTTAAATAATTACAAAACTTTGAGTTTCTTAACATGAATAATCCTTTCATAGACTATTACTTCAAATACAATAACTAGTGAATATACACACAAAAAATGTTATCTAAAATAATTCTGCAGGATACTTCTAACATTACTGGGAAAGTGAGTTAGATGTATGAAATCATATACTTATGATTGACAAAATATCAAATGAAAAGAGTTTCCAAGTTGAATATAAGGAATCTGTATCCTAGGAAACTTGGTATTCTCTTCAGGCACTGGAGGGATATTAGAACACAAATTAATCCTCCAACATATATGGCGAAAAATTACTCATTTAAAATTAAACTGAGGTCAATAAACTGACGTGGAAAATTATTCATTCCTAAATAGAATGGAATGACTAGACTTGTCTATGAATGGCTTATCCACAGAATGTGAAATCCTTTAGGAATAGAATAACGAAAATTGTATAGCAAAGGTTAAGATGTAATGTGTAATATGGTGCAGTGTACGGCATTCATGGCGGAACAGAAAGCTGCGTTTGTTTTAATTGATATAGTAGTTAAAGTGTAGTGAGGTGAAACAAAATAGAGGTGCCAAACACAGTCATTTGTCTGGTAATCATATCAGAATTATAAGTTAAAAAACTGGGGATTCTAATTTAACAGAAGGAATTACTGCTAGAAGTAGAATTGTAAATTTTAATAATTATATACGTAAGGTATATTGCTACTGGGCTCTGTCCATTGTGACAAATAAATCTATCTAACTAAAAAGAAACAATGGAACTAGAGTTTGTGTAAGGTTATTTTCCGTAGGCTACATTAAAAATCAGGGCTTCGAGGATGTAGAATGAGTCAAAGGTAATTTACATAATTAAAATTATTTGGCAATATCAAATCCACCAACCACTTACAATACTTCCAATTTACCAGTTGTCACATTTACCACACCAAACACTCCTTCCCAAACAGCCTAGCCTGTAGGATGCTCACATTTGTTCTATATCACCTGTTTAAATTATGGGAGCCATGGCTAAGGGCATTAACAGTTATTGGGTACAGTGTTTTGTTTTTTGACTACTGCAGTTTCCCTCCATTTGGCTATCACTTTAGTTAATTCCTATCACAGTCTTACTGTCACACCATCAATCAAATGGCAATCCTCTTGGCTCAGTTCAGTTCTTTTTCAATTGGTCATCAATTCTGTCTTACTGTCACACCATCAATCAAATGGCAATCCTCTTGGCTCAGTTCAGTTCTTTTTCCATTAGTCATCAATTCTTTTCAGAATATCCCCTGACCACCATATAACTTTAACTCTTGTCTTACTTCTATTTCTCTCACATTCTCTACTAATTTCCAGCTATTTCATCTGATTTTATTTGTGTAAACTCTTATCTCTCCATATTATTATTAGTGCTATATTGCAAACACATTAATGTATAAAACTAAAATAAATGGTAAGAAAGTCAACAATATTCCCAGTGTAACAAAATATTTGTAATTTAGTTTATAATGCTGTTTCGCAGTGATATCTTAACAAGGTATAACAATGTCTTACCTTGACCTCCCACTCATCATTGATTTAATAATAATATTATAATATCATGTATTATAGAAGAAACAAGATAGATACATAAGTAATAATAACACGATATAATACAAAAATATACATTTATTGATTTCCAGAGGCAATAGTTGTCACAGAAAATAGCAAATATATGGCAACACTCCACAAGTTGAAAGTAATTTGTCTGGACTATACTTCACATATATTAAAGAGGAAATTTACACCTGCCACAAATTTTTTGGATTTCAAATTTAATTACATTATAGGATTTCATAGAGAAATAAAATTGTTTTGGTGTACCATTGTCAGATTTGGAGATATATTTGAAATAAAATTATTAAGAGAGAAATTAGATGTAGATTTCAAATAGGGTAGGCTCTATTACATGTCCCTTCCTCATACATAAAACCACAAATTTTCTTCAACAACCATAAATTTCATTTAGAAAGCAGTCTCCTTGGGTTGGCCAGAACTGGGTTCATCACTGTAAGGGTTGCAGACTCATGTGTCTGTGGTCTTTACTTTTTTCTCCAGAAGATGAACAGAGTTAGTTACTTTTCAGAAACTCAGTATGTTACCTCTTTCCTCCAATTTCTCTCTTTACCACTCTTATTTAACATATTTTGTTTCCAAATTGGGCAATGAAACACCCAAAGAATATTACCTCTGTATGTTCAAATTTGTATCACAGTTAAGTTAGTGGTTTACTGGCTATGGATTTGTATTCCAGAATTAATAGTATGTGCCATAATTTTGGTCTCACAAACAGTTGGAAACATCAGAATTATATAATACTTATCCACATTATTGCATCTCCAAGAAATTGTGAATCAGTTCACTACAAGTAAATCAGAGGAGAATTATCATCATGCATGATTTGAAACTGTCAAATTTTATTCATTAACATAAATTTTATGTGAGAAATGATCACTGAAACTTACAACTACAGTCATACAGGATATATCTATTTTAAAAATTCTAAATACTGTCAACTTTCATATTATAAAATTAACTGCACAGATATTTGTTGGGAAACTCATTCCTAAAATTTATTGTCATGAATGTTTTCTCAAAATCTATCCATGCAATCTGTAGAAATGAAATACCAATCAAAATAATTTCTTCTAGAAAATTAAAGAGAAAATGAAAGTATTCAATTCTACTTTAGGTAAGACCTCTCAAAGTGAAAAATTATATTCAACACCAGTCAGCCATTTGATAACTACAAATACATTAACATTTCTTATCCATCTTATCTACTTATCACATACTGACAACTAAATGGCAGTTAAATCTAAAAAATTGATGAAAATATTCTGACAAATATAAATTATACAAGCATATAAAACAAGTACTAACCTAAACTTATTCCATAAATTTAGGAATTCTGTAAAATTTCATAGCAATTAAACATTATCTAAATTTGTTTATCATGTAGTCTTATTGTAATGATTTAGTTTTATAAGGTTAAACAAATTATCAGGGCAATTATTTTTAAGTTTATACAGCTGTTTTCAGTTGAGTATAATGCTCCAAAATATGACTGTATTTTATAAGATATAATATATAAATGAATTAATATTGCATTCAAATATTATGTGTAGATATTTTGCAACTGAAACAATATTTTCATTTATCTAATCCACTGATACTGTTTCACAACCACATTTGCATAAAAAAATGAGAAAAAAATTTAATAACAAACTGTGTTTGCTTTTGCATTATGTCATCACCTGAAGGTGATTTTTATTACAAATGTTTTGAATGAAAAGGTTTGAATATGAAAATAAAAACAATCATTAAAAAATTTATAGATCATACTTCAGTCACACAGGTCCATCTGCATCATCACCCTTCTTTGACAGTTATATTTGGTTCACAAATTAAAGGCTTTACTCAAAACAGGTCCAAGAAATGGTATTGAAAGCATTATTAAAAAATTATAATATGCTGCCACCTTGAAAAGTTTCCACTTTTCTTCAATTTTTAGTTTGCAAGCTGAAAAGTATGTTTTGCATTTCTTTTGTTGCTCAGCATAAATACTTCGAATACAGCAGTTAGTCATAACTCTGAAAGCAGCCATCCTAGTCAAAATAAAATCATAATTAGTATAATACAATGTACTTAGGGGAATAACTCGATGATGAAGTTGTCTGAATATCCTTGGTGTAATCATGAATGGACAAATACTGTGAAAACCTTTTGTCATCACTAACTGTTTGGCACGTGTTTCACACTGTGTCCTCACAAGGTTGTGAAGGGTAGATTCAATGGAACAAAGGAAGTAGTAAAGAGGATGTGAAAATGGATAATTTTAATATAGGTAAATAGGAAATGTAATCCATATGCCCCCACGAAGAACTATTAGCAACAGAGATTACCCATAAGACTTATATATAAAAATTTTCAAATTTGGAGAGAAATGAGGGCAGTGTGTTTTCCCTCAACTGTATACACAGTTTACTGCCTCCAATATTTTGGGAATAAAGAATCATAAGGCTTTGGCATTGTATTAGAACTTTATAACAGCAACACAAATATGCATGGAAGTTGATGCAAAGCCCACCCAACTCTGCCTGTTTTATAACAACAGCTATCAACAGGTCTTAATTCAGGTATTACGAGGAAAATTTGCAGAAAAAATCTGATCTTTAAATTGAATTTTTGAATGATATAATTCAATATAATATGAAAGCAAGGATTGTAATAATTATTGTTACAATATAAGCAAATGTATTTACCTAAAAAATTATCAAAACAAAATGAAATTACCTTCCCTCTGTCTTCAGTGAATATTCTATTCCCTTCATAAGATCATTTGTCTTGAATATTAACAACATTTGTCTGTTAACTTGGCCCAAAATAGTTGTAATTTGTGGCAGTAGATTAGGAATTTCCTTTTGGAAAAGTTCTTTCTGTGAAAAAAAAAAATCACATTTAAAAAATATTACATGCATAAAGTCTTTGTGAATGTAATAAAAATAGTATAAAAAAATATATAAAATAAATTGATTTACATTCTCTGTCTTTTAAATTTTTCTCCTCCAAATGACAGTAAAACCATAATAAATAACTGCTCCAAAATATAAGGTTTCATTACAATGGTGCTAGCTTTAAATATACCAGCATCACAAACTGTAATGGATGAGTCAGAATCGGCAAGTTTGTGAGTAGAAATTGATGAAATGATTTACCAAATTAAATAAAGGTTTACCTTTTCTTTTATATTACGTCTATGCAATATATTGTTTGAAATATCTACTACAGAGAAACACTTGAACATCTTACCTCTGAGTGTGAGTATTTTGTATGACTGAGTCCACTCTGAATCGCATCCCAGGTACGACCTGCCACCATACAAGCAAACAGACCATACATTTCTCCAACCCCAAGTTTTTCACAACAGTCTCTCATTGCTGCTTTGTTAGAGTCAAGAATTGAGAGCCAAAGACTTGCATAATTGTAGCGAAATTCATTGCTAAGAGTCTAGAAATAAAAAAATTAATTGTACTGAAATATAATTGTTTCTATCAAAACCATTCATACGTTAATAGCAAAATTATTGCAGTCACAAATGTAAAAATAGGTAAGCATGTAGTGGGTAAAACCTAAATATTAAAATAAAACCATGCAAATAAACAAGAGTCGTGTAACTATTATTACGAATATGTGGTTTAATTTCAAGGTAACAGGTACACACAAAAAGGTTTCTATAATATAACAAGACAAAGTTGAAGGTGAAGGTAGGTAACAGTTAACTAAGGGAGACTGTTATTTAAGGATGGTATAGTCGACAGTTAGTTGGATTCAAGAGAGAGAGAAGGCTGGAGCTGTGTGAAAAAGAGAAAGTGTAAAATAAAGCAGAGCACAGTATATATAATTGTTATATTGGTATGGAAAGGAAAGAGAGATAGGTTGTGGCTTACCTGAAAGTGAAGTGCGGAACCGAAGGTTGTTCTTCAGATTTGAGTCTGCAGCCGGTCGGTGCACGGAATAGTGTAACACTCTTTCCTGAAGAAGGGGGCTGAGAGCCTCCGAAAATTTGAAGAACAACCTTCGGTTCCCTATGGCTACACCACACTTTTCAGGTAAGCCACAACCTATCTCTCTCTCTCCTTTCCATACCAATATTGCAATTATATATATATATATATAACAACAGTGATATCAAGAAATGTGACGATGCCTGGTTCCAGTCTCCAAAGAAATATAAAGTGATCAAATGTGACGATATGTAGAACTGGACTATATTGAACATTTAATTTAATCTGTTTATGTAAAGGGTTTGTCCCCCAACAACATAAGTAATTATTCATGGGACTTTACACACATACTTTACCCTTTGTGAATAAATATTAAAATTTATTATATTCTGTTCTTTAATGAATCTTAAGCCAGTGACATCTGCACTCGTACAATTTTGGAGTCAGTTATCCTAGAATGGGAGTATCAAGTTACAATAAATATTGAATGAAAGTACTTCTAATATTGAGGAAGGAGTTACAAATACATTTGAGTACTCAAGTATGTTAATAATATGAGTCATTGCTTATCAATTGTGTCTTCCTCCATATTTTCCATGAGACTAGTTGCATAAAAAGAACATAATTTATGATAGATGATCGTTTGCTACTGAAAGCTTAAAACTCTGGGTACTTTTCAATCGACCTACATGATAAACCCTTTCAACATTAAAAACTAAACAGTAATTCTCTATTTTTCCAGGTTCATTTAACACAGGGGTTGTTTACTGAGAACATGATGTGCTTTTATACCAGAAAAATTGGAAAAAAACATGTTTAGCCTGCATACAGATATTACCTGCTACTATTAAACAATATATATGATGTATCATAATTGTATTAGGTATAGCATTGCTTGTTTTTCGTAAAAGGCTTCACTTTTATAAGTTACTACCTGGGTGCCCGGCAATGCCCGTTGTCATTATTTATCTCAGGAACATCAATAACTGGAGTCAATCCAATCTCGATTGTTTCCACATTAATTTTTTTGTAATGTGCCTGCACCTCATCTGTAAGGGTGCTCCCCTCCAATACAGAGAAGGGTAAAAATTATACACAAAAAACAATGAGGAGAAACACAATGAATCTCATCGATGCTGTAAAATATTTATTCGACTCAACTATCAGACATTTTAGCAGGTTAGTAAATTACAACACCCCTCCACCACCGCTTCTGGGGGGTGGTAGTCGTATCTTATCCGCACAGTGTTTGTTTCGGATTCTAAAGGAAACCACGTACAAAATTTAGTCAAATTTGCTCCACATGTGTATGCGGAACATAAACACATTCTTTGTATTGACGTGTTATATAAATAAATAAAAGTGATTAATATTGAATTATTTCAAGTTGCACCTACAAAGGTAAGCTGAATACAATTATTATTTTCGGCTGTAGATACCTTGTGCTAATTCAAGTAAACTCTTGATATGTGATCGTTGATTTTATTGAAACAATATATGCACACTCATCATCATAGAAGCGATTAACTTTTAGAATCAACAGTAAGTTTTTTACAAGTAGGAATGCAGTGGAACAGAATGTCTAAGTTTCATCTGTATACAGTTCAGAATGGCTGTGGTTTTTGGCAGTCTCATCACTGTTGTGTAAGCATGTCTTTGCATTGCATTGCATTTGTTTTCACCAAGTTTAACCAATGTATACTACTCTTTAAACAAGAGTTGAGAAGGATGAATTGTGGTGGAGAGATGAGTGAAAGTGGTGCAGCAATTGGTGGTGGGAATTGTGAGACAACACAAACAATGCAAATAACCTGACAAAACACTATAAAATGGATCTGCCCATTTTTTCCATGCTAGGAATCACAAGTTCAGCCACAGATGTCTGTTCTTTCATAATCATATAAAAAAAAGACACTGTCCTCAAATGTATAAATGTCTCACTGAATGCAAGGCTTCTAATAAATTTATCACTTTTACTAATTTTAAGTGAAATTTGGAAATATCTGACCACTGCACTCACAGAATATTCATATGAGTAGATAATACACTCACACAAAAGTGAACTAATCCATAACAGTTGGTTTGAACAGTAAAATAACTTCATTGAAAGCAACATTCACCCTAACCTGACAATTGAAATTTCTCAAAGGTTTCTTGTTCAAGCAGAACAAACTACTCAACAAAAGTAAATAAAAAGTTAAATTTTATTTGAATTCCTAACATTTAAAGCTTTTCAAAACTGAAACACTTACTGCATATAGGCCATGGTCAAGCAAAATGATTTCACTTTCTTTATCACCTTTCCGTACCAAGATATTTCCAGGGTGTGGATCACTGTGTACAAAGCCATGGATAAAAATCATTTTAGAATACATTTCACCCAGTTTGTTTGATATTTCATATGGATTTATTTTGTTCTTTTTAAGTGTGTTAAGATCATTAATTTGTATCCCCTCTATAAATTCCATAGTCAGAACACGTGGTGTTGTCAATTCCCTAAAAACATAAGGTACCTGCAAAATAAAGTAATTTATATTTTATATTAATACACAATTGTTTAATAAAGTCAGTAATTTAACAATAAATTTGTAAAAGTATTATATTACACAATTTTTTGTTCCAGATGATAGAAATTTTCCGTTTTACAAAAAATATAGTTTCAACAAATGGAAGGGCAAAATACAAACAACACCAAATTAGTGAAAACCATGAGCTAAATCAATAAACTTAACAATTGGTAATTGATGCATTTATAACCAAAACATTAATGTATAACCACACGTTAATAAATCACACAGAACTGCAACCTCCCTAACATAGTATGAAATACCACAGAGTATTTACTATAATCAGTTATATATTCTGAAATTATCCAAAAAGACAAAATTGCCAATAAACAAACTATTTCTTTGTTACACAGAAGTGTACTTCTTTATAAGGCAACTTATTTTTCTTAGAGATATCTATGAAAAGTTTCATTAGAATGTATACTTCTTTCCAGGATTTGTTTGCCCAGATTAAATAAACTGAACACAAGTGAAATGGAAACTGGCATTAATAACCTATTGTTGCACAGATTAGCCTGTTTAATAATAGGAAGTTCTGAATTTCATTAAACAAATACCACTACTGAGGATATAAATGGAATTATCTAAAAAAAACACAATTGCACAATACATATTGCTGTGAACTAAACACAAATGTCTTTTAGATGATATATACAACCAAACAATATTAGTGCAAACTATTAAGAAAAATTCACAAATCTGACCTAAAAAGTAACAACAAATGGGCTGTAATAATGTGACAAACAAATGTTTCCAATAAATACTTCTATTAAATGATTGAAAATTATTTATCTTCTCAAAATATTTAATCCCACATTTGTACACCAGTCATTCTCAACTGCCTATGCTCTGCCAAGTAAACGGTAAACTTTGACCCATCAATAATTCCAAAACATTTTGACCCGGATCAATGCAGATTGAGCCAACAAATCTACTCAATCAATCAAAATATGATTGAAGCTGATGACACATCTCTTTTCAACACTCAAAAACTTCCAATGGTCATTTTTGCATTATTTAAGACATCTCAGATGAAAACTTTCCAAGATTATTATTTTAAAAAATAGAAATATTTCAATAATTATAAATTAGTATTCTCATCATTGGACCATTAAATTTTCATTCTAAAGTATGAGTTAAATGTATTACCTTTAACCATGAGAAATTTGCCAGCATTTGTCTAATTTTGTCTGCATTTTGTCCTTCTTGAGAAAAATCCAACTCAATAGGAATATTTTTCTTTGTTTCATCTACCAACCATTGAAAATTAAAATCTGGAAATGCCCATGACACCAATTTTACAAGAAGCTCCATTGTCTTCATATCAACTCTAGAATTTCCTCGTACACTTGGATGTTGCACTTTTACAGCAACCACTGTGCCATCAAGAAGTGTAGCTTTATGAACTTGGGCTAAAGAAGCTGTTCCCACTGGCTCAGGTTCAATATTTAAAAATACTTCATATGGCTAAAATTAAAAATTAGGTTTTTAATATATTGTCTTTCAATAAAATTAATTGGAACTTCAGTGGATACGTTTAATAATTATTATTCTGAATAAAACATTCGCAAGTTTCCAAACAGGTTAAATATTTATTAAATACAAAATGTTTCAATGATGTGCTCTGCCATCTTCATCAGGTGAATTGCAGTAACTTGTGTTCAGTTAACAATTATTCATGGTTACTAATTTTAAATTAATTCACTAATTGAACACAAGTAACAATTAACCTGACAGCAAAAGCAGATTATATATATATATATATATATATATATATATATATATATATATATATATATATATATAATGAAATTAATTTGTGTTACAAATAACATCTTACATCCTTTTTGAGATCCTCTGATAATACTTTAAGTATATCTTCTAGACTTGAACATGGAGCATGACAATGCAATACTTTCATTGTGTTTACATATTCAGAAGGTAATAAATATTCCAGGGCTCCAATATGTTGACCAACTTTAATATACACACCACGATTAGCACAACAAAGTTCCAGTAACTTTTCAGCACCATACCTGTGCGCCTAAACATTTGTCAATCTATTAATATTGTATTTAAAATTCAACAGATTCTGCTAAAAAATTAAATAACACACCCCAGTTAAGTAAATACCTGTGATTTTATCTTCAAGTATTCATCTGATTCAGGGTATAACTTGCAGGAATATAAAGTCCTTTGGTACTTGAGGATTATGTTTAAAACCTGAAACACAAGTTCTTGAATAAAATGTGAAACTGATAATATTCCTGGAGCATTCATACCTACATTCTCAAATATTTAAGAATGGATTGTGATAAAGAAATTCAAGAGTTTGAGCTTTCTTTATGTAAAAGATTGATAAATATCTCTGGGGTTACAAAGTTCAGGTGTGATTGCTAATGAAATACACTTTTATTGTTGTCTCTGTCCTTGGTTGGTATGACATTCTGACCTACTGTCCTGAAGAAAGGCCATACAGGAAAAGGACTCCCCTGGATCTTGATTGACCACGGTCCCTACAATTACTACCTAAACAGGTTTGGGAAAGCCCCTTTCCCTGACTGCTCCCGCTGCAAAACGAGATTGAAACCTCTTTTCATGTTCTTATATGCCACCAACCTTCGAAAATCTTAACAACAACAATATTGAGGATATTAAATAGTACTGGGAGGTATGTTAGAAGCAGTGACTAAAATTTTTGAGGAACGACAAAAACAAAAAGAAATGAATAATATCAACAGATTTCCCACTGATGAAGTAACATAATTTAGCTGGCAGTGTGGTGAGATTCCCACACAAAAGCCTTGAGTAATGATAGCACTGGGTGCCCCAAAGTTGGCAGCTTCTGCAACTAAGGAGAGTAAACAGTTTAAGAATAAGTAACATTATAATAACTTCCTTGGGGTAACCAGCAGCTTAAAAGGCTTTTTCCTCTTCCTAGATGGAGTGCCAAATAAAAATCAGGAAATACACTCAGACCCACATACTTTAATTCTGTGCAGCCTAGATATACATTAAACAGTAAAATTGTAAATATTATATAATATAAAGTACATATCTCCCTGTGAAGCCAGTAAGGCACATACAGGCATAACAGGGTAATGAGGCAAAAAAATGTCCTGAGGAAGGGGACTCAAAACCCTTTAAAATTTGACATATTATTTCTTCCCAACCTGGCTAAACCAAATGTCGATTTGAGCTAAGTCAGCTGCTCTCTGTCCCACTTTCCTATACAAATGTGTTACTATATATAACTGTATTCCACTTACCAAAACATACATCCCTGCATTACAGAAAATTAATTCCATTCTCCACCTACCCTTCACCAGACTGAAATCCAACCCACACTTTAAAAACATCCCACTCAAGGGTTGCTTTCAGACGCCCACCCAACCTCCACAGCTTACTCAGTCACCACAATAAACGACACATCCTCACTCACCCACCCACCTATGCCATTTTGCTAGTCTTGTGGAGTAAACAGATGCTACGTCTGCCCACAAAGAAAACAAAGTACAAAATTAAAGAAATTATTACCTGCATCTCTTCCCACATCATCTACCAATTTTATTGCAGCCTCTACTCTGCATTCTACGTTGGCCAAACCTAACGACCTCTCCCTGAACAAATAGCAAACCACTGCAGCACTGTCAAACTCTTGAAAACACAATCTCCAGTAGCTATCCAGACCCACAACTCCAACAATTTCAACCAATGCTTAACACTTCATCAAAGTCTGACCTCTATCTGTGGCCACCCCTATTTGCACAAGTACATGTGAGTGATATACGAGTATGAAAATGTATGTGGTTTATTGTGGATGTGTGTACATGGGCCAGTGTATGCATGCTAATGTGTACATGAATGGTATGTGTGTGTGTGTGTGTATGTATATATATAAAACTACGCAGTCCACAGCCGGCCGGTGCACAGAATGTTGTAACACTCCTTCCTGAAGAAGGAGGCTGAGAGCCTCCGAAAATTTGAAGAACAACCTTCAGTTATATGGCGACACCACACTTCACTTTCAGGTAAGCCACAACCTATCTCTCTTTCCTTTCCATACCAATATTGCAATTATTTTTGATAATGTCATATCCTTACTAATATCATACACACACACACACACACACACACACACACATATATATTCAAACTTGGATAGTGAGGAAGGATAGAAATAAATAGGAGAAATAGGAGGATTGTGCTTTATGTGAATTCATATGCTCGGGCGAAGAATTACGCACATAGAAAAGCATATGTTCAAAGCAGAGAGAAGGATGGAAGAAGAAGGAAAGACTGAAAATATTTGACCCAGGCGGGACTTGAACCCACGTATTCTGCTTAGTACACAGACGCCTTAACCATCTCGGCCACCGGGTCAAGTTCCCGACCAGGCAAATATAGACAGTCTTATTGTGGACAATTAATAGTTTTAGTGGAGGAATGGATAGAGTAGGGGGAATGAAGTATTAGGAGCTTCCATTAAGGAATAAATACAATATTAGGAGAATCCATTAAGGAACTAATTCACATTCAAACTTGGATAGTGAGGAAGGATAGAAATAAATATATATATATTTAGATATATATATATATATATATATATATATATATGTATATATCCAGCTGGCATGCACTTCAGACTTTCCAGATGAAGGGGGGGTCAGGTCGTTCAAAATTTGAAATTTTATTTTCTGCACAGCCTGTTATATATGTAAATATAACACATTTAGATAGGAAAGGGAGACAGTGAAGTCGATTTAGCTATAGCATTTTTTTTATTACTAATACTTTATTGAGAGGTCTAAATTACACAGTGCAACAGATTCAGTAAACAGTTAAATATATTTGCAATTATTGAAGACCATTGATTGAGATATACAAAATGGTTGGCAAGTACCTGCTACAGAGCTGAAATCAGTCACAAGACATAATTTTATTCATAATCTATTGCACATCCTGGCAGTGAACAACAATCTGATTGACAATTAATCAGAACCATTTGGAACACACTAACTTTGACTTGACTTGGATGAGTCGTCGATGGGCACTGTATAAATCTACAGAGTCTTAGCAGCACTCGTGTCTTTCAGATTAATGCTAGTTTCCCTCAGGTGGAGGGCCTCTGCTTAAAAGTTTTTCCCAAGTTAATACAGGAAAAAGAGGATCTTTGATGAATTAAGTGAAGCAAAATTTCAGTCTGACTTGACCTGCATATTTGGTTCTACTCCAGAGCTTGACATCGCTGTATCCGTCTCTTCTGGCTATCCAGCTCAAATTCGCATGTCTTCCTGAGTGATGATTGAGCTTGGTTTCCAGACTCACATTTGCATTTTGGGACCACAGACTTGAGCTTGCATTCACAGAGTTGCTACCAAGGGCAACTTTGTTGCTGCTTGTGCAATACAGGCATGAGGGCTCAAACGAGCATCCATCAACTGTCCAGAGACGGGGGGGGGGGAGGATAGGAGGAACAATGAAATATCTCCAGTCTGAGTTTTATTCACTCTGCTCGGAAAGGGACTTGAGGTTTCTTATCTGCACTAACAGGCAAAATGTAAGCTAAATAAACTCAATACAATTCACGGGCATGTGTGCAAGGCATTTTCATTATACAATTGCACATACGAGGCACATGTATTGACTATTCCATTTGGTTGTCAGAAGCAATAATGTGCCCCCTATTTTGCTTTGTAAAGAACCTTGAACAGAAAGTTCCTTTGCTGGCTAAACAAGTGAATTTTATTAAAACTGAAAAATTTGTGTGTTAAAATTAAATAGATTGTATTTAATATTCAGAGAGCCCTTTCCTATAGCTTCTTCTGCATTTATAAATCACAATATATATAAACATAAGTAAGGATATGACATTGACAACATAATTAAAATTATTTGTTTGGAAAGGAAAGAAAGAAAGGTGGTGGCTTACCTGAAATTGAAGCTTTTCATTGCCACTCAGGACAGAAGGCAGTTCATTAAACTTTTGGAAGCATTAGCTTCATTGTTCAGGAGAAAGAATTTATATTGTGTGTGCCGGCAGTGATAGGGAGTAGCATGGCTGACCTGAAAATAAAGATTTGTTACCATGTCCAACTAGATATGTAGCACAAATGTTCACAGGAGTTACACTAAAAGTAATGTAGTGAAACAAATATGTTGGAAATAGCATAGTGCAGGACACATACCAGAGAATGGATGGACAATATAAAGTTCTGAGCTAATGTCTACAACAAAATATGGCCATGACATTAAGAAAATGACATTATCTGGATGGAAGCAACAAATTTTAAGAATAGAGAAATATGAACCAGTGTATAAAAAATGTTTATAAATTGGTGGAAACAGCTCACAACAATATATAAACCAATTTCTAGTCATATTTCATTTTGCAACTTTACCACCCTTATATTCTGCTAACTTATTTTTCTCTGATATTCTCTAACTTGGTATTTCATCCCATTGGTATGTTCAATAATAGATTCATTCAAAATTCCTTAAACTTTTTTTAAAAAAACTAGGCAATTAAAAAAATTATTATATTTAAAACATAATTAACAGACAAAACGTTTCATTCCTGATTGTATATTATTATAATTGTTCCTTACATCTTATTGTATGTTGGATAAAATAAATATTATAGCATGTTTTCTTTCTGAGGAATAGAATAATAGTTGCAATTGCAACTTAACAATCATGTTAAAATGGTACCATAGTGACAAAGTTTTTAACAATTTTGTTCAATGACGATTTACCGTAAACCCGGCTCTGCCCAAACGAACGACTCCGACAGAATCGACATCATACTGATTAGCTCTTAACGAAGAAAACGTTCCTATACTCGTCATTCCGAATAGGGCATATTTCAATATTCTCCGCGTGGACCACATTATTTATTCTTTGTTAATACATTTACTATTATCAATATCATTCGCATTGTTGTCTAACAATTATTTAGATGATAAAACAAAATATTACTAAATAGGAATCCTGATAGAATGAATGAATGTTCCGTAAAATTACATTCACGACAGTATGATTAATGTATACAATATTTCATTCATATTTTTATAAACTATCCACAATGCTAAATACTATCATTTTTGTTTGAACGAGAGAATTACTTTGCAATGAACAAAAAGTAAAGAAACAACATAACCTAAGCTCTTTGCAGTCTGTCATGAATTGCCTCACACACAAAAAATTCACAAAAATAATAGTAAATACTTTAAGATTAAATAACCTATAAAAAGGAAATACTTTGCTAAGAAATTTTGTTTGACTTTCTTCAGGATAAAGCTCAGTTCACGACAATGACGATTAATTAAATTAAACGCAATTTAATCTGTTACTTAATATGATATATTAAGGACACAAATTCTTTACTTTGAACAAAAATATCACCCACGAAGCGCATCGTAAATATTTTAATTAATTTAGTTAATAATGCTTTCGTTAATACTAATTTGAAGTTTCACACAATGATTTATCCCACTTCTTCAAATTAGGACTAATGAAGTAAATCTAAATTAATCGTAAAGAATTTTTCCCGACACACCGCGGAAGAAATGTATGACTCATATTTATAATTGTTGACAGCAATTCCGCAGCGAAGTGTAACGGTACTTCAGAATCCACAGCTTATTCCTATCCACCCGAAAAAAAGGTTCCTACGTTTTATTTATTTAGAATCAATATCCTTATCCGTTCTCGCACATCACTGAAAAGAAATTTGCAACGAACTACGAACTAATTCTAAAAAGAAATTTGTTTCTACATGTGAATTATTATTCATGACAGGGGGTCATATTGTTGATCTGTAGATGTCTTGCATAACTCGGATAAAAAATAAACACGGCAAGAAATTTAATAGAATTAACTTCAACATTTAAAATATATGATTCAGTCTTGCTACGTCGAGGGGAGAGGATTCGCGTTGTTTTACAATTGAAGTTAGTATTTTTAAATAAATAGACGAAAGAATAATACACAACTCTATCATAATTGTTAAGAATGAAAAACAATCTATCACTTGAAAATCAAATAATTTCATGACCTAATTGAATTAAAGGGTTGTTCAACTGTGTTTTGATATTTTACGACAATAATATTAAATCATTGGTATTCTGTTTGACTTGTAGAATGTGTAGCAGAAATTGTCGAGGAGTAAATAAGTGAGAAGAACGTAAATAGGATTATGAAAATAAAGACAATGGAAATATTAAAACTACGTTCGTCGTCAGTGCAAGTGATACAGAACATCTGAAAAGTGTGTAAAATCTTATAAACAATTTCTTTCTTGGTTTATCTATCTCAGTTTTGGGAAATGGCAATAATTGTTAATAGAGATTACTTTGCACTTGAAATTTGTCATACATATTCGAGTATTCATTTATTGAAACAAATGACCGTCTCTGAACGTCATCAATTTAAATCGAATGTGAAAAGGTTTTCTACGTTAAAACACTACGTTCGTTTTTTCATTTGTAATAAAATTTTAATTTTCTTCTGTGTATGAAACATGAGAAGGAAAATATTAAAAACTTTCCCTGTAATAAAATCAATCTTCTTGGGTAAGTTCCAAAATTACTCCTAAAATAATTTTTAGAGAATACAGTTTCATCCTGAATGTTTATTGCGAACGTATTTTTTTGGTATGGAATTTACTATAAACCGTTTTCAGTAGTTGTGTGGGAATAAAAATTAGAGATTAACTTATTAATCTGTAAGGAAAGTACATTTAACAGAAGAACTGCGATAAAAATACTTATCGTTATAATCATATTTCCTGAGTTTACCAAGAAGGTGCAGATCAGAGTACATGCTACTAAAACAATTGTAACTCTTAGAATGTGACCTCCCTTTTTCACGCTTTCAGATGTAACTAAGAATTAAAAAACAGAGTTGGATAGTAATATATCTAACAGGCTGTATAGAATATTCTTAGTTAGGGAAAATAAATGCAGTCATTTGTGAAGCTATATTCTTGGGCAAGTAATAAAATTGTTTGCTTTACTGTAATCTAGATAATGCAGGGCTTGGATGAACTTATAACCTTTTAGAAATGATAAATTTAGTTTGAAAAAAAAATGTTATATTACTTAAGAAATAAGATGTTGCACAACGTGCATCACATTTATTAATGTGAGGCAAACTAACTAGTGTACAATAGATATTCACATCATGTATGGTATAATAATTTATTGAGGGAGGAGAACTGTGAAATATAAGGGATTTATAGCTTACAGGTTTGGAAGAATAGTATTATTCCACAGGCCCTATCAGAAAGCTGGGATTCGAGGTCGTGAAATTGGTTGTAATCTGTACAGAAATTATATTTTAATCCTATAAATTATAGCTGGAGAGGCATAACAAGACATGTCAGTGTGTGCAGTAAAGGGAGGGAAAAAGGTAGAAGGAACATTGTAGTCAATCATTTCATAAATGGATGCAGTTTTTAGTGTACAACGTATCCTGAACTGACCACAATATATTGCCTTGCATCAATGTTTTCAGAATAGTTTTTTCAGCACCAAGTTGCTGAAACAAAGCTCTGGCCTACCTCCACTACACAACTTACACTGGCACGTCAAGCTAAACGTCACGAGTTATAAATTATTTTATTTGGAATGACTCATATTATTTACAGAATGTTTATTTTTATATAAATCTTTTTATCTTTCATTAAAATTGTGTACAGCTGATTTGGTTGTGAGCAGATGTCTATTATTTATCACAAATACCATTATGATTGTATGTGTTGACTTGCCCAATTTTTTGAAAATCTGCATGCTTGATGTTTTTTTGAGAAACTTGATACAATTCTTACAACTTTTTTTTAAAGAACAAAATGTCAAAAAGTGGACAAATACAATAACACACATGTTTTGGAAGTGTAATGATTGTTAAACTTTCTGAATAAAGAAATGTCAGTATTACAAAATGAACTAAATAGATTTATGATATACGTTTAGCTGTCTGATAAATAAATAATAGATTTACAAATTTGAATTCTATACTAGTACTAAATAATTATACAAAAAGTAAAATAATGATTTTTCAGGGGGAACAATGTGAACTATTTATCATAGCTAACTTTATTTACAAATGTAAAACACTTTTCACATCCTGGATATCAAGATTCTATGAACTATGTCTGGAAATAGACATGTATAATTTTTATTACACAAAAATGATTTTTGTGACAAACATCATATAAACAAGACCATGAAACAGAGTAATTTTATGAGGAACACGTTGAATCTTTTTTTCTGCTAATTGGTGATTTATTTTGAAGACATATCTTTAATTAGCTAGTAAAAGCAACACATTCATTAAATTTCAAAAGGTTTGCAGTTCTGTTGAACATTTAGTAATATATATTTTTTCATTTTTAAAGTCAATTATTTTTTTGATTCATCAATCATTGTTCAGTTTTGTTTCAGTTAACTTTTCATATGACATACTTGATAAATCATCTGCCGGATGTGGTATTGTCACTACTATTATTACCCTTTGTCACATCAGTCATATCCTATTGCCAAAAAATAATGGTTTTAAGAGTGTAGATGGCCAAATGAAATAATGGCTGGAAATGTTTGTTAAATTGCTATTGGTTGGAAGCTTTTACGTAGTTTGAGAAATCTTGGACATTTAGTCTCGTTCGTGAGGTAAATATATATTGTCGGCGAGGATATTTGATATAGTGATGAAAGTTGGACGGTGAAGTTCTATCTGTGTAATAAAAATGTCAAATGTTTAAGATATTAGTGTCTAACACTATTCTACTTTTTCTAATAAAAGAGGCTTCTTCAAAGTGTGTTTCAAGGTACAAGTTTTACTTCGTAAGATGGAGAATTATCAAATTTATGATTATTGTTCCATAGAATTTCTGTTTGGATTTTGAAAGTTAAGATAGCTTATTGTTTCTTTTGAGTTCATTCATATTGATAATGTTATTTTCTTTAAGTCTCATTATTTCCCCAATTATAAAGCACAGAATACCTGATAACACAGTCGCCAATTCTCTACACAACATCGTTGACAAAATTCAAAAGTAGAACGTGAGAACAACGTAGTCTACAACAAACCCTCAGATTTCATCGGCACGTTACCCAGGCTACGACAAAAGTATTTATCGTTATTTGAATTGTGCCTTTAATATTCACCTTTTCTAGATTGTTTTACATTCTCAGACTCCACGTTGTCTGGCTACAACAGTTAAAAATTAATATATATAATTCCTATATATATAAAGTATAATTCCTTTTAAGCTATACCTGGAGTGACACTTAATTTCAGCGAACCCTAAAACTAATTATTCCACACACACACTCCAATCTTTTCGGAAAACAGTGTAATTTGTTTTCAATCTGAACATATTTGTATACGATATGATTTAATAATATTCGATTAGTCAGCTGTGAAGTTTAAGATAAGACAATTCGACGATTTGCCCAAACCACATACTTTAGTGTCTGGTCATATTATATTTATGTGGAATTCCGAATACCACGTCACTCGGAGAGAGAGCACGTTTATTTTTACTCCAATTATTTTCATTTCATGCAAATAGATAAAATGTATTGGAAAATTACGTTCTCCGAAGACGGAAGAAGTTTTTACTTCACAAGTGTCAAACAAATTAAGTACGAGTCCTATTCGGATGCATTTTCTAGGCAACTGCTAACAATTATTTGTCGTCATCTGATTTGGCTCTAACGGATGTACGTCATCGGTATACTTTATAATATTACATATTGAAATTTTTCAATATTATAATTTTAATTTGTTTTTATATTCGATTTCAGGGCGTGAGGTGCTAGATTTAGCGGCGAGGAAATCCTGGTTTTCTTCTCTGGTAGAAGCCGGACAACCGACACACGTTTCACATCCTCACTTGTTAAAACCGGGTGAAGTAAGTAATGATACACTATATATATATATATATATATATATATATATATATATATATATATATATATATATATATATATATATTCATTCATTCGTCGACCAAACGCTTTCTGTTTGTAACAGTTGGCAACATTGTCATTCAAAGATACAATACAATGGTTAGCGGCGAGAAGTATTTTAACAGCCGCACAGCTTTTTCTATCTTGAAAAACGTTCAGAAGTGAATAAAAAGGGGGGAAAAAGTATCTTCCCAGACATCTGTCAAGTAAAAAATTTAAATTCCCCTTCCCCCTTGCAGACTAAACAAACAATACCCGAGCCCTGTGGCGGTTCGTGGGGTAGAGCCTTTGTGCCATGGCACCAGTTAATAAATAAGATTTTTATTGAATAAAGTCTTCTCTGGCCTCTAACCTAGTAAACAATTGTATCGCGACGATGACGTTCTAGTAATAGTGACTATTGATAAGAATTTATTCATTCTCTACACCGAGAAAGACTATATTCTTTATGTTTCACTTTTTTCGATTGTGCCATGTGCATAAAAATTTAATATATTTCCCGTAAAATTTGTATTTGTTGGCACCACTAATGCTTCGCTTCAGCTGCCGCCACTGCTAGAACCAGTACATTATTGCATCTTTATCTATTGCTGACGAGTGTCAGACCTAGAAATTGTGTTTTTAAAGAAAACACCGATATTAAAATACGTTACATATATATTATTTAGTCGTTGGCTAATATTGTGTAGGTCACCCCTTTCGCTAGTATCTAGTGGAATTTTGTTTATACTTACTGTATTTGTTTAATATTGTCTCTCATAAATAACAGAGAAATATAGTGGCAGGCCGAACAAATCTTGCACGATGGCGGATGTGGTCCGCGAGTTGTCCACCGCTAACTTAAAACGACACGTTGGCGTGTAAATATGGTGCCGACTGTTATGTGAAATCTTGTCACGGCTTGAGAAACGCCGCGCTGTCGGTTGAGATTGTTCCCGAATGACTATCGATCGTTTCAAATGAAAACGAGCGATCGCCTCGACCGATTAAACGTGGCCTAATTTTGTGGACGTCCAATCCGCAGGTTTTGCCTGGCTTGAACAAAACCGAGTTCCGTGAGAGGCGAGATTTGTGCTTGAGAATCCTGGATGAGTTGTCCGACGAAGATCACTTGATAATTGTGCCGTCGGCTACGAAGCAGTACATGACACACAACGTTCCGTACATGTTCCGGCAGAACACAGACTTCCTGTACCTGACAGGCTGCCAGGAGAGTGACAGCGTCCTCACGCTGAGCAACGAGGACGGGGCCGTGCTCTTCCTGAGGGAGCACGACGCCACAGAGCGCTTGTGGGACGGACCCTGCACAAGCGTGCAAGACGCCCCCGCGCTCTTCGGCATCGACGACGTGCGCCCACTGCCGCAGCTCGCACACTACCTGGCCGGATTCCCGCGTGACACCCGTCCGTTCAAGATGTGGTACGACGCCTCGCAGCTGAGCGGCACGTATGTTCGTAGCGCCGTCGCCGCCTGGGCACAGGACCTGAACCGCTCCACACGCGTAAGTGAACGTAGTCTCCCAGTGCAGTAGCACCTGGTTCTGGGTGTCGGGTCTGTACAGGCTTTGCTCGTGTCACCAGGCTTGCAATTCTCCCGTCGCCCTGACGCACAGCGTGCGGATTCTTAAGTCCGACAGCGAAGTGGATATGATGAGGACGTCATGCAGCATCGCTTCGCAGTCCATAGAAGCGTGCATGCGTCGAAGCTACGCGGGAATCTGCGAGCACGAGCTGCATGCAGCCGTCGACTTCGAGTGTCGCATGAGGGGCGCCAACTTCCTGGCGTACCCGCCGGTCGTGGCCGGCGGCGCCCGCGCCACATTCGTGCACTACCTCAGCAACGACCAGATTGTCCGGGACGGTGAACTCGTCTTGATGGATGCCGGTCAGTTTTCGCAACTCTTCACGCTCCTATCTCTGTAGGTTCCTTGCGCCAGCCTTCACTGTCCTACACGGAACCCAACCTTCTGGTGTCGTATTCCCTTGTAGCGCAGCTTCAAAAAAAAGCCCAACAGTATCATGTCTTTTATTAGCTGCTTCAATGGAAAAAGAAAAGAAAAATACACGAGTCAAGCAATTATATGTTGACAAAATTAATTATCGTGACGCGAAATTATTAAATTATGTAAATGAAAAAGATTATAAAACCAATTTAAGAATTTACACGAAAAAAAATGGCCCCTCTATTGCAATAAGTGAAACCTTAATGCCCGAATCTATATCACTAGATCAACGTTACTTTACGTTTTTTTGGCTACAGAAGATTCCGTGATTTCACTCAAAAACTGCTTGTTCTTCAGTTCTCTGTAAAAACTCGTTCGAAAACAATCAATTTTTCCTCGCGCACACTAAAGGTTCAAATCTTTGCATTGTCTTGTGAAATTTTTCGTGGACTGTTTCGAGCAAGTTTATTTGACCACGTGAACCCACTTGTGTTCCACAGACGAGGGTTTTCTCTATACTATTCTATGAACTCTGATAGACCGGTATTGTCGATTTCCTTGTACTTCTAGTTGGAAATTTTCTGAAACTTCATTCCTTCATAACGATCT
Source organism: Zhengitettix transpicula (assembly GCA_037074705.1). NCBI lineage: Eukaryota > Metazoa > Arthropoda > Insecta > Orthoptera > Tetrigidae > Zhengitettix > Zhengitettix transpicula. The sequence continues at coordinate 80,374,937 of CM073595.1, read as the reverse complement.
CTTAACACCTTGCCCGATGTAGTACGGTGTTTTCTCGAGCAGTTTCCTGCTCTAATCCCTTCTGAAATAAACGTTTCCTGGACATTCCGAATGACTGTGACCTGGTGGAAAACTGGGAGAACCTTTATTTCTAATTAATTTGGTTTTTTCTTCCCGCAGGATGTGAATACTACGGATACTGCAGCGACATCACGAGGACGTGGCCGGTCAACGGGAAATTCTCCCCGGCACAAGCTCTCATCTACCAAATTGTCCTCGATGTACTACAAGATCTACTGGACATGTGCTTTGAGTTTCCTGCTTTAGACGAGTTACATCGCAAGATGTCCTTAAATATCGGAGAAAAATTAGTCCGTGCCGGTGTCGTCAAATCAAATACGGAAAATCTTTACAAAGTTAGTATGCTTACCATTTCACACAAAATACACTTGTAGACCTCCTAGTTAACACTTGAAAATGAAATATCAGTCTCATTATATTACTTATAGCTGTGAAAGTTTAAATACACCAGGGCGATGCAAATGAAAACCCCAATTACTCTTTAGAAAGGTAAAAATTGCATTTACACAGGTGATCAGCGATAAACCGAAATTATTGTGTGGCCTGTTCAGAGGTCACAGAGTCCGTGGGCCTTTGATCTAGTGTGTACCATATGTCTGGAACGTTCAAATTTGGTCCAGAAATCACGGTATCAGATCTGTTGAAGGCAGCTTCCTTCAAATTGTTTTTTGTGATGTAGCTTTCTGAACACAACTATGAAAACTTTTTGAAGTGAAATCTACGGCTGTGCTCTTGGCCTGGGTGTGGATGTACTGTGGTCGTTTACACACACTCTCTGTGTTCTACATTTGCAAGAAATTGGAGTGTACCACCCAAGTTACCTTCTTCTAATAAATAAAATTAACATTTTATGTGTGTGTGTGTGTGTGTGTGTGTGTATGTATACATTCCATATACAAATCTACACTTGTGGAGCAAATTTGACTAATTTTCGTACACGCGTTTCTTTCGAACTGGAAACAAACGCTGTATGGGGACATAAGTCCATCCCCAGGGGCCGGGGGTGAACAGAGGTGGACATTATTTTCAACGTGCTCAAACAGGCGATATTTGTGTCAGATAAATATTTTTTGGGGTCAATGAGATTGATAGTGTTTCTCCTGATGTTGATTGTGTTTAATTTATTTTGGCATGGGAGGGCTGAACACTTTGAGGTCGGGGTGGAGGGGCGTTACATAAAAAATAACGTGAAAACAACCGAGATTGGAGTCAAATCAAGGGTTATTAATGTCAGCAAGTTTAATTATGACATTCAACTTGATGGTTAACTGTCAGGGGCGGGGGTGGTGGTAAAAGTATTTATGCTTCAGGAAAGGTACAGATGGATTCTGTTCAAATTAGCATTCCCTCTGCATAGGTAGATGTAACAAGGGTGGGCTTCTTGGAATATCTAAATTTCGTAATTTTTGTAGAGCACCTTGTACATGGAGTGTCTCAATTTAAGGTCCTGTTCAACACCGTTTCTGGAATCTGAATAATTTCGTAATTGGTGAGTTGTATATGGTTGCAGCTTGGAGAGTCCAGTGTAGGTTGGTTTCCCATATACTTATGTAGAGAGTTAGACCTACGTTTTTTTATGACAAAGTTTATTTCGTAATTATTCTCGAACTCATTTGGGTTTAAAGTTGTTTCCAGAAGAGTTTGTGTGGCTTGTCAAATGTGAACTTCCAAATAGAAAAGATTTTGACGTCAAGCAAAGAAGTTTGGAATTTTTGGCTAAATATCTTTGTGGGGATTCATGTACTGCAAGTTGTGTTATTTTTGTGAGCTCAGAAGTAAAAATTTTGCAGGTGACGTAAAAGAAATTCCTTTTGAGAATAATATTTACAGATAATTTTGTGCGACTAAGTCAGTTCATTGTAAGATGTCCTTAAATATCAGAATTCATTAAATTGGCAATTTACTTTACTTCACTTTTTCCATGAAAAGATTTTATTATACTTGGCAGCTTCATTCTGACATTTTTGTGCATCAGGATAAATGAAATATGTTTTATATCATGCTTTTTTCAGGTGGGAAACAAATTTTGCCCCCACCATGTCAGCCATTACCTGGGCATGGACGTCCATGACTGCGCCTTTATTAATCGTAACATAAATGTCAAGCCCGGCATGATCATCACTCTGGAACCAGGTACAACTTGAATTCTGTTTTTCCCATGTATTGAGAAATACTTACAGTGATGAAACAGGCCAAGGTAAACATGTAATGAAATAGTTTAGAGAACTGAATTCCCAGATGGATTCAATTTCCATACTGAAAAGATTTGATGTTTAAATTTGTTGAAAAAATTTGAGTGCTCAGATGAAAGCGTCAGGGTGGAAGAAGGTTATAACTAATTTATTGCACAGCAAAATGTCAGTTTGTCTTTAGAGATGGATGAAACAATAAACATTAAGGCACAATGGTTTGAGGAAGTTTTCAGTATGGTCCTACTTTTTTGCTTTCTCCTTTGCTGACCTCTTCACATTACCGTATCTGCTGAATCCAAAATCCTTCGTAAATGAAGAAGAAGTTCTTGGGTTTCCACCTGGGTAAAACAGAGATTTTAACGTGACGTTTCGACGATCAAATGCACTGCCGCCATCTTCTAGGTCTTCGCCTAGAAGATGACTGCGGGTGGAAACCCAAGAACTTTTTCTTCAACAAATACACTGGGAAAGCCTTCAATCTTTGATCCTTCGTAAATGTTGCATAACTTCTCATTCCCTAAATTTCTTTCCATTATAACTTTTATTGCAAAGTGCACTAGTCCTGGGTGTCATGATATATGTCAACCTAATTTGTCTACTCTTTCAGGGTACAACAAAGATATGTTCCCACCAAATGTTATTATTTTATCGTGGGTACATTTGAAATAAGGGCACAGTAATTCTGAAATTGAAAGATTGGAGAAGTTAATTAATACCACTAAAGTCATTGAAAACATTATGAAGAAATCAGGTCAACTTTGGAAGTGACAGTGTCACTTCTCAACAATCTTATGGATCAGTTTGTTCTTTACTCTTAATGTTTTCCAAGTTATCCATTTTTCTTGTGACTATGTTAATGTAGTCTGCAAAATTAATCTCAACATCAATATTGACCTGCCTTCAGTCTGAATTTGTAGTGCTGTTAGATATCTGCTTTTGCATCTGTAGTTTACTGAGAGGTTCTCCCTGTTACTTATATTTCTCATTTAGCTTCCTATAGAAAAAAAAGCCTTTCTAATTTCACTCAAAAGAGCTGGGTAGATCAGTCACCTTATGTAGACATTATGGGGGATTAAGATTCAGATGTGTAGTTTGACAATATACAGTAAACAATTGTGGGAGGGGGGGCAGACAGATTAAGTTTTTTTAGAGTGAAAGTGATTGAGATGACATTAGAAAGTGTCAAGAAGAAAACTAAGCAAAATGATAATAACGTCCTAATGTTTTGCTTCTTACTGATCATTTTCTCTCTACTGTGCCTCTACCATCGGACATATGAATACTTGAACAATACCTCTATCATTACTGCACCATTGTCAACAAATTTCAAAACTAGAGTAAAAACTTTGTCCTGTGTGTTGAAGGGTTAGAATTTATGAAAGAGAGTTTGAACATTTATTTTCCATATGTAGTTGTGACCAAGCTTGGGAACATTAATACTAAAACTAAAAAACAACCCACTTATGGCTGGAAATATTTTGTTTAAAATTATTTCAAATTTTATGAACACAATCAAGCTCATCTGAAGAAAGTTACAAATAATTTATATTACATATACATATTTAATTTATTTATTATTGAGAGAAATTTTGTATCATATAATTTTTCTTTGTAATTTTAGTAACGAGTTACCAATTACTGTGACGATTATTTACACTTTTTGCCTTATTTGACTAACCAGTATATTACAACTGCGCCACATGCTTTTGTGTAGTTCTTGAATTGACTTTTCACAAAATAGCAATTTAATAATTACTTTACCTCCCTCCCCTATGTCACTTGAATCTAAACCTACAATTTTGATTTAAAATTTGGAATATTTGTTCTGATTTAAACTTACTCAGTGACTAGAATATTTCCTGTATAGTTTTACAGTATAGCTTTTACAGAGTTGCAGCTATCTAAAGAAATTTTGATTTATTGAATGAATATTTTGTCTATGTTAAGGCCTTTTAAGAATAATTGGTATATTGTGTATAGTCCTATAGCTGCAGAATTCAGTTATTTAACATACTATTTTCCTTTTTAGGAATTTATATCAGCCCAGATGAATATGCAGTTAAGCCTGAATTTCGAGGCATTTCTGTTCGTATTGAAGATGACATATTAATAACAGAAGATGGTCCAGATGTTTTAACGAAGCACTGCCCCAAAGAAATTCAACACATTGAAGGCATCATGAAAGTTGATAAAACATGTTCATAAAAAATTTCCTGACAGAATGTATTTTTTGTGTGTGAATGGCATTTTTAATTTTCATAATACATTCTTGGATTTCTCGCTGTCAGACAGCAGGCCATTAACACTGCTGTTATATTATAATGCAAGTAATAGGAACATACTTGGTAAGAACAGCCCTTTGGTACAATATTGTAAATGATGCCAACACTGTGAAATTATGTGGATGAGCAAAATTGTATTTAATAAATTAATTTGATGTAGTTTTGACTTTTTGTTGACTTAGCTTCTCTCTCTACCACAGTAAATTTAACAAGAGATTTCCTCAGTTGGGGATCAATAAAGTAATTCACTGGAATTTCAATACCATGAAATTATAACACCAAAATGATTGATAAATTGCTGCAATCCATCCAGGTGAATGTGAAGCATATAAGAATAGAAAGGTAAATTTTAACATTACAGAAAGTAATCACTTAAAATCAATATTGTCAACTTCATGCAAATGATATTACGGATCTAATAAGTAGTAGTTATATTTATCAACATAAATGGCATGTTCACAAGAAAGAAAATAGTGCCAAACTAGATATATTAGTACTTAGGGCTTCAGTATATTTTAAATTAAGAATTAAGGAACTTGAAAATCTAATATTCTAATAAATAAAATTGGCTGTTTGTGTGTGTTTGTTCCACATACAAATCTAATCACGAGGAGCAATTTTGACCAAATTTTGTACAAACGTTCCTTTCAAATTGGAAACACTGTGGGGGGTATGACACAACTACCACCCCTTAGGGTGGAAATTTTTAAACAAGATATAATGACCAATATTTGCATTGAATAAATATTTGTCATGGTCGATAAGATTCTCCTGATGTGGATTGTTTATAATTTCAACTACTTACAGTATGGAAGGGAAGAACTCTCTTGATTGTGAGTGGAAGGGTGTTAAATATAATTAATGTGAAACACCACTAAATTGTTAGAAACAGGAAAAGAAAACTATAAGGTTGGTTAAGCTCAGTGTTAACTGTTAACAGAATGTTTAAATGAATGGATCACATGTAAGTCATTTAAAAGTAGTTGAACACTGTCATTTTGCTGTTTATCTCAAATTACATTTATCTAAATAGAATAAAGTCAGTCTATAAAGAGAATTAAAATGAGGTTTTATGTAATATGTTAAGTTATATAACTATTAAAATAAATAAAAATTAACAACTACTGCAGCAGCCGCGACCGACATCCACCACATTATTTCAATTGCAGGCGAGGGAAGGAAGTAAGAAAATCTTGAAAAAAGGTTTCTGGGGTTTCCAACCGTGTGACGTTAAACACCGAGTTTCGACGTCGCTGTTTACCAACATTACCCGGTTGGAATCCCGAGAAGCTTTCCTTCGTGCGATTCTCCGGGAAAGTGTTTTCTTAAAGATCTAAGACAAAAATTGCACCAATTAGTCCCGAGAATATAGTCCACAAAATCTTACATAATTCTAGAAATAAACATTAAGTAATTCATATTTAGTACCAGGCATTAGTTATAGTATTTTTTTCAACAGAATAGAATAAATTTATATTTCATAGATCCTCACAAGAAACAAAGCTTCAAAACTATGGTAATCCATACATTTTACATTACGTAATTTTCATAAGAAAAATTTATAATGAGATAACATACTATTTTTTATTAAAATCAATTTTCACATAATAAAATCAATATAATTATTATTTTCATGTTAAAATATTTCAATGATAAAAGACCACCAAGATTCCGAGTTTATTAATAAATATAATTATTTATTACAACACAATTAGTTTCATTTACAGAAGCTTTCGTCTAACTTTGCCATACTCATCTGTAATTACCATTTCACCAACACGTCATATTTCAATTCATGATTGCTATGCTAAATACTATTCTGAAAGCATTTTATTGGAGTTTTGTGATTTCATTTTTTTGCAAAATAATTATTTAAGTTTTTTATAGTGATAAAGTGTCAATAAAATATTTGAATTTATCTCTATTTTTCATTTTTATAAATGTTTTATGATTATAAATTGTTAACGGTAGTTACATAAAATTATTGAAGATATTTAATATAAGGAGATTGCTTTCTGAAGCGCTCCTTGTGTTCCAAATATATACAATATATTGATTCTAAGTCATGCAACGTTTCTTATTGATGTACAAGGGAACGATGAACCTCAATTATGTCAGATAAATATACCGAGTTACTTCTATTGCAAATAAAAGAAACAACAATAATGTAGCGTTAGTTATATTGTCCCGAGGAGGAAGGTCTTGTTTGCTGGTTTTTCTTCAGGCATATTGCTTATGTTGTTTGGTTACAGCGTTCTACTTAAATGTGCAATTTATGTAAATAGTGTGCCATAACGAGTATAATAATCGTAGAATTCTCAATAAACCTTATCCAGCCTTCAAACTTTTGCAATACTTCGACCACATCCTTTATGGTTTCGAATATTAGAATTGCGTACACATTGTGTTTTACTGTAGTTTCACGTTCCTCGAAATATTTAAACGATAATTTTCTGTATACAACTAACGTGTAGCTAACGTTATTGCTTGTGTATAAAATGAATTTGTCATGAATTCCTTATTACGAACTGTTACTTTAAGAGGAGGACGAGAAAATGTTTTTAAGGAATCTTTGTCAAACCAGCTGTCTGATTGTGTTAAAGATATACAGTTAGAGCATTATCGAACCCCAGATGACTTAGAACTATCTAGTGGGAAGGAGGCTACCACTTCTTTATGTACAGTTTTGGAAGCTATTTTCATTCATGGATTGAAGGACACTTTCTTGAATCGTATGACACAAGTTATTGGTGGAGATCCAGATCAGCATCCCCAACCCAGCTTCTGGGGACCATCCTTGATCTTTTCACACAGGGAAATCATTGATCAGGTGTGTGGGAGTTTTTTGTAAGTTAAAATGTGATTTGATCATAAATGTAATTAGGAATGTTGTGAATGTCAATGTGTTTCAGATGTAACCAATGGCACTAGAATCTTGTAGGTTATGGCTTTCAATTACTTATTATTTGTCCAATAAATGAATGTCACTTCTCTCCAAATTATGCTTTTATTAGTACTCATCTAAGAACAATAAGGTCTTTTTGAAATCTAAGCAGAACAGTTTACAGAACACTGTGTTCTGTCTGCTTTGAATGCTAGAATATCAGTTTTTAACAAACTTCCTTTCCTATTCAAGAATTAAGAAACTCAAGAGTTAGCTTCAGAAATTTCTACTTCTACTCCTACTCTGTAAATTAGGTTTTGGAAAATAATTGTAGTTTTACATAAACTTGGAATCTTAATACAATGGTGTAAATAGCACAAATTATGAATAGTCTTCAGCTGATCTTTGGGAAATACAAACAGTAGCTAGTTTTGAAGCTTATAACAATTTCATGTACTCATTATGGCAGCCAAGTCTTGCATTACATTGTTTTATTGCTATCAAACTTTTGTTACCAGTCAAACATGTATTGCCATATATTTACTCTTTGCTATATTGAATTTTTATGTTCACAAATTATTATTATTAGCTTGGTATGTTTCAGAAATTTTTTAATGTGACCTATTATACATTATGTTATTTTTAACATTTTCATGTTTATATTGTGTTATGCCTTATTCAATATATTTTAAATGTCATGTTTGGTTCTTGCAAAGGTACTTAGTTTTACAGATTATTTTATGAGAACATGCTTGCCTGTATTAACAATAACTGATTTGCAACATAAAAGTGGCACAATTGTTTTAGACCTCTAACTGATATAGTTACGTTGTTGTTTATTTATTATATAATTAATTTTTTCCTGTGCAAAGGATAAGAAATTTCTTGTTTTTTTTTTTATTTTGTTATCACTGATGTTTTATAGGCTGGCATTTTGGTTTTTCTGAAAATTATTATTTATGGACACATGAAACTTAGGTTCTTGAACAATTTTTTTGCTGATTAATAAGTTTGTACAAACATTTATAAGTAGTTTCAAAAACTTTGATTATTGATGATGACATGTAAACATTCTACTTTATTAAATATTTTTCAAGCAGATATTGCAGTCATCAAAATGATGAGTTATAGTTTAAGATTTTAGTATTACAATATCAAATGTAATTTGTGCTTATTATTTAAATAAGTGGACTTTGATATTTTATTTTATTTTTCAGATAACCTCACTAAATCTTATTACAACTGATGTAGGACGTTGCCGTGCTTGGCTTCGAGTTGCACTAAATGATTGCCTGTTATCACGTTATTTAGAGGCAATGAGGCAGGATGGAAGTGCTCTCAAGCCATATTACCGTTCGTCTGCATTTGTACGTGATCCAGAATACCTTGAAGTCACTCAGCATTTAATAGAAGGAATAGAGGCTTTTCCTTTTTCTCTAACTTTCAACTCAAGTTTGTTGAATGTATGGACAAGCACCCCATTACTATTAGCAGGATTGTGGACTCCACCTTTACGAGCCTGCCCTGTAATTGCAGGTGTTGACGTTGCAAGCACTTTAGATAACAATTTTTATACAAGAAAAGTTCACGAAGATCCACCTAGCTCTACAGTTTCACTTGCTTCCTCATATCAGGGTTCAGGTATTGGGCAGGTTTTACCTTTTAGTGAAGATGAAGTACTGAAAATTATTTTGGGAACACCAGTCAATGATTCAGAAGGTGAAAATTCTAATTTTGGAATTGTTACCAATTCTAAATCTGTTGATATACCTATTCAAAATAATGGTAACATTCAACTGTGCCAGGCAACAGACATTCCACCAAGGCCCATCAAAACTGGAGCTGTCAATGGTGACGGTGATGATGCACCTTCCAGTGTGGGCAATTCGCTAATTGGCCGAGTTGGCTGGTCATCATCCTTTGAAGAAGTATCTGACAAATTAATTGAAAATACTATTTATTCAGACGAAACAGTTCGAGGAGAGAAATCAAAAACTAAAACATGCCTTAAAAGTTCAAATGCTAGCAGAGTGAGGAATTCTGGTGAAGTTCAGAGCTATCATTCATTGCTTGAAAGTTATAATTTACAATATTCTAGAACACCAGAAATGCACGAGTTTCTTCATCGCTTTGAGAATTCAGTTGATTCTGTTAATAACTGTGGAGTAGATTCTGATGATCCTGTGAGTACTAATCCATTTTGTGAGCAAATTTTGTTGAACTTATATTTTATACTTGATGAGAATATGTCCACAATAATGGTGACTTAAGAGATTTCTATACAACTTAAATTATAGGAGCTGATAATTATGTGGAATCAATTAGTGGTGATTATTTTGACTTATCATTTATAAGTAAGCCTAGAAATTGGAAGGTTAGAGATAGGATTGTAGAGATTGAAACATCAATCTTATCACTTATACTTCTTTAGTTCAATTATGCTCATACAAATATTTATTTCATTTGAATATCACAAATGCTGCTGTAGCATTGTGTTCAATATATGTAACCTGGATGAAACCCAATATAAATTTCCATAATCCATTAATATACAAACATTGTTTTTACAGGTCAAGTTCAATTAACAAAATTCTCTGTGAGTAGAGATTTATAATATAATGTAGGTTTTAATTGTATCATTATATCTGGGTTCTTTTAACTAATTTGTAATGCTTTTTAAATATTTATCACTAGAATAAAATAAGTGATCCTGTAAACATGTCTTCATAACAAACTGTAAGCTTTAATGTTTATCAATACATTTCATTTCATTTGGAAGTGCTTGATATAAAAGTTTCCCATATTGAAAACTTTTCTTAACATTTGATGAGCTTACTAAATTTATGTAAACTACAAACTTGATGGAGATTTTTTTTAATTGTATCATGTGTTTTTCACAATTACACAATGGGAACAATATATAAATATAAATGGGAAAATATATAAATACATTCTTAACACATCTTTGCGGACACTTGTTTGTATTCAAACTCCTCCACCTTCCAACTCAATTTTATGAAAGAAATTATAAAAATCTAACTGTAGCATGTAATATTTTGGATAGTGAGGATCAATTCCTTTGATCTTGAGCTAAAGTATTCAGAAACAACTCTGGCTTTATGTTGTCAACCTCTTTGTAGCAGTATTTGCTAATTTCCATTATCTTAATGAACTTATTTATATTCTATGATAACTGGCTTCACAAATCCTTATCTTCAAATGTTCTTTCTATAACAACTTTTACTACCTGTTTATGCTTCTGGTTTCATTAATGTAGACTTTGCTATTGTATAGACTGGAATGATTCTTGTTTTACCTACTGTGTTACAGTTCACAAGTCTGTCAACTTTAACCCAGTTAATAATAATACCAATGAGCATAACCATATGATTGGTGCGTCTACATATTTTCTTAAGACCCTTTCTAAATAAGAAACTATGTCTGGGAACTCATCAACTCAACTTTCCCAAAACATACACCAACTGTCCTAACGTCTTTCAAATCACATGACATTTTTCATTCACAACAAATCTTATTCTATAATTATATACTTTTGAAAAATAATAATATTACCATATGGAAAAAATGTGTTCAACTTCATATTGAATTTATTGAATGTAGGTGAATTAAGCATAAATTTATTATTGTGTGTTTCATTTAAAAGATTTAGCTAATTCATGTACAGAGAAATTTAAATTTTTAGACCTGAAAATCAAATAAAGAATTGAGAAGTGTAATAGACCAGTTATCTTTTGGAAAAGGAACCACATGTGAGGTATAATCAGCTTGAGTATTATTACCTCCTTTATTAAATTCAGTACTTTTGTTTTTTAAGTGGTTGAAATAATAATTTATGGCTGATGAATCTTGAAGACTTAGAGAGGAATATCAAAGTGTTGTAAGAAAAGGGAATTAATTTATTTGATATAATGATGATGGAAATAATAATTTTTGGTTGCTGGAAATGTTTTCGGGGTACTAGCAAAGTGAAACATGTTTCGGCTTGTATCCCAAGAACATTTCCTGTAATGACAATGCCAAGAAAGTCTGCTGTCATAATTCTTGATTTAATAATTTGAGTATAGTCTGTTTGAACATACCAATTGCTTTACAATGCATTAATTCTTAGAAAACATTCGTGTATGATTACCAATATTTGATTACATGTGCCTTTGTACTAAATTATACATTTCAAATTATTTTATGTTTTAGTTAATATGTTTAGAATTTTGTCACATTTGATTATAAGTAAATATTGATATTCAATGTAACATTTGACTATGTTTCTCAGTGTTTTAACTCAGAGAAATTATTGCTGATTAATTATGATTTTCAGTTTTCTGCAGTTTATAGCCTAGGATTTGAAATAGTTCCTTCGTCTCCAACATCATTATTTGACATTCCAGTAAGTATATTTCACATTACTTGCTTTTCCTTGATTTACACAAATTTCTTTTTCTTTCATTGATTTTGAAATTTTTTGATGTGTTGTATTATTTCTAGAGGAAACTATAAACAAAGGGTATGGTGTCTACTAAGAAAAATATTGCAAGGTCTTTGTCTGTATTTATAGGCATAGAAAAAGTCATTCCATCTTTGTCTGAATGGTATGTACTATGTCCTTTTGTTCCACAAACCCTTATTCAGTGATCACGACATTATTACATTGCAACCATGAGACAGACACTGAATATAGTCAATCTTTTTGTTTCTTGATGATTGAGGGTTCACACTGCTAAATCATTTAGTTTATAGTTTCCCAAACTGTTTAATATGAAGATTCTGTCTTTCATGACGGTCTTGTGATCACTGGTTAAATTTCAATTGAAATTCCTTGATTGGTTAGGCTAGGATTTTTGAGATATCTAATGTATAGTTTTATTTTGATCTAAAACCAACATTCTGCTAAATGTGGCATGTAAGCACTTTATTGTTATACCACTTATTTCCAAAACTGCATTTTCTGTAAAAAAAATTCAGTGGACAGATTCCCTGTCCCCTTTACTATTACACTAGTTTATAAATAATTATGAATTAACCTTTTTTTTAAAATAAAAAATCATATTTAAAGTAGTTTAGAATACAGGTACATAAGGAGGAAAATAATTACTAAAATACTACAAGATATATATGGTTAAAAATAGGAGTTAAAAAACAAAATTTAAGCCCTGTTCTATCTCTGTGGTGACTAAATTATAAGAAATACCCAGTTGTAATGACATTGAGGGCACAATTAAAGATCTACCTTCAGTAACTTAAACACAAATCATTCATAATGCAAAGATAAACATTGTGATTTCTTTAAATTGAAAAATGACCATGGAAAAATTACTGAATCCCATGAAGAAAGTGAAACAGTACAATATTTTTGTCAGTTACACTACAGCATGAGTTGAAGATGTTCAATATAATTGCAGAAACACTTCTTAAATGAGGCACTAAACACACTGCCGTTTCTTATTTACGATAAAAATTCATGAGAGAAAATTCATAGAGTACAGTTCTCAAATAATGCAGTTACACAATGGATTTACAACATCACTGTTTATATTAAAGAAACATTATTTCAGTGATTACAAAATTCTGACTGGTATGCAGTTCAGTTAGGCAGGCAGGTCATACTTCTAGAATTTGTTTGGTGCATATATAATAAATTCATGTAAATATTAGGGAACACATCTGAGAATGAAATATTAGTTCTGTGAATTCATCATGAAACGTGATGTTAGTTGAGATAAAGAGAGTGATATTTGCATTAATGATGGAGAAAATAAATTACCATAACGGAGATCTGAAACATTTCTCAAAAGATTACCGGCATCCACTGTCCTTTAGACAGGCAAGCTCTTGTAACAAAGATGATGGCTGTAACACTTAAAGGCGTGATTATGCTGTTCATATTATAAATGTGGTCACATTTGAATTCAGACTATCTAGGAATCCCATCAGAAAAGCCAAATAAAATTGTACACAAGAGTTCAGAAAAGAAAGCTAATTTTGTACAAGTAGGACTTTGTTGTGGTTGCAAAAATTATTATTGTGGAAGTGGGAGAGAGCAAGGCTGACAACAGTCTAATTATCTTGGTAGATGGAACCACAAATTCACAATAAAATTTAGGAAACAAAAAGCAGATGATGGCAAATTTTCATTCTCAATTAGGACCATAACCAAGCAGCACATAGTGCAGTACTCTCTCCTGTTTCTTGTTGCTTGGCATTATATATATATATATATATATATATATATATATATATATATATATATATATATATATATTGTAATAGTAAGAATGTGACATTGTCAAAAATATTGGTATGGAAAGGATAGAGAGATAGGTTGTGGCTTACCTGAAAGTGAAGTGCGGTGTCGCCATGAGGAACTGAAGGTTGTTCTTCAAATTTTCGGGGGGCTCCCAGCCTCCCTCTTCAGGAAGGAGTGTTACACCATTCCGTGCACCCGTCACTTCCGTGCAGTCCGCAGCCGGCCGGTGCCCGGAATGGTGTAACACTCCTTCCTGAAGGAGGAGGCTGAGAGCCTTCGAAAATTTGATGACCAACCTTCAGTTCCTCATGGCGACACCGCACTTCACTTTCAGGTAATCCACAACCTATCTCTCTATCCTTTCCATACCAATATATATATATATATATAGATAATTGTAATATTGGTATGGAAGGGAAAGAGAGATAGGTTGTGGCTTACCTGAAAATGAAGTGCGGTGTCCCTATAAAGAACTAAAGGTTGTTCTTCAAATTTTTGGAGGCTCTCAACCTCCTACTTCAGGGAGGAATGTTACACCATTCCATGCACCGGCCTGTGGCAGACTGCAGAGTTTTGACTGCCGCGTAGTCCATAAACAATAAACACCCCACCAGGCCACTAACTTTCTCTCTCAAGGGAAGGTTGTGACATAGGAAAGGTTCTGATAGTGATCATTCATACAAAGCACCCTATATATACATATATGCTTAAACATACATAAAAACATGCAAAAACATACACACTCATGTATGCTTACATATACATACATGGTCATGCTCATACATACATGGTCTCGTGAAAGTGGGCATGGCAGGTAGGAAGGACACTATTTAAAGGATGTTGAGTCCACGGTTTTGCTTGGACTATAAGACATGTTGGAAAGAGAGTTCCCACAGATGGAGTTCTGCCTCTGATGAATTGGGGGGAGGGGGTAGAGCTTTAAGGATGGTGAGTGTGAAGCATTGGTTGAAATTGTGGCTTTGGGCTTGAGCAGCTACTGGGAATTGAATTTTGGAAAGTTTGACAGTGCTGTGGTGGTTGGCTATTCATTATTCATGGAGGGGTCCTTTGGTTTGGCCTATATAGAATGCAGGGCAGTTAATTTGGTAGATGGTGTGGGAGGAGTGGCAGGTGATGGTTTCTTTGATTTGGTATGTTTTTGTGTGGTTCTGAAAGGTTGTGGTGGGCTGTAAGATAGGGCAGACATGGAATCTGTTCCTACCACAAGGCTTGCAACCCGGCATGGGTGGGTGAGTGGGGGTGTGGCTTTCGCATGGATGGACAAGTAAATTGCGGAGGTTGGGTTGGCATCTGAAGGCAACCCTTCGGCACATGGGGAGGATGGTTTTTAGTTCAGGGTAAGATTGCAATTCAGTGTATGCTGGAGAATGGAATTGATTATTTGTAGTCCAAGGAAGTAGGTGGTTGTGAGGTGTGGACTAATTTATTGTTTTAATCTAGAGTGGGTGTGTGTGTTTGGAGATTTGATATGGCATGGGTTATCTGTTTTTGGAGGAGGTTGGTGAGATATTTTCTATTGTTGACAATGTTGAGGATCCGGTGGGTGTAACAGGCCAGACTATTCCAGGTGGAGCAAATACGTGCTCCACTGAGGGCTAGACTATGGGAGGGAGCATTTTGTGTGGTGTGGGTGGCAACTTGTGAAGTGTAAATATTGGAGTGTGTTTGTGGGTTTTATGTGGACAGACATGTTGATCGTGCCAGAACTCAGATGTACGTCAATGTCTAGGAAAGTGACTGGTTGGGGAGTGGTTCCAAGTGAACTTTTACAGAGTGTTTGGAGAAATTTGGGTGTGGAGAAATTCGGATAGGGAGTCTGGTCTGTGGGTCCATAGCATCTGTGAACCTGAACCAGGCCAGGGGTTTTAATGGGGAAAGAATTTAGGTGGGCCTGTTCTAGGCGTTCCATGAACAAGTATGGTGTAGGAGGGGGCTATTTGGGTGCCCATAGCTGTGCCACTTATTTGATGGTAGATGTTGTCTTGGAAAGAAAAGTAATTTCTGGTGAAGACAAACTGTGTGAGAGAAACCAGAAAATTGGTGGTGGGGAAAGAATTTTGTGGCCTGCGGGACAAGAAGTATTCAAGTGCCGCTAGTTCATTGGCATGGGGAATATTGGTGTAGAGTGAGACAACATCTATAGTAACCAAAAGGATATCAGGTGGAAGAGGTTTTGGAGACTTCACGGAGGCTGAGGAGGAAGTGGTTGGTGTCTTGGTTGAACGATGGTAGTTTTTCTACTATTGGTTGCAGAAATCCTCTAAGTAGGGGAGTTGTAGCCAGCAACTATTGGGCAGCCTGGTATACCAGGTTTGTGGATTTTGGGGAGCAGGAAGAAGGTGGGTGTTCTGGTGCATGGAATGGTGTAACACTCCTTCCTGAAGAAGGAGACTGAGAGCCTCTGAAAATTTGGAGAACAGCCTTCAGTTCCTTATGGCGACACCGCACTTCACTTTCAGGTAAGCCACAACCTATCTTTCTTTCCTTTCCATACCAATATTACAATTGTTTTTGACAATGTCATATCCTTACTAATATCACATATATAACTCATTTGGTTTGGAAAGATAGACAGTGTAGCTGACTTACCTGAAATCAACAGTTGGTTCAGTCGGGCAGTGCAGAAATTTAATAAAAACAAATGCAACAGCTAATAGTATAAAAAACAGAAACTTATTAAATTATGTGTGTGTGTGTGTGTGATTATATTAGCAGGGGCGTTGAACCAGCATGGTAGCTCGGTCAGTAGAGTGGTCGTTGGCGTACAGAGAAAAGGTACCTTGGTTTCCTTTCCTGCCATTGCTGAATATTTTCAGTCTTTCCTTCTTCTTCCTCCACACTCTACGCCTTGAACATATGCTTTCCTTTCAGCGTATTTCTGTGCCTGATTATATGCTTTATTTTGAGCGTATTCCCACCTTCCTCCCATATTTCTATCTTTCCTCACCTTCCAAGTATCCAATGTGACTTTGTCACTTAACAATCACAATCCTAAACATTCTGTGTGTACATATTCAATCTGTATCAGACCAATTGTAAACTATATCAGTAATTGTTTCCTCAAAAACTGTATGTTATTTGTTGTTCAAAAAAAATATTAAGGAACCGTATGTAAAGAATCGATTGGTGGTATTTTCATATTCCGGAGCAAACCCAAATTACTTGTATCTGTATCAACTTTTAAATGAAAACTTATTTGTTGTTCAAAAAAAATATTAAGGAACCATATGTAAAGAATCGATTGGTGGTATTTTCATATTCCGGAGCAAACCCAAATTGCTTGTATCTGTATCAACTTTTAAATGAAAACATAGGTCACATATGGTATTATTGAATAATTCTTTTGAAAATAAGAATATTCCTGTTATTGTTAACATACAAAAATGTACCATATGGTATCTTCGTGTGGTACAATTGTTAACACAGCAGGCCTTGAAAACTGTTAATCTTTCACAGTCTTGTCTTTTGCCATAGCAACAGTCAAATTGAAATCCCTTTGTACACGTTTTGCAAGATGCTGGCAAACATTATACATAATGGATATCATTGTTCAGAAATGTGCTGCTTGTCTGCAATTCCAATGTCATTTGCCACGTGTCATGTATATGTCAAATACTTAATTGTTTAATGTTATTTTCATAATAGTAAAGTCACTGTTGAAGACTTAACTCCATAAATTACACAACTTATGTTCCTGTTTAAAATTTGTGGGGTGTGCCTTTGTTCTCAGTTGTTTTATTTATTGTAGGGGGACTTGTCAAGTATGACTGGATATTTCCTTGATCTTGGGGACAGTTATTTTGACTATTTTGGGCACAGCTGAGGAGCAGATATTCTGAAGAAAGGAAGGTTGGTTGGTGGTGCGTCACACAACCAGGATGGTGGAGGAGGGACAAGGCCCCTGTCCAAAAGAGAGAAAATCAGAAAGTTGAGGAGTGGAGTGACAAGAGGGAGAAAGTTAAAGAAGAGATTGATGAGATGTTCTCGGAGGAGAGAGAAAGTTGAGGAGTGGAGTGACTAGAGGCTCTTGGACTATAGAGTGAAAAGAAAGGATTTCAGAATTTGCGACTGATCCAGCTGAGGTTTATTCACACGAGTCAGCAGCAGGAGTGTGGAACTCTGCCTGTAAAAACTACGAGCCATATTCACCAAGCAGTGGTAAGATATAAATTTGTATTTGTGAATCAAGCATCAACAACGCAATTTTCTGAACATTTTGTTTCATACACACACACAGACATATATATGGTGTAACACTCCTTCCTGAAGAAGGGGGCTGAGAGCCTCCAAAAATTTGAAGAAATACCTTCAGTTCCTTATGGGACACCGCACTTCACTTTCAGGTAAGCCACAACCTATCTCTCTGTCCTCTCCATACCAATATTGCAATTATATATATATATTGTATGAGGATAATAAATAATTGTAAAAAATATCTATTATCAATTCCTTTAAAACAGTATCTCCAATTAAATGAGGAAAAAGGTATTTCAAATGTGGATACTCCTACATGTGGTTAGTTCTGGGAAATAAAAATGCAACCAATTGATTTTTGGCTATAATTTTTTGTGTGAACAACCAGTATCATATATTTTTCAAGAATAAAGGCTGATACGGGTGGGCAGATACACTCTGTATGTACACACTAGTTTATGTATCAAGGTGTGATATACATACATACAGATTTCATCTTCCTTCCATTTCCCAACTTTTTCCTAGGTAGCAAAATTTTTTGTTAGGTTGTGCCATGTGCTTGAGAGAAAAAAAATTATTGGGTGTGGTTTGGGGTATGCCTGTCTATCATCAAGTTCTAAGATCACACTGAGAAGTCAACAAGAGGCGCAGTCCATATATTGAAGGAGAAGCTTGACACCTCCAATAATTTGAATTAAGTTTCCAGTTCAACAAGGTGACATCTCAGGTAATTCATAAGCTCACTCTCTTTCCTATCCAAATCAATTATTTTAATTATGTCACATACCTTTACTTTTTCATATACATTTCTTAGATTTAATTGCTGAGTTTATATGTAGGAATTTCCTAATCTTGTATCGCAACTGGGCAAGCTGGCCAAGGAATCTGGTCTTGATTCTCAGAATTATACTTGTAAAGGATGTGGAAATCGTGTTGGAATGAACTTTGGGCAAGCAAGGTAATCATATTAGCTGTCAAGATTTGGCGTAATTATTATTGTTATATCTGTATATTAATTTTTTTCTCCTGTTTATTTAGAGTTTGTGGATTTACTGGAGATTATTATTGCCATGAATGTCACATTGGAGAAGAGTGGGTCATACCAGCCAAAGTTATTTATAACTGGGATTTTCGTAGGTATCCAGTTTCTAAGAAGTCTTCATTGTTTCTGAATGACATTCAACATCATCCACTAATAGATTTAAAAGTATTGAATCCAATGCTTTATTTTGCAATTGAAGAAATGTCACAACTCCAGGTAATATTAACTAAAGACTTTGAGAATGGACTCAGACATTTAAATATGTTCATATCTATTGCCTTACAAATAAAGTATACCTTAATTACTTAAAGACAAATCTATGAAATGTTACAAAAAATTGTTATGCCACAGGCTCCAGAAAAATAAATAAACAATATTCCAAATTTCTAGTTATTACATATCACACCAACTTCAGTTTCACAATCTTCTTACAACAATTACAGTTATAATTACAAGAAATTTGTAAAATTAATTTTAAAGTTATCTTCTTAATTAATAACTGTAGAAAATATTAATTACTGTTAACAGTAGATACTACAATTACTAAAATTCTATCACATCATTAGAAAATTAAAAAAGGTAGCAAGAGAAGACTAGTGGAAAGAGTCATTCAACAATGCTAATAGAAATTAAATGCTTTTCTAAACTTGTTGATTTTATATATGAAAACCAACTTCTCAGTAAAAAGCATATAAAGAAGTTAGTTTTCAAAAATAAATGAATGGAATAAAGACTTCAATGAAACACATGCAAGAATTGTTTTTAGGTGTGAGAAGTAATCAAGAAAAAGAAATTGCAAACATTGTGAAATATTTAATAGGGTGATTAGAGAAGCAAAAAGGTCTCCTTTTTCAAGAAAAATGGGAAATTCTGAAAACAAAAATAAAATGTGATTCATGAGCTTATTTGAGTTTTCCACAAGATCTCATGCTATATTATCCCCACACATTTATCAGTATGTGAGTGATTAGCAGGTAGTACTACTAAACAATTGACAGTAGATATTGAGATACTTCAAAAACTTGCAATGTTAATGAGCTCACTTTTAAATTAACAAATTCCCATGCTATGGGCCAGACACTCTATCCGAATTTCTCCACACCCTGAAACACCACCTAAAGTTCACCTGGAACCACTCTCCAACCACAGTCACTTTCCTAGATGTTGGCATACACCTGAGTTCTGGCACGATCAACACATCTGTCCACATAAAACCCACAAACACACTCCAATATTTACACTTCACAAGTTGCCACCCACACCACACAAAATGCTCCCTCCCATAGTCTAGCCCTCAGGGGAGCACGTATTTGCTGCACCTGGAATAGTCGTGTTACACCCACCCGATCCTCAATGTTTTCATCAATAGAAAATATCTCCGCAACCTCCTCCAAAAGCAGATAACCCGTGCCCTATCAAATCTCCAAACACCCACACCCACTCAGGACCAAAACAAAAAAAGTAGTCCATCCCTCACTACAACCTTCTTCTTGGTCTACAAATAATCAATTCCATTCTCCACCTAGCATTCACTGGACTGCAATCCAACCCTCAACTAAAAACTATCCTCCCCACCTGCCCAAGGGTTGCCTTCAGACGCCCACACAGTCTCCGAAATTTACTTGTCCACCCGTGCAAAACCCCCACCCGCCCAACCTTGCTGCAAACCTTGTGGTAGGAACAGATGCCATGTCTGCCCTATCTTACAGCCCACCACAATCTTTCAGAACCACACAAAAACATACCAAATCAAAGAAACCATCACCTGCCTCTCCTCCCACACCATCTACCAAATTAACTGCCCTGCATTCTATATAGGCCAAACCAAAGGACCCCTCCATGAATGAATAGCCAACCACCGCAGCACTGTCAAACTTTCTAAAATTCAATTCCCAGTAGCTGCTGACACCCAAAGCCACAATATAAACTATTTCGACCAATGCTTCACACTCACCATCCTTAAAGCTCTACCCCCTGATTCATCAGAGGCTGAGCTCCATCTGTGGGACTGGACTCATCATCCTGTAAATAGTGCCCTTCGTACCAGAATGGTTGTAACAGTCCTTCCTGAAGAAGGAGGCTGAGGGCCTCTGAAAAGTTGAAGAACAACCTTCAGTTCCTTATGGCGGGCCCGCACTTCACTTTCAGGTAAACCACAACCTATTTCTCTTTCCTTTACATACCAATTTTGCAATATATATATATATATATATATATATATATATATATATATATATATATATATATTATCAAGGTTTTATGTAGGGCAAGACAGTGTACTTTGGAGGCAGATAAGTTATGAGCATTCTAATAATAAATTTGGTAGTATGGTATACAGATGTACCTTAAGTTATTGTAGAGTATTATGTTTTTCTCTATCTATTTACAAAATGGTGTTTTACTGATATTGTATTTACAGAAACACAACAAGGGATACATTTAAACTAGCACCTACATTTATCATGCTCTCATGTAAGAAATTTATTTGTTCCAGACACTCAGAATTCAACTTAATCTTCTTCGGGCCTATCTGTTCACATGTAGAGAACCTGTGATAGAAGACTTGCAGAAACGTGTGTGGCCAAGGGAATATTTGTATGAGCATGTACACTTGTACTCACTTTCGGTAGGAATTTTACTGCTTATACTGTAACATGTTTTACTCTTTTATATTTAATACAAAGTATTATATATTAGTTTTGTTTATGAAAAGGAAGGAAATACCTTTTTCACACTTAATTAGTTTTATATCTTACCCGATTCAGCATATTATTTGTGCTTGTTTTTTTGTGTATATGAATCTCCCAGATTGAAATTTGTATAATCAATACACAAGAAAGACCTGTCCAGAGTGAAACATTTACATTGTAAATTACTGGATCTAATGTGACTGAAAATAATGAACATTTTATTACTTACATAATTTCTTGAAACCATAAATCGGCGTTTAATACAGCAATGATAAATTTGTTACAAATTTATGGTTTCCATATATTATTATAGAGGAAGATGAAATGATGGGGGAAAAAATTATGTTTTGTTCACTTGTTTGACATAAAACATGAGTTGTTTTTTTACTTCTTCATGAATTTCATCAGTTTTAAATTTGTGAAACAGAAATATTCTCTCATTGAAAACAGTTATTGTGGTCATATTTTTTATTCATTTATTATTTGAGTATCATATAGTTTCATTTCCAGGATCTGTATCAAATACCATCTGGAACACTCGTGCAGATGTTGCAACGTATTGTTGCATTTGGTCGAGATCATGTTATCACCTGTTGGTTGTGTAGCCAGAAGGGATTTATTTGTGAAGTGTGTAACAATCCAAAAGTTATTTACCCGTTTGATGTTGATGTCACATTTCGTGTAAGTAACACCTAATAGGGAAGAAAATTATTTTTACTTCATGTGGCAGAAGCCATCTCAATTTGTGTATATTGTGATTTTTATTACTCGAGATTCTGTGCTTAGTATGTTTTGAATATGTAGGTGGTAATTCAAGTTATTATCAATATGGAGGTCCAAAAAATTATTCCCCTTTTTCATATTGATGCATTTTGAGCACACACGATAGTCATAAAAAATATATAAGGTTATATCATTAGAATTTTATTTTCTTGGGACATCCTAAAACGTGTGCCAGAATCTGTTAGAAGGAATACTGGGATATTAAAACTTTTAAATACCTTTTCACAATTCTTTGTCATTTTTTTATCACCGTAAATTAAAAAAATTTCAAAAAATATTAAGATAAGTTCTATTGAATATAATGTCTAGAACTATAGAACCTTTTGTTTTACAACCATGAAACCTGTGGAGAATAAATTATTATCACTTGCAGATTAATAATTTTCTGTGGATGTAAAATTGACTCGTCAATATTATGACCATCTAGCAGTCTATATAATTCTGTGTTAGTTGTTTGGTTTATCAAAATATTTAAAATATAATTGGTAACTTATAAATACATATTTAATGTTTCCATCTTTATATTTATAACTATGCAGAACATAAACTTGAAAACTTAGCAGCAAATTATCTGAAATTTATTAGGGGCGTGTCATATACATTTGGCCTTTTTATGATCTAATAACTGCTCTCTGGTCATGTCTTCTGCTCTCCAATTTTATTTTGATTTTAGTGTGCGACGTGCAATGCCGTTTATCACCAAGGGTGCTTAAATTCTATGAAACCGTGTCCAAAGTGCAAGAGGCGACAACAGAGGGAAGCTACACCACCAATTGCCTTGTCATAGAATGTTGACTTACTTCACAAATTTACATACATAAATGTTTGTTTTGATGTGTTATTTATTCAATTTAAAGTTATTTTTATGCTGAAAATATTTATGGAAAGTAATTGTACTCAATATATGTTAATATTTTTTGAAGTATAGGAATTACATTTGTGTGGCTTCATACAATAAAGATAAAGGAACATATATTGATGTCATATTTCACTCACATAGTCATTGATATTTGAATATAAGAAGTGAAAAATAATATTCTATATGTTGGAGAAAATCGATTATCTGCTTGTTAATAGTCTTTACTAGTATATACTCTTTGTCCCGATAGCTGTATATATACGTGTGTTTGACGCTTGGAAGTCAGTTGTGTTTTGGTCTCTGTCCCGTCCGGATAGGACGCGCTTGTTTTTCCTTAACACTATATAACGAAAAACGGACGTATATTTGTATGTATGTATTTACGTTAATCTTTATACAAATGTAAACGCGTGAAAAGATTGCAACAAAACTTGGTACACACATTCTTAAAAACATGAGAAACGGTACTGTTGGGAGTGAGAAACCTCTAGCATAAATGTGAAAAGAATTATAATTGAAAAACGTGATAATTATGTGTTAAATTACTGCGCACCAAGAGACCGTGACGTCACATGAGAGAGAGACGTTACTATGCAACGAACAAAGGAAATAGTACCTTTTTCCGTAATGAAATAAAGCAGAATTATTTTCATTGGATAAAAAGTTTATTTTTATCCAGTAATACTCTGTCAAATGATAATAATAAACAAAAACAATACGAATACTTTACGATCCTTGTGGAAAATGTAAGTTAATTTTTGTGCCATATTAGTAAGTCCAGTATGCCAACTATTTGTTTACATTGTGAATCTAGCTAAGAATTTTATCAATTTAATCTTTCGTAACGTCTGAAGACTGAGGGGCAATTATATCCTGCAATACTTGAGGAGTATATTTAAGTATTCTATTCGTAAATAAATTCGGAGGTATGTTTGTTGGCATTGATGCAATAAATTGTGTTTTACAGCTGTTCAATTAACGCACTCTCGGTTGTACAGAACTAGGAACAGTGAGATGTAGGTTAAATCACTTTTTGAATAATGATTAATATAGAATTAAATACCTTTTCTGGTTTATATAAATAAGTACGCTGATAACGCCGGGCACACAGCTAGTTATACATATAAATGGTACTATAAAATACTGGATCTGCTTTCTTCCTCGTTAAGTTATACTAATGTGTAAGTCAGTGAAATTATGTTGAACATTTAATCTACTAAAACAGATTATTCCTCTGCAAAATTTAACTACATATTCTGCCTGACATAGTGACCAACATTCATTTTCAGGTATGCCAGTTTTCATTTTATTATGTTTGAAGTAAATTTATATAAGACTTGTGACTTATTTTTCACTCACTATTATAACAGTTATGACAAAATCTGACTGAAGGAGTTACTTAGCACCTGTTTATTTGAAACCTTATGGTTTTATTGATTTTATTACAAGAAACTTGGTTTTAAAAACCTGGATTTCGAAAAAAAGTGTATTATGAAATATTATTTCTCATTGTAAGTTATAGCAAGATTTCAAAAATTGAAACTTCACACTTTTATTGGGGGTATGGTTGAAAAGGGGGCAAAATGTGCGTATCCATTCCAGCACATTTTTAGAAATTAAGCACTGGGTATGCCATATATCGGGCTGAATTTAGTAGAGTTCGGACTCTCACTAATGACGAACAGCTTGTTTCAGTACTGTTCAAAACGTTGGAGTTCTACATCTTTCTCTGAACTTCCTGCCGACTTTTCATGTCATCTCTTTAACCTAACTAGTTTCTTGTACACTGCCTCTCTCTTTCAGTTTTTTTTGTTTTATTTTCTTTGCCTTTTTTCCCTTTTTCTGATCACCTATGTACATGTATGCATGTATGTTTGGGTAGTATTCTTAAAGGAAAACTTCACTTTGTAACTTTATCTATTATATTTACCAGATCATTTGAGCATCAGTTATGTAATTTAAATCAGTTTATGTATTTAGATTTCAAATCAATTATTTGAATTTATACGTTGTTTTACTTAATATATCAATGGGATGCTCATTACTTTTGACTTTTACATTTCCAAGATAGCTATTTCATTATACAACATGCAGTTTTCATTAAGATATTTGCGATTTAGATCACATTAGTTTAACTGAAGAATTTAATGTCCTTAGTAGAACACCTGCTACTCTTGAGCTTCATGTAAATTATATATTTTTTATGTAATACATTATTATAATTAGCAATTAAGTTTTCCAAATATTGTATTGTATAATTCACGGAAAATACAAAATATTATTATAGTTATTAAAACTATTGGTGACAATTTTGTAATGTATCTTTACCCTACTCATCTTTGCGTCGGGCGCAGATATTATTGTAAAGCACTCTGGTGAAAGTCGGTACTAATTTTAAATCAAGTTTTGTACTGTGACATATTTGTACGATGAGTGATTCTGAAGACGAGGTTTTTATGGGTCGAATTGGTGGAAAGGAAAAACAAATTTATATTAATGAGTTCAAGTAAGATGTATGGTTTTTATATATTAAAGTTAGTAGTTACGTGCAGTTACTTTAAATTGATTGTCACTCCTCTGGAATTGTTATTTTACCCTAATTTTCAATAATATATTGGGGCAGTTTTTATTTTACTAATTCAGTTTAGAATGGGTTGCTGATATAATTTATTAATCGAAATATCCTTTTTTTGTATAAATGTGACGCAACTTAAGCAATTTCAATTTACCATGTCTCCCGCAATTCTCGTTTGCTCGCAAAATATTTTTTTTTGCAATCTTTCTCTGCAAGCATCCTTTTCTTGTGAAAACATTAGAATTTTTTTTTTAACTAGGTGTCTGTTTCTATTTATACCTATGGGTTATATGTAATTATAATCTGGCTAATCAGAAACAAAAGTTGGCTAAAATGTAGTTCAAACTGTTGTTGGGTAAGTGTAAAATGAGACTTGTAATGAGATTTTCGGCTACGCAGTTATGCAATACATAATTCGGCTAAAGTATCCTTCGAGGACGCAGTGTGACCCCCCCCCCCCCTTACAGCCTCTACTATCTACTACACCGTGACGTCACAGCTTTGGGTTACAGTGAAGGGACTTTGAAAATTTCACAGCGGCACTCGGTTTCAGAGAAGCTGATAAGTCTTGTAAAATACGATTTGTACTGCAGTATTCTTCGTGTCGACGTTGTGGCTGAGTGATTAGAGTAGCTACTCTCCAAGCTAGTTATCTCGGGTTTGGTTCCGGGTGCAGGAATTATAATTGCCACTTTTTTTCAATCTTATTTTAAAAATAATTTTCTTGCAAAATAAATCTTTAATTTTTTTCGGTACATTTTAAACCACTCAGTTTTTAGAGATAAAAGAATTAGTAACGAATAAGCAGTAGGGGTACCAACCAGTGGCATCTGCTGTCAATTTTGTTCAAGTAACAGCGCCAAATTACACAGGACTATAGTTTAAATAAAA
Organism: Zhengitettix transpicula; assembly: GCA_037074705.1. Taxonomy (NCBI): domain Eukaryota; kingdom Metazoa; phylum Arthropoda; class Insecta; order Orthoptera; family Tetrigidae; genus Zhengitettix; species Zhengitettix transpicula. The sequence goes on along the minus strand of CM073595.1, from coordinate 80,348,202 downwards.
TAATAAATTATTACAATCACTTCTTACTCGTAAATGACCTTTGTTGCTTGTGAATCGCGATAGCCACCTTCCATTTTCAGCTAATAATTATTTCTTGTTTGAGAATAAGTTGGCAGTCTAACTGCATTCAGGACGTGTTTTAGTTCAATTTAAATTTTCAGCATGTCAACTTATCCGGATTGCGTAATAGGCTTCAACGACGAAGAAAGTGATTAAGGAGTGAAATAGTGTGGAAGAAGCAAATTTATTAGGAAACTTGTGACGTATTTAGTTAATGATACCGTTTCATTTTCATATGGGCATTTAAATGTGTCATGGACGCACGTGTAGGTGTTTTGAAGATCAGTGCTGTGAATAAGTGTGTGGAATTAATGTAAATTTATTGGACACGGGGCCTGGATCACATTGAAATTTTCCCGAAATGCTCGTTCAACAGACTTGTGACATTATTATTATTATATATAAATTTAGATCTTTTTGCATATAAACCCTATTTTATAGATCTTATTTTATACATATGATAAATTAACATTTATATGCTTGTTTCAGACAATTTGGAAAACAGTATGGCGAGTTTACATATGATATAGGTATGACTTTTGATTGAAAGTTATTTTGTAAGACTTTATTTGTTAATATTCCATTTTTGAAGTTTACAATATATTAAAAATCCATAGACGAATCATATGTTAAAATTTTTCCAAATAGATACTTATTTGGATTGAAATATGAATATGATGAATGCATTTGGTAGTTCTGTAAAAATTTACAGATTCATTTTACTCATAAAATGAGTCCAACAATGAAACTAGAATACTAATGTGGCTGTTTGTAAATAATTTTCACAAGACTATTTTTTGGAAAATTTTATATATGATCTCCAAGTATATATTGTGAAATTACAATAAATAAATAATTATTAAATAGTTTCTATTTATGATTCAATAAATAACTTTTATACTGTTTTGAGAACACAATAAATTTCTCTGAAATACGTATTCTTTAATTGTCTATGCCCCCAAAATTGATAGAAGGCAGCTCTCAAATTACAAAACAATTGTAACAGTGTATGGAACATACTAAAAAATTTTCAGCTAAAGTCGCTTAGAGGTCCTCTAGTAAGGTCACCCCTCCCCCCACTCTTCATTTAGGAAATGCAATTGTCAGATAACTTTCTACTGAAACAGAAGACCAGTGTGCAGTGCAAACCAAGGATGATGTGACATTGTAATCATAATTGATATGCACAGTAAAGGGAGAAAGAATTATCAGCTTCCCTAAAATTGAGTGCCGGTTTGAAATTTTCAGAGTCACCTGAAAATTTCACACTGTTCATGAATTTCAAGTAACCTATAATTCTTCCTCACTTTATTGTCCCTATCAATTATGTTTGAAATGTCACATGGTAATTACCATTTGTACTGCATTGCATCAGGTATCAACAGTGCAGTTGAATGGTTTGACTATCCATTTGCCAAGTAGTGGACCCAGGTTAGGTTCTCTGTCTGGACCAATATTTTTCTCAATCTTATTTTTGTAATAATTTTCTTGCCATTCAAATATTGGATTACTTTCTTTCCATTTCTTGCTGAAATTGAAACTGCCCCTTATAGATTATTCACAATGAATATGAGACTGTGAAATAAGCTGAATACAATACATTTCCTTGTGTTGATGTTTTTAGGAATAGTCTTAACAGTACCAAGTTGCCGCAGCAAAGGATCGTGAGCTTCGGCGTAACCCCATTATAACCTAAGCTTTCATTGTCACGAGCTATACCAATGCCCTCTGCACTAAGTAAAGGTGTTGTTGGCTATATGATATTAAAATCTGTCACGCTTTTTGAAGGACCCTAAATTTGTTGCAGTTTCTGAACAACACAGCTGACAAAAAGTCTATATATTCAATTGCCAACACTTCCTTGTTTAGTAAGTGACATACAGACTTGTAGTTTTGGTGTCAAAATGTTCTACATGTGAAGATTTTATGTGGTGAAATTTTTTCAGATGTAAAATGTGATGCCACAGTTCAGGGCGTGGATTTGCCCAAGGATGTTGGGATCTTTATTGAGAACGATAATAAAACTGTAAAAGGTATGTGAAAGGTACTATAAACATTTAATTATTATTCCAGTTATATTAAGATAATTAATATATATATATTGGTATGGAAAGGATAGAGAGATCGGTTGTGGCTTACCTGAAAGTGAAGTGCGGTGTTCCTCATGGCGACACCGCACTTCACTTTCAGGTAAGCCACAACCTATCTCTCTATCCTTTCCATACCAATATTTTTGACAATGTCACATTCTCACTATTACAATATATATATATATCTACTTATAAGATTAATTTGACAGAACAAAGTGAAATCCAATATTGCAATCATGTAAATTTGAACTTCTTACAATACCCATATTTTATTACAATTTAGTTCTTACAGATGTATCATCTGATTCTGAAGTTCAGCTTGCAGATTTTCCCAAAGATGATGAGATAATTATTACGAATAATAGTGGAACTGCAGAAGTTGAAATGAGAGGTAATGTAGTTACTTCATCTATATTGAAAGATTATTTTTCTTATCTAAATTTGTGGAACACAAGTTTATTAGCTTCAATTCGCTTAAATATAATGTTTTCTCTCTCACTGTGATGAATTTTTCTTTCTATATAACATGCATTTCCTTGTCTGTACATACTTATAGTATTCTTATATATAAATCTGAATCTAATCTCATAGAAACTGATAAAGTTAGTTTTAGCATTGCATGTTTCCCACAAATGTTGAGGAAAGACTTTTTCCCTTTCATTGGTGCTGTAATCTTGCACTAATTTTACTATAACTTACAGATTCATCTTCAGAAGTAATAGTCATTGATTTAAGAACTTCAACAGAAGAACTGTATGAAGGTAATTTGGTTTTTACTGGGAATAATAGTTTTATGGGTATATTTCCAATCAAAAGTATTTACATCTTTCAGTTTATTCTATCAAAGTAATTTTAAGGACGGAAATAAGTATATATTAGTCTGCTACATAGGAAATATATGCCAAAAAACTGTTATACACATTAATATGACAAATATCACAAATGTTAATTTTAATATATAAATTAGAATTTTAATACAGGAAGTTATGTATCAAACTTGAAAACAAAAAATTGGAAAAATAAATATACAAATGAGAGCACTTGAATAAAAAAATTTAATAAATCAGAAAATGTAACTCAATAAGTATAGTTCACAAATTACTAAATGTAATAGTTACACTCATCGTGACAGAATCTACCAGTTCGAATTGGTATGAGCTATTTACCAGAAATTGGAAACATGGGAAGAATGAACTGAACAGTTTGAAAGGAAAGATTTGTTAAGGGTAATTTGGCGTCGAGATAGCATGATGCTTCCAGAGGAGACGGAATGGTGAATCTGGTTCAGACCGAGTAGGTTTAAAGAAAGTGTAATTATTATTAGAGGAATACAAGAGAGAAGATGAGGACGACCATTCTTGGTGAGGCAATAGAGACTGACTTGAGCATGTAGAGATGCGCGAAGTGAATCTCCACTTCCAAAGTTGCGACCGCACCGAAGAAATAACCAATTTGGTTACAGAAATTTAGGGTGCTAAAATTGAAAAGGTTGAGTGTGATGTTCTACGGTCATCCCCAGTCTAATCAGATTCCAATTCTTAGCTTTCAGCCCGAGAGCATTGGCCTGTAGCACATCAGCAAATTCTTGGATTAGGCATCCGGCGGGAAAAGACTTGTGCTAGTTCACTTACTGTGGCTTCAGTTGTGCAAATAATGTGTTTAATAAAAGCAACCTAAAATAAGAATTCAGTGCAGAAATTAAGACTTGAAAGATATATTAAATTAAAAAGTTATGAAAATTAATGTGTTACTAAATATTCTAAATAAAACATTAGGAAAACAACATGTTTTATAATAAACAAATCACACAGTATCAAGTAATGCTCGTTGGGACTGTAAATTCACAATACTTGTTATGTTGCTCATGTGAAATCTGAAGTACCATTTAAATTTTTTGAAACGATATATATATTATTATTAACAACAACAATAAGTTTTTGGGACAAGTCTGAAAATTATTGAGAGAGTTGTCTACATAATTTTTATCTAGTGAAGAAGCATTAATAGAATTATAATCTTCAATACTTTATTCATGTAATTATGAAAATATTTTCATTGCTGGTTTGCTATATTGGCCTGAAGGTCACGTATTTGTCAGTTGTTCAATGTAGTTTTGAAATTTGTTGACCATGGCGTGACACTCGTAATAATCTTGTCTGTAACTTACGAAGCACTAGATATGAAGAAACTAGTAAAATAAGAATTTACTAAGAATGAGGATCCCTAAAATTTACTAGTCGATGACAATATGCCATCCTCTCACTTGGCTTCTGGCACTAAAATTTTTTGCACGTAATTACGGATGAGAAAGCAGATATGTCTCTCTGGAAATATGCCATATTAATTGTGAGACTATGAAAGTCGTATGTTACAGCTCTGTATTTCCATTTTCTTAAAGGTGAACAGCATTTTCTTTTACTTGATATGATCTCACTTTCTTCAACACCATTGCCCTAGCCAGGATTCGAACCCGGGACTTCTGTTGTGCGAGGCAGTCACTCTGACCCCCTACACCACAGGATGTCAATGTTTATTATTATGGCTATGATGATGGGATTAATTTTGTTAATTTTTTTGACAATCTTCGACGGAAATATCAAAAGTTTGAGTTTGTGTGAAATACCATTCTACAGTAATTTGTACCCAAGCTTTTGGATGAAAAGGTTACTAATAGAAATAATTATTTTTCAGTTATTTTGAAACTTATGTAATTTATTTTAATAATTGCTTAGTAAACAATATACAGTAATGAGTTTGAAATTTTGCTTTACAGTGGACTATTTAATTTTCAGCTACCAAGATTGTGTGTTCAAATGCCACAAAATATATTTCTTTATATTAAAATAATTTTGAGCTTCTTATTTTGGATTATAAAATGACCATATTTATTACAGGTCTGAGCCCCACTAATGCCAAAGATAAGACATTGAGTAGAAACTTTGAAAACTCATGTTTAGTAGACAATCCTGATGCTAAAAAGTGTGTTCAGGATCACAACTGCAAATTTGAAAATAGTTTTGGGGATGGAATGAACAGATGGGATGTATTGGAACCAGAAAATTCTGGAACTAATTTGAATAGCACATTGGAAAATGTAGAAAATCTCTTGGCTCAAGGCTTAAAATTTATGTTAACTGATGACAATGGTGTAGATATTAGCCACTTCTTACCTGATGGTTGTGATATTTTTGATTCCAATAAAGAGAAGCCAAATCATGATGACTCTAAAATGACAAGTATGTATCAGGATTTTTTTATCTTAAGTGCTAAAATGCCGATGATAAATATTAAAGATCGAGTCTTTTTAAATATAATCTGTGGTGTCTGAGAGAAACCTTCTCGCCTAAAATGCTTCAAACTTCCTGTAGGAGCTTGTATTTGATAAATTGACTGATTGAATTTATTGTTCCTACAATTCAATTACACTTGGTAACAGTTAGAAACAGTAAGCATACAGGATTACATAACAAATGTAAGAAACATATATATATATATATATATATATATATATATATATATATATATATATATATATATATATACACACATATACTTTATGTGCATGAAAAATAAAATTATCAAAATCCACCATTTTAATTAGTTTGGCATTTTTCTACACTTTGACTTCATTAGCACCTTATACATTTCCTTTTTCTTTCTTCAAAATTTTTACAGTTATAGGAAATGTTCTACAGTTAAGCCAGATGTATACTTTTAAATTTCAAAGTAATTGGTATGTTGCATATTCTGTAGTGTTAATTGAGCAATTTCTTTCAGATCTTTCCAGCTCCAACCCCACCATTAAATATAAGGAACAAAATATTGAGTTGCTTAATACTGACATATTTAAATATCATGAGGTAGATAGCTTCACATCAAATTCTGAACATTCTGAAATGAATTTGAATGATACATTGGAAAATGTGGAAAACCTCCTATCTCATGGCATGAAGTATATGTTGATGGATGATAATGGTGTGGACATTAGCCATCTCCTACCTGATGGATGTGGTATCTGTGACGTTGATAAAAAAGCCTCACACGATGAAGACCTTAAATTGTTAAGTAGGTACATTTAAAAAATAGTTTACACATTTACAGCCTTCGGTCATTAATAACACTTGATCAAAATTAATCTCAAACTGCGTTATTAGTTGTAATTCCCCTTATAGTCTGTTTTGGTTTAACATGTTTGCATGTCCCTTACTATTTATTCTGTGGTTACTAATTTAGTTCAGGTCGATGAAATTTTAATGTTCATATAAATTGATTCAGTATACACAGTATTGAATTACACATAGAAAAAAATTAAATACATTGACAAGTGAGAATTTTATGACAATCTGATCATTTTAGGTGAACTAGCGCTGAAGTCACTAGAGTCGGGACAGAATAAAAAGGGATAAAGGTTGTTTACTAGAACAGTAGAAGCAATTTGTTTCTTAAGGTATGGGTTCGTGACCCAATATAACAGCATTTGAATGTAGTACAATTGTTTGCACTTGGAGGCATGTAGTGGGTATCTGTGAAAGAACTGCATTTGTTAAAAGTTAAATAGCAACTGTCGCTAATGTTCAAAGAGTGAACTGCCAATCAGAAAACTACTAGTCATTGCTCTGGGAGAACTGTAAATGGGAGGACTGGTTTGAGACAACAGAAAGGCAACAGTGCAGCAGATCTTAAACAGGAATCCTCTCGAATGAATTCTGAATGCACTGTACATTGTACAATGTATTGGATGTGATATGGAAGCCATATGCCCGTTTGATCACCTTCACAAGAAAAATGTCTCCAATTTGCATAGCAACAGAGGGATAAAAATTATGTTTTCCGATGAATACAAACATTTCCAATTATATCAGGCAGGTAGCACATTATTATGGGGTATAGTAAACATCTTCAGAAAACCTGAAGCTGTGCATGAAAATATTGAGGTTTAAGTAGAAGGTACTATTGAAAACAGACCCAATGAAGCTAGTAATGTATTTATTCCTAAATGTACCCAGTTCATTAGGTGGGGTAAAACATTACCAGAATTTTTCAGAAAACTGAGCCATCTACAATTCTATGTATTTATATGAAACAACAGTCAAAGAACTACTGGTCATAATAATCACCCTAAAGAACAAACATTCTAGTGGGTGGGACAGGATCACAACAATACTTTTGATGTTCTGTAAATAGGCTACAATGATTCCACTAGCTCATTCCATAAACACGTCCATGCCAATTAGATGATTTCCAGAATGCATTAAAGTAGGCAATGTTGGGCTCATCTATAAAAAGAGGGAACAGAAATGAGGTAAAACAACTACAGGCCAATAGTGTTAACATCTGTTTATAGGTAAACAATTTGAAAAGGTTATCCTGATATGGCTCCAATCGTTTTTTTATCACAACAATGTACTTAATGCTAACTAACATGGCTTTCAGGAGGGATTGTCTACCTTAACTGCTGCAACTGATTTCTTGTATGAAGTCATGAGACAATTGGATATTAATAATAAAGTAGTGTATTTTTAGATTTATGAAAGACTTCTTTGACTGTGTACAGCATGATGATCTAATTGAGAAATTGGAAGACTATGGATTAAGAGGTGTGGCAAAAATAGAAAGTTAACTAAATATCTTGAAGACAGCATGCAATACACAGTAATAATGTATAAAAGTACTGAATGTACAGAAGCTAAGGTAATGGTAATATGTAGTGTCCCACAAGGCTCGGTCCTTGGACCGCTACTGTTCATAATATATTTAAACAATATAACTGTAGAAAAGAGTAAAATTATTAATTTCACAGATGATACAACTGTTGCCTGCTTGGGAAGAAATTTGGAACAGCTCAAAGAGAATACTTGCACCATAGTAATTAGACTAATTAGTTATTCTAGTTCTCCCATCCTAATATCAAACATAGATAAAACAGCTTTAATGAATTTTGAACTTGCAAAGAAAGAGTGATTCTACATATAAATCAGAGAAAAATTATCATATTTCTCATCCTACATACCAATAAACAACTGACCTGGAATGAACATGTTGAATTTGTGTTAAAAAAATTACTTCTATCTAGAAATTTATTCAGATTCTATTTTTGAAAAACGAAATTATGATTTTAACTAGAATATGTTTTATATTAATTCTAGATTCTGTGAATGGGAATGATAGATTTATTATACCTGACATAGAATGTGGCAAGGCAAAATCAGAGAAACCAATACTGAGACCACAAAATAAATGTGGCAGTGTTATACGGGAGTATATTGATGTAAATCCTCCGCAACTTATCACAAATGTGAAAGCAAAACATCTCACAAAGATAGGGAACGTAGGAAGGGTGAGTAAATCTTGCTTATTAATTTGTGACAGAATATCTATAAATTTTGTTCCAAAATATCCAATAATACAGTTTGAATTGAAATTAGGGTGTTTATTTATTTACTTAAAAGTTTACCACACTTTACTACCTATTTGATTGTTTCTTTCATTCATTCACTAATTTCACAGGGCAAAATGAGTTGTATATTCTGTTAAAATAAACACTTCACATGTTTCAACCCAGTCATTAGTTTGAAACATCTATGGGTTTTTCCCACAAATACACTAGATTCAATTTACTTTCCAGGCCAAGCAAACGGGTGTCATGAAACGGAGGGTTGTCAATAGTGAAGGCCGTCAACATTATCGGACACGTAAACCTGTAAGTGAAGTGATGACAGAACTCTTTAGGAATGTTTGGTTTTGTGTGAAACAAATCTCTAAATTTCACTTTCTAAGATAATATTTTGCAGACATTTTATCAATTAAGAGAAGTAGGTGAATTTTTTACTAAATGATATGGGCGAGATAGGATTTAGATATCTCAATAGATCTGGAAAGTTGGTGTTTTCAAGAATAGTAGAGGTATTTCCTTTGCCAGATGGCCTTTCAGCACTCACATTTATCAAATTGGAACTTTCTATCCTCTTCAAAATTCACATACTTCTCTAAATTAGACTATGTAACTCCCAAGTGTAAAATAGAAATTTTAGATTGTTTAACAAAATAGTGTGTGGCTTTTTCTTTATTGTTGAATTATTATATTGAAGAGTTTTCTGTAAGATTAATGGTAATATATTGTTAAACTTGTAAATATTTCTTATTCATTTGCTTTGACAAACAATTTTGCAGGCTGCTACCTCAGTAAAATCAAGTATTAATAGTCCCTTGCCGGCAGTGGATTACACTAGCACAGTTGGCTTGATGCTGGTAAGTACCATTTTTTCACACTACTACATTCCAACATTGAGATGATAAACTTCCTCCCAGAAATATTTCCTATCTAGTTCAAAAATAATCATTGTATTTCTGCTTAATTCTGCTACATTCTTGTTCTATTAAATAAACTCCTTTATCAAGCTCCACCAATAGATGTTCTGTGCTTATAAGATTTTCCTTCCCCACAATATAACAACTAAAATACAGGGATACCGAATAGCCCTCTTTTGAATTGCCAATCACTAGAAGTCAGTGTCTAGTAGTAGCAGTTGGTGCAATTATGCTGTAAAAGTGACCATTGCTACACTAACTTTTTCATTTCAAGGTGTAATACAGTCAACACAAAACCCATTTCTTTAGAATGATTCCTGGCGCGCAACAATTAATTGGAGCTTTGGGTCAACGATCCTCCTATCGGTCATTTTAATGTCCGTCAACATGCACACTATCTTTTTGGTCTTCTTTTTTTTTTCATCACACCTTTTCCTAGAGGGTTTACAAGATTGGGGGCTTTGTGTTGTATTAAAGTTCATTATTCAATTTTCTGTAATAGAGAAAGGACCAATTCATTACTGAAGAAAGGGAATAAAACCACCCTTAAGAATTTCTCTTTATTTTGGGTATTGAATCCCTGCTCGAGTCCCTATTTTATTTATTTATATATTTATAGTGTATTTCAAACTGTTTTTCAAAGAGTAGCCTCCTTAAAAGTGTTTCTCTGATCATTATATATGATATAACTTTATTTGATTCACCATCCACTGTGAATTGACAAGATCTTTGCTACAGGGATAGGATGTTATATGTGATTGATTGGCACATTCAAGCAAGAAAGAGGATGTGGCTTGCATGAAAATTAAAGTTGTGTGTCAATAGTAGGTTCACTCCATTAGACTGCAAACTGGGTGCTGTATATACATGTCGACTCAAAAATGAGACTGAACTGATGTTAAAACTTTGTGTGTCCTTTGTTTTTTTTTTACATAATTTCTGGTGGTTGCCTTCAAAGTAGTACCTCACTGAGTGAACCCTTACATGTATGTTCCTTCCACAGCTCTAAACATTTTTGTATATCGCTTTCTACGAGTGTATGCAGGAGCTCCACCGTTTTTGTTTGTACTTCCTCTATTGAAAAAAAATAGACCTTGCTAGCATAACTCTATTTTAGTAGTGCAAAATCAGAATTAGAGGGGGATGTAAAGAAGGGTTATGTTTTTACAGGCAAAGGAAAAATGCTTGACAAATGTGTTGTCTTTGATCAAAATTTTATACAATTTGGATTTTTTACCACAATCACACACTTTTTCCATAACTTATTTAAAATATTGGTGGTCAGTTGGTACCCACTTTAGGCATCACTTTAAATTTTGAACGACTTGTGCACACAGTTTTTTCCCTTCGGGAATATGGTATTTTCCAGCACATTGATCACCGCTCGGTCTCGGGGTTGAATGCAAGTATCAATGTCTTATTGCCTTAAATAACGATGGGCTGTTGAACGGTCAGGCTTTTTAATTTTCACGAGATATCTGATGTTAACTTGATGATCACTTTTCATATTCAACATTACCCACCATCACATTAAAATGTTATATTTGCTGTATCTGCTCACCCACCACAACCGATTGAATTGTTTAAGTTGTAACACACTAGAATAAAGTTTACTATCAAACAGTAACACACTGAATAGCTACCAAATTGAGTAATCAGTCTGGTCTTCTAACTTTCGGTTGGTCTGCTTCCTGCAGATGAGCTGAAGAAGAAATTATCATATTCCAAATGAATTTTCCTTCTCGCCTAGTGAGTCTCTAAGTTTACTGTCATTTCCAGTTGGGTAAATAGATATTCTAACATTTACTTCACAAAAAATCTTATGTGACTGATGCAGTCTTTGTTTCAGAAAAATGTCTCCGCCTCTTGCAAAGTTGGTTCGGCTCCAGTCGTCACGAAACACTTAGGTAAATTTTAAAACTGAATTTTGGAGAAATTTTACAAATCCTAATTTAAATAAATAAGTGGCTGAAATAGTGAGTGTCATACTTCATAACTTATAAGATGTATAGTTTCATGGAATACTTCTGAACTTGTTCTCTTTAACAAATAGTTTATGGACATAACACATTAAAAATTTACTTAGTCTAGATTGAAATGTATTGATATGGTGAAACTAGTAGACATCTTTTGAGTATTCCATTGCTTATGCTGGAGAAGAGCAAATTTCCTCAGTTAGCTGTTGAGTGTAGATAACCAACACTGAAATAGACTGGATTTAGTAGGTTTATTTCATTAAGAAATGCTTGGACTCAGGGGCTCCAGCTCTAATCCTTAAACCTTTCCTTTCCTGAAGAACGGAATTTTGTCATTTTAAAACATTGTAACTACCTTTCCTTTAGTCAGCTTCAGTCACTATTTTATCTGTTTATTTTGGTCTCTCTCTAACCTAGATAATGCAATACTCTAAATATGTCTGCCACTCATTTTCTTGGAAAGTGATAGTTAATTGCAATGTGATGTGTGCAAAAGTATGCCCATGTAAATAGATTCCTATGACTATACTTAGTTTATTTCAAATAATCTTCTTTGCTTTAATTTCAGGGCGCATACGTCTCCCTCCACAATTCCGGTCAAACACTTCGGTCAATAATGATGAAGTATCTATACTTTTGTCCACACCAGTTAAGAAGTCAAAGACTCTTAAACCAAGACAAATTTGGAAATAATATACTGTAGCAGTTAGGCCCCTTTCACACGGTGATTATGTGTAGATTAGATTCTCATAGCCTATTCAGAAAAGTATCACGATACAGTCGCTTGGCGGTTTCAATGCCTCCCCTCCCTTCTCTACCATACTCTCCTGCTGAAGAAAGTAAATTGATGTGGCAATCGTCTACGATTTAATGTTATACTATTTCATAAGTCTTGATATGTCTTGCGAAAAGAGGACTACAAAATTATGAAGGTATTTAAAGATAATTCAAAATAATATAAATATTAAATATTCAGTTACTATTTCAATCCCATTAATTTTGTTAATTTATATTTAAGTATTTGTTATTTTGAATAATCTGTAAATATCTGCATTCTTATATTTCATTTTACGTAGCATTTAAATTACTTAATGTTGTACATAATTGATAAATTTATTAACTTAGTTGCCTCATTTTACTTAACTTCCCAGTTGTGTACTTGTTCACCATACATCAAAGACGTCACCACTCCACGAGTTTTCTCTCTTTATTTTATCTGAATAATCAGGATCACTATTATCCCATAAAGCTGGATGTAATTGAAGTAATGAAATGAATTCATCATTAATAATGAACGAGCACGTGGATATACAGTGAAATGAGTATAGCTGTGTGAACGAGCCCATTGTCATCAACGGTTTGTTTGATGCTCCATTATTACAAGAATGCAGGAGGCCAACGTTCAGAGCAACTTATTTCGTGAATCACTGATGTATCGGCTATGTAAATCGTCACATCGACGGTCTGTGTTCCGTTTGACTTCTTCATACACAAATCGTAGACACAGAATTCCATCATGAAAGGGGCCTTTCTACTGATTTTGATACTATAATCACAAAATGTTATTGCCAATATTATTAGATTAAAATTTGGGTGCCGTGTGACAGAAATTACTACAAATTGAAGAAAAAAAATGAAATTTATTTTCAAAAGAAATAAAAAATTAATTTGTTTATTTATTCTCAACAAATAGAATGGTAAAATAAATACTACCAACTTGCGTGAACATGAAAAACTACACCTCAGGTTTAGGTGTAGGTAAAACTTTAACTAACCATAATTTGAAATTACTAAACTCCAGAATAGGACACAACAGCTTCTTGTTAAACCTGTAAAAAATTTAATGTCAATGTATCACCAAAATATTAGGAGTTTAACCCACAAAATTAGTCATATGTTTTTGTCACTATCAGAAACAGAACAAGATGATAATGCTCCTATAGATATACCTTTAATAGAGCACCACATAACATATACTGAAATAGTTAGTATTCACTATTGTAGATATATAAGAAATTTAAAGTACTCTGCAATAGATCCTGATAGATTTAATCTGGTAGTGTATTTTGAATGATTTCATAGAGGTGAAGGCACGACAATTGATTATGTATTTTTACAAGCATGCCACTTTCAATAATATAGCATACAAGCAGTGACCAAAAATTAAAATCAATCTGTTTAGATAACAAATGGAGTAAAGATGTCTTTCCAACATGAACATTAACTCTCTTTAGTTAGCAATTAGGGACAATAATATTGATTATCTAACAAATCATTACTTAAATTTTACAAAATTTTTGTCATCAAAGAAGGCAAAAATATGCATTTCTGAAAGGCATTTGGTGACCAAAAATAAAATTCATGCTGTTTGGAAGATTATTAAAATTGAAACAAACAAAAACTCGATCTTCAAACTGTGGTGTTAAATTTGTTCTCCAAAGTAACAATTTAAACACTTTTTAATGGTGCCACAAAAAATATGAGTAAATCTATTGAAGCAACGCATTTACTAAAAGAATCCTCTCTGTAATGTAAACAAACTGAGCTTAAAATTGACTTCTACAAAAATTAAGAAAATAATGAAACCACTAAAGAGTAAATACTAGAGGGTATGATGGGATTTAAAATATCTTGAAACATACTTTAAAAATTATCTGCCCTATAATAAGTAATAATTTGAATATACTAGTACATGGTGGATAGTTTAAAAAATACAAGTGACTGACATCCAGTTTGACTGTTGCCATTATTCTCCAAAATCTTGGTGAAAGTGGTTTACAATAGGGTTGTCGAACACTTAAAAACAAATGGCTAACTAACGTTTCAGGAAGGAATATTCAACAGAAAAGGCCATTTTCTCTCGTGCATATTTTAGAAAACCGTATCCATTCTGAATCTTCTGTGAGATGTGTTGACCATTGTATTCTACTAGAGAAATTAAAGTACTATGGAATTATTCATATTTAAGCAACAGGAAACTAATTGTAAAAGGCAGGGATTCCACAAGGCTCTGTTCTGTGCCCATTTCACTTTCTGATATAAATAAACAATATGCCAGAAAAATGTATTAATTAAAACCAAAAGATTCAATACAATGTTTTGTATACAATTTTGGGACAGCTTAAGGTAAGCAAAATTTATAATATAAATTACAATTGAAAATTGACCAAAACATAGTCAAATAAACATTAACATAATTAAACACAGGGCTGTAACTTCAATTTACAGAGTTTTTCTTTTACACTTTGTCTTGACTGCAAATTCTTCCATGTGAATCAGTATTTTAAACTAATTGCAAACTGAAACACAAAAATCAATATTTTATCAATTATTGTACTTGTAGAATAAGACATAACAAATATTAACAGTGTTGGTGATATAACTGTTCATAATTAATTTTGTACATGTTCAAGTTGGAAATTGTTGTATCAATCTGATACATTGATTGTAAGCACGGTAATTTTTTCATTCTTGGTTAGCTTTAGACATGAAAATGCCTTGTGATGAAATAGAGTAATTTTCACAGGCCTATCAGCTTGATATAACTGTGTCATCTGTGAGTATTATGAAAGTTATTTGAGTGAGGGCCACTTTCAGTTTATTGTATACAACAAAACCTGGCTAGCAGCTAAATTAATTCCAGCTAATTGCCCAGAACTTAATATATAATCTTCAATAAAAATCAATGATCGCAATTTATTTAAATTAATATATATATATAAAACATTTGAAAATTGCAAGTATGCCCAAAATAAAATTGCCTAGACCAATAACATATGCAACATAAGCTGGTACCATATAGCACATGCTGCTATTGCAGAAATACTTGTTAAAAAAATGCAGAAAACAACTATGTTGAACAAAGAATATTCACAGTTTACGATTGCCACTTAAATCCAAAAGATTGCCAATATGTGGAATAAAGGTTGATACATGGTTGAAAACTTCAGACTACTATGAAATTAATTTATTGTATTTCTGTGTCCGAGACGTGCACCCCTATTTTCCCATTTTGCTTATGGGGGAAAAATATTTTCGGAAATAAATTCTTTCTTTTCCTACAAAAATATGTATTATATTTTTCAATTTACACATCTTTCTTCCAGACTATGTTGACGGTATGAGTAATTGTCGGAGACTGATGCGTCAATAGTATCGGTCTAATAATGAACGATTAAATCCACCCTAGCGGCAACAAACTAGGAAATACTAACCATTGTGCCTATATTGGAAGAATTATTTTACAAATATATACAGAGTCTAGATCAAAGGTTTTCACAATATAGATAGTGGATGAAATTCTCTCAGGATTCCCATTGGGTAAGTTTGTCAAAAAAAACACTACTTTTATACGACAGTCATTGAAACATCAAGTGTTTTCATTGAAATTAACATATTCTGATATTGAAGTATCATTCTGGAATTGATAAAACTTTTGGATATGGAACCAATTCTAAATTACTCTTGCAAATCTGCCAATGACTAGTAAAGAGACTGAAACATTGACTTTATTAGTGATCAGTTTGAAACAGTTTAATCCACCTGAATGACTTATGCTGGACTGTTGTAGAAAAATAGAATATTGTTATGTAATGAAGTTCTTTCATCTGTGACAAAATATGTATGTGAAACTGAATACTTTGTGTTAAAATAAAGCAAATGACATTGATTTAAAGTGTCCCTCATTATAATTATTATGAAAATCTACAATAAAAGCACAACCTTGAATTTATATATTCCAATTTATGTATCACTGGCCTTACTTAAAATTAATTTTATTGAATATTATATTGTATTAATTTTTTTAATGGGCACTCTTGGTCATGACAATTGCAATTAAGTAAACTAATTCAATTGTTTTCACCTTATAACATCTTTCACTAAAATGTGATCAAGTTTATACTTTATTCACCAAAATAAAAGTACACCATCACCAAAAAAGCTTGGGAATACAGACAATACATTAATAGAATAACTTTCTGGGAATTTTTTTTAAAGCAAATGCTATATTTAAAAAAGTTTTTCGTTTTACTATTGTAATCTTTTCAACTTTATTCTTATACATGAAAGTAGTTTTATATTTACATACGTGTAATTTAATGGATGATTGTATAATAACTTTCACAGGCTTTCCCAGTGAATTTGTTGTTGGAAGATTTTTTAGGTTTCCAAACGGGGGGGGGGGGGGGGCATTCTAAATATACAACAATACCGTCGACAAAGATTGTTGATGAAACATAGTGTACTTACAACACCACCCGGTTGGAAACATAACAACTCTTTCACAATTGTATAATACTTACATAATTCACATTCTAATTTGGAAGCGCCCAGCTTTTGTAATGTACTTAACTCCTTTAAATGGCTTGTATTTTTCTCCGTACATATCTAGACGATTTACTCTCAAACCTGACACAGCCAGCTGATTGATCGTAAATTGTACCTACAAAAATTAATATTTTTGTTACATTTTGATTCAACAAACAAGAACAGTTGTAAGTGAATGAAGGTTTCCCTGCTAAACATGTTCGGGAGGAGACATTTTCATTAAACTTTAATCAAATATATCCCTAAACAATGATTTAATCCCACCACCTTGTGAAAGTATAATGGAAACTCATTTACACTATACATACTAATTCAATACTTTAGCATGGGAAATACTTGCATTGATTGATGGATTAGATTCCACTGCTGGAGCACCAGACTGAAGGTTTATCTGTGAACACAATATTTTATTTCTTATATGAGTAAATATATACTTAATTTAGCAATATATAAAATGAATATTTTTAATCACAAAAACACACTGAGAATATGTCTTGTATCAAATAACACTGAAGGAATAAATATCACCAAAATATATAATTCAAAAGATACAAGTAGGTGTCTGATTGGCAGTTGCGTGGTTATGTTCTCAGACACCGAACTCCGCATTTGTATATTCAGCCAGACCTCACAAGAAACATTAACTCCTTTCCCTGTTTTTGTTCAAATTCGAATCTAAGACTGTTTTTTCATTTCGAATTCTCATTTCAGACTTGAAAATCAAACAGTTCCTTCCATTTCAAATGTAGATGCAAGATGTTAATGGAATTGTTGTGTCTGAAACTATTTAAATGCAATGCCCAAATTTTTCCTTTAATATTAGAAGTTTTTAATTTGCACAAAAATATGTGTTTTATAGTTCTAAGATCACTCTCCCATATATGTATGTGTCTGTTTACCAAGTGATGAGTGTTTTGAGTAGATGTTTAAATAAATTTCCTCATGAGCACTATGGTAACTAAAAAATTAAATATATAACTCACAGTTCCTCGTATATTTGGCAGTTTAGCAGTGTCTATCCGCCCAATATCCCATGTCATAACTTTGCTGACTGGATCAAAAGAGTATTTTCCTTGATTGGGTGTCAAGCAACAATTCAACACAGACTTAGGCATAGGAATCTCTATTACAACAGATTCTACCTGTAACATGAATGAGACAATTATTGCCAGAATAAATATTTCCTGATCTGCACAAAATAGCTTACAGAAATTTTTGTTGCTCAAATTATGACAAATTTTAAATTAGTAGAATAGACTTGATTTATCAGAAAGACTCACTTATTTTCTTTTATATTAAGAAAGGTCATACATGCAAGTCGTTATATTTTGTAGGAATGTAAAAGGACTGTGGATCACCAATTAATTTAGAGAAAATCTATAATAAAATTACGTGAATTTATGGGCAAAATTTTGCTCTGGTAGATCCATGGAATACTATGGTACATGAGGAACTAGACTACTAAAGCTCCGTTAAAAAGTGGTAATCAGTTGCATCTGTTATTGCCTGAAGTTTGTAATGCAAAATTTGAAGAACAACCTTCAGTTCCTTATGGCGACACTGCGCTTCACTTTCAGGTAAGCCACAACCTGTCTCTCTTTCCTTTCCATACCAATATTGAAATTATTTTTTACAATGTCATATCCTTACTAATATCACACACACACACAATATTAGGAGGATCCGTTAAGGAATAAATACAATGCTAGGAACTAATTTGGTGACGAAGCACGTTCGATCTTGGATAGTGAGGAAGGATAGAAATAAATAGGAGGATACGCTTTTTATGTGAATTCATGTGCTCAGGCAGAGAATCACACACAAAAAAAAGCATATGTTCAAAGCAGGGAGAAGGAAAACTGAAAATATATGACCTAGGCAGGACTTGAACCTGCATGATCTGCTCAGTACACAGACGCCTTAACCATCTCGGCCACCAGGTCAAGTTCCTGACCAGGCAAATATAGACAGTCGTATTATGGATAAATAATTATTTAGAGGAGGAATGGGTAACAAACTATTATAACTGTTTTGTGGTAGGTAGGGGTTTAAATGTATTATAAATTTAAAGAGCAAAATTTAAGGGTATTTATTGGCAAATATTGATTTGAATTAAGGACAATTTTTATGTTGATTCATACAAATGAGATTACTAGCCAGAGGAACAAGCAGATCTCTTAATCTCAGGTTCAGTTTTGGATGTGGATAACCCACTAGGCACATCAAGGGTTGAAAAACTTGGCAGTCTACCTCTTGTGCATCTTTTGCCGTAGTCACGCAGCCATATTTGTGGATCGGCCAACCTCATTGTCACCTCTGCATGAGGAGTTAAGTCTTTATCCAACAGCTACATAATAAAGAATGTTGGTCTTCACATTCTCCCTTTTAATGACCTTTTCGGTTGATTTTCTTTGATCACAAAATATCAATGGTCCAGGCAATCATGTAAATAATGTAATTTCAATAATGTAAATTTCTGGAACCATCTCATCCTTACTTCACAGGCACAGATCCACACCTCAGGAAAATCTGGGTGTCTGTCTCTTTGTGCTTACATTCAGACTCCAGAGATTATCTCTCCGATAACTGTCACCCTGTTGTCAAGCACGCTCCAACTTGTCAAGTTCTCAACCCTTGCTCAGATCTTTAATTAAGTTTAAAGGAATCAAATATTAAATAATTACAAAACTATCATGCTACAGTTTGAAAAAATAATGGCCAAAATTCTAAGTCAAATTTCTTCCATAATTCAACTGTAGACTTACGGTTCTTCCTATGGTTTGTTTTGGCCCAACCGTTAGGTCCAAACGACCACCACCAACATCTTTAAAAGAGATAGTGTGTCTCACATAAATTGGAATTGCTACTATATTTTGAGCACCAATGTGGTAAGACATAAGGCGAAAATTCCCATCAGGAGGAATGAAAGATAAAATTCTCTCAGACTGTAAATGAAAGAAAAGTTATAAATTACAAAGAAATGTTAATTTAACCAATAAAAGAAAATTCATGAACTTTGAGTATACACATAAATGTATTTGATCTAATAAACCACAAAAATAAATTTGTGTATATTCTGGATATACAACAATAATCCGTAAGATAAATCAATACTCATAAAATTTGTACTTTGTCCATCTTAAGTAACACTTACATAGCTTTAAAATGGCTCATTAACTAAAACCAGGACAGACTTCAGCTAAAATTTTGTTATGAATGTTGGTGAATGAGAAATACAGATGGAATTCTAGATGAAGGTATGTCATTAATAAACTTATTTATTTTTAAGATTTCTGTATTATTGACTGCAAGCAAACACTTTATTAGAGAACTATTAATTTTATATCCACTTTGTCCATACAGTTTGCTAAGTCACAAATTGTTTAAGGAATGTTTACTGTCTATACATGCATGGTGAAAAGTATAGTTTTAAATTGTATATAGCTCAGAAAATATTTGTGAGCATATTATGTACATAGAGAAATATTTTCTATATATGAATAATATGTTCATACCTCCCATCGCTTAAAACGGACACAGGGATGGAAGCTGACATCATCAAACAACCTTGGATTCATGAATGATAGTGTCAAATCTGGCATACCGCTGAGCTTGATACAGCAATCAATCTGTATGGTAGATATTCAGTTTATGAACAAAACTACTCATGAATAATATAATTTCTATTTTAGCAAAATCGTAATGTAATGAACTAGCTTAAACATAAGATTGCTTCAGATTCTATTAAATGAAAATATATTTCCCTTTATATTTCAGCCATAGTCTAAATAAAGTGCAACTAACACTTCATACATTTTACTTCCTCATTTAACTGATAATTGCTGAATAAAAGTACAAACAAACACTTTCAAATATATTTAAAATCATATGCAATGAACAGATAAAATTTGAACTTACTAGGTTCAAGAATTTACTGAAAATACTTACATATCCTTGAATTTCTGCAAAAACAGTAGATCCTGCTTTATCAATAATGGCATCTACTTCTTCAATAACATCAAAATATGCTTCATTGTTTGTATATTTCACTCCTGTTCTTCTCCAAGGAACATTTGACAACTGGCCACTGGGTAATATGGCACTCACACTATTGTGTAAAAAAATGGTAACGACAATTACAAGAGTTTTTGTCTTGGTGTATGTATGTATATATATATATATATATATATATATATATATATACTTTCACTATTACATTACTATTACATAATCCCTGGATTCTGAATGTAAGCACAAAGAGACAAAACACCTGGTTTAATCTGAGGTGTGGATCTGTGCCTGTGAAGTAAGGATGAGATGGTTCCAGAAGTATCTATTGATTTCAGATACGTCAGCATTGATGTCTCCCTTTCCTATCCAAATATGTTATTTAATTTGACCTCATCACACGTTCCTTAATTATATATTGCTATGGAAAGGAAAGAGAGATAGCTTGTGGCTTACCTGAAAGTGAAGTGCAGTGTATCTATAGGGAACCAAAGGTAATTGTTCAAATTTTCAGAGGCTCTCAGCCTCCTTCAGGAAGGAGTGTTACACTATTCTGTGCACCGGCGAGCTGCAGACTGGTGTAACACTCCTTCCTGAAGAAGGAGGCTGAGAACCTCTAAAAATTTGAAGAACAACCTTCAGTTCCCTATGGCTACACCACACTTCACTTTCAGGTAAGCCACAACCTATCTATCTTTCCTTTCCATACCAATATCACAATTATTTTTGACAATATCATATCCTTAATAATATATATATATAAACACACACATACACACAAATGTTAAGGATTGTGATTATTAACTGACAGAGTCACGTTTGATAATTGGATAGTGAGGAAAGATAGAAATATAGGACAAAGGTTGGGAATACGATATGAAGAAATCATATGCTTCATGCACAGTAATATGGCCAAAGGAAGCATATGTTCAAGACGTATAGAGGGAAGGAAGAAGGAGGTAAGACTGAAAATATTTGGCAGGCCCAGGGATTGAACCCAGGTACTTTTTACGCAAACGTTCTACCACTGCGCTACCGTGCCCTTCCCAAGTCCTGACAAATATAAGCAGTCTTATTGGGTGTAGAGAATGGAATGGATAGAGCAGAGGGATTGAAGAGTCTGGAGCATCCATTAAGGAATAAGTACAAATGTAAAGGATTTTAATTATCAAGTGACGAAGTCACATTTGATAATCAAATGTCCTGATATTTAGCAGAAGTCATATTATTAATTATATGTATGTATTTCTTGTCTTGACTCAGAACGTTCCTGAAATATTTTTAATGACTGATTTCCATAGGTTTTGCAGTGAATATGTTGCTAGAATTGTTTTAGGGTTTCCAACCATGTTACGTTTACTAAGCACAATGTTTTGTCAACAGTGTTGGTCGAAGAAACATCATACTTGGTAAACCCCACCAGATTGGAAACCAGAGAACAATTTCAGCAGTTTTTGAATGATATTGCACATTTTGAGTTGATACAAGAATTGGTAGAACTAATCAATAATGGTATTTCTATAGGACCTGATGACAACTATGAAAGAGAAGTAATAATTATATATACTTACTTCGATTTACCTGTGACAGTGTTTGCTATTGTTCTAAGTATGTTTGGGGGTTTGATCAGCTCTTTAAGTATGTTAGATTCAGTTGCAAGGGGAAATCCATTATCCAACATTTCATCCAATAACTGAAATTAAGTTTTATTTCAGCAATCTAATTTTACATACTTCAAATCAATAATGCAAAAAGAAAGTAATCTCACTTCATAAACAACAACATAATGTTCCTTTATTATTGTTTCTGTGCATTCACTGAAATAATCTTCGAAAGTGTCAACTACTCTGTGAAGAAATTCGATTACGAAGAGAGGTGGAACTGAAACAAATTCAAGTGGTAATTAATATACAAATTATGATAGAAGTTAACAATGTATGCTGGAAAATAAATGGAATATTCAAGGGCAGTGGAAATGTTAACTATCAAGGCAAGCCCTAAAAGCATTTAAGGCTGAACTTGATTGAAATTAATTGATTTGATCATTGGCATGAATTCAATGCAGTTATGATAAATGTACTCTATATTGATTCTTCATTGAAGTCCTAATATTAGGCCGTGAAGAATGTGATTCAGTGTATTTTAGGAGAGCCTGTGATCAGGTTTATACAACACACAGAGAAAGATTGCATGCAAGAGGAGTCTACAAAGGTAGCTTAATGGTTAGAAGACTTTGTAATCGTGGCTTTGATTCCTGGGACTGTCGAGATTTTTCTAAAAAATTAATATTGGGGAATAACTTAACGTAGTCAATGAAAAGAAGCAGATGAAGAATGATGGACATATTTATATGTTGAATATTTTTGTGTAATATAGTTATCCACTGGGAATTTTTTTAAAAGCATATGAACAAATATATTACATTAAAAAATATAGTTTTGAAATGACTCAACAAATTATGAGTACAACTTTTCATATGGAAAAAATATATATACTTGGACCAAATTGTAATATAGGAAGCAATTAACAAACAATAAGAGAAATGATACAATAAATTGAGCTATTTATGTAAGTAGAGTGAAGATAAGAAAGTTTATTTTATGAATGAGATCTTATATTAACTGAAACGTTTCATTACACAACAAAGATGGTAGGAATTTTTAAATTTCTTTGCTTGATTTTTCTAGCACATGGATACTACATGCCACCATACATTCAATAAATTGAAAGTCGTGTGTCTTTCACACGAAATACTTGAGTTAGGTTTCCTTGCTACTGAACCCTCTAGCACTGGCCACCAGGTTCATTTTGCTAAGAGATTAGAAAGTTAACCTGAAGACAGTGGTAGAGATTGACCACAGAAACATCAAGTTTATATATAGTTCTGAACGTGGTGATTAACTGTGAAAAATTCATCAATTAACACTGCAATAGTTTAAATTCAATAATTTTATACCTTGTTCAATGACGTTATAGTGAATGAAATAAAATTGTTAAATTATTTCCGGAGGTAAAACAATTAATGAACTGTATTAGAAAATATAATTTGGATTTAAATACCAGCTCCAATATCCAAAATTTCATTCCAGGGAAAAATAGATTAGCTGTATAATTAGGCAAATGAAAAATATATAAATTCCTTCTGTAATAAAACTGCTCAAAGGACTTCAAGAAAACTTAAAATTCAAATTAGTATAAACAGGCTGTCACATTATTAATTTATAAACATTAAAAATTACATAACATATATTAACTAAAATAAATTTTCGTTTCTTCCCTTTGATTAGGGAAGCTTCAGATTTCAAATATATTTTATCAAAGAAACAATTAAAATATGTTTAAATTTGTGTAAAACATTAAGTGTAAAGATTTAATCTTTTCTTTCAATTTCCATGGCCTGTTTCTAATTTAAATTAAATATGTCAGATATAGAGTTAACTGAAAATTTAAACTTTAAGAATGCCAATTTTGTTATTTACCTTGGGGCAGCAATAACCACAATGACGCAAGTAATGCTATACATAATCATTTATATTATTAAATAAATGTGAATGAAAAGGAAAGATGTCATAATATTTATATCACTACAATTCAGCAGTAACAGTAATAATGTATGACATAAACAAATGAATAAAATAAGAGAAGGTAGAAGTCCTAAGTATGTCTAAAGAAATTATTTTAGAAAGAGAGCTACTGTGGAATAAGATGCCAGATGGAGAAATACAAGGAAACCAATGTTCAATCAGAAAAGTAATGCTTTTACTAATAACAAAAATATTACAAGTTGCACAGTTACAACTGGTAACCATAAGTAGTTACATATTTTAAAAATGGTTTTAACAAATCATAAATGGCTAAAAAATCGTTTTGGTTTATTTCCAATTACCTTTTCAAAAACAATCCAGGCATGATAAGACTCTGCCATGGAGGAATATTGTGAGTAAATAGCTTTCTCAACATAAAAAGTATTTGATTATTTTTTGGGAAATGCTTAAAATTTATGCTGTGAAACACAAAATTGAATATGACTTCATATTGTTTAATTCTGGAGTACACAATAAAACACTCAAAGTAAGACAGTACAATACAGGACTATATATAATACCTTCAGTCATACACACTGCAATGAAGAACATGTAACATCTATTTATGCTAATAAGATAATGATGAGGTGTAGGTATTACAGGTGGCATATCCTCAGGCGACATTACTTTTCTTTGTTGATCAAAAAAATAATCACAAACTGAACGGGAAATTACACTCTTCCAATGTTTTTCCATAAAAACATCTCTGTAACAAAAAGTAATCACTTCAAGTGAAAGCAATTTTAAATTTGACGTCACATTGATATTTACAACTGCTTCACTTAATATTAGACTACATTAAAATGGAATGCAGAAAAATTCGGTCGATATAATGTTTATCTTTTATAGTAATTGAGAGTAGCCGTGCCAGAGATTAACATTCTCAACTTCCAAATTGTTGAGTGGCACATACACCAATAGCGAGATATACCAATTTTGAGGGTTAACTTTACCAATAAAACGGTAAATATTCTCTTCTATAGTTTAAAAAAACGACTCTAAAAGCCAGGAGTAATACGAACCCTGAAGAATTAATTATGAATAGACTGTGAATCATTTTGATGTCAGTTTCTCGTTGTTTGTCTTCGACTGTCTGTATTTTCTTTCATGTAAGTAAATGTACTTTTATTAAGGAGTGTATAGTTTTTTCAAAGTAATCTGGAAAGGTCCGCCTTTTATTAATATTAAAAGTTGATGACGTTCCTAATATTCATTACTTCAAATAACACAACACACCCAAAGAATACAAAGATACTCCAGTATTGGCTAGGAATATAAAGTTAAATAATTTCATTCTGTGAAAAACATTTAGATAATTCAGAAGTTCGCCATAATATAGATAGGAATATAAGTTTGTAATTTTGAATTTCGTTAAATTACTACAAGCATAAAAATCTCTATCAACAGTAAAGACACTATTACCAACGAACTTCAAAACCAGAAACCTAGTTATGCTATAATTTATAATAACATATCTTAAATCTGAGCGGCAAGAAACCAACAAAAGGAAAAAGTTTCAAGTTATGCATTTCCGCAGGATTTAACAAATACAATACTGGTGGACTCGACAGGTAAATAACACCTATTCATTGTAATCGATATTAGCAATTGACATTTAGAAATAAGTAAGTTGACTTGTGAGACAGTAACATTCCCCACATGATTCCCGTGATTTAACCTTACTTATTATTCTGGTGACATGTTTTTACTGAAAAAGGCCCCTTCTTTTCCCTGAAGAATTACCGCCAAATAATGCTCTGAGATATTACTGAATTAAAAAAGTTTTATTTTAGCATAATTTGTTATGATTCGGAACGTATAGGCTGCTGTGCTAGGCTGTTGATATGATTTTTCAAGTTGAATTTATTCGACATATTTTTGTTTGTGGTCAAGGCTATTTCTTTTTTATAATGGTTCTTTTAAGTTGCATGCTTTACTACGTAACATGCTTTTTCATAAGTGCAAAACTCTTCTAAGACGTGCTTTTCAAATTGTTTCAAGGACTTTGTTTCAAACGATCTTATTTTCTTTATTTTGTTATTAGTGGGACTGTTATCTAATGTTAACAGACGACAGTCGTCATAACCCATTAACAATCGAACAATGTAATAGCTCGTGCACTATGGCATCTCCATTATAATATTTTAAGTTTCAGTCTATTCGAATTTTGTTAACGCATTGGAAGGTTAACCAAATTTTATAAATTATAAGTCGTGTTGAGAACCTTTGGACTTGAATCACCACAGTTCCTCTTGAGACAACGTTTCACGTTGATAACAATTATTTAAATTAACATAATAGTAATTTTTAATAATTTGAAAAGTTATTTATTATTATATAATTTTCTCATTTTTTATTTTTTTATTCAAAAAATAAACATCATCTTACCCGAGAGTGGCTAATAACCGTTACACAGCATACACTCATTGTTTCACATTTATAGTTTGTCTGTGAAGTTGCATAGCAGTAGTCGTGAACGATGGCGGGTGACGCACATGGAGGGAGGGTTGCAAGCGCGGAATAAACGCAACAAAGATCTCACTCTGTGGAACTCAATTGAAGCTGTTTGGCAGCCTACAGGACGTGGGTAGCACCTGAAGGAAGACTAAGCTGAGCCGCCATCCTATATGCCGCTCACTATAGTAACAAATAACTACTTTTAAACATGCGGTAGAACGTTAAAAATTTTGAATGTGAAATTTGGAGCTCTTTTGCAACAAAGAATAAGCGGTGGTTAAAATTTCTTACAAAATATGAATGAACATTATTGATACAAAATGTTCGTATTCTATTTCTTCTGTAATGACAATAGTAATACATCTGATTCATTAGTAGAACCATTATCTACAGCCCTCAATGAATATTGTTCCACAATGACCACACAGAATGATTCCGCCTGTGTGGTTAGTAATTTTAATAACAACCCAGTTGGTTATCTCCGTGTGCACACGCCGTAAGTCACTTTCGCTACTGCAATGTGCAGCCATCCTCTGTGCACCTCAGATCTCCCAGGACCAAGTGAATTGACCTGTTTCAGAGCAGAGGTCAAGCCACCGAAATGATCAGACGATACCAACGTTTGTGTGATGTGGTCATTATCATCCTCAATTTGATAATTGAAGTTGTTGCCTGTTCTCTGCTCACGACGCAAACTCTGATATCGCACGGTGCTTTTATTTAGAACATTTTCCCACTGAATCCAAGTTATTGACCACATTACAAACTTTGGCACTGGGTCTAATAGAAGTCAGACACACATTTAAAGCGGAGGTGTCTACAGAAAAGTGTTAGGTGTAATAAGTTAGTTAACATTTTGCAAGGCCAGTGAGACACGTCAGGAATGTGGAGCGTTTGTCCGTCCATCTCTTCATAAACAGTCGATTTTCATTACGTTTCTTTCTGGTATATGCACATCTTCCTCAAAACAAAACATTTACCTGAATCACTCCAAAATAGACAATTTTGTGTTCGTAAAGCGAAAAGTTGAAGTATTTAATTATATATGGCCGAACTACATCCATTTATATTACTAACTAGCTGAGTGCTCGGCGTTGCCCAAGATGTCATTTATCCATAACCCCCCGATTTTTTCCGTTATTTTTATGTAACGCAACTCGACCTCTATCCCTAAATGTGTTATCGGCCAGGTTACATTGTTTGAAAATTCACTAAATTAAATTAATAATGTGGTACTTAATTTAGTAATTTTCGAAATTAAATAATTAATTTTAATTAAATTAAAAAGTATTTGTTTAATTTTATTTATTTTTCTGCAAATCAATTTTTTTAAGCGGAATAATTTTGGTGTTCCCATATTCATCTTCTTCGTATTCCGTAATTATTTTTTAAATCAATAATTACTATACTTACAATAAATACAAATGTAAAATTATAGTCAAACATTTTTTTATTCGTTCCATAAGTTTTCATATAAAGTCCCATAAACACAATTAAATGGCTTTCTATAATATGAAGAAAAAAAAGTAGGTGTCTAATGCAATTTTCGCCCAGTTCCCAATATTTACGTGCATTTCTTGTTCTCATTTTAAAGATATGCATCTCAAATAAAAACACTGATCAATTTAACTTCCTAAATAACGCACAGACTCTCACAACGGAAATAATTTTAATAAGAAAGACAGCTTTCCAGTTGTAAATTATTAACTATTTTTTTCACGGTTACGCACCAGGTTCAGATTTCTGGATGCTGACGTTTCTGCTGATCGTTGTTCTCTACCGCTATCTTCAGCCTGTGTGGCGCTGTGTGACGTGTGCGAGGTATATATAGTGCCGGATATGCTGCGACCTGATTGGCCGTTAAGGATCGCCTGACATTTACTACGCGACATGGAGAAACATGTGTCCTTGACACTGTGGTCAGGCGAACCTCAGCGGCCAATCAGGTCGCAGCATGTCCGACACTATATATACCTCGCACACATCACGCAGCGCCACGAGCGCCGAAGAAATAAGCAGCTAAAGAGACAGCAAAGAAGAAACCAAGAAATTAGCAGCAGCCCATTGGTATGAATGAGTGCGTGAATGTGTGAGTGAATGCAAGTGTCCGCAACCAGTAAGGTAGCCATAAAGGCGAAAAACCATAGCACCCGCTATGAAAAACCAATCCGGGAAGCGACACCCAATAAAGCCAAAGTCACCAAACAACTTAGGCAGTATAAATGTTTCCATTAAAGCAGAGTAGATTCCACTCCAGGAAGGAACTCTGACAGACAGAACAGGAGGCTGGACCTCCAGTTAGACGTCGCTGCTGCTGCACGCAGCGCCACAGTCTTAAAGACAGCTGTGGAGAACGACCCGCAGAAACGTCAACGTCGAGAAATCTGCGCGTGATGCGTAACCGTGAAAAAATTATTAAACATATAAATTGTTACATTACAGACGATATCAGCACTCATAATATACCAATATGTCACATATAATGTATCAATATTTAAATTCGAGATTAATTACACTGTGACCAAGCAGATATATTCAACGATAATCAACATGAAAATAAAATCAAAACTGAGCAAACGTTGAAAACATCAAAACAAAAACCTTTCTTTCACTCAGACAGCCTGACGATGTTACAAATATGTACAGAAACGTTTTTTGTGTTGTTAATTAAAGATTTTATGCTTAATAATTATTTTAAATTATAAAAATTGTCTGTTAATGACCGTTAAGGATATTTATTGTTGAAAACAGAGGTGAAAATAAAATATATGACTAATATTTCAGAATGAAGAGCTGGCAATTTGCAGAAAAACAAAATAAATGAATCCATTTAAAATAAATAAAGAATATTTATACAGATCAAAACATCAAAGTTACACAGGTATTTATTTATATATATATATATTGTAATACCTTAAATAAAATATAAAAACAATTTATTTAAACTAACAATTATAATTTATTAAGCCACAATTTTCACAATTACACAAATCTGATGAAATTTTATAACTGAAAACAATTTTATTTACCTAGAATACATTTTAAATAATTGGACTCGGTACCCTCAAGGTCTTTACTGGGTTGATAAGGAAACGGAACCAAATGTTACAATTAAACAAATACAGTTACAATAAATGAAAAACGAAATGATTGAAACGAAATAATTGAAATAATTGAAACGAATGAAACGAAATCTGACACTTTACCCTTTTTTAACAATTTACAATTATTAATTCAGAAAAATAAACTTACACGCTCTCTGGTCCACACACTCACTTTATACCGGCTTAACATTCACCAAATTGCACTCACACTCTGCTTTCACAGTCACCTCCTCTTGACGATGTCATCCTCACGACGAATTCAACCTACTCTGCTTTCAGACAGACCTCCACGATGAAACTCCCAACTGTTGACGACTGATGTCCAGCTGATTACTCTCGGCCCTGCGGACCTGCACCAACGATCGCTCCCCGCTGACACGTCCGTCTCCTGTCCACACGAAAATAATAATGAGCCACGTTAACTGTCCAACTGCCCTCTTATTTATATCCGGGCTCCAAAATCTTTCCTTGTTTTCACAGTTTTTTGCATTTCCACTTTCGCCAAACAAACCCCATCTCCCGCTCTGAGAGCCACTCAATCAATTAAATTAAACGTTTCCTTTTAATATAATTACATCGTCCAACAACCTTCTGTAATTTATGCCATTAGGATTCCGTCGTCCACAACCAATTAGCCCTAAGAGCTGCAAAAACGCCCCAATTATTAGTCCTTCCCCTCTCTAAAAGTCACTTATCCGTCATTTTATCATTATTTTTTTATATGTTCAAACCACTCAAGGATCCCCAGTCTGAGTTCGTAAACAAATCTGACAAAAATAAGAACAGAATTCCTGTCCTTTCGAGCTGGTTATTACAATATATATATATATATATATATATATATATATATGTATATATATATATATCTGTCGTGTTTGCATGTTCCAAAATTTCCACCCCGCCCACCCCTGCCCCTGGGGGTTAAATGCCAAGTTGAATGTCATAATGAAACTCAGAGACATCCATAACCTTGGATTTGACTCCAATCTCGGTTGTATTCGCGCTATTTTCCTGTAAAGCATCTCCACACCCACCCCTTAGGGAGCTCCTTTCCCATGCGATTACGGGTTGAAATTATACACACATGACATCGTTACAAACACTATGAATCTCTTTGACACGGAAAAATATTTATCCGGCTCTAATATATTAGCATGTGTGAAATTTTCCACCCCCGCTCCTGGGGGTGGTAGGCGTCCCTCACCCCGACAGTGTTTGTTTTCTGGTCGCAAAGAACACGTGTACGAAATTTGGTGAAATTTTCTCCACCGGTGTAGATTTGTATAAGGAACACACAAACAAACAAACGCTCTGCTTTATTTATTAGATTATTTATAAATGACTTATGTAATTGAGCGATTGTCGTATGCCTTTGAGGTATGACATCGTGAACGCTCTTACTGGGCTCGGATCGTAATTTATTTTAAAATTTTATGCTAACGCATTTATATAGATACTGTGCAAAACCCGACAGGGGATGGCTTAATTCAGGAGGCAATTAATATAAGGTTCAGTAATAAATTACTTAACAGGGATTCTGTAATACAAAGGTTGCCAGCTGAGAGTATATGACTTCAGTCTGAAGAAGATTGCGGTGCCAGTCATCGAAACGTGTTCCACCCGATTGGAAACTCATTTAATTTACTTGAGGCAAAAGTGCGAGAAGAGAAGCAACATTCCCTGTTATATAACTATCGGTAACTTTAGGTCTTTAATAGGACAAACCGTGAAATACGTCAGTAATAAAATGCGTCAATGAGTAATTCCGGAGTTGGAAGAAATGTATGTGATCCAGAAAATAAAATAGAAGAAATTACGAAACCCACTAATGAGATATTTATGTAATATAGAAATCAACCGAGGTATCGTGATATGCAATCTATAAAGGAATACACGTCATATCTACAATAATCTGCTATATAAATATGCTTACAGGTGCCCAAGCCAACGAGGATATCATTTTTATAATAAGAAATCGATAACGAATCGTATTAATTTAACAACACAGTCGTTTGGGGAAGAATCCTCTCTAATAAAAATTTTAAACA
This sequence comes from Zhengitettix transpicula, assembly GCA_037074705.1. NCBI lineage: Eukaryota > Metazoa > Arthropoda > Insecta > Orthoptera > Tetrigidae > Zhengitettix > Zhengitettix transpicula. The sequence continues at coordinate 80,316,239 of CM073595.1, read as the reverse complement.
GCGTCGTCTAATATCATTAAATACTATTTAACATAAAAGAGCGTCTCCTGCCACCACTGCAAAAATGTTGACGATGTAAGCAGAAGACACGTAACATCGTTTCGACGGGTCAGAGACACGATCCGTGGTTGTGAGCAATTGCTCAATTTTATTTTCATTTCTAAAGTACATCCACGTATTTGTCTGGCGGGAGGTGCGCTTCTTATGATTGTATTTCTCAGTTTTCTTTTCTCAAATTGAGCACTAACGTCTCTGACAAGGAAAAATGTTTGTGCGCTGACGCCGGTTAAACTCATAGTAAGTGAAATCCGTCAAAGATGGTAAAATGCAAGACCGTCCACGTATTTCTGTTCCGAAAGCTTAAAATTCACAATGGCACTGCATCTAATGTCGAGAAGATAAAACATAATTCGCCATTTGCGGTAACGGGTCGACAACTTTCGAAGGTCCATTTATATTATTTTGCAGTTTGTTTCTTTATGATTAAGATGAATTTTCTCATACAGCGAGATTGAGATATATTGTCGTATTTACGATTGATATAGAAACAAAAAATTACAATACTCACGTCATGGAACCTTCCACACGTGTCTAATTATTGTATTTTAGTTTGGACATCATCACGAGTTTACCGTTACTTATTTTGTATATTGATATGTTCTCCCGTTGTCCATCGGCCGTCTTTGGTCTGTACGGACGCCGACAACAGCAAAATACATAACGTAATTCAACGGAAGGACGAGACGCGTAGTGGGGATTCGAGGAGAGTTGTTGTCAGTCTCTGCTGACTTACGAGTGCGACCGTTCCTAATTCTTACCGTCCTAACTTCGTACTTGAAACAGCGAGAAGGTAAATATATATTCCAGTTAACTTAACGTTCGTTAACAGTTCTGTTCATTTCCAGTAGAAGAATGTAAAATGAACTGGACTGCTCCAAGATTACGACAAGATTACGAGCGCATTGTTATGACAGACGATAACGAACTGTACAAAGTATCCACTTGTACACCTGTGTCGCTTCCGAAGCGTTAACGAAATCGCTATATACAGACGTCGTTTTAATCTGAAACGAGAGAAACGAGCACGTGAATTAGGAACAGCTTTAAATGGTTAGTATCGAATCGTACGTACGAACGTAAATTGTAGAAATGTACAATTCCTCCGTAGTCGTACGTAACGACGTCGAAACCTATTATGCTGACACAAGAAAATAATTTATCCGATATGAGACGAGTCGGAAGAGGTTGGCAGTGGTAGTGGTCGAACCGTCACAAAATCTCTCCACAATATTGTCAACGTTCAATTCGCTGTAAATAGTACCTATTGCAATAACTAGTAAAGCACGTGGAACGGGCGCTGATGTTTTACACGCCCCACTATAACTAGGATTGACGAGTCCTCGACATCTTCGACCTCCGTATTAACCGACCGACGTCCGCTCACGATGTCTAGAAATATACTCGCCACATGTTTACGTTCGTTTTCTTTCCTTTATCATATTAGGCAAATGTGGGATATAACGCGTTATTGTCGCTGTCAATTAAACGAGGCGAATAAATGTGTGTGACGAATATGGCGTAGCAAACGATCGAAACTTTTGGAAGGCTCAATAAGCCGCATACAATGTTACAAAATATTTCAGACTACACGTAATAATTGTTTACACATTGGCATAAAGTTTTCTCCGAATGAAGCATCTGTGAGATTACAGCTGTACACTTACTACGGTAACATCCCTGCCACGGAACTGTCGACGTCGCTTTTGCAATTACATCCGGTGGTTTAGTCACGTTTCTTTTAAACAATCATTTTGGAATATATAAGTAGACCTGTACTATATATACTGTATAAGGTTATTAATATGGTAGTTGCCAGGCGACAGAGGCAACTATATCTTCAAATGGAAAGCAGACAATTTGGAAGTAAAATTTAGCCTAAATAGAAGGTAACAAAGGTTTAAGTGACGTGAGTAATTACGCTTTCCACTTACGTGTACGGTATTTATTATTTGCAATAAACGTCAGCTGGGAAAAGAGGATACGTTATCGATGAAAATAAAATGCAGGTCGGCAACTTATCTTGATACTTAATGTTAAGTGTTTGGTGACGACACTCGGAGGTTGTCGTACGCGTACTTTCGCCGTGGCGGGCGATATTCCAAAAGCTTCGTGGCAAATGTCCAGCAGACAAAGTCATACAGATATCACACACTTGTGTATATGTTACGTGACTCATTTTATGCTCTACGTGTCAGTTAAATAGGGACTTTACAAAAACGACAAGCAATCTATGAAAGTTTATAACAGTTACACTTGTTTATTTCTTTCGAGGATGCTTTTCATTTGATTAAAATTCACTGTATTTTTAAGATTGCCATTTTCATCATTAAGCGACATATTTATCACATAGAATTTTGAAGGTAGTTGATAGTTTGGGAAGTGAGTATCTTGCGAATTCTGACTACTACCGACGAATTCAAATTGCGTCAGCGGATTGGTTGCCGACGATGGCTGATTTTACTGCTGGATGCCAAGTTTCTAAGCTTTGTATGTAGAATGAAAGAAAAATGCAACATTAATCTTACTTTTATCGTCCACGCTTTCAACGATATGCCACGTTACTGATAAATCTCGGAGATAAATTTGTAAATGTGTACCTCGTTGAGAACAGTTCGACAGTTCATTTACATAATGAATTTGAATGTGAAGGAAAATTGCGATAAAAGTGCGAGGGAAACGAAAGCTTTTTTATTTTTCACCTTCGTATCGTGAAAATAATGTTTAACTTCAGTTGTACTGATTTTTAATTATATATGGACCGTATAAAGAAATAAAATCGTCTCCGTGTTTAGTTTGCTGAGTCAATGAGATGACGTTTGCAGAATCCACTGTCAGAGTGCTCCAGCGAGGTTTCTCTTTAATTAGTTTCTTATTTCTCTTTCTGACAACTTGTAAAACGAGAATTTCCGCAAGTAAGTAATTACTGCTATTATTATTGTCGATGTTATTGTTTGTGCCTTATACGAAGTTTACTTTGCACACAGTTACACTATTATATCATGTTTTTTTTTCGAATAATATGCTGACCTTGAAATGTCTTCTGAACGACGGATGGATTTGTGAAATATATTGGTTGTAAAACTTACTGACTCCTGATGAACGTGTCATCGACTATTTAAGAAAAGTTGGAATGACCTCCGTTTGCATCCACTCGTCGAATCATTTCAAATTGTCCCACGAGGTGACGAATGGTTTCCCTCTGCCGTGGAACTTCTCTTCTCGATGACGTGTCGGGAGATCACGCACGACAGTCCAGGTGGAATGTCACATTCGATCGACAAATCAGAACGCTTCGAGCGAAGGTCGGGACAAGCAGCGTTGCCGACCAGGCGCAACTGTTTTTAGTGCGTCCAATTGCGAGCAAATGTAGTGTAGTATTAACCACAACTGTGTAGGCTGTAATTGTAGGTCCAGATACGTTCTCTTCAAAACTAAGGCCTGGTACCCATATGCTATTATGACCCTTTCATCCTGTTTTTGTGTGAGAAACTTTCCCCCCCAATTTGTACAATTATTATTGAAAGGTTGGCAATATTGTCAGTTTTGACGTGATCTGAGAAAGTTTACACTTAAACACGTACCGACGACGACGTGCTCTCAATCCGAGTTTTTGCAGTTATTGCAAACTTTTAAACGGACCTTTGTCATACGGAGTTGGAAAACAGAAGAAGACTGAGCATTGCCATTCGCCAGGCCGGACGAGAAATTGGGACTATATCAGGTTTATGTGCTGACAACAATCTTGCTAGCGTTCTCAAAAAAGGTCGGGCTTGAGGACGTCAGAGCGTCACTTAAAGCACGATCGAAACGTCGTTTATATATCGTAAGTCCCTCTCAGTTATTGATTAATTAAAACCGTTCCTTTATAAGTGTACATCACACCAGGACTTGAGCTCTGTCTAAACAATGGCGATTGACTATTTGAACACGTCCGCGAGGAACTTTCCTAAGATGCAAAATGTAGCCACTTTTTTTTTTGCATCGTGTGTGGGGGCAGAAGAAAGAAATGGGTAGTTGTAATTTGTGAAGAATCAGAGCTCTGAGACGCAACACGAAGAATTTTTGCGTATTGGCTATCTGGAGTTAGCGTGTTCGAGACTGTCTGCAGATGATTGACAACGAGAGCTGTCGGCTGTACACAGTAACCATCTCCAAATTCATAATTTAAAGTGCATAATTTCACAGTCGACTGCCAAGCTCATTTTTTTGGATAGCTGCTGAAACCACCCACATTAACCCTGGCAAAAAGGGGTCTCTCAAATAAATTCATGCCGGAGTAAATTAACTATACTGGGTAAATTTTATTATAGTACTAGCTGGGTGCCCGGCGTTGCCCGAGATGTCATTTATCTATAACCATCGATATGACTCCAATTTTGGTTGCTTTTGCGCCATTTTTATGTAAAGCTCCTCGAACCCTATCGCTAAATGTGCTCACCTCCCATGCCGAAGGGGGATGAAATTATACACAAACAACCTCAGTAGAAATACAACCAATATAATTAACCCAGAAAAATATTTATTCAACGCAAATATCTGCCGCGTTTGCATGTTCCAAAATTTCCACCCCGCTACCCTTGCATCTGAGGGTTAAATGCCAAGTTGAATGTCATAACGTGACTCAGTGACATCCATAACCTTCGATTTGACTCCAATCTCGGTTGTATTCGCGTTATTTTTCTGTAAAGCAACTCCACCCCAAACCCTAAGGGTGCCCTTTTCCCAGGGCGTAGGAGATGAAAATTATATTCAGATAACATCGGTAGAAACACTATCAATATCTTTGTTCCCTAAAAATATTTATCCAAATCTAATACCGGCTATTTTAGAATGTTTAAGTATTTCCACCACCGTCCACCCCCGCTTCCGGGGGTGGTAGACGCGTCTCACCCCGACAGTGTTTGTTTCCTGGTCGCAAAGAACACGTGTACGAAATTTGGTGAAATTTTCTCCACCGGTGTAGATTTGTATAACGAACATACAAATATATATACAAACATACATACATACATACACTCATATGCGTAAATGATGAACCGAATTCAAAAGTGGCATAAACTGCATATAAATGCAATGAATGACCATAAATATGAAGCACATTAAAGGAAAGCGCAAAAGCGCGTTAACAACACAATTTGTTACATTCATATATTTTTAATATTTGGTTTCCTATTGGAAGAAGCATTTCCGCTTCTTGGTTCGTTTAATAGTTTTTTAATTTTTATTTACGGTATTTTAGTATTTGTGATCGATAATAAATGTAATTATAAATTATTATTTTTTATATAAATGTGTTCGTTGGTGCGAAAACAGTGAGATTTCTTAGCCAAAGTATTTCCAACGTTTTAATAATTGGCGAGAATGTTGTTATGACTAACAATTGTCATCAAATTCCGCCTTTTCGCCACCATATTAAATAGAAGCAATAATTAATGAGCGTGAAAAGAAATTTTTAAGCAGTTTCACATTTTAATATACGCGTATATAATATATTTGAACGAAATTGTCAGTTTCCTAAATGAATCAACTTGAATGTTGGGCAGTTGTTAGTTCCAGATTGACTGTCGTGTTACTTAAAAATCGTGAGTGTGGTCACATCTAGCAAACATTAGCCTGCCTTTCTGTATTATCTTGTTTTTTTGGACTGCGGCCTTGTATTTTTCGTTGTATTCGGAGAGACTTTTTGTTCAAGTATGAGCACCTGCGCTCGGAAATAATATGTACCTTGTATTAATATGGATTGTTTGTCGGGACTAGGAATTAAATTTCTGTTTTATCGAAGTTTCCGAATTGGAAAGAAACCTAATATACTTTTGTCGTCGGCACGAGGAAACCAACAGTACAAACTTAACAAAAACTCCTATTGCAAATTTGTTTGGGCATAAATAATTTAATTATACCGTGATATTATTTGTGTGAACCAAGTAAAATCACTATTATTTGAAGAGAAACGTGAAACATGAAATTGAAACGCTCGGATGTGAAAATGTCGACGGACAAATGCACGGTTCTAGTGTTCATTGTCAGAAAAGTGCAATGCAGAAATGAGGTGCGCAAGGAAACGATATTATATTTGCACAAAGAGTGAAAGAAGAAGAAACGTTCATTAAGTAATCTCTAAGCTGGACGACATTGGTTCGGGGTGTTGTAGCTCTACGTACCTAAAATTTGTCATCATTTTGCGGCTTGCACATTTATCGCAATATTGTAATAATACTAATAATGAATTTGGAGAGCTCGTAGTACGTACTCATATGTAAGACGTTTGTTATCAGAGGCCGGGTCAAGGTCACCTTACTTCAAATACAAATCTGTGCTGCTGGAAAAGAAACGTATCTTTTAATTACTTGCTTCTACTTTAAATGTTTTCACTTAAGTCAGTTCCAATTTTTCCTGAAAAGTATAATCTTACAGGACGCGAAGCAACCACAGATACAGACATGAACCGCTATAGCCAATCGCAGAAAATACATTTTACTCTCACAGTACGTTGGCAGAACCCTTGGTAATACAAAAACACTTATATTAGTTTTGTGAATGGCTGATATTAAGTGACTGTCAGGACACGAATTCGGCTTGGGATTAAAAATAAAATATGCAAAATGTACGAAATAGGTACGGATTTCAATTTTTTTTCTGCACAGACTGTCAGCTATACGTGTGACCATGTACAGTCGTACAGAAGATGACGTCACCATTAGTCTAATAAAATGAACATTGAAACCTTTCGCCGTAGTATCCAGGGATTTTCTACACATGTTCTTCGTGATGCATTCATTATTATATTTGCCCTTCTGTCTAACACGGAGTGTGATCCACGAAAAACAATTAAACAATCTCCAAAAATGCGAAATTCTGGGTTTTTTATAAAGAATTTAAAATTGAAATTCAGCGCGGTTTGTTGTGATTGGCTTCCCCCTGTGAAGCTCCGCCCACTCTCACTCGCCAGCTTTGCGCATTGCCTTCAAAAACCTATAAAATTCATTTCATGACAGTTAAAACAAAACTTACTCATTTCTTTAATTCATATTTTCCCCTAATAAAACGTCCGTATTACAATTAATCTACGTAACAAGTTTTCATTAAATCAAATTAATTACCTTTTTTTTCAAAATAAAATTTCTTTCAAATGACAATTACTAATTTTTGGAACTAAACTAAAACTACAGTTTTGACCTACTTACAAATCATTTAACGCTTCAATTTCCTTTAGAACGAAATCGCACTTAAATTGGAATTATATATTAATTAAACACTTTTTTTAAGTAATTATAAACTTAATGTTTTCCCTCAGAACTGATTAACTAAAGCACATATGAAATCCATCAAAGATTTAGAACATTCAAAATTACCATACTTTCGAAATTTACCCGAGAAATACATAGTATTACAAAGAAAATGAACAGTGGCGCAAACACCTTGCCAACGTGCAAAACATTATCTTCATCAAACAAAAAGACACACTGTTTTTCCATTTGTTGGCGTTTCTCCATTTTCCTCGCTCTCGTAATTTCTTTTATGGTAGACAATGGAACAACTCATAAAATCTTAAGCAAAGGGAAATTTGGAAAACCCGCTCGGAGAAACTTAACTCCCTGACATGTAAATATAAGGAAATAAGTGATGTTAGCTGAATACTAGTGTTGTTTGATTTATTCACTTTCATACCCGAAGTGGTCAAGACTTTGATGTGACACGTTATCAAATTTCTTTTCACCGATAGTCGTTTTCCACGCGTGTAATGAATCCTTAAGTTTGAACATCGATTTATGACTATTCATATCCGCACATTACCAATTTGTTTTATACTCTTCAGTTTGCAGTTTTGGTTTGGAATGTCTGCGACACCATTCCTTCTGGAATACTGTTGACATTCTGCTAGTCTCTCTCCTTCCTTCAGTTTTGAATGTTATCTTCTCTTATTTCATCAAGTTCGACGATTAACTATCGTAGTCTTTATATTTGATCACAATTTACACATTCTATCTGGTCGGGGAAAGTGATGAATCTCGTCGGCACGAAAAGGCTCAATAACAAAGAATGTAGGTCTCTTTAGTTTCAACAGAAACTCTTGAATTTTTAAACTGAACTCTTTGTTAATATCCTTCACACAGGCCGGACATCCACTTTATTATTATTATAAAAGTTTTATTTTTCGATTTTCGGTTCGTTACAATCGACTTATTTGGCATTAATTTCAATGCCAGTAACAAATAACAGAGCATTGTAAAATAAATTTCCTTCCAACCAACAGCAAGAAAACGATCAATATGCAAATTGAACGATGTAACATAAATCCCGAAATAAAAATGTACCTTCTGTCCACCACTATATGAACAAAGTATTCCATGTGGTCGTCGGCCAAGTGTTATTTGAAAAATGTTGTCGCTTGTGGAGAAATAATTAGGAGTTTCCTCTTCCCCTACCGTAGCAACGCCGTAAACAATGAACGTGGATTACAAGTAAACCTACGTAGTAATGTTGTCAAATTGTGGATCTGCAAGTCGGACAGGTTTTTCGACCGCAGCAGCTATTGCGTGTTTTTATTTACGATTATTCGGGCTTGTAAATTTCCTCTCGTTGCTCCGACCCAAAGTTTTTGTGCTCGAGTGCCACCGCAAATGTCCGAGTGTTTGATTGTTTCGTAAGAGCTCCATATCTAGGATAGGGGCCTCGATAAGCTCAGTTGTGGACGTAGTCGCCATCAGGAAGGACTCGGTGAGTGCTCGCAGCCTTGTCCAATGTGGACAACATTAATCCTGTATTTGAGCTATCGAAAGTTTTTACTTTTCTCTGACGCAAGCACGAGCGATCCAAGATAAAAACGTCGGTCGCGTATTCACGACCAATTTTACACAGTTGACGGTAGCATCGCGGTTTCCATTAACTCTGTCAAAACATAACAATAGGATATTTTACAAATTTTAATTTATCTACTATTATAAGTACTTACAAAAGTTGCATTTTTTTAAAAAAAAAATAGAGAGAGAGAGCATACAATTACAGATTTGCAATAAGAGCGTGAGGAGGCGGTTTCTTGCCACGAGTAATAAAATGGTTAATCTATAAGTTTTCAATAATTCGTTAATCCGGTTGCAGATATTTTTGGGCATGTTCAAGTTTTTTATCTGAAAGAAAATGTTATGAATGTTACTCGAACGTTGTGTGTGACGACAAGTGAGAACGTGGTTATTTTGGTCAGAAATGACGGAAAATATATTTAAGATAAATAAGGGTACAGTTAGGAGTAAAACATTCGTGGAAAGTGTTGATCATAATTTCATACTCGAATGTATGATTACGAACGAGCGAAAGTGACATTCACGATCTTTCCACGACTTCACCGTAAATTTTATTCTCTACGAATAGATTCTGAATTTTGCGTTACGCTTTATCGTACAGTTGTTGAAGCCGCCTCGTGAAATATTTTAACGGAGATATATTCGAGCCCTTTCTAGACAGCCAACACACGAACGAAAGAAAATGATGATTTTTGTGCTTTCTTCAAAACCAATTTGATTTATTTATTCCGTCAGTCGTCGTATGAGAACATAGGATAAGTCATTACTTAACATTACAATGTAATTATTGGATGCTTCAATTAGTAGCAATTAGACGTTAACATAAACGTAACTAAAATCTCTCTGTCCAACGTAAGTAAATGTACTATTATCACCGAAGGTAATACCCGTGGTAGAATTTGAAGCCGGGAAAAATTCCAAATACGATTCGATATGTGTGTTATTTCGTCGGTAGGCCTACTTACGGATGTCTTCATAAAAAATGCACGACAGTGAACTACAAAACGACGAGGTCTTACAGTATCGTTCAATGTATTACGAGTTCTATTTTCAATCTCTTTTGCATACCAAATAATAGAGTTTCACGACATTGCAATATTTTTGTAGACTTTGGATAACGATCTATTAATCCTGTGAGAATCCGTGTCTACTTGAGGGGATTACGGAATTATCTGATAGTCAAAGTTGCCAACGCACGACCTCTTCAAAAAACGTATACTTGAGATGTTAAATATCTATTGAACGTTAACTACGAGACTCCTAGCAGTGGAGTAGTAAAAACAAATTGAGAAATATAACAAAATAAAGGAATCCTATATTATATTTATTATTTAAAAAACATATTTACATTCATCATTGTACATTACATATAAATTGGGATAATTCCGTAAATCTTGAAATTATTTGATTTAATGAGTATTTTCACACGTTAATTTTTATTTTATACAGATAGGTTTTAATTGTTTCACATTTTGAGACGTTTATCGAAAAAGATTGACGGCATCAATACTTTTAATTAATAGGGATTTGATTGTTTATATTTGATCCAACCACTGTGAACTTGAATGACAGAGTAATAAAATATTGCTAATATAACTACAATAGTTGCTTTTCTGAATAATCTACTGAATTAGGTCCTCGAACCAACGATACACATTCTCATGTCCTTATCATCCCACGATAAGCCCAAAACATACAAAACGTCAACAAAGTCTGAAAAAACTTTAGTGAAGGAGCGATAAAGCAATACCAACTATAAGGGCCTATGCGAACGACCAATTTTCACTTAATCCACAATGTAAGCGTACGTAATATTTACGTCTGATGCGGGTAATTATATAGAAAAATCTTACTTAATGAATTAAAGAACGATTTCTCATTTTGGATGACTTCCAACTAATTTTTCTTATGCAACTAATTTTAGGATCACTTCCGTATTCTTTCGTTATCTGCGTTAAGGACATTTTGATAAATAAAGACCATTATATATGCCTTATTTGGTGCCTGCCAAAATTGGTTTAATTCGGATAATAAACAATGTAATTATTCGTTTTGAATGTTTGAAATAATAATTCGTGGAACGGGACATAATAATGAATATGAGACATTCCTACAATGCGTCTAAGTTTGTGAAGATTAATAGTATTCATATTTTCTGTGAAGTACGAAGTAGGCCTCCAGCAAATTCCGTTTCTAGTTTTCGATTCTAGAACATTCCGTGTATACGGGAAACAAGATGCAATTCCGAGACGCTGTAGCCATTAAACCTAGCAATAGCGACGTAACGAATCAGGACGACGGATTCCATCGAACCGTCGTTACTTCAACGTATCCAGCATATATTCATTACTAAATAAAATAGTATTGGAAAAATAAAACATTCAATTTCAAGAAAAGCTATGACGAGTTTAATACTTTAGTGATGCGAGATACCAAGTTTCTTATTCCCTCGTAGATTTATTTCGTAAAAAACTCTTTTGTAAAACAGACAACGATAATTTTTCCCCATAAGCTAACTTTGAGATTAAGAAACAAAAAAACACATGCTGCAAAATGTGGGTAATAGTGTGCAGTGGATTGTCACTGAACACACATAAAAAGTAAATTTACTGCATAAAGCGACCTAAAATAAGCTATGAGAAAAATAAATGATAATTGCGTCATGCTATCCTAAATGAAATCCGTAATTATGTTTCTCGGTTGAAGTATTTGTTTGTTTTTATGTCAGCAATGGAGTGGTGCTGTGCGTCGCTGTTTTGCGTATGCGTGTGCGTGTTTCTGGCGTCGAGGCGCGTGGGCGTCGCGGCGCTTAACTACTACTATCGCTTCGCCGTGTACGTTGGCAGTATCTCCTTCATCGCCATTGGCTGCATCCCCATCTTCCTCATCAAGCCCCTCGATTGCATCAATTGCTAGTGAGTTTATTATATATATATATATACAACTAACGATGATGTCGGGAAAGAGAGGCGGGGAGACAATTTGAAATGTTGCTTCGCGTCCGACGTGGCGATATCGACCCTCAGTTTCACGTAAGCCAGCGATTCTCTGTCTCTCTTTCCCATATCAATATATATATATTTCTAGAATGTGGTGTTTCTGCAAGAATTGCTTATTTCACATATAAAATACATACTTGTAATACTGCATATTATACTATTTAGTTTTTATTTATAAACAATAATTTAATTCGTTTTTTTAAAACACAGTTTAAAAAGATATTTTAGTTAAAGTTTTCAGTTAGTGTATATTGACGTTCTTCCCCACAAACGAGGAGCATTTCCGGTTGAGTGTGTGACCAGCTCCTCTTCATAGACGATCTGCCACCTCATTGTGTCAATTTAAACGTGGTCATTGGCCCACGTTTAATTTATCTTTTTTGTTTCTTTTCCGGATGCAATCTATAATTATCCTAAAATTATACTGTCTGTCTCTCTTTAGATGTCCTTCATTGAGCGCAAACATTTAAAATTGTAAAGTTTATTTTGGAAAAGAATGAATTCAATATCACCTTTATTAATGCAATTATCTCGTCCTGTATAACAAGTACAATCCCGTTATCTGTTTGACTGCGATTTCTTCACGTTTCTCTTTTGATAGCTGTTGCATCAGTCGATAAGACACGTCTAAGTGAATCCTTTGTTGTACTTTCATAATTCTTAATGGCTTGCAGATTTGTAAGTCCTTCGAATTTTAATAACGGGTAGCCTGCGACACTTTGCGTATTTATTTTCGTCGTATTCGTATTTATTTACACTGCATTTAAATGTAAAATACGAACCTACATCTATTGTTTTTTTTTCAAGTAAATGAACATTGAATTTTCCTTATGAAGTAAATTTGACGGCGCACAAATTATTGTTGTTATACAGATTTTTAAGAGAATATAATTATTTGAGTGCATAAATGCTTGTTTGTTGAAGTGTTGTGCCATTTTGACGGTTTGTCGAACCATATTAATTTTGGATTAAGGTTGATAAATGTCTTTATAACACTATGTGAACAATCCAAGTCGGATTGCACGTTATTCGAATTGAGAATGTTTTTGGGACATTTTCGTCTGGAGCAGTCACAATTTCCGGCATCTCAGCAGCCGTAGGTAAATATTTGCTACGCAAGTATGAGAGCAGGTACTAATGAAATTATCGTGTATACTTTTTTTTATATTTCAGCTATATAGCGAAGTTACTCAAGCATGTTACAAAGTTGGTCGGAATAGAGTGGGAATTAAGAAACGGTCGTTACTTGAGCGAAAAGAGAGGAGGCGTCATCGTCGCTAATCATCAATCAATCTTGGATATTCTAGGTAAGAATAGTTATAGATAGCGTAGGTCTAAATACTAGAACATTATGAAATCTTATATTTGTAATTGAGTTCCCGTGAAATTTGATTTGGTGACAAGCCTGTATTTCTAGACCGATGGTCACACACAAAAAGGAATTTTTTAATTTATTGGATACATTTAGAAAAATTACTGTATAAAATATATTTGTACATATGAATACCCTTTTCGCTGCGTCTATGTAATTTTATTATTCCATTTTGTAGTTAGGAGGCAGGAAAGCAACCACTTGAAAGTGTGGTCACAATTCGAATTTATCCCCCAACAAACAACTTTACTTGTTCCTTTGTGTAATCCTAGTGTTGACATTCTCCGTAAAGGTCTGCAATAATTGTGCAGACTATATTTTTCTTTGCCACTTTCGATCTGTTACGAATGGAATACTTGGCGCACGTCATTCATTAATGCCTACTTTATTCTAACAAAAGTGGTAATTTTTGCGGAAATGTCAGTGTCCTGTATTTTCTGCTTCCTCGTAATGAATTCGTCCACGGTTTTTCCAAAGCATAGCCTGAATCTCGGTTTATCTTGTATATCTTTAGCGACTTTACGAGCCCAACTTATCAGCTATGATTCCAGGAAAATTACATTACGAGAATATATACTTACAATAAGTACAAGTACACAAGGAATACGCTCGCACGTGACGGGTCCATTTCCTCTTGTGGATCAGTTCGTTAATATTTATCATTCTTGATTTTATTTTTATGTCTGTATTTTTAAATATAAAGGATAAACTTGGACTTTCTTTTTTATTTAAAACGACGACGTTTGGGTACTTCATCAGGTCGTGAGTCTCGGCACAAATTATAACATTATTTATAAACATTATTACAAAATTCAGAAATAATACATTTAAATTAACAAATGAACATTAACAAATTGTAAATATTATAGAATTTTAAAATCAACAAGTTTAATTTAACAATGATTCTAGTAATTAAGAATATAAAATTAATATTGTTCCGATATCAGTCGGGTCCCATTTAAATCTTTGTGACTAGGGTTATCTCATCTCCCTCATGCGACGTGTCGGTACGTCACTCTCGCTTACATTCTATAGAATGACATCGTCAACAACGAGCGTGGCATAATACCACAAAATGTTTCAAGAAATTATCGGCTGTTCTGTTCTCTATAGTTTAAAAATTATGAGAGGAAGAAAGAAATTATCATACGTTTCGAACAATATAAAACTTTGTCCGTCTTCGGGGAAAATGGTTAAGAATCAAAGTCGGAACACTCGTAACCGAAATCAAGTTAGTAGATTGAACTTGTTCCAGAGACAAAGTTTCGGACTAGTTGCTAAATTAATAGTGACAGGCTCAGTTGCTGGGCCATTTAATTTTTTGTCGGAACGAATCGGCAAATTCCGAACGTCCTGGACCTTCCTAAGTGGATGGCGTCTTTAAATGTGTACGTTTCTAAATCAACCTGGGTATGCGGAATGAAAACTGAATTTATGATTAAATTATCATGTATGTAGGACTAATTTTGATGTACATTGTTTCTTTGGTCGTTTATTGTATTGTCGAAGTGTCTTTATCTTTCAGCGATGTAATCTTTTCCGCATTGACAAGTAGTAAAATTCATGACATACGATATTATTTCTTCGTGATTGTACGTATTTTTTCTAATAATTTTGTAACATATGGCATAAATATGGGTTGTAATTGTGGACGATGTAAAGGTTTGGTTTCTGAGACCATACGTTAACATTCCCGTTTAATTACTTGCGGACTGGCGGTTGTACTTATTTTGTGTTTGAGGGTGTTTCGAAACGTAGTTGACGTGATCTCTGCTTTTGTCTACTGAGTTAACTAGTCCTGCCGATACCGTCTCAACCTTGAGCTGTTTTTAATAAGGGTGTTCGTGGTATCCAGCTTTTCATCACTTCCTGGTCACATGACAGTATTTTGCAGAATTGCAGTGGTTCAAGACGCGTTTGTTTTCTGGGTCTGTTGAGATGTTTTGTGACAGGACTGTCAAATAGCGAATCTACAGAATTTTGTAATTTTATCAGGGGACACTAGAATTTGTAGAAACACAGTTAGGCATTTAATTGTAAATTAGAATTGTTGACGCAGTTGATGTCTTGCCAACATATCGGTGGAATGCAAGGTTGAGGTTTGTATTGAATTAGCGAATTTATACGACTTTTGAACTGAATATTGCGTATTTTGGATGCCAAAGAACGAACGCCTCATAATTTTCCTACTGTAGACAACGGAACAGCAGATAATTTGAGAATCGGAAGAAAATGTCGTCGACGTAGCAAAAGCAGATAAATTTGACTTTCTGTTAATAATTTCTAGGTATGTTCAATATCTGGGACGTGATGGTTCGTTGTACCGCAGTGGCCAAACGTGAAGTTTTCTGGGTGTGGCCGTTCGGACTTGCGGCTTGGCTTGCGGGCGTCATATTTATAAACCGTGGCGACGCTAAACAGGCTCGCAAACAACTCACTGACACGTCCATTCTCTTAAATAAAGGAAAGGTACTGTATTACAACTTTGTATTATTAAAATTTCTTGCCCCGAGCTGGAAAACAATGGCATACAGTCACGATTTCAATTCACTCACTTTGAGCCTTTGTTTTTGGAGTGAAGCTCATTCGGTCTAACATTTCACGTTCGTACCCATGTCGGTCGATTAAATGGATTTCGCTAATGTGCTTTAGTGTTGTGGTCTGGAAATTCCGGTAGTATCCATTTTGAAGGTAAGCCTACAGACTATTAAAATGACAATTGTACAATGAATTCCTTAAAACGTAGGAAACTGTTTCCTTAAAAACTTCATTCCGCTCATTTTCGTTTAACAGTCCGGATCTTTTCTTTGTCATTATCGAAATATGATCCCGTTTATGATGTAGTGGCACAGTCTCACGATTCTGTCTACTTTGCAGTCAGATGGTTGGGAAACTTACTTGCTTAACGAGAACTTGTATTTAATAATGCGAAACTGCTAATTGAATTTTTGTTATCTGGAGAGACAGAGAGATGAAAGTTGTGATAATCGTAAAACTATTTTCAGACAAAACTATGGATGTTTCCTGAAGGCACTCGGAATCCAGACTTCACTACTCTTTTACAATTTAAGAAAGGTGCTTTCCATATGGCTATTTTGTGTCAGGTGCCTATATATCCTGTCATTTATTCGCCATATTACTTTATAAATTCCAAGGAAAAAAGGTTTGATAAAGGTAATGGTGCTCTACAAAATAGTTAAATATGTTGTTCTTTTAAACATAAACAATATTATATGCTACACACTGAGCAAATAAATTATATTTCAGGTCACGTCATAATAAAAGCCTTACCTCCGATTCCGACTGAAGGTCTCACTTTAGACGACTTGGACCGGATAATGGAAGAAACTAGGTTGACGATGGTGAAAGAATATACGGAGTTATCGGAACATGTTTTGGCTTCTTTGTCTAAAAATTCTGGTGCGTTTAATAAATGATACTTCAGAACCTGGCGAAATACAATTCGTCGGGAGACTATAGTTATCGTTTTAACCACGTCGAAGAAACTACATGAAGAATAAAATTTACAAAACTTTATGGAACTAGGAAATGTAAAATTAGAACAGTTATTTGGATTAAGTTAATTAAAAATTGGCGTAGTCAGTTGTGATAACCGTCACATTTCACAATTTGTAGAAAGTAAGCATCGTTTAAGCGATACAAATAGTATTGTTATTAGAAAAACGAGAAAGAGGATGATCTCTTATACATTATCATTCTATTGTTAAAATTAAAGATATAAACATTTTTGAAATATAATTTATTGAAATCCAACAATGATGAAAATTATATTTTCTAGCAATTTTGTACACTTAAAATAACACTTTTGGTACTTTCTATTATATTGATAAAATTTAAAAAATTTAAAAAATAAGCTGCAACTAGAGTATAATGATAAAGTTAAAAATCTCTACAAAAATAGCATTCATTTTGAGCCCCTAAGACTAGACAATTGAAGGCACTAATGAGTAGGCCTATTGTTTCAAAAGTATGTAACATTTTTTAACAAATAAATAATTCATATATTTACATAGGAACTAATCAATATTTGTACTTTCTACAGTTAGTTAAGAGTATCTGCAGAGTAAGAATTTATTTCTGTTGACTTCTGTAAAATATTAGGATAAAGCGAAGAATGCAATTTTCATTTTTTAAAAAGCAGGAAAACGTGAGGTATGCTGCTGAATATTAGGCACGATCATACGTCGGCTCCAGTTTTTGAGAGAGACCGTTCGGTTTACGAGTAAACTTACGAAGAAGTTTTTGCTCTGCCGTGTGAGACAATTTTGTTCGTGTGCAGAGTATTACGTTATAATATAATTGTGTGCAAAAATTATTTCTGAAATTTATGACTTTATAATTAAATAATGGATTACGAGGCGTTATTTTTGTGAATATTAGTCTGAAGATATATTTATATTAGTCTGATTTATTAAAAAGATTTGGATAGACATATTAATTAATTTATCATTATAAATCAAAGTCATGTTAGGTACACATTGGTTATTTAAATATTTATGTACTTTGGAATTAATACTTTTTTCAATATTCGCTTTCACGAGATGTACTTTAACTAGTTCCCAGTCATCGAACGTACCTCGATAGATATATTTGTGAAACCTGTGATAATATTTATTATTATGAAATAAGAAAAGATGAAATTGAATTGCATATTTGTTAATTTGATCATTTATTAACTTCAGAATTAAAGTAAGGAAATTGTTATTGACATGTCGTCAAACTTAATCTGTGGGGATTTCTGTATCGGCTGATGACCAAGTCAATTATATTTATTTCGGTGGTTACTAGTTCTAAATACATCCCGTCTCTGTGAATAATGAGAACCTTTCACATATTACTTGAAAACAAACACACAAACACACAATTCCTGAGGGCTAGTCTGTATGGGAGTGTTTGGTGTGGTCAGGGTGGCAACTGGTGAAAAGTAAGTATTGTATAGCGTTCTTGTGTTTGATGTGGACAGATGTGTTAATTGTTCCAGAACTGAGGTGTACGTCAACTTACAGTAAAGTGACTTTGGTGGGGGAGTAGTTCCACGTGAACCTAACTAATTTGTTAAACTTTCTTAAATGTCCTCGAGTGGAGATGTGGCGGAAATTAGTTGCGTGTACAGGTATGGTGGCGGTATTTTGATCTAAATTGGGGAAACGAGATAGGATTTCATTGTGGATTCAGGATATGTTTTTGATATGTGTCAGGATTAGTGACTAGTATTCATTGTGGATCAATTTTGTTAATTGGAGGGACTGATGGAAAGCGTGCATGTGCAGCGTGGGACAGGTGTGTGGGTCACAGCTGGCCAAAGGTCAGTTTATTTGGAAGAAGGCCAACATCTAGATGAACAGGTCAAAAAAGCAACATAAGACACCAATTTTGCGAAGTTCATGTTTTACAGATTTTAGGAGTTCGGAAGCTGAATTCGTGTGTGTGTACGATGGGAAAAAGGGTAAATCAGTGTGCGGAAGGGAAGAAAGTGTTTGTGTAGAGAAATTAGAGAGGCGCACGAGATTGTGTGTGTTGGAAAGGACGAGGCATAATTTTCAGAAGGTATATTCATTTGGTTAATAAACAGGCATAGAGTGTAGCTGACTCACCTTAAATCAAAAGTTGGCATTGCCTGCCTGAGAATAAATAACAGTAAAATTTTGAAGGGCCTAAGCCCCCTTTCTGTGCAGCATGTGACCAGCATGATTCTCTGTCCCACTAACCAAATTAAAAATGAATTAATTTTACAATGTCACATTATCTTAATGTAGTAGCCCTAGGAAGGAGTTCTACACCATTTTGTGCACCGGCCGGCTGCTGACTGCCTTCAAAAATTTCAAGAACTTTCTTTGGTTCCGTGTGCCAGCACCGTACTTCATATATATACACACTAAATTTCATTTGTTTTACTACAAACAGAACTAAATTTTCTATGTAGCCTTGCACATGAAACAGGATCTGTCTAGCAAAGTACTGAATAATTTCTGTAAATAACATTTATGAAATCTCAAAATCCCTAAGGTTTAGAAAAGATTGCAGACAGTCGTAACATTTTCTAAATAAATATATAGAAACTAATAAATTTCTTGAAAAAGGTTGATAATATACCATGGCTTAAGACATGGGAGCACTGCGAAGTTGTCATATTTTAATGAAAAAGACAGAGTACCGAAGTAATATTTTTTAAAAATAGCATTATATTATTTCAGTGGCCAATTTGGACCATAACAAGATCATAAGGCATTTTGTGTTCTCACATGGTTAAGACTTGTCTCTGGTTCAATTAATGTACTTAAAAGACCTTGAAAGTATATTCAATTTCATGCTACTATTAACTAGCATTGCTTTGAACTGCTGCAAATTTCACATATACAGAAAATTATGCTGTAATTTCATATGAATTGAATAAATGTGATAAGTAATGGTTCACATGGCTTACAAATTTCATCTTCAAATTATAGTGTTTTAACTTTTTAAATCTGAATGAGCAGAAAACATAGTCCTACAATTAATTGGTAGTTGTACAAATGTTAAATTTTATATACTTATTGTGGGGAATAAGTTCTATCATAGAGTAGAACATTAAAATTTTAAAAATTCACAAAATTTAAATGTATAAAATACTTAGGTTGATTCTCATCAATTCTTTAGTTTACTAATTTCAACTTCAGATACTTCATTGTAAAATCCTGAGCCAGGCCATGCAGTGTGCAAACGCACAATGATCCTTTATCATGTACAATCCTACCGTTTCTTATAATTTTAAAGTCCCGAAATAATTTGTGCTATTTAAACACAAAAAAGTTTTAATTAAAATATCAATTTGATACTACAAATATATTTTCATTTAAAGCCCTGCATGACAACTTCACAACAGGGCTAGATTTTCTTGAGCGCTAATATTTTGAATTAAACCCTTGATTGAGTAACTAACATTTTAATTAAAATCCTTATTAATTTTAATTGTATTTAATCTTACTGTTAAAAGGACTAACACTGGGTGACAGAATGTGTAGAATTTACAAGAGATTCCCAAATTGAAGGTAACTTAAGACTCTTATATAAGTAAAATTAATTCTAATATTTTTGTGAAAATCTCAGTTGTATCAAAGCATAAAATATTTTTAACACACTATAAAATGTAGTCTCATTAAATAGACTGTTGCATTATAATTATATGTAGGACTTGGAAATAAAGCATTTAATAGTCTAGTTCACTTTGTGTAAATATGTGAAGAATATATTTGTAACATGCAAGTGACATCAAGTGTCAAATTAATTAAAACGGACATTATTTTAAAACTGTATTTCTTCAAAATTGTAACAACAATGTAATTCAAAACCATGAGAAATGTTTTGGAAGAATCTCTCTACTGTGGTACCCAATTAGATGTCATAATTAGCAATTAAGATTTCTTAAAAATAGCTAATGAATTCAATCTTAATTTTTAATCAAAATTGAAATTCTATATTTGAACAACTGTTTTGTTGTGTGTAGTTCATTTTAAATATGGTTTATTATGATTTTGAGGTGCCTAAATAATTCACCCCTATGAATAAAATGCCCAACAATTGTAAATAAAATTTATTAATGTCCAACATTTGTAATGTTCCTCACCCACACTGATTTCCACAATGATTCGAATCAGCAGTCGTTCCTAATTTCGTGGATAATTTCTTCGGTTGTAGTGGCGTGGGCTTCAATCATTATTCTTCGTGTTTTATCTACCAAGGACTCCAAGTCATGTTTGGTCATTCCCTTGGTAGGAATTGGTGGTAGTATTGATATTACACTTTTACCTGTTGAAATGCAAGTCATGTGTAAATAGAACTAAAGTATTAAATTCATTGAATACATACATCCATGTGGCTTCTTATATTTATATTGAATTGGTATGGAAAGGAGAGAAAATTAGTGGGTTGCTTACCAGAAATTGTTAGATAGGAGAAAGTTCTTCAAATTCTCGGGTGCAACTTGCCATGAAGTGAGGGTGTCTGGCCCTGGACTTCGTCTAAACTTTAGGATATATGTTTGAAGGAAAGTTTCCAAAGATAGAGGGTTGAAATAGGAGGGAGGAGGATTAGAGTGAATCATTAGACAAAATTTCTGGTGTTGTTTCTCTGGGTAATTCAGGTGAAGGCCAACTTCCAAACAGCAGTTCATAAAAGTAACATGGGACTGTAATAAAGCTAAGCTTTTGTTTTCATAGTTTAATAATTTCATGAGTTTGGAAGCTGAATTCATCATAATGTGCATGGGAAAGGAAAGGGAAGGGGGGGGGGGTTATGTACAAAGACTCAAAAGAATTCATGTTTTGGAGAACAAAGTATTGTTGCTGGATAACAGCTTTCCACACTAGTCTGATTTTCACATTGTGCAGTAGGTTGGCACGAAGGTTGCTAGTCTGACGAAGAGGGTTAATGCCTCTGAAAATTTGAGGAAGTTTCAAGAGTATGGCAATATCAATTTCAGAAAATACACCAACTATATGTCTTTCCTTCCCACACCAATTATTTCAGTTATTTTTATGTCATATCCTCACTTGCTCTATACTGTAAATATAAGAAATCATTCAAATAATTTTTTAACAGAGTACCATCAAAATGAATATTTGAGGAAAATGGTTTTAGTATTGAAGTTATTACTTTTTGCATAACTTTACAAATTGAATTATTTAAATCTAAATCTAAATTTGACAATAATTTACAAACAGCATTTGATTTAAAGAAAAAAAGTTTTCCTGTCAGTGTGATTGTAAGGCAGCCTCTTGATTGACTAGTGGATAAAAGAGCATTTGTCGCTGGATTGTTTTGGGTTTGAACTAATTATAAACATGCTAGGATCCAATTAAAGAGCATTTGCTTACCTCCACCGAAAATCTTGTTCTTTGAATCCAAAAAATAATATCTGGAAACAACAATCGGTTGGAGAGGGGTTTGTGATTCAATCGCAACATGAAAAGCCCCTTTTTTAAATGGTAATAACGTTGATCCGTTGTGTCGTGTACCTTCTGGGAACATACACAGTTTTGCCTGAAATTTAAAAGTGACTTAATAAAATATTTCTAGCTCAGAGAATATTATTAATAAGACAATTCACGAATGAATATTGTGTCGGAGAAAAAATAAACTGCAAACATTCTTCGTATTTAGTTAAATTATCAAACTTGAATTTAAGAGATCTGCAACAAAGTCCAGAGTAAAATTTAATTTTTTATTTCGATTAAGATACGTAAGTAAGTAAATGTACTTGTATATGCTGGCTTTTCATTCACTGTTAGGTTTGATTACATTTGGATTTGAAATTAATGAAAATGATTAGTATTTATCAAAATCATCTTTTGTAATTTGGAAAAGACAATCTCTCTCTGTAAATAAATTAATTTCTGTCTGTGTGTCTGGTATGCACTCCTAAACAGTTCATCCAATTGCGATGAAACTTTTGTCAGTTGTCGTGCGAACCCCGAAGAAGGATTGTTTTGGGTTTTCGAATCGTTAGGAAACTTCTGAGGGATGAAATTTAAAAACGTGTTAAATTGGACAATGTTAGCGTTGTTTAATTACTTTTTGTGGTCTGTGATTAATAGTTTCTCTCCAAATGTTTTAGTGTATAATTTCAACCCCTTAAAGCACCAATAAAGGAGAGGTGGAGGGAGTTACATAAATATAACGTGAAACAACTGGGTTATAGAATTCATTGATTTGAATTCTGACATTCACTATGACAGTCTTAGTTCAGCCCCTAGGTTTGGGGGATGATGTGGGTAAAAACATGAAGTAATGAGTAAACAACGGAGACTGGTATTGAACCTGGGGTTGTGGAAGTCATAGAGTTTAATTTGGGTATTTACCATATTGGGTAATATGTAGTTCATCCTCTAGGAGTGGGGGTGAAACAAATTTCTGTTTAATATCTTCAATTCGTAGACCAATTTCTACCAAACTTTATACAAGTTACTTACGATCCAGGAACATACACTGAAGGCTTAATACCACCTCTAGGGGTGGAGGTGGAATTAAAAAATATTTCGAAAGGGCCATTATTAGCGTCAAATAAGATGTTTCTGGGGTCTCTTAAGTTGATAGCGTCATTCTATAATTTTTATGTATATAGTTTCAACTCAAAATGGCAAGGAAGGGAAGCACCCTTACCGTATGGGTGGTGGTAGAAGGGGTTTACATAAAAAATTATGCAAAAAAGGCTGGTAATAGTGTGGGTTCTGGGGTTATAGGAGTCGCCTAGTTTAATTCCCACATTAATCATGGTGTTTGATAAAATTTTATGTCCCTCTTCGTGGAGGTGCACACGGTCGAGAAAAGGTAACCCAGAGTAGTTTTCACCCTCTTAAGGTACAGTGTAAATTTTTTATTTTCTCAGAGCACCCGCTATATTTTGGTCTGTATTTAGATAACAGTTGTATTTCTTTACTCCTTTAAGGTATCAGGAGTAGTTTTAGAGTTTAAGTTATCCAGTATTTTGTACTGTTTTAATTTGTCGTGATTTTATAGACACTTTTATTTTACATATTAGGAGAGTTTCAGAATACCGTGTCATCTTTGTTGTTTATTTGAAGTTAGATGTCAAGGGGTAAGGTTGGGGAGCGGACTGTAAATGAGTAAATGTTCCAAACACTGGCACACTATTGGTGCTGGTTAAATGAAATGTTTACCAAGAGGTTAGTGTCAAATCAATTCCTACTATGGGTTAATTTAAATAAAACTTCAGGCAACGCCAGGCACTCAGCTAGTTAAAAATAGAAAATAAAATTAATATAGAGGAGAGAGTGGATAAGACACAGTGTATAATTATGATAATGGATAAGAAGTTGAAGAAAGATTGATGAATATTCAAAAAGTAGAAGAAACCTGTTCATTTCAAGAAGGATAATGCATCAATATCAAGCAAAATCTTGAGAAACTGAGTTCCACACACGAAACTATGTAGTTCAGGATAACTACGGAGTACTATATCACATCCAAAAAAATTATCGTGCCTAATCAACGTAAAAAGATCATTCTTTATCCTAGAATAAATTTTACCGTGTAGAACATGTAGTAAAAAAATTTTAATGAAAAAAATTGCATGCGCTTGATGTTTATTAAGTTGCATTTTTTATATTAAAAGTACTAAGCATAATTACAACTACAACATTAAGATATAGGGTATATTAATTCTGGTCTACTCAATTTTCCCAATCTGGTTACATGTTTGATGCACATTTAAATTGCATATGTGTACCTTTCTATTTTTAATTATGGTAGCTGTACTGTTGATAGTTGATTGGGCTTTTTCAACATTGAATCTGTCAATAAAAATAGTCC
The DNA here is from genome assembly GCA_037074705.1 of Zhengitettix transpicula. NCBI lineage: Eukaryota > Metazoa > Arthropoda > Insecta > Orthoptera > Tetrigidae > Zhengitettix > Zhengitettix transpicula. Next base: position 80,291,679 of record CM073595.1, on the reverse strand, counting down.
CCCACAACCATGTTGCGAGCCCAAATGGCCATAAATAAAATACTTCCTTTTTTGCTAACACAGTGCACCTGTCAAGTTTCGGCCAGATTTCTGCGAGGACTGAAACAGAGTATCAACATAATATTAGTATTTCTGAAGGAAGTGAACAAAGAATTAATAAAGTTAGTTTTCACTTTGCTTTTTTAAAAAAAATTCAATATGTATAATTGTTGATTAACTCTATTTACAACACACGTCCAGTCACAAACCAATCAGTTTTATGTAAAATATTGTGGTATAAATACTATGGTTGTTGTAGAGTGAAGGCTTACCAGGAGAATATGTAGAATGACTGATGCAGTCATTGGAAAAATGAAAATCATGCAAAAGTGTCACGCATATTAAAGAAAGTTAATGCTTAATGAAGATCCTCCAGGTTGGTGGTTAACTACCTGGCCACGTCAAATGAATATTAGCTGCGAGAAAAACCTACAGAAAGAGCCGGACGGATAACTCGACGAAGACCGGCACGGGAAAGTAAAAATTCGGAACTGGAGCTGGAAGAGGTGTGCGGTAGACGACAGGGTCCTACGTGGACCGTAGCGCCAGGAGAACGAATCGATGAAATGCTTACCGAATCACGATATTCCTTTCAAGTTTGAAATATGCAACAGTGACAGCCATATTGAAGAAAGGTATCACTGACAATTTAGGAAACTATTGTATAGTTTTGATGTTTCCACAAATCCCAAAAACATTTGAGAAAATTGTTGTGAAAACTTAGCAAACACAATTTTCTAACTCTCTATTTGCATTCAAGAAGTCTCTTTCTCTATTAGGAATTTTTCTGTCATATTTCCACGCGGAGGTGTAAGATGAAATAACCTATAGATTAATTTTAATACAAAACAATGGAGGCACTGTGAAAATAATGGTAAAGTTCCAGGAAAAGTATAAAATTAGTTTACTTTGTACACATTCACTTCACATTAAGATGTGGTACAATTTTCTAAGGGGAAAGAGAAAACTTTATTCTCCGAAAAAGGGTCGTCGTACTGCGTTTAAAGTTAGAAGACCGATGGCGGTTAGTTCCTGCGAGGGGTGTTACCTTGAACCAACCGATCACAACGCTTGAAAAGAAGGGCGGGTCAAGCAATCGTGGTGTTATTGTACTGTTTTCAGTGGATATAAATTGGGAATACTTACCGTTACTTGCCAATACATGCAATCATTGATGCTATTCACGATTAATAAAAGAAAACTCGGATATGCGTAGCTTTAATACGAGAAATAAACATAACAAACACACAAACAGGAGTACATTATAATGCTATCAGTATTTTAAAGAGACTCCTAATTTTCATTAAACTATTAAAAAAATAATACACCCAAGTGCATACGTGAATTAGTGTAAATTTTTCGCTGATTCAACATATTCATCGTGGAAGATTTCATTCTCTGATTACAAATGTAATTGTACTATAAAGCGATACTTTTGAATTTTTTATTATTAATTAGTCAACAGTCCTCAGACTGTATCGGAGAATCTTTCGTTATCTTGGGAAAGGTTTGACGACGAGGGACGACCCGAAAGTGAGACGGCCAAAGACCAACGTGAAGCTGACGCACTGACGACTACGCCACAGCAGCAGCGTGCCATTTGTTCACAGTTATTTCGTTTTACATCACATTAACCAAGTAAACGAAGTAATTAGCACTCACATATTTTTCTACGTTATAGTAAAGTGCCTCATCAGTTCTTTGACTATTTTTCTATCTGAAATTTGCTAGTTAGTATGATAAACATATACATAAGTGCCGTTACCTAGTAAATCGATGGCACTCTGATGATTAATCAGCACCACGCATCCGGTGTGGTCCACGGCATTTTCCAGACCACGAATTTCCCAAGAAATGTTGAGAATTTTGGAAATTTGTCGAGCCCCCCAAGCTGGAAATCTTAAACAGAGCAGAGCATTGTAGTGACAGAATTATTTTTCAGAATAATGGCAAATTGCAAGCACAGGTAATATTTACAACGCGTTTCTGTAATCCCTCGGTCGTAGCAGCATGACGGGGATGAAGACGGTGGCCGACACCAAGCTGAGGATCACGAACAGGGTGAACTTGGCGTAGTAACGACACGCGTTGCTGGTGTGGTACAGAACTACGAGCAGCAACACCGCGGCTGCAGCCAGAGTCATCCCACCGATCAGAGCCATGGACCACTCTGAAAGACAACAGGATCACTAACTTGGACCGTACTTTTAATAAATCTACTACGTGTAAACGGTCCTAACTGAGGAGTTGGTCCGATTTTCTTCTTTCACGTGAATTCCACGGCTTTTTCACTTGTCTGTCAAAATCATAGGTGGTGGTGGATCTGCATCGCGAACAAAAAGAATAACTTAAGGACGGGGAAAAGAATGTAATATAACTTAGGGTTGTTATAATTAATTGATAAAACAATTGGGTTGCATTAAAAGTTTCCTTAAATATTTGGAACATTTTCAAAGATTAGTTAAAAACACTTGGCTTAGCGCACCAGAAGTTCTAAACTCAGGGTGTGGTGGGCCATTAATGAATGTCTGTCTCAGCTCTGTTTTTTTTAGTGATGGCGTGGGCCCGGGGCTGTATTTTAATTTCGCCTAAAAGTGATGCAGGGAAAACCCTAGAGAAACGTGCAGATTTGGATGCGACCCTGGAACAAAGTGTCACGGTCTTTGTCCCGCGATACACTATTTATTGTTTGTTATTATTGTGGCGACGAGGACGATGCCTGCTTCACGTACTCCAGAATATTTTTATGGTACAAACAGTATCTCTAAAAGTGAATAAAATCTTACTCTCACTTTTTTAAAATATAACTTATTTTTCTTTAACAGTCGTTTGAACCTCTCTGTTTTACAAATTTGGGTGACTGCCACGGATTCTCGTGATAACGGTGGGGTCCGGTCCTCGAAACTAATCACCGCCATTTTCTGGGCACTCATAATTTGTGGCCCTCCTAATGCTATCGAATACCTTAGCCCTACAAACTGCAGACAGCCAACAATTACAACAACGCTCGACGAAAATGAATTAAAGCAATTAAATATGTAGTTTAATAAGTATAAGTAATACTATCAGTGTCTTAAATTTTTATAATTACAAAATTTATTTCAATTTGTTTATCTCATTTTGGCTGCAATTTTCATTTCTATATAAAAAAAGCGGGATTTGTCAACATTAATAAATATTGTACATTGTGTTATTTTTTAAATTTAGCTGTCTATTTAATCTCTTATACCATTCCTTATAATTTGTTCTACCGAGGAGCCCGAGACCTGTGGCTAACGTCATATATATATATATATATATATGCATCACAAACTCCTACCGAGTCGGTATAATGTAATCGATTGTATTTATTGGAATTTTGTAAGGCCTTGGGCACGATACAAGGATACAAGTGGAGAGCGACGAGCGTTTGATTTAATCTGTCGCGTCAAGTTGATAAGATCCTCATCTTCAGTATAACACCATAATTAGGAGTGGGAGGATTACTTACTGCAGAAAGAAACCCATACTGCAACAGTAACCTACATAAAATGTACCAAAATATGAAAGCGTATTTTCATAATAAATTAAGTAGTTGTGTCGATTTCACGGCTCTTCAGTTTTTTCATCACCTGACTAAAGCAACAAGGATTGCAGAAACTTCGTATGACATTTACATTATCACTTCATTTTGTCTGTTATTTGGCTATTTTTATCTAAGTATTATGTGATACGAATATTTTTGTGAATTTCTGTATCAATTATTACCGATAAATACAGTTACATTGAATAAGTAATTAGGATTTTGTATTTGAACTTAATTTATTGTATTTAGAAACTTATTTATTATCTATGTACTTATGAAAAATTTGTGGCGAATCAAATTACCTCATAATAGGGCTAAGGGAGGCTATTATTAAATTGTGAGGCAGTTTCAAGAATAAACACCGGAGTGCATTTTTCTTTGATAAATTTGGTTGTGTCTGACTTGACGATCTCTGTGCGTAGCTTTTTAAAAATGTCTCACGTTTAAAAATGCCAGCGGATATGAGGATTGTATGTAAATTGCTAGTGGAATAGTTGACGCAGGCAATTTTCTTCACTTCACTTCCCTTCTTTGTTGTTTACGTTTTTCAGGCTTACGGGAAGAATAGTCGCATATTATTATATAATTGGAATAATAGTATTTAGTAGATTGTGTCTTTGACGTAGAGATTGGACGGCTCAAGTAGACTGGACAGCGTCCAAAGTCTTATAACATAATATCAAAATATTTTATTCTCAGTTCCGCACAGGTTTCCTTAATAAATGTTCTCGGATAATCGATTGTATCACCTTATTAAAGAATTTTTCGGTGTGAAAACTGGGTTAGAAGCCCGGGAATATTTTAGTCATGAACTTATTAGTTTTTATCAATAATTCTTTTCGTCCGTGTTGAAGCTACGGTTATTTTCCACGTTGTGTACATAATGTAAATATAATTATTTCTAGATACCTTCTTTACAGACTTTCCTAGCCTTTAGCAAATATTCCTACATAATTATACGTAGTAATCTACCAATAAATTGATGAAAAGATCGAATAATTTACATTTTTGACCAAGGTTTTCGAGAATATATGTAACGTCTTCGAGAGAAAACACAAATCGAAGCCAAAAGAGTTCGAACTTTCTTCTTTAAGTGTATTCAAATTGTCAGACCGTAACCGACATTTTGAAATAATGATACATTCATATTTACGTTCATTTTTGTTCAGTGACATTATAAAAGTTTTATAATTAATTATGATTATATTAGTATTTAACAGTACTGAATAATATTAATAATAACAAGGAATACAAAAAAACAAACCTTCCAGTACCTAAGGACGGCATCATTTCAAAGCAACATTTGCTATAAGGATTTGTGAACTGGGCGACGACGTTTTCTCAGGGGTCGTGAAAAATGACTGCGTTTTCGCTGATTAGGTGGTGAATCAGAGTGAGAGACAGTTTCGAGTCGGTCGTCGGATGATAAAAGTGTGAGATGGAAAGTTAGTAATTTGATTGAAGAAGCAGTCCGGCGAAAACGAGTGCAGTGTAATTCAGTAATTATGTTTGCGTTGCCTGTGCCAGTAATTTTCGTGCTGACGCCGCTACTAAACTACTAAAAAAACAACAAAAAATCCAGAAAGACTGTCGTCATTGCTTTCGGAGGCTAAATTTAAAAATATTGGAATAAACCATTTATAATAAATATTTTTTATATTTTTGTTAAAATAATTTTTATTTTCATATTATTAGAAATTGTAGACAAAAGTAACGTGTAATAATTACCTAATATGATTATTATTAAAGTTAAGTGAATAAAGTTGTTTGAGTTTGTTACTTCCAAGAATGATGTCTTTACAAAACTATATTATTGAGTAGTGCGAGGTCTGGAACCGAAATTATAATTCGATGTAGTAACTAGTCGCTTTCTCATCTGGAAGGTTGCTTTCGTAGAGTACATCGTAAATATGACATGGTTAATATATAGATCCAGTGAAATAATGAAATAAGTGTGCAAGGTACGATACGCTCTCGACATCGATCTGCAATGCGGATTCCGCGCACTTCCTCTTCTAACCTGCCTTTTTTTTCACTTCGTACAATTTTCGTCATTATTTCCTTAAATTTAGAAATCAACTGATTTGTGCAAATGTTTGCGACACAGGTGGTAGGATTTTAAATGCATATGGAACGTAAGTCTTTCGACGTTCGCATTGCAGACAAAAACTAAATTAAACCTGGCACTCAGCAACATTTGTTTCGTTTATTTATCGTAGTACCTAATTTATAACGACACATTGCGCGTAATGTATTTATAACATTTTCAGCGTAAAAGTTTCAAATCGTTACTGAATTAGTAAATATAAATAATGGAGTTATACTAGAAATACTTCGCCACACACGAAATTAACAAGTAATATAGAAATTACCCAAAAATACATACGTCAATATTTGGGACTGTTGGGAATTTCTTCAACATAATACGGGCAATTTATCTTCTGTTCGCATTATAAACTTCTGTCTCGTACCCTTATTTTTCTGTTACAAGTCTTGTAGGCCAATATTTTCATTCTGTTAGGAACGTAAACGACACGATCAGAGAGACAAATTAGGTATTTCAAACTGTACTAATAGATAACAGGATCATGTGAAACATAAAAGAAAATACTGGAAACTTTCCATTTCTTATGTTAGGAAAGATGTTCGTCGAACGTAGACAATAAATAATGACAAAACTCCTTTGATTGGTTCTGTACTTAAGTTATTCCCTGTGCAAAGAGAAAATACACACTACAGCAACTCTCAGGAACGAATATTCATATGTTATTACAATAAACATTAGGAATTTTCTTTCAAAAGCATTTTGTTGCACTGATCGTTTTATTTTATTAGAACTTGAAGTAACAAAATATTTCATTCATTGTTTAACGTTATCCATTACTATTTTTAATACTGATACATATATAGTGATGGTTTTAGAAGTTGTACGACGGTTCTTACACAAGTCAGGGCTCTCTTATAAATTGCTGCATTTCTACTAGAATTATGAAGGATATTCACCTCCTGTGGCACGTGTTCGTGTCTTAAATTGCTTTAATAATGAGGATAGAAGAACGATAATTTTCTGTTTCATACTGACGATGTTGATGTTTATGATAATATCTTTGTTCCGTTTTGTTTTTTATTTCAGGTATTAAGATTAAGGATCCTTTTTTTGTGATTCGACATTGATACAAAGCTGAAATGAAGTCTAAAACGTGTCTACTAATAGTTTTTCGTACCAATTCTTTTTACACAAGCGTAAGATTTCGTTTATGAATGTTTATAGTTTTTAAAATCCAATTTGTTAAAATAATCTTCGAAAGGGATAATGTGTTATCGAGAATATATTATGCGAGCAAAGAAATTATGAATTGAAAGAAAAAAGAATTTTGTTGGTGTTGAGTAATGCAGGACTGTGCAACTTGAAACTTTCTTTCTATAGAATAACGTCTCCTAATTTCTCTTTTGATCGTCGTGAAAAGTAGCGGTAAGCTAACATTCCAAATACAAAACTTTGTATTTATATTTGCTACGAGGAAGTAGAATTCTTAGTTCAAGCAATGTGTCGAACAAATTCTTCAAAGAAAACGAATACGAACGTCGAACTATTGGAACGTTATTACTTTTATAATCTTAATTACTAGGATCATTGTTAAATTAAACATCTTCATTTCAAAATTATAATTTAATAATGTTGATTTGTTAATTGAAATACGTTTTATTTCAAAAGTTTGTAATAATGTTCGTAAATATTTTTTTAAATTTCTCCAAAAACTCACAACCTGTTTTTATTCTTTATATTTAAAAAACGGACGTCAAATCAAAAATTAAATGTTGTCGAAGTGGAGACGGACCAATCACGTACTCCCTCATTTCTAATCCAATTTACACTCAATAATTATCCGGCTGATAAGTTTGGCTCCATTTCATTAAAGAGTGAGAAATAAAACAATATACTAATAGGTGAATAGTATCTTAAATTTAGTTGAAGCATTAAAGCATTGCAGAGAAGTGAAGTGAGAACATGTACAGACGCCATTTATAGTCTTCATGATAATAGTAACACGTTTTATAGACGTAATTTATTTATTTTGTGTTGTCGATTCTATGTTTTCCACAGTGCAACGGAATAAATAAAGTTTAATTTTCTATGTAATCAATATATTATTATAAGTTACTGTTCGACACACATTTAAATCTGTGTCAGTTATTTTCGATGTGATCGAAGAGTTTCGTGTCGAAATATCGAAGAAGGAAATGAAATTGACAGTTCCGTTTACGGTTACGGTTTGCGATCGTCAGTACGAGAATTATTCTAATGTAGAGAATCTCGACAGATATCAAGGATACAAACCGATAAATTCGAGTCGAAAGAATCTGAAAAAACATAAAGCTACGCCGACACCGATTCATTCTCACGTGTAAAGTGTACGACGTTTGCAAACTGACATTCAATAAAATGCTAATCATTTCTTGTCGGGGAAATATTACACAAAATCTAAAAAGCACATTATTTATACATTCGATTAAAGCTAATTTCCAGGTAAACAATTAAATTACCGATAAGAATGAGAAAAAATGGAAACTTAAATGAAATACCTAAGACGTATTTAAATAATTTGAAACGTTGTCCCCTCTGTAAATTTGCACACGTAGATAACATGTAAATGGAATGACAAAAGGGAACTAGATTGCCAGTTGAGAGGTTGTAACGTGCACAATGGTCGCATCAAAGTAGAGAAAACTGTCGTACCGACAACACGTGTGCTTTACTCTCGTAAATCTACCAACATTTCTTGGTACAGAAACAAGAGACGGGATTCACCGTCGATCGTCGCCACTGTGCGAAACAAAACGATAACGACGTTAGCAACTTTTAGGGTCATAACACACTAACTTCTGCATCCGTAACAAACAAATATTTCATATACCTGTGTACGTTGTCGTAAATATTTTTTTTGTTTCAGTATTCACGTGTTTATAGAGTCGGTAATTAACAGTTCAAGTTACCTGGAAACGTTGGCTCCTGCGCACAAACGATAACACAGACAAACAAAACGATTGCAACGTTAATACTTAATTATAAACGTGTGCAGGACATGGTTGCTACTGACCGACTGAACTGCAGTCATCATCTGTGCGCATGCGCCCCCCACCCCCACACACTCGCCCCCCCCCCCCTTACTGGAGGCGAGATCGATCACCCCCTACATATCACGTCAACAAATAAACATTATTCTCAGCGGAACGTGATCAATCGAGTGTACGTCTACTCGGTTCGCAACGTTTCGGCGGCAATCTCGAGAAAAGGGAAACGTCTTCAGAAACGACCGTATTCAGTTTGTTAAGAAACCGATAACATGACTCCTTACAAATGTTTGCGTTCGACACCTCGAGAAGAGTAGATTTAGATTGAAACTATAAATAAATGAGGAATGTAGCGAATAATGACGACGTAGGTGAGTCACTTATATATATTAATCATATACAGTTGAAAATAAGTTTTATTTTATTAAAATCTTCTCCGCCACAGACGTATAGGAAATCCACGTTACACTCATACAAAACAAGGAAATGACAATTAGTCCGTTCATTGTTTCGATTGTTGTGTGTTCTTCTCTTTGACAAAACGATACCGGCCGTTTCCTAAATCGTCACTGTTGTGTTTGTGGTTTTATTTTCGTTTACGTTGTTTTCACTCGCGTAGATACAATTTAGTTTTAGAAAAATTTAACTGCGCAGCTTGAATAAGTTTCCCATTTAATATTCTTCCAAACTGATTTAAGACTATCGTTACAATCACCTCATTTAAATACACATTTTCGCCACTTTTATGATATTACTTAAATTTCTTAAAATGATTTTCGAAGTAATTATTTTACTTGTATGCCTTCGTGCTAAATAAAGTTCACGTTTCCTCTATATTTTTAATAATTGTTTTTGCCATACATGTTATTTTGACACTGTTGTGTCTCTACGCCTAATTAACGTTTCTCACAGTTTATAATCAGGCAATCTTCAATTACCTGCGGTTCAAACTTATATAACTTTACCCGTATCAAAATTCATTAAAACTAATATATGTAATTTTAAATAGATTGAACAAAACACGTGAATTACGTAACATTGTGAGCGATTCACTATCGTTGCACTATAATTATTATGTAGCGTTAAATACGAGGGGCGATCCAAATAAACTGCATTTAATACATTCATTTCTTCAATGTGGATATGAATGAACATCGTTAACCATGTTAGAAATACGTTTCCCCTTTTCTACTCCAAAGAAGTTTTACGGTTACGGTCAAAACGGCCATTACTATAATATATTATTCAATAAAGGAAAGAACCGACTTCTCTATTAGTATAATATTTATATGTTCAAAAACAGATTTGTATTTTTGGCGTTCCTGCAGACGTTTCAGGCATATACGAGCCACACTGCCTCAGCCTTGAAAACGTCGAAATACTGACATCAATACGGCCTCGAAAACGATCGGTAGCAGATGCAAGATGATTCTTAATGTGACGAGACTCAAAAAAATCAATGTAACGTTTCTAGAACGTGCAAATTAAAGCTGTCGTTGGTTCATAAATCTTAAAAGTCACGAGCTCTCAAGTGCTAATAAGAAAATGTATTATTGCAGGAAAGGGTTTCACTAGAAACACTGAAAACTTTTCTAAGGTAAATGAACATTTTATCTCCTCTCGTGTATGTCACATAAAGATCAAACAAAATCTCACCTGTCATCCTGTATACAGCAGATACAGAAACCATCCAGTTACGCCAACTTCTTTATACGACAACCGTATTTATCGAAACATTACTTCAAGATCCAGAATTGACAATTTGGAAATTTGGGTACGATAACCAATTTGAATTACGGCACCGCTTAAATTTCTCAAGTAAAGAGTGGATAATTTTGCCTAACTTACAAATGTTAACCTGATGTAATATTTGTATTTAAAAATTATAAATATATTTGCAACTGTGAATATGTAAAGAAATGTGATCTGATGGCTGCATTCAAAAGCCCCAAAACTGTCAATCGAGTGTTGTTAAACGTTAGAGGTTTACGACGAAGAGGGAATGTCGGGACGCTTCTCCTTCACACGAAAATATTATCGTTACACGTCTACAGTAATATTCCGGCCCAAGGATTGCCATTATTCTGGGATAACACGATACTACAATTGTAGCGGTACCGACGTACAATTTGGTTACAAGTTTTAAAATAGAACTGACTAAATACAGAAATTCAAATTTATAATGTTAACACGTTTCAACAATTTATCTGAATCTCGTGTGCAATCGATTCCTGCGTGGATTTATTAACTTTGATACTTTATAATGGAGAGAGCGTGTGTGAACATGTATTTTTTTTTTTTTACATTCATTTTACACTCGTTTCGAATGTAAATTTTAAGTTACGTACGTTTCGAGCAGGATTTACTGCAGGAACTGGGAACGGTAAAAGTGATAAACTTGACGATTTTCAAATCAAATTTAATTGCATAGAAACAACAATTTTTGCATACAATGTCTTTTTCAACATTTTCTTATCAATATTAAAAACTCATATCTCAAATACACAAATTTGTGCTACTGTATTACACTTTAGATTTATTAGAAATATCCAAAATATTTACTTTTCAAGCACATAGTGCAAATCTATATAAGGAAGTATACGGCTTACACACGTACGACGTAGAACATTTAATTTCTGGAGTTACTCGAAAGGGAACGTTACTGGACCGTTTCCTACCGAGTACGTACACACGAAACGATGTTCGATACGTCCAATACGTGGCCGCCCTGGCACCGTCACCACGCCTCCACCCCCAATTCATCGATTTCAAAACATTCTGCCACGTCACACCTGGGGGTTGTGATTTCCCCGAGGTGTTTGGCAGGATACTTTGATAGAGACGAGATAATTTAAAAATAAATGTACAGTTTTTCTTATACGAATTTTACTGTTTAGCTTTTACAAAATATTTAAACCAATGCGGTTCAAAATTATCTCAATTTCATTTTGTCTTTAACTCGACGTCAAAGTAGAATGGCAACCCTGTGTGGAATTAAATAGATTCTATTAATTTATGTGTATATAAAAACAATATAGAAATTTAGAGTTTAGCCGTTTTAATTTATTACTAACTAGTTAGGAACAAATCTTTACCTGTGCAAAATTATGGAAATTTCATACTGCAAAGTGAACAAACCAAACTGTGTCGAAGTTAAAGTGAAAATTGCCGAGAGGGAATTTATTTTACTAACTTCGTGTACGACTAATAGTTTATTTTTCATTCGTACCGGTGAAGGGTCGCGAAGCAGCGACGTCGGTTTTCTGGTAGCGATAAAAATATATGCTAGAGGACAGCAATTTTAAGCAACCAAATTCACCGGCTCCACACGATCACCGTAGAAAAGTTAGGATCGGAAATTGTAAGGCACACATTACGCTTTCCACCGTAAAATTGGTGTGGTGGGACCGAGCGTCCCACATTTCCCGTCACCTTTAAATATCACAAGTTACACGACCGCACGGTGAATATCGCTTAAGCTCTCACGGAAAAGCTGAAACTGTAAAACTGAAACGTTAATGACGGAACATCAAGTAAGGAACTAAACACGTTTATGACACACTGTGATCCCTACACAGAAAGAATAGCACAAATTACATTTATAAAATAAATAATTGGAATTAAATGTTTTTAATCCCATATGATGCTCATTTTCCACTTTAATGTCTAGCCGGTATTAAAATGGAGAAAAGAAGCACTCAAGTTTGACACGTCACGGTCTTCCCGTTTTCTTAGTCTTCGATCACCGTGGAGAAAAAAAAATCACTCGACCGTAGATTATTACTCGTGCCGGCCGATATTTTTTTACCGATCTACGTGACTACTGCCAGAAGAGTGTGTGTATGTTTATTGAAAAGTGAATAAAGTTAGACCAAGTGCTTGAATACACACATACTAAATATATGATAAAGGAACACAACAACCACCAATCAGGTATCAGATATCACTTAACACTATTTTAAAGAAACATAAGATATGCACACTCTAAAATAAGATCCATCTGGATCCACACTCAAGGGTAAAATAACCAGCTTTGTTGAAATATGATTAAAGTAAGAAACTTAATCACTTTTACATTACAGTTTAACACTTTTATCCGAACGTCACAACTCGAGAACCAAATAACACAGAGTGGTTTTCTTAAAAATGGTTTCCGTCCTTTCTCGAGCGCTTCCTCGACGAAGTGGTATCGAACGCTGCACCGTTTAGTAACTTGCACCTTACAAGTTCTAGTGATAACTCTGAACATTACAATAAAAGGAAATGGCACATAATAAAAATATATTAATTGATTTTGGGAATTCCATGCACGTCAATGTTTTTTATGAAACTGACGACGGCCGACTGTGCCAAATACGGTGTCCAGATACACGACAACGAATTCCTCGTCCACATAGAGTATGTTTTGTTTCCGAGTGCAGTCCTGGTTTTGTGGCTCCGTGCAAAACGATTTTCGTTAAGTACAAAAGGGTTTCTGTCACCTAAAATATGAATGCAATTTTAATACAATAACATCAGAAAAATCAAATATGAATAAAATGATTCACTAAGTTAAGTAAATCATTTCATGTTAGCTACAATCACATCTAAATTAAAAATTATGGGAGACTTAATTAAAATTCAGATGTTTGAGGAAACAGATTCAAAGATTTTGAATATGGTTGTAAGCTACTCCATATTACATAACTAGTATTTACAATATAAAATTAATCAATATCTAAGATAATAAAGGTATGATCATTTCAAAATTGATGCAATAATACAGGGATTAATATATTGTGTAACCTGCAGTAAAGTAGAGACGGCCTGCTAAATAAAACGGGCTTCTGTAAAAAATCAATACACTATGAAATCCCAAATCTCATCTTCATTTCAAGGAAAAATATCCTTTTCTGATTTTAATTTACTTGTGTGTGTGTGTGTGTGTGTTCTTACCTCAAATCATTAGTTGTTCCAGAAATAAAAATAAAATTTTTGACATCTTGAGCCCAGTCATCAGGATAGTAGGTCTGAATTATGTGCCAGCATAAATACATGCATGCATATATTTACATACTGTGGTAACATTTATGTATTGTACCTCACATATTTCAAAATTTTAGCATATTATTTCAAGATGTTCCAATTTCTAATAAGTGAACTTCAGACAGAAAAATTAATGAGTCACTCAAAGATGATGTAATAGTATTTAACATTTTTTGTGTAAATATCAATTTAAAATCATGCAAATCATTGAGGTGTATGCACCAATGCAAGGTCAGTAGCATGAAGAAGCAGAAAGTGTTCTATGAAGAACTGAGAATACTCCTGTATTAAAAGGTGCGTCATTTCTAACACTTTATTGGGGACTTCCATCAAGTGCACAATAAAACAAAGAAAATGGGGTGGGTGTTCAAAAATTTGGAGATTGCAATGTAGTTCAGTCAAATGCTACTTAACAAGTGTAAATATGGAAAAGCTTTGGTGGAATTATTATTTGGTACCAAGTTGAAATTTTGGTTGCTGAACATGAATTCATAACAGAAAGTTTGACTGGAAAATAATATTTTTTACAATTTTTGTATAAATATCACATTTTATTTCAGTTTTTACAAAACACTAAAAGCATTGTGCAACAAATTGAAGGCTATAAATTTACTACTCTTTATGTAGTTTCTGATCAATGGTTCCGCTGTGAGGGGGCTGCAAAGTTACACATTATAAAGCAAAATAAATTGTAAAAACGAATTTCTTCAATTTTTTTTAAATCTTATAAATCATCCAGTTTAGTAAAAATATTTACTTTATATTAATTGAGGGGTTTAAACTGTACTATCATTTTCTTCTATCTGTAAGTATTATGTTGAATATGTCAAGTCAAAATATAAATCACAATCGTTAATTAAATTTTGATAGCTATCCTGATGGTGTAGATGATGATGACACAAAATAGCGAGTGAATGAAAAGATTAAGAAAGTTGGATTCAGCTGACATACTGTTCACGTACATCAACTGAAAGTTCCGACAAAAAGAAGTAATTAATATAATTGCTTATTTCAAAATTATCATAAGCAGGAATGATATGCAAGCAAGCGAAGGAAGGTGCAGAAACCCTCACAATTAACACAGCATCGTCCTAAGCGACGACACACGAGATATGTAAAAATGTGTTCCTCTCTAAACCTGGGAATGTGACAGTTTCTCCAGCTACATTCTCCCCTGTTAATGCAGTTAGTGGAACGATTGCTGATAATGTTCTTTTCTTAGATGTAATGAGTGGATGTGATACCTTTTCAGCATTTTTCAAGCAAGGGAAAGCAAAGTTCCTCACAAAATTCCTACTCACAGCGAAACTATTAAGGTACTCGAAAACACCGACGATACTCGGCAGACGGTTGTCGATGCCGGCGAATGATTCCTAATTGAACTATACAGTTACTGTGGGATGGGAATGCCTTTTCTCAACCACTTAAATAAATGTTTGTTACATTCAATATGCATTTAGGAACGAGGAAGGCAAGCGTCGCTAATACAGAAAAACAAAGTACATAATAATAAATGTAGGGAATTTTATACTCAATTATATACACTGTCAACTTTTCAATAAATTAACAATTTTAGAGTTGTGAAAATATTTAATTGAAATGTATTAAAATTTTTGTTGGCAAACCTTAAATTTGTCTTCAAACATATTAGTATGAAATAGAAAAACTCCACTAAAACTTCCACCCATTTTCTACCATTTGACTAGACTAATGAATAAGGTTACAGAATAGTTCAATTCAGAAGTTACTATCGACAACAAATAATGGAAAGATTAACAAGAAACAGACACAGAAAAGACCACGGAGATATATGGACCGAAATTGGCAACATCCTGACCGACTAGAGGTCAAGGCGATAACCGACTCCCACGAGCTCGGATCATTCTTAACGTGAAGATTGAAAGACAATCTGAACCCTTAAAGATATAAATTAATTTAAGGGAGAAAATCAATTGAATAGTAAACAATGTGGAATATTCTAAGATTTACTTAATAGTAATAGTAAAGATGTAAGCAACAGATATAAGTAGCAATCCAAATTATACCTTTCAACAAGAGATTCAACGGTCGGGAAGAAAACGAGTCTTCTGACACTGACGTGACGCAAAACTCTAGTTCAGAGCTTATTTAATATGACGTAGATGTTTCAAGTAAAATGCATCCAGGACATGAAAGTACAAGTGGATAAACCAGGATAATAAACACTACAATATGTCCACAAGCATTAACAGATAAAGTTAGAAGTAAACTACATAAAATAATAAACTGCAAATTGTGGACTGGGGGCCACAGCATTAATTCTGAAGTTTGTTAAGACTTTGCAAAAATATACACAAGGAATAAAAAGTGCCAAAGAGCTTGAAAAAGACTTTAAAAATACTTCAACAAAAGAAGTAAAAAGAATATAAAAAATTACAGGCCAGTACTGCTAGTAGTATATGAAATACAGACACGTACAGAAAAGTCCCCGGACAAGAGCAAGATTCAAAGTGGACGGTACACAAATAACCATATTAAAGTAATTATACAATTAATCAATTTCATTAATCAGACACCGAGAAAGCGTCTCACAGAATTAAGATATCGGTCGTGACAGACACTCTCTAGTGTCGAAAAACTACACACAGAACCACCGTCAAATAATTATGAGGAATCAAATTGCTAGTAAAATTACAAAAGAATACACAGGAGATCAATATGAGTAAAGGTGCGAGACAAAGGAAATTGGAAGCCACAGTACGTACTCACGACACCATTTCAAGTGTACCGAAACGGTCGGGAAGACCTACGAGAAATAAAAATGAGGGAGAATACTTACATCAGCTATTATTCACCGACGATGTCCTCACCCGGAAGTGCCAAAGGAATTAGAAAAACTGAACTGAAACGGCAAGTAAATTTGTCGGGCCAACAGTCGAGTAAGGAAAACCAAAGGCGACATAACAAAAGTACGAAGAGGAATCGAAGATCGTCAGACGGCACGAGAACAGGAAAGGTAAGTCAAAAAGGTGCAACCGAGACAGTAAATTTATATAATTTGATCCAAATTTGCAAAGGTCTTCAGAAGAACAAAACTTTTATCGAAGAGATTCGTGAGAAATTCTGAGACATTCAAATCGGCTACACGTCGGGACCGGAGACAGGCATTTTACCAACGTACGCTGTCAATTTTTTGGGAAGTGTATAGAAGAATAAGCAATACCGCAACTCTGAGACATCATATATCCGTAGATATCACTTTTATCGTGGTCAGTTTTGTTCGCTTTGAAAAAAATTGTGTAAAAAAATGTTTCTATCTAGAAGAAATAACATACGTATGTTGACGTCAAACGCCATTATATTAATATATATTATATAAAAGAAAGGTTTTTTCTGTAATTTTGTACCGATGCAATGATATTAAAACATACTAAATTTTCATAAAAATTTAATAGTTTATTCAAAATTTGGGAAAACCTTACTGGCATTTATAAAACTTGAGAAAAATAACAGTAAGAAAATTCCACAGATTCGTCACCTCCCTATCTCACGACGGTTCCTCAAATCGTCACACAAACTTGTACCGGAAGGTAATTCACGACGGAGAGTCAGGACGTCAGTTTTAAATCACGTCACGTACGGTAATATATATAAATTTTAAATTTGGTTTATAGCTCACCTGTGGAGGAGCAACCCTTTGTCTCAAGGTCAGACAGCACATCCTTTTCTCACTCCGTACAACACTTTCAATTCTGGGAAAATCACTTTCTTGATGAGGGCATTGGTCTTGCTGGCAATCATGGCACGCTGTGGATCTTTCTTCAGTGTTTTGATTCCAGGTTTGTGGACCAGGAAGGCATTGTCTAGAATTTGGAATTCATAATCCAACACACACAGCGCATATCCCTGGAAGAAACGAAACCAAATTATAACCCAGTTCAGAACACCGTCAACGTACCGAAAAAATAATATTACAACTTGAGGTGTGTTTGAGAGGGGAAGAAAGTACAATGAAACTGTAACGGAATAAACGAAGTACACGTCATTTCGATCCATTACGGTTAGTCCGAGTGATTTGTGAAAGTGTAGCGAACGACAAGAACTTTGCCAACAAATAATTTATTTAACTGAAGTGGTGTAGGCGTTTGAGTACGTACTTGTGTCATCTTGTCACTTTTGCCTTCCCAGCTGAGACGCTCGTCGTACAGAGGGTCCTGGTGAGTCCCGATGAAGATGGGTTCCCAGTGGATGTGGTAGCCTACGCGCTTGCCGATGTGGAACACGTGCAGGCCGGAAGAGACGTTGGCCGAAATCCACTCCTTCGACTTCGGGACGTTGTGGCACCCCGGACACAGCTTCTTGTGGAAGGGGATAGCCGTGCCATTCTTCAACATGTGCAACTCAACATGGAAACAAGAAATAACTTCTTATGTCACGTTGACGAGTAGCGTAACATAAAATGTCAATCACGTCACAGCGATTACGTTCTCTCTCTCAATACAGAGAATATCCGCTATACAATTATCGATAGAGCATTTGGCGCCGGGGAGGGAATTGCAAATAAACGACAAGTAATTCTGCTCGAGGACAGTGTCGAAAATAATGAGACATCGGAATGAAAGAATATTCGTACATATATGTTTTGTAAAGGTGAATGAATTCACGACTGTAGTTTGAGAATCTGTGATAAAATACATCGTGCTTCCGACATCTGTCAGTTTCGCATCAACGCGACTCCTAATTAAAGATTTTTATAATCCCGAAACTATCCCTACTTCGACTTAAATTTCAATCGTAATTACAATGTTTATCAGATATGTCAATACTAGCTACGGCGTTTTACTAACAAACTCGGTAAAAGAACACTTTTTATTTTTTTAAAAAAGGAAAGTAACAGGCTAGAAAACTCGTAGCATGCGACAAAAATAGAAAATGCAACGGCATTTAGTAAACGTTTGCAAATACGTACTACGGTATTCGTGTGGTACGCAATAAGTTCCTCATTTCGAGACGTCAGTTTAAGAAACTGACGGAATTCTCTGTAACGACGTCAAATTATCTTCATTACAAAATTGCATCTTTCAGGAAGTATTTATTGACCGAAATTTCCATTTAGATATGAGAATTTCCATTGTATTCAGTTAACGAAAGTTCGGACCGGACGACACAATCTTGCAAGTAATTTTTGTGCAACGCAACTAAGTGCGTTTTGCAAAATTTAAACATATTTCAGTATTAGGGTAAAGGGTATTCTGCGACATTCCGGTCACGTACAATAAAATCTTTACTGCGGCTGTTTCTAAAACAAAATTAATATGTTTTTCAAAACGGTGTATTAATTTTAAATTTGCTGCCACAGTCATATGCAATTGTCCAAAATATTTCTTCCTTACGTGTCTCACGGTAATTGAGTTAGACGTTAACGTATATCGATATACCATAATATAATAAATCAGTCAAAATATTTATCTCGAAGAAAAACATAGGAAATGATTTTTAGGGGAAAACGCAGGTGTTATCGCGTCGACATGATCTCAGCTATATTAGTAAGGTATCGCAATTACAAACATAATGATAATTATATATGTCTGTGACGCTCAGTTGTTTTATTAGACAGAAATAGCCTGAGAGGACTTGGGAGGGTGAGACAGTGATTAGTAGTACACGAAAGTTTCAAACAGGAAGAACTTGGCGCCAGGGACCTACTTAGTTGCACTCTGCTCGGGCAGTTGCAATTTTCCTCGTCTACAAAACTTCGAAGGCTGCAGATTCTTCTCCACTTTTACACAACTTTTATTCGTGACACGACTATTTTAATACCACATATTTGTACTTAAAACGAATCCTATTTCGAACAAGAAGCAACAGAAAATTAATTTTAAATACGTAAAAATAGAAATATCGTGGGCGGACGCTTCGTCGCGAGATAAAAAAATTTGATGACAAGACGAGATGGCGACCGTAAGAGGTTGTCGAAGAGAATAACTCGACTCACTAATTTACATTAGACTGGATTATCTTGAGCCGGGACCTTCACAGCCAAACACGTTTAACTGAAGTCATTTCGGTCGCCATCCAGTATTTATATACGAAGAAAACTCTTACCATATCACGCTTCTTTAATATACGAGATGACTAAAATTAGAATTATCGGGGTCCTCGGCCTCGGGTCGTGTACGGACTGCGAGAAATGTCAACACCGAAAATGTCAAATATGTTCAAAATGAAATGATCACACAGCCACAAAGTTTGCAGTTTACGTCACAGCCGTACGTGTACGAGGTACAATCAAGTGTCAAATTACGAGGAATATTTCCAGTGTACTCACGAGCTCGGTCTTGTTTTGTGGCAGAGCCGCGCCCTTCTCCAGCTCGAAGATGGACAGCGGGAAGACCTTGGGGTTGGGGTGCAGCAGCGGAGGGTCGCGTCGACGGACCATCTCCAGGAAGTCTGAGATGACCCCCGGACTGGGGTACAGCTCGATGTCGGAGGCCAACACGTAGAAGGTGTTGGCGGCCTCGCGGGCGACGTTGCGGCCCACGTTCACGGGGTACAGGATGCGGCTGCGACTCTTGTACAGCGACGACGAGCTCACGTTGACCCAGGGTGCGGGCGTGGCGCAGTCCACGGAACCGCCCCCCGCAGCCGCCTCCGGCCGGGGAACCTCCTTGGGCACGTGGCGGGACCCGAAAAACACGTGGAAGGTGACGAGCTCGGCCACGAGCGGAGACAAGCAGGCTCGGGCCCAGCGGATGGCTTCGAGGGTGGGCGCGAAGTCAGAGCCCGGCGCGTGCACGGCCAGCGACACGGGCCCTTGCCAGCGCTCCAGCAGCGGCTTCAGGTTGTCCAGGAACGTGTAGTCCGCGTGCGTCGTGTACGTGACGCTCTCCCAGCAGTGAAAGACGCGTCGCGCCGCCACGTAGTTGTACAGCACCCAGTAGTCGCTGCGCTGCGCCGTGCGCGCTTCCGCCGCCTTGTCCAAGCACGGGATGGCGTCGCGCAACGACGCCGACGCAGCAGTCGTCGTCGCCGCCGCCGCCGCGGCAGAGGGCGCCGCCTCCGTCGGCCGGGCTTCCGCCGTCGTCGTCGCCGGCCCCGCGTCAGGGTCCGCGTCGCCCGTCAGCAGCGAGGCCTCGGGCGACGCAGGGCCGCGGGCCGACGCCGCCTCTTCCACGAAGTCGACGCCGTTGCGGGACGCGTAATACGAGCCCACGTACAGCACGACGGCCAGGTTGAGGAGCACGCTCAGCCTCAGCAGCCAAGTCTTCCTCACGAACATCGTCAGGCGCAGCGAAGCCTCATTCTTATCTGCCGCGGGACCCTGAACCCAAGTGCAGGTGTTTTACACAAACTATGTCAACCGTAGTCCCTCGCTTCCTTCTCTGCCCACTTAACTCTAAAACGGGAGATTTTGACACGTCCAAGTGGGAAACATTTTCCCTTGAAGTAAGAAATCTGCCCCAGCTGTTTTGTAACACTTGTCAAACGGATGAGGTTACAGACGACTTCATTTTATTTTTTCTGTATATGTACTTCATATGTACTCAATCGTTAATGTAACGGTGGGAAAGCATAGAAAATATATTAAAAACGTAAGCAGAGACCCATTCGAGAAACGGAAACGGGGGAGAGCTTTTGCTGAGGAAGTCTGTCAACGGACAATAGCTTCTCAAAGTTTACTCGACACTGAAATTTAAGTGCAACGATCGGAAAGCCGTGAGATTTCTGCTGGCTGCAAACGTCGCCCCGTTTACAAGCAAAATAAGCGGACAGTTGGTCCGAAGCCTCAAGTTGAGGATCCTCCGTGAGTGATCTAAGCTTCCGACGGCCTCTTTCTTGCGTTCCTTCTCGTCCTTCGATAACGTCACTAATTACAGGAAGTTGTTCGTCTTTCCGTGGACAGCCAGAGTTTCCTTTTACCTTTCATTTCTTCGTCTACGTTTTACCCTTTTTGTAATTATTATTACACGCCGGTCTCAATTCGTCAATTTTCTTTCGACTGGGTCTTTCGCGAAGATGGAAACACGAAAACACTACATCAAGTCAGCAAAATTTCTTTTTCCGCCTTCAAATTTATAATCTTATAAACGTTTGTTTATTCAGAATTGAAACTTTTCGATACGGATATCGAGAATTGTTCGGTGCCGGGAACATGAATCAAGTTTCGTACAAACGTTCACCGTCAAGCTGTGCAGTTATTCGAAGTATTCGACGATTTTCACTTAAGATGACAACCGACACACAGCATCATTAACCTGTACACGACTCGACGTATATCGATTTATTTCATTTCGTGCCTTCGATAATTAAATGCAACGGTACACGAGGTCTTACGAAGCTGCGTCTCATATAACCAAAGGTGGTGACGCTAATTGTGAATATCGAGAATAAGAAATGCACGACGGATACGTCGAAAAAGCTATGTATCAATTTCGACTAAAATAAAAAGTTTGATTCATACGAGGGCACGTAACCACAGTGAGTTGAAAAAGAAATCAAGCTGCGATTCAGCGCATTCCGAACAAATTCAATTTTAAAATCTATCACGCATTTGGAACTTGGAGCGACACACCGCATAATAAGGTAAGATAAATCCAATGTACGGCACTAAATACAAGCAATGCTCCGCCAGAGAATTCAAGAAAGGGAAACCACCAGAGTGTGTCTTAACTTGAGAAAGTGGCCACTTCACTTACGAACAAATCACATACGTTAATTCGGCTTCGTAATATACCAAAAACAAAAAGTCGGTCACAACTAGTAGGGAAAATATGGAACAAAGTTTTCGTTGTGATGGCAATTGGAAATTTGTGTGCAGTTAGCACGTGATTGTAGCCGTGGGATAGCAATTAGGCTTTCCCGCGGTTCCGCTCTCATAAGAAAAAACATGACGTCGAGTTCTTATTGGAACACGGGAATTACCTTCTCTCTCTCTCTCTCTCTCTCTCTCTCTCTCTCTCTCTCTCGTCAGGTGACTTTCAAAACTGTCTTGTAAGCGTACTCCGACAACTACAAACCCGTCAAGTACTCTAGTGTTATCAATTATACAATTTGTTTGACGATGTACTCATTCACCAGCCAATAGCCTTCATTAATTCATATTACGGCTCTGCTAGCTATTCAGTAAAAATAAATCTACCGGCGCAAACACTTTTAGTGTAACTTCTTGGAAGAGCACCGTTTCAAGCCGTTCATTGTTCACACGTTCAGGCAACATATTTCAACGCTAGTGACGTAAGACACAGAAAGTAAGCTGAAATGGGACCGCAGAAAGCATCGGTTAGTGAAGTTGTCCCTCGACAAGACGTCAGAATATTACTGGAAGTTGGCTCCGTGGGAGTGTGGAAGCTGCATGCCGGAAGCTGATATGTGGTTTCCGCCGATTCCCACGCCCTTTACCGTAGTCTCAACATTAGCATTCAGGACGCGCGACACCCCAACCAGGCCAATTGGACACGGATGGCAACGCCATCTAAATATAGAAAACGACGGACTGATCCTCAGAGTGCAGCCAACGTGCCCACCCCAAACTCCCCGTCAGTTCCGACCACAGATTCCCAACTCTCGGCCCAAGCTTCATCGTCCGAGACTTGCAGAATCGTGATCGGGCCAATTCTCGGACCACAAACTACATAACTTCTTCCCTACCAAATACAAGACAAAGGTTCCGGAGATGTTACGGCGATTTCCCGAAAAAGTTAACTTGTCCCAGTTACTTTAATTAAGCACACGTCCGTCGTCTCAAAACGTAAAATGCTGACAGTCGTGCTTTAGAAAAATGTATCTAAAGTGCATTCGTGCAACGGGAATAGTTGCGAAGCCAATCATAAAGTAAAATATCATAAACAAACACCATTTTCGCGTCCAATTTCTTCGGACTAATTACTGGACAAATTACTTATGAAAAATACGACAAGGGAACAAATTAATTATTCGTCAATACATATCTGTGAAAGGTACAAAAACTTTTGTTTCTGCAACTTACTCTCGTAACACGATGTCGTAACGCGTCTTTATCGGGCCTTGTACATTTTCGAATTCTAACTCGATTTTCACACCATGAATTAACACCTCAAATATTCGATAAATGTTCGCAAAGATGGTAAGTTATTTTGGACGACGATGGTGGTCACATACTTTCTCCCAACATCTTGCTCCGTAACGCAGTTCGGAAGAAATAGTACGATTAGAGTTCGATTGGGTGCGCGAATAACCTCGACATTTTGCGGCCAGGACGGGTATAACGGTAAACGAACGACAGTTTATGAAACGTTCGGGCAGAGCACACTTTTTAGACGAGCGGATCGATGTCTGCAAAACTCGAAATTCATTTGCTACCTCCACGTTCGGTACACAAACTTTCTAGTCGTGGGATCCTCTCGTCCACGGCAGACACACCATATGCTTAAAACTATCAGTCGCATAGACACTCTCACACACACACACACACAAGACGTAGAATTTACCTCATGAATTCGAGTGAAACGTCGCAGCACCAGCACGTCCATACGAAACCCATCTCGCAGTTATCCGCATTACTTGGACGCGAACGTGATCACCACTCGGGTCCAGTTACACAAAATTGGACGGTAGTCATTGTGCACGAAATGGTTGACGGCTACCCAGGACAGGGTCGAATAGGTTAGAGTGCCCAGAGCGGAGGATAAAATCCGACCTCCTATCCTCGAGGCGTTCAGCCGTCCACTGACGCCCAGAGCGAGCGGCGCCAGAACTACTCTCAGGACCCGCACTGCTGCCAACGTCGGCCCGACAAACGCACTAACCTGCACGTCGCCTTCTTCCCGGTGACACATCATATGTATAACCGCAGGACTAAAATCATACATTCCGTTCAGTCTATTAAAAGTTCGTAACGATGCAGAACAAACGTCGCTCATTCAATTCGGTGTTACACGAGTTCACTAATTCGTTGAAGACTTTCCTTTCATCCTTTTGAGGCGAAAAGTCTATCTTGCTTATATATTACCATCGCGATAACAAACCGAGGTTTGTCTTCTGAAATACACTAAACCCATGGAAATATTCTCCTCTGTCATTTAATTTTAAGATTATCTGAGAGTTGTTCAATTGTGAACTGCATCACAAGCCTGTCACCTGACGATTGTAGCACTCGGGTACTTTATACGTACACTATGTGGAAACTTCGCATATTACGACTAACGAGGATGATAATGATGTGCACTTAGACCTCAACGGAATAGTGAAACACTGAAGGTTACAGAGAAGACTACGATAAAGCGGAATTCCAAGAGAAACGCAAATAGTTAAGTGTGCTATCAATAGATGGCCCGCCAAATTTGAAGCAACGATTCATTTAATCATCGAGACTACGAAATAGAACGTCTCATGTAATACACGATCCACCGAAAAAGTATTTGAAGAAAGCATTACACACACCTCTCAACTCACAGGCACGGAACAAAATTATGTATAAATGCATAATGCAACCAGTCTGTCTGAGTCAGTCGATTTTAACACTCAGAAATTAAGACGGAACGGTCTCTCATCTTTATCAATAATTTTTCTCCTTATTAGCATTTCTACGGTTGCATCCATATATATTCGAAAAAACAGTTTAAAAAAAAATTACGGAGATGAATGATAGTATTTTAAATGTACCGTGTATGTAGTTTAAATATGTAATTAGCCGTTTTTCACTAATCTTATACCGTTACCGATTAAATTACTTTCATGTTACACCTTCAAAATGGGTTACATCTAGTCTAGAAAATAAATTGAAACTCGAAAAAGCGTACAGTTGTTCGGAATTCAGTCAGGTTTACATAACCTTCTGAACTTTTCAAGATCAACATCAATTTATTTGCAATTTCGGGAGTCGTGGGTTCGTTTTCTAAATTTTTCCATTCTTATTTACTATTTCCTTGAGATAGAGAGAAAACGAATCTTTTTTGAAATTTTATCGAATTCAGTTTAGCCGTTCTTCCTAATTCAGGGTAATTGCATATTTGATGGCAGAAACGTTGGAATAAAAAATTACAATTGTAATTTATACCTCAAATAAATTGAGAGGGTTATGTAAATGACCACCTTTGTAAAAAGTTTAATATTGTAATAAATTAATAAATTTCGTTACAGGGTGGCTTAGACGTTGTTGTATTAACTAACACATAATCTACTAATGTGTATGGAGACATGAAATTGGACTGTTTCTCTACTTCCACGGCCAGTATTACTCGTAATAACTTATGGTTTATTCTTAAACCACAAAATGCGCAGAGAAAATTTGAAATTCGCTAAAACTATAAGGCAATTTAATGTATTTCAACAGCGAACTTGAAAATTTCTCATTGCAGCCTTTAGTCACGCGACTCTAATTTCAAGTCGTCATATTCTATGCCTTTTCTTCTCTTCTTACAATATAATCTCGTACTTGGAAAGTATCCAAGTTTCTAAAGAATCGTGAAGATATTATGCAGCAAATATTGTAATCTATTGTCACTGTTTCTAATCCGTAGACTCTGCTTTAATTGCAAAATTTTTTCTTCTATCATATTATTATAGCAATATAAATCCATAGTTAATTACCTAAGGGCTAATATTATTAAATCAAAACTTGAAACTGATTTCTATTTTAAATGACGGTCCCAGGATTTTATAAATCGTACAAATGTGAATCAAGTGTAAGTTTCCCGTATGAAGCTTTGAGATGACGTGGGACAGTCGAGCTAAGATGAAATCCTCTGAGACTGAGTGATAATGCTGCCCTACACGAAGGACGTTAAACTACAGTGTCTCAGATATATTAACAGAAAGAGTCATTAACACATCCGAGACATATCGTGGACAATATGAAATATCAGTAGACATTCTGAAACTAACTGTAGTTCAGATACTTGCAGAAGCTGTAGAAACTCAACTGTAGGAATAATTGAAGGATAACAGTTATACAACTCAGGAATCTAATTTGTATTCTCCTTTTTTCTGTAGCCCCGAATGCTAATTAACTTATGGGATAGGGAACCTAACAATTAAAAATGTGGCTTCTGGATAAAAGAGAAATGAATACAATGAATTTGCAGCATTCGTACATGTATAGTAAAAACGTGAGGAATCTAGGCCTTCAAGAATCAGCTGACAAAGCTTTCAATTTTCATGTATTTTTATAATATTCTAAATAAGCTGCGTTATGCAAATGCTAGATCCAAATTTCTTACAGTATCAACTATCAGAACGTACTAATCTTGTACGAGTGTTACATACTGACTTTTTCGACCGTTCCTGATCCACTGGATATAATTCAATGCAAAGTTGCTGATATATTTCAACTGTAACAGCTTAATCTCTTAGGTAAACGTAAAATAAGTACGGTTTGCCCAACACGAAGATCTGGGGTGGGATGATATAAATTTTAGACGGTATTAAACCATGATCGATGGCTAGGCTCTATTTTGCTCCTCGAAGTCCTTTATCTTTGTTTTATTCTAAAAGAAGGACTGAAGTTGCGCTTTCTCCCCCTGACTTTCTCCCACCGATAAATGCCAACCATTCGACATGTACATCCTCGTGTCTCACATTAAGTGACACTCGAAACGATTTCTTAAGACGTACTATTTTAAAGCATTTTAAAGGGAATCATAATCAAATTAAGTAATACCCATATGTAGAGCACTTAGTACTAATTTTTTTACATAAATAAAAAAATTGTGTGTACGTCTGTGTTTATAAAAAAATATATATATGAGATAGAACATTAAATTTAAGATAAATTACATTTCTCTACAATTCTGAGGCCTTTATTTGTATTCGTAACAGACAACATGACGATAAAGGTAAATAATTTTCCCGTTCTTAAAAAAATTGAAGTGAATATTATTTGAAGAATAACGTCCTGTCAAACTAGGAATGATTTAACACAAAGTGAAAAATGTTACTTGATGTTCTCGAATATTACACTTTGATTTGATGTTGGTTGGTAGAGCATACAGCAACTAGTCCTTCAAAGTTATGGAGTCGGAAATAAATTGTACCTAAAAAAAAGTTGAGATATACAATGTACGCACTTTGTTCGATTTATTTAATTATTTCGGTCGTAAAGGAAGATGGTGACTGATAAGGTGAAAGTGCCCTTCTAAGTGACTTTCTCTCGACATGGATGCAGTCGATTCTCTAAATTCCAAGTGAGACAAAATAATGCGAACCTGTCTTCCGTCATGCGATTCGAGACTTTACTTTGGAAATTTTAGCGGGAAGGTTCGTATTACGGCAATTAAATTTACAATACTGAAACTGATTACTTTAAATAATTATATATATATATATATATATATATATATCTGTGTGTATTCTGACTATTGAGGAAACTAATAAATAATTAAACATTAGCCAATTTTAAGTCAGAAAAAATAATTTATTAAATTAACAACGTTTAATTGCTTACATTGCGACCTCATCAGGTTCATGTTTTAAAAAAAAATTGATGAAGAAGTATTTCTATGATATCCGCTGATTTATTTATTGATTACTTTAAACATTCACGTCGCCTACTTCAGAAATTACGAAGAGGGGAGCGATGATAGGGAACGAATTCTTTAATCGTCAATACATATCTGCGAAAGGTACAAAAAACTTTTGTTGCTGCAACTTACTCTCGTAATACGTTGTTGTAGCGTTTTAGTGCTATAAAACAAAAGGGTTCGAGTATCTTAAATGTATTAATATGGTTACGTGTAGAACTATGTCATTCGATGATCACGTAATTAAAAATTTTGGACGTAGCCTCAGGGTTAAATTACATACTCGACTAAATCAGAAAATATCAAACGTTAGTATTGTAGCGCGATAGTTTAATTATTGCTTAATATCTTTTTCACATGTAATTATATTAGTTATTAGACTCGCTCGACCATGCCACCAAATTGTCCTTCGAGTCAGGGCAGAAGCACGTAGCGATGAACATCTGGTTCAGAGGTGCGGATCCTCGGGAACGCGACTTCTTCAGACATGTAAAATTTCATACGAGACGTGATTGCCTGGACTAATAGTAATTCTTGGTGCAGGAAGATCGACCAAAAAGGTCAATAAGATGGAGACTTTTGCTGACAACCAAGTTGCTGTGCAACGTATCGTCGTATGATGCAGACGTGTCCTCGAGCAGTGACGACGGCGACAGTAACTGGACTACGGATGTAGCGATGCGATAGTCTCAATCGTGCACGCACGTCCCTTAGATTAACAGATCCGATTCTTACTCCGACTAGCGAAACCCGAATTATACGTATACAATCATATAAATACTTTCCTTCAATCCAATTCATACTAGTCAATAAATATCCTTAAACTTTCTTTCGATTTATAATTGTAACCAGAAGACGGTACAGTATACACAGTTAATTAAAAAATATCGGTAATATGTCGGCGGCAAATTCCGTGGAGCACGACGAAGACGTACAAATTTTATATAACGTAATTAAAATAACATCATTGATAGGTTAAACTTTGAGTTGTGAAGAATTATCCAACAACAGCGCAAACAATTGGCAACAATTGGAAATTAACCGCCTATTGTCGACCTGCGACGCGTAAAAGAGCAATTTGTGATAAGATTATGGAGTAGTGAAGGTACGGTTATATAGACTGCACTCAAAATGTTCATCTGCACCGCTGATGAATCTACTGGCTGAAACAACCTTATTCACTACGCCACTAAAAACGTACAAGACGTTAGAATATATCAAATAAAATTAACTATATAAATTATTTTTGCGATAATTCAAAATACCAATAGTACCTGCCAAATGAATTTTTTTATTGTAGGAACTTCGGACTCAGTGAGTGAATTTAAAAAAAAATATATCGGATATATTCTCAATTTAAAATTATTACATGTGTAATTAGTTATTAGCTGGTAGTTCCTACAGGAATGTAAAAAAATATAACATTAGTACAATATTTATCGACGTTCGTCAAGTAAAGCGTAAAATATAAGGTTAACTAATCATAGGGTTTAATGTTTCAAACAGATGTATACAGGTAATTTAAGTTTTTATTCTGAGTCGATTTGTTTAACATATTTGCATGGGTGTAGTGTATATCTAGGTCACTGGCTTCCTTTCTATAATTGAAAATTTTATCTCTATTAATATTTGAAAATATAGTCTCATTTATTCTTAATTTCAGTTCATTGTTTTCTTTCTATAAAAAATAAAAATGGTTGGAACTTCAAATAAAAAATACAACATATCCAACATTGTAATTGGAACAACGTATATAGAAAACGTTTCTCCACAAACATATTTCTATCTTTCAATGTTGCTAGCGATATTACAATATGATTAAATTTAAGTGTTATCTTAATTTCATTTTCTAAAAATTTTAATAATTGGATTTACGGCTTCTTTATTAAAAACCCATAATTTATAATAATCACAAGTTAAAACTGCATACGTCATGCTAACTTCAGCATAAATAAATTATATAGGCTTATCTCTCTCTCTCTCTCTCTCTCTCTCTCTCTCTCTCTCTATATATATATATATATATTCTTAACACGTTTATAGACGGAACAGTAAATCAAAACAAATGATAATTGTATTTAATAAACATAATATTATATTTATGTAATAAGAAAATTTACTGTGGCTGTAAAGGTAGCTACTAGCCGAATGCGAACAGGCGAATAATTGGTTATACAGTAATGAAAATATTGCTTTAAAAGTCAAGAATAAAATACAACTTTCAAAATTTGTGAACTATTTTCCCAAAAAACTTGTAAAATATGTAAACAGAAAGACATAAAATATACCAATTTGTAGATTGGTGATTATTATTTAATAGTTCTAAAAACCAATATTACAGTCTTAAATCAATTCTTTACAACAAAATCACAATATTTTGTACAAACAACGGCCTGGGCATCTTGGAGTGCAAGAATTTGTCGAGAAATCATCGGGAGTCCCGCAGGGATCGGTCATTACCCCATAATTGGTCCTAATATTCATTACACTTATACCAAATTGAATAAACTCTAAGGTTTGACAGTGAAATGTACAGGGAAATAAATAATTAGCAATACGTTGATAACCTCCAAACGACTTAGACATACCAAGTACAAGCGCTTCCCGAAATAAAATGAAAATTAACAATGGAGATACAGACAAGGGAAACGACTAGGCTACTGGAGGACTGGTCACATTTTCAAAATACAGAAAGTGGATGTTGGCAAATACTCATTCCTAAGTAGAACAATAAATGAACTATTTACCTGCAACACTGTTGAGAGCCAAGTCCTCTAATCTCAACTCTTATTAGTGAAGTGATAGTGCTTCGTAAAAACAATCAGATTCACATTCCATAAACAATAAACTACAGTGAAATATTAATGTAGTTTGTCTCATTACTTAGTTAATCTCTATTTCCAGATATAATTGAAGAGTTTTCTTTTTCAGGCGAGAACAACATTATTCTTATATTTATATATTGTAACGTGACAAAGTTACTTTGAAGTGTGGGGATTGGTAGCTTGTTATTTATGACGCTGCTGTCTGAGTCGGAAGTTGGATTCCAAAGACAGTGGACGGTCGAAAAAGTAAGACTGCGAATAGAAGTGAATCGATCAAAAGTTACGTCAACAAGTGGTTCCAGTCTCCGAGGACGACACGGCAGTAAATCTAGACTGTATTCAATACTTACTTTAATTCGTTTATGTAAATAGTTTCTGCTACATCATGGGCTTTTCATGCTTACTTTGCCTTTGTAAATAAATAGTTGAATATATCACATGATGTTCTTTAAAAATCTTATGCCAGGAAAGTAAGTTATATAAAGCTGAACCCTTATTAAAGTTTTGTCTGTCATCCCGGAAGGGAAATGGCAGGTTACAATATACTTTTCAAAATTGATCTTCGATTAATATTATTCTTTATATATATTAATATTATTCTTTATATATATATTGTAATACCCAGTTAAGAAGAACATAATTTTGTTCTTATTTCATCAGATTTGTTTACCAACTCAGACTGAGGATTCTTGAGGGGTTTGTATAAAAAAAGATAATAATAAAATTATGGATAAGTGGCTCTTAGAGAAGGGGAGGACTATAATTGGACGTTTAGCGGCTCTTAGAGCTAATGGTTGGGACAGACATCTGGACGGAACCCTAAAGGCATAATGACAGAAGTTTTATGGACATACAATTATATTAAAAGGAAATGTTTATTTTAATTGTATTGAGTGGCTCTCGGAGCGTGAGAAAGCCAACAGCTGGTGTTTGTTTGGCGAACTTGGAAATTCAAAAACTGTGAAAACAAGGGAATATTCTGGAGAGGGGGAAGCAGATAAAAGGAGTTGGACTGGAGAGTGGTGGCACAGTTGGACTGGAGACCTAAGGGAGTCGGACATGAGACCTCAGAGGAGTTGGGCAGGAGATCTCGAAGGAGATGGACGTGGAGTCGGGTGCCAAAGCGAAAGAGGGAAGGATGTTGGAGTGTCCGCAAAGGAGGAGGACGTGGAGGCAGTGATAAATATTCGGTCAAATTGAATGGTGGCCGTGCCTAAAAATAAAATAAACATTTTAGTCCATGCAAGCTGTCAGGAGCCGGGATACCAAAAGGATGAAGTGAACGTGTCTGTAAAGCGTGTGAAAAAGTCTGTGCACAGAAGGGCATTGTAGATTAAAGAGCATTCCTGAAAACCCCAAATAAAATAGTAAGTAGACATTCGGTAATAAATTATGTAAATTGTTAAATAAGGGTAATGAGTCAGATTTCGTTTTCATTTTATTTCATTGCATTGTTTAAATTGTAAATTTTTGTTTTCCGTTTCCTTATCAACCCAGTAAAGACTCTGGGGTTCAGAGTCTGATTTATTAAAATGTATTCTAGATTAATAAAATTGTTTTGTTGATAAAATTTAATAACGTGTTTAATTTAATTTCCTATAATCATAATTATCAAATAGAGGGTTTATACAATATATATATTTATATTTGAAAAACTGTAGACGGAAAGCTGCTCTTGGAATGGATCAGTTAATATGTCCCAATGAATGTCATTCGAATTGATCGCAGAATGCTAATCCCAGAACGGTTATTTGTGTACTAATTGATGAGGAAGTTCGAAAACTGAACAGCTGCGATAACGTTGATCAGCCTAGGATATGTGAAACCGAAGGGAGAGACAGCTATCACATTTTATATTTTCATGTGGATTTTTCATGATATTTGTGCATAAATAATTTCGTGTTTGTTACTAATGCAATTTCAATTATTGCCACCTTAATATTGCCCTGTAAATATTTGAGTATGACATGACAACTTTTCGAGATAATAATTTATATTTTTATCTTGGAAATACTTTGTTTAAGTTAACTAACGGTAGAGATCTGCAGTCACCAGGAACCGCAAAGTAACTGACAGACGTTCATCAGCTTCTTCTGAATGGTGCATCTTTCTACTCGGTTTTATGGTGTAATCAAATTCAAATGTACATCCCGAGAAAGTTGTTAAACTGGCATCGAGTTCTATATTTTGAGATTCAGGTCGTCCAAAGCGTCCAATACAGAATTCCGAGATGCGGGCGCTTTGAAGCCGCTCTGTACCAATATCCATCCAACGAAAATATTTTTAACACGAGTTTGAATTTCGACATAACCTCACATCTGAGATGGATTTCCTGAGAAGTAAGTTAAGCAATTATCGAGGTTCTTTATATCCAATTCATATAATTTATCATTTTATATATATACGAGTGTGTAATTCTTGGAGTTTATGCTTAGAACGTTACGAAGTAAACATATTTCTGAAAATTTTAAACTTAAAAGAATAACGGAATTAATTTTGCCGCACATGCATTTGTCTAAAAGTCGTTGAATGAGTATTTGTGAATGACTTCAAGTTTAGAATTCGCTGCTCGCTGCTGTGGTTTTGGATTGTTTCGCGCGAGGACGTCGTTTGAGCAATTTTTGTGATATGATGTGATTGTAAAGTACTATATGAACTGGCAAACGTTTTCAAGTTGAGAGTCCTAGTCACTCGTACCTTGTATGAAGCCATGGCGCTGGATGCGCTTCTTCTGAACCGCTATCTCGTCTTATCACCAGCAATGAATCCAGATAACAATTTACTCGTTCCAGGAAACTTTATAGCCTTGTTGTGTCATCGTGCTGTATAATTTCTTCTGTCGATAAAGATTCGTCTTGAGCATTCGGAATCCTGGCCACGACGATTACAACTGAAAAAATACACATTGTCATTACAAGATTACTTTACTTATTTGTTTAAGGTTTATTTCGCATTATTTAAATTATACACGATTAGTCGGTTCGCTCCGGAAGTTCTTAATAAAAAAATCACAATATTCTCCTACGGGCGATAATGAATAACACTTTTATAAGTCTTCGTATTCGTCAATAATTAAAAAAATACACCTTAGCATTTAATAGCTTCAACATCTTTTCATATTTCTGAAATAGCGCTTATAAATTTGTAAAATGTTGTCTGCTGCCACATTTGTACGTAGTATTGTTCCTACTGGCAGTGATGACTTTGCATGGTTTGAATGTTTGAGGAGCACAATGTAAAGCTATGCTTTTCAGGTTCAGGTTCAGGTTACGTATTGAGGCCGTGGAAAGAAAGCGACCCCCTTACCACGTTGGCTCGGGTAATTTCTCAAGACGAAAGTAATATTTGCGATTTTTCAATCGTCGTGTCAATGATAATACGGTTAGTAGATTTCTCTTTTGTTTTCAAATGGACTTCGTGGAAAATGTGTACGTTTTCGCCATTGTTTCAAACACAGAAAAATGTAAATAATTTTTTCTTTTCTTATATATGGACAATTTTATATAATTAAAAAATATTATTTTGACGTCAGTTTTTTATTTAGCGACCATTGGTCAAAATTTATTGTAATTCAAAAAATACTTCATTAATGAATAATGAACAAAGTTTCCGTACATATTTGTACGCTCATCAGGTAGGCTATGATGATAATGTCCACAGTAGTGTACATATATACGGAAACATTGTTCATTGTTGATTAATAAAGTATTTTTCGAATTTTGATGAATTTTTGTTACTATGGTGGTTACTTATATATTATTAGTTTTGTGTGTTTGACAATTTGAAAATTACGGTTTGTGGAGGTTAGGGGAACTGAGAAGTACTACAAGATACTGAAGACATATTGTAGGGCTTTCCACGAACAAAAATATCAGACCTGAGTTGCAATCGCGAACTCGGACAATGACTGCTAAGTGCGTTTCATAGGAGTAAATAAATATGCACTGGCAATATATTTTACCTACTATTATAACAAGCATTGAAAACAAGAGGTTAAGGAAACGTTTAACAAACTGGGAGGGAACGAATATTATAGCAACATATTTACATTATTGAAATGAAAAAGTAGCTACCTGTAGAATATTGACTGGAGAACTGCTTCTCCACGGAGAAGCAAATAGATGGATTAAGTTTCATGAGGACGGAATAATCACGCTTTAAAGGACAATGTTATTCATATAATTTTAGGTGATAAAGTAAATATGTTTGACGAATGTTCTTCCACAGTTTTCGGAATACAAATCACTCTCGATCAAACTAAATCTGTTTTGAAAATCAAAGCAGAAACGGTACGATAAAATGAAGAAAGTTAATCCCATTAATCGGTTCTATCCGGTTCAGGTTCAGAAACCATTGTGCGCAAGTTCTAGAAAGCGCACGTGGATTTTTAACCGGATATACCACTTGGCCAATTAGTGGCGATTTATTGAAATATTTGAAACGCGATCGCGATTCTTCTGAGTGATGTTCTGCTAAATGAAATTACTTTCCGGGTTGCATCAAGGACTATTCCTTGAATCATTTCCAAACGATTGTATTGTCTGCTGAGAGAAATTGGTGAGTGAATGATTGCAACTTTTAAAGCTCAGGTTCAAAAACTAATTAATTGTTTATTAATTTTGACTTACCGTTAATTTTTAATTGAACTTGCAACCGCGTACATGAAATTCATTCATTCAAGAGATTTGTACAGAATATAAATTTATTGCTTATATTGCCATTAGTGAGAAATGTTCCGACATAATTTTCAATATTGCTCTGAGATGGAATTTCATTTAAGAATACAAACCTACAAAAGGCTGTAACGCCAGAGTAAAGTTTCAATATCTTTCGTTTTTCAATTTCCTTATTATCTCAGAGTTTATTATATCTTTTAATTGACTTTATAATATTGTTTCTAGACCTGTATAATTAAGTATTTCTGTTCGCCGAGACACGTTGACTACGCCTTCTGAGCTTCCCGGTAACAATTGAGTGGTTCACATAATGAAATATTTTGGATATTCTAAATCTCTGCAGCTACTTAATCGGCAGTGTGCGGACTACCGTAAGTAATAATGGGTTATACTTTCTGGTGTGCGGGCTACGATAAAATAATGGACTCACTAAAATAAAATACTACTCATTTAATCTAAAGCAGCCTACTTTTCACAATATATTTTTTTCTTTGCTTCTTATCGTCTTGTTTGCTCCAACACAGATGTTATCTTACTTTTATATTTCGTGTTATCGTAGTATTTATTGCACAAGTTTTCAAACAGTACTTAATGACAGGATTCTCCATCACTATCAATAAATGAGCTTCAAATTTTTCCGAAAGTAAGGATCTTTATCCTTCGTCTGAGCTCGTGTATCAAGTAAATGAACTCGTACTGTCCCATCATAGAATACTTAACTAAGATTTTTACTCGTTGTTCCTAAAATACTCTTGAGATAATCGTGAACCGCTGTCCATATGTAATTCCTTCATTATTACTGTTCGCGCAAAGTGAGTATCCCAATTTGTGATTTTCAGGTCTTAGTCGACCCATTTACGCAAAATATTGTACAAGTAACTAATGTATCCCCCAAAATGACAAAGAAAACTACTCGGTGGAATATAGTCGTACTCACTACTACGTGCCTTTGAGAATGCGTCGCATCTGAGTTACGGACTCAACGAATAACCCCGGAAGAATGACGATAATTATTCCATTTTCCACTGTAATATGCTTATCATCGAGTCGTTCGTTTGCAGACAGTGGCGGTTCGTGACTTTTTGAAGTTTTGTCCTACATCACCCCAAGCAACCATTTTTACGAGGATATCTATGTAAAATATAATACTACGTCAGTTATACTGTTACCAATCCTCTCACCGCACACGTAATCTGCTACATTAATAATTCTGTCTACATAATTTCCATTAGTGCCTACATTTTAAAAGCGGAATAATTTAGCACCCAATTCATACACATTTCTAACCCGAAGGTATTTCTCCTTCGTACATATAGTAAATTAAATAAAGTTATTTTTTGTAAGAAGACACTGAGCAGTGTTGTATGAAGGGGTATTTCTCATTGAAGAGACGAATCCTATGGCTGCTGGCTGCTTCAGCACGAGCGAGTGCGGCGAAAGTATTCGATATCGAAGCATTGATTCGCAGTGTTAATACACAATTATTATTATGCTTCTTAACTTTTAAAAAAATTAATTCTTACTAAATTAATTTATGTTCTGTAGAACATGAACACTGATTGCACTAAACTTACTTATTTTATTATTCCTTCATTCTCAACGCCCCCCCCCCCACCTCCGAGTAGATGGAGGCTGAAATAGAGTTTAAATAACGCTGCGAGAATCCCAAAAAATTGGAATCAATTTCTGTCTCCGTCATTTGGCACACTTTATGTTGAATATTATTTTTAAATTTAGTTTATGATTACATTGTAAACTTTTCGTAACTGTTTCTTTTTATTGGTAGCGTCGACATTGCTGTCCGCAATTGTTGTACCGTCAAATTTCATTTCATTTAATTTTGGGTGATATTTTATAAGTTAATATTTCTGTGAATCCAACTCAAAATTATCTCTACCAAAAGTTTAATAACTTGAAAATTTTAAATAGTTGAAATAAATATTTAATTAAATGCCCATAAACTGTAAAGTAATGTACAATTTAAATTTAATTAAATACTTCAAAATTAAATATTACATTAAGATGCTCCACAAAATGGGCAAATGAAATAATTCTGTATTAAATTAAGTTTCTCTTCAACGTGGAGCAAAAATATAATAATTTAAATATCTATAAGTAGTGTATTAGAATATATATATGTACAATTCTCTGAAATAACTGATAAAGATACGAACTCTACATGTACAATTTCATTTAGAAGCTCAAAGCTTACACCCGACTCGTATACTACATCAGAAATGGGAACAAACACATTAATATGAACATTTGGTCTGCGGCAATTGTTAAAATAATGGATGTTAGATAATAAAGATACACGCAAATGATCTAAACATAATCGCAGTGGATAATTTGACCCACTCGCCGGAATGGATGTTATTGTGGTATGTGGTATCACTGTACGCGTCTAGTCAACTACATGCTCCAGAAATCTAAGTGATTTAACATAATCACACTACGGTCAACTATGAGAACACAAACAATTTTTATTTCATGCCAACTTTCAGTTTTGAAAGTGACATTTATATTAAGGAACCGTTAAATATTAGTACTACAGACAAGTGATTTCTGACTGCCACGTTTCTGGGGCTGATAACGAGAAAACTGTCTAATCTATTTCGATGAAACGTTTTTCGTTATCAGATTCTGGCAAAATAACGTCTGTCATCCGCCATTGTTGTCTAAGCTCTTCCACAGGATCTGCGGGTCAACGATCTATAATATTAAAACCAGTTCATCAAGAAGTTAGACGTGCTTATGAGGTAAAATACACGCATAACAATTTAGGAAATGGAAACATAGAAGTAAGGAATAACTCGAAATATTTAGATGTAAGGTTTAATAAGTTCAGTCAGGGGGGGGGGGGGGGACAGGTTATTTCATTTATCAGTAAATGGCGGAAAAAAAACTTGCAGATAAATTAAGGAAATAGAACATAAATCACGAATACGTGCAATTCGTGAGTATGGGCTGTATGTTACAGCAGTCGACAGAATTAAAAAAAACGAGACCATATTTTTTGAAGCTTAGGTAGAATGAAATTTGCGATTTAGAA
The DNA here is from genome assembly GCA_037074705.1 of Zhengitettix transpicula. Classification (NCBI taxonomy): domain Eukaryota; kingdom Metazoa; phylum Arthropoda; class Insecta; order Orthoptera; family Tetrigidae; genus Zhengitettix; species Zhengitettix transpicula. Next base: position 80,252,950 of record CM073595.1, on the reverse strand, counting down.
ACGTTCACACGTGCGTTATTCAGGGCACACATGAACGAACTGGATTGAAGTAATGTTAATAATTGTTGACTATGCGTGTAAGAGCTAACATATTTATGAAATCCCGGACAGTAAAAATACTAACCGACATGGCTAAATTTTCGTTTTGAAACAAAACAACAGCGACTTATCCACACAGTACAAAACAGTTGAGAGGTCGGTTCATGTTTTGAGTGACAAGTCATTACAGCCAACATTGTAAATTAATGGAGGGAGATACCGAATTACAGTCATTAGGAAGTGTTGAAAAGCAACAGAAAAATTATTTCATTCACTAATAACAACTTTAGTTGTAGTAAATAATACTAATAATGTTTACGTATTGTATATTTCAATAGAGCTTTCAACGGGGTTTGCCCAATACAATCTAATAAATCTATCTATACATAAGCATTTTAGTAGACATGGAAAAGGTTAAAAATTCGTGAAAGACAAGTTTCTTCAGATTAACACAAATTTAAGTAATACAAATCATATTTAATAAGTAAATAACATTGAAAAGTCATTACATAATCGAGGAACCATTACATAATAATTATTTTAGATCTTTTTAACATTAAGTACGTAGTGTACTGATTTAATACGTACACAAACTTTATTAATAAATGTAATTTGTTATTAGAATTTTTTTGTTAGTTGATCGTTTGCCATCTCTGGACACAGGACGGACGTAATGAAAGGACTTGATTTGAAGAAACTAGACAAAACTTCACCTGACGATACGGGGTCAACGACTCTTAGATGCTTCCGAGGCCAGGACATGGCAAGGCGGGGAAAAAATAAAATTACTGTCGTGGGCGAGTTAAAGAACTCCATTGGATACGCATGAACTTCGCACCAGTTTTACGCCTACAAGAAGTAAAGTAGATGGGACTATTGTTTTCTGAATAGACGTGTTGGATTGACTCTCATTCACAGGGAGTCATGACGGTGTCAGCTGATGGATTGGGGGTCGACGCCCGTTCAAAGACCTATTTTTAGATGATCACCTGTCGTAGTTGACGAACTGGTACTGATGGAACCGAATGTTACTAGGATGAGTAAATTTCACATATCATTATAAATGATTTACCAAACTACCCTATTATTATGTAAATTTAGAACTATTTGATAAGCCCAAAAATCGTTTCGTGAGTACCTAAGAGTTTTAATTACGTTGCTTTATAGATGTAAAAATTTTATATGTATTTGATCAGTATTAGATTCGAAATGTATTGGAAAGTATTTGTTAGTTATGAAAGCCCAGAAAGTTTGTTGTTTTAATTACAGTTTATGTAACTTCGCATTATACAATAAGTATTAAAGTTAATACGTCTACGTGTATACATAAAATATTCTGCAGTTTTATTTCCTTATGTCCTTGTTCCAAAATCCATGACTTGCAAGTATTGTGTAAAGAAGCCAAATGACATCGAACAACATTACCTGATACTTCCGACTGTTTACAACTGTTTATTCTTTACAGATTTTTATTAAGGCATATTTAATACATTGCTATTGACCAGGATAAAACATGCTTTTACAGTAATTTCAAATTATTTAGTCGCTCGTAAATCCTATAATGCTTGAATGAAAAACACCTACAAACATGTATATGAAATAATAAAAATAAACTAGAAAAGGTTACGAGGAAATACTATTAAGAGTGAGCGAAATAATTTTATAGACAGATAAAACGTATATTTTGATTATTAGTGGCATCTGTGCATTGACAATTGGACAAAGTTGTCGTAAAAACCGTTTAAATAGTTTCAAGACCGGACCAGTTTGAAAAGTGTTCTGATAACTGAATATCTCGTCTAGTTACGTGACTTTGGAGGGATGACAATGTAGGTCACGTGTCGCTCCTCCAGATAATCGCAAAGTCAGCGTTCCTCAGCCTCTCAGCCTCTCAGCCTCTCAGCCTGTCAGCGTGTCAGCCTCTCTCAACCTCTCAGCTTCTACCTCTTCACAAGGCTGCCGAACCACCATGTGAGTAGGTAGCACTAACTTAATTTCGACTCAGCAAAAGGAAATGAAGAATTTCGTTTGATTTACTATACTACAGTGTTTTTTCCTAGGTGAAATCGTACAAGAACGAGGAAATGTTGTCAAGGACGAATCTCGAAGAAACCGTGAACGGATATCATCATCATTAACTTTAAAGGTTTCCAATGCCGTTTTCAGTGCAGACTTAATGAAAAGGCTGACTAATGTACGAATTTGTCTCTGTGGAAGCGATTTATTTTTCCATATAAAATTCATTCAGTTTAACAGTAGTTAAAGCGATTGTTACCTTCAACACAGGCGTAGTAAACTGCAATAAACATATATAAATGGAATTAATTTAAGTTATCTGAGGATAATATGAAAAATCCAACACAATGCCCTTCATTGTACTATATTTTTGGCTTTACTAGCTATACTGTTGGCACATGTTTCAGTTGATGGATTTTCGATCAATGGTGTACATTGTACCAGCAGTTTACTTTCCAGCCATTTTACCCGCATATAACGAACAGAGTTACTGAGTTATCGGTTAGAGATCTTGCCTACAAACACCTTCGGTAGCCATAAACAATAAATTTATTTCTCTTGTTCCACCACACTGCATTATAAATTCAGTAGGCTTCTACGGATAAACACAATCGAAGAAAAAACTTATGATTGGAAAAGTGTCAACTGTCACACGTAACAATGTTGATCGTATATTCTGAAATGTTGCTTGTAGTGCTGAGGCAAATGAATTGATACTCACTCACAACTTCCCCGCCTAGAAACTAAATACGAGAACCTAATTCACGAAGACCCGACGAGTCTGCTCGTAGATCATATTTTATCGCTTACACTTGTTGCTATCAAGTCGCCATTTTTATCATGTTGTTTTGAATTTATAAGAATAATCGTGCCCCAAATTCAAGTTATAAAACCTGCCGCAGCTATCTTTCCATATCGAGTATTTAAAGTATAACTGCCTTGCAACATATAACATTTATCAATGAAAACAATTTGCAAAAACACAAACAACTCGTTGCAAGTTCTGGAAAAGCAGAAATTGAAAATTCAGGTGCTACTTATTATTTGGGATTATGAGTTTTACCGTTTAATTTTACAAGCGAATAAGAAATGTACTAGACGTTTCAGGCTCCAAAAATCAAAAGTCGACAAACCTACGTCGACGAGGCAGAGAGAAAATCGTCTGTAACATTTATAAGAGATGATAATATGAGAAAATCTAGAATTCTCCTTACAAAATCTATAAACGTTGTTAGTTTAACGAGCGATAGTATTAAAGTCCAACATAAGTATCGAACCTAGAAACTGTTTACAATACAAACTTTTGCTTGCGAGGTTGGAACTACGAATATGCCTAGGAAGAAAATTCGGATTAATGTGGTCAGTGATTTGGCTGAGAGAGATTGTTTATTCAAATCACGGGGTTAGGATGTAGCCCAGAGCAATGTTTTTATAATATTTTCCGTTACCAGCTCATTTTGTACTAATGTGTAGGATTATAATTAATATCACATTATTATTTAATTGGCCTTTGCTTGTGGACCTGAAAAGTTTTCTTGTGAATTCAATAGGAAGGTGAACAACTACAACCAATCTCATCCCATGCGTTGTAAATGGTTTTCCAGAGCATTGATCATTGTGACTCAGCTCAGACAACTTAGTCTTGTCTTGCAAACCAATTGAGACCGTTCAAACACCGTCACCGTCTGAAACAGCACCGAAGGAATCATTAAATTGAACGTAATGAGTACTGCTCACCGATTTGTGTGTGCTCAATTCTTGATATCGAAAAGCTTGCCGTCGCAAAAGAAGGCGGTACGACCGATGTAAAGGCTGCAAAGATGAGTATGGCTAAACTTCGAATCTAAGTTGTGCTTCTTTCGTGTCATCTGCGTAGTGCAATTATCTATATTCCAGGTCATCTGTTCCAGTTAACAAATGTTTGTTCGTCAGCAATCTATACAGTATACACAGTGTTTACTGCACATTGGAATTTCAGACTTATTACACGTCGATAAGAGTTGTCCCACTTCTCCTGACTTCATACTCTTTTGAATTTATTGCATTTTGCGCAAATCAGCCATGCGTCTCTTCACTGTGTCAATATGTTCAGAGTAAAATCTTTACAACTTCGTAAATTGTGCAGTTAAGAAGTCGCAAATGGAATGGTTGCTGTGGGCTACATTATTTTAGGAGTTAAATTTATAAATTGCAAATGAATATTCTAATTGTGAAACAGTGCTAAAAGTGTGTCTCTCATTGCACACCTTGTTCTTTCATTGGCAATAATCGTGGAATATGTTTTGCGTAACGAAGTTTTATTGATTGTTGCATTCAATGTGGACCGTGAGGTTTTGTTTAAGTCGGGTGTATTCATATACTCCGTACATTGTAACCACCGATCGCACTGTTATTCCGTTTCATATATATTTTTTTAGTTTTAACGCTTTATTTCGTTTCACGCGTGTTTAAGATATTAGAAATGTATATATTATTCTCGTCTTTCAACAAATGTGCCTTTCTACATACATTTTTACATTTATAATTATTACTGTACGTAATAATTGAGTTTAATTTGGATTCTGAATTGGTTAATGTGTAGATCTGAATGCTCCACATTATGAATTTTCGTAAGTACACGAATTTATGAAAAGATAAAGGACTGAATTTAGATTAGTAGACATTTCCATTTCCTAAGCAGTGATGCGTTTCCTTTCCTTTCCCGAGTGACGTTCCAACTACAAGGTCAGAAACGGTGACTGCATTCGTGTATCATCCTTACAAAAATAGTATTGCGAAAATACCTGAGTAAATTTCTGTAGGATTTTACACACACGATTCCTTGATGTAATTTCAGCGACCTTCGCGTTACAAGGCCTTGACGTCGACCGCGACGCCACGTCAGCGACCTCCTTTACTCGGCCTTTCATCACAAATACTCGGAAATACCTACAAGAGTAAAACAGAGTCGACCTTTACACTCTTCTGGTAACCTCAGACAGCGATAAATGGGCCCTATATCCTAGCACTATAACGCAGCATTAATAAACGTCGAATCGACGACAAACTTGCTGGGATTTAATTTATCGTCTTGTTTCGTTGACGTATATCAAAGGTAATACGTTGGACATATAAGAAAATTACATCTATAACAGTGCAGATTTTGGAAAATACGACTGTCAATAGCACTAGGAGGAAGCTCTGAACGACATGTTAAAAGGAGTTTGCAAATAAGCGAATAAAACCTAGATTTGGTAGCTTTTTTTTAACAGCAGGAAAAGTAACACTGTTTCCCTATTTACGTATGAGGATGAAAAATGACAAAACCGAAGGAAGCCACGATGCAGGAGCTTTATAAATACATAAAAGATTCTTAGCTGCCATGACTCCGTATAGATTTGCAACGATTGATTGCCATGATTGCGTTAATAATCAGGGGAAAGACCCCATCACAATCGCCGGATGAGGATGGAATCACTTGCTTTGCAATTAATTCCTGATTGTTTACGGAGGATATATTTTGTCGGTGGTTGTTCCATTTGTTCCAGACGCACATGCGAAGATTGATTCAATTTCTAGAACGAACGGCAGTTAATAAATACACTGACACGTATAAATAAATACCATAAAATTTTCGAACCTGTGGCTTCCAATACTATGGAAACAAAAAGAAACGTATATCAATAAAAATCCTGTTTAAAAGAGGATCCCATTCTTAAAGCTTTCGACGATAAAATAAAAATTTTCAGTACTCTTAAGGAAAAGTTCGTTTTCCTCATATTATTTATTTGGTTGTGAAAGTGGCTGTATTAAGTAGTGAGGATTGGTTTCCCGTTCACGTGTGATTGGACGTGAGACATTGTTTTTGGGAAAGCGACCTTGGCGTTTGCGTAATTAGTTTTCTGCAGAATACAGATGCGGTGCGTAACAAAGTACTGGGTCAATAGGCTTACGTCAATAACTACTCTCTTACAACAGCACGTGACTGCAGATGTCCTAATCGTCACATCTTTGTATATTGTCGTTTCGAGCTGTTGCGAAATGAACCTAATATTTAAAAGTGGCCGCACTTGGTTTCGAATTGATTCACGCTAAGGAGAAAGCTGTGTGAAATTTCTGCTTCACGCACATAAGACGAGACCCACGATCGTCATTTACAAAATCTCAACTCAATAAATACAATAAACTATCGATTTATTCCTCTGTATGAGAATTTCATTCATGGTTTATGCCTTAATATAAACAACAATCGACACAAAAATAAACGAAAGAAAGAGCCGCGGTCATGGTGCCCGTATTTTTTGATTTTACTATACAATAATATGATGAGCCATATTTAAATTATTTTGTTCTTATACATAATATTGTATTTCGGGCCCTGCACACGCACACGCACACACACACACAATAAGTGCACGGTTAGTATAATTTATGAGTTGATGAGGGGGATTATCCCAAACGTGCTCTGAGCGTCCGCTTTACCGAATCCTGCGATGTTAGTCTTGAAGCACGGTGTTAGCCCGATAAACTTATTATTTGAATAAACACTTTGTATAGCGTTTCGATGCATTCATTCTGGAAACAGCAAATTTTTATGAAACGCCGAAACGGCTATGCAATGATATTAAGAACATTTTATGTTTAAGAGTCCCTTGTAATAACTATTTACGTTACTTATGTGCTGAATTTTATATAATCAGTTTCCTTTTTATTATTAGGATTGGAATTTTTAGTTTCTATACGAGCGTCAATAGGAAAGTGTGGCAACGTGTCTCTTCTGAATTCCAGGGTTATAAATTCAATTCGGATTACAAGAGAGGCTTGTAACGGTGTAAGTGTAAGTATATAGTGCACGATTACGATTACACCTCCGAAAACCCGAAAAGAAACGACTACAAGCTTGTAAAACGTGTCGGCTGCAATGAAAAAATACGGATATTGTAACATCGGAATCCGGAACATCCCCGGGAAATATAATTTAACAAGTTTGAGGAATGCGGTTCAGCCGTCAGATCATCGATCGATGATTACTAACTCAAAATACAACAACATTCTGAGGCACAAAGATGGAGTCGCAAATAGAAATACTTGATCGTATTTAATTAGGAAATATCGAACCTTCTTATAGATAATAACGTAATTTGTATATTCAATACACTATACAATCCGTCAATTCGATTTTTAAAACCTGGCGTTTGCACGTAGAAATCGTGGAAGCATACCACGTTAAGAACTCGAGTAAGTCTAAAAATCCTAATTTTGAAAATCGATATAAAAAGAGCTACTCTTTGAAGAAAAGGAAAATAATAGTCTATGAGTCAAAGGAAATTGCTAGTTGCCGGCCGGAAATATTGAAATTGCTTTAGATAAGATTTACTTTTCATTTTGGCTTTTTACTAAAAGGCCTGGTTCAATTCAGTTATTAACTTTTTCCCAAGCTTACATAAATGAACCATAGTAAGATAACAGCGGATAACAAAATCGTGCACGTCTTATAGTGATATAAGAACCCTTTGTTAAAATACATCGTGCGCATTAGTCAATAAATACGATGTGGCCTAAATCGCCAATTTTACTTTTATACGGCAACGGTAAAATATTAAAACATATGCGTAATGCTCTTCAAACCACGTCAAAGCGTGATAGATGTTTACGAAAACATCAGGAAACTATAATAATTTAGAATGAAACTAGAATAATCTTTGAAGGTTTGATAAGTGATGAAGAAAAATGCACCAAAACTTTTGAATTTCCTTTTCAATTTACGTAATTGATCGACAACCTACACGACTGTACAAACAAAGCCTATGGCCTTCACGAAAACCATATTTGCTAATAGATTACGTTTAGAGCTTCCGTATGTTCTATTCTTTGCGGGGTTGAAATAATTTTATTCTCGGTGACCTCCTATGAAGGTCCTTAATCGTGTCCAGGCAAGGCCCACAGATATCTCTCTCGGCATTTCATCATACTTGTAATCTGGTCACGGAAAGGTGCTTCGATAAGGGGAATACTCGACACTGTAGGTCACAACTTGTCAGAAAATATCGCAATATTTATGTAAACATACGTTGAAGCACGTTGTTCGACGTCAAACGACTGTAATTGCTTATGTGCATATGTAATGTGCATGTGCATCTACAATATAACTAGGACAATCGTATTATAAAATTTAAATTACACGATCGCCGCGATCCAAAAAATTATTTCGTAGGACTGGTTGAGTATTTGAGACTCTAAATTTCATACCTCTGGATGCCTGGCTTTCATCAATCGTGGGAAATTAATTAATTACGAAAATACGTTAAAATTTAAATACAATTAAATTCACATCATTCGTTACTTGTTGCTATTATATTGACACTCTCTTGCATTCTATCTTAAATCTACATTATTCTAAGAAAAACCCGATTATAAAAGTTCCGGAATTTTTTCTTTAACTTTGTTCAAAAATTATTTTGTCGAGCACGTCCGTGAGGAGAACTACCGTTCATTGGAATACAAAGTATGTGGAATTTGTGTTTAAAAGGTAGTGAATGGGTTATCCTTCGAAGTTCTCCACGTCCAGATAGACGCAGGCGTAGGACCCTCGGATCGCTCTCAAAACGTTTCTGCCCAGAAACCACGCATGTTTGTACGCACTTGGCGGTCTTAAGAATGTTCCCCACCTCTGGTGGTTATTTTGCATTTATACGTAAAATAAGGCCGTTAGTCAGGGCTGTGCTAGCTGGGAACGTCTCTGGCATCACAACCCAAAACTGCCCCATTGACGTGCGAGATAACATTTTCCTAAATATTATCTCTAAAATACAAACAAAACCTTAAGGTATTTTTCACTTATCATAATAAAGAATTTTATAAGAAAGATATGGCGGAAGTAGAGAGTTCTCAGGTAATCTATCAGATAAAAAGAACAGCATTACTGAGGTGTAATCACGATCCACTAACTACGTCAAACATAAAACAATTACGTGACAACAGAACATACTTCAAACATGAAACAGTTTCATTTAACAAGTTCCTTCCACTTTCTACGAAATTATACATTTATAAACATTTGTAGTAACATATAAATATATTTTAGAGGAATAACCAGTAAGGGCTATTTTTCTCCTTTGGGATCTTCGTGTCGTTGGTTGTAAAGAAAAACGATGAAATTTGGTCGAGGCACAACTCAATTTCGTTATCGGAAGTGCGTGGGAGAAGTACGACGCATCATTGCGACTCTTTCTATGCTATTACAGGGGAGCAGACATAATTTTTATTAATTTTTCAATTTTTAGTCAAGAGACTTTACAGTTTCGATAATTGTCACAGACTATTTACATTGTAAATAATTAACCTGAATACACGTGGACTTGTAAATGTCCAGTGACATTCCAAGTTGAAGACGAGCACAACAGAGGGTATTGGATGCGAGTTTTTAAAATTTATTCTGATGCCTGTATAGAAGGTGTTCCACGAATTTAACTTTTGAACGAAATAGTGTTTGGGAAGGATGGGTGTAGGGTAACATGAAACATATAACAAATAAGTATGTGTGAGTGAGGTGGCAGTTAGTAAGGAGGGATGCTGTGGTTACGGAATGATAAGATCTTTGGGATACTTTCGTTTGAGCCTGTGGTTTCGCGGACGTGGAGGGAAATCTGCTATGGTGTGTATTAATTTTGATATTGCGTTCTGAAATGTTGAGGGTATTTCTGGAATGAGTATGTCTTTGTCGATCTTTGAGCTACGGAGATACCAGGGGGAGTTGGATATAGTTCTCAGGATTTTATTTTAATTGTAACGTTGCGTTGCGAATTACGCGCAAGTGATGATGTTCTGTTGAGTAGATATAATTGTTTGAATTTTCAGTTTATATTTTTTTGATAGGTGATTTATATGGGGTTTCCAGGATAATTTTGCATCAAGAATTAGGCCGAGATATGAAGTGGTTTGTTGAATAGGGATTTTGGTACAATTGATAAATAATTAATGGTTGAGGGTTTGTTTTGTAGGTAAAGGGGATAATGGAATATTTTTATTCAGACTCTTCACATTTTGGTCCATCTGTCGATGTCATTTAAGGCTATTTGCAATGTTCGGGAGCCCGAGTTGCAGGAAGGAGTTTGTATAGTAAGAATCTAGAAGAGTGTCGTTAAGAGGATTTTCAATTTTGTAAAGGAGAGCAGGATGATAAACTTTATAGAAAGCTTTTTTCTCGTCCAGGAGGCGGTGACGCTGGAATTCTGATTGTCGAAGGAATTATTTATGAACGTGGTTACGGAATACAGTTGGTGGGTCTGAATACGTATCGAATGGAAGGAAGGAGATGTGTTAGTTGTTTGAAGAGAAGGGGACGAAATAATTTTTCAAATAATTTGGAGAGAGAGGGGGCAACCATCAAAGGTGAAAAGCCTATATATATACGAATAGATTTTAAAATCTTATTGACTATACTCAATCGATTAGTTATAATGTAAGCAAATAAAGTGAACAATTCTATAATAATCTGAGACTTTTATCAACTTTAAAGGTAGGCCATTTTCCAAAATGGATTGTATAGTAAATGTATAAAATTGTATAAAAATTGCAATAACATTTTTATGGCAACTTTATTATTTCCTTGCAATTAATTTTGCAACAGAAAGTGTAATTGAAAATACCGTATTGAACACGCCACGTACTTTAACAATTTACGTGTATTTTATGTATTTCTGAGAAATAACATGAATCTAACTGCTGTGATTATTATCATACGCCTGTTTACTATCAATGACTGCTTATTTTAAGAATAAGAAACTGAAAGTGTTTGTCCGTGATATTAGCGACGATGAGAGAATGCGAGGTTAGCGACGATGACCTTGAGCCGCCTAGTTCGCCGACCTTGGCGCAGCGCTCACTAAACACACTCAAACTGTGCCTAATTTTTAGTGAAAGAATTCTCCTAAATTTTTTTACTGTTCACTGAACTTTGAATCAAGACTGTCCCAACCTTTTGTCTCTTTTCTCCGACGAAAGTCTTGACTTTCTTTTCATTTTTCTGCCGATTTTAATAATTACCAATTCTCTTCTGTAATATCTACATCCTCTTTTACAGTCCCCATCCTTGATATGATTCTCTCTAAACAAGAAAATACTTTCACTTCATCCAGAATTTAATTGCACTGCAATCAAGATTAAGTAATGCGAATGAAACCGGTAAGCTTATTTAGAAAATAGACTTATAATTTTGCAAAGCTAATTCTATTGTAATTTAATGCGAAAAGTAAATTTGTACTTATAGTGCAGCAGTTGTAGACTGATTTTTGAAGATCTGTAGAAAAAAATAAAACAGTTTGCTAGTATCCTATCAACTTCTGTTATTATTTTACAATTGTAATCTTGTACAATTTAATTGTCGACTTATTTTCTTTTTCATGTTCGACGGGAATCGATGTAAGATTAGTTGCTGGAAACTCCATCGAATGAAAATGGAAGATTAATATAGTTACAGTATCTTTAATTAATGTTATATTAGTATCTTTACCGTTGCTATAAATTACATATTTTTTTTGTAAGTACAGTGCCCTTTGAACATTGTAATTGTAATATTTTATTGTTTTTATGTAACCTTATATTATGACGTATTCGATTTCCTCGACCGAGGTCTAATGGAATGAATAATAAATCTAAATTTGCAACTGTTTTTTTGTATCTCGTATGTGTCCGAGTTCCTTTCTCCATAATCTTTACTTTTTGATTTAGTCTAAAACACAAAATTCTATTAGTGTCACTATTGTTCGAGGTACATATTTTAGATAATATTATTAGTCACTTGATTCGTCAGAAATTAATTAAAATTCAACGTTAACATAAAGTTAGAAATACTACAACACAAAACAAATACGACATAGTAACATAGTTTTATGAAAAGAAATTATATTATAAGGTATAATAGTAAAATAAGTTACAAATATAAAATAAAATAAGTTACAAATATAAAAACTTTTCTGATTTTAACGTAAAAAAAATCTACAAATACTTCAGAATCTTATTAACGTGAAGAAAGTCGTAAGGGCACAAACATTAATTTTTATCAAGTGTGGACTTGTGAAATAGGAAACAGAAACGAATAACGAATTGTTTGCAGTGAATGTGAAACTGATATTGGAGCTTGTATTACAGTTATTCATAATTTGTTAAATTAGCTTTATTTTTTCGTTGCGTATGCACCGCGGGTAAGTAAAAGTTTCCAGTTGGTGCTACAAACGAATTCAAAGTCCACGTGTAATTAATATTCGATACAATTGAGTTACAGGGCCTGTATTCAACTGTTGAATGTAGATAACACGTGCCTTTATTGGGTCGGTGATTTGTTGAGAAGAAACTGTATACGTTAAAATTGATTTTCAGTTCAATAACAACCTCAACTTTAAGATACTGAACACTCCCTTAGTTTCCTGTTTGAGTAGAAGAGGACAAAAAATAGTACTGAAAAAATGTAGCCTCACTTGCACCGGTTCGTCGGCAGATAAAACTAATAAGGGACGGTATATGAGATTAAATAACACACTTTATCATATTTATTATTGTGTATTTATGACTTAAACACAATTAAAATCACAAAATAATGAAATATACAAAACTGAAATATTTTAACTTGTTATATTCCAGGATGCTTTTAAACTATATTTAATTGTCTAACGTTTTTAAAAATTTAATTTTAGTGAAGTTAATCAACTCTTTTGAATTTAAATTAATTTGAAAGGATCAATTTTAATTTAAAAAAATATAATTATTATTGTCGAAAAGCCCTTAATTGAAAAGTTAAAAATATAAAAACTCAAATAATTTAATGTATCAAAATCCTTAAAATCAAATCAGCAAGGGAAAGACATCTGTAATTTAGCAACATTGAAATTTACCAAGTTTAATTAAAATCTAGTAATTAAATTTAGTTTATTTAGTTATTGTAGTTTATGAATGTTAAATTAATGAAAACAACTTAATGAATATAATTGATATTTAGGAATTTTCTTAAAGCAAAACTATTAAATAGAGTTTTCATTATTGTAAACTAGGCTTACACGATTTCGAGTATAGTGTCCAAAAACTTCTGATTCCTTATTTTGTCCGTCCATTTGGTTGCCATCATTGTCTCGTAGAATAAACTTTAAAAAGCTTCCAGTTCTCATTTGGTCGCGCTTTCTATCCGTTAATTTTGAGTTTCTAGAATTTCTCATTGTACATCCGTGTTACCTATGATGTGTTTCTTCGCTAACTTCAACCTATGTACTACTTCATCCTATCTTTTCGTACCTGTAAAAATTCAATTTACGTCGCGAAAAATGCTGTAACATATCTGCTGATTTCTTCACCGATAGCTCCGTAACGATGAAATTTAATGGATGGTTACACACCACTCGTATCTATCATTACTGTACACGCGTGTGTTTTCCACGATAATATTAAGTTAAATTAGTATATATAATATTAAATTATCTTTTAAAGCATTTACTATGTAACGCGAACAAGATAAACATGAAATATAAATCGACTCCCAGTTTTAACTCGAAATTCAAGGTGTCTTCTACATTCCACTTGGTTAATCCGAACCGTATTGAATATTCTTTTCCATCAGCATATTTTTCTTCGCTTTGCTGCGTGTGAGACACATATTTTTAATAAATCACGGGACAGTGAAACGCGCCGTGCTATCAAAATCTTTACAGTCGTCAACGAAAGTGACTATTAAATTAGCACGGCGAACGACTCTGGCCAAATAGAATAAGAAAGTGGCCCTCGAAAACATTGTTGTGTAAACTGCTACCTATTACGAACGTTTCAACATCCTCCAACACGAACTTCTGCTTTACGAAACACCCAAGCACTCACCAAATAAATTTCTACACATTCAAAAGTGCACAAACACATTTAAAGCACTACATCGTTACAATTAAATAATTGCGAATGGAAAATGGAAATGTAAAACAATTCCGTAAATATAAGATAATTTTTATGGAAATAATGACCACTATGTGTTATTACGCTAAAAATTAATATATTAAAAAAAATAACCTTCAGCTATTCAGAAGCAATTTTCCAGTCGTATTCGTTTATCCGTACATTTTCCCGCTGCCATAATCCTCAATTTGTTGTTCACTCATTATTTTCTGGCAGGTAAAATTACTAGTAGTGCACAAGAAATCCATCTTGCGTCCAATCGTCACCCGGTAAAGTTGAACATTTCAAGCCATACGAAAATTGTTTGCTCAACGAACTTCCAAACTTCGAACGTAAACGAACGTGTCAGGAGTGTCCTATTTTGAGGACAATTTCAAAAATAAATATAATCCAACATAAAGTTTTATGGTAGGTTCCGTTCAAGAGACCGTATTTGGATAGAATACAGAATCGGGCAAATTATGTGAAACCTAACCACAATCACTTGCAACCTTGGTGCTTCAAACTTCTCGCGAATACTTTCACTCTGGGGAAAGATAATAAACATAACGTCGCTACTAATTATATCCTAATAAATACTCATTTCTGAATGAAATCATTAAAGAAGGCTTCAAATGTTGTCTTGCATTCAGTTCATAATAATTCCAGACTTAACAAATAAATTTCAGGAATTTACACTAGACATTAGTAACGTTGGTAACTGATATTTAACTGAGCATAGGATGCATTTTTATGACGTAATGAGTTGCAGGCATTCAAACTAGGTTTATTATATGTTTTGATTAGAGTCTATAAAAATTAAATAATCTTACGTGGGATCGTTCTACACAAAAAGTCATTAAGAAAAAATTATATGTAATTTATGAATATATTGACCGAATTATATCGCACATAAATGAAATAAATAACGTACGACATCTAAGTAATAAATCGATTAAATTTCTAGTGTATTTAAAGAGGAAATGTTCCCAGATTTTTATTTTATTTCATATATTCATCTTTATTCTTTTAATTGTAACATTATTGCAAGTCGAGAGTACTTTAGTTAGGAATTGCGCGTAGGAATTGGCGCCGCGACGGCGGGCGTCGGCGCCGACTTTCCCCTTTCTAGGTCACAGCTTCAACCAATAGCTACACAAAAAGTTTAAATCTTTTGCACTTACCTAAAACTACCCTTCACCACTAAAAAATGGCATTAATATTAACTTACCTCAGAGTCAAATTGCCAATTGAATAAATTGAAAAAACTATTTACGGCCACAATTCCTCTTTTTTTTTAGATAATATGGGCGTATACACAGGAAAGTACTTCAGGCAGCTAAAAATTAAATACGTCGTAGTTTATGACCCCTATAGATAACAAGATAAAATCCACATTGGAGGTGACTAAAAATATCTCGGGTAAACTGACTAATAATAAGAAAGATATATAACCCTTCTCAATAACGGTAAAACTTTCTCCAAAATATAGATGCCTGTAAATTTAATTCGTATTTTTCTCACGTGTCGGATCTTTACAGTTTTATAAATGATTACAAAACGTTACACGTAATGTTGACAATTCTATTTTCCTTCAGCCGATTACCAATACAGAAGTAATTAACAGTTAAAATGTTCGCAATCGGCGAATAAATATATATATCAGAAGCAAAATACTGAAGCAGTGCGCCAACGTAATAACCACTTCCCTTCAAATCATATTTAACGTGTCGTCATATCGGTATATTACCAGAAACTCTTAAAGCTGCAAGGTAATACCGACCGGTCTTCAAGAAAGATTTACATACAGACATATCAAATTACGGACCGATTTCCTCACTACAAATATCTCCAAAACTTGTGACTTCCTGACGAAGTACAAACAACATGGCTTTATTAAACAAAAATCTACGAGCACATACATAAATTAATATATCAGGGGCAATACTTTAATAGGCCTACTCATACCCCAAAATCTAGAATAGAGGATCGTGATTCCAAAACTAAGGTGGTTAGGTCTATTCATCCCAATGGGAAGTAATTACTTTATTTGCAGATGATACGAATTTGATTATTTAAATAATCAGACCAGTGTAAATTATTTGTGGTGAATGTCCGATACTTGTAATGTAATTTTTTTTCCGTACAACTAATGCTTCTATGAATCGCAATGCGTAATGAATGTCCCGCCAGCCAACGAGAGTTATTAGACTACGTCAATCAGCGGATTTCCAAATAACCAAAAGATAAAGTTAATATTAAAATGTCTTTATTTATTAGTTCCTACTTCCTATTGAAGGTTTTAAGGTAATTGTGTTAGCTTCTTAAGAATCGGCCTATGTAAACCTTTCTGTTTGGTTGACGTCAATAGTTAGAGAAAGTAATCCACACAAATATAATTTCTCACAGTTCTCGAAGGATTTTGCGAGACTTTGCGTCATTGGTCCTCCAAACAGCGTGATGTAATCATAACTCCGCAACTCGTACAAAGAAGGTCGCGCTAGTAAACGTTTCACAATTTATACTTTCTTATGAATATTAATTAAAATATAATAATAATAATGAAAAAAAAATATTGTTCTTTATAATTTTTGGATGGATAGATAGATAGATATATTCTCATTTAGCCCAGTTATGAGGAAATAGTATTTACATTAGTAATTACTAAAATAATAAAATAGTTTCGTGATACATGACACAGATTTAGAGTGAGTGAAAGGAACTACAACATAAATAATAGTAATTACTAGCCACAGACGTACGCAATTTAGCCTATCAAGTCACTAAATCACTTCCTGTCCTCAGCTGCGAAATAATGTCGTCATGGATTTCTTTCTGTGAACAGAACCAAAGAGAGAAACCTCTTCACAGATATTCAGTAATTCAGTAGACACGTTAATTAAACTACTTGGGGGCAGATGTAATAAGTACCATTAATATGTAAAGTTTCATGCATGCGTTAGAATAGCCTTTCGAAAGGCTCTTAAATTATATATCTATATATATATAAGGATTGTCACTTAGGAATTCGTTCATATTGCGTATAACGAGTTTTAGTATTTGTCGACCTTCAAGCCTATTGAAGTCTCACAATCTATGAATTTTACGATCTACGATCTTATTTTCAATTGTAAAACGAGGGAGCTTATTTCTGTACGTTAAGTGATATTTTATTCGCTCCAAACGAAATATTTAGATTTATAATTTGATTCTCAATCTTTGCATTGAGATTATTAATGTGTCCTTAATAATGAAATTCGTATCATCTGCGTATAAGACAGCACCTCAAGTAATTAGTTCCCAATCGGATCAATAGACCTGACCACCTTTGTATTTTTCATTCTGACGTATGAGTACTACAATTCAACAGGAGAAGATCTGCGTTTTTGTACCTCAAAATCGTGTTGTCTGAACAATATATGGGGTCTCCTCACGAACCTCTTTAAAAAAACGGGATATTTTCACTGCGTCGTACCAATAAAATTATTTATTAATTAATAATGTTATTTGTGATTACAAATAGACGCTTAACTTCATTACCTGAACACAACAAATAAACATAATCTGTACACAAATGTTAATAATTGTGTATTGCACGGAATGGTGGGTAATATTCAGGAATTTCTATCTTGAACAAACTGCCAGAAAGAATTAAACAGTTATCCAATAACCAGAGTGAACTTAAAACACTGCTAATTTCATTTCTCCGTAAAAGGATTTATAGAAGAACCTGACATTTAGTACTAAATTAACTATTAAAATTATCATGTGATGCATAAGATATTACTAATATTATATGACTGTAAATAGCCAGCATGAGCGTTTCTACTATTTTGTAGTATGAATATTACAAATCAAATTATTCTCAGTAGTTGTCAGGTAAAATTCATAATATAAAGTAATGATTCTGTACAATGTATTTTATATGAGTGTAACGTAAATATGATTATATTAAATTGTATACTAAACAAATTCAAATAAACAAAAAATGTACACCCTGACACGTCCTTGAATCATTGCTTATATACAGGATGGACGGAATTCGACTTTATTATTATTATTAAATTTATTATTCTCAAAATACTTTTTCTCTACTTTATGGAAATATCTTTGCGTATGTGGATACAATATCCGATAATAATTATGACATAAACCACTCTAATCAATGGTGAAAGATGTAAAATTACTTACCTGCTGTATTAACAGATTTAGGAATAATATATCCAGTTTTGTAATAAAAGTATGTTGTCAAATTTGAAAGTATTATTGGTTGTAATTCAAACGTACAAATTCATGTTACTATCGAAACACTTGATCTCTAATGTCTACGTACACAAGTAAGATTTACATAACATATGTAAGTCGCTAATGACCAATAGATTAATGCGACTATAAATTGGAGGGGGTGGGGAAGTAAGATTTCGAAAACAGCCTTATTACAGGTTCATTTTGATGAAAAATTGATTTCATGTTCCACTCAAAACATTCACAAAGCATGTACGTGCTCAGAGCAAAGTTTTCCGGCAAGTGCAGAGTTAAGACCAAGCTTGGAAATTTATAGTACGGTCTATAAAAAAAAGTAAACGCTACTGGAGCGGTTACTGTAAATATTTACAGTGCCGTATGCAAGACAGAGCACACACTTTCTTATTTATGTCTCTAGCATTATTACAACAATCTCGAATTGTATTTAATCGGGCAATACAGTATTTTGCTTTAGCCAGATATTTTTCATTTGTGTCATTTGGAAACAAGGAAATGAATGTAAATGATTGGTAATAATTTCTGTGCTCGTGATAAGTTTCCTTTAATGAGAATAGTTAGCGTTTAAAAGATATGAACCCAGTTTTACCGAGCGATAACATAAACGTTATCAATTGGCTCAATCCTTAAAGAAGCAATATTTCTGTGAATATGAATACACACATTACAAAACGCATAACTGACGAGGAGAGGCCACGGCGCGTGCGTCACCGTCAACGAGTCTCTCTCTATTTGAAGGGTGTCCTGCACTAGACGCTTACAGCACCGAAGCCCTAGTCTGCGAACCAATCGCGTTGTGGCTGAGCGGTAGCGCTCAGGTGAACCGGCTTCAAGGCTGTTTTCCATATATATTTTTTTTCCAACAGAAAATGTTAATTTCATTTGTATTCGATAATTAGAAATATGATTGACGGATCGGCTCAATTACGATTACTTTTCAATTCAAAAGTATGGTATTTTTAGTAACAAATAGAAATTCAGGTGAAATATTTTTTATTGGTCTTCTATAGATTCAGAAGTACAATTTTTTGGGTATTAATTTATTTTTAGAGTATCAGGCTACATGACTGTAATCCTTCCCTTTAATAGCATAGGTGGGATGCGGAAGGGTAGAAGAAGGTAACCCAGGGTTTACTAGGTGCTGTGGGCTGTCGTTTAAGGGACCTACTCAACATTCGTCTAAAAGTGGTGACGTGGACCCTAGAAAACCTGCATCAGGTAGGTCGGCCTCTTGTGATTAGCGCGACCTGCGATGAAACAAATGTCGGTGTCTCCTCCACAATGAGATCATTCTCCAACAAGAGCTTTTCGTAACGAACAATGAGATTTTTGATTTCTCACCAGTAAGCGAATCGGGAGAGTGTTTCTCCATTGGGAGACGAGAGATCGATGCAGATTCTTTTTTCCATTTTTCTGAAATTGTCCGTTAGTTTCTGTTCAGAAGTTGGTAAATAACTAGCGGTTTGTTACTGCGGAATGGGTTCCTTCCCTTATTTCCTGCTCTTTGGATAGAACGTAGTTATAACAGCTGCAACATTCCACGAGTCAATCAAAAATGAATTAGTGTGCAATCGTTCACTTCTAAATTACTAAATTACGGTGAAATTTACATTTTCTGTGTGAAAAATTAAAAATAGAAATGAAACCTGAAGCCGGTTCGGCGGTTTGGTGATCTACCACTTCGCCACAACGCGATTGCGATTTCTTCTCCCTCGCAGCCTTGGGCTCTGGTGACGTAAGCGTCTAGTGCCAGACACCCTTCAAGCAGAGAGAGACACGTCAAAATCGATGACGCACACGCCGTGGCCTCTGCTGAGTATGTGATTGTTATCATTTCAAAAATTCATAAAGAAGGAAAAGATATAATTATCTGTGATATTTACTTTGTAACAGACACAAGTAAAAAGCATCATCTGGAACAGGTAATATAATGGTAGGTTATTGCTCCTATGTAGCTATGAAAACCTTCGGGGACAATGCAAACGGTCGATTTTTGAGTGGAATAAATACTTTTTGATAATCGCACAGTTGCGGGGGGAGGAAATTTCGAACATGTAAAAACGGCCGATATATTCGGTTCGCGAATCGAGATTGAGACTTGCCTTCTACTCCCGATTAATAAAAATTACATCATCAATATAATCACTTGGAATGCATGTAAGCTGCTGTAATGAAATTGCAATTCCAACGCACGTCATATTTACGCTGTGCTCTTCGTCAAGGTTTTCGTTTAGTCACGTCAAACATACAACTACATTTATTCAGTAATACTAATTAAATTATACCGAACAAAGGGAGGTAAGGTTTGATGTGTGTGTGTGTGTGTCTGTAATTAGCAGTATCTCATATACTACATGAAGTAATTACGTCACGTATAATTACTGAGACTCTGAAGCGTCGTACCTCCTAAGGATCTATGGAATCTGATTACTGTATTTTATTGTCAGAAGTATACCGTATCACTGATCGTGATGGACTAATTTCACTCTACGATAATATACACGTATTAAAAGTTGAAGATCTTCGACATGAAGCTTACAACCGTATCAGAAAACTTGACTCGTACGACAGCATTACTGGGATTTTTTGCCGAGCTTTAGATTTATCCTTGAGGGTAACATCAACTGAAGGTCGGACATACGTTCGCCTTCGTCTCAATAATGAACTAACGATCCTTCGATCGAGTGGGAATTAAGATGGTATTGTTGAAGGACAAGTGTAATGCCGACTGCATCTAATATTTTCATTTTGTACGTCAAAATTAAATGCTTCCATCGCTATGTCCTTGATTTTTTTGTCAACTGACAGTATAGTACTGACTCACGAAAAGACGTTTTCGAATATGAGAAGGAAGTAAAGTCCTTGCACCAGACGTGACTAAATTAGAGTACGGTTTCTTACGAGACCAGCCACACAACACAATGTTTAAAATAATGAAACTTGGCCTACGCAGGTCGGACAACTTAATAAATTGGACGTAATCTTGCCGCCGCGATGTAAACGTAGCTTTCAAGACCCAGTCCGGTATAACGATTTTATTAGGGTGAATAAGTATTTCGCTTTCAAATTAGTCGTATTTTAATTCCAAAAATAAATAGCCAAATAACAGACAAAATTAAGTGACAAGATAAATATTAATTGTCTGTTATGTAGCTACTTATTTTTCTTTGAAGAGATACGTTTTATGGTCGGAGTTTCTCCCGGTGTTATTGTTCTAGAAAAATATTTTATCCATACGTTTAATATTATAAAATTGGATTATTCTAGACGTCGGCCTTTTGGAGTCTGTAGTCTGTAGGTCAAACTGTTTTGACCGTCTCACAAATAGACATTTATTTCATTAAAAATACAAGAAAATGCTCCTCTACAATATACGCTTTCAGCATTAGAGGAGCTTAGCGAAGCCGATGGTCGAGCACGTCCACAGATCGCCAGAAATTGATGTGTTCAACAAGTTACACGTGTGTTTAACTACATTTTTTAGTCGATATTTCCTGGACCAAGAAATATTATTGGTCGAGGAGGCAATCACGTGTCGCTTGAACACCCCCAGGTAATGTTCAGATGTTCACTCCTACAGACTGCAGGACAAACTGGCAACTTGCCAAGCTCTGGATATATCATTTAATTAAACGTAATATATACATATATAGGCATTATTATTGTGACGCGCTACACCACATATTCACAAATTATTTTTGACGTATTTAGTGTCGGATCTAAGACGTAAAAGTATTTCTCTTTCTATGTATATACACTCGAGACGTCTGTAAATCATCTTTATCGAGCTTATATTATTACTAAACTTTAAAAGAATGACGTGTTTTCATCTTTATCCACAACTTAAATTTTGAATTTTGCCGCTTACCGTCGATTTATTTGAGGGTATCTCTCATTTTCGCAGATTTAGTAATTGAAAGAACGAATCGCAGACGTAGCTTCCGATTAAGGATAAGACTTGAACGGGATCGACCAGGATACCTTCGTATTAATGATGCGAAACGTTGACGTTCTCCCATCGTTTCCTTTGCGATTCTTCTCCGATTCGTTTTAGACTTGTTCACCTTTATTACCGAGTCGGAATGTTATCTGCTTCTCCTCCACCAAGTTCTGATTTCCTTTAGAAGGAAGAGAAAGTATCAGACGATATTGACCGGGAGAAATTACGTTTCGTTCCGGCATTCATATAATTAATCGACTGTTACTTATTACAGATTCTTAGGGCGTAGAAAATAAAAACTTTCACCTGGAAAATCTTCTTTTTCCATACGATAGGTATAAGAAAGTAAACTGTCCGTCTACTAGGAAAGTGGAGTTAAGTTTGTAGCCCTGCTGGCGGAACTGCGCTATACGGTCCGTGCTTCCATCTGTTATCTGATCTTTGAAGCTCACAGTTCCCTGACGGATACACCATCAACTATCACAAATATGTCACAATATTTCCGAAATATAATGTTCATATTCGTGTTTCATTTTTCCAATTTTGTAATTTTCTCTTGCATTATAGAAATGACGCGTTTGCACGTTTACTGTCGTACGAGACTCTGGGCTCACGAGTATAAGATTAAAAATCTCCTCGACTGATTTTCATCGTATTCTGATGTTTTGACAGCAAATTACGACGACATGAAGGGGAAAAAGAAGTCAGTACTGGTCACAGAAATTATAATATCTTGGACGTGAATCCTGCTTTCTATTTGGAAGATGACTGAATACTAATATTAATATGGCCGACCCGACAGTTCACATTGTGCGTTGTTCGTAGAAACTGACAGAGAAAACCAAATTGATTAATTTTCGAATCTTCTTACTAACGAATAAAACACGATCTACAATTGTTGAAAGGTAAACTGAATCACCTCTGTAACTGTTTACTCTGGTAACTAGTTTCCTGCTTTCAATTTTAACGTTATATAATATTATCTGCCAAGCAGAAAGAATTTTCCCGTTAAATTTTGTGGAGGGTGATTATTTACTTAGCGCCCTTGCACTACTGTACAATGCTGTTGCGCGTCGCTGTCGGCCTCTCGAAGCGTTACGAAACTCCGGATGGCTAAAATTTTGAAACATGCTAAAACGACCGTTTTTGGCGTCGGGGTCGATGAGATTAATAGTTTCTATCCAGATGTTTACAGTGAATAATTTCAACCCCTTACTGAAGGAGGGGACGGAATAGCGTTACATAAAAATAACGTGAAAGAACCGAGATTGGTGTCAAATCCCTGGTTATAGAAGTCCAGGTATTTACCATACTGCTTAAGATGTAGTTGAACCCCTAGGTGTGAGGGGTGGAAGGGGGCAAAACAAATTGCTTACACCTGTCGAGAAATTTCTACCAAACTTCACACACAAGTTACTTGCGAACCAGGGATTAAGACACACCTACCACCTCGAGGGGGGTGGAGGTCACATTATTAGCGTCGAGTGAAACGTTAATGGTGTCGCTAAACTTGATAGTGTCATTCTAGAAGGGAGAGAGGCGCCCTTACCATACGAGCAACCCCAACATTTATGTCAATTCCTGGGATTGAGGAAGTCGCTGAGTTATATTACCGCAATAAACATAAAGGTCGAAGAAATTGTATGTTCCTCGACAAAGAGGTGGATGTGGATGACAAAGTATTTTAAGATCCTAGATGAATTTTTTTTCTTAGGGTGTTAGTTATAAGTTTGGTCTCAATTTCTTAAAGGTTTAATGTTTTAAATAATGTAAGGTACCAGTAGTATTTTTAGACTTTATAATTCTGAATGATATTTTAGACGAGCTTATTTGATGTAGTCAGTCATAAACCCGATTAATTTTAAGCTATCCCTCTGTCTGTGCTCATGTCCATGCCAGTTCTTCACCGACGGATTACTGTTCAATAAATTCCTTTTTCCGGAAAATTTTAAAAAAGTATCCGTAGCTAAATTCATTTCGTATACGAACAAGAATATTATTCAGAACCCGGAGATTGACTACCGAAAAATATCGAAGAAGAAAACGTAATACGTATATATGTAGAATTAGGATTGCGGATCTCGTACATTACGTCTGAAATACGTGATTTGAAGCATATAAAACTTGTGCACTTGAGACAGGGAATGACTTGAAACGCCAGTACCGGAGAATAATGCTGTTGACGAAACGGGGAAATAAGAAAATTAAACAATCTAAGCAAATGAATTACAAGTAAAAATATTACAAGCAGACGTATCAA
Source organism: Zhengitettix transpicula (assembly GCA_037074705.1). Classification (NCBI taxonomy): domain Eukaryota; kingdom Metazoa; phylum Arthropoda; class Insecta; order Orthoptera; family Tetrigidae; genus Zhengitettix; species Zhengitettix transpicula. The sequence goes on along the minus strand of CM073595.1, from coordinate 80,228,546 downwards.
AGTACGACAAAATTAATTACGAAAAAAAGAAACACTTGAACGGAATAGTTACTTGATAAAACAGGGGCCAGAGATTTGCATTCAAATCTGGAGCTTTCGTGTAGAAAAAGAAGATTCGCAACCGACGCACATTACTTGACACCGTGATTACAGGAAACTAGGAAGTAGCTTTCGATTAAATATTTCTATATTTTGCATCAAGTATGTGCTGACATAAGGTAAACAAATAATTCACTCACGGGAATGCAGAAACGGGATATTTTACGAACTGTAGTTTTCGAGGAACCAGTAAACGCAGTAATAATCTTGGCTGTTTTTTCAAGGTTCAATATTGGCACTCTTTTTAGGACGAATTTTACCGTTAAATGTGGCGTCGTGCGTGTTTGCTATAAATATATTTTCATGTCACGCTCACGATGAACTTGAGAACATCACGCGACTTATAAATTCGATCAAAACGATACTATCGAAGATGGCAAACGGCACGTGATAAATAATTCAACAGTAACTCCTCGCTCATTTATAGTGTTGTATAATGTAGCCGTCGTCTTCTTCCCTGTCTGTGCCCAAAAGTGGAAACTGAACGAACATGGTGAATGCCAGAATTGTGTAACCGTAACCTCTCGCACGCCGTTACACAGTCGACAGACACACAAAATTTCAGCGATCTCGAAAATTACGTATTTCATATCATTCCGCGTTATTTTGAAGTGTCATTTCGTTCCACCCCACGAGTTTCTTTTTCCCGTGGTGTTTGTTCCCAGATCGTATGTAAAGAAATTTGCTTTAAATTGCTCCACGCTTCTAAATTTGTACGTGGAAGATACACAGCAATTGTTACGGACAGATTCAATTGAAAGATTGTAAGAAACTGCGCCCTGTGTATACAGTATTATACCGTGAATGACAAGTTCCAAAGATTAAAGAATTACGTAGTGCAGAGGTTGGCGGCAGTGGCGCCGATGCTGCGGCCCTGGCGACGCGTCCGCCAACTACGGAGAGAGGAATCTCGTCCCGAAGGACTCTGCAGTGTACATGACATCAGGACCAGCGTGAATATCTGCACCTCATGAACTGTACGTCGCTGTCGGAGGGATTCCAATGTATGCAGGTACGATACGACGCTTCCGTCGCGTTCCGTTCCTTTTACGACTAAACGACGCTCGGCTCGAAATGCTTTTAAGATTTACTTCTCGATTTGTAACGGCTGCACGATGAATATTGCTAGCCAAGTTCCGTTCGCAAATGTGTTTATGTATGCATTTCTCGGGTATGTTTACGATAGACACAGTTTGCAAGTGTCCTCCGTCCGTTGTACGCGAAGCGGCTATATCGATTCACATTCGGTCGTCTAAATATCGTCCACGTTTCCCGATTGTGGCCTTTTCTTTTATAAAACACTAAATAACTCACGATCGGCGTCCTTCTTCATATTTCAGCAACCGTTAAATGACTTTTTAACTTATTGCACGAGTGTAGTCACACGCAGTTCGACACCGACAAATTCATGTCGGAAAGAAAGAGCTCTGGCATCAAAGTACTTTCTTATCGCCGATTGTTGCTACATAAGCAGAATTTTTCTTATATTAAAGATCGATATGTTAAAATGATTGACGTGAGCGTGACGACAGTCGACAGACGTGGGGGTGGGGGTGGGGGCAGCGTCTCAAAGGTAGAAATGTACATTTCTTCCCAATATGGAGCCGAAAATATTTGCAAACATGTTAAGGTGTGAGAGGAAAAGGCGCGGCGCGACTCGAGAACATTCGAATGCGAAAACTAGTAAAGTGAGCTTTTGCTAGGCTCGTATTCATGTTCCACAATCAACGTGACTCTTCTTAACGCTATTTATACTTTACAAATTACATTTACTTTGTTTGCCTGTGCGACTAGTTGCAAAGTCGTAGGCTTAATGGTGTATATTGCAAATTCTCAAATGATATTTCGTCACGTTTACCTGGAATCGATGAATGTAAGTGAACGGGTCAAATAATTTTATTTCGACGGAGGGTTTTTGCTGCTGGTCTGGAGTCGGCGCGCTTCATGTCATATATTTAGTATCGAGTCGATTTTCCGTGACATTCCTTCTCACAACTTGGTTTTTTGCTTATATTCAGTCTTTGCTCCGGGATTAATTTCACGGTAGCTTACAAAAATACTGCAAGTAATCTTTATTTGTTTGTTGATTTTCTCGGATTTTCTCGGATTTTCTCGGGCGATAGCAATCCCGTTACGTGTATAAATTGTCAAAGTTATACGCGCTGATTCCGCGAAAATATTTTACTCGAATTTGAAAAGAAGTAAATATTGAGGGTTAATAGAAATTCAAGTTTAAATATACATTTTTATATATTTTTTTTTATATGTTACCGTGAGATCTGCAGCACTGTCAAGTATTTCCCATTTGAAATGTTTGTAACTTGCATTTTGTGTATAACGGAGGATTTTATCCTCCGTTTTTATTCCCATCCCAGTAAATCATTGTCTTCGCTTAAATTGGAATGAATTTCTTTTTATTCATTTCACATCTGCATTTCATAATTTCGTTACACTGAATGTTAAGTTTCTAGCAAGTTGACGATATTTTCATTTTGTTTTATTTAAACGAGAAATTAGAGAACGTGTTAAATAAATGTTGTACATAAGCTTTGTGCTAAAATGGAATCGATTGTCGTAGTTGTTCGTTTATTTTTTCTTTGTGGAGTTGTAATGAGTAAAGCAGCATTTTGAACACCGTCAGCTAAACCCGGACACGTCGACACGCTTTTAGGGTGAAACTTCGCCACCTCTATGTTTAGTTTTTTCTTTTTACAATTTTGATTTTGATTGATCAATTTGAAAGCAATTTTCCAATAAACGACAAACTGTATGATTTCGTGGAAGCTTCTGTCTAATCGTTTGACCTTGTTCTATCTTCTCATAACCTCTTGATATGGCAGTACTTTCTCTATGTGCTATTCCTTTTAGAAGACATTTCCCTAATAATTTTCCTGGTCAATATTTTATAAAAGTATGTAATTTCTTATACTGTAACACGTCACTTCGTCTAGAATACTTTTACTGATTTTCCAAGTCCCCCGTCCTGCAAGTTGATTCCAATATTACATTTTTATTCTTGCTCAGACTTTTATTTTATATTTACATCGTTGTCTTCTTCAGGTTCCAAGTAACATACATGATTTACTACTTTACATCTGACTTAAGGATATTATTCTAAAGTACGATCTTCTTGAAACGACAGATGATGGAATTATGCGGTTCACCAGTGATTTATCTGTATCCAGGTCAACATGCAATCAAATTGTTACTTTCATCGTGAAAGAATATTGTTATTATTACTAAGGTTGTCGGAATATGGAGAAGAGAAAATCTCTGCGTTATCTCGTTCCTTAACCTCATCGCAGTTTCTGCTTGAATTAAATTGTAAAATGTCAAAGTTTCAATACTATTGATCGATTTTTTCATGTTTTCGTCACTCGTATTACAAGTTTACTGGCTTATTTATTTTATTCTAGCATCCTGATTTATTTCTCTTAAACTAGTACGATCCGTTTTCTCCCCTAGTTTTACCTTCGACAATGTGTCATTAACTTGACTCGCTCCCCTAAAACATTGTTTCCCTCATAAATACTTTATAACGGTAACGAAGATATACAAAGTGTAAGTTACAACAATCCTAAAGATCTTGTCGCATCCCAAATCAGTGTTAGAAACGTAGTTTTCTCGTACAATGTCTTAACTCTATCGTTATCGTGTCTTCCTTTCCTGAGCCAATCTATAAATATCGATACTTATTCACCAGTTACATTGAACCTTAACAATTTTTTTATTAATAAGCGGAACAGTACATTTATTTATATCGAGTGGCCAATGTAAAAGTCTACTGCAGTTAGTTTAGGCTTGATGCTAAACGAAGCGTGCATAGGTATAATATCCTTCCCCTTCCCGACAACACTTTCGTCGCGACAAATACGTAGCGAAAAGTTGTTACATAAGCTGTCTGAATATGGTCAATTGTATTATATAAAACACGTGTAAAGTTAAAACATTGGAATGACCTTTAGTTAAAATATGCAAATTGTTTCGCGCAAATAGAGAAAACTATTAATTTTTCGAAATACGAATACAATATAGAACCCAGAGTTAAGGCTTTATTTATTTGACGTAGATATAAGTTTTAAATTAGTTCTACTCCAGGCCACATTATTGCGGAGAAAAAGTACGAATTCTGTTATCAGAAGTGAAGTTTATGAAAATATTTGGGCAAGTTAGCGGAATGGAAAAGAAATAGATGAATCCCTGAGTAGACAAGAGACTGAGAAACCGGTTCCAGAACTTGTTCGTCAGACCAGCTTTGTGTAAAATTAACAGACCTAGCAATCTTCATTTTGGATAACGTTCGCTTGTTTACAAAACGTTCTGTATATCTGCTAGCTAAATTCTGAAAGCTGTGTAACTTAGCGTATTTTCAAGATCGTCAGGAGTAAAGTACGAACTGACCACGTGCCGCTCCCAGAAATCCGGAATGTGTCATGTAAGATGACAGCCTGGTCGTCGTCACAGCAGATGGGCAAAACCACACTCATTCCTTCAGAAACACTCGAAAGAGCTAACTCTTTTTACATACTAGTTTGTTTTTATTAATAATATAAATTTAATTAATTAACTACCTTTTTTGGCATTCTGCCAGCAGGCAGTACACCTAATATTAATGAGCTGATCGACGTATGAAGATGGATGGAAGTGATGTTTGTAACAAAGTAAACACCAGTGAAGATGAGATCACGGATGATAATATTGAGGTGACAAGTGATGAACTATCCTAGCCAAGAGAGAGCATACTTTGCTCAATTCAAGGACATCACGATAGAAATATAACACGTGAATGTTTCGAAAATAAGGTACAATCACGCGTTCTATCAGGACTTTATAAATCCGTCATTGGCCGAGTAAATTGCGGTTGAGAGTACAGTGGACACGATATGTATATCCAACCGGAGAATACTGACGGTTACATCTAGAAGAAGCTGTAGTTGATCGGAAAAACGACAGAGAATGACCAGAGACAGAAGTTGAAGGAACCCTATTTATTATAGGCATCGGAATTAAAAACCTTTATCGAGAGTCTAAATTTCTAATCATTGGACCAATTACATATCCAAATTAAAGACGGAAGATTTCGGCCTATATCATGGACCATATTTATCTGTAATATACGGTCAAAGAACAAACCTATTAAATCAGACGAATTATACGAGAACATACGTTAGTCATAACTATAATTGATAATCAAATTACACTATATATAAACACGAGATAAATAACATCGAGATGGCTTAATTTCTATTAAGATTATTTTCCAATTCTTGCTACAAATTGTAGACAAAAGGAAGTGCTTGTTATATTACTAACATATCGTTTTTAATTGATGAACCGTTTCGATTGCATGGCGCTTATGACAACTACTAGTGAATTAGAACTCCTGTTATAATGTTATAATGCGTATGTAAAATAAAATTAGGCAAATGAATTTCTAGGTCGGACAAAGTACAAATAAACCATTTTTATGTAGATCAAAAAGGAATATAAGGATTCAGCTTATGTTTAAAACTTGAGTAATCAAAATAGTAGAGAAACCATCACCACGTTTCTAAATTATAACGCTTTAGAACAAGTATTGCCTTGACATTTTGTTTGTATAATAAAAAATGATGCAGTGTTTCTCCAATTAATTCTGATTTGTTTCTGCTCGCAATAAACCTTTTTATGCGTTTTCTCATCTCGTTTTATTAGAGCAAAACGCAATTCTAGATAAGTTCATCTATTATTGAAAGAATGACATTTTTCGAAACCTAAGACAACCAAACGAATTCGTTATCGCAATAGATTTTAATGTAAACTATGAAGTATAGGGTAAATTCGGCAGCGATGCAGCATTTCTGAGTTATTTTAAGTTGTAAAGAAAGTGCTCTCTGTGTATTAGAGAAATACTATCGTGTAGTTTATAAAAAGCCAATGGCAAACACAATTAACTCATCGCTTCTAAATTTAATTGAATACGCAAATGATATACAGTTATGCACATTTTATTATCCGGTAGTACTTTTAAAACAACATCAAGTGGCATATATATAGACCCGTAAAAGATGTTCTAGAGGAATCTTTACATACAAGTCTAACAACACATTCTGACAAGGCGACTGAAACTGACACACAGATATATATATATATATATATATATATTGAATATTTTATCATTAACCTTTTTTTTACCCAGAAAAATATGAATTCGCCGCTAATATACGTAATTTTGGACCATTTTACCATATACCGATGTTCCTTTAAACGAAACTCTGGGTTCAAGACGAATAATCTCTTCAATGTAGATGAAGAAAATGGCGAATTTGAAATTAGTCGACAATACCTTCCATAGCGTGTGAAGAGTAACATCGAAGAACACACAAGGGGGCAAACATTTTCTTCAGAATGGGGAACTGTAAAGATTGGAATTTCAGAGGATTCTGTTTTAGGGCCAATTTTATTATCATTAATAATATATATATATAAACACTCTTCACAGGTGATGCTAGTATTTTAAAACAATTAAAAGACGTACTATTGACGAAACAGCTAATAATGCATTTAATACTATTCTAAATTGTTTTTCTGTGAATGGATTGACTCTGAAATGTAATAAAATACAACGAATTCCAGTAACCTTAGAAATGTATACGATTAAAGAAGGTACTTGGGGCAATGGTTCACTCCACTCGTCTTCGGTATCTGATAAATTTAGTACGGACTCAGATACGCATTAATTTAATACGAGAAATAACATATGAGTTATAGGTCTTTTTCAGTTGCACAAGAAAGAGTCGAGTGCCATAGCAATTATTAACAAACTTCTTGATAACATTAAAGAATTAAGAACACTCCATTTGCATCTAAAAGTGCGCTTGAAAACGTTTACTCAGCCACTCTCACCCACTCTGTAAATGAGTTTTTCGAAAATATATATTCATATATTGAAAAATTGAAAATTTAAATTAACGTCCGAATAGGTAGCCTATATATTATAAACTTTGAAACTATGTTGATATTGTTTACGCTGTTTAAAGAAAACTGTAATTGAAGGATAAAGATAACGCAGTATTTAGTTACGCATAGAAAACTATAGCGTAGTTTCAAAAATATACTCTCGCAACCCCGTTGAATTCAGAAGTGTGTAGGCAAAATATTAAAAACTTATTTAGGTTTCATTGTTGGCCGAATAATTCGTATCGTTGGTTTGTAAACCCTTTTTTTTACGGAAACGCATTTCATTTTAGATGACACTCGTATACATAATAACTTAAGTTGAAATGAGAAAAATTATTTTTTCATTTATTTATATTAAATAATAGTTTGTAACAAATACAATTGGTTGTTCTTCGAATTATATGAAGATGTTACACCTCACTTTTCATTTGTATTTGACTTATAGGCACTAAATTAGTTTTAAAAAATTTCCGAATATGTGCGGCACCTATAGCTTCTAGAAATAAAGTAATTGTTATTAAATACATGGAAATTCAAAACGCAAATAAATATAGTACTTTTGTGTAGATTTTTGTTTCTATAATGATAATCGTAGAACCTACTCGACTTGACTGGTAAGTTTCATAATGTATATTTAATGTTTAAAGTTCACGATTTAGAATATATTAATAGTTCGAAATATAGATAGGATATTCCTGTATTATTTCAAATAATCTGCAGGACAGCCATTTTACTTGAAGTAGGTCTATGCTGTAAACGCAATCTAGCTTTACAAATCCTTTTTTTTTTACTTTCTCAAAAATTAACAGGTTGACTGCCACGCCAATTTTCAGAAATCTGGCCTAAAATGACAATTTGATTTAATCACATTATATTATTAAAAACTCTAATTCTAGTGCAGAGATATCATCAAAAAGCATAAAAAATGTGGTTTTTTTTAAAAAAAAGAAGAAAGTAACTTCTTCTAAAATAAAACTGATAAAGTTTAGAGAAGATTTCGTCGTCGCGTTGATTGGAGAATAGATTCAACCAGTTTCGAAAAAAGTTATATTGCAAGAGCTCCATTATTTAGAGAGTCTACCACCTACCGAAAATAAAAAGCGTCCGACAAAGCCGTGTCGTATATGTACCCAAGCAAAAAAAAAAAAAAACACCGAGAAACGCGTTATTTTTGTCCAGAGTGTAAAGAGAAGCCAGTCCTTTGTGTGGAAGATTGTTTTAACAAGTTCCACAAACAATAAAATATTATTTTATTTCTTGAATTTGAATTAATTTTTATAATTATATTTATTTGTTCGTTTTTTAATAAGTTTTCTGTTGATACAAGTCAGCATTGATTTTTTGTTCTTTTCTAGAAGCCATCTATGGATATTAGCAGTGATATATTCCGAGTTTAATCGTAGCTGCACAAATATGGCAATGAAACAAGGACGAGATAACTCGTAGTTGGCGTCCTAGAAAAGAACGCAATCTCGTAGTCGGCAGTTAACCTGTTAATAACCATGTCATCGTCAAAAGATAATTCCAGTCAAGTGTAAAAAACTAATAATTTATCCTACGCTATCTTCCATAAACGAAACGTAGATAAGAAGTAGTACAAATGCGAGAGATGGGACAGAACTTTGACGGACTCTTCACTGCGAGCAGGAGATTGCCAGTAAATACAGAGTGGCCAGGAACAGCAAATATGCACGAATACGGAAGTAAGTTAAGAATAGCTTTTTATCAAATGACCGGAATGAAATAGTAAGACTTATTTTTGTGAGTCTTTTAGAGACAGAGAAATTTTCCACAATTTTGGGTTGCATTCAAACAGTCTTCGCTTTCATTCGATTTCCTGGCGATGCATTATCCTATAAAAAATCATCTCGGATATATCATGACTCTACTCGGTCTTTTTCGATTTGGGAAACTGACTTACAAGATTATGTCTTTGTGTAAATGATGTAACGTATGCTGAGTGTTTGGCTCGTGAAGATGAAACAAAAATATTATTACAAGGTAATTAACCTATGCTGATTACGGGGATATCATGTCATATATATATTATTTTAAATCTAAATTCAAATATTTTTACCACAGTAATTGAACGCTTAATCAGTTACTACTATGATGTAGCGTGTAATAAAATACAGGTGGGGGGACGAGTCTAATTGAAATTTGATTTCATGTAGACAATTTCATGCGAAAATTTGAGAGCTGCCTTCGTTCTTGTATATATTTAACGTTTAATATTAAGAGTATAAGTACTTTTCTGTGTGCATTCTTGGAAGAATAATAGCATATGGCATCTGAAAATGTGAACAAATTCCTGTTATACTAATCTTGACTACCCCTTTGCATGCAGACGACGTAGGTTTTCACGGTGAATATCATCCGGGTTGAAAAACGAGAACTTTATATTAAACGGAAGTGCGTGTACTACAACAATAAGAGGCTGATGTGCTTATCATCGCTCACTCTTATTCGTCTTCGTCGTTCCTGACACCTCGTCACGGAACAAAACCATCCCGTCGGTTTTCCTTCATAACTCACTTTGATGTTTTTCGTTTCCACGAGAAGTCTCTTAAATATCACTCACTACGTTTAAAAGAACCCGAAGTCTGATTGTATTGTCTTGGGTCGTCACCACTCATTGCGGTGAAAAACTGTCTGGCTTTTCGCAACTCGCACACATTACCGCCAAATCTGCATTCACGACACGAAAGAAATGTTTCAAATTTAATTGATTACCGTCAACTGTTATTTTGTTACCTACTACACTTTCCGAGGGTTGTCTGAAAGATTTTCGGCCCGATTATGAAAATGACGAATTATGTTTCGCAAACAGTTATGTTGAAACGTAACCGCCTCTAATATTAATACATTGTACCAGGCTATTATCCCATTTCTGTAGTTTTGGCCGGAAATGCCGCAAATGACGACGTTGACCATCCAGGCAAAGTTTTGGTTTTCGAAGCCTGAGGAAGCCAAAATTGGGGTATAAGGTTGCTGCACTTTCTAGTGAAAATCCCTCAATTTTCACATAGCGGACAAGCTTTTGTGGTCAGGTGCATACTGTTCAAGGAAAGCTGTTTATTTTCTGTGATACGGGGCTTTTTTCATAAATTTCCAAATCCAGTCGCGGTGAAAATATAGAACACTATTCCCCAGCTATTATTCTACCTATTACATATAGCCGATCAACAGAATTCCTTTCGCATCCCAAAAAACCGACACTGACCTTTTCCGCCTACTTCGGAGCTGAAGATCCAAATTGTATCCACTGCATGGACTGTACTTTCGATTCTGATAAGTAATGGTGAATCTATGTTTCGTTGTCACATCGACGCGCCAAGCACCGTTAGGAAACTGCCATCCAATTGTGATTTTCATCCTCGATACTATCTTGCACAAAACTTTCTCATGGCCAATTCCTCGAGCAATATGAAAAAGGGTCGTTCTTTTGAGATCGCTATAGTATTAGCAATTTCATTTCCTTTCGTACTCCGATCTTCTGCACTTTTAGGACATCCTTCACGTGGATCATCTTGAACGCTTTCACGGCCATGGTTCATCACGGCCGGCCAATTCTTAACGGTCAAAATTGAAACTGAAGACTTACCAAACGGTCGAACTTCTTTTACGAGGAATTTTTTCAGTTACGCTACATTTCTGTGGCAGCAAAAGAATTCTGTTGATCGACTATCTTGAAAAAGGTGAAACAATAACCGTCAAATACTATTCCAACCTTCTAACTAAACTAGACGTATAAATGTGGTTTGTAGAACACGTACCGGATAAGTGTCTCGCGGTTGAGCCGTCAATCTTACAATACCTCACAAACTTTTGCCTACAATTAACGAATTCGTGTATTTAATATAATTGAATATATATGAATACGATCTAAAAAAGTTGACCAACTTCCAAAATATCAATTCATCGAAACTGGTTATTTTAATGATAGTGATATTGTCGTCAGTAAACATTGGTAAGGAAATAATATATTATTAACATTCACCCGAAAAACGATCTTGCTAATGAATCGATGAGACAAGCTTGTGAGTACGTAGATTCCACTAACAATCTACACGAAATTCGTGCCAGGTCCTAGAATTTCAGGTTGAAGATCTCGAGGGCTAAATTGTGTCGGTCTAGATCTTGTGGTTAATAAAATCTGATAACTTAGCATACCAGAGGTGCCATGAAATTGTTACGACTGACACGATTATATGCTATTTAATATCTACTTGTAAGAAATAAAAATGTTAATTAGCATAAAATGGAAATACTAATCATACAGAAGAACGTGAGAACTTTTTTATATCTTTCTAGCGTAGAGGAAAAACAAAACTTACTTTTAGATGTATTTATTTTGACTACCACTTATTGAAGATCCACTTGTTTATCGCATATCGCATTAATGTTTGTGGTGAATGTTGTTCCAGACGCAAGTGAGAAGGCGCTAGCAGTGGCCGCCATGTGACGATGGGCTTGGACGCTTCCTGCTCCTGCAACACAGGTTTGCTCACAACTTCCACATTCAACGGTGTGTGTGTGTGTGTGTGTGTGTGTGTGTGTCTAGTTGTAAAACGATGACAGAAAGGGGAACAACTATTGCATTCGTGATTTGATGATCGACATCTGAACGTGATGCAAGTCTTTTGGCTTGGGATAAAGTTCATCACTTCTGTCACTCCTGATTATGTTACAATTAAAGCACTGACTGAAACTTTGCTATTTAATTTGAGTATTGTAGACTTGGAAAAACTTTTGGCTGTTCGGATCTTCCGTTGTCGTCGGGGTACAAGTCAAAACGGAATTTGTACAGAAATGCTGAAAAACATCAAGCAGGGAACGAAAGTAGAAATTTGAAAATGATAACTATATATTGTTAAAAAGAGAAAAAACACAAAGAAAACAATGAATGGAATGTGTAAACATTTTTAGGGTATAATTGACATGATAGCCTGTGTGCTCACTTATCTGGTTAAGTGCAATCCGCATAATTATGAACGTTTACGCAACTGCGTCCTTTCCAAACTTATAATTTGTGCTCTTCCTGTTCTCATTACTATATTCCTCTACGTAAGCAACCACCACCCCAAATATGAGAAATATGTGTGGTAATGTGTATTGAGGCGGATGTGCGTAGGGACTGCCGGTGTTAATAATTGCAGCGTTTCTATTGTACTGTGGATTTTGCATTTTGTTCGATGCAAGAACAGTTGTCTGCCTAGAACTACTTGTTCACCCTAAAAGTTGCCGAGGGTTTGAAATTTGATGACAACGGTGGACTTAGTATTTGATTACAGTCCTGTCAACTATGGATTGCGGCTGGGCTGAAGTAGCCCACAGGACTCCGTCAATTACCTAGTGAACATCTCTAGTTCAGACTCGGATTTATTTTATTTCACATTTTATCGTAATATATTTATTATATATCAATTCTACACATTGCCAACCGATGTATATATAGTTTTATAAAATAGCCAATATTGTGTACAAAGCTAACCAAATTCATAATAGAATTTAATTAAAAAGTGAATCCACTATTTACGTTAATAACTTAAACAACAATAAAAGTTTTGTAAAATATAAAAATTTGAATTTACATGCTTCACTTTCCACCAAATTATAGTTGATATGTTGAGCACCAATTCACCAAATTATAGGTTGTTTCATTGTAATGGTGTGCATAATTATAGGTTGTTTCATTGTAATGGTGTGCATAATTGATTTACATTAATTATTTTTAAATAAAATGTCGAAGAAATGAGTGTGATTTAGAGAAGTCGACTGCACAGAACTCGTCAGTCTTGGCCCAGCCTTGAAAATCCTTGGTGTTCACAAGTGAAACATTGGCAAACTCGCCGTAAACAGATGACTACACGGAAACAGTTAGGTGGTTTACAAGTCCGAATTAGTAAGCTAACATTTTTTGAAAAAATGTTTGAGGGTGATATTTGTTTGGATTGTTATGTCTTTATAGTTCTATTTAATTTCCATTGACATAATTATTTTTGCGGTATAGTTTGTGTAATTTGGAGATTAGTGTGATCAAATTTTCATAACGGAGTGCAGCAATGATTTAATTGTTGACGTTTCCGTCGGTAATGGTTTCATCTTTTCCTTGCAGCTCCAAGTTAATGCTATTTAAATGACATGTCACATCTGTTAAGAAAGCTAAATAACAGAGCCACTTCCGTTTTAAAGTAACTCTGTGTCAATTTTTAATTTCTTGGCACATTGTGGACACATGTCCGCGATCCGTGGTGGAGGAAAAGTCTGGATCACGGTCTCGGCGACGTAATGTGAACGTCACATCCTTAGTGGGCAGAATCTGCCAGATGGATATGGATATAGGTCGTTCAATCAACATTTACACGGATGAACGAAAGATTTTCGTGGATTCTTGTCTACCCTACTTTTGTTTTACTATATATTTTTATTATTTTGATATAAAATAAGCATGGACAGGTTATTAGTATTGTTTACATAATATAATATAGATTGAATTTAACAACCAAATATAAAAATATATACTCTATTGTATTGCGCAGTCTTGTTAATACACATTTTTTATATGGCTCTCGATATTAATTATACTTTTTATATTTAATTTCTTTTGGTAGCATTTACTATAAATTAGACCAGTATCACAAATACAAAGTTTTGCTTCTTTAGTAAAGAGAAACAGTTTGTAAATTATTTATCGTATGTACATTAATCTTACTTATTATAACTTTTTTAAAAAAATTGTAACTTTGTTCAATATTTGTAATAACATAAATTCTATTTGAGATAAATGTTTGATTCATTTTGAAGTTACTCTTGAAAACCCTTTGTAGTTAAAGATAGCAAAACTATTAGTAGTATTCAGATGAAGATAGGAAGTAGTAAAACTTATAAAATATTATATTTGTTTTCTGTCACCAAGCTATATTATATTCTCAAGATGGAACTAGTCTAAACTGTCTAACATTAAAGCATGACTGGTGAGTCTATCTTTAACTAAAATATATCTCACGGTTCTAATAATTACAGTCTGAAGATTTTGAATAACTCCCTCATTTTTTTAAACTTAAGAATGCAATGGTCCTTGTTTGGTATTTTATTGGTAATATATTCTAAATGATTATTAAATTGTAATTATTATCACATAAAGATATGTAAAACTATTAATATTTTATATAGGCTTACCGTTTATCAGTACTTGGTTCTCAACCCTAATATTACAGGTCCTATTAGCATGCATTTATTATCGGACACGTTAAAAATTTCTTTATTTACATTTCGTGCAGTGATAACGATGAACATTAATTAAGTCTAAATTATTCTCTGTCTATGTATTATATTTACATACAAAAACGGCTCTATAAATGTCTTCAGCAAACAAATGTATATGAGAAAACTTTAAAGCTATCAGTAGAATGATAAATGAAGCAATCTGAGTTTTCTTGTCTGTGCTTAAATGTAGTACATTATAGAAATATAATTTCAGCTTTTCTGTGTCCGTCGTTTCGGAAGATATTTTGGATCCCGAGATACGTTTCCATTGTTCTACAAATCATTACGAGTCACTCTTCATGGACCGTTTCTCTCTACAAATCTCTTTATTACAGTCTCAATAAATAATATTTTCTTTTACATGTTTTATGACATTTCATGCATCACTGATTACTTTTTTTTCCATACAATTGTAAGACATTAATCAGATACATGCACTTGCAGTGAATACTAATATTACTTTCCTTACACTTTTAGTGAATGTTTTATTTCAACGCTCGCGACAACCGTCGGTATTTGTTTTATAATATCGTTCGATGTCGATAACCGTAAATTTATTAGCTTGTTCACTGTTTTGACACCATCTCGTTCTTGTTTATTCTCGAGCATCGTTTCAGTTATACGTTGATCTCTTTTTGATATTAAAGTTTTTAACTTTCACTGCATCCTTGTAGGATCGTTGGAATATACAATTTTGCCTTCATCTTATATATTTTCAGTTAACATCAATGATACAAATACATTTGCTTCTGTTTATATTTCAGCTTAAGTTCTTTCTTTTCTTCATCTTATTCAATGCTCAATAGTTTGTTGAATATATTTTTTTAAACTTACTCCGTGAACAAAGTACAGTAATTATTTTTTTGGTATTATTGCCATTCTCTCTCTATCTTCCTCGTTAACTTAATTTAATAACTTTATCACTGGGTAATCAGATATATTTGACTGATGCAGAATACGGACGGATAAAAGCAAAGTAAGTACAATGTGGGTGTATGCTAACATTTCACATGCGTG
This sequence comes from Zhengitettix transpicula, assembly GCA_037074705.1. Taxonomy (NCBI): domain Eukaryota; kingdom Metazoa; phylum Arthropoda; class Insecta; order Orthoptera; family Tetrigidae; genus Zhengitettix; species Zhengitettix transpicula. The sequence goes on along the minus strand of CM073595.1, from coordinate 80,213,222 downwards.
GATTTATTGAAAGACAACGATCCTGTTGATATCATCGGTCAACATGATTTTGGTAGTCTCGGGTATTTTCAATCCATAACTTGAAAATTCCTTCCGGCCCCGTCACTTTATCGATATTTTAATTGACAACACTTGTACCAAACTTGAAGTTACGCTTTCCTAGTGTGGTGGGGTCGAGTTTTCTTCCTCTCCTTACTAGCCCCACGTTGTTGTGTCTGTAGTCATCACTTTAAAAAAGTGTGTCATAAAAGATTTATTCTTCCAGAAATTTCATTCATGTCTGATTCATAACTTCACATATTAACCATTTCATAGTACCAAAAAACAAAGACAACAGATCTTCCAAGTGCAGATTTTGTTTTAAGTGGGATTTTCTATAATCTTTGTTCTTTACGTTACATAGAAACTTCATTGTTTATGAAGAAATCAATTAATATTTCACCCATTTCTCTTTAGGAAAATGTTCACCGAACGCAGGAAGAAAACGTATGCCGACACGGCCATTGTTTGTCCAACTCTTTCTACGAAACCAACCCAAGGTGGATTTATAGAAAACTCGTTAGTCACGTTACATTTCCTAGAAAACCGTTGCTAACTAAAGTGTCCGAGCGTTGAGCGGCAACTTTGTGCATCCTTGAAGACCTCGCTTCAATAGACGTCCATCCTCATCATCTCCATCGCCGAAACTGTTTCAACCTTTGGAATAGGCAGATATCATTCTGAACAGTTCTTTCATCATAGAATATTGCGAAGAATTTTGGTGTCTGTCAATATTGTGTACTATTGAGGAAACTATTTTAAAACGTTTCTAGTAAAGCTGTGACTTCCGTTCAGAAATTCTTAGTCTATCAGACTTGGACACAGAACCATAAAAAAGTAAATAAATAAATAAAATATTTATAGAAGATTTCCCCGTGATAAACTACGTATAATTCCAAGTCTTGATGTATGTCGTTATGTTTTTGAACCTCCACTTACAATTATGTGAAATTTTTTTGTCTCACAACGTTAACTGTACAGTCCTGATTCTAAACTGTTCTAAATTTAAATTAGTTCACGACTCGGTAAATAAACTTAATTTACAATAATAATTACGTATAATAAGATAAGAAACATATTGTGCTTTACAATATTAATATTATGGTTTATTTCGTAAAAACGCACCTTTCGGGATAATGTCCTGTCGGTCAAACGTTAATCGGGATATCGTCGTCTGGGAAAACGGATCCCGTCTGTCCGATGACTAGAGAAGGAATCCGGGAACCACAGGAAACCTCTGTACCTTCCGCCTGACCGTCGTTTAAAATATTGAATAACCTTAACCGTTCCGTCAGTAATTTATTTACTTGTATGTAGTGTCCATTACCACACATACCGTACAATTATTTAAAAACCTGTGATGATGTCATAAAATTATCACAGCATTAGTAAGAAATGATAATAAAACTTGAGTGGCCTTATAAATAAGATAACAACCGAGCCTTACATTTTAGAGGGAGGATCATAATGGTTGTGGAGTGTGCATTTATCTGTTATTCATCGCAATCGCACATTCACAATGCTTCAGAGCGTGGGAGAGCATGGCCCGGCGCTCCAGCGTGTGTGGCGTGGGCCTCGTGTGCTCCTTCGGGCTGCTGGCGCTGCTGGCCAGCCAGCGTCTCGTCTCCGTCTCCACCCCCGCACTCGACAGACCCGCCTCCGCCTTCCTCGAGATAGGCCGCACCATACAGGTAATAATTACTCCCCTTATCGTGATGACGTCATCGCACAGGCGTACACACACTGCTGTAAGATAATGAAATAATGTAATGTAGTAATGAAAGAATACATAAATATTAATTTTACTTTTTGCGAAGTGTTTCTGAAGGGTAGTTTAAATTTATAAACCTGAATAAAAATTTGGCTTATGTTAAATAATTAAGCTTTAATGTGACGAGAAACCAAATTTTGAAGTTGTTAAAGTGCAAATTAAGTTGGCTCCGATTGATATATACACACGTTTTGTTAGTAATATTATATGACAGTAAATAGCTGTTGATGGAAGGAAAACGTATGTTCGCACAGGTCTGTACGTTATCGAGGAGTGAGACGACTCTACTCTTTGACGTAAGCGCTGGTGGCCTCCAGACTACTTTAGCCAGTTAATGCTTACGCACTCTAGGAGACATCATAAAAACAAAATCATTTAACACATTTGAAGACTAACGAAATAAATTCAATTGTGAATTTTTTAGAATTAACATCACACGAAATTGACCATTTTTCTACAGTATGCGTTTTATAAAATAAACCATGACTCATAGTTTAAGCTAAAAGTTGTAATTAAATCTACGGAACTGTGGCTATAGATAATTTAAAAATCCGCCAATTGGAATAGCGCCCAATATGTCGACTATTTGTTTACCTTCTAATGCTTTGAATTTCAATTATGATCCCACATAAAATTAAAATATAACTGACAGTTTTATATGTGGTCTTATTACACTTATTATGTCATAACTACACAATAATTCTCAGAAGGTGCGTAGGTTTTCCCGGTGTAGCTGGTGTACAAAGTTTTCTCGGAATTGCAACCGGGTAACGACGTTTGTTTCCCACAACGTTTCGATGGTTGGCACCTCCATCTTCTTCGGGTGAAGTGCCGTTTAAGGTAGGTGTGGTCGCTCATATAGCCTTAGGGCACGAGGTCCTCTGATTGGCCCTGGTACGTACGCGACCACACCTACCTGAAGAAGATACCGGTGCCAGCCGTCGAAACGTTGTGGCAAACAAACGTCGTTAACCAGATGGAATACCAAGAAAAATTTATCCAAAAATCGTCGTCATTAACTTGAAAGTATAGTCATTCTGAATCTATGTCGCACGTACAAAAAGTTTTAAGTAAGTAATTAAAAATGTTCACCCAAGAAACCTTTTAATATATATGTACTCATGTCATTCAGTAAGCCTATTCGGCTAAAATTTACGAGTTTTTTTTTTTTGTATTTTTCCATGAAAACTGAAACAAACACTCTCTTATGATACCAGAAATATTCTTGACTCCCGTAAGATAGCGAGTATTATTCTTTAATACTTCCTTAGAAAATGACTTCTCCCATAACAACGTTTATATATAAATTTAAATGTTTCACTGCAATGTTAACATCAATTCCTCTGAAACACTTTAGTGCCAATCTTAAGCAATACAACATTATCATAATGCCATTTTATTAATTTCTCTCACCCATATCCTAGAACTCGATCCAAAGCCATAGGATATTAACCACGAAATATTTTGTGTGCATGCCTGCTATCTGAGGAAACTAATAGCCAACGATGGTCTTTCAATGGAATTGACAAAGAAAGGTCCATTTCAGATCCATAAATAAAACAAATTAAATGATGATAATTTGAATCATTCGCAGCAAGCCCACGTAATAGTAAACGTGAAATAAAATAAGCATTTTGGGAATCGATCCACTAAAATTTCTTTTTTTGCCTGATACTTTAGTCACGTAGCTACCGCCAAAGTTTAAATTAGTGTCACTCTTTCGACTGCAATTTAAAACTTACCTACAGTGTACGTTCGAAAAAAATTTGTACGTTTTTCTGACCCGGATAATTATAACGATATTTATAGCTTTCGCAATTGAAACTGAATTTCATCTCCGTCTCTAGGCAGCCAGAACATTCCTTTCGAGAATATAAGACGAAAGTGAAACCAATATCACAGTTGATTGGCTGGACTTGAAAAGTATATTCTTTTGTGTATAATAATCGAACACTACTCGAAACCAAAGGTGCATAGCTTGTTCCATTCAGGAAGGGCTGCTCAATTTTTCTGAAGAGGGTATTTTATGTTTATGTAACGATCACAAATGAGATATTTGCTAATTCGCTCGAATATAAATGCACAAAAGATTTATATCTGTTTGATATAAGCAGACATGATGAACCTAGAAAATAGTCGCCGAAACGTTGTGGTATAAACCTTCAACAGATACACCGGGAAAGCCTTCGATCTTTGATGATGAGCCTGCATTACACACACACACACATATATATAGGGTTTCTGATTGATAGCGTTGTGACTGTATCCGTAACACCTTACAAATACGTAATGCGAAATATATCAGTCACTCTATCATTATTTCCAGTATATTCTGTGCCTGTTTATTTTCCTTGTGTTGCGTTTTTCAGTGTAACAACCGTCGTATTAACTTTTGTAATTTCAATAAACTATCGAGGCGAAGTAGTGTCTTATATAGAAGAAACAATATAACTGAATATTGCCACTTTTTCTCACTTCACGGTCTGGTTATATAAAGTTTTTGCTTATTCCTTTTCTATGTTGGTCATTTTGTTTGAAAAACCCACGAGGTTATATCGCACAGTGCCATTTTCTCTGATATAAACTTTTCAACAAATTAAATCTCGTTTATTTCTAGCAAATTTGAATGGTGTGTCCCTGTTCCTATCGCCCACTGTAACTCGTAACAAGAGTTCATGAATAGTATTTTATTGGTCTCACTAATTGGTCCGGATTTCTTCCTTGGCTATCTTTTTGAAACGATTTTATCCTTTTATATATAAATTTCATCTTTAATAGTCTCCTAAAACATTTCTCTTATTTTTTCTGGTTTGCAAGTGTTCAGTTTTCACTGTACTCATTAGTACAACTTTGCATACCTTTTCTGGAAGCCCAATTCTGTGTTAGATTCTTTTACTAAAAGAATTCGTATTTGTGAATACGTAGTTCTGATGGACATCACATTCTTACACAATAACAGCTCTCACAATTATCTATATTATTATGACTTCTCTGTTACTTATTTCTTTAATGACAGTATTCATCTAGTGTATCCTGTATAAATTTATTAGCTTTGGCTAATTATTTCTGTACCACTCACACATTCTCGTGGAAGTCATCGCCGAACTTTGTTTCATTTACGAGTGTGGTCCTGTCGGAGAAACTGAAACAATTTTTAATTTCCGTTCAGAAGCTAAGTATCACGTAAACAATGCCAAATACCATATTTGAACATGCTTCCCTTCACTGCAGTTCGCTAACCAGTACACGTATCCCGTGTCCGGTTGAAATTGATTTTCCTTCCATCCGTGTAATTCATTAAGTAAAAGGATATACGAGGGTGCTTCAATAAGTCATGTCTCCTATTTTTTCTCCTTAACTAGGCTAGTTATGTGAAAATTCTGAATTTGGTGCGATTCCTCAAACATTCTTCTCCAACCCACTGCAGTAACAACTTCCTAAGTCAACAGGTGGCAGCACTGCACCCTCTTGCAAAATGGCTGCCATTGACGTACGTAATAGACAGCGTTCTGTGATACAGTTCTCAAGTGCGGAAGGTGAAACGCCCATTCGCGTTCACGGTAGGCTGAAAAATGTTTATGGTGATGCACCAGTGTTCGGCGACGGATCCGTCGCTGTAAGAAAGCTGAAGGGCAAACACGGTTGGCTGATGAAAAGCGACTCCACGCAACATTCAGCGAGTCGACGAACTCATCGGAGAGGAACAACTAATGAAGTCTTCCCATCAGTAAAGGCAGTCTGATGACGATTATTCATCAACTGGGATACTCAAAAGTTTGTGCGCGGTGGATACGAAGAATGTTAACTGACCAGAATAAAGAGACAAGAATAACAATACCGTCTGAACTCTTGCAACGTTTCAATTTGGAGGGAGAGGTGCTTTTGGGAAAAATTGTGACTGTAGACGAGACTTGAGTTTATTCCTTTCAACCTGAATCAAAGAGGCAGTCAATGGAATGGCATCACACAACCCAGCCGGAGAAGAAATTCAGAACTGTGCAATCGGCAGGGAAAGTTATGGCGACAGTATTCTGGGATGCAGAGGGTGTGATTCTGGTTGAATTTTTGGAGCAGGGATGCACAATCAATTCTGTCGAATAAGTCAGCACCCTCGACAAACTTAAAGCGCTTCTTCAGCGAGTTTGATCAACGAAAGCACTGACGGATTCTCTTCTTTTGCAAGTCCACACAACTGCAGAGATTGTGAAAATTGGATGGGAAGTCCTGACTTAGCACCATCAGACTTCCATCTGTTCGGGCCACTAAAGGAAGCTCATCGTGGGATTCACTTTGAATATTAGGAGACCGTGAAAACGTCCGTGCTTAGAAAGCAATACCATTTTGTTTACATCCCCTTGTTAAAAGGTGGACAAAAGCTATGCAAAAGTACGGAGACTATATTGAAAAGTGAAAATGGAATCAATAATGCTCTGGGTTTGTCCTGTGTAAATTGCATCTAATTGACGTGACAAATAAAAGAGAAAAAAATAGGAGGCACTACTTATTGACTCGCTCTCGTAGGTTTACATAATCAATTTCAGATACTTGAACCTGTAATTCAAGATACAGAACTTTAAGATGTTCTCCGCCCTCCTATAGATTTTTCTTCGTTCATCCACGCAGTCCCTGTCGTCTTTTCGATGTTCGTACCTCAACTATGACTCTTAGACACTAATGATCTCGTGGGATGTAGTTGAGAATTTTTCTTCACCGGCCATCCACTCTCCGTCCAGTTATTTCAGACCTCGTTTAAATAAATGTATATTACATAATAATATATATTCACAATAACCGAACTTATTGCCACAGCAATGGTCCGGCAACGAAATTGACGCGGACGATGCAAACTACACGAAGGAAATTGACGACGTCGTCGGCGAAGTGAGGCGCCTCGTCGCCGACGAAATGGAGGACTACCGATATCCCGACGGACTCTACAACGTTTCCGCGAGGTAAATATTACATTCTATGCAAAGTGCACTCACGTCAAATCAAATCAACTTAATAATTTGGTGGGACCGAACGCCTTGAAAATAACTGCTAATAACAGTGGCGCCGCAGGAATGGGGAGTTTTGGGTTTCAGATAGCCCTCAATAAATTGTTTAAAAATTTCAATGCATTCCCCAAATTATTCAGGACAATGCTGAGATGAAGTCTTAATACAAAACCATGGCCACTTACTTCCCAATTTTCCAAAAACCTACATCAAAACTGAGGAGTGCCAATCGAAATATAGAATGTGACATGTAATACGACCGACCGTCTCGGTAGCCAATAATCCTCCGTGGATATTATAGTATGAAAATGACTTGAGTTGTTCACCTCCGCGTAGAGCCAAGATGAGGAATCATCCATGTTTCCGAATAACTTTAAATAAGCTGATTTGCTGCGTTACCAAATTGATCAATTACAGATCCGACAGATTACGGAATACGTGGCTGTACCAGTGATGTGAAGTCGATAGTAGATATCGGATTTTCCGTTGCCTAGATGGTATTCTTGCGAAGAGAAATTTCAGAAAACAATGAGACGGATGTGGCAGAAGAAAAAAAACATAGCAAAAACAGTAGCGAAACAATTGAAATATGAGGAATAGAAAATGTGAAAACTAAGCTATAGGAAGTCAACAAACGTTTCGAACAGTAATTAAACTCTGTTCTTCTTCAGAGTAGAAAGATATTCACTGCATATACGTGACACGCTCTTGTGGGTTCTGGATCTACTTGGTTCAGGTGAATGTGGACTTTGAAGTTTCTCCTCACTTTACATTAATAATATGTTCCTACATCCTCCTACGTAACTTATGCCATTTTCGCAGGGAACAGAGTAAACTACATCTTTTCTATAGTTTTTGTTTATGGGAGATTTTGTCGTACAAATTTAATGGTAATTACCTCCGGAGCAAAAATACTTCCATACTCTGCACCAAACCTCACTTCAAAAATAAAACTTAGCAAGAATACCATCTAGGCAATGGAAAACATTTACTATCGGATATGCCACAAAACTGGAATAGCGAGTTACATGTTAAGCTATGTGGAAGGATAATAGTAATACTATACTGTTTAAAATCAAACATATTTCTAAAATCAAGGGTCGATGATTTTTAGTACTTTTTTCCTCTTTTTCTAACATAATCGGCTTTTTAAATTTGTTCTTATCATTATATTCACGGTACTAAACAAGACCTGAAACCTGTACGAATTCTTAATATTTCTAAAACAAAATTCCTTTTTATTGCTTTGTGGTCATAAATACTAATCTTCTTTTCTTATACTTTTTATCATAATATATAAAAAGAGATTTAAACAGTTGGATCAATTTCAACCGCACTTGATACACATTTTTTTTTTACGATCTGGTCAAAACTGAGGCAGTTTAAAATTACAAAAACGACCAATATTAGGGTCGGGTAAATAGTTTTATGTATCTCTGAGACATAATGTCATTTGCGATGTAATTAGTGTCTAATTTCAACCCCTAACAGCATAGGAGGCGAACATTCTTAAGGGTGGAGGTGGAAGTGGGCGACACAAAAAGTAATTGGAAAACAATCGAAACTGATGTTGAATCCACAGTTTTGGCAGTCGCTGGATTTAATTGGCATTCACCATGCCAGTTAACTTGGAGTTTAATCCCTTTCAGCCTTGGGTGGCGGTGAGAAGGGGTTAATTATACAATATAGCAAATGTCCAAGAAATAACTGTTTATTATTTTTCACTCTTAATATTCAGAAAGTGTGTAGGGTTTTAAGGGTACTGCGCGTATTTATTAATATCTTAAGGAATCCAGCCAATTTTGATTCTTGTCGTACCAGGGTTTTTTAAATCTACGGAATCGACCGGTCTATCATTATTTTCAGTATATTCTGTGCTTATTTTCGTCATAAGACACTTTTGATGAGCTGTAATACTTCTGATGCCGGTTAAGATCGAGAAAAGCCCATCGTGGTGGGTGTGATAATTTCCGATATTAAAATGACCAAAATTGGTATTTAATTCGGAGTTGTGAAGATTGCTGCTATGAATACTGACATTCATTGTGTCAATTAAGATAAACAAATATAGAAGGCTTTCCCGGTATAGTTTGTGTAGAAAGAGTTCTCATGTTTCCACACAGTGATTAACGTGCTGCATTTTGAACTCTAGAACTCTTTCTACATTTAATATGAAGTTCAGCCTTCGTTACAAATATATTATGGGGTGATTAAAGAGAGTTATACTGGTAAAAATGGTCTAAAATGGCACATATATGTGTACAATCAATCGGTTGTGTTGCCATTGAGATGTCACAAATCCGTGGCTGAATGGGAAGTAATTTTGTAATATTCAATATGACCAAAAAATTGGCTTAATAAGTTAATCCCTGGTAAACGCCAGGCACTTGATTAGTATTATTATAAAATCTTGTCGTTCTGAGTTGAACCCAGTAATGAAATAGATAAAAATTTTATTTTAACAAAAGTAAATAAATGTAGACCATTCTTTTTCTTCCAATATTCTTTGTCACTTTTTCTTGCCACCAAGTATCTATCAATGTAAGTATGTAATATGTTGGGAAATTTTGTCTTGTGTGTCATTCAGGTATTTATAAAGAGATCTACTCAAAATTAAGTAGACATTTTAATATTTACTTTTCTTTTCAATCGTTAAGTATATGTCTTGCTGATATGATTTTATGAACTTGTCCTGCATCAGATCATTGGAGGACTTAGTACCTGAACTAGGTGGTATGCCGATCAGAAATTTGATAATTACTACGTGGCGATCAGGATCTACCTTTCTCGGTGATATTCTGAACAGTCATCCAGCAAACTTTTACCACTATGAACCTCTGTTGGACTATGAAATAGTCCAGATTCGAGAAGAACCCAAAGCTGGTGAAGCCGTTGGAGTCCTCAAAAACCTCCTCAACTGCAACTACACAGGATTAGGTGAGTCACTTTGCTCATATCTACAAAATATTAAACGGATTGAGTTATATAAAATATTTCATATTTGCAGCAATCGATTACTTTCATTCCTTGTGATCCAGTCCTAGAACATTTTTCATGATGTAGGAAAGTTTCAAACATTTATCAAATTGTCACCAAATTGAATATGTAATAGTGTGTGTTGAGAGCAAGACGATTAGAAAACGGTATCTAAACATTTATAACATATTTTCAAGTTATTCCCACAGGATCTCTGGATCTCTAAGAGATGAGCCAAATTTAAATGTTAGAGAAGTAATTAGAAATAATTATGAAATTACTTTAATTAATTAAATTAAATAATTCCGTTGCATTAACATGTCACCAACAATTGAAAACCTCAGAGCACAAGCCAAAAAATTAATTGGGATTCAAACTAAAGCATTTTATAGAAACTTATGTGGCAGATGTCTGTGTGCTACATACAGATCAGAAACTTGAATGACAAATGTCAGATTGTGCACAAAAAGCAAGCATTACAGAGAATTATCAAACTAGTCATGTTGGAGAAGGTTACTTTGCACAAGAAATGAGTTGCAAACCACTACGAAGAGAGTTCTGTGTTGGTACACGCTGGTGACGGTCTGAATTTAAATGGTTTTAACAATTAAGTTTCTAATAATAGTAGGCAGTACCCAAATTGGAGGTAAATAAGAATTGTATTTTACACCATGCAGAAAGGAGCATTAAAATAGTTGTTTATAATAATGTGCATGTGCATGTGCATATATAAACTAATGTTGATGAAGGTAATCTATCAGGTGAACCAGTCAAAGGACAACAAAAGGGGTAACCCATATGGGTAACATCTTCAACTATTTGTATTTTGCCTATAGTTGGTGGAATTTTTGGGATAGTCTATAATAAAAATAAATATTGTAATAGTTTTAATCAAAATATTACTTTATTAAAATATCACAGATGAAAGTAAAATGTAAGAACACTAAAAAAAAGAGAAATTGAATTTATATTTGAATTTAATAATATTCTTGCACTACATTTATATTTTATAATATTATAATTATTCAATCTTTCTCTCAGAGTTTCATTGAGAAGTTTAATTCTTCTGAGTGTTTGGTTTGCAGATCACTATCTAGAGTATGGTAAGTACCACATATGGTTATTCACTCACAACACACGTCTGTGGGAGCAATGTCAGCAACATCCTGCCCTGTGTTGGTTGCCAGAGTTCCTTACACCATTTTGCCGCCTCTTTCCATTTCAAAGTATGAAAGTGGTACGACTACGCCTCTATCTTGTGGAGCGCTTTCTAGCTGATCCCAGGTACTAGTACTCACTGTATTGACGTTATTTTAATTTTCTATGAATTACAACTTTATTTGACACCTTAAAATTGCCAAGCAAACTTGAAGTTTACAACTGGATATAATTAATTATTGGTAATAGCAGATTTGAAAATTTGTCAAAATTATTTTTATTCAATTAATGATATTATTATATCATTTTTTGAGTGCCCAACTTTGCCTGGGTATATAATTATATTATGACACTAATCTATTAATAATTTTAAATTTTTTTATTAACCCAAAGTGACTTAACCAGAATAATGATTCACTGTTTATCTAATGGTACTGAAATTATGGATTGGACACTAATAAGATTCATTTACCCTTTCCTGACACCCTACAGATATGCAAATTGAGAGTTAACTTCAACTTAATCGGCATGATGGTTGTCAGTGACCAACTCTGCAAACTCCAAATTTGATTCCATTCGTGGTCCTTTTGGGCATTTTAAATTTCTCACTCCCACACCCATTTTGAAGAGGCTGTTCTTAACCGTCATAGGGAGTATCACTGCTCTTTAAGGAATTACCTTTGGAGAGGATAAAATCACTTAGTACCTTAAAAAGAGTCTGAAATATTGCTAGTACCTTGATACAGACCAAAACAATCCTATTACCCGTTTCCCTTATGATGTTGTTGTTGTGTAAAAACAATTTGAAAATGATGTTGGTTGACTTATGATTCACTTAATGTTGTCAATATTTTCCTAACTATGCATTGCTTCATTCATAAATCTCAAATCATCTCAAGTTAAATTTAAGCTCGAATTTATTAGATTGAATGACACTCTTATTTCATGATGATCCTTTTTGAATGTGGTATACAATTCACATCACAAAGTAGACTTGTTTCTGTCTTCTGTTATTAAATATATGGTTATATCTAAATTCTATTTCATTTTTGTTAAAGCTTGAATGTTCGAGTTCTTCTACTGGTCCGTGATCCACGGGGAACTCTGCAGTCACGAAAACATCGAGCTTGGTGTCCAGGGAACCCTGACTGCAGTGAACCTAATATCTTGTGTTCTGACTTGCTGTCAGACTACTTAGCTGCCAAGGATCTGAGCAGACGGTATCCCAATCGTTTCAGGTTAGTGGAGACGCAACAGTTATTAACTGTTATGATGAGATTCAGAAATTGTGAAAATTTGTAACTGTTCTTAAATTATTTGAATTTTCAAATCCAAATGGTTGCTACAGAATAACTTTTATATCAAGTTTGTTCCATGTAAACACATGTTTTAATATAAAATATAACTGTTTATTGTATAATCTAAACAATTAAAACAAATTATAAATAGCAAAATGAAATGCCCACCTCAAATTTTTAAATCTTTAAGCAACTTTAGAACCTGTAAAATAAAAACCAGTAATTTTTTATGCTGATATATAAGTGCTATCAATTTTTTTGCATCTTTCCTAAAATTTAAGGTATAGTAATTGTGTGTGCAAAGTTTTCAATTATAATTTTATTATATTATTCAGAGTAATTAATTAAGATGTTTTGTTTACTGTTGCTAAAGTTTTTTCTTAACAAATTGGTTACTAACATATTTTTATACTTTAAAGCATATATACTTTACTTAAAAACACAGGTTTATATTCAGAATAAATTTCTCTGCCTTTAATGTCACTACATTTGTGATATTGAATTTACTTCTGAAAGAAATCACGTTAGACCACAATATTTGCTATTTTTATGTGTAAAATTAAATCACCTTTCCCTGATTCTTCATTTTAGGGTCATGAGGTATGAAGATCTTTCAGTGACACCATACAGAAGTGCAAAAGAGCTGTTCAACTTTTTCGGATTGGATTTTCATCCCCTTGTCCAACGGTTCCTAGACACCCACACGAAAGTTGACGCCGGTGGTGTGTCGAGCACGTACCGTAATTCAAAGTCTGCTCCGTTTCACTGGCGACAGGATTTGACCCACCAGGAGGTGCAGACAATTCAACAACAGTGTAGACTTGCCATGGACGCTTGGGGCTATGTTCGAGCCACAAATGTCACCCATCAACACGAGTTTAACCCTCTTATTGATTTCAAGCTCACTTAGTGCCTTGCACGGTTATCATGGTTGTGATACAGTATAGAATGCCTTAAAACACATTTATTTTTTTTGCATTCCAATTCATTAAACTTACTGAGATTATTTTGCATGATTGCTGGAATAGTAATAAGTTTCCAACCAGTTAGCCAGTCCCTTCTCACTGAAATACATTAGGTAATGTTAAGTTATTTATGTGATTATACATGTCATACATATTGAAGAATGCAAACTTTTAACCCTATTTTCAGCAAAATGTGTTTTAAAAGCTTTTATATAAATTCATAATGAAATGCTCATTGGCACCTATGTGAAATTTTGGAGATTAAAAACATATCATTTTTTATATGTTTCAGTGACTTATAAATAAATGTTACTCATATTTTATTGAAAATAAAATATTTACGTAGGAAGTCATGACTGTTCCTGGCAAGAAATGAAAGACAAAACCCTCAGTCTTGAAAGTTTTAAACATTTCTTTTACCTAAGTAAATTTCTGTCAAGTTATGTTGCCTTCATATTAACAAAATACTCCCTGGTAGTCAATTGAGGTAATTTGTCTTTGAGCACTGGTGCAGACTTTTTGGTAATTCTCATTTACAATGAACTCCTCAATATCAGTAAAAAACATTTACACAAAACAAATTTAGCCATATTGATTGTATCCTTATTCAAATATTTACTAATCATTATTAAAACTTGTTCTATTACACTTAATAACAAAAAATTAGTTTACTGGTATTAATAGCTATTTCAACTTGCTTTCAGGATTTAACCTTCCTTTAATACACTATTCCATGCATGTTAGAGTCATTAAACCATATACCAGAACAATGAAGTTATTTGATTTTTGGACTTTTCAAAACAAAGTATGTAATCATTAATAACTACACTGTGAAAGTAGCAATATTTTAAAATTCACTAATATTTCAAAAAAACTTTCTTGTAAATTTTAAATTAGGTATTAAATTGCGTATTATAAAATAGATAAATTGTAAAAACACATAATGAAAGTTGAGGAACTTATCATAATTGTTAAGAAAAGATTCAAAGATAAACTAAAATGTTTAACAGCATGAAACTATGTTCATCTTCTGGGAAAAGTGTAATTCGGATTAAATAAAAATTTGAGGCAGATAAATGTAAGGTTTTTGAAATTGTGATTTAGTTTTGATTATTGTACGCTGCTCCTTGAAGTTTATACATTGTTCCTTACAGTTAAAAACTAGTATTTAATTATTCAATTACTTCTTGTGCATATTTATTAATTCCAACCCATTCAATTCTACCAGTTTCTTATTTATATTTATATTTCTCCTACAAATGACAATTGAAATGTCCAAATAATACCTATTTTGAAATATATATCTTAAATCACTGAGCTTCAATTCCGAAATAGTGAATTTGTTTATAATTAGGTGTACCGTGTCCGCTTAACAACTAGTTAAATACCTGTTAAAAATTTACATAAATTTGAAATGTGCACAATTAGTATAAATAGTGTGCCTAAGGCTACTCACATATACATATTCACATTGACAATACTCCTGTGTGTATGTATAACGAGTGTATATAATAATACGGAACAGAAAATACGTTCGCGTGTGGCGATATCGATGGTCGGGGATCAGGTTTCAGTGTTGTACACGTTCAAATTGCCGAGGCAGAGATAGATCCCGAGGGTAATACAATATATTATGGTTGCTTAATTATTTAGTAATATTTCCAGGATTTAGAAGTCTATTCATGTTTCTCCATTGTATTCAGACCCTAATTTTATAGGACTTTACACAATTTGTCAAAAAATCTCAGGCTTATTCATATAATTTTTTGACTGTCACATTATCCTTATATATACATATAGAGTGAAAGGTTTGTTAGCTTTTTTTAAAAAATAATTTTTTAGCACAAGCTAATGGTGCAATAATATCATGTTAATGAATACTTTATAAGAATGTACATTTTGAGAACCTGCTCACATAAAGCAATAATAATTATAGTTCATATAGTCATATGTAATATGATTTTAACTTAATATTAGTTTTTATAAGAACAATTGTTGAACGAATTACTGACACACAGATAACAGCTGTGTTATAAAGATTAGTGTATGTCAACAGTGTTGTGTGATAAAGCATTCAAAGTATACTCATATCTTGTTTCATATTTTAACAGTTATTCAAATAGTTAAGGCTGATTTTGTAAATTTTTACCTTTAACATACCATAAAGAAAGTAATACCATATTTGCAGGATTTCCTCACCGTTTCGTTACCTGCACACGACGTGAAAGTAATTCACGTTTAGACTAATCAATTTAATGAAGGGAATGGCCAATTTTATAAATTTTAGGATTGAGCCTTAATTAATCAATATTTCACAAATTATGCTTCAGCCAACATAAATAATTTGTGCATTGTGGATTGAACCAAGTTTTAAAATAACTACAATTTACAAATTACAGTATAGAGTAATATATCCACATTTGCAATTTGTTTGTGATTGATTGTAGCATTTATGACACCACAAATTAATTGTGACATGTATGTGCCTGTGGATTAAAATGTCTATAAACTCTAAGTGCAACTTCGTGCTCATTTTACACGAGCGAGAAAGTAATTCCGATACTAGCGAGTTCAGGATCGTACGAGGCAATTACTGCAGACAAATATTGGCAGAGTAATTCTTTCAATTGATGTATCTGTAGATTCACACCTGCCTTATAGAACACTGCAATAGTGTGAAGAGTGCCTTTTACAAGATATCCGTCAAGTAAAATTTTAGGCTTCTATTTTGTAAGCTCGGAAATCAACTTTGATGGAAATTTGTAACCATCTGTTGAGCCTACTTGTCATAATAAATCAAATTTAATTTTTAGTATACTGAATTGAAGACTTTTTTCTGACTGTAATTAATGTACAAATTCTTTTAGCTTGTATAAAAATCTGTTTCCACAATTGTCGGTGAAAGATGTTATTTATTTTTGTTCTTTATGTTTGTGTATTTAATAGAGCTGGAGACAAGAAATAATAAAGATGTAAATATGATTTCTTAATTTTATTTACATTTATCCACATATATCTTACAACTGTGTGTGTGTGTGTGTGTGTCTATATATATATATTTTTTTTCAGAAATCCGTACAATATAAGTGTAATCAGAAGTGCTGTATTATTTTAATACACCAACAAATAACTTATTCACAGAGGTTATTTCAATAGTAATGGCGGAGATTCTGCTTCTGTGTTATAATTGTTTGTGAATTCAATTGCCCTAGCCTGTCCATAATGGCACCCTGAAGTAATTTTAAAAAGAATAAAAACTATTAACCATTTCAAATTGTTGAATGAAGTACCTGTGTATTAATAAGATCTAGCTTCTGGTTTCAATGCTTCAAAGGGTAGGATAGCAACTATAATATGTAAAAAAAAAAAAAAAAAAAAAAGCCATTTTACACAGTGTTATACTAAATTCGTATAAATTACAGAGCCTTGCGTTGCCAGTAGTTGGATGAACATACAAAATACCAGTTTCAATTCAGTAAAATCAAATGCTGATTGCTGCAAAAGCAACGAAAAGTTTTGATTACACGTGAATTGCTTAACAATGGTTTTATAAATAAAAGTTGACAGAGAGACTACATCAGAATTAGTCACGAATAGCACACCCGACAATGCCTCAAATATATCGTCATATTGTTTAATTGATTTGCCCACTTCTTAACACAACTGCACTTAAACTTTTATAATAAGGCATTATTTCACTCACTTCAAATGATTTTACCATTGTAAGCTCACAAATATGTTCAATATCATATATGGGCAAACTAAAATGTTATACCCTTAGGTCCTACCAAAAAACTTGACGAGTAGGAACCTATGTCGTTATTACAGAAAATTCAACTTCATCAGAAACTGAGATCAACGGACTAATTAAGGATTGGCAAATTTCGGTGAAGGATTAGTCGATACGACGGTGAAATAAACCATCGAATTAAATTACAACGGACATATTGAACGTAACTAGCAAATTGTTCCGTCTGTAGAAAAAAAAAATTGAAAATTCAATCGTGGCAATGTTTTGAAGATTTGAAAAAGGGTTAATTACTCTAGAAACACTTTTGATGTAAGCTTATTCATCAATTCAAGTGGTGCATAATTTTAAAGTACACCAGAAATTTTATGTTATCCCAATATATTCTATATTAAAAATATATTTTTAAAAAACTTTAGCAACAACAACGAAACTCTAGGTTCAAGACGAATAATCTCTTCAACGTAGATGAAGAAAATGGCGAATTTGAAATTAGTCGACAATACCTTCCATAGCGTGTGAAGAGTAACATCGAAGAACACACAAGGGGCAAACATTTTCTTCAGAATGGGGAACTGTAAAGATTGGAATTTCAGAGGATTCTGTTTTAGGGCCAATTTTATTATCATTAATAATATATATATATAAACACTCTTCACAGGTGATGCTAGTATTTTAAAACAATTAAAAGACGTACTATTGACGAAACAGCTAATAATGCATTTAATACTATTCTAAATTGTTTTTCTGTGAATGGATTGACTCTGAAATGTAATAAAATACAACGAATTCCAGTAACCTTAGAAATGTATACGATTAAAGAAGGTACTTAGGGCAATGGTTCACTCCACTCGTCTTCGGTATCTGATAAATTTAGTACGGACTCAGATACGCATTAATTTAATACGAGAAATAACATATGAGTTATAGGTCTTTTTCAGTTGCACAAGAAAGAGTCGAGTGCCATAGCAATTATTAACAAACTTCTTGATAACATTAAAGAATTAAGAACACTCCATTTGCATCTAAAAGTGCGCTTGAAAACGTTTACTCAGCCACTCTCACCCACTCTGTAAATGAGTTTTTCGAAAATATATAAACTTGGAATCTTAATACAATAGAATAAATAATTTTAATTGTTGAAATACTTTATACTGAAAATAATGCTTATTATATTATTGATTATAGGTTCGAAAGAAAGTAAAATGTGTGAGTGTTCGTGCATTGTTGAAGCTTGCTGCTCACGAGGATCTGTGGAACTGTTACGTGGTGACATGCATATTTTAATTTTAATTAATAGTTTGGAAAGCAGTGATAATTACTAAAAGTGAGTAATTTTCTTTCTACATTTTGGGAAGAGCGTGTACTTGAAGAAAGCGTTTTTATATGTTTAAAATCTGGATTGGTGTAGAAAGTTAGTCGTACCCCCACCATGCCGCATGTTATTTGAAGAGAAGAGCGGCGAGAAGAAGGACGCGATGGCCTCGCTTGTGTGGAGCTTATCCTTGTGTCTGCTGCTGGTGAGTTTCCTGACCTTTCAAGTTGTAACGCCTTTTCCAATTACAGTTACAGTGAGATTGTTTATAGACCCGTGACAGAGAGTTGAGCCGAAACTTGAAGGTCACAGGGATGGTGTTTGTGTCTAACAGCACGCTATTTATTTGACGAATACATAACAGAAATTGTGTTCCATCGGTACAATAATAACGTATATACGTTGCTTTACTATAAATCTCAATGAGAGCGTGATTTAATATAATACTTTTAACGACCTACATTTCGATCGAGAATAATATCAACTGGCTTATTTTAATAGAAAGGGCGAAAATAGGTAAAGAATTATCGAAAGTGAGTACCGCAATTTGTAAGGTTCAAAGCTTTAATGTAATCAACGTTCACACTAAAATATATATATTAAAAAAAAAGCCGTACACGGTCGTCACATGGAATGCGAAATTATCGTAGTTCTACTCAGAATCGTAAGTTGCCACTTAAAAGTCAAACTCCCATTTTGAATGATATACTTTCCTCGTCTGTACTAATCTGATTTGTCAGTATCATAGCGAACACGTTTTATACTGGAACGAACTGATTTATATTCGAGAATTTAAATCGATCACTTCTCGTACATTGCTACTATTACGCATATTTTCCCGATATTTCTAACGTCCATTTTGTCTTTAATTTTTAATATATTGTACATGATTAATAATTTTGGGACATGTTGAAGTTTACTTAGTAACGGACTTGGCAGACCTTGCTTCTTCATTAAGACTGTTTAAGGCAAAGTGGAGAGCGACGAGCTTCAAGTACCTAATATCCTCATCGTCACTCAAAGGAAATGCGTTTTATAGGAATAGGATTTATGGAGTGGAGCGAACCACCGAGAACAACTGTTAACTCGTTTTCTTTTTAATATACGAAACTTTCGACTACGTACTGCAGAAAGATAACGCAATGAAAATATCAACGTAGTATCATAATTAATTGTGTATTATTTATTAGGCAGCAAACGTTATGAACCAGAACATAAAAATTCTTTATCTGTCCCGATAATTTATTTTTCGACTTTATATATCAATTCATATTCTATTTGACAGAACCTGATGGAAACTCAAAACAATTCAGAGTAATGCATATATATATAGTATGATTACACGGTATTAGAGGTATTATAGGACGTCGGAAGTGACCATCACACAAATCTTGTATTAACTAAATTTCTCTTTTATAGTTCCATAATAATGAAAGAATAACTGAATGTGCAATCGCAACTTTACAAGTTTGTCATTGAATTGTGTGAAGAAGGAAAATTCACTTGTAAAGAAATCTTAGAATTCAACTAAATCGCAAATATAGGGAAAAGGACTTGTATTAATAATCACAAAAGAAAAAGAATTCATTTTATCGTCATATTACAAGTTAAATTGTGTTAAACTTGTTGTTGTTCTAATTTTAATCACATAGATAAAGAAATAATTTAATTGAAAGAAATTACATCTCGTGTAAAATAGTATTTTTTTTTCGTATTCAGTCAGGGAAACTATGAAACGTCTACGAAATCAAAGTCTTTGCACATTTAATCCGTAACTATATTGAATTGATTTCCGTTTGAAAAGGAAAATTGAAATAAAAACGTTAATCGATAAGAAGTATTTTTTTTAGTAAGAAACTGATTTTATTTCTATGGTTACATTTACATTTATTTGTCAATCCTGATCCAAATATATTTGTCAGTAGTTTCAACAACAGTATTCCAAAGACTTTCCGCAGTTATTGAAATTACTGTGAAATATTTTGTTTGTTTTTATTCGGAATTATGTCCACGGCCTTCAACTTAGAGAAAGAGGTGTTACTAGCGACGTTTCGATCTGGCCATTATTTGATTTCCCATTTGTCTTCGTTATGCAGAGATTATAATAATTGCAAAATCTGTTTACATGTTATGTTTGAGGTTTTTTGCACGTCCACGAGTGTGAAACGGAGGACGTTCGCCGTCGACTACGAGAATGACAGATTCGTGCGCGACGGAGTTCCCTTCCGCTTCGTGGCTGGATCTCTGCACTACTTCCGGTTACCTCGACAACTCTGGACCGATCGACTACTGAAGCTCAGAGCTGCCGGCCTCAACGCCGTCACTACGTCAGTTCACATTTCCAGAAAGTATTCGCTTTTTATTTGTGTGGCGACGATTCCTTATATTCGGAAGTCAAACTTGATTAAATTATTCGTCACGTGAATATATAGGAATAGGATAAGGATAAATAAAAATGTAGCAAGTGGTTACTCGCTAAAATATAATATGTAGCGTTATTAAGGACTTCATCCAGAATAGAAAATATATTTTACATATAAATAATAAAACACATTTTTCGAATAGAAGACAATAGCTTCGTCAGCAAGTACAAAACTCAAACGTGGCTTTTAAATACGATCATCTGCCTCGGCCCGAACGACTATAATGTTACCGTCATTCGTCAACGGAAGAGAAATTATTATAAAACAATACACAAAAATTTACACGAGATCCAGTGTATAGTCACTTAATTGGCACAACTGTTCTCTGTGTTTACTGTCATATCAAATAAATTATGGATTTTAAATATTCTTAAAGTGAACAGAATGTAAATAAGAAATAACACAAAAGTATTAAAATCACAAACGGTAAATAAAACATTACGTTCATCAACACGGCCACGAAAACATTCGGTCAGCTGTTTATTTTCTGGATAAGACAAACTGTTGTTCACGGTTCACCGAAATGTGCAGTGAACCTATTCAAATAACCCAATAAATACTCTGGATTGTCTGTGAATGTTGTACTTTGCTCAGTGTTTGTCGTCGCTATCCCTCAGATTTATCATAATTTTTTTATGTATCTTTCCGTTTTATTTGTTCTTTGACGTGACTGTACCGTTTTTCACTCGTTAATCTTCGTTGTTCCTTTTTCTCGGTTCTTCTCAATTCTCACTCAGACAATCTACGTAATAAATAAAAATGGATGTGTGTGTGTTCCGCATACTTGGTTGAATTTGCCGGCCACTGAACTAGTGGTCATTCTTATTAAGTGTCTCCTCCCTTTAATACATTAAAATGATATTCCAAAAACAGTTTTTAAATTCCCGAATAAAGTATTTTTATTTTATTACCTAAACTGATTTTCCTGTAATATTTAAAAATGGAAACTTCGGTCGTCGTCGTTTAACTGTATAAGTAAATTGTAATTATCGTAATTGTATTGTGATTGTGTGTCAAAGTTATGATTAAATTGTGAGAGCCTCTAAATTTTATCTACCTGCAGAGCCAAACTATGTTGAATTAACTTGATACAAACGTCGGAGGTCCCAAAAGAAGATACTTCGAAACCCGTAATTTTAACGTCCGTGACAACGGCGGCATTAATTCGGTGATATCATATAACGTAATGTTCTTAAATGTCTTTAGATACATAGAATGGAGTCAGCACGAGCCATCCCCAGGAATGTACAACTTTGAAGGCGACCTCGATATTTTGCAGTTTATAGATGAAGCTGAAGCGGCAGGACTGTTGGTCATCCTGAGACCTGGCCCTTACATATGTGCTGAGAGAGACATGGTAAGTCAGCAATCTCATATACCTTCGTCGTGTTCAGGTGGTTGCCGAATGTGGCGCTTTCGTCAGCACATCCGTCCGCCGATTTTCACTTTGAGCCTATAAAATTGTAATTACGGGCAATAGTTTAAGCGTAGATATAAACGTCGATGTGCTTCTCGTATTCCATAACCCAAAACGTGGCCAGATTGGCTCTTCGTAACTGAATTCAGGCTCACATTGGGAATGAGGTCTCGTTTCGGCGCTTTTGTGACACACTGCTTGCAAACTTTCGATATCAGGGGCTCTACTTGGCTTCTAAATTCAGTAACGCCGGTGTTTCACTGGATCTACAGTGTTTTCTCACTGTTCTCTTTCAAGTTGAGATGCGACTCTCGTACAAATACGCTTTCACAGTTTTCCTGTGAGATTTCTGCTTCCTTCCGTTACCCATTTCAATTTAATATCCAGTTTACTGTGTAAAATCTTCGTGACTGTTTCAAAGACGATCGTTTTAATTGTGAACGTAAGTAATCCAGCAGTTTTCCACAGGTTTCAATGAGCTGAACGTCTTTTTCATTCCCTCGAACGTGCAATTCGTGGCACTCTCTTTATGTTTGGATATGCGATACTATCAACGTTGTGAAAGTGAAATGATTCGCATTCAAATCGCCGACGGCATATGTTTGGGGAATTTGTTGAACGCAGGCAAATAATTGCTTCTCTTCGTTGTGAAATGCGTACAGGACTTGAATCGTTACGGTGGATTCGACACGGATCACGAAAGCCACACCATATCGGTTTCCAGACTGAAACTGTCCACTAGCCGTCTGCTGCGATTCACCGATTCCCATTAATACAATTTCTCTGCTGTTTCCTTGTACATTCCAAGTTGTATTTTTACAGGGAGGATTTCCGCCGTGGTTGCTAGCTGTCAGGCCCAAAATAAACCTTCGTACCAGTGATCCTGGTAAGTATATTAATTAATTTTTCTCGAAACAAGCTTTCTTAAAATGTCAGCATCTTTAGAAATGATACATAGTTTTGTTACCGTTCAACATGTTCTAAACGATTTGTGCTCAATACTGGTGTAATGCACAAGAATTGGATTTGCAGTGTGTGCCATTTCTTTACCGGGAGTTACATTTTAATATAAACCAAATTCTAAAATTTCAATATTGGAATTGAGTGGCTAAGTCAAAAGTTGGTTTATTCTTTTTTGCATCTATGTTTACTGTACTTGAACGGTTTCTAGAATATGTCCTGTAAGATGAGCGTAGTAATATTTTCACTATTGTTAAGTATATTGTAATAGACAATTTCTTCGTAATTGAAAGTGATTTAGCATTTTTGTAACAGTTGATTTTACATGAGAATATATGACATCATTAGTGATTTAGATACTTGTACGCAGAGCTAAGCTGAGCTCAATTCTCATACCGTAATGAAGTGGCATTCCTTGTGTTATGTGTAATGGCTCACAAATTCTATTATTGACTTTTCTCATACGACCTTCTCTATTTTAGGATATTTAAGGTACGTAGATCGTTGGTTCGACGTATTACTCCCAAAATTAGTTGCAAAACTGTACGGCAAAGGAGGGCCCGTCATCATGGTGCAGGTGAGTTTTCTTTCATCTGAGTCTGTGACGCAATAAAAACTTGACAAACTCGCAATATCCATTTAATATTACTCCGTGACCATTTCTAATATATTTTGAGAGATGAATATTTTTAATTTGTACATTTTCTGTTGATGATGTAAATCTTGAACGTCACAAGCTGACGATATTTCTCGAGATTTTAGAATACACAATGTTATCGAACTACATTAAAATAATTCCGGGAAACGGTGAACGTCGTCAATTTATATATTTCGACCTTTCCGGTTGAACGATTATTAATTATGTTAACTGTGCATATTATACGCACTACGTAGTCCGAGAATATAAGAAGCTGACAAATGCGGTCACAATGTCTTTCAGATAAATTATAGCGTTAATATTATTTTTAATGAAATTCTTTATCTTTTTCATGCAATCTTCTTTCGGTTTTTTAAGTGTAAAAAATATTGTAAGGAACTAATAAATAATTATATAACAGTGTGATAGTTACTTGCCCATCGTCTCCCCGTGCGTTGCACTCACCGGAAACGGAAATGATACTCGCTACTGCTTATCTGCCAAAGTTAACAGTCCGTATACTGTGAAAGTCTTTTCACAACATCCGTTAATTCTGGAAACTTGTACCCTCATGAAATTTATTTAGTGCTTTTATGGTCGATTTGATTTAGGCTTCCTCTGGACTCGCACTACTGACTATAAAACAAAGGCCACTTGTACATCTTCGCTTTATTTCGACTTTTGTTCAGTATTTCCAGTCAGTAATTTCGATAGTGTCACAATTTATAAATGGTTAAAATTATTAAATTGTAGATTTTTCATAATTACAATCCCTTGTATTTTTCTTATTGAATATTCCTAGCAAAAATATGAATCTACACGTTGTTGAGAACAGTATATTTTTAATTTTGGATATTGTAACCAGTCTGAATTGACATTTAGTAGGTTCGTTTGTGAATTTATTAGTGTACCTCCTAAA
This sequence comes from Zhengitettix transpicula, assembly GCA_037074705.1. Lineage (NCBI taxonomy): Eukaryota > Metazoa > Arthropoda > Insecta > Orthoptera > Tetrigidae > Zhengitettix > Zhengitettix transpicula. The sequence continues at coordinate 80,188,599 of CM073595.1, read as the reverse complement.
TTGTTTCATCCTTGGGCGAAAATATTTTAGAAATATTTGTGGCTAGACTTGGAATAACTGCGGTTGCAGACTGTTCACTTGTTCCTATCAACTGTATTTGTTGTTCACGTGAATGTTGACGCTTTTGCATATACAAATATTTATTTAAGCGACGGGAAAATTGTGCAGTAAATCGTCAATTTCTAGCGGCAAAGTAAATTGTAAATAAGAAAGTGTTCCAAGATCAATTTGTTATTCACATATTGTTAGTTGTACTAGTTTTTCGTTATTTTAACAAAATACTTGCTCTACTTTGTAGGTTGAGAACGAATACGGAAGTTTCCCAGCTTGTGACGGTACCTACATGAATTGGCTGCGTAACAAATTCAAAGATTTTATTTCGGACGACGCAGTTCTCTTTACGACTGATGGCGCAGCTGACAGCTTTCTTAAATGTGGTAAAACTTATCAAGTATATGCAACAGTTGATTTTGGAACTGGTAAGAATCACCGCTTCACTTTGACCATGTAAATTTCGATATGTCGTATAATTGGAACATAATTTCATTGTATAAGCTGTAGACAACCTTCTCGATGGGGACAGCGTCAAACATAAAACTTAACTTTCTTAATAAACATTCACGGATTACTTAGCCTATAAAAATCACCTTTTCTGATATAAAAGCTGAAGATTTGTGGGTCTTGCGTAATTCACACTACAGGCTCAGAATAAAGATGAGACAGTGCCGGCTCGTGAGTTTTTTAACTTATATGTTACATGACTCCAATGAACCATTATTACGAGGATAATTACGTTAAATAATAAAACTGCATCAGTTATAGTGTTACGACCACACACGTAATATGCTACATTTATAATTCTGTCTACATAATTCCCGATAGTGTGCAATTTTTAAACGCGGAATAATTTAGCATTTCTAACCAGAAAGTTTTTTTCCTCGGTAAATATTTTAAATTTTCGGAGTAAGCCACTGAGCTCTTTGTATGCAGGGTTGTGTGGTAGATTTTCACACTACGACGCCTCTTAAATGTTGTTTCCTTTGAAATATCGATTTTTTTTTTCATTTTACCAAAAATCTATGAATATTATTTTTGTTTTGAAAATATAAACTATTATAAAATTATATTTATAATTAGCGAATAGTTCAGATTTATTTCGATTTCGTTGCTTACGCCTCTTTGTCACAGCACGGCAGGGCTCTCGAGTGCTCTCCTGATGAGTGAGTTTATAGAGTTTTACGGGAACGCGAAAGGGGTGGAAAGATGAACTGCGCCTGCGCAGTTGTCAATAAGCGTCAGATCCTGGCTGCTTTAGGAGCGGGAAGTTTAAATTCTTCAAAATCGAAGCATAGATTAGCAGTGTAAAACACAATTATTAAGAAGGTTCTTTAAATTGAGAAAAATTAATTATTACTAAATTAATTTATGTGCTGTAGCACACGAACACGTACGCACGAGCCGTCACTGCCTCTGGAAACGTCACGACATTAAATTGCAAACAATGTCTAGAAACTGATATCTTGACCTAGAACAGAACATTTTCTCCGTACTATATAAGTAAGAACATAGGTGTCGTAAAATCTAATAAATAATTGAAATATATAAACTTAATATACCAGCCAGTTACCAATGATTACATTCTTTTAGCAATATACTAAACTTTTGAAATATATGCAGAACACATTCTTCATCTTCCACTCTGTGGCAACGTCTTTATGAAAGACTCAGCATACTATATTACTTATTTTATATATTTTCGTTACTTTGTTTAGGTGTGAATTTTTCTTACCCTTAATGTGCCTACTTTCCTTGAAATCTTTTACCGAGTAAATAAACGATACGAGGCTAAATATGATAGTTATTTTACTTGTAAGGACTGAGCATTATTATAGTACAAAATAAATTATTACTCTAATGAATTTGCATTTATATTGTATTGCTTATTGCGTCACGACGATAATTGGCAGAGACCCGGATAAAATTTTCGTCTAAACTTCTAAATATGAACTGATGAATCTTAAGTTTCTCTCGTGATAATTATTATTAAGACTTTGCAAATACTGAATATATTCTAGATAGGAAATAGAAACGCTAGCGTGTCGGCATGACCATATTGTTATTATTATACTTTTGTTTGTCAGGGGCGAATGTTACTACTGCTTTCAAAGCTATGAGAAGATACGAACCTCAAGGACCGCTAGTGAATATGGAGTTCTACCCAGGTTGGTTAACTCACTGGGGTGAGAAAATGCAAACTGTTAGTACAAAAGCTGTTATCTCTACTCTGGACGAAATGTTAAACATTGGTGCCAATGTCAACTTTTATATGTTCTTTGGTGGCACAAATTTTGGATTCACGGCTGGTAAGGCTTGTTATTTTTTCTCTTATATTTTAATTGACAATCAGAATTTTGGAATATTCTATGGGACTGACGCGAGAGATCCTCATGCCCTCGATTTTTCAATCGCTAGGCTTCAATCCAGCTTAAGTTTACAAACGTCCTGCTTCGTACAGGTTATGATTCCCATAAGATAGCGGGTAGTATTCTTTAATCCCGTATCTGGATTATTTTTTAATTCTTTGAGGTACTTGAAGAATTTTTATTACTGGGAGTTTTTTGATTCTCTTAAGATACCGTGAATCTTTTTTTACTTGCTTATGGTACACAAACTGTTTATCGTCCCCTCAAGATACCACATTTGTAGTTGTTAAGATACCAGGAATTTCTTTTACTCTTAATTGATTGAAAATAGTCATAACTCTGTTTTTGTTCCTTAATGTGCTGGGCCTGTGTAACTTTTTCTCTTACTCTCACGATAACATGAGTATTTTGACTCCTTTATGATATGCAGAGTATGATGGGAGTGTTTTTTTAATACCGGTTGTATTTGAACACCCTTAAGGTACAGGGACTATTTTCACTTCTTAAGATACTGGGAGAATATTTTTCACTTTCTTAATGTATGCAGATTTTTTAGACTTTCTTAACAGGAGAGTTCTCGATATCTCCTTTTGGCATAGGTAGGGGTGTCTTCCGTGGAGCGGTTATATGCCAGTTAAACATTATCTTTTAAATACATTTTTAAGTAATGGATAACAAAACATTTCAGGAGCGAACTATAATAAAGCATACTCACCACAATTAACGTCTTATGATTATGACGCACCTATTAATGAAGCTGGAGATTGTACAGAAAAATACAAGGCGATAAAGAAAATAATAGGAAAGGTAAATTTACATATTCAACTTATTAACTTCACTTCAACAAGCAATTATATTTCTTGTTTCATTACGAAAAAATGATCTAACCATCGATTAATGTTTCAGTACTTACCACTACCAGATATGCCACCCATTTCAATAAGCTCTAAAGGTAATTATGGAACGGTGGAGCTTTCGGTGATCGGCAGTCTTCTTGATCAAGAGATTCGTAGACTTCTGGGCTCCGAACCAGTATACGCAAATTATCCGTTGACTTTTGAAGAACTGGGTCAAAGCTACGGATATGTGTTATATGAAACTGATGTACCTTTCGGTTTGAAAGATTCACAAGTACTGAGCATTCCAGGTGTCAGGGACAGAGCATTGATTCTCATCGATAGGGTACGTATGTATATTAATAAATCAATGAAGCGGTCGTCGCTTCGATAAAGTTTCAAGCAGAAATTGGAGACAGTTTAACCTCTTTCTCAGGAGAAGTGCTCACACGCTGTCTTTGTTTCTTTCCTACTCTTACAAGTAATACTTGACGGTGGAAAAAGTTTTGTCAGAAAATAATAGACATCATTCGATAGTTTTAGAAAATATTTGTTTGCAGACTGTCGAATCCTTTCGTCGATGCACAAGCTCAATTTTTTGAAACTGGTCACCAATGAATATTATAGCATTTCAAACAGTACCAACATTTATCCTTTAATATTTTTGCGTGTGTTAAATTACCACCGATACTAAAATGAATTTCAGAAGACAAAATCAACTCAATTGAACTCAGAGTGGTAATAATAAAATTTCCATCTACATATTTAAGATTATGTATCATGTTTAGAACGAAGTGATTTTAGTATATCTTTAAGTTCCGTGCATTAGGATATCTGTTTCTTGCTAAATTTGTTTACTTTGCAGAAGAAAACGGTCGACCCAATTATGATTAAACATTACATCTTTATATATAGAGGCATAAAAAAGTTTTGAGCACATTGAGAATAAACAGTTAACTTGCAAAAAAACTTATTTTCATTTCATATAAAATTACTGTGTAGTGATTCTGTTGTTAAATCACATAACGCATTCTGCCATAAATGTAACACGAACTGAAATGGCATAGAATATTTGTAGGAATGTTGACAAAATTCACATTGTGGGCTACATGAACTTAAAATGTTATAAATGTTTGCTGAACACAACTGGCTGCCTGTGACTTGTTTGTCCTTTCTTGGAGAAATCTTACCATTGTCGCAGTGTCACATGGAAATATCATAAGTATCAGGATGGCTTAGAATTAGAATTATAGTTCCGAGTACTTTAGTTATTAACTATTGAATCCTAATTTCCTAAACCATCTATGCAATATCTATACGAACTTTTTATGTTTAATTGAGAATGTTAATGTTCTTAATTCATCTAAACTTTATTTCCTTTTATTATTTTTCTGTACACTATATACTTGCATCATGGCTTCATTTTCTGCAGTTAGTAATATTTTTTTCACTGCATTCCGATTATTTTCGACAACCTACACTTCTAAAACTTTTATTTTATATATATTTAGACAAATGTCCCGTTATTTCAATATCTGTAAATTGTTTAACTCTAACCAAATGTAAGAAATATTAGCTGGTAACGGTTTTCAAATGTATGTTCCTGCCAAACGATTAGTTAGCAACTTTTAACATTTTGTTTAAAAAGTTACTGCATTGCAATTTCAGGTTATCGTCTCTGTTATTAGTAGGGCTTCGGGCCCTAAATCAGTCCCATTGCTATTAAGAGGTGGAGAGACGATTCAAGTACTCGTTGAAAACCAGGGAAGGATAAACTACGGTTCGAAAATAAATGATACAAAGGTATTTAAAGATAATGAACATTATGTAATATAGTTCCTTTAGTTATTAACTTTATTTTTTGTGGACTGTATATTATAAAAACTAGCTTCATTGTATTCCATGTTATTTTCAATTGGATTTAATGGATTGGAGATAAAAGAAACACTATGGAAGATATCTAGAAAATAATTATTTATAATTTACTTACATTAATGATTGGTGTACTTCATTTGTAAAATTTCAACAAATATACAATTCTTGGGCCCTTTTATCTTATAACTCTGAAGTCTGACAACATTTTGTGGATTTTGTCTTAATATTGTTAAATGGGCATCAGTGACTGGTACAATTTGTAGGCGATATATTAGAAAAGAGTAGAGATGAAGCAAGTAGGAAATGTTCAGAAAGTAAGCTTGCTTCGACCCGGCTTCAGACTGAAATATCACTTGAATATGATGGAAAACTTCTGAGCTTTCAACAGAAAAACTGGTATCGACATTAACAACAGTGGGCTATAAATATAATTGTGATGTATTACATTATTGATTTATTTGTTCCTCAATTGTTTTCTTTTATTATCCAAAGCTTTTTCTCAAAATTGATTATAATAAATAATGTGAGAAAGCTTATACTTTTACCATTTGGTATAAGCATATTTATATGTTGTAAATATTTATTTTCAGGGAATAATAACCAACGTCACTCTCAACGATGTCGTCGTGAGTAATTGGATAATAACTGGATATTCATTGACAAATGTATCTGCTTTAAGCGAAGCACAAAATTGCAGCTTATTTACGGAACCGTCATTTTATTATGGAAATTTTGTTCTTCCAGCTGAAGAAGCTGTGCCGAAAGACACATTTCTCAATGTAGATGGGTGGACAAAGGTCAGTGTCATATGCCACGCTGTTTTATAATCAGTACGGAATTTCAGTTGCACGAAAAGAGGAAATATTTAACAAATTTAGTGAAAACTAATTCTATTGACAATGATTTTAAATTTGAAACTTGGTTATATTAAATAAATTGTTTAGTAGCAGAGAGAGAGAGAGAGAGAGAGAGAGAGAGAACGCAAGGGTTCGACTAAACCCCATGACATATCTTAATCGTGCTTACGCTCGTCTTTCATCGGTGGATTCACCCACGTGACCTACACGACTGACTCAACACATAAACCGATCTGTAATATGCTGCATTTCTACATATTATGCAATAATAAATAAAAGCCGGAAAATTTAGAACCAAGTACACATTTCAAATAAAGTTAATACTAAAAACAATCCACGTGACGGCTGGTGCATATGCGCTACGGGACATACATAAATTTAGGAATATATTTTATCTTAATTGTAAGAGCCTTCATAATAATTCTATTAACAGTGCGACTTTAAACTGGTGGACTCGTTCTAGCTAATACAGCCAGCTTTCTGTGTAAGTGCTATAGCAGCGATAGCACAAGATTTCTGACTGCAATGAGAATTGCGCCAGCGCAGAATACCTTTACCTCCCACCGTAAAGGTCAACAAACTGATCAAAGATAGAAGGAATTACCGTTGTCGTTCTCGGGTCTCCACACTGGAACAACTGCGATTAAACCGTGACGTTTCGACGACCGCAAGCTCTGTCGCCGAAATACTATAAATACGTTCATCTCCACTTTACCATTTATCATTCTTGATTTGATTAGATTTTTTAAATATAAATGATAAACTTGACCATTAACAGACTTTCTTATTTAAAAAGGCAACATTTCGGTACCTATAGTACCTTCATCAGGACAAAAGTCTTGAGAAATAGAAAATTATTTATTAACATACTTACAAAATTCTGAGGTAAAGCATGATTAAATTATAATTTTGAAATCTACATGTTTAATTTAATCATCATCCTAGTAATAAACATTACAATAGTAATAAAGTTCCAATATTTGCTTATCCCTGAGCATTGTGTGTGAAAACCTTTTAAAAAATGCATATATTCTATCCTTTGGGGTGACTATTATTAACACACATTAGCATATATAATTTTTTATAATTTTATTTCAGGGAGTTTCGTTTGTCAATGGCCATAATCTTGGACGCTACTGGCCAGTTGTGGGTCCACAAGTAACTTTGTTCGTTCCTGGTGTATTCTTGAAACCGTATCCATTTCAAAATGAAATAATATTGTTTGAATTGGAATTTCCACACAGAAACAGAACTGTGGTCCTTTCTGACGAACATATATTATCTATGACACCGCCACCATCTTGATTACATAACATGTCAAGAAAATGAAATCATACTAGTAAATAATTGGTACAAAACCATTAGAGAATCAGTTAATCAAAGTAGTTAATTGAAATGAAATATTTACAAATATATGATATTTATCTTTATAGTGCAAGAAATTGAATTCACATTAGTAATATAATGTTTATTGAGCCGTCGATGACATTAAGATAAGTGAATCGTAGTAATGCCAGCATCGTAATCGAATAAATTAAACGATCGTCCAGATAATCAATTAAAAGCTTTACATTTTTCAACAGAATTTATTTCATTTAACGTAAATTGTAATTATTTTATGAATAAAACATTTTGTTGAATGTAAATATGATAGCCATTATTTGAAATAAAATTAATATTAATTATATAAAGAAAATGACCCATTATTTGTTATATTTATCAGTCATTAGTTGAATTAATCTATATAATAAAAAAGGATGTATATTTGTATGTATGTATGTATTTACGTTAATTTCTATACAAATTTTTATGCGTGGACAGAAGAAACAAACTACTTCATAAAATTGAGGATGTGAGCCTATACCTAATATATATATTTATTGAAAAATATTATTCACTGTCTAAAAGCCTTTTGACCCCACGTATAACTTTGTAAATGACTGCCTTACTGCTACAATCTTGTAGATCTAATAACATCATCCATACACACAACCGAGCATTCCAAAACTTGCATTGATCACATTATAGTAAATTTCTTAAATAACCATCCCATTACTGCAGGAAACCACCACATCAACCTATCTTATCACCTAGTCCATAGATGCCACAATAAAAAGAGAAATTCCATTAACTTATAAACTGCAAGTTATTTACGAACTATTTTCAGCCTCATGCTTGTAGGACGGTCTAAGGTATAATTAAATACATACATGCAATTTACATAAACAATAGTAGGTTGAAGGATATGGCAGACATTTCGACCACATCACTATAAGCTTGCAGAGCCACGGCCGATGTTTAGCGGTGACGTCACACCAGCTAAATCTATCTCCGAATGTGTACGTTTTCAAAAACAAAATTATTACACAATTCCATTTGTAAAATCTACGGCATTGAACTATATTCACGTCAGTGCCTGACCTGCATGACATTCAGAATCGATCACAAACAATTCGAATGCCATCATCCTCCCGGACACCACAACTGTAGGTCCTTAACTTTATTTAGTCGAGAAAAGCCTTTTTAGAAGGATCGTAAATAGTTCACAGAACTCGATCTCCTAGGACCGGAGCAATTATAACAAAACGGAAATATTCCTTAAGCTTCAATGATTTTCTGAGAAAATAGGTACAAAGCGAATGGGTCAATAACTGTCTAGTAGATGTCTATCACCTCTCTCGTAAATTGGTGTGACACTTGAAGGTTTCACATTCTCAAATACATTATTAATAAGATTAGTCAGGGTACTGAGATTAAACTGAAGATCTGTTTTTTAAAACTATCTTTTGTTAAATATATATTCAAATCAGTTCCTATTATTATTCTACAATTATGTTTACTTATATCTACGAGTACCAATTCAAGTCTTTCACAGAATTCTCTAATGGAAAATTGGAAGTGCATTATTATTAGTTTTAAACACATATAGATATAAATGAAGCACTCAGGTTTGTGTTGAACCGCCAATCTTTGCCCGAGTTTAGATCTCACAGTATCTTTGGCTTAGTGTTTTAAACAGGGCCGGCTGTATATGTGAAATCTCGGTAATGTACGTGTGTATTTACGAATAATAAGAAATAATAAGCTATAAAGGACAATACCTTCCTAACGAAATGGCAGGTGCCATTCTAGAAAATCTAAGTGGTCGAAAATTGTCGGTCTTGATCGCCGTGTTGTTGCTGTGCCAAATTGTTTGTTTTCTTATCGGCGGACTTGTTGCGCCTACACCTTCTGGAGCTGAAAAAGTATTAGCTACGAAATGCTTGGATACGAGTAATGGTTCCCAGACTTGGTTTTACGCTAGGAGCGAAGGAAAATGTAACCATGTTGATATCAGGAAACAATCAGAGTTAAATTTACAGGCAAATAACATTGTATTTGTATTTCAAGTACCGAGAGACTATCTGTTACACGACTATTCTAGATGGCAACAGAATCTCATAGGTGTATTGCAGGTTGACATAGCATACCAACCAGAAATTGAAATGGACGAGCATACCGTTCTTACACTTGACGCGAAATTGGGTTACAGAAACAAAGGAGATAAGGATGGTGACTGGAAATATTATGCTTCTTCTGTAGAGGAAAGAATGCTCCATTGCACTATCATGGTAAAGAAACCGGGATATCATAATTGTTCTGTGATTCCCTTATTTGAACTGGGTTCTCTTCATCATGATTTTTATTTGCTTAACATTCGTTTACCTGTATATGAAGGAAAGCAAACTAATAGAGGCCTTGGACTTGTTGAAGACTTGTGGCTTGTGGCAATTCATCAGAATGGTGGTTTCACCAAAGTTTGGGTCTCTCTGAAAAGTGTGTTCTTCCCCATTATAATAGGCATCATGTTTTGGTTTTGGAAACGTGTCCATCAGCTTTCCCGTTCCCCGGCGTTGCTGGAGTACATGCTTATTTTTCTGGGGGTCGCTCTCAGTATTTTAAATGCACCTCTTGAATTTCTGACACTGTTTTTTGAAATGCCTTTCATGCTTTTACTTTGTGACATACGTCAAGGTATTTTTTATGCAGCGTTGTTATCATTTTGGTTGGTTTTTGCTGGTGAACATTTGATGATTCAAGATAACGCGGAAAGGAATACTTTACGTGTGTATTGGAAACATTTGAGTGCTATAGCTACAGGTTGTGTTTCGTTGCTGATCTTTGATGTGTGTGAAAGGGGTGTTCAATTGAAGAATCCTTTCTATTCAATTTGGGTGACACCGATTGGAACAAATTTGGCACTGACCTTTATAATATTGGCAGGAATTTCGGCTGGCATATATTTCATTTTCCTCACTTACAGGATTTGGGCAGTTTTTTGTAACATCAGTGCCAAACGAGCGGTGCTGCCGTCCATGTCCAGCGCCCGTCGACTCCATTACCAGGGTGTCATATACCGATTTAAGTTCCTGATGCTGGCGACACTCATCTGTGCTGCGATGACCGTAATCGGTTTTATACTTGGACAGGCTTCTGAAGGCAGTTGGAAATGGGATGAGGATTTGCAATTAGAGTTCACCTCTGCTTTTTTTACCGGTGTTTACGGAATGTGGAACATTTATATATTTGCGTTAATAGTTCTTTACGCACCCTCACACAAGCAATGGCCGACAGAATCAGAAATTCGCAACAGTGGAACTGAGGAAATTGAATTCAGCCGCCTGGCTACAGACCCCAGTGAAATTTCATCTCTTACTCCTTTTGCAAGGAAAACTGCAATTGATTAAATCCGCTTCAGAGCAAATAAACATGATTGTAACCTGTGTTCCTTTTTATATATTTTTACTACAACGAAAGCTTTGGATGTATGACCTTATAACTTATGTGGAAGAATTTTGAACTGTAAATGTTTCTGCATGACTTAAAATATTTTATATATATATATAGAGTAAGATATTCGTGTAACATTTCTATCAGTGGTTATTTTGTTACATTGTATTCATGTAAGTATTACTGGATAAAACTAGTTACTTAAATATTATATACATATGCAATCAACTTGCCCAAATATAATTTAGTGAATATATTGCTTCCTTTTTTGTTGTAGATGTGTATGATCTGTCTTCTATATTTCATTGATTTGTATTTGTGAACAGAGCCCAGTTTGTTAGTTTATATGATAATTTTAAATCATTTTATACATGTAACGACTAAATTGATTGTTTATGAAATCATTTTTAACCCATATATAAGGTTTCAATTTTTTAGTACTATTATTTTATTCTGCGAATTGTTTTTGTATTATTATTAATACTAAGACTCCCAATGGCAGGAAATGTTAGCGTTATTTAATTTCTCTTACATTAATAATACTCATAATGTGAATACCAATATAGTAATACAGATGTAATTAAATTGTAGTTGACTATTGATAAGTTTAATAAAATCTGTCTTTATAATGGATTTAAATAGTTGAATAGTACCACTTTTCTCGTATATTGTGACAAATCTATTTTATTGTAGTAGCATCTAATAGTATTAAAAATATATTTTTCATATAACTAAGTTTGTTTTTTATAAATCATTGTAAATATTGTTTAGTGACATGCTTTCTTTGCAAGACAATGCAGATGTAAATGTCAGTATTATACTTTGTGTGCAGTGAAGACAATAGTATTAATATTTTAAAGACAAATGTATGCTATTTTTAATTTTCCACAGAACACTTGGTGTTTTCTAATCAATTTGAATAAATCTATCAAATATCTATATAGCTATATCATTTTTTGCTATCAATCCAATGAAAGAAATATGTCTATTATGAAAAGTAAAAAGTACTTTTTTTTCTGAACTTATTTACACAGGTGTTAGGTGTATACATTTTAAATCTGTGCCAAAATAACACCTACATTTTTTAAAAGTACATAACAATGAGATTGATTCATTTACTGTAAACATTAATGCTATTAAAGGCTTCAAGTGATAATTTTATTGCCACTTTGATAATAACGTGATGTGTCGAGACTTTCTTTGATAAAGTTTTGATTCATTGTTTCATTATTTAGCTGTTTAATTTCATAGGTAACATGTTCCTCATCAAAGCTACTACTTCAATAGGAACCATACCATCTCTGGTGAAATGGGTTTCCAATGTGTACACTAAGCGTAGAAATATATTTATAGCCAATCAGACATGTATGCAAATTATATTGAAAAACTAACAATCTGGTAACCTAATAGAGGTTACGGACATCAGCCATGTTAGTTATCAACAAAACTGACTACCAAAAAATATTCTCAGTACTGGACTGCAATCCGATCATTAATCTAAAATTTCATAACTCTTACTTTCCATCTACCCCAGAGTATATTCAGGTGCCAATTAACATAAGCAACGAGTTTCTCATACAATCCACATTAGTAATAAATACTGTGTAATTTCCTCAACTGTTCCTAGCACATTGAATTTGAGAAATCATGACTTGTTTTTTCCTACACCACATATGTATTTGAAATTGGTAAAACCAACGGACGCCAACGTTTTTGTACGACTGTCAAATAAAACCAACCAATGCTACAAAATTTAATGTTACTTCCCTGCACAAGGACATGCATAAGTTTACAAGGTACCTTTGTAAAAGCTATTTAGTTGTGTGTGCCCAACTGTACTTAGATAAGCCTGGTCATTCTTTTTAATCTATATTCCCCTTAACTGAAATTTTGCATTCATTTGTTCATTATATTTTGTTCTTTGTGCAAATAAGTATAGAAAGAAAAAATATTGTGGTCTCAACTAGAATGTTATTAACAACGTCACCAGAGTTCTTTCCTCGTCTCTGTCATGTCATGTGCATGAAGTATTGTTTCTCTCTGGTGCTAACATAATATTAGGATATTTTGTATGTAGATATGCAAGGCTTAAAAGTAATATTTCTAAATCTGCAACTTGACTCTTTATATTATATGACTTAGCACAATATACAAATTTGATAAATTTTACAGTACACAATGATTAGTATTACAGTATGAATAGATAGTCATACTATTTTATTTCTCAGATGATAAATATATTCTGATAAAAAAAAGTAAAAACAATTTCAAACATTTATTAACTATATATTCTTGAGCTTTTGGCACATAGTGCCATTACAACCTGAAAATGTTATTTTTATCATTAAATGCAATTGCAAATCATTTATATCTGTCATACCAGTTACAAGATTGATAAAAATAACATTTTCAGGTTATAATGTGCAGAAGCTCAAGAATATGTTGTGAATAAATGTTTGAAACTGTTACTGGTTTATATTTGCATGGATTGTTATCTCAGTCTTTATACTTATATTTAATTATCATTAGAATTACAAGTTTGTTACTACAAATATTGTTAAAAAATGGTACTAATAAGATTTGATGTAAAACCAATTAATTTTAAATTAGGGAAAGAATGAAACTGTAAATCTTACAAAAATTATTTTAATGTAACATTAACAAGAAATATGCACTATAATAAATGCTCAAAATACATACCAAAACTGGCTACTCGGTAATTATTACAGATTTTAGGAATGTTTATGACAGAGAAAGAACAAATAAATATTCTTGAGAGCAGACAACAAAATTAAATTTTAAGACTTTCATAATTCATAGTTTATATAGAAAGTTGAGATTTTATTGATCTTCTGTGAACATTGTATGAATTTTTTTTAAATATTTAATGTAACATTAATTTAAAAGTTTTATTTTCAAACCCCAAATTTTTGTTTTGATGAGTGAAAGTAATAAAATTTTAACAAACTTTCAACACATCAATATATCCGTGCCGAAGTGTAAGGATCGTAAATTATGAGAGTGTGTCGATGGAAACTGATAAGTTGAGGTCTGTCGATCCCGCTTGAAGAGATTATTTTTAAGGAGTATAAAATTATAACCAATGGGAAGTCGTCTTCACAATTGTAGAAATTCTTTCCTCTACAACTTCATCAACCAGGAAGACTTGTTTTTCATGTCCCAATATTCATTTGCCCACTATCAGAGAACACAAAGAAACCTCTACCAATTCTTTCTCTTAGATTCAGTTTGTTTTGTGTATGCATACATACAAATGTAGAAAACACACAACTTAAACCAGCACTCATATATCATACATACATTTCTTGTTTCTATAATTTCCTTTAAAAGCTAATGAGCTATCACTTCCAACAACTTTTGAATTTCCATTGTAAGGCTTGCCAGTAGAGTTTCAGAGTTACTCTTTCCATCAATAGAAAGAATTTTAGTAGAGTTCTGCAACAAAAGATCCAGTATTATTTATTTTCAATAAAAAAAAAAGAAATAGTGTTAAAGTATAGAGGTACCTACAGAAGAAATATATGTAGGAGTAAGTTCTGGAAGAAAATAAAATATAGTAGATCAACAATGTAACCTACAGTATACATGTAGATGGTAAGATGTCTCATATAATGCACATAAAACCAAATGATACAATTGTGCTCCAATTAGACATTACTTGATACAAAAACAAGTTTCTTGATGTGGGAGTGTCACACATCAATAAAGAATTAGATTCATGAACAAAAGTTTACCAATGGCAGTTGTGAAAAAACTAGAATTATTTATAATTCAGTTTTCAAAGAAAGAAACAGACCAAAATTTTGGCTTCCTTCTTCGAGATACTTTTGTGGCATGAAAGAGGGAAATGCATGCAGTAAATGGAAGGAGCAACTGTGGTCACTTTAAAGAGTCTATAATTGTTAAACACAGAAAAAGCACCACCTCACTAAATTTGGATGAAATATTGAAGATCATTTCCAGTTAACAGACATATATGCTGAGTTAGGATATATTCATCATCATCAAGGTTTCTCACATACTAAAACCACAAACCTTAAACTGAAATTTGCAATACTAATTTTACAGAAAATAAAGCATTAAAATTGTACTTGTTCAATTGAATTTAAAAAAATTACTGTATTGTACCATTTCATATATACCTCAATTTTTAAAAGCAGGCACATATGGTGACCCTGTAATGAGCGGCTATACAAAGAAGCTGCATTCTCGACTTGCTCAACCAAAACAAAATGGCAGTGAAAACATATGTTTGAAATAATCTGAAATATAAGAGAATTTACTCACATTTAGTACAATTAAACCATTCCATCTAATAATGAGAGTTACACAAAAACAATCAACTAAAGCAACAATGTATGGTCAGAAGTTACGAATTAAGGCACAAACACAAAAAATTAAACATGAAAAGAAAAACATTGTTTATTTACTTTATCATCCCAAACTGCTTTAAGAGTCAGTGTGGCTTTGGGCATGAGCAGCTATTGGGAATTGGATTTTAGATAGTTGACAGTGCTGTGGTGATTAGCAATGCGTTCAGGAAGAGGTCCTTTTGTTTCCCCTATATAGAAAGCGATGTAGAGTCTGCAATGGTAAATGATGTGGGAGGAAAGACAGATAATGTTTTCTTTGATTCTGAAGGTGGCTATTTTTGGAGGATTGTAGATGAGGCAGACGTGACACCTGTTCCTACCACTAGGTTGGCGCCCCAGATTAAGAGGGGCCTACAGGGGGAACAAGGATGTTGGGAGAATGTTTAAAGGTAATCCTTAGGCAAGATGGGAGTATTTCTGGAAGGATGAGTTTAATATTCGGGTTTGATTTCAGTCCAGTGTAGGCCAAGTGGAAAATGGAGGAAAATAGGTTTTGATGGTTAGGGGTGGTAGTTTTTATATTGGTCAAGGGAGGGTTTTGATAGTTGGACAGTGGATAGGGCATGTGATATTTTATCCACTGTCAAACTACCCAAACTTACTCTTGACTAATATAAAAAAAAATAGTCTGCCTCTCATTACAACTCACTTTCCTGGGCTACGAAAACTCGCCATCACACTCCACCTCCAAAACCGGGTTGCCGGCCTCTCAGTAGGAACAGGTGTTATGTCTACCCTATCCTTCACACTACAATCCTACAGAAACCTTCACAGATAGCTACAGACAAAAGTCAAAGAAAACATTACTTGCCCCTCCTCACACACAATTTACCAAATAATCTGCACTTTCTGGTCCACTTTATATATTGAGCAAACATAACTACCTCTATGTGAACACATTACTAACCACCGTCAAAGTGTGAAAAACATAATTCCCCATTCTCAGACACACACCACCAACAATTTTGACAGATACTTCACACTAACCCTACCAAAGCATAGTAAATTAACTACAACTAAATATTTTCAATAATTGAAACAAAAATATATTATTTCTTATAAACTTAATAATATTTACATACCATTTAAAGTTGAGATAATCACTATGTCGTACTCACTTCACACCACAATTATTATGAAATATCTTCAATTAATAATTACATACTTAATTCCAATTAATTAAAGCTCACATTTATATATGAACTTTCAAAACTTTTTATTTTACGTGTTTGTGAATTAATGAATCAATTATTGACCTTATAAGACATGTTTTTTATTTTTAGCGTAACGACATTTCGATACATGTCCGTATCTTCTTCAGGTATTATCCTAAAGAAGAGGTATTTACATATGATTAATATATGGACTAATTGTACAATGTTTGTCTTAGATATGAACACATATCGAAACGTCGTTACGCTATAAATGAAAAATAAAGTGTCTGTATACGGTCAATAATCCATTTATTAATTTTCAAAATTAAATGATGAATTTCATTCAGATATGTATCTGCAGATTTAAAAAAAATAAATATTACAATTGATACTTTATTTATGATGAAATTTATTTGTTCTGTCATAATATATATATAATTGCAATATTGGTATGGAAAGAAAAGAGAAACAGGTTGTGGCTAACCTGAAAGTGAAGTGCGGTGTAGCCATAAGGAACCAAAGGTTGTTCTTCAAATTTTCGGAGGCTCTCAGCCTCCTTCTTCAGGAAGAAGTGTTACACCTTCGGTTCCTTATAGCTACACCGCACTTCACTTTCAGGTAAGTCACACACTATCTCTCTTTCCTTTCCATACCAATATCACAATTATTTTTGACAAATATCATTTATATATATATATATATAATGATGTGACAATGTCAAAATAATTTATATGGACAGGAAAGAGAGAGACGATTATTAGTTTACCTGCAATTGAGGGTTGGTGGTGTTGCCATTTCTACCAAGAAAAAACATTTCAAATTTTTGGAAGTGCAAGTCTTTTGCAGGAGAAAGTAATGCACTTCATACCAATCAACTGAAAATTGAAAAGGATTCTACCTGTCTCACATGGCAACACTAGTCCTAAATTTCACAAGCAAATAATTCTCTTTTCAGTCCCTTTCAATTATGTTTATAATAGACAATATTTTGACAATGTTGTCAGACAACAAAACACCTTCCAAACTGCTAGATGGTATTAAGTGAATAACTTTAAGATAATACTTATTTCTATTAACATTATATAAAACTCTGCATAGTATATTTCCCCAAATATTGATCTCAGAAGAGTCTGGATGTAATTTCCTTTTGTGAGTAAAATACCAAGCAAGACTTAGTTAGATAATATTCTCTCGGGATTCCAGCCGGTCAAGATTGTCGAATGCTCGCGATGTTTCGATAACATTCACCGTAGCGAAGTCTTCGAGAATTTCATCCAACATTTACACCGGGAAAACCTACGGTTGACTAAGACTTAATTACTTTATATTTTATTCTGTAATGTGTTCATTATTAAACTGCCAAGGTGATTCCAATTTTTACATAACACACACACTCAGTTACTCTTACAAAAAAAAATTAAGGCTACAAACGTGAATAATATTTTCATATTTTCTTCAGTCACCTGAGAGATATCTCGATCAATGTTATTCAGCTGCAAAAATGTACGATGTAGAAGTTCACCACTGGACAACAGATCTGTTACAGAGTCACCTTCAATTGTTTTTGCCACCATAAAACTGGAAGAGGGGAGGTTCAACCAGAAGTCAAGCTTTTCATGAGTTGATATGTCATCAGATGACTGAAACAAATAATTTTAAAGATCTGTTACTATGAATGCAAACAAGGGAAATAACATTTTACATTACCTCATGTTCTTATGAGGTGCCAATCTTATTAATTGCTTAGATTTTTATAGTACAATGATATATACAATTTTTCAATATAGCTTACTATTAAAATTAAGCAAAACCTACAATTTGTTGATCTCTTTTGAATAATAATAGCAGTAATGGTCTTGATGGAAATACTTTTTGTGGGTCAATCATAAAGCAAAATGTTTATCCACTAGGATGATTTCCTGTTAATAAAATTATCTTCAATTCATGTTACTCAACTTAAGTGGTTACAATGAATGTCAGACTAATTTGACTACTCCACAGGATGGAACCCACCACCGTTACACACACCAATTTTTTTTAATCTTTCACAATTTTGCAGACATATTGAACTACTTGTGCCATGCTGGTATATTTTAGTCATCTAGAATATATTTAGGAGTTAACATCAGTATACATGTGGAGGAATCTGACATGCAAATTACCTGTGAAGTGTTTTCATTATTTTTTTATAATCTCTCTTCCTTTATCAGAATCACCACCAATTAATTTAATTCTGAGACCCTTTATTGTTCTGTATTTACACTTTGTGTAAACATGAATTAGTTTGACTAAATTATATTTTAACTACTTACTAGGTAACATAAATATTTCACAGTGACATACCTGAACCATATATGTTAAAGTACACCGTAACTTCTGAGGAAGTGTTACTTGTAGTACTTCGAAAGAGAAGTTTACTTCATTTGACTTGCCAGGTGCCAAATTAAATTGTAATTTTGTTCCATAGTCATTTACAAAATTCTGTAATATTGTTAATAATTATGTGAAACATCCATAACAATAAATTAACAACATATAACAGACTCTAATGACAGTATCATGAAGAAAAAATTTTATCACAGAATTGATCAATAGTGTGTGTTAAATGTTAGGAAACAAATTTACCTTTACCCCATAATATTGTGCAAAATTTGTTCTACAAACCCATTCTTGTTACAATTTCTTAAAATTTGTAAGTATCTTTCACAATGAACCCAGTTTTTTGGTCAAAAGACTTTAAACATGTTAACAATAGCTACTCTTTAACATTAAAAAACACGAGACTGTTTTGCGAACACTAGCACCATCGCTCAAAACACCAACAATCATTTATGTTCAATGTCCAAATACACCCCCATCCACCCACTCATGTTGTCAGGTTAAGAGCCTTGAGGTAGGAACAGGTGCCATATGCCTGTCCTATCCTTCAATCCTCCAGAATTCCTCAAAGAAAGGAAAATGCAAAATTAAGGAAAACATCATATCCAATATTATTTACCCAATTAATTGCAGACTCTGCCAAGCATTCTATGATCAGATCAAAAGTTCTATACACTGCATAGCCAACCACCACACCACTGTTAAACATTCAAAAACACAATTTTCAATAGCTGCTAATACCCAGAGTAACAACACCAACAATTTCAATCAGTACTTCACACAAACCCTCCTTAACCCCCAATTTGTCATGTCCTAGAGTCCAAGCACAGACTGGGACTCAATATTCTCTAAATAGTGCCCTTCCTACTGGCAATCCCTATTTGCATGAGTACATGCGAGTTAATGAGCATGAATATGTATGTGGATTAATGTGTATGTGTGTGTGTGTATGTTTACATATGCATGAATGTGTGTATGTATACCTGCATATTTATGTGTGTGTGTCTATATATATTGTGGTAAACACAAATTTTTTACTATTATTTTTAAACATTGGGCGCCAATTTGTAATAAATACAAATAAATTCTCAGTTAAGGCCCACTTTGGAGTGTCAATTTGTGATAATTACTTAAATATTAAAATGATTGGATGTTTTAGTAAGAACTCAAGATTTTAAAATAGACACACAAATTAATTTTATTAATCACAAACAATTGAATTTACACAAGTTATCAAATGAATTTTTTCAACAGTTAGTAATCAATGTTTTACAATAAAATATTCTATTTTCCAATTCCCTTACCACTTCTCCTAATAATTCCAAATTTCTACGTTTGTTCTTGCCACCTTGTTTTTCTAATTCCGTCCCAGTATTTTAAGATATCATCTCCTTGTTCCAACAATTCATCACTAATTGCTTGCCCACATTGAAAAATCCCTTCTTCTGAATCCATTTGATCACTAACTCTATTGTCTTCAATTATTCTGCTATTTACTTCTATTTCTATTTTATCCGGCAACTGCTTTTTATTTCTTAACAACATGAACTATCATCAAATTAATTATTCTTAACAGATCCTCACAATTTAAATGCACATTTAATTATTATAACTATTTACCTTTATCAAACTCTAAATTTCACACATAAAATTAGCAAAATATTGCATGCACATATTACTATTCTACCTGCATCAATACTTCTTCAATGCTATCGTCTGATTTCAGTTTCTTTTACAAAGTATCCTATTCTTTATTTCAAGAAATGTGCCCCCACATTGGACGCCAATTTGTAGTAAACCAAATATAATATAATAAAATAAAACTACAATTATTCTATGTTTTGCCCCACATTTGCACCAACACACTTAACTCACCCTATTCTAGTTTGCCGTCTGCTGCTCAATTATCCCCCATTACCTCCTACTTCGAGGTAATGGGGGATAATAGAGCGGTAGATGGCAAATTAGAAGAGGGCGAGTTAAGTGTGTTCGTGCGGGGCCAAACACAGATTAATTGTAGTTTTACAATTGGTTTACTACAAAATATATATATATATATATATATATATATATATATATATATATATGATATTAGTAAGGATATGATATTGTCAAAAATAATTGTAATATTGGTATGGAAAGGAAAGAGAGATAGGTTGTGGCTTACCTGAAAGTGAAGTGCGGTGTCACCATAAGGATCTGAAGGTTGTTCTACAAATTTTCGGAGGCTCTCAGCCTCCTTCTTCAGGAAGGAGTGTTACACCATTCCGTGCACCGGCCGGCTGAGAGCCTCCGAAAATTTGAAGAACCACCTTCAGTTCCATATGGCGCACTGCACTTAACTTTCAGGTAAGCCACAACCTATCTCTCTTTCCTTCCATAACTCTAACTAACTCCTTGGCTCGACAGCCCACGAAGGGCCTTGGCCTACCGAGATGGCTGCCAGACTGTCATCTTACATGACACATTCTGGATTTAGGAGTGACACCTGGTCAGAGTGTCGATTCTCCCACAGCCTTAACCCCAGTTTTCTTGACCAGGACAAACACAAACATCCATGCCCATGCCGGGATTCGAACCCGGGACCTCTGTGATGTGAGGCAATGACGCTGGCCACTACACCACAGCAGGCCGGCCTTTCCTTCCATACCAATATTGCAATTATTTTTGTCATATCCTTAATTATATATATATATATATATAATATTGGTATGGCCGAGATGGTTAAGGCGTCTGTGTACTGAGCAGAATACATGGGTTCAAATCCTGCCTGGGTCAAATATTTTCAGTCTTTCCTCCTTCTTCCATCCTTCTCTCTGCTTTGAACATATGCTTTTCTTTGTGTGTAATTCTTCGCCTGAGCATATGAATTCACATAAAGCGTAATCCTCCTATTTCTCCTATTTATTTCTATCCTTCCTCACTATCCAAGTTTGAATGTGACTTTGTCACCAAATTAGTTCCAATTCCTTAATGGATTCTCCTAATATTGTATGTGTGTATATATATTGACACAATCCTTGCATGTTCATGTTTGAAGGCAAATTATAAATGTACCACAGTAAAGTTGTATAAATTTTTTCAGATTGATACTCACATCACGTATTAGCCTGACAGATGCTGAATCAGACACACTAAAATACAATTCTTTGATAAGAGAAGAACTCTGGTTCGTAAACAAAATAGAAACTACTATTTCCTCTGTTTCACATGAAGGAGCCTTTGTTTCATACATCTGTAAATGAAAACACAAGGTTAAATAAATCACTATGTTGAAAAGTTTTATTTCTTTTTCAATGAAGAAAAACAGACTTTCTTCATATTTGAAATGTCATTCATGTTCCACACACTTTATTACTTATAGCAATAGTTGTTAACAATAAGCTTTTGTGTAGTCCTCCAAGTAATAATGAGTTACATTGTTGAACAGGAAATTTTTATTATTATTACATTTGCACACATTTTTTTATGGCATACACGTAACTTGCATTACTTACTCCAAAGCAGACTGAATAATAAGAACTTATGGCTTCTAATATAACCTACTTTGTGGCCAATATCAGTGAATTAAAATATTTTTCTGTTATTTTAACTGTGTGGCCCACCTAAAAAAAATTCTTTTGAAAGTGGTCCACTGTACTCAGTTTTTTCTTATGAGATCTTCCTTTCCAAATTTCTGAAACTGACTTTTCATCATTCAAAACCCATTGCTGACTCACGTCTGTTATTGAGATTTTTTCTAACAAACTATGAAACACCTGACAGTATAATTATATGTAAGGAAAATTAATTTTTTAACCAAAATGTTTTTTGTACTTTATCTCAATTTGGTAGACAAGAGAAATAAAAATAAATAAAATAATACAAATGTTATAATGCTTGTAACAGGATTGCAGTATCTGTAAACTTTTTGTAACTATATAGGTAATGCTCTTTTGAAAAAAAAACAACTCAAATACAGGAGTAAGCAGAAATGAGTTTGAATTTTAATTATAAATATTATATTTCTGTTTTTGATTCGCAGTCATGATGCAAACACACATCTAAAATAATCATCAAATTTAGAGTTCTACAAACCATTTGAATATTTTTGTCACCAGAAAGCCTAGAGTATGAAGAAAGGTATGTACAATGTGGCTGTGTTTCTTGAGCAGTAACACAGCTTAAATATTCATTTAAAATTTCTTTAGATGGAGTTGAAATTCCTGATGCTTCCTCATACCCTTCCTTGATTTTTGCTACACCCTTTTTCTTCAGTTTCTTGCCTATAATAAAGGAATTACACAATTTTACTAAAGTAAATCAAATGTTTTCACAGGCATTTAAAGAAAACTTAATTTATTTATACAATATTCAAAATTGAGGACATACTGTCTTGCTTGTAAATTTTCAACTTTCACAAAAATTATTTAGTTATCAATTAATATTGGATGAGCTTTAATTGTGAAAAGGGAATGATAGGGAGTGCTGGTATGTAAACTGAATTAATTGCAACAAAAAAGTGAGGAAAAGGAAAAACTTCCAAGTATTTATGAATTATTTACTTTTTAGACATTACATATCTATCAGTCTAATAGAGCAGGTCCACAATTGTAATTTTCTAACCTAGTAAAATACATCCATTACACACAGGGAAGCAACATTATATTTACCTATTTTCTATCTTAATCAATAATTTGACTATAACATATCTTATTTTATAAATTGAATACAATGGAAGGTTTTCCAATTTTTTTTATCTATATTAATCAGGAAAATAGCTCCAAATTTATAGAACAAACTTTCCCATACTTACTGTCCTTTACTTTGCGTTTTTCTTTTTTAGCAGGATGATTAACATTTAATGATTCTACAGAATTCTCTTTATTTATTTTCATAACATGAGAATCAGATTCTAAAATGTTGTTAGAGGAATCCTTGAAAATGTTTTCTTCCAACAACAATTCCTGAGTCGATTCCTGCAAATGAGAAGCTAGAAATTACTATTTTTAAATGTATGGTTACACTATTTTTATAAATATATACATTATTTTTATAAATATAATCACATTTTCAAAAAATAACACAAAAAAGTGGATTTGCAAAAGTTTATCTAGATGAAATATTTACTTGCTCATAGATTCTTAGATGTGTAAACTTGTTTTGTGATGGAAATAAGAACTTTAACTATCAGGACTTTACCATTATTTAAAGAAAATGAAATTCATATTAAATTTTTATTTGAAATATAATCATTGGTCCTCTAGGATAGGGGTTAACAAACCCATATCATAAAACAAGTCCTCAAGGGCAATGAAAGCAGAGGAAGACTTTCAGAATGGTGAAGCTGGCAGAAGAGGCACATTTCCTCTTTAGGTGAATAAAGAGCAAGTACAGCTACAGACAGCATCTGACTCTCAATGAGCGGCTGAATCAAGGCTGGGTAACATACTACCTATGTGGAAAGGATTGGGATACTACCACATTATATTTCCCTAGAAGTACATGTTATGGATCGCTGTGTAAAAGAATCCAGAGGTAAAGCTTCCCCTCACTCAGATCTTCAGGAGAGAAAATACACACAAAAGTAAAAAAGAAAGAAATATAAGATTTTGCACATGGAATGTATGGATGGTTTTGGAAGTAGGAAAGCTGGAAAATGTGAAACAGAATGTGAAATAAAAACAGATGTGTTAAGTGTGTGTGAAATGAGGTGGTAAGAGAATGGTGAAATTGAAAGCAGAGATTATAAGCTCTTTTACTCTGGAAATGAAAGGAGTGGTGGAAATGGTGTGGGAATACTAATAGGATAAATAAAAATTGAAAAACAAGATAAAGAAAGTGAAATATATTGATGGAAGACTAATTATGATAAGAATGCAAGGGAGTATGAAAGATGTGGTATTAATACAGGTGTATATGCCAACCTCTCAGCATAGAGATGAAGAGGTAGAAGAATGATATGGGAAGATTGAAGAAATTATTGAAAAAGAGAAGAGAGATGCTTATCTTATAATTATGGGAGACTGGAACGCTGTTGTAGGTGAAGGAAGGGAAGAAGATACAGTAGAAAAATTTGGACTAGGGGAAAGAAGGGGAAACAACTAGTTAGTTTTTGTAAAGAAAATTCACTAGTGATTGGCAACACACTATTTGAAAATCATAGAAGATCCCATGTAAATGAGGAAATGTATCAAAAAAGACTATATTATGCAAAAGAGGTATAGGAATTGCCTAAAGAATGCTAAAGCTTATCCAAGAACAGACATCAATTCTGACCACAACCTTGCAGTGGGAGAAATAAAAGTGAGATTGAAAAAGGTCTGAAGTAAACCAAAAGAAATATTAAACTTGGAGACACTGAAGAAGGTGGGTAAGGTGGCAAAAATGGATGAGAAGTTTATGGAAAAATTGGATAAAGACATATCAGAAGAAATTGTTAATGAAAAATGGATAAAAGTTAGGAAAGGACTCAAGGAAGCTGCAAGAGAAGTCTTAGTAACTAGAGAGTTCAAACACATTAAAAAAGAATGGATAACAGAAAAATTGTAGATAAGATACATGAATGGAGCTAGTGGAAACATGAGAAATTACGAAGAGAAAAGTAGGGCACTGAATAATGAATTAAGAAGGGAAACTAAACAAGCAAGAGAAATATGGATGAAAGAAAAATGAGACGAAATAGAGAAAATGGAAAAGAGGGGAAGTATGAAATGATGTACAAATCAGCTAGGGTGATAGTTTTTGAAAGAAAAAGAAGGAAAAATAACATAGAAATAGAAAGAATGCTGGTACAATAGCAGAGAAAACACAAGAGGTATTGAGTAGATGGAAAGAATATGTAAAATATCTGTATAAAAAATATCAAATACCAAGTGAAAACATGATGCAAGTGGAGGTAGGTGTATAAGAGGATGAAAAAGGATATGGTAACGTGATATAAGAAATAGAAATGGCAATGATGGAAATGAAAAATAGGAAGGCATGCAAAGTTGATAATCTATTAGCAGAAGTGCTAAAGAGTTTATGAAACAGAGGATCTGTGCAATGAGAAATATGACAAAGGAGAATGGTCGGAAGACTTTCTTCAAATAGTAGTGATACACATCTAGGAAAAGAGAAACACACAGAAATGTGAAGAGTATAGGACTATTAGTCTAATCTCTCATGCAGCCAAAATACTATTGATAGTGCTGAATAGAAGGTTAAATGGGAAACTGGATAGAGATTGGAGAAGAACCGTTTGGATTTAGAAAAGGGAAAGGCAAACAAGACACTATTGGCTTGTTAAGAACCATAGAGGAGACAGATATTGAGAAAAGTAGAGAAACATGCTGTTTTATTGATTTTGAAAAAACATTTGACAGAGTGCAATGGAAAAAACTGATTGGCATTTTGAAGAGGAAAGGACTTAAAACAGGAAGTAAGGATTAGAATTGGAAATGAAATGTCAGAAGAAAGCAGGGAGATAGACAAGGGTGTTGCCTTTCCCCTTTGCTGTTCAACATACACTTAGAAGAGATCATAGGGAAAATCTTAGATGGAAAAAAAAGGAATATGTGTTGGTGGAAAGAGAATAATGTATAAGATTTGGTGATGTCATGATACTGTTGGCAGGAAGTCAAAGAATGGCAAACAAAACACTAAATGATTTCAATCAAATGTGAGGAATATGGCATGAGAATAAGCACTTCAAAAATAAAGAGCATGGTGGTTAGTAAAGTATGAAAACAGACAAAGATTAAGATAGGGCACGTAAATATCAGCCAAATTGCTTTAAATATCTGGGAAGTATAATCACTGAAGACTTAGGATGCCATGAACAGATAAAAATACATTGCCATAGTGAAGGAAGCATTTAATATTAAAATGGTGTTATTATGTGTAAAATTAGAAGGACTGAGAAAAAGATTAGGCAAGTGCTTTGTTTGGAGCAAAGACATGGACGATGAAAAGAGAGGATGAGTAAAGGTTGGAAGAGTTTGAGATGTAGATGTGGAGGAGGATGGAAATGATAAGCTGGATAGGAAGGGTGACAAATGAAGAAGTATTGAAAAGGTTTGGTGAGTGGAGAAGACTGTTGCAAATTGTAAGAGAAAGGAAGAAGAACTGGGTAGGGCATGTACTGCTTACTAACCAAAACTAGGGAAGGGCTAGTTCAGGGGAAGAGATCATGAAAATGAAGAGGATGGCAAAAGAGAGGAGCAAATGGAGATCTACCATGTGAAAACCTGCCCATGAGCAGAACACTAATGATGATGATGAGTTGGTTACAAAAATGGTCATGGAGAACTAATACACTTGTCATCTTGTAACTATAATGATGGACTATTAAACGGTGATAATGATGATTGGCTGATAAATTCACAGTTTGACAATACATGGAAATATCAGATCTCATCGGGCTGGAAGTAGTTTACAACGAAAATATACTTTATGTTCAAGAAAATTAGTATATTGCAATTCATTTTACAATATTGAAGAGAAAGGATAAACTAATGTTTATGCTACATACAAATAGACCATACCCATATTTTACCAAACTTGAATTTGAGAATTATAACAATACTATACACAGTTCTGCAGATATATTCCAAACTGTATGGTGTATGTTGAAGATTACTCCTAATAATCCATGAACAATAGTATTTTTCAAAAGAACTTAAAAGACTAGATACAGTTATAAGAATAGAAATCCCTATCAAAAACTTGCAAAATATTAATGAAATACACAATTATTTAAATACAGACAACCTATGTTAAATGGAAATTCGTAAGTCGCTGATACACAAACCGTTTCAGTAAAATTCACAATGAATACATATAAATGCCAATAACTCAGAACAAATTTAATACCAAATTGGCACTGAAACCAATACAAATACATAATCAAAAAATACTATGGTTTTGTCCCTAATTTAGGACTTCATCAGGTGAAAATAATAATGGTTGAAAAAGATAAAACCTTAATAATGAACTATTGTTATAATTTCTTCAATGATTTTGAATTTGTATATAATTTGATTGTATAGAAAAACAAGATATGAAATTAATATGTTCTAAGACATATATAAAGAACTTTGAATAAAATTTAAAATGCATTGTCTGGCTTCCATGCCAGTCATAACCATAAAGTTATGACAGCAAATTCATTAAAACAGATTAATTATTAGTGTTTATCTATATAATTAAATAAATAAATTACATGATTATATTTGTAGAAATTTAAATGGAAAAATGTGGTAAGTGAAATTATTAAAAACTAAAGGTTTGAGAAATGTTAACATCACATGAGGTAAACAAAACAGATAGGTTTAGTGTACATTTAAAATGATCCACTTGAATTTGATAATATTAGCAAATGATAGTTTCACAATATATTGCAAAAACAGCTAACTACCTTTTCATTGGAACGTTTTTGTGCTTTTTCTTCTTTTATAGATTTCTTTGCATCTTTTTTTGATTTTTTCACTTTTAGTTTTCCTGCACTGGCAGAACAGCCAATTTTTTCATCACTTATCTTTAAGGAGACCATTCTGGATTCTATATTTTCATCATCAGAGGATTCCACTAATCTATCAACAACCTCACTTTGGTCAATTGATGCTGAAATTTCTTTTTTATGCTTCTTTTGCTTAGTTTTCTTCTTGCCAACAGGTTCTACACCATGTGAAAGAGAAGTATCTCCTTCAACATTCTCATCACATACATTTTTAGACAGATTAGTGGCTTTCTTTCTGGCATGCTGACTTTTCTTATTTTTCTTATCAGTAATATGAATAAGTTGTGCCAGGTTTGCTGAAACACTAGTTAACCTTTCTTCATCACGAAGTGGTCTGGAAATGACAGGTCTGTAATTATGAATTGAAATAATACAATATATCAGATATGGACAGAAAATTTTTGGCAGGTCTGGGAATCAAACCCATGATCACCCATTAGTAATCAGCTATCGTAATCTGTTAATTAACTTTCATAACCTTTTCAACGTAGCTAGATTAAAGGAATTTTTTCTGTTCTCTAAGAAACAATTAAATCAACACAATATTATGTCGAGGTTTTAAATAGACTGTAATCATTACTAAATAATCAAATAATTATTTAAAAACAAGACCAAAATATTCAGAACCATTGAAATAAACTTAACTTAGTAACATATAACATGAACATGCATTATGACAAACTCAAATAGAATAAAAAATGCAGTCCTTTACGGTCATGAGGGAGAGCTTTTATGTCCTATTAAATGTGAAGTGGTCTTTACTATCTGTCATGGTGACACCAACTCTCAATTCTTCAAATTTGAAGATATATATATATATATATATATATATATATATATATATATATATATATGAAGATATATATATATGATATTAGTAAGGATATAACATTGTCAAAAATAATTGCAATTTTGGTATGGAAAGGAAAGAGACAGAGGTTGTGGCTTACCTGAAAGTGAAGTGCAGTGTCGCCATAAGGAACTGAAGGTTGTTCTTCAAATTTTCAGAGGCTATCAGCCTGCTTCTTCAGGAAGGAGGCGAGAGCCTTCGAAAATTTGAAGAACAACCTTCAGTTCCTTATGGTGACACCGCACTTCACTTTCAGGTAAGCCACAACCTTCAGTTCCTTATGGTGACACTGCACTTCACTTTCAGGTAAGCCACAACCTATCTCTCTTTCCTTTCCATACCAATATTACAATTATTTTTGACAATGTCATATCCTTACAAATATCATATATGTATATGTGTGTGTGCTAAGGATTTTAATTGTTTAGTGACAAATTATAAAGTGACAATGCCACAAGTGATAATTGGATAGTGAGGAAAGATATAAATATAGGAGAAAGGTTGGGAATACACACTGAAGGAAGCATATGCATAGGCATAATAATATGCTTAAAGGAAAGCATATGATCAAGGTGTAGAGAGGAAAGGAAGAAGAAGGAAAGACTGAAAATATTCGGCAGGACCGGAAATCGAATCCAGGTACTTTTGCTCTGTACGCAAATGCTCTACCAAACGAGATACCATGCCGGTCCCCAGCTCTATGGAATATAGCCAGTCTTATCAGGTAATAATAATAATAAGATAATTAATATCCTTAACATTTGTAATTATTCCTTAATGGATGCTCTAACTCTTCACTCCCTCTGCTCTATCCATTCCACCCTCTACACCTAATATATTTTCATATTGTGATGTGAAATGCAGTTTGCTTACTCATCCAAGTCAATGTCCAATGCTCTATGTGGATCATCATTTGGTCTTGAATCAATATCCTCTCCTTCTGATGACTCTGCTCCCTCTGGCATTTCTCCAATATCTGTATTCACAACATGAGCTGCCATTACCTCTTCATCACTTGATTCCAAATTATGTCCTGAAAAAAAATCTATTTTAATATCAGAAAAAATTCTAAAAGATTTATCTCTCTGTTTATAATAACAAATTATTTTTTAACACCAAATATTGTAACATATAATAGTACAAGGCTTGTTCCCCACCATTTAAGAAAATTACACAAAAAAGTACCTTTAGATTCTCTCCGTTTTTTTCTCTTTGTACGTTTTCCAGTTTTCTTATCCATATTTAAATATTTGTCTGATGAAACTAAACCTAAAACAGACAAGTATTAGAGTATTTAAAGTAAAATGAGACGCCACTTATCAAATATATAATGCAATATGAATCCATTATTGAAAGAAATCTAACAGATTGTCACAATTTTTCTATTTTAAATTATGCCTTACCAGAAACTTTGAGATTGATGGGCAAATCTAATTTAGTAATAGGGACATCCAAATATTCATCAGCATTTCTACTGCTTCTATTAGCACTGGACTTGAGATAATGAGGGTTATTTTCCTGCTCTTGTTTCCGTGCAGTTCTTCTCTGCTTGAAAAAACAAGGATAACATAACTATTCAAACAATCAATAATATTTGCTAAATATTGGGGAGTCTCACAACAGAGTCACACTCTGTGCACTTGCTGACTGCGGACTGTCCACAGCTGGCTGGCACATGGAATTTCCTGAAGAATGGAGCTGATACCTGCCGAAAATTTGAAGAGCATCCTTCTGTCCTGAGTGGCTACACTGAGCTTCAATTTCAGGTAAGCCATAAACACTCTCTTTTTCCTTTCCATACCAATCATCACAATTATATTGACAATGTCATTCCTTACTCATATATATTGTGTGTGTGTGTGTGACATAGTCAAAATAATTAAAATTATTGGTATGGACAGGAAAGAGAAACACTGAGATAATGGCTTATCTGAAGTTGAGGACCAGAGTTGCTATGTCTCAAGAGAAACATAATTCTCAAATTTCATAGGTGTTATTCTCCTGTCGCAGGGGAGAAATTTGTATCTCATGACTGAAGATCAGTCAATATTTAGAACAGAATGTGTAATTGAAATTTTGAGACATTATGCTCCTCCTGCAGGAAACAGGTTCCTTTGCTCTAGCCCACTCCATTTTGTCAGCTAAAATGAGGAGCATGAAATCTATTTCCTAAGAAATTTTGAATTATGAGTTCTGTTAAACTTTGTTGACCAATATCCACTTTCAGGTTAGGCATGTCTCCCACCATCTCTTTCCTATCCATATAAAATATCTTGACTGTCACCTTATTTTTGTTTTTGAATAATTAAATTAGGAATAAACATTACCTTTTCCATTTCTTCTTCTGAAAGTTCTATGTTTTTAGAGTCCTTAACTCTTGCATCTCTGTCATGTCCCGGATTTGATTTTACAAAAATTTCAGTTGTACCAGAAATCTTCAAATTCAGATCCCCATCTTCATTCTCCTCATCTGAAGACTCAGAGGGTGGGTCATTAATCCAAACGTCTAAATCCAAACTGAAAAATTTCAATAGTGTTAATTTATGCAAGAAATTATACAATGAATATCAATGATTGAGAGGTTTTTCAAAGCAACAGATTTCAGAACAGGTACAATTGCAGCTTAATATTGTTTAATGTAATTGGTATAATTTTCAGAGCAATTTTATGGTATTTTTACTTCAGGTAATCTTACATTTTTACAATAAATATATGTAGGTACTATTAATCACAGGTTACAGAAATTTTTGGTGTTTTATATACAAAAAATGTATTTTCAGCATCATACATTAAGCATCAGCACATTCTCTTTTAATTATCAATTTCTGTACATGAGTGGTGGAGAAAGTTTGTGAAAAAGAGCCGAATGGGTGTAAAAAATGAATGTTTTTCATTAACAATAAAATAAACACATCTGTTTCATAAGGTTAATATAATACACAAATTTAGGCAAAATGTGGTTTATGACTTAAAAATAATAAAATAAATGGCTAACACAATGACCTAATTGAAGGCAGTAAATTGGTAAGGTATGAAAACACTAGTTACTGAAAAAATAAATAAGAGCATTATGATATATAATTGCAAGAAAATGTTTAATAGGTTAAATAATTTTGGTAATAGGTGTGTATACATCATATTAGATTTTAATTTGATATGCAGTGCAATTTCATATCACAATTTAGACTTTAACCATTCATTTATAAACTGCAAAAGGATTTTTATTTGCTGTATTGAGGTAACGGTATTTAAAAGGAAATAATTTTTATGTTAGTTATAAGCTAATGAAATAAAAAGTGTTACTAGGTTTATCAATCAGTTCTCAATCATTTGAAGCTAATAAATATTTACAGTAATATAAAAAATTTAAGCACCCTTGTGGAAGTTGTACTTTCTTTTGAGCCTTTGGTGCTACAGGATTCAGCACACCCGTGAAACAACAGCTAATCTCTTCCAAAATGTTAAACTCATTTTTAGAAACCATTTTGTCAACAAACTGGACCATATGATAAGCGGAACTGGCCCGCTCCTGAACTTCAAGGTCTCCACTCGAAACAAATTGTGGCAGGTTATCGAGCATTAATTTTATTACCTGTCAAAATATTAAGCACATCAAGATTTTTACAATAAATAGAACTAATACTAATGTTCAATATATTTAAATAACATTGGAATCTCACCTTACGTAATTCTTCCACATCTGATTTGACATCAGTTTTGTTAATAATGTGTGCAAATAATTTAAGAATGTTTTGCACATATACAGCTTGAATGTGCCCTGGTAATGTAAATACACGACTCTGTAACATTGCCTCTAGTGTACTACATGGATTTTGTAAGTACCTGAGAAAGAAATTTTGAAGTGTTAATGTATTCTTACCAATAATATTGAAAAATTTCAAACTCATAAAAGTTCAGGGTAAATCAAGGTCTATAAAATACAGGTTTGGACACAATTCTTCTTATGGGGCCATTAACTTAATGCCTAGATTTTACTGTCTGCTGTAGTGTGTCATTTGGGTGTACGAAAGCAACAGAAGTTAAAAATAAATTATTGCTCCTACCATTATAGCCTTTTTATGGACAAATTAATTAACATTAAAAATTTTCTGACTGCATTATCAATGCAAATTGCAACATGTTGCAGTAATAATTATTTTCCATGACAAATTTGTCATGTGAAGGCTGTAATTCACATACCATTTCAAGATTTTAATATGAATATAGAAAAGTAATTGCTGTTTTGAAGATACGTTAATTGCAAATATGTCAACAACAGGTTGGTATAAAAAGTATTATATTTATACGAAGCGTCAACACTGTTCTTCTAAATAAATTCAAATTATTACACAAATCATGTAGTAAATGAGGCTCTATTTCAAAAGTATCAAACATGTTTGTTCTTTGAAATAATTCTAGATAATATTTTCGCCATCCACAATATAACTGCTGCAATGTGACACATGAGAATATTGTGTTGTACTGATCTGTTGAGTAGCTTGCCTCAATTTAGCAGGTGTAGAATGATTATCACCAGTTTTCCAGTCTTGAGAAAAAAGTTAAACACAATCTGTCATCAAACTGCTCATCAATAAATACTCAAAGAGAATACAAGAGAACAGTTATTTATACAGTTCCAAGGCACTGGTTGTAGAAAGCAGTAACCCAGTTTTAATTGACTTTCAGTGCATTTTTACCTTAAACTCTAAAAAAGAAGAAACACTGAAGCAAATTTGTCAAATTAGCCAGCTTATGAATGTTTGGTACTAAGAGTTGCATCTTTATTTGTGCTTACCATGGTTTCATACCAGTCACTAACTTCTCAAATGAACCAACTAGTAGCTACTTCGAGCTGACACACAGTACAGCAATGTTGACACTTTACTTGAAAGCAATGTTCTTTCTGTCGGAACTCTCATTTTTTAAAATAAATAATCTAATGATTTTTCTAGAGAGTTTGGGTGCAAGAACAAACTCAGACAGTTTCTTACATTTTTTAATATATATGGCACTTTTCTCTTCTAAATAACCAATTATTTACAGAAGTGACTCGGAATGTGGCGCAACACAATAACTCATTATACAAACAATCATGAACATACTAAATCGATGTAGCACATAGAAAGAATAAACAATATAGTATAAATATGGCAAATGCCACAAAGAATTGTGGGAGCATGACCAGACCTGTACCTTGGTGTAAGTACATAACTGTGTATCAGAAAAGTTAGTTAGACATCCAAGACAGGTAAGATCAAGGTGCAAAACAGCATCAAATCTGTCAAATAAATGGTGGTTTACAAAAAATGAGATAGAGAACTGAATAATAATGCAAAATAGACCAGTTCTCCATGCACTTTCTACAAGTTTTACAAAATGATGTGTTAGAAGAGATAGCAACATTTATATTGGATAAAGAGAAGTCATGTCCCCTGTATTGCTGATGGCCGTTTTAAAAATAAAAATTGCAAAGTTTATGTATCAAATACTGGATAAAAATAATAATATAAT
The DNA here is from genome assembly GCA_037074705.1 of Zhengitettix transpicula. Classification (NCBI taxonomy): domain Eukaryota; kingdom Metazoa; phylum Arthropoda; class Insecta; order Orthoptera; family Tetrigidae; genus Zhengitettix; species Zhengitettix transpicula. The sequence goes on along the minus strand of CM073595.1, from coordinate 80,154,069 downwards.
ACTTGTAAATATTTATAGTTGCATTAATATATCTTTAAGACAGTCAATATCATTAAAAAAGTATTTGATGTATAACCTAAATTTTATTTCAGTCAAATTAATTACACTGTACTCAATGTCCTCGAGAAATTAACTGAATCTGAACTTCATTTTGGTTTAACAAGAGTTCTTTGGACTATCATTTTCAAATTTCCTTGAAGTGCACTAATAAAGAAATCACTTACTCAGCAAACTCTCCACAAACCCACACTGCAGCAGACAGAACCTCAGCCATTGAGGAACTCTGTCCACATCCTGCAGCTAAAAACTGAGAGCTGACCAAAAGCAGTTCCATTTGTTGCACAGCAAATTCTCTGATTGCCTGAACACGTATGGTGACATCCATAACTTGAGATGCAACAAGTAAGCCATGCTGACTACCCTCCATTCGTGTCAATTCAACCAATACACTGACATACCTGAAAAAAAATTCTATAGATATTTCATTTTCATATATGAAGTGAAGAAAAGTTAATAAATTGAGATACACACCATTCAAAATTTGTTATATACTGATAATTGTTCTGGGAACAAATTTGAATAATTTTAGATAGTAATTCATCCCTATATGTAGTTCCTTCAGCTTTATCCATGTGGAGCATTAATTTCTTCACAATCTCCATCAAATTCTTCTTTGACACCTAAAATAAATGGAACAAACTTAATATGTTTTACTAATTCATTCTTTAAATTGAATTATCATTATTAGTAGTATCAGATATATTCACTAAGGATCAATATATTTACTACCATGCCATATAGGAGATCCAAAGCTCGAAGTCTTATTGATTCATCTTTATCATCCAGGCACTGCATGATGAGATCTTTATGTGCTTGAACTGATTTGGGATGAGTCTTAAGAATTTTTGACATAGCCAATAAGCCAAGATACTTTACTGAAAACATGTACAACAATTTAAGTATATGTGTAATTTCTTAAATGATGCATTTATATTTTAACAACAAATAATTCTATATTGAAGACTTCAATGTTTTGCATAACTAACTAGGCTAATGTGACATTAATTTCACAGAAACCTTGAATTAATGACACATCAGTAATTCTTTTATAATCCGGTAGCATGCTCATTTCTATATAGAAGCTTTTTTAGACTTGACAAAGTATGAAAATATTAATATATTCCAAGATGTGAAATTGGAAAATGGTATATATAGCATCATGTCAATAAACTTAGCACAATAGATTTTTTCAATTTTAAAACTCTAAAATTCATAAAATTATACTATGAAAATGAAAGAATCAAAAACTACAATGTAAAGAAAGCATAGTATTACAGAAATTTAAATGAGTAAAAGTCACAAATTTTGAAAAATAAAAAACAAGGACAGAAGAACAGTCAAAATCAAACCATTAAACAATTGAGTGATTGATATTATGGGATGAAACAAATCAGTGTAAATAATTGCGTTTAACATGTAAATGCTTCAAAGTGTTAATATTTACCAATAGGGTTTAAACAATTCTAAGATCACAAGACTTATTCAAGAAACTATAATTTGAAACCAAAGGATCATATCTATTTGTTTGCCTCATACAGAGACCTGAAAATTTTTCAGCCTGGGTTTTTAGTCAAAAAATGTTGCTTTTTATTCAAATAAATTATACACCTTAATATCCCTCTGAGGTCAATGTCTTATTTTAAGGACAAAAAAACAAATAGCATTTCAAAACTTGTCACATGGAACAGAAATAAAGCTTGTTTGATCCTTTGATATGACCCATACAAATGTTCTAATATAATACAAGGTGATTTTAATTTAATAGTGTTCAAACAGGCTATATAAGAAATAATGTATTCACAGTTAAAGTACTTACAATTTTGATCAGAGTCCTCAATTAAAATTCTCAACTTTTGGACACACAACTGCAACCAAAATCATGGAAAACATTTTATGAAGAATAAGTCTTTTAAATATAAACCAAGACAAGATATTTCACAAAATATAGTTTTGTTCTAATTGATTAGTATTTTAATTTCTGACAATCATTTACAGAACATTCATGGAAAGGCATGAATGTTTGTAACACTTACATTTATATTACTTTTAAGTTCTAATCACATTAGACACAAATAATTAAGTATGATGGTATGAACACTATATTGACAATAAATTTCACATTAAAATTTATTCTCACCTGAATTGAGGCACTGTGATTTGGCATCCCTGATGATATAGAGATGAGGACTGGGGGAAAAAAAGAATTTAACCATCAAATATTTATATATGTAAAATGAAACATGCCTAAAAGTTTCACTAGCCTAAATTTAGACAAATAAAAGTAAATAAAATAATCTTTGTTAACACACACACACACCCACAAAGATAATTTCATTCTGAGTGAGCTGCACAGTTTTGACCATGTCTTTTATACTCAAGTTTCATTTTTACACAGGGCAAAAATGCAAATCCATATCCATGTGGAGGATTTCCAATTTGGTATTCATATTATGTAATAGGTATTACATTTTGTCACACACCCTTTCAGATGATAAGGATGTATTCTTCATTAATTAGCCTAAAAATTCATACACATTACAAATAGTTGCCATATAATTTCATATTTACACATGCCACACAACATGCAAGTGTTCCTTTTTTCTGGTTTATAAAATATCGGAATATACTCTTGGCATACTTTTTCAGGTATTCAATGCACATACAATCCACATGTAAGTTGTGGTATACAAATGGATAAGAGGTAAATTATAATATTTGTAAAAGTCAGACTGGCTCATTGGTATTTCCACAAAGCCCCAGGTGTTGGGAAATAGGCAAAATTCAGGAGGCATATATATGCTCCACAAATAACATATTTCAGGCAGTCCAGCATTTTTTCTGAGATATAACAAAATTCAACATTCATAATTAATTCAGCCATCTCAGAGAGACATTGAGATACAGGTTCAAAAGGTATAGCAGAGCCCAGCTCACAATTTCTGCTGATTAGAGAGCACCAACACTGGGCACCAGGGAATGACTATCTAGCAATGTGGTCCATTTCTGCCTCAGGAATACAAGCAAACATGAACAGTACTCTGCTGATGGAGGGTCCAGTACCAGCACCAGAGAGTGTGATACTGGCAGTAAGTCTGTCCATTTTTGTTAATTTACATTATGCATTACCTTCTGCTTCCAAACTCATGTTTTCAATCTTACAAACGCTAATTTCAATATTCATTTTTCTTACTGTAAGTCCCAGATTATGAATCAGAGAAAATAAAGAGTTTAAGTTCTATTTATTTTGCTTCACAGTGCTATTTAGTTTATGTTATTTATTCTGTGCTATGATTTTATTTATATAAAGTAATAAATGTCAATTTTTTACAAACAATTAAAACTTAATTATAGTATTAATTCCATCCCCCACCAACATAAATATAAAAATTTGAACATTATAATCCATGCAATTTAATAAGTGGAAACTTGGATGATTCAAACGGTGATAATTTGAATTAGTGAATAATTCCAAGAATTTTCTATTTGAATTTTGTATTAAATCAATTCCAAAACAAATCACATGTAAGTTTAACCTCTTTAATTAAAAGTTTTAGTTAAGAAATGTCAGCTGAAAATTAGTCTAAATGACTAATACAATATATTAAACTTTGTCTCCAAGGGTTTCTCTAAACTAGTTGATTAGACTAATAATAAAGCTCAGACGACTGCATACATTTTTTAAGATTGTTATTAAAACTAGACAAAACATTGTCAAAAAAGCAGAAACAGTCTGTTTATTGACAACTGCTCTGCTCATAACTCCAACCCTCTTATGGACAATATAAAGGTTAACTTTCCCACACCCAAAAAAACATATCAGTTGTGCAGCCAATGAACAAAAATATAATAAAAACTATCAAGAATTTTTTAAGATGTCTTGTTTGACACACAAAACAATAACTATAATTCAATGATGCTGCACAAATGTGTCAAACTGTGTTGTCTCCACTAACAGACAAAAAATAGTAAACTGTTTCAGAAAGGCAGGGTTTATCCTGAAAAATAAGCAATCTGTCTCGTAAGATGAAGATGTCGCTCACCCAGCTGCCTGGGGTAACAGTACATCTGTTACATTTGATGAATATGTCACCCTGGATGAAAGCTTGGAAGTGAGTGGGGAGATTTTTGATAAAGACAGAAGTTTTGAACAATAAAAAAGGAAATTTATGTAATGAAGAAGAGAAAGAACGACATTAAGATGGAGAGAATCTGATTCTGTCATCATTGCAGGTGCTTTGTCACTTCTGTTAACATTGGGAGACAAGCCAGCATGAGTGTAACTGTTTTTAAATCACTAAACTTTAATACACTAAATGTTGCGAAACAAAAACATATTTTGAGTTTCTTTGAAAACTTTTAATTCATTGACTGTATAGGGTTAAATGTGTAATCACTGTATATTCTCTTGAGTACTATTTTCCTTATTGTAAAATTAAATGCATTAATTATGAATGAATACCACTATAGATGTAACTTTTGTCACTTGATTTTTTGGATATTTCAAATTTTTACCCTATCCCTTTAGCTTTAAGTTCCACTGTAATAATTTTCCTACATCCAAGCAAATTATTGCTAAATATATGAAAACTTTTAGGTACCAGGTCAATCCATGCCAGTTGGTGCAGCATTAGTCAGTTGCCACACACAAAAAAAAACATCTCAGAAAAAATCATATTTTGTTTGTGTATTCCCTTATGTTTTGATACTTCAAAACTAATTGTTTAATTTTTATTGTGTCCAGTTAGAAAATTGTGGCAATTTTTTGTAGACCTCGGGCAGTTTTTCACATTTGCAGGTGTCTACGCATTTCTAAATTACCCAGCACTTCAGTTGACATGTTAAAATAATTGAAGTGTTATTCTGATATAACCACTTATGCCACTTGTGAAATCAAATATATTTTGCACTATTTAACCATTTTACATCAAATGTGAAGTGAATCTAAGAAGTCCAAAAGTATATGGTAATTTGAAACTGCAGAGACTTTTCATATGTGCAATTTCAAGGATTTTAACTGGTCCTCAAACAGAGGTATTCCAAATCAAACTTTGCAAAAAAGTGAAAAATTCCATTTTTAAAAGGGTGTAATTTGTAGTGGGTCAGTTACCATTGACAGTTCATATAAAGTAACTACACCATTATATGTAAAGCACAAAAATATTGAGTCTCACAAATGGTTTCTTCTTGGAGACATAAGCCTACGAAAATTGAATTTTCTTCATTTGCATTGTACACAAAGTACACAAAAAATAATATTAGGTAAGTAAATAGAGGTTTGATTTATACGTCACAATGTACTGAACACGATGTAGATAATTTTAATGAACAAAAATACATATTTTCAGAGATGGTGTGGCAACCAATTACTTTTTTCTGGACCGCTTGGTATGAATTGACCCTACCATGTAAATAAACATTAAAAAATTGTCCCATCATATCTTATTTTTTTTAAGTCAAAATATAAATACAAAATTATTTACCTGCTATAACAGTGTTGATACATTCATATAAGAGGGACATTGCAGAAGTGCTGTAAACAAAAATGGATACAAGTAGTACATATTAATGCCCACATAAATTAATGTATTAAATCAAAACTGTGAATACTATAGTTATGTCACAAAAATGTAATACCAAGGTCACTGACTATTTCAGTTATGTTGATAAACATTGTGTCCAATAACAGATATGTGAGGCTAAGTATGGGTAAACGGGCAGTGGTGGCTTCACAATCTGGCAGAGAGATGTGGTGAGGTACTCCTTGACATGACATTTTCATGGCACTAACTATATATCCTATGTAACAAGTAACTGCTTTGTAGAACAAGAAAGGTATATGCAGTCTTATGTGTCAATTTCAACTGTACATTTAATGCTGCAGGAGTTATAATATAAAATAAGTTTCAAAAAATGAATAAACTTGTTTTAACACTACTCTCTGGGGAATAAAATTAATACATTTACAGAATTATTAAAATGGTATTAATACAATTCCCAATAACTTTATTTTTTTTTCCTACAATGACAAAAACTTTAAACAACACATGTAAAAACAATAATCGCTAAGATGTTTATTTTTTAACATGTTTTAAAATGATGTTATGTTTGCAACACTTTATGAAATATATAACATTTACTTTAGGCCATGGATAATACTATTTATTCAGGAATTGTTTCAGTTGCATACATTGGTGTGGGTACACTTAAAGGGTAGCCACTTATTGGCGATCAAGGAAAGTCAATCTTTAAAACGTAGCATTAGTTAGTATATATTTCCCTGGTGGTGAAACTGGGATCAAACCTACAGTCAAATTAAAAAAAATAATTATTTAAAACCAGCTTAAAGGGAAAGAAGCATATTACCTGTGAATAAGATTTGTGAGAGGTTCTATAAGCTTTTTACCAAGCCGAGGTTCCAAAGGGGTCAGAGCACCAAACTGAAAACAAAACAAAATAAAATGTAACTGTTTAAGGATTCTAAAAGCTTTGCCATCTACAAAGTTGTTGGGAGCACCTGGAACACGGAAATGAATTCATCATTACCTGGTGATGAGTTCTATCAAAGGCTGAGTTAGTTTTCGTCCAATATTCATTTCTATGTGAGTCATAGCTCCAAACTGGAAGTTGAAATAATTAGAATCATTTACCAGGGCTGTGAGATACCAATGTGAATTTCATACTGTGGCTCCAACCTCGGTGAACATTCCAAACTCAATGAGAAAAATCCAAGAGATTGCTGATTGCACAGCAAGTATAATTAATAAAATAGTTTTGTGAAGAATTAGACTATTAGACAATTTTTTAGCAGTCAAAAACTAGTATTATTCATTCAGTAATATATTAATTTTAATAACAGTATTTAAGTAACATACCAACTGCTCATTTAATATCAAACTAAAACTTCAATACTATACTACTAAATTTATTCTGGTTTTTGAGTGGCTAAAGTAACAACCTGCAAAATTGGATGTTCCCTAGTATTTTCCAATGCGATAAATACTATCTAATAATAAACATTTTAAAAAGATAATAATTAGTTTACACAGCTCTACATTCAATAAATGAAAGCAGCATAAACTAGGTCAAATTTTTGTCTGCACCCCACAAGTGTAGCTGTGGACACACTTGCCAATATAGTGGCACAGCAAGAAAAGTAAACACTAATTACACAATACCAGCAAGGACTGGTTCAGTAGTCAATTGTACAATGAAAAGAAATAGTAATATGAATATCAAGAGAGTTGAAACTACCAGAGAAATTTTATCTTCTTCCTTAAAACAGGACATCTACTCTAATAAAAGGAGCTGTTAATGTTCAAATAATTAGAGTAAAGTTCATAACAAATAAATCAATGAAACTTACAAGTATATTCTGACCAATGACAAATGTCAAGGTAATAAATGGGTTAACTCAGATGATAATGGACTTCTGTGAGTCACCTTGGATGTCACCATTAAAATTTGACACCAAAATAAAAGATAAAATTAAGAGAGATGCAAAAACACTGAAAGTGGGCGTCAAAGCAATGATTCACTACAAATAACAGGAAAATATGATATCATATCATATATATTACATATAGACAGGAAAGAGAGAGAAATCAACAGTTGGTCCAGTGGGGTGAGGAGTTTACAAATTTTTGAGCGCCTGAGGCCCTTCGTCAGGAGAGAATATATGTACATAAAATTCGTGCCCAGCCGGCATACAGTTCAGACCTTCTCTCCTGATTAAGGAGACTCACGCCCTCAAAACTTTGTAATATTTTTACTTCTCAGCCCGACTGAACCAACTGTTTGTTTCAGGACAACTGTTTCTCTTTCCTATCTAATGTGTTATACGTGAAATGTGGTGTAGCCATAAGAAACCGAAGGTTGTTCTTCAAATTTTCGGAGAATCTTAGCCTCCTTCTTCAGGAAGGAGTGTTACACGATTCCTGAGAGCCTCCGAAAATTTGAAGAACAACCTTTGGTTCCTTATGGCTACATCACACTTCACTTTCAGGTAAGCCACAACCTCTCTCTCTTTCCTTTCCATACCAATATTGCAATTATTTTTGACAATGTCATATCCTTACTAAAATTATAAATATAAACACACACACACAGACACACACATACTCAAAAATAGAAAATTGATTATTATAATATTCTGAATTTTCTAAATTTTTATTCCAAGTTCTACTCAATTTTCTAATATGTATTACCAGATGATTGTAATCTATCTAATTTTACAATATATTTATGCAAAATTAGATCCATATTTGTAGTGATTGATGAGTGTTTTTTAGATAAGTTGTAATCAATTTCTTTTGTCTAACAGTGATAATAGCATAATAATGCAGTCATTTTTACACTATTAAAATTTAAATTGTTTAATTCGTATACTTGAAAATATATTTTTTAATTATTGAATTATTTTAACAAATGTGTGTTAATTAATTACAATTATTAATCTTTTTAAAAATATTTGTGTACTAATTCAATGACAAATGGTTTCCAAAACCTGTTTATTTCATGCTAAAAACCAAATAATTGATACTGATATGAATATTAAGTATAAAGTTAATCTGTTATTTAAATTTTAGTGTAAAAGTTAAAGTAACAATTACTCTATAAAAAGCTAGAAAGGAAGTTTTCTTGACATACAATATAAAACACATCATCAAAGAAAACTTACTAATTTTATAATTTTTATTAGCATCCAGTTATTTGTTGATGTTGTCATCAGTTTGAAAAATACTGGTGCCAAACTGAGGTAGTTTTTAGGATTTTTTCTTGCAAGCTCACAGACAACATTAACAGCTGCTGACTGGACACCTGTAAATTTAATAGTTATTATCCTTAAGTAATCCAATAAGTAATATAAAAATATAAACATCAATTACTTTATGTTGCAGCTGATTATTGTAATCATGTACAAATACTTCTAAAAATGTAATAAAAAAATGATAAATCATTAGCAAAATAAAATAATTAGAATTATAATTAGATGACAATGGTGGATTTAATATTTGGTTAGGATTCAAATGGATATTTGTTTAGTGATCATCACGTGTTTCGTTGTCTGGTTTGAACAGAAAAATATGTACATACATTCTTGAGCAGAAGGATAGGCTGCAGGTGGAACATGGATTCAAAGAGGAAGATACAATAAAAACCAATGTTTCAAACAGTATATATCTCTGTTTGTTTTCAGAGAATAAGAGGATAGCCATAAGAAAACCCTAAATAGCCTGGGAAGGTACTGCATGTCTTTCATGGGGCTAAGTGGGTTGGAGAAAGGAATTGGAAATAGTTTCCTGTCTATTCTGAATCATAGGATGCATAACTGAAATTACCTGACTTGTGACTGAAAACAAGATTGTGAAACTCGGCTATGGTATATTACAGCTATGACAGTTAATAAATAAACTCTCTAACATGTTATTTATTTTTTTTATTCAATTGATGTCACATACATTTAACTACAAACAATAAAGTTGGAAACATTGTGATAATCTTCTTCAACTAACTCAATTTAAGTTTTCTCAAATTTAATTACCTACCAGAATCTGGATCTTCCAATTTCTCTTTAAGTCTTGGAAAAGCTGGTCTTAATGCTTCTGGAAATCTTAAAAATACTTTGTACATCATCAGAACAGCTTTCTTCCTCAAGTAAGGCTTTGTTGAGGTTAGCTGCAAAATTAATATCATAAAAATTAGACATTTTACATTACAGAAGGTAAATTTAAATGCAGTTATGCATTGCTAGGATAATTTAAGATTGACCGTTTGTAATTAAAAATTTATATTCTGCAAGTTTCCTACAAAAAACCAAAGAAAATATTTTTATACATAAGAACACAAGCTTTGAAACATTCAACTAACATTTTTTCCCAATTAAACACATGCATCACAGCTTGTACTCAAAAGTAACCATTTTCCTACTGCTCGAACATTAATTACTGCATGTCACTGCATTGAAGAACAGAACTTTATTTTATATCTACATAATGGTGTAAGTTACAATAAAATACCTAATTCAATCACTTAGAAAAAATTTACAAATGAACCAGGAGATACGGATTCTGAAATTCCTTCAGATTATAATTAAGTAGAGTGCACAATAACCTGGTTTTTTTTCCCCTTTCTAAATAACTTCAACTCCCATTACTTTTCTAACGTTCCCACTACTGCAAAATCATTTGATGGAGGCATCATCATGAAGTCTCAGCAAGTTAATTCAGTAAGAGTATTTGCAATTCAACATAATGATCAAAGTCAGGAAGGGCTTCTTTCAACAGTTTCTTACCACCTAGTTAACTTTTTGGGCCTCACAATTCTGCCTTGTATAAATTAGTGAATAGACTATTAAATCTTCCTTATTAAGTTTCCTGCACAAAAAACTCGGCAAGTTCAACTCTAAGAATAAAAAAAGGACTGTTCATTATATCAAAGTCTCTAGTTTGTAACCAGAGATAATTACACAATATCTAAAGTAAATACCAGAAAACATTCAATACAACATTAAACTATTTGTTTAATTGTCTAAATTAAATTTTAATTCATTGAAACAAAAATTAATGATTCTGATTTTACATGCAGAGCTCATTTTCTATTACATAACTACTTGTAGTACAAATTACAATCAATCTGAGTTCATTAAAAGTCATAGGTGAATAGTGAAACATTAACAATCAAGATTAAGGATAGGAAAACAAAAATTTTACCTACAAAGTGAAGGAATAAGTGAATTTGTCAATTGATGAATTAATTTAAAAAAATAATCCAGTAAAATAAATAATAAAAATGAGAATAAAGTATAAATTAAAATATTACAGTACGTAATAAAATACTTACAAGAGTCATTATATCATTTGCAAGATCCCTTGATAAATCAGCACTTATAAAACAAGACAATCCAGACAAAGCAAGACCTGCATCATATTGGTTCTGGCTATTCAAATCCTTACGAATCATATTTGTTGTCAGCATCAGTAACTATAATATAAATTATTAAAAAAGCTATTGTCAATTTATAAAATTTCTCTTTGAGAGGGGGGGAAAAAGAGAGAGAGAGATGAGTAATATCAAAAAAATATAAATTTAAACCATTTGAATAAATATTTATCAATTAGACGAAAAATAGTTATAAAATATACAAGCTACAGTAATTCATTTCCTTTCCCAGGTTGCCATTCTGAAAACTCACTCCTACCAATTGATCTGTCAATATTTTGCCTGATGATACAAATACTTCAAACATGACACCACCTTTATTTACACCTGTTTTGACAAATTCTGCAATTATATTCATGTGAGAGCTCAAATTTAAAATTATGATCATTCAAAATTTCTAACAATTCATTCAATATACCCAAAATGATTTGATACATTGACTCAAATTAATTCATACCTCTGTATCAGCATGGAAGCTTTGTGAAGCAGCAAGGTACCCAATTCTCTTGTATGTGAATTTTGAAGAACTCATTACTTCAATTACATTAAAACCTGCCCAACTAATGTCATAACCAAGCATTTGGAGCTGAAAAAAACAATAAATAGTTTAATAAGAGTTAGGATATGTCAAAATAATTGTGATCATAGGTGTGGAAAGGCAAGAGAGATAGTTTGTGGTTTCCCTGGAATTGAAGCATGGTGTAGCCACACTGGACCGAAGGAAGTTCTTAAAATTTGAAAAAATTAATACAATTTTGTGTGTGTTGGTGTTAATTGTTTATGGGCTACTAGCCATGCGGCAGGTCAAAACTCCGCAGACCACAGCCAGCTGGTGCACAGAAGAAGGAGGCTGAGAGCCTCCGAAAATTTGAAGAACAACCTTCAGTTCTTTATGGTGACACCGCACTTTACTTTCACTTTCAGGTAAGCCACAACCTATCTCTCTTTCCTTTCCATTCCAATATTACAATTATATATATATATATATATATATATATATATATATATATATATATATATTGTAATAGTGAGAATGTGACATTGTCAAAAATATTGGTATGGAAAGGATAGAGAGATAGGTTGTGGCTTACCTGAAAGTGAAGTACGGTGTCGCCATGAGGAACTGAAGGTTGTTCTTCAAATTTTCGGAGGCTCTCAGCCTCCTTCTTCAGGAAGGAGTGTTACACCATTCCGTGCACCGGCCGGCTGCGGACTGCGGAGATTTGACCGCCGCACGGCCAGTAGCCCATAAACAATCAACACCCCCACCAAGCCACTAACTTTCTCTCTCAGGGGGAGGTTGTGGCATAGGAAAGGTTAGGATACAGATCATTCATACAAAGCATCCCATGTATACACGCATGCCTGAACATACATACAAATACACATGAACATGCACACACACACACACACACACACACACACACACACACACACACACACACATGTATGCATACTTACACATACATGAGCATGCTCATACATACTCACATGGTCTCGTGAAAGAGGAGATGGTATGTAGGAAGGGCACTAATTACAGGATGTTGAGTCCAGGGCTTTGCCTGGACTGCAAGACATGTTGGAAAGATAGTTCCCATAGATGGAGTTCTGCTTCTGATGAATCGGGGGGTAGAGCTTTAAGGATGGTGAGTGTGAAACATTGGTCGAAATTGTTTATGTTGTGGTTTTGGGCGTGAGCAGCTACTGGGAATTGGATTTTAGATAGTTTGACAGTGCTGCGGTGGTTGGCTATTCGTTCAGGGAGGGGTCTTTTGGTTTGGCCTATATAGAAGGCAGGGCAGAGTCTGCAGTTAATTTGGTAGATGGTGTGGGAGGAGAGGCAGGTGATATTTTCTCTGATTTTGAAGGTTTTTGTCTGATTATGAAAGGTTGTGGTGGGCTGTAAGATAGGGCAAACATGGCATCTGCTCCTACCACAAGGTTTGCAACCCGGCAGGGGTGGGCGGGTGGTGGTGTGGGTTTTGCAAGGGTGTACAAGTAAATTTCGGAGGTTGGGTGGGCGTCTGAAGGCAACCCTTGGGCAGGTGGGGAGTATAGTGGGGAGGATGGTTTTTAATTCAGGGTTGGATTGCAGTCCAGTGTAAGCTAGGCGGAGAATGGAATTGATTTTTTGTAGTCCTGGGAAGTAGGTTGTCGTGAGGGGTGGACTACTTTTTTTGTTTTGGACAAGAGTGGGTGTGGTTGTTTGGAGGTTTGATAGGGCCCGGGTTATCTGTTTTTGGAGGAGGTTGCTGGGATAGTTTCTGTTGATGAAGGCATTAAGGATCCGGTTGGTGTAAGAGGCGAGGCTGTTCCAGGTGGAGCAAATACGTGCTCCCCTGAGGGCTAGACTGTATGGGAGGGAGCATTTTGTGTGGTGTGGGTGGCAACTGGTGAAGTGCAAATATTGAAGTGTGTTTGTAGGTTTGATGTGGACAGATGTGTTGATCGTGCCCGAGCTCAGGTGTACGTCAACGTCTAGGAAGGTGACTTTGGTTGGGGAGTGGTTCCAGGTGAATTTAACGGGGTGTTTGGTGTTCAGGGTGTGGAGAAATTCGGATAGGGAGTCTGGTCCGTGAGTCCATAGCATGAAGATGTCATCTATGAACCTGAACCAGGCCAGGGGTTTTAATGGGGAGGAATTTAGGTGGGCCTGTTCCAGGCGTCCCATGAACAGGTTGGCGTAGGAGGGGGCCATCCGGGTGCCCATAGCTGTGCCACTGGTTTTATATATACACACACATATGGAATAGGGAAATGTGCCATGGTCTAATTGATTAACTCATTTGGGTAGTAAAGAGGGATACAGAGCAGCTGACTTCCCTTAAATCAATGGTGTAGTCAGGCTGGGAAGAAATAATATTTCAATTTTCAGGGGCCTCAGCCCATTTCCTCAGGATGGTAGGACTGAACATCATGCTGTTTGCTTCCCAGCCTTTGAGACATCAAACTTATGATTTAAGTAAAGTCAGCCACTGTCCATCCCTGTTTCTTATCCATATATTTCTATAGAAAGTTATTACCTTAAAGCATTTAATTGCAGATTAAAATACTATAAGCCAATGTTGATTAATATTTTCAATCAGCTTATATTTTTGTATTATCATGAAATGTACAAGAAATAAAGTCTACCACATAAATAATACATGTACTTACATACGTAAGTTTGGCTATGGCATTTGCTTTAATGGAAATGTTATCCTGCCGCAACTCCTGCTTAATTTCTTCAATGCACTGTGCAATAAATTTAGCCTGCAGAAAAGTAAGCAATGGTATAAATCAATTACTAAATAAACATAGGTTATTAATATTTCATATATAGGTGCAAATGGTAAACACTACCAAGCTAATTAATTCCATGATACTAACATGGAATACATTTTAGTGTGTTTAGGCTTTCTCAGTGAATTTTTTCCGAGTACAATTCTTGGGTTTCAACCTGGGTCAATGTTTGATTCAACCTGATAATGATGATGGTGGAATTTTCTGTCAAATTGTTGTTCATTAAAACATTGGCCCAAATTGAAACAAGAAAATAGTATTTTAATGGAATACATAAATCTACTTTTGCCAATGAGCTTTATACTTTTAAAAAACATATATATTTAAATTATCCATGGTTGCCATTTAGGCTTTCAAACAAACTTTTTGAAAAATTTGCCAAAGTTTTTTTTATGTACTCTGGTATGAAAAATCACATTTGTATATTTTTAAAGAAATCTCAAAATTGATCAGGACTACTGAGGAAATGAAGACTTAGATGCCACAGCAAAGTTTAAAAGAACAATTATTGTTCAAATTTTATGCAATCTTATCCATTAAGTTGTAAATGTGTTAATCATTATAGCTTTCCCAATTTCAGATTAAAGGTTCTTATTTATCTATACAAATAGCCACAATTACTTTTAGTTATTAGTATTACTTTTTTTATTTAGTTGTAGGATTTATAAATAATTTTTGCAAACACCACATAATCAAAATATTAAACTCTCAAATTAATAGGAATGGCAATAAAATAATGTTAACTGAAACAATAAACCCTTTTAGACTATAGTAGTTTAGCTCATATGGAACAATGCATTTCACTTCCACCAATATCTTCAACTATACATACATTTCATAATTTTAGTGTGTGCATCTGATCAAAATATATAAGCATAGAATTCTCAGATAACTCTGTATGTTGGTATGAAACTTGTTACTGGAACAATGTTCTAAATTTGAAATATTACAGTAAGTGAAAATATAATTTGCTGTTTAAATCACCTTATACTATTTTTTTAAAATGTTGAATTTAATGTTTGATAACTTTGAAATATTTGGTTGAATGAGTTGGTCAGTATACAATTGCTACATGAGGGAAATATAACAATATTAAATTTTAAGTGCCATATTTGATAGGTTTTGTGACATCCATTATGAATAGCTTTCAGAATTCCTCTATCAATAATAGGAAAGGATTGGGGTGGGAAACAGATTAATTTTTCATGTAGTTTTTAAGATGGTTGTAACTGTGAATTAGTCTGTTTTCATATAGTAAGGGAAGAAATATGACAAATATTTTTGTATTATTAATGTATGAAACTTATTTTAAGTACCTACAAGCTTAAATTTTGAAAAAAGTAGAAGCATGAATTGAAACAGTTTTTAGTCTATAAAATATTACAGAATTTCTTATAAAACAGAACAATCATGAGGTATCTCAAATATAAGATAAAATTCAAGTAAGTACTATCTTAAAAAATAACAAGAAAATGTAAAACAATTGATCTAATTTTTATGCAGAACAGTTATACCACTAAGTGTGAAATATTTTGTTCACTCAAAAGATGTACAAGTAATGAGTACGAAACCCCTTTCAGTGTTCCTATAAATATCTAAATTCGTACTACGAACAACTTTACCCAGTTTATAGATATATAATTTGCGGAGTGCTCGAAGTAATTACGTTCAAACAATTTAAGAATTCTAAATAAATCATTAATAAAAATTTAACAATGGAAATGTAATGCTTTCCGCTTCCTTACTTCATTGTCTTTATTATTTCGTATGCCTCTAACCAGATCTGTCAGATTCTTGTCAAACATGCGTTCCAGATTCCCTTTAACCTTACGAAGGGCCATTTTTTTAAAGAAAAAAATAACACAGAAATTCACATCAGTATCAGGTTATTATGGTGTCTATGTTTTATAACATCAAAAATATCATTCTTCGCATGCGTCATAAATTCATTCTGTGATACTATATTTTTGCCGAATACTTCTTCCACTGATCATATGACATTATAAGCATACGTTGTGTCAAAGATAACCAACTGGTATGTATGTTTCCAAAACACATTGTGATTACATATATATATACATTGCTATTTACACCATGCTAAAAGATATCTACGTTTTTTACTGCAAAATAAATCACGAAGATGTTATAAACAAATTAATTTAATTTGTATTACAACACTTAAATTCTTCATTTTAAATTTAATGGACAGATTTTTTATGTTAATCACAACTCATTATGTAATTTTGCTTATTTAATGTTAGTCTATGCTGAAATGAATCGTAGAACATATATCATATATGATTCGCAAAAGTCTGGGATTTGATATTTCAAGTATTCAAAGGTCAAAGTATCATTACATATAGATTGAAATTTAACACGCATTACAAACTAAAAATTTTTTTTTGTAAATTACATTAGCTTTATAAAATATTTTCATTTGTCTTTAATATTTTTACTAACTTAAAATTATTGAACATTTATAGGATTAAACACAATAGCTGATTCTCTATTCATGATCATTTTAGCTTCGTGAAGGAGATTAATTGCACTTGCTTTTTTATCATATTTTTCTGTCATCTTGACACTAGAAATTTCTATATACTTCGAATTATCAAGTTTTTGTGGCTTTTGTGAGACGTTTTTGTAAAGGCGTTTATACAAACTAAAATAGTCTAACAAGTGTAGTGACGGGAACGATTGTTTAAGTGTATACATCTTTGCCTTGACACGATAATACCTTACGTTTACCCGCGTTGTCATCAGTTTTACGATTTTATTGGAGCAATCTTGTCATTTACCGAAGAACATTATAATGGAATCAGACTCTCCAATATTTTGGTCAATGGGACTACTAGTAATTTTTCGGAAATCCGTGTGAATTTAGTATGACAATAATCGATTATACGGTAGGAATACACTTCAATTAGACTATAATGTATTGCACTCGTACTTAAACAGTACATTTTTGGATCACAAACCGTTCATGCAATGATGACTTTGCACCGTGTTAGTTATTCTGCAAACACATAAGTAACCGTTTGACAAAGAACTACACATGGCGTGTCGAATTGGTTTTGCAGGTACAGTCAGATTTGTATCGTGAATGTAATACAGGAAATTATCACTGGGAATCTGATAATAGTTTTAACATGAAATGAGCATTGTTGTTAAATACCTGTTTCAAGTTGCGGAGAGAAAAATAAGAATGTATAACATTAGCTTATACTGGGATATTTGTCAACAAAAAAAAGTCGTAGCCTGTGCCTTGTTAAGTACAGGAACATTACTTTCAGGTCAATAGTTATTTCCAAATCGTGTTTCTAGAGTAATCCACATGCCCATAATAACCAGTAAATATAACTTCAAGAATTTTTTAATGCCCAAAATGTTATCATTGATATTTAAATTGTTACAGAATTATACTTTAAATATCATCATCTACGTTCCAGCTGCTTATAATTGTAAAAAATAGTGAAACTTAGAATACTATATATAGCTTATCGTTACTAGTGATGACGTGGTGTTTCTAATTAAACAAAGGAGAGAAACTTTGCAAGCTATAGCTTTTCATCCGTGTACAGAAGGAAGTGTTTCCAGTGTTGGCCGCTCGAGTGTGGTTTATCCTTCTCACATTTGTTTAACAGCTTCGTCCATAAAAGGATTAATACAGGGCATGATTTTTCTGTTACATTCGTGTGACAATAAGACAAGTGTGTAGCAATTGTATTGCTAGAAAATGATCAGTGCCATTGCTTTATAAGGAAGAATATGGCCGAGAAGGTCGATCAGATTTTGAAGGTCTGCTTGCACAATTTTTTGCTTTAGTATTTGTCATAAGTACTGACTATTAGGGAATTAAATTTTATTTATTTTAAATAGTTGATCTCTTTTTCGACTACACTATATTTTATTCGTGGTTTAAATTTATTTGGCTGAGTCAGCAGAAAAACATACAATTTGCGATGTTTGAATAATGTGAGTTTTATAAAAAATATCCCTTAATGCCTCGGAAAACAAATCATTTGCACTGTTCTGCGACATTGAATATAAGAGAGTTTGCAATTTTCTAATGAATCCTTGATTCTGCATTGTTTGACGGACATGGCACCGCTGGCCTTGCCTAAATGTATTGCAATGTCTCGTCTCTAATACGTACTTTTCTATTCCTCATGTGGTATTTTGTAAATTTATATAAAATTCATTGCTGTTCGAAATAGTTTTATTCCATGCGCAATTTTTCTTGTATAGTTTTGTATTATATCACATGCTCTTACGCAATTTAGTCTGCACATAATGCGTTCGAATTGCTCGAAAGTAAACTGTTTGTTTATACTTTTCATATCCTTTTTAAAACATTTATTGGTTAAACAGAAAATAATTTCTTGACTGTGTTTTGAAGAATAATTTATCCGCAATTTTTGGAATTACAAGAGTTTGTTTCCCTTACGCAAACGAATTCAGAATTAGAAATGAGTAATCTTATGTTTATTATTATTATTAACACTCCTCGGTTTTCGATATTGTAGTGTATGTCACAGCAAGAAAATGAAACGTTTTGCAGTAATGGAAGGAATTTGTGTGGCACTTTGTGTAATTTGTTTACTTGTAACCCAGTTTCATTTCTATTCTCCCAAGTGATTATTTCGAAAAGGGTCATAATTCTGTATGACAGTTTTTTTAAATTTTCTACTTAAATTTTTTTCCCTCATATATATAAGAATTATAAAATTTTTGAAGAGAGTACAATTATCATGAGCAACTATTCAGAGAGCTACAAATGCTCCCAGTCCCATTCCTTATACACATTTGAAACTTTTTGTTTTGTACACAAAAGCATTAATCTTTTTGAATTAAATAATAATGTTAACTCTCACAATACACAATATGTTTTTAAAATTCACTTGTGAAATCGGAGACTGAGAAAATGTCAGGATTACATTACATTGGTAGCACACTATTCCATAAACTGACCCAAAATCTAAAAACTAACTGCCAATCTTTTCCAATTAATGTCAAAAGATTTCTACTCGCTCATTGTTTTTATCCAGTCCAAGAATATCTGGATACCAATTTTACATTAGCTCAATACTTATATCTAAAATAGTTTGAAAATTACCAAACAATTATTTTACTGTAAATATAATAATTTCATACTTCAAATTGTAATTTACCTTCTAATTACTATTATTTAATACAATAATTTGACTTGTGATTGTTGAACCAAATAAAACTACTGCTACTATATCTTGAAAATTCTTTCTTGATTTTTGTAGACCAAATCAGTAGTTTGTATCATTTGATTTCGTTTTGTCAAGTTTTATTTTTTAATTACTCTTTTAGTTTATTAAGCTGAATCTGTCATTATTCTATTGTGTAATTAGACCAACAGGATGATTAAAACATTTATTTTATTGAGCAAACATTATTAAGAAGTCCTTGCATGTTTGATCAATACTTTAACAATTTATAGTGTTAGATTTGTTATCTTATCAAATTGGTTGATGTCCCATTAAGTCTTCTCAGAAGTTTGTCTTATTAACAATTGTGTTATTTCATTAATCACATCTGAAATTGACAAAATATGGGCTTATGCGAATAAAATTTCTTGCAGAGTGGCCAAAGATATGTCTTGCAATAACTGTCGCTATGAACTTTAATTATAGAGTATAAATGCAATATTCAATTTCCTTCCCTCTCACATACTTTCACATCAAGCAGTTATTTTGATGAACGTAAAAGCATTGTATTTTCATGTAGAGTATTTTCTTACCTTTAGTAAAAAAACAATTTGGTATATTTTGTGACTCCCTTTTTTGTGCAAAAATTTTAACAATTCATTCATAATGTCCATTTCAAAACTATCAATATTATAGGAAGAAGTGCTTATTCCATCAACAAGTGATGGAATAAGACAGCGCAGACCATGGGATCCAGAGAGGGACAGCTGGCTGCATGATGAATTGAAAGGAGTGAGTGACCTGCTTGAAGATGATGTCAGTGTACTTACTGAAGAAGATGATGGTGTGGGTTGTCCTCTGCCTAGTACACCTGAGGATGAACACCTTTTGGATTGTGAGGTGCTCATTTTCATTCAAAATTTACTTTATATATGATTCAAGATCCAAACATTGATTGAAATGTTATCTATTTATCAGTGTATATGACAAGAAGTGACTGTTGTTTTAAATTCTATGCAACTATGAAACAAATCAAAGCTGACAGAGTCATTTAAATGTTGTTGCACCATTAAGTTTGTGGAATTATGGTTTAAAGTTTTCATGTACATTTTTCATTTTCACAATTTTGTGTATGGA
This sequence comes from Zhengitettix transpicula, assembly GCA_037074705.1. Lineage (NCBI taxonomy): Eukaryota > Metazoa > Arthropoda > Insecta > Orthoptera > Tetrigidae > Zhengitettix > Zhengitettix transpicula. The sequence goes on along the minus strand of CM073595.1, from coordinate 80,133,475 downwards.
AAACACAACATATTTTATCATTTGTAGAAATTTAAAAAATTCTGCCAAGGAAAATGTTTGAGTGATACATGGGTAAAAAAAAGTACTTTTAAATATTTCTGCAAGAAAAACTGTTTTAAACTATAGAAGTTTTAAAAGTAATAATCTAAATTGATTGCATGAACAAGAAGCTTCTGTCCACACATTGTTAAAATTCATTTTGCTGTACTTACTCCATTTTCTTGAGAAACACCTATTTCTTTTAAAGAAATTTACAATTGGTGCCAAATATCTGTTGAATGAATAAAGGAGAGGACTTTTGTTGTGTAAATTATGAATAAAACATTGTTGGGTCTTCATTTATGAATAATTGTTAATCTAATTTGAGAACTTAACTGAGTGGAGCATAAATATTTACTACATTCAAGATCTTTGCATTCTATGATCCTATCACTTTTTCTTATATGGTTTAATAAAAATTTCTCATATTATTTTGTTAAATTGTTTTTCTGTGTTCTAGTAAGTTTTAGTTCTTAATTTTTTCAGATGACAGAGGTATTGAAAGCAGGGGTATTATCAGATGAAATTGACCTTGGAGCTCTTGCTCATAATGCTGCAGAAGAAGCTGAAGATTTTGTTCGTAAGGTGTGGGAGGCATCTTGGAAGGTCTGCCACTTCCGTAACCTACCACAATGGCTTCAAGACAATGATTATTTACATGCTGGCCATAGACCACCTTTACATAGCTTCTTGGCTTGCTTTAAAAGTATATTTAGAATTCACACAGAGACTGGCAACATCTGGAGTCATTTGTTGGGTAAATGTAGTTGCTTAGCTCAAGATGTGTTCGCTTTAGCTGTGAACATTTCCTATGTTCTTTATGGCTTTATGGATTATATTTACATTTTGCAAATCTGTTGTCAGAAATGGTCTTTAAGGGTGTTATTTTAATGAATGGGAAAACTTGCTGTATTATATTTTGTCTCTAATTGGAATTGACTAGATTGGAATGAGTGAAGTTTCTGTAATTTATTTAAATGCTGGTAATTAATGAGAGGCATATGATGTTTATACAGTAATATAGGCACTTATGATATTTATATTGTGATATATGTCTCCGATTTGTTCATAGTCCAATTGTTTCCATGTTCATATGTAAGTATAGGTTGGGAGATATAGCAAGTTGTCAGATGTGCAGTAGATGAAGAGAGGAGGTTGAGGGGAGCATTGTCGTGAGTTGGGAATTCCCTGTGGTGGAGAAACTGAAACTACGCCACTCCCACTCTTAAAAAACATAAATTATATTACTATGAACATGACAGTGGCAAGGTCTTTTTATCATACCCTGTACTTATCATATATTAAATTTTACAAGTGAGTTTTTTAGTGTACAACATATCATGAACTGAAAACAATATATTTTCATGTGTAAGTGTTTTCAGTATAGTTTTTACACTTCAAATTTGTCATAACAAAGGTTTGTGTTAAACTGAGTTCCAGCCAACCTCCTCTACAACCCAGGGCAGACTGTCTGCACATTTGATCTTAACAAGACTTGCTATTTCTTGCAATCTATACTTTGATTGAATATTGTGAAATACATTTCAAATGTGTAATGGATAAATAATTTCAGTTTAATATTTGCAGAGCATGTCAAATTATACATTATAGTTTACAGCTTTTGGTAAATATTAAAATGATTGAGTACTGATTTATTTAAGAATGGTTTCTAAACTAATCTTCATGTCATATATTCCAATATGTTGTGAAGATCATTATCTTTAATTTTATTGAAGTTTGTTCTTGACCATGATATGTGAAAATATAATGAATTTTATTTTAAAGTGGGAGTACAAAATTAAATTATTGTACCTTCTTCTAAAGTTGGAATAACACCAATATTGTTTATTTAATAACATTCATTGATTCTTTGCATGGTATAAAATAAGACCAAATAGCTTACACTTATAGTAAGAGTCTCACATTGACATGGGGCCAAATATATGAACTATGGATGAGGGACACTGCTGATTGAGTTTGCTAAGGGCACATATCACCCTCTGGCTTGTAGGCATCACCAGAATTAAACTTAAACCACTTTTTGGGTTTGTGGTTTGCTGTTAAATATGTAAAATTCCTTTTTAAAACTGAAGGACAAATGAATATTAATACAAGCACAGTCGGTGAAGGATACAAAGAAGACCTAATGCCTTGTTTAAGATTTTTTTATTATATAAATAAATGTAAACAAGTGAATGACAATTATTTAAAGGTAAACATGATTTTAAAATAAAATGATTGCTTTTGAAATAATTTTCTTGCACCTCACTAATTTGAACTAATTGCTATGTAGGCCTAAGCAGATTTTCACTTACCAATTTTACATTCTGAAAGGTCAACAATTTTCACTAACAAAGAATAAGTGGATATCAAAATTAACACCAAATAGCCCGTTGAAAAGCATTGCATACAAATTAGCCCAGTATGGTATTGATACAGATTTAGTAAATATTCATTTGTGTAATATTTATTAAATTTGTGAATTGAATCAGTATTTCAACTTCATTTTTAACATGAAAGCTACTGATTCACAAAATTGTGTCTTTGATCTAACAGGTTGTGTAGCCTTTATTGGTGTGGCTACTTACTACTTTACAAGATCGTCTGCTGAAATTCCACTTCAAGAGAAGTTGATTCTTGCTCCTTACTTTGTATGTATAATAGCCTGCTTAGGACTGTCTTTTGCATTCCACACAGTTCACTGCCATTCTGAATGTGTGGGTAAATTGTTCAGCAAGTAAGTACTATTACATTAGTCTTTTAGACACGTCACTGATACATTTCAACTTGACTAATGGTATTGCATTTTAGTAAATTTGAGAGGTACCCTTTGATTTCTAGGAATGTGATTCTCGTGAATGTAATATTGTGATTTTTTAAACAATATTGTATATTCAACTTTGCTGAACATTTCTTATTTGCTGCCTCGTAGAATGAACAAATATGATATATATATATTAATTATATTAGAAAGGATGTGACATTGTCAAAAATAATTGCAATATTGGTATGGAGAGGACAGAGAGATAGGTTGTGGCTTACCTGAAAGTGAAGTGCGGTGTCACCATAAGGAACTGAAGGTTGTTCTTCAAATTTTCGGAGGCTCTCAGCCTCCTCCTTCAGGAGGGAGTGTCACACCATTCCGGCAGTTTGCAGCTGGCCGGTGCATGGAATTGAAGAACTTCCTTCAGTTCCCTGTGGCTACACCGTATGTCAATTTCAGGTAAGCCACAAACACTCTTTTTCCTTTCCATATATATTGTCACAATTATTGTTGACAATGTCATATCCTTATTAATATAAATGTAATAATAATAATTCAGGAGATAGTTGTGCACCTCATTCTTGTCTGACGGCACAGTGTTTAGTCTTTCCTCTTAATTTTCTTTTGTTCATCTTCCTTTCTGCTCTTTCTTTCCTGCTTTGCTTTCTTCCCTTCATTCTTCTGTCTGTTTCCTTACTTATATCTTTATTTTCCTCTTGTTTCACTCACTATATTCTTCTCAATTGTGTTTCTTCCTTTCTTTATATTTGCTTGCCATTAATTATATTTCTCTCTTACACATATTTCTGTCCTTTTTTTCTTTTGAATTTCATGTTAATCCACCTTATTTTTCATTGTATTCTCAATTTTGTTAAGGAAAATTATTCATTTGTTACTGTATCAAGGAAAAATAGTCTGACAGAAAGCTATTGGGTTAAAATTGAAGTAAATTTTGGCTTCAACTCCAGAGCTGAATTAAGAGATATCGTTTTATGATTGTACTAATTTTTAGTATAATCGACTATTTTGTATTTAAACAAGTCAATGTGGAAGTCTTGAAATTTGCAGACAGAAGATCCTTTTTATGAAACTAGTTAGATGAAACCGACTGTGGCTTGTCGTACTAAAGTTTAATTAATACTGGGCTGCTTGGTTTTATCAAGTAAATATATTGTACAAGCGTGAAGTTTCTCAGTAATGCATCAAAATTGGAGACAGAACATAGTTTCACTGAATTTGTGTTTGTATTTAAGTGTTGCGGAAATTCGAAAATTCTGTTCAAAGTGAAAGGTAGTATTATTTCAATCGGTATCCCATACAAAGTTTCTGACAAACTGTTCCATTACTTTGGTGTCTGATCATATCTAAAACTCTAGTAAGTTCCGCAAATTTGACAATGAAACCTCTTACATTTATTTTCTTTATGTAAAGTAGTCCACTGCAGAAGTGTTTGTGGAGGCTTTATTAGCACTGTGCTTGAATGAGATGTTATTAATTTCTGTCGAGCATTGTAATAGTTGCTCCTAATATGTTAACAATTGTTTATATAATCTTGACTCACAAAAGAAAGCAGTATGCTAAAATAATGTTATTGTTGGTGTTCAGTATAAAACTTATATAATTAAAGTCAATCAGTAAATTGTTTATGTAGAAACAATAGCATCTTAGTCAGAAAAATTATTAAGTTCAAATATTAATAAACACATTTCATCCCTAATTGGGACCTCTTCATGTGTATATTTTCAATTAAATTCAGCTATCTAAAAAATAAAGAAAATAAATCTTACACACATGATAATTTTTAATACTATTATCTATAAATATCTAATACCAAATTATATTTATAGCACAGATTAATATAATTGTTTCAGTTTGTACCTTGTATGCTCATATGTATTACATTATTTATTATAAACATGTTTATGAGATCCCAACAGAACAAAACTGCAATTTTATTTAATAATATGTATCAGTATGCTTTGTGTAGTTCATTTCAGGATTTTATTGACAAACCGTATTGGGGGAAATTTCAATTGTCTAAAATATCATCCACTTCATGAGGTACCAGCCTCAATTATTTGTGTGGTCCTAAGTTTCAATGAATGTGTGTGCAATAGTTTTACTTCATTAATAATAATAACAAAAAGCTTACGCACAATTTCTGATAAATGTTTGTCAAATTGAACTAGTTTTTTTAATCTCTAACTTTGATGTTACAGGAATAACTAAGACAGGGAATTTTTATTTTTGTTTAAATTTAATGAGGCTTTCCATTTGTTGCAGGTTAGATTATTGTGGAATTGCCATGTTGATCATGGGTTCTTTCGTTCCTTGGTTGTATTACGGCTTTTATTGTCAGTTCAAGCACAAGCTCATTTACTTGAGCGTAGTCATCGGGCTAGGCATCGCGTCTATAGTCGTTTCTTTGTGGGATCGATTTAGTGAGCCCAAGTACAGATCACTTCGAGCAGGTAATGTGACGTTATTTCTACTATGTCTGTATTGGTTGTTGGAGTATAACTTAAATATTGTGACGCCAGTATCTTCATGTCATAATTGCGTAAGATTGGCTTATTGTTTTTTCTTCACAATGCCGGTTATTATCTGTTAAATAATTGTAGAAATCACTATTAAAGATAAATAATATTTTTGAGGTACAATCGTTAATTAAGTATTGCTCTGTGATAACTTGAAATAGTTTCTTAAATTACTAGAACAATGACAATTTATGGTTGAACTATGTTAATTCCTTACAGCTATTTTCGCGACCTTGCATTTCATATATATGTGTTTAAATTTAGTCGTGGTGTACATAAATAGGCCGAACAGTTCATGTAGTTTTTTGACAAGTTGATGTTTTATACAGACTTGTATCAGTATTAATTTTCAATTTTTTCATCAGAGTAATAAAGATAACTTTTTTGAGATCATTTAAGAAATTATATTATGTCTTTATTTAATTGATTAATTAAAACTAATTATATCGATTTTTCTATAGGTGTTTTTATGGGGTTTGGCTTGAGCGGAGTTATCCCAGCTGTACACTACGCCATTTCGGAAGGCTTGTTCAATGCCATATCGCAAGCATCATTAGGGTGGTTGATCCTGATGGGCTTTCTTTATATATTGGGAGCTCTTTTTTATGCACTTCGGGTTCCTGAAAGGTTCTTCCCTGGCAAGTGTGACATTTGGGTAAGTTGATGACTGATTTCCTCTATCCATTCTCTAACATACGCCAGAAAAATAGTTTGCATAATTTTGCTGAATAAAATGTCGGTCAATAATGGGCCTGACCATTCAGTTTCAGAGTCATCAGATTTTCCACATTCTGGTTATAGCTGCAGCATTCGTTCATTACCATGGAATTAACGAAATGGCGATGTACAGGATGAACGTCGGTGAATGCAAGAGCCAAAATCCTGCCGCCATGGCCTTCTGATCTTTATTGTGATATATTGGATTGCATTCCAATGTGAACTTCATATCAACACAACTGATGGAGGATGGACAAAGTTGAATGAAAAAGAAGTTCGGATTTCATGCCCGAGGTGAAAGTAATGAAAATTTTCAAGACTGAGGCTGGAGCGAACGTCCCACGATAATTGCGGTGAAACCTGTGTATTTCTACAAAGTATTACATTTACATCCATTTACATGACCATGCTGAAAGAGCTCAAAATGTCAAAAGATTATAATGTTGAAAAATATTCCAACACGTAGGATGTATTCGTAGACAATGAAACGACACGGATTGGCGGTTTACGGAGATCTTTGTCCCTTTCAGTTTCTCACATTTTATACCTGTCGAGTGTCATTATTTAGTTAAATCATGCAGTTTGTAGTTTTCTCTCTAGGTGCTAGTGGTCGTTCGCTAATATTTCTCACAAAAGTTCGTGGGGATGGTATCAACAATAGACCACCCTTAGCTTACTTCGGTTCGAGATCGGGCAGCAGTAGGAAATGTTTCTAAATACGGCAGTATATATTTTTAATACTTATGAAAACAAAAATTTGTCTGTCCTCCATTTGTATTTGCTGTGAATATCATGTTTTAACTTCAACTATTTTTGTGGCAGATAGACTTATAATAATGGCAAGCCGTAAATGCCGAACTTTTTGTCGCGCTGCGAACAGCTTGCACGTTTAACGACATAATTGAACGAGTTAAATGCCTTCATTAACTTTGACCAAAGAAAATAGAATCGGGATGAAAGATTTCCTTAATTATCTGGTGTTAAAATGCGAGTGGTCGATTCTCGTTTGTTGTATTATTTTAATTTTGGCATCCTAATTTTATTTGGGGTAGTTAAAGTTCAAAAATATATTGTTATTGTTACTGTTTTTAGAGTACCATATAAATGTTTTGTGCAAAATATTACCAAGAACATGCCATCAATATATATTTTTTGGGTGTTCCATTGTGTATTTTGGAGTTGAAATAGGTGAATTTTGAAGGTGAAAGGAGTGAGAATTTTGATTGATGCATTGGCTATATCACTTGGTCTCAAAATTGCTCTTACCCATATTGACTAATGGATCATACCAAAAAATATTGTCCAAATTAGTCATATGCCATTGTCATTAGATGTAAAATATGAATCTGCAGAAAAAGAAAAAAACCATTTGGGCACCTCGCGAGCACAGGAAACAGGCCTGCTTTTCTGCATCACATGAAGGGCTACCATATCCGATTGCCCCATGTGTTTTATACAGTTATTTTGTTTATAATTATTTTTGTGGTAAGCTGAATATTTGGAAAATACAGTTATGTATCTACTTTCAAAATTTCTAATGCTTTTGTGTGCTCTATTCATATATCATTCCATTGGTATTTGGTACTTGTTTCTGCAATAAATATCATTTGTACACTGTATATTGTCTACATTAGTAATATGGACTCCTTGACTTCCTGTGATAGTTTGTTCAGTGTGCAAAGTTTTGTCACATTTAGTGATGGTCTGTGAGAGCCTACAAACCTCTAACTTGCTGATTTGGCACATCTGAAACTGTAGAGGACAATGATTGACAAAACCAGAACCAAACACTACTGTCAAAGTTGATAGCCTCAAGAGTTTTATTTAAAATATCTTTAAATCATTTTCCATTTTCACTAAAGTGTCTTGATTTAAAGCATGTATATTAAGAATTCTGAAAGATATAGGTGCTATATTTAAAAGGTAATAAATTTCAAGAAAAGTTCAAAATTTTATGCGTCAACTAAAGGGTACATTTAAAAATTGTGAAAAAGATGGACTTCATTCAATCAGTTCTTTAAATACTTTTTTCATATATGTGCTCTAAATATAATTAATTTATCTGAGAAATGAGACTGGTTTAATGAAAATTGTGATAGTTGCTTCAACTTATTTTAATTTAGGCTTATTTGTACGTTAATTTGACTTTGACAGTGGTGATTATCACTGATACATGTAGTGCTTATCAGTGGTAGCAAACACATTTCCATAGGAAACTGTTAGATATTTTGAAGAAACTAATTTGTACCTGAAGTCTGCTTAAAATAATTTAGATTTGATAAGTGGCTGAAGTTTTCATCAGTCTTACCTTCCAGATTAGCCTTGAGAATAATTGGAGCAGACTATACCCAACACTGACGCCAACTATTGATACTATTTTTAAATTTAAGGAAGCCAGTGTGTGAACTAGGTATTCCATTTTATCAACAAGCTAGAAAATATTGGTTTGTTGACAAATTATCTCCATTAGTTCAAAATAGAGACTATGATTCGTTTCCCTTGAATGAGTTCACAGATTGTGGCATGGTCCACAGCTTTCCAATGAAATTGTTACAAGCAGATCCTGAAGTGTATATCCTCGAGTGGTGATCAATATCTGCAGTAGCGCTACTTGGCTTCCTCCAACTCAAATAAGTATCACTAATTTTGCATTTGTAGTGTTTTGAAATTTCTTACGCTATACAAGATGTTCATGGAACAGATTCCAGTTCAGCATTTATTCAGCCGATCAGGTAATAGTCTGAAGGGTATGGTCTGCAGTTTCCTCTGAAAGTATAAATCACATCTGTCAATTTGTGGATTGTTGATCAGTATACCAACACTAGTTTGTTGGTTCCAAATTGTCAGATTCAGGTGCTAGTATAAAAGATTTATGTAGAGATCACTGGACTGTATTGACAGATATTGGCTTGTGATTGGGTAAAGTAAGAAGTGGGTTGGTCAAACATGCATGTCACTTGTTGGCTGTCCTACACTGACCAACAAATTTTACAGATTTCATGACCGACTTCTCAAATATGTCAGATCTGTTGCCAGTGTCTGCACATACAAATTTTTCTGAGGCCTGTTTCTCACAACCACAAATTTGAAACATTTTTTAATTGTTGCATCTTTGGGGAATCGCTCATACTGAATATTTTCAGTACTCCATATTTCAAAATGGTAGTAGTTTTTGATAACTCTCGCTGATTATCTGGACATAGTTGGTAAGATTTCCAGTAATTAAGTATACAACAAATCCTTCACCTTCATAGGACTGTAATGTTTATGACTTTCAGGTAATGCTCATCCCGGAATCTTCCCAAATGATCTAGGAAGCCAGGGACTCCCGCAGACCATCTGCTTTACATTATAGAGTTGAGACTGCATTTACAATTCTTTGAGGGGGTAAATGGAGAGGTCAAATAACACAAGCAGATTTACACCATAAAACTTTTGTTTCTCAACTACAGTGACATTTACAATATTTTTATCCAGTTCTATGGTTTCTCGCTCACATTCCATGTCTTGTGTGAACCGTTACGTGCCAGATTGTAATTTTTATTTTATCTTTCACATCTGCTATGGTTCACCCGGGAATGTCTTATCAGTGAGTGTTGAGTACACTTTTTGTAGCACATTTGATTTTGTATTCCACAAGCTTGAGCACTGCTGGTTTGTTTCAAGAAAAACTTGAATGATATTGTCAATCGAAACAAATTTTTCAGTGTGACAGGTGGATGTAAAGTACTGAATAGTTATTGTAATGAAACAAGTTTGTTTGTTTATATTTCTCACTGTATTTTCACTCTGGATGAATAACTTATTAAAAGTTAGTACAGAATCAACTTTGTTCTTTGTTCATCTTTAATGTACACTGTGGATTAAGGAAAAAAATGAAAGGCATTTTACTCATTACTTCCAAGATGAACATGGGCAAGTGTAAATGAGCCCTAAAACAATGCAGAAACTGTCAATTACAAATTCCCATTTCAGCTGGTAACATACACAGCACTTCCCTATTCTGTGACATTCTACGCACACTGCCTGCAATATGTTGTTGTCATTGAAGGCGCTTGTATTTGGCGACAAGCCTAATGTTCGTCCTTGCAGACTTGCCATAAGTTAAGTGTTCCCACATCTTAACTGCTAATTAATGTGCAATTGGGTCTTAGACTCATTAGCAATAGCACAAAATGTCTACAATCGGGTCACAAAAGGATGTTTCAGAGAAAGGGAGGAGTACTATTTGTAATTTCATTTCTCCCAACTGAGGAAGGACTAATGGAATTAATAAAAATCTGAATTATCCATATAAATTATTTTACAATGTCACATCATCCTTAGTTGCTTATATTTTTTATTTATTGATGCCAGCTAACCAAGATTGGCAAACTAGCAGCTTAGACTATGATTATTTCTTCATTTATATTGTAAGAAACTTGTACTTTTCGTATATATCTATAATTTACAAAGCAAACAAAAATGCGTTAATATTTTCTTTATATAGAAACTCAAATCAACTACGCTATTGTAATGTACATCTTGATCTAAAGATGAGGAAAATTATAAAAAAAATTGCAGAATTAGACTTTTCTTTCTTTATAATGCTGTATTTCTTTACACTAAAAGTAACAAGTCTATTGTAAATAACAAAATTAGTGACCTGATTAACTAATATGTAAAATGTAATAAAATGACTTCAAAATAGTTCTTAAGTCTTGGATACAATGCTATTACCAAATTTTAGATACCAAGTTCTTCCAAAATGTAATAACATTTTGAGAAACTAAGATATTGAAATTTAACACACATTATCTTTCAAACAGATATATCAGTATCACTTGGGGAAATATTAGACAAATGAGTTTCCTTTTAAATCATCAGAAAATAACTACTTACAAACAGATCATTTTACATCAATAAAGACCCTTGATACATGTGTATACATAGTTATAGTTCAACATTTATTTTATAGACACAAATTTCAGTCATTATGACTAGAAATGACACACGAAGAGCAGTAGTAACTCTATGAAAATAAAGCTAAAAATAAATGCACAAATAAATAAACAGTTCTCAAAATCAGATCTACTTCCAGAAAAAAATTGATGATATTAACACCAAGAATATAATTTTACACAACTCCTTGAAAAGATGCATTAAATATATAACAGTACGTAAACTGTGAATTGCTGTGGAGAATTATCGAAATATAATACAGAAGCTAAAAATCTCTGAAATAATCAAATTGCAATTTACAATGTTTTGTTTCATAAAAGTTACCAGTTACTGAATATTTCTTCTGTTCAGTACAAATGTATAATGTTCAGTATTTAAACATAAAAAAATTATGGTTTATAACTACCACTACTATTAGTTAACTGAATTTCTAAAATATGTACCTTTCCTACAAGATCCTTGTAATGTATTTTGACTATTAGATTATGCAGATTTTCATGCGAGTTGGTGAACACAAAAATAAACTTGGATTTGCAAATTGTGAATATTGTGTCAGTGGCATTATAAAGAAACTAATAGTAAAACCTTACTCAAATCTAGTTGTGTGTTTACTCATTTCACTTAATACAACTAATAATTTAAAATTATAGAGTCAGTAAATTTTGTTTCAAGTTTAGAAAATACTGCTATTAAAAATTAAAATTAGTATTATTAGTCTAGCTAGATTCATAATTTCAATAATGTTTTACAGTCTCCCTTTAAGATTGCCAAGCACATGTTATTCTCATATAGTCGTCAGATTCCAACCATTCATAAGTGTATATATTGCGCGAGACATTGACTATTCTGTTAACCTTAGCAATTATTTCGAATCCAACTTTACCAAACTGAAATTCATGTGTGAAGGGAAAAAATTAAATTTTATGAGTTAAGGTACATAAGTAGAATGAACAGTTAAATTATGTAAATTATAATAGAAGCGTTAGCAAAAACAATTACAGAATTTTAAAAATAAAACCAATTGTTTAGTAAAGAAGTTGTCGAGTGTTCCATTATCTCTGGTATAAAAATTATGAGAATAAGGAAGAAATAAATAATAATATATTCCAAACATAACCTCCATTTGCCTTTACAGGGTTAAGGTTTGTTAACAAATGAAACCTACTAAATTCAACTTATTCCAGAGTCAGCTTTGTTTAATCAGTTGCGGAGGCATTGTGGGTATTCATAATTACCCCCATATTTATGCCATACCTTCCAAAATTCTCCTAGAAAATAAGCAGAATCACAAATACATAACATAACACTCTTCACCAGATAATGCAATCAGAGGTAAAATTTCAATTATTAGACCCCAGATGATAGCTCCAAAAGAACCGATGTCAGATGATCACTTCCTAGCCAACGTGGAAAGGATTATATTGGGGAAACGAGAATGCATGTCGAGATCAGAATCGACAAGCACAAAAACAGTTTTGAGAAATATCAAAATTAGCTGAACATGCATGGGAATTTACCTGTAAATTCAATTTTCAGAAAATTCTGCATAGTTGATTTCAAACCACACACATTTAAAAGAAAATTTAAAGTAGTCATATACATAGCATCCAGTAAGTCTGTCTTCTCAACATCCCAGACCTTTGGAAACTCCCAATTCATTCCACACAAAATGTTAAATGCCCCAGCAAACGAACCCTTTCAGTTTCAAATTCTTCAGTCAGGTGCGAAGGCCCCAACAGCCTTGTGATTTCTTTGGAATAAGCTGAATTTAGGTTTATTTTCTTAAGGAATGTTCAGACGTGTGCCCAGCTCTGATTCTTTACCCTCAAGTTTTATGCTGTTCAAAGCATAGTATTATTTATTTTTTCCTTCTTCCATAATTTTTCTACTATAGAAACAATGGAAAACCTGACAATTTCTTTACCAAATATTTAAACACCATTGTCAAAAAATTTCAAAAGCAGAATAAGCTAATTGAATATCATAGAATGGAGGATTTCAGAGTCGTTTTAAAAATGTACATTTTTGAGTTACCTCTCTCTGATGGTGGAGCTAGCTGTTGAAATGTACATTTTCGAACAACTGCCATGGTGAAAATCTTGAAATGTTTATTGATTGTATGTTAGGTACTGATCATACTATATTTTAGGGTTGAGTTTATTTTTAAGAGAGGAAAAGAAGGCGCTTCAGAATTATTATGAAGGTATAGTAATTGGGAATGGCTGCAAAAGCAGAATGGTTTATTGGCTATATAACCAATTTATCTTTAACAACGGTGTTAAGTGGTAAAAATAAAGAAAAAATGCTTAATGTATTGTAAATCAATAATACGCACACATAAAATGTAGCATTGCTTGCTAGAAAATTGGAGTTTGTCACTTGCTCATATATGCATAAAACCTAACATTTATTTATCAACAGTGATCAATATACTAAATATTATATAAAAATATTTTCTTAATAAATCACTCAACAAAAATATATTAATTTAGAAATATAAAACTTTGGTACATTATTATCAGGTATCATTGATTAAAAGTATTTACATAAGCACGCATAAATTTAATTTTTATTTTTATCATAAATTAATAATAGTGCAATTTAGTTAGGAAAATATTGCATCTGATGATGCATTAAATTAAATTTGTAGATGTGTCAAAGTATCACAGCAAAGTGAAAAACGGTATTCAAATTAATCCACTTGGTATATTTATTTACTAAACTAAATTTAAAATGCAATGTTTATATAAAAAAACTTGGGACTCATACTATACAAAGCAATGTTTAATTAAAACAAATTAGTATTATCAAAATTTTAAATGGGAAGTGTCGCAGTCTCGACATCTAGATATTTATAACCCTACACAATGTTACTATTAAACTAATTTTATTGTGCCACACTTCCTATTAATTTTATAACTTGAAAAGTAATATAATTAGTGTTTCTAATTATCAAAATAAATTTATATAAGCAATTCATACTACAACTTTTATAAAAAAAAATCTTTCGAAGTATTTGGAAGACCACTGAAAACAATGATTATGGTAAATGATTTGCTTTTTAAGTGTGTAAAGCCTATGAAAATCCACTTTACATTCACAATATGTCTATTGCTGTATTGCCACTGACATGAAAGCAAAATAAATATTTTCTGAAAACAAATAAATTGTTTAATATTCCAAGTTGGAATCATGTTATTAATAGTCCCCACTATTGAAAATGATTGCTTAAGATGTTTTAAATTTATTTAAAATATTCTACTGTTTCAAAAATGGTGTTTTATTGGCAGTTCATTCAAAATTCATAACACTGCCTCGACAGTCGTTAAGAATAAGGCCCTCTCACAATAAACAGAATATCTACCACAAATATTTATTTCCAACTAATGGACTCTTCAATTTTCATATTCAAGCAAACCATGATCTTTTTCTGTATTTTCTCTCTCTATTATATATGCATGTTTGTGTGGTGGCACAGTTACTCATTTTTTGTTACTTTAACAATATGGACCTTATTTTTCATGTGATCAATGAAAAAATATTATAAAACAAGAAAGATATCAATAGTTTGTCTTCTGAGAATGATGTGGTGGTAATAGGGGGGTGGGGGTGTAATACAAAAATTCATACCCACATAAGGATATCTTCTTTAAGTATAAATTTGGCTTCAATTTATCAATCACATATTCCATGTACATCATTTATCAATTTATCAATTGAAACTTTCAAAACATGTAACATTCTTATAATGAAATACATATATTTACTATATAAAACTATGTGCTAAAATAAAACAGAATATATAGAATGGTAAAGGAACAAAAGTTATTTATATTAAGGAACTTTTTGAATAAATAAATAGCATATGAAATATCACAAATAAATTTTTCACAATACAAAATCAAAGGAATGTCAAGTTTTAATAATAATTCTCTTTTAATATTAAGTAAATTAAGTATCATGTAATAACTTTCGAATGTATTATATTGAGATCAATTTGTCAAGTGTTATGATCAGCTATGATAAGGAAGTAAAAGATTTTCATTTTATTATTCACTATGATTAGTGAAACAGAATAACATGTCACCATTTTGCATTAAAGACCAGTAATTATGTATTAAGATCATCACTGGATTTCTTCACATTCAAATCTGTTTGTAGTGAATGAATTCTGAAATGGAGTCTTGATTCCAAAGAATATCCAGTATAATTTTTCCTGGAAGACCACAAATGTACTCCTAAAATACTTATAAAAATGCAATTAAATTTAGTACTAAAATGATATAATATTGATTACAAATTAGACTGCAAAATTTATCATGGCCATATTAAAAAAACTACACACACACTGATGATGAGAGGTTAAGACTGAAAATATGATATGAAACTGCCTAAGGTCTTATCTAGCCACTATAACTATTAACTGATTAGGACATTGATTAAAATACTTCTGTACTGAAAAGTTAAAGGAAATGTTAAATTTACTGCAGAATATGATACAAATGTGGCTTAAATGAACGAGGCACAGAAATAGAATACAGTAGAAAATGAGTGTTGTAATTTGCATTGCAATCAGGGGGGATGCGGAAGGTAGAGCAAGGTAGCCAGGGGTTAACTGGGGCCCCCGGACTATAATTTAAGGATTCTGCCCGGCATTCGCCTAAAGATATGCAGGGAACACCCTAAAGAAACCTGCAACAGGTAGGTCGGGCATTTGGTCCTTGTCTCACGCCCTTCCGATAACAAAAATTTGGTCTGCTGTGGGATCACAGCATACCAAACTCTATGCCTCAGCTGAAATTGAAGGGCAGCTGGCCGACTTGTCCAATAGCATCGGCGAACAACTATTACCAAATGCACAACGTCTGTGACCCCGGAACATACACCCCTCAAGAAAAACATATCAATCATTGGCATGCTACAAAGCTCAGTCCATCAATTATGGAAACAACTATTGTAAAATCATGAAAATCACATACATGAGCCAGTTACACTACCCAACCTTTGGCCACAAATGTTTATGTGCCCGATGATTGAATCATTGTAACTGGTCAGATCAAGAAACTACATCTGACCTGAACAGTGAATTAAATCAAGTAGGAAAAAAAACTTGATTATTAATTTTCTATAAATGAAGTAGTAATGACTAACAAAAATATAGAATAATGAATCACTTTAAATTGCTTATAAAACAATAGGAAGTTCTGACATACTTACTTAGCATCTTCTGCAAGCTGAACAGCTTTAGTTATCTCATTTTGTTCTTTATGCAAAACTGCAATTTCTACCATAGCATAGGGAACTAAATACATATCTTCTTTAATTTTCTTTTCTAATGATATGACACTTTCCAAACATTCTTTAGCTTGAAGGGGGCTGTTCATAAGCCTAAGGCAAGCTCCCTTCAGTAGCAATATCAAGCCTTTATTGTCTGCAAAGTAATCACTCTCACCTACTTCCAAACACACAAAATAAAAATAATTTTTATTGAACCATGGTGTAAATAAAATGTGATGTTTAAGAAATTAGTGAATAATACACAGCTAATAAATCTTCTAAGATTAATTTTACCTTTAGCTGCCATGAGTTGCTTCTCAGATTTCTCAATCAATTTGTATAATTCTTCCATTAGTTTCCATTTTTTGCCAACAACTTTAAATAAATTCCAAACATACATAAGTTCAAGAGCAGGAAGAATTAAATGCTTTTCCTGAGCAAAGAATCGTTCTGTCTTTTTAACTGCAAATTTTTCCATTGGCAAAGATTTACCAGCTATTCTTTGTTTCCATTGTGGGGCATCACTGCAGGTATAAGAAACAAATTTATGAAGTCAAAGATGTACCATAAAAAGCCACTATTAACTCTTTTTTTCTGTTTACATACCGCATGCATTGTTCAACTTGATGTTTCTCTTCTGATGTCATGGAATCTTCCAACATAGAGAGCATTGCAGCCTTTTGGTATGTGTAAATTGTTCTGGACCAACGACTTTGCTGTATTAAATTGTCTGCATAATGTGCAGCTTGACGCCAATTCAGCTTCACACTATTACATCCAATATGCATAAAAAATTATACCAAAAATAATACTTCACTTTAAAAAGTTTAGAATTTACAATAGCAATATCTGAATAAGATAATTATTTCTGTCAAATATATTACCATAAGCTTACCTATTAGTCCACATTAACTCCCAGAAGCACATGTGGTGGAATTGAGGCCACATATTCTGAGATTTCCAAGATGCAGTGTACCACTGAATAGATTCATCAATATTTGCTTTCATAAATTCTAAACGTCCTTTGAAGAATAGGAACCAAACACCTTCAGGATGTAACTATTTGAAATATAAATTAATTTGTTAAAAATAATATACAAACATCATGAAGCAAACAACAGAATTGAACAGAACGAACCTTTAACTGGGACTGAAGGATTTTATCACAAAACTCCAAATCTCCATCTGAATGACTAAGTACATATACGACAATGAGATGATATGACAAGAGTGTCATGACACAGAGAACTTGTCGAATACTTGTGTGCAGCTCATAGCCTGCTTCAAGTTCTTTTAAGCCTAGTTCCTATGTTAGAAACACAATAGTTAATAGCCAGATTTTTGAATACGTTTCAATATTGCAAGAATAACACCAAGAACTTACCTTATTACCAGAAAATCCAATGAATTCTAAAAGTTTGATTACTCGAGCAGGTAGTAATGAAATCATCTGTAATAATTAATATGCATAAGTACTTATACGTATATACGGATATATAAGATAAAAGTGAAGATAAAACATCATACAAGATTAAAGGCTCCAATTCCCATGCGCACACCACTTTCAAAGTGTATTTTATAAGCTTCATTGGTCCAGTGTCTTGTGTTAAGTATATTTGCACATTCCCTGAAATTAAATTATTTATAATTTTCAACTCAAGAGTAGAGAAAGCTTTACACAAGCTCAACCCACAGAGGCCATTAAATTAAATTGAATTAAAGTATCAGGATGGAAAAATCTTGACTGGACCAGGAATTGAACACGGGACCTCTGCTTTCAAAACTACCCATGTCTACTCCAGATCTGGTGTGAAATTCCTCCATCCTTTAGATCTGATACAGGATCACCTATAGTTCATTATCACAATTCTTACATGGCCTAAATTTTAGGACCTCACTGAAGAACAGATTTTTATATGTAAATTAATCAAGGGTTTTAGAATTTTCAATTCAAGAATTGATAAAGCTTTACACAAGCCATATTGGTCATGATTTTTTTTTCATTCTTATACTTTAATTCAATTTAATTTCATGGCCTCTATGGCTTGAACTTGTGTAAAGCGTTCTCTATTCTTGAATTGAAAATTCTAAAACCCTTGATCAATTTACAAATAAAAATCCACTCTTCATTGAGGTCCTCAAATTTAGATGATGTAAGAATTGTGTTTAGTAAATTGTAGTTGAACTTGTATCAGGTCTAATGGATGGAGCAATTTCGCACCAGATCTGGAGTAGATACGGGTAGCTCAGTGTAGAGCTTGTCTGGAAAGTGGAGGTACCAGGTTAAATTCCTGGTCTGGTTGAGAATTTTCCATCTTGATACTTTAATTGATTTATAATTTTTGTCTGTTCTTAAAACTTAGTATCAAAGGTTTCAGAATCTCAAGAGTACTTACTTGTATGAATTGTAGCAGGATCGGATCTTTATACCGGCTTTAATGAAACTTACTAGAGTTTCGTCTTCAACAAAAGTTAATAATGATTTCAATAGAAGTGCTTCAGCATAACATAATTCTGCATGAATTTCCTCTGAATCAGGAAGAATTTAATATATTATTTCCTTTTTTAAAAAAATTTCAATTAAGTACATGCCAATAATTAGAATACAAAGAAATGAAATTTTGGTAGCATTTAATCACTAATAATTTCTTCCTCTGCCATATGACAATACAGTATTATAATTTACTAAATCCTAACTGTGGAGGGATGAAAAAAAGTTAACTGCATGGCTACCAATATTAGAGAAAATTATAAATAATTAATAAACATAAAATGGTAAATTTTTCCAGTGATTTATTATTTGAAATCTCAAGATCCTTACCTTTTTCAGGTAAGGCGAAGGGAAAACCTTTTCATATTGACAATATGCAAAATACTTGCATGATAATGGTGAAAAACGTGACATTAAATTAGTAAAAGTTGCTGATAAATTATAACAAAATATTGTTTGTATCTCTATGTAAAACTAGTTATTCGAATAGTTGCTTAAACATAATTCTTGGCAGATCATGGTAGGAATGAAGTATGTCATTATGAGCTAAAGTATCCAACTTGAACAAGACTGCAAAAACATTGTTTGTCAAAACAATCTGCAAAAAGGCACAAAAATGAATGATTTAAAATCATACATAGGTAAGTCATCAGGGGATAAAAATGGGAGAGCAACTAACAAACTCAATTAAACCTCCTACCTAGCTAATCTCCCTGCAAATTCATACCCAGTTAGTTGCATGTCGTTATGATAACAAGATGGAATGCTGTCTTATTGAAATAAAAAAATTCTCCTTTCCATAAAGTTCTTATAACTGATATACATAGTGTGTGTCAGCATGCTTGATGAGTCAAAGAAAACTGACATATATTTTCACACAAGACTACTCAAAAATATGAACCATTTGTATGTAAAAATACATTTATCCAAAATAAATTTCCTCGTCTCTCCTTCAAAGTAGTTGTCCTGATAACAACAACACACATTCAAAGCTAGTCTGCCTTTGTCAAAAACACTTCTGGATTGCTTGTTTGGGCTTGTTAATTCTTTACAATACATTTTATTGATTTCAACAAGAGTCCTTTAGATGACAATTTCAACTTGGGGAGTAACCCACAGCCAATTCTAACATTGAGTATGAGCACTAGACTGACCCACTGTGGTTTAGTGGTCAATGTCAATGCTTTGCATCACACAAGTCCCAGGCTTGAATCTCGGCAAGGGCATAGATATTGTGTGCATTTCAATTTTCACTTTCAGCATCACCACCAAACCTATTGTGGAGCTCCTGCTGCCTATGTTCAAGTTGGTATTCCATGTTGAAGCACTAAATTGGGTCCAAAATGATGAGTCAAAACAAATCAAGAGGAAAATTAATCAACCGACAGGCATTAATTTTCAGTTACGCCACATTCTATGTTTCTTCATTGTATCCATCCAATATTTAAAATATGGCTACATCAAAACCACATCTAATAAATATAAATACCTGGAGAATACTGATCGTAGTTAGGTTTCTTTACTATTTTACCAATGGATTCTGATATTGTATTTCTTCTACGATAGCGATTGCAAACTGTCATGCACTGTTTTAGAGCTTCTGCAGCCTTCTCAATATGTTGCTGTAAATAAATCCATAATTTAATATAAGTTAAAAAAATTTGTAAGGTTATTTATCCCAGTTTGGATTTGTCATTTTAGAGCTCTATAATATATAAAAACTAAAAGCCAAAATTATACTAAATTTGTGTACTAATTTTAAATTATTAAAAAACCTATATGATGATATGGTAAGAAGCAATGAAATGATCAGATGTAATTTAAAAAAAGATATAAACAATGTACTAAAATATCTATTAATTACATTTTTATAGTATGATAAGTGCATGTCTTTCCTTGTTTAAATACAACTTTGATTTTAATTTTGTGCTAAATAAATATCACACAATGTATCAGCAATCCTTATTGATTTTGTCAGGTGATTCAAAAAATACAACAGTTGTAAGAATGACACACCACACAAACCAGGTGACGAACTCTAAACATTGTGTAATATTTATTTATCTAATTAGTATACTTTTAACACAGACATATTATATTTCAATTCTTATTGCTCCTAGTGCATATATAGTTGAAGACATATAAATAACAACTCTCCCTTGCCACTTTCAGAGATCCTAGCAAGCTTGTAAACTCCAAATATGACATCTAACTAAATATACAAACCTATACCAACATTTTTGTTTACTGGTCTTTTGTACATTCTCTACTTCCTACTGTAGCAACTCAATTGCAGCCTACATGCCCTCTGTAAGATTAATAACAATCCATATGACATCTGCCGACATAGACTCCAAAATATTTGGCCATCATCAATAAGATAGATAGAGGAGAAGATAGATTGGAAGAATATGAAAGTTGGATTATATGATTGGAGACATTCTAGAATATTTAGGGGTTCTTCCATTTCTTCAACAGATTACTTCAATGCCAACCAAGCCTACAGTTGAAAGTCCAGTTTATTCTGACTCTTTTAAGCCATCCAAATGGATAAATATGAAATATCTCTTTGTCCCCTGATTACTAATACTTTTTTTACTGTTACTTTTCAATACTTACATTGGCTTCTTCTATCATTAGATATTTGTTTTTGTTTGTCTGTATGATGCATGTTAATTGCGCCTCCTCTATCCATTTGTTGGAATCTCTCCTTGTCAGAGAGATTAGTGTATTTATTTAAATAAGAGTTCAATATCAACTGAACAGTTGTCGTCAAATGGAGTGTACATACTAATCTCTTGAATAATGGCATTGCATTACTTATTTCTTATTCAGATATGATAAAATCTCTAACCTTCCAATAACATTTACATACATTAACAATTTTAAATAACATTGAGAAACAATGGCAACTGAAACATGAAAAGTTATAAATTGGATGAAGCACAACATGACAAATCTTTATCACATTAAAAAACAATGCCTTAATAAATTACTAAAACCACTTTCAGACCTTACATTCCCGTTTACATTCAAGACTCAATAACTTATACTGTGCATAATATTAAACTCATTATATACCTACATGGCATGCATCAAAGCACAAAGTGTCACTTCAATATAGTAGAGCATTACAAGAGTAATGGCACAATCAATTTTGAACAAGGTTGAAACAATACAATACATGAATTCATTTACACTTTTTACTTTCAGACCTAATTTTTAATTATGCACTGCTAAAAATAACCAAGATGCAAACAACTAACATTATTTCCTTATACCCATAGCAGGTGACACACAAAATCAAACTTGAAAAACGTGTTTTAGTAATAAGGAATACTAATATCAATACCAAACAAAACTGCCACATAGTTATGTCCAATGGAATTGTCAATTTAAATTAATATCACTTTGAGTAATACATTGTCTCTTTAAATTGTATTTGATTTTATGTTAGAAAATAACCACAACCAATTAAAACCAAAGGTAAAGACTGATATTGAAACATAAATTCCAAATTATAGTCTTTATGCTTCACCAAATCGAGTTTCAAAGCACAGTTTCTTCAGTTAACTGAGCAAATAACATGTAGTTCCCACGTTTAAGAATAATTTTGAACAATATATCTCACAGCACGTCCAGAGAAATACTCATTAATTGAATGTAAACAACAAATTATATACACCTAATAACAATAACTAAATAAATAAAAACAAAAGACTTTTTAAATTAAAATTTAGTAAAATATTTCTTATATGAAAACTTTAAACAAAGAATTACTCACATGTTCAAATGTTAGCATAGCCTCCAAAAATGTAAAAACACTATGTCCCACTGCATGATACATGCTGCTGTCAGCCCTAAGAAAAAGACAACTTTTAAATCTTTTTGACAAATATAAAATATAGCAAAAATAATTAAAAAATTAGTTACATGAAGATCATAAAAATAGTATTTTTTAAAAAAGATATGAAAGTGCCTCTGAAGTACTATAACAACAAAAAATTTCTGTTGTAGTTGAAATAACCTAGAAGTAAATAACACTAAAGACAATAAAGAAATTGATCACAAAACATAATAACAACAACATCAAAAAATAATATCAAAAAGTTTACTTAGTATCTAAACTAGACAGACATCCTAAGTAATTTAAACTTGTATGGTCTACTTACCAATACAATAGTAAATAACATTGGCTATCTTATTGTAACCAGCTTTTTCCCTTGACAGATGTCAGACACACATTTTATTGGGGTTTAGCTTTAACTTACTTTGTTACCATAGGATTTTTTAAGAGTACAACAACATGTGGCAGGTTAAGCTATTTATTAACAAAGTCAAAGTAAGTATGACTTACTGGCCGTCTCGTCACTAGAAACGTTCTCAGCAACTGGCACCACTTTTTGACAGTTTTTGTCAGACTTCTTGACGTGTTGTCCCATTTGATCAATTCATTTCTATTAACTATTTGTATTTTTCACTTTGTTTACATCCTCAGTCTTCAGGG
The DNA here is from genome assembly GCA_037074705.1 of Zhengitettix transpicula. Taxonomy (NCBI): domain Eukaryota; kingdom Metazoa; phylum Arthropoda; class Insecta; order Orthoptera; family Tetrigidae; genus Zhengitettix; species Zhengitettix transpicula. Next base: position 80,110,202 of record CM073595.1, on the reverse strand, counting down.
TCCAGCTTACAACTGTCCACCCTTCCAAGCCAGCTGTCCACCACAATGGCTTAAAATAACAAGATTCCCCCCCAACCACAGCTACCAGCCCTCACAATTCACAGTTTTTCAGAGGAGTCGCTTTGTCAAATTACATTATGAAATACATACAGTACAGTATATCAGAAAAGGCATGTTTTGATCATAATACTGTCTTTTCTTTAATCACAAATATAAAAATGAAGAATCACTATAAGATAGAAAACAAAATAAGTCCTTAAAACTACAAACCGATCAATATCATTACTGATGACCAAACCACATTTATTGTAAATTTCTGTTGAATGAAATACAAGTAATAGTGATGCAAAATTTTCGCCTTTTTTGAGATACGGTGATAATATATAGAAATCAGAAAATCAAATTTCAATATATTGGCCTAAAAACATTCCAAAGCTACCAAACAAAAAATTAGGTTTCTCAAAAATAACCTTTCCATGTATGGGTTCACAAAGCACACAATTTGCAATACCTTGTTTTTCAAATGCACCTTGGCCTTGTGCAATGTGAAAAGAACATTTCTGATGAATATTTGTATTCTTCATATAAGAAACACATCAAGATGACCTGCCTTACAAACTGTAGCAGCTGTGAATAAGGAAAGCTTTCAAAAAGTAGCTATTTATTTGAATTTAGTGTATGTTTTTTTCTTATTTTATCAGATTATTTTGATTATAAATTTGGCTGCTGATTATATTAAGAAACACTAAATAAGTACTAATGTCAATTCTCAGAGACAAGAAGTAACTTATAAGGCATTTTCTGGTTAATAGAGTATCCATGTGGATAGACACACACAACCTGACTTTTTTTTTAATATGCCAAACATGGGTTCTACCCAGGGATTCGACCACTCGGAGGATATATAGGGAGCCACATACCATTCGGGACAGTTTTGAACCTTAAGAAGGTGGCACTGCCAGCTGTTGAAACATTGTTGTGCAGCTCTACAATGAGGGTTTCCACCCGAGAATGATTCTTATAGAAAATGAGTTGCTTAAAACAGATCATAATATATAAAAATTACCATAGTAATACAACATACTATCAAAAAAATTCAAAACCTATGAAGATCTCCAACAAAAAACTGTACATGGCACTTTAACTTATGTTAATAGACCTTTACATTCTAAACATGAAATAATTCCATGTAGGAATATCCTGATGTGTTTACTTTGCGAAAAAATCTGGTAGTGTGTGGGAAGCAACAAGATCGAACAAATACACTTACTCATTTTTACCATGCTTATTATCTTTAAAAAAATATCTAGTGTGTTGGATCTTATCCTCTGTATTTTAAAATATTAATTAACCTAAATAACTGTACTTTAAACAAAAAAAAAACATGTACCATGGCTGCAAAATATTTCTGGCTTCATCAAATTTATTGTTGAAAAAACAGTTCACAGCGTTCTTTGCTTCTAACATGGATGTTTCCAAATCCATAGAATTCAGTCTGAAATTTGAATGATATAAAATTAAATGTGAGTTTAATGCATCATTTATTTATTATGAAATATCTTACTGTACTATTTTTAATTATGTGGCTTAGTCCTACACGCATAATTATAAATCTGGAATTTCAAATTGTTTTATTTTAGTTTCATTGTATTTATGTGCACATACTTAAATTTATTCTAAATTGTTCTTCACTATCCGAGTTCGAATGTGACTTTGTCACCAAATTAGGTCCAATTCCTTAATGGATGCTCCTAATACTTCATTCCCTCTACTCTATCCATTCGTCCACTATATAACTATTTATCCACAATATGACTGTCTATATTTGCCTAGTCAGGAGCTTGGCCCGGTGGCCGAGATGGTTAAGGTGTCTGTGTATTGAGCAGATCACGCAGGTTCTAGTCCTGCCTGGGTCAAATATTTTCAGTCTTTCCTTTTTCTTCCTTCCTTCTCCCTCCTTTGAACATATGCCTTTCTATGAGTGTGATTCTACGCCTGAGCATACAACATAACATTAACATAAAGTGCAATCCTCCTATTTCTATCCTTCCTCACTATCCAAGTTCGAATATATATAATTTGATTTCTCTAGTGAAAATTGCAAATAATAATTTAATAACAACTTACACTGGTTGAGTTTCATAGGCATCTTGGAACTGTAAGAAAAATATGGTTCTGATTAATAAAATCACAGTTATTAGTAAATTGTTGACATGATGAAACATTAAAAAGATTTTTTTAAGTGTATATAATATTTTCAACAAATTTAGCTAAATATGTTGGATGGTAAGTAATAGTAGATGGCTGAATACTATGTATAAAATTATTGAAAAATATTCTTAATTTGAGAAAAAAATTCATTTTGCATGCCCTTTGATTTGTTTACAACTGTACGTAGTGTTATATTGGAGCCATGAGCAATAATGAGAATGTGATTGCTACTTAGTTTTAAAAAAGGAAACAATGTTATAAGTGGAATGAATTATAGATTTTCTGAGCATGTGTTTTAGTTGTCTGAATCATAGAAATGCACATGATAGCCTGCTTCCTAAGCATAGTTATTGAATTCATATTATTATTTCTCTTGGTTTTCAGTCCAGTGATTTTTCAATTACTTCAGGTGACAGGGTCCGGAAATCATCAATGGCCCTCAAGGAAAAAGGTACTACTATATCACTCTTAAATAACACAAGTCTGTACAAAGATGAAGTCTAACCTAAAGCCTATAGTGAGATCTCTTCTTTTACATCATTAGAATTTGGATGAATACCTGACAAGACTTGACTGGAACTATTTCCATCATTTTGAAAAAATTGAACACTTGACAGATTCTGAACAAAATTGGGATGGATTCATGGGACAATGTGCTCAGTTATGATTGGATGTCACTCTACACTACTTTTACTGGCAACTATGCTTGACTGATTTGTTTTTCAAAGTAGTGATGAAACTGTTGAAATATATAAAATATGTTCACAATTCATATATAGTGTGGTGGTATCATGACTAAACTGATGAATTCCTCACTTTTTCCCGCAACAGCCAAATTTTATATTTTGAAGTGCGTAAATTGAAGGGCAACCAACAGATATGTTGACTTAGCTTCCCAGATTGGGCATGATCAAAGTTTTCCGAACTGCCTCAGTGCATTCAATTCACTATACAGATTGAAAAAATTAAATTTTTCCAGATCAGGATTTTAGTGGGAAATGAAAATTTGTAATATAATATGCTATTGAAGTTTGACCATCTATAATGTCAATTCATACACAGAACAGGCCCAGGAGGATGTGTCCTTCATTTAACACTTAAAAAATCATTATCCAAAGTATTGATTCAAGGTTTCTGTAACATATGAGTGTTTCTTTTACTTATTTTGACATCCATACAAAACTTTTGATGTGACACCACTCTGTGTAAAAAAAATTCAACATGGTGCCAATTTGTACAAACTTTAATCAAACCATACATGCACAGTGTAGGCAAAAAACACACTTGACTATACTTTCATCTCAACCTGACCCAAAGAAAACTCTCCTCAAAATTTTAATTTCCAACAGTTCTAATGTTGAGACCTGCATTATGCAAGAAAGCTTCCAACAGCATTTATGCTCTTCGTAGTACAAATAATAGGTCATTCAATTAAAGTGGAAAAACAGAGTAACGGAAAAAAAGAGAATATATGAACATTTAACAGTGGTGTGTAAAATAATTTAACATCGCTGTGATGAAATAGTTTCAAAGTAAAGTCTTACAGTAAAGTAAGCAGTTTTAAATTAAAGAACATTTTAATAGAATTAATTTAATATACATAAAACAAGGGCTATGTGACATAATATGAAGTCATTAAAACATATGAAATGGTGTTACATATTTATATATATACAGATTTATTAATTAAAAAAGAATCTTTATTTGAATTAACAAAAATTATACTATTATATTAATGAAACTGAATTTAGTTTTGAAAAATCTTACATCATCATCAACATCATTTAGATCCATAATGACTTATGTAACAGGATCTTCAGCTGAAAAAAACCTGAAAAAAAAAACTGTATATATTCTTACATGAGGTCTATCAGTATTTGTTTATATTTATTTTAATACACTTCATACCCTATGCTCGCTAATCAAATTTACTCTTTTTATATGTTGAGAAAAATGGCAGTTGTCAACGATATAGTAAAATAGTTTTGTTTCTAGAACTGTGTTGCTGCTTAGTTAGTTTTATGTATAGTTACATAACCTTTAATGAATCAAATGTGGATAATTGTAAGAAAACTGATAGGATAATAAGAATGATATATACAAAAACAATAATAATATTCATGGAATTCAATGAATTAAAATACTTAGATAATGACATAAGTATAAAACATTCTTAGAGAACTGGATTCTCAGGAGCATAGATGAATCTAAATGTGGCAATTTCTCCTGATGTTGGTATTTAGAAAAACAAACAAATGATTTACGTACATTTAGTGCACACACAATAAGAATAAGGTAAATGGACATGACTAGTGTCACATATTCGAAAACAAAACTACACCAACTTATTTATATAACGATAATCTGAAGAGTTATAAATGTCATGTTCAATAATGTCATCACTCGAAAAAATTTCTGCTACGATGCTCACCTGTTTACGCTACTGCCATTCAGTATAAAAGTATTTAGTTGGCTCACCGTTTTTTTCCCGTAATGACGCAAGAATTGGAACAGGATTTTTGCTACAGCCTTTTCATTTGACGTAGCACTTAATATATAAAAAAGGAATGATTATATAATTAAATAGATTTATCACAGATTCCACAATGTTTTCAAACACGAGAGTAGTATAATCTCTGAGCGCACGTCAACACACTGTCTCGAGATTTTCATCACATCTATGAACTTACACTTCACAAAAAGGAAGATGTTTATTTTATATACATTTTAAACGTACATACAGCAATATAAACTATAATGTGTGAGGTACGTTTTAAATCATTCGAATGGACGTACAATAATTTATATTATTCGTTAAGAATTAAAAGTATCTTCTAACACCCAAAAATGTCGAGACGAATTAAACTCATCAAATTGTAATTTACTATAGCTTTCAATGTTAAAAGTTGAATACAAATTTCATTAATAAGAACTTTATAATGTACAGAGAAATCGTCTGAAAATAGATTTAGAAATTTAAAATATGAATGTTCCGGAAACAAATAGTTGTTTGGCTTTTACTTACACTGTTTTGAAGTATTGTTGAATATTTTTCGTGTTAATACAATCTCTTATTTGTCCTAACGTTAAGATCTGTGTAAATCGTAACCTACATACTTCATTATATATTTTATTATGTTTCTGTTATTAAATAAAAGTTCAGTTTTATAATTAAAAATAGAAGAGAAAGTGTAGTGTCACAATAATTTAAATATATAAAATATTCAAGTTAATTTCCAAATTTCTGATGTTCACCTTTCTTGCAGGCCAATTTATGAATTAGTTTTGAACGTGAATTATATTCATCAAAATAATGCCAAAGTTACTTCATATTTATTAACTTGTTTAGTTAATTTTAATCACTGTGTTTTCAATGGATGCAGACACAAAGCAATCATATGAAAGTTTCCACGTAAGTCAGTCAATGATATATATATTTATTATAATGTACAATGTAATAATATATTATCGGCAAATAGTATCTTACAAACTTCTCAAATTTTTATCATATTTTTTTAAAACATAACTGATATTTACTTACATCCCACTATTTGTAATGATAAGTAACCGTTATCACATTCTGTTCTGTGACTTGCAAATGGGAGCTGGTTTTTATAGACTTGGTAATCGTCGTGAGGCTTTTACATCCATGTTAATGATTGCTACTTAACCCTGTGACCTTTGATGTCCAATTCTGAATTGACCTTATTACTTCTAACATTTTGCTTGAAGTAATTGTGGAGATAATTTCATTTTTTATCTGCCTTTACCAATGTCAAATTATGCTTTAATATTTATATCATTATTTGGTAAGAGTATCATTTGATGTGCTATGTATATTTTACTTACATCATAGTTTTGCATGAGTGATACTAATTATGATTATATTATTATTACAGTCAGTATTTTTTGTTGAATAATTTAAATTTTGAACATACAATATTCACAAGCCTGTATGATTCTTATAGAGAAAAAAGCTTCAATATTTTATTAATTTTTAAAATGTCTCACAATACTGTGTGTAATTTAAAATTGATTACAATGTAATATTTTCCCAATTATGTAGAATTTATGTGGATACAATGGAAATGCTGATATAGCACTGAAAATAATAAATTAGAGCATATTCAGATGACCAATTTGAAGTTTCATAATGGTATATTATATATTTTGAATATTACAATGTCAAAACAACAATTTCTTGTTTCAATGTTTACAATTGTACTTTATTGTTAACTGGTATTTACTGGTTCATATATTACTAATGCAGACTACTCATTTCATTCTAAACATATGTTTATTTGTTGCTTTGTTTTATTTCAGGCAACCCAAATCAAATGATAATTTATTATTTATTCTGTTAAAGTAGGAATGATCTTATAATTGTGATATGGATGCTGAGGAAATCAATGAAGCAAAAGCTTCATTCTGGAAAAAAAATGCCAAAACTGTTCCTGGGCGGTAAGCTGTTTAACAAATTATATTTAGTGTATTAAAAAATATATTGCCATTGTTTGCTTACAGTACAGTTCTCCACTACATAGTGTACCAGTTTCTATTCACTATAAATCATCATATTGTAATTTTAAACCTCTGATTTATTTGAAATCATAATTTGTCTTCATAGCCCAAGTCCAAAGAAAGATGCTCGCATGAATCGTCCATGGACTGGCAGTAGTTCTTCATTTCATGAATTTCAAGAAAGTGTGAGTGATGCATGGGATATTGGAGATGATGAATTTTGTATTGTCTCAGGTTAGTGACCTTATGGGCCCTTTTTATGTGTAGGAAATTATTTATATTGTGCACAAATTCATACTCCCTCAATGTATATTATAAAAGAAGAAAAATATTATAATTCAAAATAATAATAATTCTATATTTTAGCTAAAACCCTAATCTTCATAGGAAATACGAGTAGTGATAGGCATTATTGCAAGGAAATTAATTTATTCCATGCACATAAAAAGAAGAAAAAGGGTAAATGTCATCAGGTACACTGAGAATCATGCTTGTGTGATTAATGGAATGAAATTGTATTAAAATGTAACTGTCTCCTATATTAGATTTTCAGATGACTCTGGCTGAAAGGGTAATTATTTTATAGAATTGACATGCACAAAATAAATTCATTTCCTTGCCTAAAAATGAGCTTGTATTTATGTCAATAATACCTCTCATATTTTAGCTTTAACATTAGTACCATCTGTTGTGGCCAAAATTAAAAAATTGTATCTGATGCTTAGCAACAGACTGATAGAATGAGGATGCAGCAGTTGAATTATGAAGAAGGTGCACATTCAAATATTAATTTTATTCACTTTCACGGTGAATTATATAAAATTGTAATATTAATTATTTTGCAAATTACTTGTGTATACATAGTGATTAAATTTCAAAGAATAACTATCTACAAATAAAAACTAGGTGATATTATTATCAAAAGCACATATAACTCTCAGTCCAACTATATTCATAAGTTTAAACAAAATTTTGGATTTTTTTTTGTACAGCAAGACATGTTATGAAGAGATTTCCCACAAATAACATTATAGGAATTATGTGATGTTGATTTTTTTTAAAAAAAAAACTACATATAGGATATGCTCTGCTATATTTTTCTAAATTTGGCCTGATAACCTCATTTCGTAGATCTATTGTAGAAAGCAGGGCTTGCTTTTATTATGATTGTACGCTATGTATTCAATGCTTTCATTAACTTATTCTAGAGATTTCTGTTAGAAATGTGACTGCAACATAATCACTAGTATACATAAATTTTAATTTTTCTTTAAATAATACTAAAATTTCAATATAGTTAACAAGAAATGTCAACAAGAAATCACAAATAGTAACTTGATTCATTAAGTGTATTGCATGTAGACAAAGGTATATAGAGAGAACCATTGAAACACATTCTCTCCACCCAGTTAGTAACTGAATAGTTTCTTTCAATTCAATCACAATTGGAATGACTTGACATTTTGATAATTTATTGCTAAAAATATTGTTATCTGTTTTAAATACTTTAACACTGTAGAAAGTACTATTAAATTTACAAACACGTTTCTATTGTACAATATATAGTAAGATCAATATAACTATATAAAATAAACTTAGATGGTCTTCAAAATTGATATGAAGAATACCATTATACCCATCATGTATGCTTATGACAGTAAATATTTAATTGTAACTTCTAAGTAGTGGAAATTTATATACATAGTTAAATTTAATGCAAAAATAATTAACATAAAACTGAAATCATATTAGACTAAAGTTCTGTGATAATCAGCTGCTAAATCCTTTATTTTGTAATGCATTAAGTTTTTGGAAATTGTAAAAAACTAAAAAATAATTGTGCTACCAGTGACAGTCATTGCCTTTTACACAGTCGTAACTGTGTTGCAGGCGTGAAGATTTCAAAAAGCCTGTCCCATTTGGCAGCTTTAACTGTCTTAGAACAACATCGTTCCCCTGTCCCCCTGTCAGCACTGAACAGCACAGTGAGATCAGACTTCCACTGTGTTCCAGATGTTAAAATTTCAAAACAAGTCGCTCAATCAGCAGCCTTGAGTGTCATTAACAGCCATCGCAGTGTTCCGTCTACTAACTTGCAGCAGCCAAATCTGTCTGGACCCAGTGGAGATCAAAAGCGAACAGAAGAAGGGTTACTTCATAAAGGTTTGCTTCAGCCAATTATTTGTCCTAAACACACACAAGCTTATAGTTTTATTATATGACATTTTTCTTCTTTACCTGGTAGCAATAAGATTTCAATTAAAGTAAGTGTTCAGGTTTTTTATTTATTATTACAATTGTTGTGGAATCTTTTTATGTTCAGAACTTTACCTTGATTATTAATTTTTTCAATCCTAGTTGCCAAGGTTACTTAAGTTTCCTTCTATTTCAGCTCATTCATTATAATGTCCTTATAGTTTCATCAGACTTATTTTATATGTTGATGCATTTTTGTTTTGACTCTGCTGTCTTTCTACAATACTTGTTCATTTACGAATATTCAACACTATTGAATGATTTACACAAATCTTAAGAATCAAGTTTGACAGTTATATAATTAATTTTATACAAGTTGATGTGTCTAGGTGTTTTCTAGTAGTACAAGTTTATTTCATTCTTATGAATTAATAATTAAATCATATTACGTTAGTTCTCACAATTTATGTTGTTACCTTTCCTTGAAAGAGAGAGAGTTGTTGTCTTTGCTGGGTGTCAATTATTGCTGGCAAACACTGAGACCACTGAAGTTTGATTTCAACAATGTGGAAACAAATGACACAAGTACAGGGCTTTGTGAAAATTTGATTCTATGGGACTTCACATCTTTCTCTTGAAGGAGGAGGATAGTGTTTCAAAAATTTTAAGAACTTCCTTCTGTCCTGAATGGCACAAATTGAAGCTCAAATTAGCCACTCAGAACAGAAGGATGTTCTTCAAATTTTCAGAGGCTCTCAGCCCCCTTTATCTGGAAAGAGTGTTACATTCCATACACTGGCTAGCTGCGGGCTGTGGAGTTTTGACTGCCGCATGGATAGCTGTTGCCCATTAACAATAGACTACCTTACTAAGCCACTACCTTGCTCTCTCACGAGAAGGTTATGGCATAGGAAGGGTTCTGATGGCAATCATTCATAGATACCAATTTATACATACATATAAGTACATACATGTACATACAAATATACATATACACACACATGCATATACACACACACATAAACATACTCACATGCACTTGTGCAAGTGGGGCTGGCAAGTAGGTGAGGCACTAATTAAAGGATACTGAATCCTGGATTTTGTCTGGACTGTAAAATATGTTGGTAGGAGAGTTTCCACAGATGGAGTTCAGCCTCTGATGAATCTGGAGGTAGAGCTTTATAGATGGTGAGTGTAAAGCATCGGTCGAAATTGTTTATTTTGTGGCTTTTGGCATGAGCAGCTACTGGGAATTGAATTTTGGATAGTTTAACAGTGTTGCGGTGGATCGCTATTTGTTCATGGAGAGATCTTTTTGTTTGGCCTATATAACATGCAGGCAGAGTATACAGTTAATTTGGTAGTTTGTGTAGTAGCGGAGGCAGGTGAAGTTTTCTTTGATTTTGTATGTTTTTGTGTAATTAAGGAAGATTGTGGTGGGCTATCTCTCTTTCCTTTCTATGCCAATATTACAATTATTTTTGACAATGTCATATCCTCACTAATATATATATATATATATATAGTTTTTGTATACAATTGATCACAAAGCTAATTGACCTACCTGGTATTCCAAATTCCACTGTGCTGCATCCATAAGTTAGACAGGTTTTTCTGCTTCTTCAGGAAGGAGTGTTACACCATTCCGTGCACCAGCCGCAGTCCATGGCAGCCCGCATCCGACCAGTGCATGGAATGGTGTAACACTCCTTCCTGAAGAAGGAGCCTTAGAGCCTCCGAAAATTTGAAGAACCACCTTCAGTTCCTTATGGCGACACCACACTTCACTTTAAGGTAAGCCACTACCTATCTGTATTTCCTTTCCATATCTATCTATCTATCTATCTATATATATATATATATATATATATATATATATATATATATATATATATATATATATGTATATATAATTGCAATCTTGGTATGGAAAGTAAAGAGAGACAGTTTGTGGCTTACCTGAAATTGAAGCACAAATTTTCAGAGGCTCTTGGCCTCCTTTTTCTGGAAAGTTAATGGAAAGTAAATGGATTACTTTAAAATGAAAATTGGTGTATAATTAGTGAGGGAAGGAAAGAGGCTGTGATTGACTCACCTGAAATTGAGGTTTTCTAGGAGAGAATAACCTCATATGCTGGCTAACCACACAGCACAGTCAGCTGTTCACAGTTGGATTCACTCCTGTCCTGTGTGGTGAGCTCCGTCAAATTAGAAAATACTTATTTCACAAAATTATATTTTAATGCTTTCAGAATCAACTTTAACTCATCTTCCCAGTTCACCTATTACCATGAGACATTTTCCTGGACGTCCACAGCCATTACGGTCCAGAGGAAAAATTCATCTTTCTATTCGTGAAGGTATATTTATATGGATACATATTGTGATGCTAAGAGATTATTTTGTTGGAAGTTTTAAATTTTGATTTTGTTAAAATTGGTTATTTAACACATTTTATCTATATTTATATTAGATTTCAAACAAAAATTTTTATTACTATTTCTGTTATTGGTAGAAGCTAAAGATTAATTTCTAATAATAACTAGTAAACTATGGAAACATCTGGACATGTGTAACTATATATTTTCTCAAATAGGAGGAGATACAGAAGTCAGCAAATTAGAAAGATTTCAACCACTTTTAGAAACATCTCTACTTAATTTAGAAGATCTTAGACAGCTTAGTTGGTCTGGCATACCTGTTAAAGTCAGGGCTACAACCTGGCGTCTGCTATCAGTAAGTAGAATAATCATTGCTGAACTTTTACAAACATTGCACAAAAATTTTGTCTAAAAGTAGCTGTTAAAATTGAGCTCTCTTAGACTTAATTAATTAAGGCTGAAAAAGTTTTTTACCCTTATGTCACATAAGGATTTTTTCTGTTTGAAATGTTTTCAGTCTACTTTTCTGCTCTCATAGATAATGAGAAACCTTAAAATAATTCTCACAATTGAGTCCATACCATTTTTAATAAACTTCAAATTCAGAATTATTAATCTAATTGGCTGATATCTGATTACCAAAAATGTTTCACATTACAATGACAAGTTAGTTTTTTATATATAAAAAAACAAGTCAAATATTTTGTCAGTGCTGAAATCTTAAAATTTCCAATTTAATGAATGAATTAAATAAAAAAATTCTTAACATATTTTCTTTTTGTAGCTATCATAGCAAACTGTGGAATTGATTATTTAAAATTTCACATGGCATGTCATCTTGTATTGACTTCATTAATTTTAATTCACTGATAGCACAATTAAAATTAATATAAATGGCTTGCATGACTTTTGTCAGCAATCTGCTGGTGAATGCTCTCTGTAATTTCTGAGACCACAGACATTTTGTAAGTAATGGTGTTTTTGTCAATTGGTTTATTTGATATTCATCAGATTTGCAAGCAATTATGTTAATTAATAGATCTATTTAAAACTTTAGTTTTATGTCATATATTCTGTTGTATAGTATAACTTTAAGTGATGTGGCAAATCTATTGCAATTGTAGTTGTCATTTTATTTATTTAGTCTGCATATTTGTTACTTTCTAAAATGTATACACATTTTGTGCAGGGCTACTTGCCAGCCAGCCTAGAGCGCCGCCAACAGGTACTAGAACGTAAGAGACTCGATTACTGGAATCTAGTGAAACAGTATTATGATACAGAACGAGATGAAACCCATCAAGACACTTACCGTCAGGTGAGGGTTTTTTTTTTTTAAATTCTAATCGTAATGCATCAATTAACTTTGAATATGTACAAATAACAAATGATCAATTATGTCTAAAGTGAATTTTAACTTTGAGTTACACTGGCAAACTGGATCCCCATTCTCTAAGAAATTCTTGCATGCATGCAATACTGCAGAGTAATAATCACCCTGAAATCCCCGCCGCCTTTCAAGCATGGATTTTAAATAAGCCCTGCAGGAAATGTGTGTATATTCGTGGATTTTACACGAGGACTGATGACCAATGCTGGAAAAATCTGCTCTTCAAGTACTAAGACTTCAGAATACTAGTGTCAGAAAGAATCCCACATGTCCGAAACCTCCTAGCATGACCTTATAGGGGGTTTAAGTTGCCCATCTCTTCATTAAACCCAACTCTAATTTTGGTTTGATCTGGTAATGGTGAAAGATACAGGGCGTTTAAACTTGTGTCTCCATCAATGTGGCTGTAAATGCTACTTCATTTTCCACAGCTCTGGGATATAGCTGTCAAACTAGTTGCTTTCCCATTGAGTCGTAGAAAGCACCTCCCAACAAAGAATTAGGGTCAGGCAGTTTTATTATTGAATACTAGAGTTAAATATCTGACACATTAGGAAGCTTGACATTTGCCTTGTTCTGGTGTCTTACTAGTGAATAGCTGAAGTCATCACTGACACCTCAAACAACCAATACCCAGTGCTAATAGCAGATACTAGCCCAAACTTCATGTCTGAATGTTATTCTGTTGGCCCAAGTCAATTGGTTCTTGAAAAGCAGTGGTAGCCATGTGATGATGGAGAGACTGTAAGAGATGCTTCATACCTCCTGAGTAACTATGACACTAATAACTTGTCTTTGATACTAATATTATGATTAATACCTCAAGTGATGGATCCAGGAGAGTTTCTTCCATTCACATAAGAGGAAAGTCGAAAATTGTTGTGAAAACAAAACTGAAGACAGACTTTCCTTCATAAGCCACCACAATGACCAAAAGTGAGCAAATCAGCACCTAAAATTGGCAAGTAACAAGCATGAAGGCACAGCCTTTTATAAAAGTATTTCTGGTCTCTCAATTGACCAATTGCAAGGTAGTCAAAGAATGACTGGAACACACAAATAGTTTATTTTCAATTGCTGACATGAAGCACTTATTCTCATTCCTAAAATAACTAGCCATATAATGAATGGCTTTATTATATAATGAAAATATTTGTGATTGGAAGTGTGTCAAAGTTATAGATGTGACATTAAAAGACATTACCTGTACTGGTAACATTATCCTGAGTTATTTAGGAATGTTTGAGAGATGGATTTACATTGTGTAATTTTCTGCTTACATCCTTATTGATATATATAAATACTCAGGTAATTTCATCACTCTAACACTAAATTCCTTTTTTTAATTAAACAAATTCATTTGCCTCTGAAATTTAACTGCTAACTTGTGTACACTCTTTTAATTATATCTATTACTATCATTGCATAATTTTGCTCTTCAATTGGTGAACAGAATTTTTTTTAGCATTTTTATATGATTGTCTTAAATTCATAACTTGTATTTTCAGAATTTTATCATAATTTTTAAAAGTTTATTTAGTTATTTATTATATTGTAGTATAGCTTGTGAGAAATAGTGAACTGTATGAGATGTGCAGTAGGAGAAGGGAGAAGATGGAGGGGAATCAGCTTCTGTGTAACGCTACTACCATTCTCATAAACATTCATTATATTCTTATGCATGGGATATACAGACAGCGGCAAGGTCTAAATATCACATCCTGCACTTATCATCTCTTAACTTTTACAGATGAGTTTTTTAACAACACATCCTGAACTGAACACAATATATATCCTTGCATGTTTTCAGAATAGTTTTTACATTACCAAGTTGCCATAACAAAGTTGCTTGTTAAACTATGTTCCGGCCTACTCCCACACCAAGACTGCACATCGTATTTTGAGACAACTAGTTATTTCTCTCCAGTTAATAAATGCTGCCTTCTACTTGACAATAAAAGAATAAAATATTACAAATGTAAATCAATTTAAGTGATTATAAAATAACTGGAAAATATTTTAGTTTATAATATTTTAGGCAGTAAAATTGCTGTTCACAAGTGTTTACTTTGTGTTAAAGTTGTTGTGAATACTTCTAAAGCGGTCTATTTTTATTGTAGATTCACATAGACATTCCTCGAATGAGCCCTCTGATAGCCTTGTTTCAGCAGAAAACTGTCCAGGAAATGTTTGAAAGAATTTTGTTCATTTGGGCTATTAGGCACCCAGCATCTGGATATGTACAAGGTATCAATGACCTTGTCACTCCATTCTATGTTGTTTTCCTGCAAGAGGTCATACCTGAAGGTACAAATGTTTTTGTTTGCATGCTATTAACAAGTTCATTGTCCATTTTAGTTTAACTTTACATATGATTACATATTTGTTATTGTAGATGGTGATTTAGATAATTGGGATGTCTCTAGCTTATCAGAAGAGCAGAGAGAGATAATTGAAGCAGATTCATTTTGGTGTCTGTCAAAATTTCTTGATGGAATTCAAGATAATTATATTTTTGCACAACTTGGCATTCAGCACAAAGTAAATCAACTGAAGGAACTGATTCAGAGGATAGATGGTATAAAAATTTCATGTTTGTAATTTAACATGAGCTTTAATGTTTTTTCAAAGTTTTATTTAATAAAATTATAAGTTGCACAGTTGTATCAAAATTAATTTTAAATGTCTTAAATAAACTAGTAGAACTGATCTAGAATGAAAATATCAAGCTTGTGTTTACCGGTACTTGACAAATTTTATTTTTTACTTACACAAAGATTTAATTTTATTTATAATAGTGGTGACATTTAAAAATAAAATATTGCAAAAATAAGATGACATTGGATTTATTTAAATCATTTTAGTTTACTTTCTAGTGGAAACATGTTTTCAGAAATTTAATTGAGTGAAGAAAAATTTCAATAATATTGTAGTGCATAAGTTTATGCAGTATATAAATTTACTTCCTTAGAAGTACACTCATTATAGAGAGTCTAACAATTTTAATTCAATACCTGCCATTGTTCAGTCTCAAATACTATCGGAGACACATTTGTGGCTCAGGCATATTCTGTGAAAGTTACAATTTTATTTGCTGTTTAAATGTGAGTTTCTGTAAAGTCAGGTTTTATATTTTGTCTCTGCTTTTGAAAAAATTATTAAGTATTTATTAATCATCTTAAAAAAATGAGAAATCTATAAACTAATATAGCGTAAATTAATAATAATTGAATATATAATTTTTTGCCAGGTCCTCTACATAAACACTTACAGCAGCATGGTGTAGATTATCTACAGTTTTCATTTCGGTGGATGAATAACCTATTGACACGGGAGCTACCACTTCATTGCACCATCCGCCTATGGGACACATACCTTGCTGAGTCTGATGGATTTGCAGCCTTCCAACTTTACGTGTGTGCAGCCTTCCTTCTACACTGGAGGAGAGAACTACTACTTGAGAAGGACTTTCAAGTAATTTTGAAATTTCAGAAAAATACCTGTAAGATATGTAATAAAAAAAAATAGGAATTTGACATGGCTCAAAATCACAATTTATATATAATAAATTGGAGCAATATATTTTTTAAAGGATGCCTATCTTCTCTGGGTAATATCATATGCTCTGGTACTTTGTGGAAAATATACGTTTTACAGGATCTCGTATAACTATTTCAAAAATATCGTTGCATTATTATTACATATGTATTAATATTTGGAATTTCAATTTTAAATGTGGAAAAACACTAAATTGAGTTTATACAGTATTTTCATTAAATATCACTGAGAAATACTTCACTGTTATATATTTGAGACAGAAATTGCACTCATAAGCATTTTGAGTATGTTATGTTATATATAATCTGGTATACAAATACAGCTCGTTCTGTGTTCTACTGGTGAACACATTAGTCTGCCTTCCTTTTCTTACCAAATGTTTAGTGTGTACATCTTTTATCTATTAAATAAAGTGGAATGTTTGTATGTATGTTCTGCATACAAATCTACACCTGTGGAGAGAATTTCATCAAATTTTGTACATGTGTTCTTTGCAACCGGGAAACAAACACTGTCAGGGGAGAGAAGTCTACCACCCCCAGGAGTGGGGGTGGACAGAGGTGGAAATTTTTAAACATGTTAAAATTGCTTAATTTTTGAGTCAGGTAAATATTTTTTGGGGTCAAAAAAATTGATAGTGCTTCTACCAATGTTATCTGTGTATAATTTCAACCCCTTACTGCATGGGAAGGGAACACCCTTAGGGGCAGGGGTGGAGATACTTTACAGGAAAATGATGAGGATACAGCTGAGATTGGAGTCAAATCCAAGGTTATTGATGTCACTGAGTATAATTATGATATTCAACTTGCCATTTGACTCCCAGGAGTGGGGGAGGAAGGGGGTGGAAATTTTGGAACATGGAAACATGGTTGATATTTGCGATGAATAAAAATTTTTCAGGTTTAATTATATTGATTGTATTTCTACCGATGTTGTTTATGTATAATTTACACCCCTTTCAGCATGGGAGGGGACCATACTTAGGGGTGGGGGTGGAGGGGCATTTTGTAAAATTAACGTGAAAACAACAGATATTCAAATCTGAGGTGTGGATGTCTAAGAGTGTATTTATAAGCATCTGGGCAACACACAGGTTTGGGTGGGAGGGGATCTGTGGAGGTAGGTTGGGGTAGATGCGTTCACAACATATTAATTGACCGATTTTTGAGTCGAATAAATATATTTTGGGATCAATCAGATTCATAAAAATTCTCTACATGTTCTCTGTGTATAATTTCGACCCCTTTCAGGCTTGCAAGGGCAACACCCTTATGGGTGGGGGTGGAGTGTCATTACATAAAAACAACTGAGATTGGAGTCGAATCCAGGGTTATGGATATTGCCGAGTTTAATTATGACAACCTGGGCAATGCCGATCACCCAGCTAGTATTTTATGAGTTAAAAAGTTGTAATCCACGAATAAAGACTTTCTCATTGTTCAGACTTAAATTACTTATTGAATCAAAAGAAAATCCAAGTCTTTCACAATGTTTAGAAAATCAAATTATTTATCATATTATCGTTTTCTAAATCATCATATGCTTCCTGGCAAAATTCCCCAGAAGCTTTTATACAAGTAGCACTAATGACCAATTTGTAATATTACAAGTAGCTAATGACAGAAATTGAATAA
Organism: Zhengitettix transpicula; assembly: GCA_037074705.1. NCBI lineage: Eukaryota > Metazoa > Arthropoda > Insecta > Orthoptera > Tetrigidae > Zhengitettix > Zhengitettix transpicula. Next base: position 80,092,308 of record CM073595.1, on the reverse strand, counting down.
AAAAATTGTACTTACCATGGTAGATAACTACATTTTTTATTGTGTCTGATGCTAAAACAAAAATAATTAATCAAATGTAGACTATTGTCCACTTGCAACCACATAGTTATGTTTCAGAAAGTCATATATTGGCTTTTCTGTTTTTGTAATGTATCTTAATAATGCAGTTTAGCGATGAATTTAAGTGGATCAGTATTTAATTTACAAATACAGAATAAAATATCTTGTGATATGTAAAAACATAAGCATTCCCAATGTACTTTGCTTTTAGATATAAACTTCACTTGTATGTTGATGCATTCAATTATTTCTCTCTCCATAGTTAATTAATAATTCCAAATTTGAAATGTGGCTCTGTGAAGTTATTTTCTCATATTTGCTCCTTTATGAAAAGTATTTTCTCAGTAGACCCTCTGTAAATATTATTCTCTATTTATATTGAACATATATTTGTTAATTATGTAGGATTACATAACCCAATCAAATGCTCTTGTTATAGATTTTATTTCTAATTCTCAAATATTTATTTATTGACTAAAGAAAATTGTTTTTGTGTAATTGTATTTAATGTTAACATTTCAGGGGCTCATGCTAATGCTACAGAATTTACCAACTCAAAATTGGACTCACGCAGAAATTGGAATGCTCGTTGCAGAAGCATATCGTTTGAAATTCACTTTTGCAGATGCTCCTAATCATTTACAAAGTGGTGACAGGTGACACACCTCGTTGGAACAATCATTATTATTTAAGTAATTAACTGTATTTTTTATCTATACTTCTTTTCTTAGTTTGAACATCTCCCTATTTACATAACTTCTCATAAAATAAATGCATTGTCTCAAGTAGCGAAATAACATTACTGGAAAACCTGTTTTCACATTAGTTGTAAGTTTAAAGTTTCCTTCGCTTTTCTTTTTAAGAAATTATATTTCATGTTAACATTGATTGTGTGATAGTAGCTACACACATATACATACATACAATATTAGGAGAATACATTAAGGAATACGAACTAATTTGGTGACAAAGTCACATTCGAACTTGGATAGTGAGGAAGGATAGAAATAAATAGGAGGATTACACTTTATGTGAATTCATATGCTCAAGCATAGTCTCACTCACGTAGAAAAGCATATGTTCAAATCAGGGAGAAGGATGGAAGAAGAAGGAAAGACTGAAAATACTTGACCTCGACAGGACTTGAACCAGCATGATCTGCTCAGTACACAGTTTAAACATCTGTGTACTGAGCAGATCATGCTTCTTTCTTCCTTCTCCCTGCTTCGAACATATGCTTTACTTTGTGCGTGATTCTATGCCTGAGCATATGAATTCACATAAAGTGTAATCCTCCTATTTATTTTCTATCCTTCCTCACTATCCAAGATCGAATGTGACTTTGTTACCAGTATATGTGTGTGTGTCTGTGTGTTTGTTTATATATATATATATATATATATATATATATATATATATATATATAAGACACACACACAAAATAAATATATATTTGTGTCCGGCCGGCAGACAGTTCAGACCTACCTGACAAATGTAGTTCAGGCCCTTGAAAATTATAATATTTTCACTCCTGTGTGTATGTATTTCATTGAAGAATTAATCAATTATATATGTAGCATATATATTCATATTGAAAATTGTATATATTTGCCTGGATGTGTTGAGAAATGTTTTTCATTTAAATTAAATTATGATTTAAATCTTTGTTATAGGGTGCTGGATGCCATCAGACACATTGTAATGTTTAAACTGAGACGACACATGTTGTAACACAAGTACAATTATGAAAGAAAGTTTGTGGTTTGGCTGGCTCCTAAGTGGTGGACCAATAAATAAATATTATGTTTGTATACCTTGTAAAACTTGCTTGATATAATAATATAAACTATACAGTTTCATGTCACTTTGTGAAGTTCATACAACTGTTTGGTGGGTGTTATGAAAGATGTATTTTATGACATGAGTAACAAAATATTTTTCTCTTTTACTTGGAAGTTAATTTTTCAGAATATATTGGTATTTTTTAACACAGCAAGGACTTTCCCTGTATAAATTATGACCAGAACAATCTCGGGTTTCCAACCAGGTTATATATATATCTATTAATACACACGTAGAGCCTAGAAGCCATTCATTTAGCTACGAAAAGTGCGGTGATGTCGAAATAATTCTAAAGTCGACATGGGAATTTAATTTTTTCAGTGGTTATATAACAGTTTATTTTGTTGCGATAAGTTTTTCTTTCAATCTCTATCTTGCAAACATACGTCTGGAATAAGAATCTCATATTAATCTATCGTCGCAATTTTTTTTAATAAACTACGACTCGTTGAAAAAAACACACAACTAATTATAATCACTATTTACCTGTGCTTGGTGACGAACCTACAAAATTATCAACAACTTAAATGTCTGAAACTTTTATTTTATTCAAATTAATAGTGTTCGTAAATTTGCAAGTGAAATATAGGAATTTAATTTTTTTACGATTGCTGAACGTGTGCTCCTCAGTTATTTCATCTGATTGTATAATACGTTAGAAAAATGACATTGAAATATTACTTGTGAAACAATCCATATGCCAAGTTACCTGGAATAGTCCAACCTGTTCCCATTTCATATTTAATTGCACTTCAATAAGACGTCACAGTTGTAGAAACGGACATCGTCATTTGGCGGACGTCATCCTTTATGACATATAGTGCACGTACAGGTAAACGACAGCTGAAATCAAGAAATGGCAAAACTGGTTTCATTTTGCCGGTGCCCAACGAGATCAAAAACAATTAGTTCTTTGTAAATAGTTCTATTCATTGTAGATAGTTTCTTGCAATGTTTACATGTCTGTCCTGGTCATCCTGGAATTGCTGAATTTAGTAAGCAATTCCGTGACAGGGTAAATGGACCTGGGCTAGTGTAAACATAGACCATACGAGGATTTGCTCCCTAAAAGTTTGAGGATCTGATTTCATCGATTTACCGAGCCTCGTGCTCGAACTCTGCTGCCAATTTCGGAGCTGGCCGATCTGTACGGGACCTCGTAAACATATTTCGAGAAGAAACTATGAATGTATCGGAAGGAAAAGATCAACTTTATTTGAATGAGGCTTTTGACACAGTTGCCCATACCTTAGTGCTGAGAAAATTGCAATAATTTGGCACATGTGACGCCACACCCTTAAAATTTTTGAAACATGTTTTTATTATTATTAATATTTGTAGACAACAGCTAGTTAAGTGTGGTAGCTCTGTATTTGACCTACTTACAGTCAATAGCGGTGTCCCATAAGGCTGTGTCATCGGGACGCTTCTATTTATATTCTACTTTACAGACACGCAATGCTTTTCGGACAACAGAAGACGAGTGCTTACATATGCGGACGACATAATTTTTCTTAGAAGAACATAAAGTCCGTTAACAGGAACGACAAGTGCAAATGAATAACTTAGTGCATTAAATGAATTGTTCCACGGTAACAGCTTACCGCTTAACACTCGCACGGAGCCAAACCGATAAAATTACCGGGAATCCACGTCGACCACGTACGGAGTTCCCACACTAAAATTCTCTAAAAAATGGCGGGTATAAATTTCCTCTCGATAAACGCACCACCTTTAGGATGTCTACGTGCACTGTTTCACAAACACTTTCTGTGTAGCGTGAGGCTGTATGGATATTATATAGTTGTCACTACACGACAGAGAGCGATCAGACCGCTCTGTGGACCGATTCCCAAAAAACTCCTAACACTAACTAACCGGACCCGGACTTCAACCGATCTCCCTTCCAGAATGTAAAAGTTGATACTTGAAACCGAGGACACTGGAAGTAAACGATGAGACCAACACGAGACAAAACGTACAAGGCTTCGAGGTCCAGAAAGGCTCTGTATTAAAGTATTTAATTACCTGCTGTCGGAGAACTCTCGGACAATAGAGTACAAAAACTATTAATATGATCAATCATTCTGCAGTGTGGACGAGTTTTTCATTTTTAAAAAATCAATTGACTAACTGAATTATGTATAACTGCTTTTACTGTAATACAACTACATAAAAACTTTTGAACTAGTATGACGTTCCTTTACTATATTTTGGAAATAAATAATATAGTTGTAAGAATGTAAAGGCATTGCCTGACGTAGGTAATAACAATTGAACCTGAACGTTCGTTTTACGAAATCGCTGCGAATAAATGTAAAAGCTTGAGAACTTTGGCAGAGCCTGGATTCGACGGATTGGAGCTGCAGCCAGATGAGCATCATCCCCTCTTAGATCCCTTTCTTGATTATTGCATAACAAGGGCTGTGCTTTTGATGTCAGCTGTCACCCACAGAATTCCTTTGTCGAGGTCTTTAAGAAGAAATACGCGCCACCGATTCTCAGAAATTATAAAAATGCACGTTTGTTGAATATTTTTTAGAAGTTTACTTTGAAAGAAATTCACGGAGACGTGTCGCGATTCAGAAATGACGACAATATTAATAAGTCATATATTTATGTACTTTTTATAGGAAGAAGTTACAACGTAGATGGAAAATCCAAGCAAACGTTGGAGATGACGTTACAGTGGCCGTGTGTGTATGGACTCAAGCGTGTGGATAAAATCGAACAATTTTTACATAACGTCCACCTATCGTTACATTCTAATGAAATAAATTATTATTACGGTCTATTGTGTATAACATTAATAGGAATAATTGGTATTAATTGTAACATATAGTATAACAAAATTATATTGCTTAGCTTTATATATAATAATAATTTTTTGTCATATAAATGTTGAAAGTCGTGTTTGAGGTAAGCGTATGAGTTACGGTCGTCGAAACAGAAGGGGAACAATGACTGTTCTGTACTTTACCGTTCAGCATTTGTTTAATATTCGACGTGTATGTGAGATAATTTATATGTATGAGAGTTGTGCAGGCGACGGTAGCGAAGGAGATGAGAGCGGAGAGTGGGCTTTTTGTGCTGACGGGACAAAGGCCGCCCCTGCAAGCCGATTACAGGCGACCTGCGCTCACAAATCCCTCACGAGAAGTTAGTTGTTGCCATTTAAATTCATCGGAGCAAAACGTGTACCGGCTCGGGATTAAAGAGAGAATTCTTCAACTTAATATTTCGAATGGCGCGTTGCGGTACAATAGCATTCTCGAAGGCTTTGGGGGAACGAACGTATGTAGGCAATTGTGACGAGATGTTCCAAGTGGCTGCCGGAAGGCGTAATACTCTATTTGTGCCGATATTTACACTTTATCTTTGATACCTGCTGTAGAAAACGTGGTCTCTTTCAAATAAGTAATTACAAGCGACGTGAACATGACCGACTTCGTCCCTTAGGAGATAAAGACCACCACGTTAAAACTATATTCGTTTGGATTACCATTAGCTACTGATATGTGGCAATTCAAAAGAAACAGCAAGAAATTCATACCGTGAAACGAACGTGGAAGGTTAAAGATAGTCCAGCCACAGTAACACTGTCGAGAAAGTCGGAAATGCTGAGACACGGCGCCATATTCTAAAACAACCAAAAACTTAGATAATTTTATTGATTGTTAACTCCTTAACAGTATAGTTTCGTGGTATAGCCGCAACGTTTTTCTCTGCAATTTTCATTTCCTGGTGGGTAAAGTTATGACTTTGCCAAGGTATTTCATAGCTTAGTTTGAAGCTTTTTCTATGTGTTTTTATTGTAGTTAAGTTTTAGTCTGTATAGATGCGTATGTATTTTAGTTCTTGTTGTCGTTTCCATTATTTTAACTATGGGATGCCTTTGGACATGTGATTTTTACTTTTTTCGTGTGACCGGTCCAGTTTTGAAGTAGTAGAAAAATAGTAGAGGTTGACCTCCTCGTGACAGGGACGAAAACTCGTTAGGGCAACTAACGAGGCTAAGAGGCCAAAGTGACACATTAAAAGTAGCGAATCCCGGCAAGGGCGTGTGCGTGTCGTCCCATACTGAGAAAGTCCAAGAAAGAAGAACATGAACATAGTAGTTGATGTGACTATAAATTAAAAAATTTAAAGAAGGAAAAATTAGGATAATAATAATAAAATAGAAATGTAAAGAAAAGAAAATAGACAGAAATTACAGTGGCATATAACAAACAAGTCATACTTTCAAAATGAAACAAGAAAAAAAATTTGCGTGACTGAGTTGACCGAAGATCATACGAAATAAAGAGAATCCGATGTACAGCTTCTCGGTCAACAAAACTCCAGAAAGCAAAAGAGGGTCCTTTGAGATGCGACGGTAATAAGTGAAGAAAAAAAATTAAAATAAAGGAGATACAGCTGCGAAAATAGTAGAATTTTAAGTAGTCGAGTATTGCAGTGCACGGAACTGCTCAATTGTTGTATTTTACACGTGATTTTTAACGTGATCTTATGAATGATTGAAGTAGTATAATTTGTTGGGCAGCTTGAGGGAGGCAGGAATGGCGGCCTTTGTAAGCTGATACTGGCCTTCCTAATCTCGCGGTCCTTTCGACGTGCTTAATGAGTCGTGAACTGCAAACACTCCAGGTGCTTCCGAGCGAGTCCATTGACGATCCTGTGACGGTCTCACGGTAAACACGTGTGCAACTTTCCTGTTTCTCCTAGTCTTACAATAATATCCGAACAGTACTTATTCGTGAAGGATTGTGTATATTTATTGTATAATGACTTGTTTTCCGCCACGGAGGTCGTCGAAAGCGGAACGAAATAACTTCAGCTAATAGAGTGCTGCAATTAACAACTTTGTTTGATTGTTTAATTGCAGCAGACTTTCGCGTTATCTTTTCCACGCCCGCAGTTGTGTAGTGTACACGTGCTGACCAGCGTTCCGGGTTTCAACCCAGGCATGTTCAGGAAAACTGGACTCACGCTGATCACGTGACACCGGAATGTTTCATATAAGATGCCGATGTGACAGTCGTCCCTAAATGGACTGTAGAGCGTAGGAGAGACGAACAAAGAAAAAATCTACATGTAAATTATATTTAGTACCAGATATTTGTACATGTTAAGTTGCTAGTAGTTAAATTTTTGGGACGTTTACTATATTACTATAATCTTAAATCTGGACATTACTCCGTTGAATTTTAAATCGTATGCTATTATAATGGAGAAAATGAAATGTTAAAGGAAACCGTGGATATGAGACAATGCGATACTTATTTCTGAACGGTTCCATTGTAGATTACAAATATACACAAGACCTTCCCTGATAATAATGAACCTCTTACATAAATATTACATAATTAGGTGTCAAAGAAGCGAAGTAAAAACTATATATTCGTGTGATGGCGAATTCTGACGAAGGAATACCCATTATCTTTCCTTTATTAAACTCAATGTAATAATTATGAGGTACACGATTTTTTACATTTAAGAAACAAAACTAGAAGATGAAATCATAATAATTTTCCACTGATCTTTTCACCTAAGCAGGTCACGAGAAGTTTCGTCTCAATCCTTTAACCCATCATTCTAAATATGTTATGTTAATTAATATAACGCATATGTCGCGGGTACACTAAATTCTATGCCCTCGGACGTCTTGTTCACCTCATAAATATGAAAATGAGACCGTTACGGACTTTCTTTATAAAAAAAAAATCACGCAACATCAGTTTGAATCTAGTTTGTAAATGTTGCGATTGTGGGAAACGCGGGGATATTTGCACAGGTGCGGTGTTTTGTTTTGAATGGCCATTTTGACGTGAAAGGCCGTCTCACGGCTGTCTGATCTCGCTGGACGCAGACTTGCTCATCAAAGTTGAGTTTGCGTATTGACGTTAACCGCAGAAACGCCGACAAAGGAGCTTTGTGCACCCCAAGGCGACGGCCCTGTCGCATCCGATCTCGAATTCGCGGAACACGCAACAGGTCCTGACACTTTTAGTGCCCCACCCCCACCTGCTACGACACACGCTCGTCGTTTCTTCACGGATTACAATTTCATGCAGAACCAATCCATCCATTTAGTACGTGTAATATAGCATTATGAAGGATAGGTCCAATATACGATTACAATTGAAACGAGGAACGTTTTCCTTCCACACTTGCTCCCGAGGGTTATTGTGTTGATACATTTCACGAGAACTGTTCGAAACGTTGATTATCTTAATTCACTTTCCTGTACCTTCTTTGTTTCACAATTTCTGTTCCTCTATCCAGAGCAAAATACCATCTAGGCAACGGAAAAGCCGACGATTCCAGAACGTTGCACGAAATTTGATAAAAACGATAGCTGCAAGCTAGGAAGGGATTTACACACGTACCGGTGCATTTTACAGCGGGTGGACCAACAAACACAATCTAAGCTAATCTCAAACTATAGATAAAACCGTCTGTGTGTGTGTGAACTCGTCGTGAAATTATTAAAGGGCGACAGTGACACAAATAAACTTTATTCTACCACGCCGAGCGCCATCCTCAAAATCAGCGTGTACTATGAAAATTAATTGGCTAATTTATAAAAGTTTTGTTAATTCAGTAACAATTATTTGTAAATTAATTGCTACTCCCGCGAACTTTTTGAGACAAATAGCCACACGTCATTCTAATCGGAATTAAATATTACAATGTAAATAATGTGACATATTTATTTAAAATGTAATATTTTGAATAATTAAAACTGTTAAATAATATTTTTATAAAGCTGCTGATTGTTTTCGTCGACATTGTAATATCAAGTTTATGTATCGACATATTTTTTTTCGGGAACCTTTTATATACCGGCGTGTCTGAGGACTTCCACCATTCTAAAGCTTAAGCAGCAAATCCCAAAACTCGATTCATAAAATTCGTTATTTGTTATAAATCTCAAAATACATATCATAAACTATCAAGCGGGCTTCAAAGGGACAAGCAGGTTAACATCGGATGGATGTGAACTTCCATAATTTCCAATGATTCCGGTATTTCACCAGAGTTGCAACAGGTTCGGGGACAAAAACTAATATTCCGGGACACCATGTTGAAGATGGTGCATTTCTACAAGACACAGTTCAAAACAGGACTTGTTCACGTTTTATACTCCGTCATTACCCTAATTAGTAGTCGATTTGTAGCTCTAAATCGACTAATTCAAGAGTTGGGAATTTTGAATACAGAAATGAAGATGATGGCTACGGACCTTGCGATAAAGTCCGATACCGATTTACATTCATATTAATTACAAGTTAGGAATTTGAAGCAGTTGTGCTACTCCGGGACTTTAGGAGAACATCTATCCAAGCTTCGTCGCGATATTCTGAACTTTTTTCTGCATACGTGTAACGAGAGCTGCCAGCGAACGTTCACTTAGCGAGCTCAAGTTGATAAATCATATCTACACTCATCACTGGTACAAAAGCGACTGGCGAATATGTCTACACTGTGCATTCAGAAAGAAGCAGCAACAAACTTCAATTATGACGAAATGATCGACTTCTTTATAGAATTGAAATCTAGAAAAGTTATACTGTCAATACCTACAGAAATATGTTATGTAGCATAATAAAATTCGTTGAATTAAACTTTCATCGCTATATAACTTAATACGTTATTATTTTTGTAAAATTATTTTAAATACATACTTGAACCATAAGAAACAACAAAGTACTTAAATGACTTTTACATTGAGTAAGGTTGCCACAGCACCTAGTTTGGGCCCAGGTAATATGTAATCACAAATTAAAATGATTTTTCGCATCATTTTGTGTCAGTTTGCTACGTACCCACTGCTGGGGGCTCAACCGTCATGGTGAATTAGACTCAGCGAGTCCCATAATCCCGTATTCGACATAAATCTGAGTTGTTTCCGCATTGTTTGTATGTTTCCTCCCGTCGCCGTTTCGGTATTCATCACACACACAGACTTCGCCAAAGCCTTTCATGTAGTGCCACACGATATCCTATTGGATAAATTAAACTAAAAATGTATAGATAAAACGGTAAAGAAATGTGTATGTGAATCTAGGGATTGTAACGACGGGAGTTCTGTAATCGGACCTTTACTCTTTCTAACATTTCGAAGCAACTTCAAATCTGAAGTCGGGCTTTGCGATATCTAAAGAAGAACAAAGAACGGCAGAAATAAAGGAGGAATACTTAAATAGTTGAAAATAAAATACTCTCAATCTCGTTTACAAGGAAAATATTGTTAACTGAGACGGCATGTAGTGATTTAATATTACGGGTGACAAGCCGAAAATATTTAGAAATATATTTCAAGAATAAACTTATGTGGGAGGTAAAAAGCGCGGAGTTTCTTATATTTCATAATAAGGAATTTAGAAAAGGTTAGCAAAGTATCTAACGAGACGGCATACCTAAGTTTACTGACAACAATTTTGGAATACGGGGTGAATTTTTCGGAACCTTATAAAAGAAATCAAATACAGTGCTTAGAGAAAGTTCAGAAAAGGGCATATCATGGAAAGGGAAAAAGGGGAACAATTAGGATGGTAGTTATTATCGCGTAGGTAGAGAGCTTATGCTTATACACGGATTCAAAATAGCTCAAAACTACAAATTTTAATTCGTAAGTATGACGATGAAAATCTGTGGGAGTGCTTGCGGAACGTCGTCTTTAAGAAAATAAATTTAAGTTGAATATTGAAGAACTTGAACTTGAAGTGAAGTGATTTACCATTCAAAAAAATTCAATTTAAATATTCAATAGTGTTGAACCGTGATTATACCAGGTAGTGTTTCTTTTTTCAGGGTACAAATATTATTAAGAACTTTATATTGTAATTGTTAGTTTAAGTTATATTACAAGTAATATGTACAGTAAATATTTTTTCCTGCCCGATACATACACGTAACTACCATAAATTAATAAATAATAACTTTTATAAAGACGAATAAGAAGACAGTAACTGTTCGTGGTAACAGATAACGATAACGTGGTTTGTGTTGTTGAAAACGTTTCGGGTACCGTGGACCGAGGATGTGTGTCAGAGAGACCGCTGGATTGGACGTTTCCTCAGTTCCGAGACCAGCTGTGTCCATATCCAGCAACCAACATGTAGCAGCATCCGAGCGTTCGTTCGTTACTGATTAATCTTGCGACATCCTCGCATTCGTCAATTACTTTTTTTTCAAATATTTATAATTGATAGCCCCTATACTATTTATTATCACTTGTAAAATAATAATATATAAACAAACCTCAATGCCACACACAATCCAAACACGGAAAATGGTGACCTTTGCCGTGTAGTCATCGTTTTTCGTCTTGTGCCCTGCTTTCCTTACTTCTACACGTTTTCACTCTCTAATTTTTCTCTCAGGTGGCTATAAAGAAGAAATGACGTTCTTACAAATTCCACTAACTTGTCTTTTGATTTTTCAAAATCGGTCACATTATTTTGCCCGTCAATTTAAGGGTTTCTCAATATTCGCCGTGTAATTGGAGTTATATTAGTTTTAATATTATTTTTGTCGCAGCCATCCATAAATGACTTTGTTATAATTTGTTCCCTGAAATGGGAAGCGATGCCCACGATATTCCATACAAGTTTATTTGTGCAGGGTCGGCAGAGTGAGTCACCTGTGCTGTCGTGGCCGACGCGACGTTTAATTATCGACGCGATTAGCCGGCGTGACGCCTCTGAAAGGCGCCTTCCCCGGATAATGGAGCATCCGGCGAGTGAGCCAATTAGGGCGCCGGCTTTGTCGCGCACCTACGCCAAACCTATTGATGCCAAATCGGCATGTCGACAGCTTTTCTGCGCGATTTCATCTCCGTAACCCGTTTCGTACGCCCTTTGTCTCGCGCGGCCCCTGCGACGCTTCATCCATCTTTTGTTTGCGTAGATAAGCCGAGATTTCCTCGCCCTGGGGCGGTAAATAAAAGATTCCAGCTGGAGAATCGATTCCGGCTACAAGTGCGTGCTGTCAAGTCTCGGCCATCACGTGAAACGTCACAAACATGTCGACACTTGTTTTATGTTCCCGTAAAGGAGCTATTGTGGAATACTGGACCATTATTAATTTTGCATGTGCTCTTTCTCTGTCTTCAGTTTGAAAATTTTAACAGAACGAGAGAATGCGGAAGATATTTAAAACCGTACAGCGTATCGGCCGATAAATTCAACTGAGTTCATTTTTGTGGTCAGTAATTTCTATTTGTTTCTAGCGAAATTGTCGCATTTGTTATTTGACAAAAGGAATCCTTACGTATCACGGAGCGGCCTTTGTTCAATACTCGGCGATGATTTTTTTTTCACAATTCCACAGTTAGAATAGAGATTTGAGGATATTAGATTTCTCGGAGTTGTATTCTTTTATTTAGTATACATGTCTTCGAGGTTTGTCTTTGCAGGTACTTGGTTGCCGTTGTAATACACCGACAACGTATGCAAATGTATCGGTAACAAATAAAAAATAATCAATCCGTCGCCTACGAACATTATATTAATTCCAAACATTGTACCGAATCGAAAAATGCAAAGATTACATATGTCGACGTGACACCAGGTACTTTTGGAGAATTGTAACCTAAATACTTGATATTATAATCTAACATGAGTGAAATTCTGGTAGAAGCTGGGCAATAATTGTGGATTTCACCGTCCGCTTATTAACTTTAAAAATAGAAAATTGACAGAAATTATAAAATTTTGCCGGCCCCAAAAAGTACCGACACGGTATTCCACTGAATTCAACCCCCATATTTTTAAGCTAGCTTCTTTGCTTTTATATTAACACAATTGCCTTTTACGCGTCGTCCGGACTGTTCTGCGTCATTTTCAAAAAAATCGAACTAATTTCAGTTCTGTACCTGACAACTAAGTTCGTGGAATATTTGAGAGGTATGTATTTGTATCTCCTCATTTTGCCAGTTTTCGGCTATATAATTATTTAATTGTAAATATTTTGGTAAAATGTGTTACCAATTGACTCAGGTGACGTCACCTAGAAGAACGGTCAGTGGCATAGACTTGCAAATTTCGGCGTCGGTATCTTCTCTGGACCTGCGAAAAATTTAGGATGATCGCCGAAGAAACGGAACTTTAAAAGCTTATTGCCGATGGAAAAATATGAAAACTTGTAACGGCATCGTCTTTTTAGACGGTACGGCAAGCTTCTGCTCTGAAACTTGACATGCAGGTTTCGGTCAATATTATATGTGTAAATTAAATTAGTCTCGATTCGCTAACGACAAATGTACGCAGTTTTGTTATGTGCCTGTGAGAACACTTGCCGCAGCCTCTCCGTCGTCTTTAATAAAGGCTCAATCCGATCGAAACGTACGTGTTGCGTGTTTGAAAGCTCGGGTCATGGAGCGCCATCTTGCATGAAGATTGCGTTTTCCAGTCTGTGATTCCGCACCCCTCGCCTTCATTGTTATCTTATTGGAGAGCAGGGACCAAAGGCGAACTGGCTTTCAGATCGCTGCATCCCAATTCTCCCGACGACAGCTCTCATTTCACTCACATCACAACACAGCGAATTGTTGTTTACAAAACTCAAGATATGTAAACGACGTGATATCGTTCCATTACAGGCGACGAAACAATTAACCAATCTCAAAACGAACCAAGTTCGTAGATAATATAATAATTAAAGTGTAAAGGAACTTATTTATAACCCTCTATAAGATTTTATAACAACAGCTAAAACGCGCATTTCAATTCTCTCGTCATACCGTAAAAATTTTCGATTGGCTCGTACAGACCCGTAGAGTGTGTAGGAAAGGTTAGTTCTCATAATAGTATATATATATATATAATTAACACGTCCGCGTCAATTGCACCATCCCGATAGAAATTGGTGTCAGTGAAGAATGAGTTAAGTGTAAGTTGGAAGAAGGTTCGTGACCGACTTTGAATACGACCATTCCGACGAAACAGCAAATTAGTTTGTGAGGAGTATTTTAAAGACACGCATTGAGATGTAGTGGTTCGTGTTTGGCGATTGTCTTGGCGAGGGAAGAGTTATGAGTTATTCCCTAAAACGCTGGGCGTGAGGTCGCATTGTTGCATTGAGCGGGTCGTATTCCGGCTCTCACAGTTATTGGATGCAGTCCTCTGCATCTTTGCTCCGCTTTTATTCTACCTTTCATTAACCACGGAACGGCTCGAATCTTTCCTACCCTGACTTCGTGCTCTGTTTAATTTAATGTTATTCAGGTGTCTCTCCTGCTTAGCTCAGCATCTCGTTCTCTGTACGCCTATCAACGAAGTACGTAAACTCGTTGTGTCGATCTTAAAAAAATTAATTAATCTAAAGCAAGTTCAAATTTCTAAATTTTTTATTTAGAATCACTGCAAATTGTATATTTCAAGTATAACCATTAAGGTGAATGTAAATCTCCTATTTCACGGATTCTAATGATGAGTTTTGAATAGGCAACGTCAAAGCATTGTTCTCAAACTGTCGCAAATTACGAGAAATGAGATAAATTTCCATCAGTTTTAATATTACCTCCTTATTCAAAATGAGTCCAAGAAAAAACCAAATATCAGTGATTTCAAGAGGAAATAATTTATAATTAATATTCTGTCTCTTGTTTCTAAAAAGACAAGAATCATTTAATATCACTTTATGTACGCTAAGGAAAATAATTGGCTATTTTTTAGTTTTGTTTTAGTGTCTCAGTAATATACACTGATTGTCGTGTTATCATCTTAAAAAGAAATTGTACGTACGTTTCGCCTACTTAATACCTTGTTGCAACGTTAAGGTTCCTCCCCTCCCATTCCCAAAAGAGTTGAAATTATACAGAAACTACTTTTGGCTACTGAAATAGTTCTATTTTCAGTTACAAACGTATACTCGATTGTCAGTAAATGTAATTTATTCGTTTGACTACGTTTATATTTTGTTTCAATATCGCCGAGAGTTGCGCATGCGAATGTCCTTGTTCTCAACTATGACTCGAGTTGTTGACACGACAACTCGTTCTCTGCTTCCGTCAGACAAAATTCGGATCTCATTCCGTTCCCAAGAAGGTTTATTTTTGCATCCCCGGGGATGTCGCGACGGAATGGGATTGGCTGTTCAAAGTCACGGAAGACGTAACCCTGGGTGACGCTCGAAGAAGACGGTCATGATAATCTCGTTGAGGTTAAATAATACGTTCGCAAAATAACCGTTTGGTTTTATTGAAGCGTGCGGAGTATTCGTTCCCGTGCCCGTTGACCGTTGACCGTTGACCGTTGACAAGGCGACTTTTTAGGACGGTGTCGTCACAGATTTTAAAGCGGATGTTCACTCACGATTTTCTAACTAGACACAAAATAGATACACGATAGTCGAGGCTTTACGTTCAAGATAAGACCATTCTATTCGACGTTTTCCTGCATTTTTTAATGACATTCGAAAGCTTACTTCGTATTCTCTGCCATAAATAATTCGGAATGACTTTTTTATTTTTTTAAAATGTAACGTTAGCTAACAAACACAAATCCCTAATAATATCAATTAATACAACAATACTTGGGTAACATTTGCTACCGAATATTTAGCCAACGTGATTATTATTGCGGCTGCGATTCAGTCGAGGGCTGCAGAAAATTAGACTGAACGATGTTCATTTCTTTATAAGCGAATTTTGTGTTGCTTCTGATGAAAGGTTGGTTGATTCCTCGAGCCAGACGGTACTCGGTGATGAACAATGAACCAATTCGCTGTTCTGTGCGTCGTTTTGCGTGTGATGCCGCGCCGCCCCCTGCGCCGCCCCTCGCCGCCCCTCGCCGCCCCGTGCGCCGCGTCGCTCTTTCTGTGTCCGATATTGATTCCCACTCGGTGCTCCACGCTTATTACTCGTACATACCTCCTGGGAACTGCCAGCCACCTGCCGGCGTACAATTGCCTAAATTTTACTATCACTTGCACGTGTCACGCTTATTATCATCGGAAATATTGCATCAAGAGGCTTCACGAAACGAATATAAATTGTCGCCTTCAAAAAATTACCCTCGTAGCAGGAAACTATATTCCAACGTGTCGAATAGAAGGACAATTTTATCAGCTATTTATAAGTTTTGAGCCTTGATCCAACCAATCAATAACACCAGGACATGAAACGTCATCATTAATCTGAAAATGGCGCCAGTGTGTTCTTCCGAAACGTTTCGACAAGAATATGGCCACACCTTCGATAAATAAAAATCTTAATTAAATTTTTAACTATTTTTATTTTATACAAAATCCGGAATTAATACTCTAATAATTTTAGGAATAAAATTACAAAACTCACTTGGCGCATATTTTCGATATAAAATTATCTCTGTTCCAATGAAATGGTAAATTCTGACTTGTATTTGTGATAAAAGCAAATGGAATGGCTGTTCAACGGTTAAAAATTCTTTAATTATAATAAAGATGAAAATCTTTTCAACAATACAACGATCAAGTTAAAAAAAAAGGCTATACATCCGGCAGTCTTTGGTTTTTAACACCAAAAAATTTCAAAGACAGTGTAAAAAATTAATGTCTATATTGTGATTGTCGCAGGATTAAGAAGATTTGAAAGATTCGTTTAAAATCTCTTAGAATATCGCGGGAAACTATTGGGAGTAATACGCGAAATCGGAGTCGTTATTAACGGTTAGAACGGAAACCAGGCTGTGTCTGATCATCTGAATTTGAATTTCTTTTAACGATGTTCCGATGAAGCATGTAGAAACGTTTTTTTGGCTCATAGGAGTAAAGGAGTTAGACGAAGTGAGAGTGAATTATAGATAAGAATTGATTGAAGACGATGAAAGAGAAGAACATTTCAAAATGTAAACTGTGTTCGTGCGGTAATAACGGTTTGTCTATTTCGTACAAAGGTAATTCTTAATTACACTGCAAGACCCACTTTGTAGAAATATTTACACGCAAGAAGATTTGCATTGTTACATAGCCTCTCTGCTAACGAAAATTAAAATATCGTACTTTTATTAATATCTATCTGGGTGCGCGGCGTAGCCCGGGTATTAATTTATGTAAGACCGAAAAAGTATTTAATTCTACATTAATCTATTAGTCAAGAAGTTATTTAACCTACCAATGTATATGAAATACTCCCGATAGCAAATATATAAAGAATACTCTTAGTGCCTTAACGGCGTCAAAGGAACTGCCGGTACGTTGAGAAAGTCGAAAATATTCTTAGCACCTTAAGAGACAGAACAAATATACAGGATACCCGAATAAGGTCAAAAATAGACGCACTATCTTAAGAGAATTAATTATACTCCCGATGTTCTAAGCGAGTGAAAATTTCTTGATGGACCTTAAGAGCGTAAGAAATACTCCCGATAATATTCAGAGTAAAAATACTCCCGTTATTTTAAAGCAGTCGGAAATACTCCCAGTACCTTAAGAGAGTGAAGAATAATCCGCGTACCTTATCAGACTCAAAAATACTCTCCCTAATCTAAAAGCGTCAAAAATACTCCCAGTAACTTTAGCGAGACAAAAATACACCACAAAATTTCGTTGAAGTTGCTCCATTGGAGCTTAATTTTCCACTTCCACCGCCTCTTAGCCGGCAAATTGAAAGTCATAATTAAACTCAGGGACATGTATAACTCCGGCTTCGAATGCAATCTCGGTTGTCTTTGCTTTATTTTTTTGTAACGCCCCTGCACCCCCATCCCTAAGCGTACTCTCTTCCTATGCAATAAGGAGTTGAAATTATACACAAAAACGACAACGGGAGAAATACTATCAATCTCGTTGACCACGAAAAATATTTATTCGACGCAAATATCGGCCGTTTTAACATGTTAGAAAATTTCCATCCTCGACCCTGGGGGTGGTTGTCGTGTCTTACACCCACAGTGTTTGATTCCGTTTCCAAAGGAACAGGTGTACAAAATGTGGTCGGATTGCTCAAACGCGTTTAGATTTGTATGTGGAACACACACACACACACACATAGAGTCAGTTTTATTTAGAAAAAGAAGAGGACTGGAGTCGAGATTTATTTTTGGAGGATTATCTCTTTCGATTGAGATGTGAAATGTCTTCCATGTCAACGACTTTCGAATTGGTTTTTGGACATTTGCCATAGAGATTTCTTTTAACTTAATTTGTTTTTTTTAATGAATTCTGAAAAGAATGTCATGAAGTTTCAATCCTAGGTGGAGTTTTACTCGAATAATTTACGGATGGCAGTTTAAACGTGGATGGTTTTTTTTTGAGGAGAACAAAAGCCAACTTCCGGAGTGTCGCGGTCCTTGTTCGTTGCTCTTTTGTCTTTAGTGCTGTGGCAATACAAATACGCAATATCCGTTAACCGGTATAACGACGGTAGTTCCAAGCTCATTCATTTTATCTAATGAAGAAAGGAAAATTTAAGTTGTGGAAATGATGCACTTGAAATTCAGGTACCGCGAAGAATCCATTTGGACCAAGTGTTTCGTTTGTCCGTCCACGACGGACTGAAACGTTCGCTTATTTCATCCAAACGTCAAATGCAATAGATTATACTTGTAATCCAATTCTATATACATTGTTGTGGGCGGGAGTTTCCTTTGTATTTAAGATATTTGATTGTTTTGCATTTAAGGTTGACGCCAAAACGTATAAAAATTTCTATCCGTCTCAATGTCATTATTAATTGACAATTAGTACTGAATATTAATTTTTATGGCAAGACCGACGTTAAAAATGGTTCGCGCAATTTTCGAAAGAAAAACCATAGTTGGATAGTTTTTTTTCCTCAAATGGCAAGGGTTAATGTACCCCAACGAAAATCTAATCTCCAGACTACAACGATTAACAATATAGAATTATGGAAAATAAAACATTTATTAGTAAAAATATCACGTCAAAGTATAGTATTCACATTTCGAGAAAATGAGCACGGTTACGTGTTGTTAAGTAATTAGAAATAGACGTTAGAAAGCACGTAATTGAAATGGACAGAGTTCGAGTTAGGTGGAATTCGTTTTCGTAACTCAATGCAGAAGAAATTGACTATCTTACTGTAGCAAGGAGTTCAGTAGACTTGCAAACAATTCATTGTTACGCTTTATCGAAATAGTAGGAACGCGGTGAAACGATCTGGAGAAAAGTTGAGTCAACTTGTATGATTCCTCGACTTGTGCACTGTTACTCTGCATTCAATTGCACTTTTTTTGGTCTTTGTAACACCCACATATGGCTGTCGGTTAATTTCTGTAAGGCGGAGTTCTCAGTGAAGCACGTGAAAAAGTTGAACGCAGTCTTGGGCAGCGATTTTTATATTCGAAACTACCTTAATGTACCCGTGTAAGACGACGACAGCAGTGATGCGGGGGCGGGGCGTGGCCTCGGGCGTTTCCATGGCGACGGTCTCCAGGTGCGGACGCGTCGACGCCTGTGCTAATGCGCTTCCCCGGGAACACAACACAAATACAGGCGTAATTAACACTTATATTGGGCTCGGTCCCCTAGGCCCGGGCCAATCATATTTATGTTCGGGGCGCAGAGTAGATCAATAGGCCTCGGCCAAGTCTTCAACCTGTTGAGCTGTACGATCAAAAATAGCGTCGGTGCTACAAGAGAACTGCATCAAAAAGGAAGACGTCGACCAAGTCCTGTGGAACCGACAGTTACTGCTTCCCATAATGTCATTTTATATATATTTCGATGTTTCAATGCAAGTATCTTTATATAATGGAATGGTTCGTGGCTCCTGTCATCCTTGCCAACAGGTTGATACAAATACTATGAATGATTCACGGAGAATAATAAAACTAATAAGAGATTATTAATCATGTTGCTTGACGAACATTTAGAGTATTTGCGGTCACCAATCAGAGACATCGGGACTGCTTTCAGAGGAAAACCATTAGACCTTGACTTACTGCCAGAAATTGACACTTTCTCGTTTCCAGTGCCTCTGAAACATTAAAACGTGCGTACAAGTGGCATCAGAATTACGTAACCGAAAATAAAGGCAACATACATAATAAAGCTAATGAAAGCAATGATGTCGAATTGATTGAGATAAAGGATTTATATATATATCCGTGTAGACGCTGAACAAATGAGGTCACGTCACAGTCCAAATCCGGAACGTGTCATGTAAGATGACAGTCTGTCAGTCGCGTCCGTAGGCCACGTAGTTAATTATCTGTATAAACAGGAAAATACTTCTGTAACCCCAGTACTGATTATAAATCTCGTACGTTTCTTTGTTGTATTTACTAACAGAATGGACTTTCGTTGTAAAAAACGACAAGAATTTGTTGAATATTGTTTGTATTCGGTAATCTACCCGACAATTAAAAACAGTTTTTGGCTTAAATAATACTTTAAAAACGTATAAATAGCATATCCTAAGTTTGTGACATTCGTGTAGTTTAGGTAAAGTTGAGTGAGCAATAGAAGTCTTCTCCTTCATTATAAATGCATTTCACTAAGGAGATGACGCCGTGGCACTCGTAATTGACGAAACTGGGGTCGTAACTCCATTTGTCGACCTAATTTGCTTTTCACTGATTTTATGGTGATACAAACGTACAGTACGACTGAGGAGAAACAGTTCACTGCCCACATATGTCACGGAAGTAGATAAGAGTTGTAAACGCACGGGTTCAAATAGTCAGGCAATTCACTAATCTGTTAACGTGGATTCATGAGGAATGGACACGTCGTGACAGAATAGATAAGTTGTGAGCTGGATATCAATAAACTACCAAACGGTCATTGTACTTTCTCTTCTGAAAGATCGAAATTTTCTGGTCTGGTGAGGGACACGAGACAATCAGTTATTGGACGAAATCAAACATGTGACGTCCTGGGCAGGAGGAATATTGCATCAAAGGGGTGGGAGACAGCGATAAAGACAGTTTTAGAAAGGCAGCAACAGAGGTTTGTCCTCGTCCCAGGAGAAAAATCCAGCAGCAAAAGCGAGAAAGAAAAACTACCGCGTACGGTGTCCGACAACGAGGGGGAAACGGAAGACCAATTCCAATTGATCAATGTTTTGAAAAATCATTCAGGCTGCGTCTTCTGGACGTCTCAAATATTTCCTGTTACGAACGAATGATATTGAATAAATTTGTTATTATTTAAAAAAGTACTCTTAAAATAGTCCATTACGACATTATTTTGATGGCAGAAAGTGGGGATGTATTTTAATTATATATATTACAAATTGAGTTCGAAGATATTTCTACTTGAGTTGTTTACAATTGTTGCAAGCACTCGTTATCCTAAGCCAGCTAGATCCACGGACTTCATGATTCCAGGAGCTCTGCTTTTCTAGAAAATTACCTAAAGTAATAATAGGGTATTGTTTCGGGTCGTGTATTAATGAAAGAAAGAAAGGCTACTAATATAAAATATCGAAAACACGTTCGTTCCGTGCTCCTTACTACAACCAGGATAGCAACATGTGAATTATAAAAGTAAGTAAATGTATGAGTACCGACGAGAGAGGAAGGAACGGTCAATTGGTCTGGCTCAATTGTTGCCGATTGAAGTTTCCGCTAAGGAAAAATGCGTACAGTGATGAAGGTATTATTTTCTCACCTTACAGATATACCACAACGGAAGACAAAAACAATTGAAGTGACTTATCAATCTCTAGAAGTAATGATCATTAAACCATATGCAGCATTCAAATGTGTTTGTAAGTGAATTCTAAAAGCAAAGACTATTCCTTATTTTTTTAAAAAAAAGGTCATTTAAATTTTAAGTAAAGGACGTAAAATTCCAATAGCTTTTGAGCTTTGTGGACAATTTAATTGTTTGTGTATGTGAGGTACCGACGAAAAAGACTAATATTGTTTGTTAATGACATTCGATATAGAAATATAAATGTATTTAATAGCGGCATTGAATGTAGAAGATGAACTCGCAAAGTCCAGCGACATAATTTCTACCTGTGTTAGTACAAGTTCTTTATTTATTGTCAACCAAGTACTTGGGACTGGAGACAAGAGTTTCCTGTATTTTAGACTCAACAGGTAACAATTATCGTCGTATTATCAAATTGTTATGAATTGATGGTACAGTGCAAAGGTTAGGCCCGAAAGCCGTGACAGAGAAACGAGGCCTACTTACTGTATAATTTATTTTCTCGCAATGACAAATATGTAAATATTGTAAGAGTTCTCCAGTTTTCCGCAACTCAGATAGTTATGTTTGCGGCTTGAACAGCTTTAGGTATGATAATTTTCACAGTCAATAATTCAAAAAACGTTATTCAATTAGAAATTTTAACAAAAGATGAATTACTTTATCTAAGGAATGACAATATCCAAATTTATATGATCCATCGCGAAAAACAGTTTATGTTATACTTGCTTTTTCTACATTTACGTGATTTTCTTAGCTTTAAAAGAAGATATAATTTTATTATAAGAAGAATTTTTCAATCGCTGCCAATTATATACATCCAATTGTACGTTCTGGAAAAAGGATTTGTAAAAGGAATTCTAATAAATATAAAATGGAAATAAAAAAACTGATGTTGAATCACTGAGCTTACTAGACTATTTATAAACAACTGTGACTCATCACTTGCTCGAATTTCAGTGTTGCAAAATATCCCGTGTAATATGTAACAATAGATTTTCTGTGTACATTTGTAACCGTAATATTTTCACATGTGCAAGCTATATTTATAATTGCCATATACATAAAAATACTGATTTTCATACATTTTGTATTTACATATATCATTTTACAAATAGCAAAACAATTTAGTTGTATGCATTTATATTTGACATTGTTTTATTATAATTATTCGTTTGTTTTCATCAACCGTCTAACATATTTTCGCGCTGTGAATGATTGTGGATATAACACTTGTTTATAGGAGATCGGGAAATTCGTTTCTAAGAAACCGTACTTGAAGGGTTTTATCGTATCAATGTTAGGAAGAATATGCAAATAATAAACTACAACGTAAAAATTCGTTTAACAAAGTGAAAATACAATCACACACACACACACCGAGTTAAATCACATTTTTAATGACTACAATAGAGTTAAATAATTTGACATTTTAATGCAATTTCTATAAGAAGAATAACAGTGTATACTGCGCCGTAATGATTCACACGTTGTTCGCGAACGTGATCCCCTCCGTCTCTCCGTCTCTCCGTCTCCGTTTAGAGATTCGCTCATCTGGAAGTCCCCGGCCACGACGAGTGGAATCTGCACACGGTTCAACCCCACGCAGGTAGGGTTCATTTCATTGCTTTCGCTTCCTCATCCTAATAATATCTTTATCGACCATTGTTGTCGCAACAGACCGAGTCTTTAATTTGCACGCCTCGAGAACCCTGAACAAGAGAACTTTGTATCATCTCTCTGGGAATGGTTTTCATCATCATCACGTAAATCAACTTGACTAAATAAATTACAATTATCACGTAGCATGACGTCTGTCGCGTCGGCACGGAGTTGGACAGACAACTGTCGAGCTGGACACAGCCTGCCGTGGATTGCTTTTTGTTGTAGTCAGCAGTTCTCGACTGAATTTGCGTACAAACGCTGCGGAATTATTTTCTTAAACAACTTCGCAAGTTTTCGAACAAAGTAAACTGTGAGGAATTACATGTGAAGTTGGTGATTCAAAACAAATTGCCGGAAAAGTTGCAGATCGCCCTTCCGGAAAGTCGATGGAAAGTTAATTTGCAACAAGAGAACTGAGGTTACAGCCTAGGAGGGGACAGATCCTGGTGAATCGTCGCACGATTCCAGATTCCTAAAGTCGGGCGGAGGGTTTCAATTGGAAACTGTAATCATAAATTCAAATAAGTTGCAAATTTTATTTGAAATCAAATACGTACGCAATCTAGGTGTAACAAATATAAATTATTTCGTATTTAGATTTTACGCTCAAGTGATTTCACTTGCGCTCACATCGAGAAGAAGCACTTTATATTCAATCCATTAACAACAAATGACACGGATAAAATTATTTTTCGACCGACGCCGAATTGAACGAAACAATACCGCTAACGTTTAGTCTTTAATAACGATAAAATGAATATACACACAGCTACGGAATGGTCGTCACTCGCACACATATTGCACGGGGGGGCTGGCGGGAGCTGCCAGCAAAGAGAGCGCGGGTCACAACACCTTGGACAGGTAACCCGGGGGCGGCAGGAAAGGCGCGAGGAACGCGTGGTGGCCGGAGGCGGCGAAGGGTACGGCCGGGGGTGGCCCGCCCTCGTGCAGCTTGCGCATGTGCTTCTTGAGGTCAAAGTTGCGGCAGAAGCCCTTGCCGCAGATCTTGCACGTGAACGGCTTCTTGTCGTTGTGGGTGTGCATGTGGAAGGTGAGGTTGTAGATCTGATGGAACGCCTTGTTGCAGATGTTGCACTTGTACGCCTTTTCGCCGCTGTGCGTGAGCTTGTGGTTCTTGTAGTTGCCCTTCTGGTGGAAACCCTTCCCGCAGAACTCGCAGATGAAGGGCTTGTAGCCGGCGTGGATGCGCGTGTGCGTGTTGAGCGTGGAGCTGCGGTTGAAGGCTTTACCACACGTGTGGCACTTGTGCGGCTTCTCCGCCGTGTGGATGATTTTGTGGCGGCAAAGCGTCGACGCCTGGCGGAATCCTTTGCCGCAGGTCTTGCACACGAAGGGCCGCGCTCCCGTGTGTACAGGCATGTGCCTCGTCAGGTTGTAGTGCGCGTTGAACACCTTTCCGCACTCGGGGCACGTGAAGCTCTTCTGCTTGGGAGCGGCCGCGGGGGCGGAGGCGGGGGCGGCGACCGCTGCTGCTGCTGCTGCGACTGCGACGGACTGGGCGGGCCGCGCAGTCTCCGCGGGCGGCGGCGCCTTGGCCGGGCTGGGCGCCCGCGAGCTGCCCGGGAACGCGGGGTAGTACAGCGGGGGCGGCAACGGGGGCGGCACGTACTTGCGGAAAGCGGACGAGTCGGGCCGCGGGTCGGGCTCCATGATCCTCGCGATGCTGAAGGCCAGCGGCCGGGGCGCCTCCTCGCTGCGCATCGCCATGCACTGCCAACAAAAGCATCACATTATTTCCTGCTGGACACTTTCCACAAGAAGCCTCAATTTTAAAGAACGGTTACTTGTGAATATGTCAAATATATTTGAAATTCTTTCTATCGTGTACGAGAGGAAAATCTCCCACACTTTGGCACATTTTCTTTTCTCACACGTGTGCGATAAGATTTATGAGTCTGTCAAAAAATTACTTTCGATTATCGTCTTTACTAGCCGACGTGATTTCTACAATACTTTGATTTTGTCGTACATCTTGATATTTATCAAAGTTAATAGAAATTCTTTTCACACCGTTATGACAAACACAAGAATTTTATATATAATCAATTAAATCAATAATATCGATTTATCGCTGTCGCAACACTGAAAAATAGTCACGTTTTTAATGATTAATTTTATGTCTCACGGTAACCTTCATACTTTGAATACGAATATTCTGTCAGAATTATTTATAAAATACGTATTTAGTTTTATTGTTGATCACCTCTCGTTTAAATGTTCGTATTAATATAATTTATTGCTGCCGAAGGTGAAAACAGGCATCTGATTCGTTTATTCGTATCTAGAATTATGAAAGGATCTCGAAAACTAAGCGCACGGTTAGGCCTGAATCGTCACTGGCACCTCCTCATCCTCGACATCAGAACAATCAGGGATAACGAGAGGAGCAATTCTTTTCTTCATTGTCCTGTTACCGACAAGGCAAATAATAATGTAGTCGATCATCTCTGAGATATCGCACGCATGGTTCAAGTGAAGATATCTTAATAAAAATCGATTTCTCCTCAAGAAGACGCGAAGATGCCAATAAGTCGTCACCACATAAGATTGTCGTGGAACAACATAAGTGTGCACAAGTTGGCTACGATGATAGATGTGTTCATTTGAAGGACGGAAAGTATAGAAATCTCATACGTCGGTTTCATTTTTCCTGTCCTTTTAATATTATTTTCTCCGAGTGACATCAATCTCTCCGTAATATTATAGAAATGAAGGTACAGTAATCTTCATTATCCCGATGTATTTTACTGACTTTTACGACTTGTCCTGAAAAACCGAGCGGCGTACAGTAACTGCATTAACAGATTATGTTACAAAAGTGGAGACTTTGCGCCGACGAAAACTAGTACATATGAAACGTCTCAGTAATGCTGTAAATGCGGAAACGTTTGCTGCGAAAAGGAGTAGATTTTATAAAATTCGTTTTGCTTCAGTCCTGGAAGTAAGTCAGAGTTTGGTTTCCTTCCCATATATTAGTATCAAGTACGTTTACGTTGCTGGTCATATCCACACAGCTTCAACTGAAATTCCGTTGTCACACCGATTTCATACGATATACGGCAAATATAAAATACGAAGTACTAACAGACTTTGGAGAAAATAAACACTCACCATTCAGAAAGGTGGTTGGATATATGAAAACGATACGACGCTGATTTGTCGCGAAA
This sequence comes from Zhengitettix transpicula, assembly GCA_037074705.1. NCBI lineage: Eukaryota > Metazoa > Arthropoda > Insecta > Orthoptera > Tetrigidae > Zhengitettix > Zhengitettix transpicula. Next base: position 80,065,942 of record CM073595.1, on the reverse strand, counting down.
TCTCATAGATTTGAGTTGGTGGAGTCTACACCTATTCAGCAGAATTTCAAAGTACTGATGGAACGTTTACAGAACAACTGATGAAACCGAAAAGCTTGTACGACAAAGTACTGTTTTCAATTTTTAAGTAAGAACTGTGATGTTATTTATTTCCACGACTAATACTTTAGACATGTTATGCAATAATCGTCGACTCATGTCGATCTCTCTCATTACTTTTGTTTTCTGTCTATTCGGACAGTGTTAGTTGTTTCGAAGATGCCATAATTTGATGAGAAAGGGAAAAGTCGTCGAGAAAATTAGCCCCGGTCTGTTTCCGTCCCGCCGTTGTGAACGTTGACCCCAGGTAGAGCAGATCTTCGCAATAGACATTTGACCCGGCCGCAGTCAGGGAAAAGACAAACCCAGCACTTAGGATCTTTTGTGTGTGTGTGTGTGTGTGTGGCTCCCCTTCGCATTGAATCTTGTACGAGCAATTACAAAAACGACGATCGATCCGCTGTCTGTACCAGCCCCCGCCGCCGCCCCCGGCCCCCGGCCCCCGGCAAAACAACCTCTATTCACAGTTCCTAAACACTCAGCTTCCGCCCTCGCCTGCTTTAATTGTCCCATTCGGGTTATTAGAAAATATCTTACGACGTTCACGAATTAAATGTTTGTAAGTAATCTCTGCTGCTGCATTTCTAAACAGGAGAAATCGATTCAAGTCAAAGATCAAATGGAATTAATCCTCGACCGAAGGTTAGTTACAATCACGAATGGAAAACGAAATACTTCACACTTCGTCTGTCGTATTTTTCCAAAAGAAAACATGATTTTATTGTTACCGAACAATTGTGCCCCGTGGAATATTCCTTACACAAAGTTCATTCACAACGCTCGCCTTTCGTTATCATACGACCGTCACGAAATGAGGACACATTTATCCTAATTGCAACGGAACATGTCATTTTCCCGTACACCTTCAATCTTACACTATTAGAGAATTGTCTAAACATTATACTTAAGCATAAATAAGTCACTAAGATATTACGCACCGTAGTTTTAATTGTGAATAATATAGCAATAATCCTGCATATTATTGTTGTGGTAAAAATGCACTCGTTTAAGATTCTGTATCGTATTTTATGTGTATTGAATGTGTGTGTGTGTGTGTAATTTAGTTTAATTTAAAGGGCTTTACATTTCTTTAAACGTTGAACTGTAAATTATCCTCAATTTAAAATTACTTTTTTATATACACAGATCTGTTGTTCGGGAGGAATTTCTTTCTCGTCAACAATGACAGTATATTGCGTTTGAGTTTGAATTCGTTTCCAAAATTCGGAATAAAGTTAAAATGTTGTGAAATACTTCTTAATTTTTAGTACCGTCCTCCAATCTGATTTTGAAATTGAAATGATGTTGGGTGTGAAGTGTAATTTTTTGCAGTCCCTGGATGGAAGGAGTTGTTTCCTGTCTCTGAAGAATACAGACTTGAATTCCCCTCGCTCTGAATGGTTCTTTGTGTCGCTTGATTGCATCCTACTCCGCAGCAGCCTTCACCTGAGTAATTGGCACTAACTGCAAACGTAATCTCGTTCGTAAACAGTAGCGACACACGAAGGCGATATGTCAGAGGGGTGTACGTACTACTTCCGCTATATTGTCCTTTTGCTTGTCACCGTTAGCCGTCATTCCACAACGGTTCCCGTCAGCTGGCTAATGCTCAAGAAAAGGCAGCTTTGCGACTTTTAAAATTAACTTTTATTCTACTTACAGTTTTCTATATTATTTAATACATCAATTTACAATTATTTCATATACGACGAAATTAACTTTAATCAAATATTACCGTCACGGAAATCAACTTCCACGAGTATTTGACGTAAGTTTTTCACTTGTAAAGAAGATATCTGTTTCCTTTAATTGCAGCCAAACAGAAGAACAACAATAGAGAGTTTTAAAGATATTAATGCAGGATTTGTGCTATTCGTGCTGGTTGTTGATTTATGACTAACAATTTCCTTTGGCAAGATTATTTCATACCTAATTGGTTTATATTCTACGTAAGAAATCTGTGTCTTACCAACCTTCACATTTGCTGTCAGAACGGCATTTCGTTTCCATAAATTTTATATTAATCATATTAACTTGTAATCAGAGAATCTGGTAATTTTGGCTGTAAATGATTGTTTAATAAAAGTTCCGTTATTTATTTATAAGATTGTATTTGCGTGCTGGTGTCTTTGAGGCGAGGGAGAGCCGTACCGTAATATAGAGTACACAAGTGGCTGGGGGAGTCTGGCTAAGCCGCTGATCCGTTTAGGGTTAAAATTGGCCGCGGCGCCCCATCCGCGCTTATTTAAGTCTCGGTCGATTTAAATGAGTGTGTAGTTGTGGGAGTCGTCTCAGGCAGCAACGTGCAACCAGCAGCTGCTCCTGGCTCCAGTTTCGGCACGCGCTCCGGATGCGGATGCGGATGCGGATGCCGTCTTCCTGGCCTTTGTGCCCGCATCTGCAGCCTCCGCACCAAGACGACACCGAACGGAATTATTTGAGTTGATCGTGTAGGCGGCATTGTGAGGGTCCCCTTTAAGTCTATGCAAAGGCGGAGCTCGTGTTTACTCGACGTGGCGAGGCGTTCCCATTGTCGGCCAAGTGCTTGCTGTTCTGTCTTGCCAGCTGCCTCTGACTTATCGACCTGACGACACTCGATCGCATTCCCTCTTTTTCACGTTTTCTGACAGCTTCGACGTCCGCGACGCCCCATAAATCCTAACTCAAATAATTCAATAATTATTACCCCTTTGTCGGCCATTCTTATTTTAAGCGCCAGACTGCCTCTGATTCAGTGTCCACGTCAATGCAATTCTTCTATATTTCGTTTCCTTTTTATAAATCAATTATTAGTTTCGGAATATGCGTATGCAGATTCAATACAAGTATCGGCACTATATAGTAAATAGTACGCGAAATATAACTGAGTTGATACAATGTCAAGAAAAATTTTCAAATACATTTATTGCACTAAAAATTAGTAAAATATTAAAATTCAGTTTATTATTTGACGACAGATATTGGATATTGTCAGAACTAGGGTAAACTCGAATTATGGTGGACCGGAGATATGATCTTCGGCTGGAGAAACAAGTAAACTGTCGTCGGTTTCATCGTTATTAAAATTACTGTAAAGTGACTTGAGAAAGCCTGCCAATAGGCACAGGAAACGTCGTAAGGGTTCAATTCAAATTTATGTCTGCAAATGGCCGTTTTCTCTCTCTAATACTGTATTCTTCATTTTACTATTTCATTGGCAGCAAATTTGTAACAAATGTCATTTTCATTAACATGCAGGAAAACTGCGATTAACTCAGTTCCAAATACAAATACTATTTTCTAAAAACTCTATTCAAAACAATATCATTCAAAGTTACAATACAGTTCCACGATTGCAACGGAATAGCGATGTCCGATGTCTTTTAATGAATAAAAAATAATATAGAAATATTTAATAATAAACCATTGTTCATAAAATATAAGAAGGCCATTGACATTTTCAGTTTTTCAAGTAATAAAATAGATTTCCTAAAGAGATTCCTTGACAAGATTCTAGGAGTGTCCAACAACAAATTAAAAAATCATACCTTCAGCGTTTTTCAAGAAAAAGAAAATTTGAAACATCTACTTTTAATAGCACTAGGGTGAAAACACGAAATTTTATTCATCTTAACCTTAGATGTGTGTTATATTATAAAATTCTATAAGCTTTACATTTTTTCAACAAACGTTCCAAACCCTATTTAAGTTTCACTGAAAGTTTTTTAATTTTAACCATTTTGGGTATGTGTATAAATTTCGTCCACTTAATTTCTTCCAAATGAATTTAAATTAATCATCTTCATCACATGACCAAAATAAATAGAACTGAACTTGTAATGCATTCGATTCTTATAATTACACATGCTTCTTATATTAACTGCTGTTGCTGAAAACTGCGAAATTTCTTTACTAAGAACGTTATGATAAACATATTGGCCTATGTATTATTGATATTTACCATATTCAACCAAATGTCAGAGCCGTGTGGTAATTTCGATAAGTGATAGAATAAAATAATTATGTGGGAACTGCTGTTGACCTTCGCAAATACATCTTCTTTAAATAAACTAATCACGTCAAAAAGAAACTTCATTTTTGTCAACAATCTCCACTTTACAATTAAAAACGCATCAAAATAAGTTTTACAAGGTACGTTTACAAACTTTACTTATTCCTTGTGTGTTTCTCACTCTGTCCTTTATATATATTTACAAAATTCGGTGTTTACAATGACGACCCGAGTTGAATTCAATTAGCACGTTCCTGTCTCTATTGGCCTACAATCCTCCATTCTAAACACAACAATTCTTCAAATTATTTTAATCGCAGTTCAAAATAATCTTATTGTTACATCCTAACCTCAATTTCACTTATTACAGGTGGCAACATTATATAACCTGGAGTTATTTTCATCAATCATGTTATTTATGAATGCTGTGATTAGTAACGTTATACCTGCACAAATATTGTACGATATCCGAAAATTCTAAGAGTATTCACAAGGTCCACACATACGAACAAAGGCTTCAACAGAATATAATAACTTTGCAGTCAGTCGTCTTAGAGACACCTCATCCAAGTATGTGCTTCCCGCTAAGTTAGATTAGTCAATAAACCAAGGTGCTTGTGGAAAATTAAGGAAAGACCAGTCGATCATAAATGATTGAATTCTATGAAACGCATGAATATAAAGAGCATAAGAAATTGTTAAAGTAGTTTCCGTTCTGGGAGACCAATAATTGCGACTTTAGAAAGTAGTATTAAGTGAATTATTTAAAGCACGATCGACAACTAGTTTACTCCCTTCCCTCTCCAAGGAGATTCCACGGGCGGACACTGATCTACTGATCTTCGGATTGCCAATCACGACATGCACCTTCTGTAACACCGATATTGTAATTAAATTGGCGACTCAAGTAGGCCTACATGTAGACGAAGCAGCTGCCGTGCCGTGTTCCACATAATTTTGACGAGAGTTGGAGCAGAAGAAGCGTGCCCCAGCCCCCCCCCCCTTCCTTTGCCACCACGGCGGGGGGGGGGGGGGCTAAGCTAACGGTCTTTCCTATCCAACATCTAAACAAGAACATCACTTTTATGAACATTTATGTATTTGTAGTAGCGCTTTTACACCAGCTCTGGCTCTATCTTGTGCTCGTTTTAAAGGACATTGGCGTAAAGTCGTGTTCTTCTTGTTTTAAGTAAATTTTCGTCAAATTATCGGTCAGCAAAATAAGACTGGCAAAGTAAACCTTGTAACATGTCCGAAATATTTTTATTCTTTTCCGTTAAAGAGTACTATAATAGTACGCCAACGGAGATTGAATCGTCTTCAATTCTATTTTGTCTGAACCAAAGACATGTTCTCAAAAAACTGACGGGAATTATTTAACGAAATTTACTGTAAAATTCTCAAAAATGTTTCTCTGTAACCGCGACGAAATATTTTAGCCACTTCCGGAATATACTTCAGTCAGTGGATAACCTAGCTCCTATACGTCTGCTTTAGAATACAATACTATTTTTCCGGTCAGTACTGAAATATATTAAAGAAGATGGGAACGAAAGGCAAAGTACGAAAGTTAGAAAACTGTATCCATCGTTTCGTACAGTAAAAAACTTGGGTCATCTTCAAGAACAAAGATAAAGACTCAGTTTTACGATATGATGAGTGTCACAACACCCTTACAGTTATAAATCCGGTCAATGAAGGCGTTCGTGTCTGTAAGAAAGGAAACTCCCGCAGAACCAATGATATGCAAACATTTATGCAGAAGAACATGTTAAAGCTAGTGCCGGGCTGATCCAAGTAGCTCCATGCCTGTACGTGTGAACAGCCTCTTCAATGATTATTTTCTGGTTTTCCATTGCCTGTATCGGAAGAGCAGTAGGTTTCTTCTCGGACGGTAGAACTGTCTTTTAATTACAAATATTTACACTTGTCCTTTTAAAACTGTGTGATTACGCTTTCTTACTGCACTTTCAATTGTCGCGAAACACAAGATTGAGGTCCATTCCAGCAGACTTGGACCTAGTCGGTTAAGCCCAGCCCAGAGAGAATGTCTGTCTGAACGTTGAAACCCTGAACATGCAACGACTGGGGCAGAGTGGAAATTGGGGTGTCGTTGGCTGTTAGGGCACCGTGTGTCGCAGCTGGCGGGGGCGTGGCCTGGGAGGAGCCAGCAGCAGCCAGCAGATGCGGACCATCAAATATTCATGCCGTGCGTCGATATCATCCCATCCTACCCTGTTGCGCTTCCCGATCACAAGCTCGCAAATAAGGAATTTTTTTAAAATAATTCGATGACTTGTGCTGCGGCTGCAAATGCACTTGAAATTGTTATATTATACGATTCAATAAATTTATCCTTTTCCATTTTATATAGCCGTGGTAAATATTTTAATTTTAATACCTTGTACTCAGCTAAATAATAATGACGAATAACAATTCCCGTTTGTCTGAAGAAATTTAAACTAAGGTTGAATAAAACTGAAAAATTGACAAAATTCCCCCACTGCCGGTGTACGAGCAAAAGTCTGTGGATTAGGCTGAGATAAAATTTAGAAAATATTGAGCAATTTCTAAAATTTATTTCTTCCTGTTGTGCAAACAGCACTGCGTGGACCTTTGCTGTACTAGTAAAGTTGGAGGCTCGTATCTCTTTCTTATCCTCCGTTTCCTTTGTCATTTTGGGAAAGGAGAGTGGAAACAACTTTCGCCTTTTATCAACACTTCATCCCAGTATTTTCTTGAATGATTCAGGTGAACCAATTAAACCTAAATCGGATGACCGGATGCGATTCTAACTCCATTCCTTGTCGCAATTTTCGCGGGCACAATAACGTTGGGTTTTCTGAAATGTGTGCGTGTTAAAATGTTTCTTTACGAAAGGATCTGTACCGGAAATTCATGGGAACAACAGTAAAGTTTGTTTGTCAGATTATCAATTGACGATATGAATTTACCGGCTTTTCTTTCGTAGGTGAAGGGGCTAGTTGTGAAGGCAGAAAGTACTCAAATAATCATCAAGTATCTCTGTTATAAAATTACTATTCAACACGGCGTTTTCTATTTCAGGTTGGGCTAATCATTAAAAAAACGTATAACAGATAACATTTATATTAAGTTGAAATGTTTTTGGAACTGCAAATTTATGCCTTCGGTAGGTTAATTTTCGTTATTTTGAGTGATTGGAGATTTATGGTGAGACACTGTAGCTTCGTGATAATAGAAGCATATATAGAGTTTGACTCACGTAATGCTCTGGATGATAAGGATTCAGAAAATATGTGTGGAAAATCGTAAGCCGAAATGAAATCTAAATGAAGCCATTCTCTGAAAATTACAAAAGACGAACAAACGGACATTTAGTATTTCATATTCCAGTCAGTTATTCCCGAAATCGACGTCAGGTGGTGAAAGTTGGTCAAATTTCACCTAAGAAATTATATTTAAATTGACGCGTCGAATTTGATCTCTCGAACATTTGATTAACAACCAGACTGTTGACCTGAATCTGTTTTTCTGTCGATATAATACTCTCCTCTGTCACCGTTTCACTAATTCTCAAACGTCGCATCGCCCTTCATCGTTATCTGGTCGATTTCAGCGATTTGCGAATTCATTCAGGAATTGGAATTCTGATAGCAAGTTCGGTGACATAGAAACACAAATTTGCAATATTATTTACGTATAAACTACTTTACCGTTGTTATTGTGTAAGGAGGAGGTAAAGGTAGCGTCATACAGGTCTGAGTACAATACCGAAAGAAACATTCCAAGTTCGATCCTACTGCCTTCGTCTACACATAATTTATTTATACTTAATATGGGATTTCGTTACGAGAAAAAGTTAACCGAATAGGAAAGCCGCTCAACAAATTTTTATTAACAACACTTTGTCTCATTTATTCAATTAATATTACACAATAATGCAACAACATGTTTGACTTAATAATATTAAGAAAAATAAAAACAGATTATATATACACGTTGTAATGTTAAACCAGAACGTTCGAAGCTACACGCGGCAGATACGGTTTGGGAAATCAGTAGATAAAAATGAAGTTTAGGAAAACAAAACCGAAAACGATCTGATGGCATCCGGCACAAACTATTTCAAATGTGTTGGACAAAACAATATACGATATAAAGCGGTTTGAAATAGATCAGAGAGTGAAATAATTGTTCAGGAAATTAACTAAATGGAGACATAATCCTGTGGTGAGAGAAGAAAATAAACTTGAGTAGGTCATTCTATTCAAAATTGGTTGTTTTGAGTAGTTGGCAACAAAGCTGCAGAGGAACGAATTAAACCTAACAATCGATTATAGTATATTATGAAGTGTTCATGAAGGCACACACACACACACACACAAATACATTCATACATAAACTAAAGACGTACTATTGCCTATTCTATTTATTCCTAAAATTCGCTAATCATCAAATTACTTTATTGGAAATTAAATTTTCTTGGACATACTAAGTACCATAAATTTCAAAATCTGTAAACGTGTTTTGAAAAAATTAATTTGAATATAAATGCAGGGATGCGTACCTAGCAATCTTGCGTACGAAGCAGCTGTACATGCTTCAGTCTCAGGAAGAAACGCGTTTTTGGATCGTGAAGATCCGTCTTCAACCGCACACGTTCCAGATCCTCGCAAATCTTCGCATTTTCTAGAAATCAGAAACGATCGCAATGGTAATGGATTTAAAAACTTCACTCGATTTCGCAGAACTTTTCTCAGTGTTGTGTGTATTTCCGGCCTCACGCACGTGTCATTCAGATAAAACAATAATTATCGTGTTCGCATTTCACAATAGGTTTTCAAATAGTATAGTGGAATTCTATTGTTACTGGATTAGCGAAAACTTTGATCATATTCATGATTTGCTACGTTGTTTTGAGTGCAATATGTATATATATATGTATATATATATATATATATATATATATATATATACATTCATAACTAAAAGGAAATGCATTGAGCAATGTATTCCTTGAATCAAGAAGTTTTCATTTTCAGTAAATTGTTTCGTAAAAGTGTTGCTTTGCCCATCTTCCGTATTTGCAGCAGTAGTTTTACTAATACCAGTTGTTGGCTTTAAAATCAGGTCGGTAGCTTCTTTCTTAAGGAAATTTTTTTATAAAATACTAATTTCATAAATAATTTCTGTACTTGTAATTATTAATATAATAATAAATTTTATATATAAACGTTGATATTAACGGCTGAAAAAATAAGATGAGCTAATTTTCTGTAGTTGATCTGACTTTCATTTAAATATTTACTATTCATCGAGTTTCTGAAAACATATATTAAAGAACGTGATAATATAGCCTAATTTACTATGGCTAGCGAATTAAGTGCGAACCAGAAGCATTAAATAACTAACTGAGACTTGATATTGCGAGAAATAAAAATAAGCGTACATAGAATTCGGTAAGATTTTTATTTGTATGGTGACGGAGAGGGCAGAATTTCAATGAAACGTTTGTGTATTTCTATTTTAAGCATTCGATGTTTGTCTACGATGTGTGGTAACTGAATAATGCTGATACAGATTCGACATATAGTAGTTTCAAATTAAACTGCTTCATTAGCGTAGGGGAAATGAGAAAAATACGAAAAGCTACGGTTCTTACTTTACACACGGTGATATTAGATTAATAACAATCAAAAATTTACGGTAATCAAGGTGCAGTTTAATCAACAAATGCATTTAACCCGTAAAAATACTAAATAACAATATTTGCAAACTGACTATTTGTGTAAATCACAACAAAATCAAGGACGTGTATTGTAAGAACCAAAAATTTAGATTTAAGCTTTTTAGTGGTATTGCAAAAACAGTATTTATAGAATAAAGAGTACTGTTTTTCATAATTTTTTTTATTAATATATGGTAAATATGTTCACGAATAACGTATAATAATACAAAAATATTGTATTACTTGGTCATCATAATAGTACATGTATTAAGAAATAATTAAAATTTAGTAATATTTTAAGCATACTTTTTCGTATTAAATGAGCGTACCATATATTTTTTATTTAATTAGAAAATTACACATATGCCCATTTAAAATCTTCATTTGTCTTATTTGGCCGTTAGTGTATTCAAAGTTTTTGTAAAAAGTCAGTTTCTAACACCCAAAATCACATAAAGGTATTTTTAATATAAAGCAGCAGTCGAATGTTGGTTATTTTAGAATCTAAGAAACAACATATAACGTATTTATTACGATTTTATTGTATTCACTTGAAATGTTTCCATGTTTCCTAATGTTGCGCAGATACGACAAATAGTCCATTTACGCATTTCTCATGAACAAAAAAAAATTGTGCAAATGACATAAGTTCAAGTTACAACAACTCTTAGTCTAGCCTATATTTAATTGGTAATCACATACAAATGAAAAGTATTTCAACAAGATGTTGAAGGCTATCACATACGAATTTCCTACTCAGATATTTTTAGCATCAGTTACACACACACACACACACACACATATATATATATATATATATATATATATATATATATATATTATGCTACATTTCCTTGAATTCAAGGAAATGTAGCATAATTTATTCGCTAATATAAATTATAAATTCATTTTAGTAATTCAAAGGTATTTATAAATATTTCAAAATAATAATTATAAATAGTATTTTTCTTATATTTTGATGTTGGCCAGAGTATGAGTGTAACATGCATGGAATTAAAATCTATGAGACGCTCTGATTTTAGTCGCAGTTTCCTTTCCCATCACAAACGCAAGCTGAGGGATCACGCGAAATGCAATGCGTAAAATGCGATTTGGCTGGCTGTTCAAAGATTCGTTTCAAAATGAAGGATAGCTTTCAACTTTCCTATCATTAAAAGCAATTAATTTATTGTTAACGTACTGAGATGAACCGCCGTTTACAATTAATAACGGGAAAAACTGAAATGAATGAAACTATTCAAATTATAAATGACGTTATTTCAGTTAGTGATTCTTAGTCCATTACGGATACAACAATCAGAACTACATGTGAGCATGCGTAAGGATGGCCACAGAAGTATCAATGTAATGCTCAAGTGCCGTTTTGAAATGTATATTTTATATGCATTAAATTATAGATCAGAGAAAAGTAATAGTTGTATATCCTATTGTAACATTGATCTTGATTAAATAGAAAATAACAAATTGAATAACAAAACTTGTTTTAAAAAAAATTAAGATATTAGATTTTGATACGAAATTTATAGGCCTACTTCTAATGTGTCCCATAAATTAATTTCGAAAGCTTTGGTATTCGGTCGTAAAGAAATCTATTTGTTACTATTTCGTACATTCACCTCATTTGCGAAATATTTCATAATTTTTTCGATACTAATAAATCACATATTAATAATTATATTAAATCATTAAAACCGACAGGATCATGCCATAACCGATTCCACAACTGACAACACCGCCCGCAAAAAAAATAGCAAGTATTTTAAATAATGAAGTTACTCAATTGTAATAACAAAATTCAAAATCATTTGTAATATACAATGATCGCTTAAGCGAGAGAAAAATCTACGTTCATAACACTTAATATATCAGTTATATCAATCCGTTTTTGAAAGTGCATGTCATATACCTAATAAACTACGAGTGTGTATGTAGAAGAGCACTTTGATAGTGTGGTGGCCGAGCGGAGGACGAAAGCCGGAAACACAGAACTAATGAGGATACAAGCGATATAGAATACTTCAGGCCTTGGTGGGGATCAGTAGGCCTACTCAACACGCAAGCTTGACACACAACACACGCAATGACGAGGTTCAATCAAACATACTAATCTGTAACTGTGCATTGTTACATCACTTTACTTTTACAACTAAAGATTGTTCCTTTTTTTCCGTTGCAGAACGACGTACGTTCAGTTAGTAGGTTATGTTCATATAGGCATTAATGGTTTATGTATAATTTATTTTTGGCTTCGATTAAAAGATTTCACGCCCTACGAAAGTTCCTTTTTAACAGGAGCAACCTCTCATTCGCAGTCCGTCGTTTTAAATTAATTTGTACTTTTACACTCTGCGAATCATCTCGAAATTGTCTAATTAATTTAATGAGAAACAAGTTGTCCCTTCATCTGTTGGTCCTAATTGGATGGACGCGTAGAGTGACTGCTGCTATGTTTACACATGTGTCAGGTACTTGTTAATTACGTAAAACGAAAGTTGATAGGGGGACGGACGTGGCGTCCATTGTTTCCCAGGCTATCAGCTCCCGCTTTGTTTTACCAAACTGGTCCGCAGATTTTTGTTCCACAACTTGAGAGTTTGCCTAACACAAAAGGTTCGGGCTCCCCTTCCCAAGTGGCGTTCAAGATGGCGACGTTTTCGAGTGGCTTTCATTCCGTACGCTGCGTGAAATCTCGAGTTGGAAACAAAAAGAACGCATTCGCTTTGAGCGCGCCCGATTGGCACTTGATTAGAATCTGGCGACAGCTGGTCGCCGGCGGAAAACAAACAGATCCCACAATGGCTCTCGTCGCTCAGTTTACCGACACGATCCGGTTCCTGCGTCTCCGCGGATTCAAATTCATTTATTAGCACGTGTCCGCAATGTCCATGTCTGGGTTCGAACGCCACATGCTAGTCGATTGCTACTTAAAATTTGTCAAACACACGATATATCTTCCACACAATTTATATATATATACATTGGTGTAAAGGGAATGTTACGTGTTTAATCACCATTCATAATTTACTGATAGTATAAACGTCATCCTTTTAAGATCACTGTCATCCAATTTCATAGATTTTCCTTAAAATAGATATCTGAAACTATTTGCACATATTCGATACCAAAGACCAACATAATTTATTCTTTGGTACTGCTATTTATCGATGACGTGTTCTGAAAATCGTAGAGTTTTGGTTCATTTGCAAACCCTGCAGTTAATGAAATCCGAAAGATGATAACTAAATAAATATTAAATAGGACCCCATAACCAATGCCACATTTGTTTTTATTGGTGATTCAAATGTCTTCACGGTTCGACTTGAAGATTGACGTCTGCGTACAAATCGAGAGATAACAATTGGAAAGTAACAAGGCCACGGAACGGAAACTCCCTACGTTTCTATTTTATTATGACAGATTTGACTTCAAATATGAAACACGATTTTCGTCGTACCTATAGTAGTTTGAGCGATCGCAAAGTACCCACCGATAGCGACTCACCTGGTACGGGTTTGGAGCTGCAGATCCACGCGAGCTACGGAGTCATACTGTCCCGCACTTTGAGATTTCCCCCCTCTCGCCTCTCACCGGCTCACGATCCGCCCCGCCTTTTGTCCCGGCGGCTTTTAAAGTTCGCTGGCGCGGCTGAGCGGCTGCCGGGGGCTGTTTCGCCGGTCAATTCGATGGAGGTGAGCTTCGAGAACGTAAATATCACCCCTGCCAATTCCTGGATCGCGCGGTGAAAAGGTGCTGCCCGGCTGACATATATTTGGAAAGATGAGCACAGTTGGCGTGAATGGCTGTCAGCGCGCGCCGCCGTGGCCAATCACGAGGCGTGCCCCTGCGCGGTGGCCAATCGCGGCACGCCCAGGGGGCGGGGTCACTGCCGCCAAATGCCACCCGAATAATCTATTTATAATTACGGGGTGCTAACGCCGGCAGGAAGTTGCTGCCGGTGTTCGCTTAAATGTGTCCGCGGCTAATTATCGTACCGCTCTCAGTTCCCGCCGCTATAATTTCGGAACTAAATCGAAAACTGTGTTCAGGGCGAGTAAAAGCCTCTCTTTTGCTAAGGCCCTTAAATCCCTTAAGTATAACGAAACTAATTTCGTCCAATAAAATACCGTCCGCCCGTATCGAATAGTTATACCATGATTCTGGGAGGATCGGGTTGTACAAAGTCCGGTCAAATTAACTGTAACAACTATCCCACGACTATTAAAACATTGCTCTTTTACTCATTCCTCGAAGGATTTCTTATCGCACATCACAATTATTAGCGTTAATTCTGTAAATAAATTAGTAGCCGATGTGATGGTACGGTTTAGAGAACCTTCTTTCAGGGGAGCATGAGAGAGAGAGAGAGAGAGTCCCACAGTATATCTCCAGCGTATCGAAAACGCGATTTATAAAGAAACCCTTTAATCAGCAATAAGTTTCGTTAGTCGAATACGCATCCGTTAAACGCGGAATACTTACGGTCAATCAGAAATTAGCGGACAGTTTGTTTGTAGTGCTAGTGTGAGGTCCGAATAATGAGATGCCCCCGCCCGCACTGCGCAGTGCCGCGGTTCGCCGCTAGGAGCAGTACGGGACAAGCTACGAATATAAAAGCTCCACAATTACACCACGACACTGGCTTTAAGTGACGCCCATTTCGTTTCTCGTCACCACTTCGATAAAAAATTCTTTTCACTTCCTGTGTGTAATGTAATATATTTGCGACACGTGATGCGAGGACACGAATTCGGTATGAACATCAACTGAATTTTCTTATATTTACAATGGATGAATGTAAAAAAATTAAAACAATTTGTGTCTGTACAATAACCACATGGATTAGTATATAGCCTAAACTTCCTTATTGCCGCTTATTTTCTCATATTACATATTTCCTCGGATCACACTATTGTAAATTCTAGAAGAATCTCAATAAAACTTTCGTAATTCTTGAAATTGTAACGTCGGGAATTTAAATCACAGACCTTCCGTCAACATTTTGTGTCCCTATTATATCCGATAAATACTACTATAATTAAGCACGATAATTTTACAATTAAAAATGTTTGCATCGAAAAATTGGTTCTCGTGTCGAAGCTCAGGGCAGAACAAAGGGAAATATCTTTCAGGAAAAAAGCCAAAGGGAATAAATGATTCAAATTTTAATCTTACCATTTCAGTGAGTGAAATCATTATAGAGTCTGCGAAAATTTTTAATAGTTCGTAAGAACAACGAAGAAGTTACCACATAATCGTTAAAGGTCGTGAAATTATTGAGATAATATGAAGCGACGGTGATCGTAGGAAAACGGCCGATCTTTCATCACACAATTCGCCTTAAAAATTGGAAGAAACAGCGAACCCAAATTAGGATCTGTTGACGTGAACAACACAATAAGAGCATTTATGATGTGTAAGTAAGCCAATTTCAACAACAACAAGGAAGAGAAATGGAATATAATCATTGGAGAAGTGGAGACAAAGCTTCGTCGTCTCGTTGCACCCAAACATCAATAACACTTGGTTCGTATTACGAAAAATAAATAATTCTTCAGGATTACATTTAAATATTCCTACTGCTGGTAGGAAGAACCTATGAAAGGGGGAATGATTAATTTCACAGAATAAGAATATTAACTTCTGCGAGCATCTTCTGGCGGCAGACAAGCAGGAAGACGAGATATTCTGGATCTTATTAAACGGGAGTTTCATTGCCTGATTTTGAGAAGAAAGAGGGAAATTAATTGCAGGTGAAATAACAAATGAAATTGAAAGAGGTGAAAATGTAGCAGACTGCCCTTTTTGCATTGAACAACTGTCTCTCTGCTCCAGGATTAAGGATACTTATTGTCTGCAAAATAAGAGATTAATAGCAGATATTCTGAGGGATTTATTAATTGTTCGTCACAATTCCGCTCAGTTCCAAAATCTTACAAAAATAGGGGCCAATGTAGAAGGATGTCTTGTGACGTCAATAAGTTATGGGCACTCACAGAGAGAAGTATTGAGTGTTAATCCGAATATAATAGTGGAACGGCTAATAGAAAAAGATATAAAATGAGGCGAGGGGAAACGGAGGTCTATGTTTCACCTCAACCGGCAAGATTAATAGACAGATAGATTTATTTAATTGCATTAGGAGAAGCCCGGTGGCAGTATTTAAGAAATAAGTAGGTAATGCAAACTATAAACTAACATGAACATAAAATAACATAATAGGTGCATTTCACTTACATTTTTACTTAATACTAAAAAGATTAAGGCTATGACGAAGACAGTGATTCGAGTGTTCCTGTATTAAAAAATATTCAATATTTTGTTATTAATAAACATTTAAACATGATGTTCATTGTTTAGCATTATGAATAGAAAGTGTTCCGGTTGAGTAGTCACCAACAATTCTATGAATATTTCTATATTGTTTAAATTTTGAAAATTTAACTAAATATTTAAAATACTTTAACTTTGTAATATTCAGTAAATACTTTTGTTCAGTAAATTATAAACTTTAATATTTCTTAAATTCAAATATTTTTTAATTTTATGTTATCAAACTTCCTGCACGAATATAGTTATTAAAAGGGTAACAATTTTACCTAGAGGCAGCTCGATAAGGAAACTGGTTTAGTGTTTTTGTTATCAAAATAGAGGTCGTTTTTATTGCTAAAAATTTAAAAAGTGAATTTGTGTTTGCGACGTGCTGACGGATGCTCCGAATTTCGTATCTCTAATTGAACGTGAGAATACATTGTGCTATTTTCATTCGACAGGCGAAGGAAAGTTGGCCAGCCGTGACGGTGGCGACCTTTGGCCCTCTCCCCCGCCATCGGCGCCCCCCTGCGAGCGCGGTCGGGGGCCCTCCACTTACATTGCCATATTCTCTCGTAAATTCCTTACCAGTTCGCTTGATGCTCCCGCAGGGTTCCTCGTCCTCGGCTTAGACCACAATGAAGCTCCGACAAATATCGGTTCAGCGCATTTTCCGGTGAGGGGAAATGGGCTAACGACGTCGGCCGTTTTATGATCTTCAGTTAGAACACAGCATCAACTTCTCGGAAAGTCATAGAATACAATAACGGAAAGGCACATCAAATTCTCATAATTACAAACAATATCTACGACTAACATTTGTGATTAAATTTTATTTATAGATTCTATTACACCTAGACTGAGAAAATAGGAATCGAAACGTATTTGTATACAAAGTAAGAAAATAAACACGTTATAAACACAAATGTAAAAATTAATATATAATTAAGAGAATTACATTATAAACACCGTTGTATACATATTAACTAGAGTCCTAAATGGGAAAATTAAAATATAAGAGAGAGAATACATCAATCTGAATATTTAGGAAGTTCGGCGATGAGAGAAAGGAATATGTAAAACACGTAATCAATTAAATATTATATGCATCCGATGGACTTGAGAGGTCCTTTCCCTTCCTACTTTCTGAACTCTTACCGACAATTGAGGATCCAACCGAAGAGGACCAGATCATTGCGAAATTCCATAAAATATGAATCGAGACTGTCAGGAGTGCGACGATAGTACGAAATAAAATGTACAGTAAAATTATTGCTTGATGGGATTTTACAGAATGATGGGATACAGGGATTGTGTAATAATAACGTGACTTCCGAGCCGCATGTTTTCCCTTTCGAGATCGTGTAAGTTGTGATGGCAGAGGTGACGTATTAGTCGCTACTTGTCTGTACTATCGTTCTCCGCCTTTGCAAAATTTATTTAAGAGGTTCTCCCCTGGGAAATTACTGCAACCCCAACCCCCTTCTCCCGTTGGGTTGACTCGAGATTCCTTTTAAGCTCCTTGATTCACTGCTGGGGGAATTCATCGGAAGCTTGCCCTTTTAATGACTCCCAGAAACTCCAATAAATACGATTTTTTATTTAGAAAATTATGTAGATTGCTATCTCCTGAGAGAAATGTAAGAAACGTGCGTTTAATGACTTAATTAAATGAATTAATGCTATTATATGTATAATATTGGCGTCAGGGCTCAATTGTTGTCGCTATCGACAGAGCATGTCAGGACTTCCCTTTCTATTATACTACAGCAGCTCTCTTGAAATTGTCCTAGCGAACATTACTCAAGGAATGGTGTTTTTGGTACCATATGGTCTATCTATAATTAATTAAACTTAGTCACGCTGGCTGACACGGCTTTTACTTTGGTTGTAATCATGAATGATATCAGAATTGGCAATTCGTCACAGTGTATCTTAGAGTTACTCACTCAAATTCTTATCTTCTTTTTTGAAATTACGCAACGCTGCGGGATTAGAAATGTCCAGTGTAACCGTTTATCAGATATTGAGGCAACGTCAAATAACATCCCATTTCCTTATCTTTCAATGTTTTATTTCGATTGTCGTGAATTGAATAAAGCACAATTGATAAGCACTGACGAGCCTTTCCACGGAAGAGTGGCAGCAGAACGAGGAGAAACAACCTTCCACCAATCAACTCCGCCTCGTAGGTCTTTCCACCGATTGCCTTTACCAACCCTCAGCGAAGAAAAAATATACAGCATATTCGGCGGTGAACATTACAGTGAGCTACTCGCAACAATAAATCCGTTCATTTTTATTGAAATCGGCAGTTCTGTTACGTGCGGACTCCAACGAATTCGGTCGATAGGTCGCTGCTTATTTCTCCAGTTTTCAGGTGAAAATTACGTCTTCAACATTCAACTAATTCACATAAAATAATATTTTTTTGCGTCATAAAAATCTAGAGTCACGTACCCTGGATTTGGACCCAAGAGAACATTTTCAACACTACAAATTTTAAATGCTAAAATTCATTTAATTTCGTACTTACATAAAAAATTTAATGAAAAGCACTCCCGTTGAAAGAAAAACTTTATATATAATATTAATATTCAAATAATAAGAAATTTAGAATGAGTATATATTATCCAAAAATAATTGCGCTGTTACTTGAACGACAATAATTTTACTGAACATTCTCTAACAATCACCACAGTCGATTTCAGACAGTTAACACCTGAATCAGATGCGAAGCTGTCGATATCAAACTGAATTTCATTGGTTCATTTCTGTGGGTCTGTTCGCTACCTTGTGCCTCAGCTAACTTATGAATGGATTTACGCTTTATATCATTCTTAAACATTAATTTCGCTTATTTTGATTCAAAACGTAACTCAACAATTAATGGGGTTAATTGCAATACGAATTAACGCCAGAATGAACTGACACAAAGAAGCTTTCCGCGTGACAAAATAAATCGATAAATTTATTCATAAGAACATTTCAAAAATTATTAATTTTAGTCACGTATGTTTTTATCAGCAATAAAAACTAACGTTTACACACAAAAACTTCCATTAGCGTCTTTGGCCTAATATTTGAAATTAACGAATCGGACTTGTGTTGCACAAAAGTCGAATTGCTTGACTAGTTTCCTTGACAAATTATGTTGTCAAAAAAGTATTCACCGCAGGACAGTGAATTGGTGTTCATGTCAAACTTTAACCGTAACAGGTTGGAAGCGTTACATGGGATGTCAAGAATTGACGGGCCACGGGGTTTGATGACTGCAAACGAAACCAATATATTTTCTTAGGGTTCACATTTATACCAGTATAGGAATATGTTATTCCGATAAACGACCTGCTGTAGTCTCTGGCACATTTTCTGATACCAAACCGAACTACAGTCCTGAAGTTGTGTACCTCTTTCCCAAAATGGGACTGGTGAAGCCTTGCCTTGCCCAGATCCAGCGTCACGCAATTTCCTGGCCGTTCCGTAAATGTTTCAAACGACAAAACGAATTTTTACGGACAAATCTTTTTAAATACTGCAGCCGCGATGTTTAGTTGATATTTTTACGAGTCTACTTTGTTTTTGAATACTTCCTTGAAACGGTAACTGTCGTAAGTAAAGTGTTTAGGTTAGGCGATGGCGGGTCTAGGCGGCGCTGGCGCGGGTCGGAGACGTCCTTATTAATTGAGCCGTCAGTCGTTATCAAGATGGCGCAGCGTGATTTAGACGCTGGCGTGCGCCGCGGCGCTTACTCACGCACCACTTTCAATTGTTCTTTCTCACCTGCGCCAGATCTGGGGGCAGATACGCCGCCTGCCAAATGGATTTCTCCAGCGGACTGGCACGCGACGCCGCATTCCAGTTAACGAAACAGCTATGTTCGTCTTTTCATTATTTCATCGCATTCATCGTCCCACGTCCTCGCCGACTTACCGGATCGCTGTAATCTCACTTAATAAGAGTCAACGTGACAATAAAAACTTCGTACGTCGTGCTACATCTACGATTTGGCTCGCCTTTTCACCTTCTCGCTCCGTTAACCGTTTAATTAACCTCTTCGACAAGTAATTACCGCACATCAACCAACACTATGCACTTCATATTTTTGACCTCGCAGAAGTTCCTTTTCCTGTGCGGAAAGCGCTCCGTTAATATCCGTCACCCTCTGTACGCCTACGTAAAGGAACAAATAGCCGGCAATATATTTCACGTTACATTCAGCATAAATAACATAGTCTAATTTGATATATTGCATTTGTTTAGCCATTAAAAAGCCTCGGTCACAATCACGAAATTTAGATTTATTTAAAGCTTTAATTAGCCGTCAACTGAGGACGACAGCAATAGATGAACCTATATAATAGTTGCATAGACATATTTATATAAAAATTCCACCCAAGCGCAACTCTCAAACGTGTCAGAACATATCATATAAAATTAAGAAAATGTAATTCATAAATTAAAGTTACTATCTAAATAAGTAAAATTCCTAATTGAGACACTGTAGTGAAGCGTGAATACGAACATTCCTCCACTCAGAAACACACGTTTCCTGGAAGATGATCTTGGACGGTACAGAGTATCATCTCAATAGAATGTAGAAATGTAGCATCTCAGGTCTACATTTTAGAAGCCTAAAACACGAACTGTTGTTGAGTGCTGCGTGAACCAAGTCGTTGAAACACATTGATCAACGTCAGCCACGAATTGTCAGGGTGGGATTGTCGCAATTCTGATGAAGTTTCCACAGGGTTCATATGTCAGACCCGCTCCTGAGGTCGACAGCTTTTTCCTTGTCTTTTCTCATTCGGATGTTTCCTCTGTCCCTCTTCAGTGTAAAATTACCTAAATCGCAGCATTATATATGGCCGAGCCGTGTCATGTTATCTGATTATGGCGTGATATTTATCACCTGATTTGATTTCCTACGCGGAGCTGCATGGAAGTCTAAACCTGCAGGCCAATTTGCATGAGATTAGCATGTGAAGGGGTGGCGATGCCCACTTGCCACCACAACACGCACAACACTCAGCCAAGGCTCAGTCCTGGACATCTTCAACATCGGCCGGCGTCGGACTCTCTACAGATATTTCATATTTTTATCATTTACCACTCACGATAATAAATCGTTGGAACATTTGCCTACAAAGTTATATATTAATATATTGGAAGATACGTACAACAACAAACTGAAGATAATTTTTTTTTTACTCTTATTCGAGAAACTACAGATCCTTACAATTATTTTTAGACAAATGTACTTGTAATTTTATGTGTACAATTAACTTTTCGAAGAATAGGCAATGACATCAATATTCATTGGTTAGTTTACTTTTTAATTCTTTGTCAGTTCAAAGGTAAAATGAAACAAAACACTAATGGTGGTCGTTTAGCACCATGGTACAGGATCAATCACTCACGATTCCCATAGGAGTGTATCAACTCGCAAGACAGACCCTGGCGAGGGTAGCGTTTCAACTTCGATCCTACGTATAGTCGAAGCCACGAAAATGTAATATCAAGTTCAAATACCTCGCCAGATTGTGTCCGTGCAGCGAGTGTCAATTATCGGACACCATTATTTTGCATCGTAACCGGAACGGCCCGTGACAACTCGATGATGTTTTTTAATAATTTATCCGTAACATTAGCTTCACTGAAGATCGATCAACATTACAATTGAAATTATCAGTCAATGGAAAACTAGAAGAAACCTACTCTTCATCACTAATTAAAACAGGAAATTCAGTTGAATGTTTGTAAAACAAATTCATTGTATTGGAAAGTCGGGAACAGTGAAACACAGATGCAAGATCCAGAGAAGGGTGTTGTTGGTTTCATGTCCAATCGGATAATGAACTGCGATATTTTCCCTCCCGAAAGCGAACGCTCTGCTTCGATCAGCCCTTATTTGCGGGAAGGGCTGCGAGCGTATTCACACCCTCCCCTAAGGGGCCACAGATCTATTATGCAAATGCACCGCCGACAAGCTCTGAGCAAACCTATTACTTTCAATAAATAAACAGCCGATCTAAATGACACATATGCTGTTCAATCCGTATCCCTGCCCATAACCAATGTCTGAGGTTTTTTCACATTATCTTGATATTTTCCAGTCAATGCGCACAAAAGGGCCCGTTTCTGTACGTTCATTCAGGTAGTATGTTTTCTGCCTTTTACAATTATATATATTTTTTTATATTCATCAGAACAACAATTATAATTGTGTAAGCATCTTTATGACATAATAGATAGTTTAACTCAAATATATTAATAGATACATTAAATGCAAACTTCAGAATCGAGATCTTTTTCCATGATTTTCAACACACTTCAAAACTGAAATATTATTGCAATTTATTTTTATATGTTTCAAGTAACGAAGTAACTACATAGTCCTACGACTGGCGTGAAATATGAATTATTCCTCCATATTTCCAATTTCTAGGTTATTTATTGCTATAATAAGAAAAGGAAAATTGTGACGAAAACAATTAGCAACGCGTGGAGAAGCAGCGTACCTGACGTAATTAAGTAATTCATAATTGAATTTTTACGTAGTAGGTTTATCATAATAAATAATAAGAAAACATTACGTTTGGCATCCTATTCGAAACATCTTCTCAGTCCCCTCTACAAGTCCAAAAAGTTTGTAAGGTGACTTTTCTAAAACCGTATATATATATATATATATATATATATGTGTGTGTGTGTGTGTGTGTGTGTGTCTGCGTATTGATTTATCGTGGTAAAAGAGGAAATGAATATGACCAGTGGAATGAATTCAGAATATTGTTGTTAAAGACTTCTATGGGAAGGCGTCAGGGGAAATCGTAATCCCTCAATCCCCTTAAGAGCCACATCAGCTAATTTACTCCCCCAGGATTGCCAATAAAACATATCTCTGGTCAATCACCAGCAAATATGGGATTAAGGACGTCGTATAACTCAAAGCATTTCTATCAGCCTTCTTAATTACGTCGCGCGGATTAATTATTAGACTTAACAGAGACACGGAACATAAAAGCGAAATATTTCATGCAAAGAGAAAGCAAGCGAATGGGGTGTATTTTCACAATTAAACTCGTACCAGACTAATTTTTATCGACAATCACGGAGTAAGGAACTGGAATCAAACCACGTTTGGTAGAAGAACGTGGAGAATGAAACAATTGTCGAGGAAAAACTACATGCGCTGGTTTAAAACTCAACAAACTTTACTAATTTAATAATTATATTTTCCGTCTACAGCAATATGTCGTCAAAGTAAAAGTTGAAAGTATCCAATAAATTATTGGTGAATAAAAATAACTGTGATCTATTTTGGCTGTTGTAATTTTTATTGTGAAAATTAAATTATGAATTCGTGGAACACAGTTTCGAGTTTTTTATATCTCAGGCAGGACGATACCCTTCAGCTTCAAAATCGAACTAATCACAGTCATAGGTTAATAATTACGTCGAGCACCAGTATGCGAAATAAATGGTCAGATTCTGGAAATGAAGTATAGATAAAATCATATCGACCCCTCAAGTAACAAAAGTGGGAGCAGATATATAGAATATATGAAGCGTAAGAGGAAATAATGAGCGGATTCAATAAGAAACAAACGAAGCCACAGGAATTGAAACTAGCGTTTGGGGATTGGAATGGCTCATTCGGGCTTAGAAATTAAAATAAACGTGTAACGAGTGTGACATGAAATTTTATAGCGCCAGACTAAGTCAGCGAGACAGAAAATGTAAAGCAAGCAGCAATTTCAAAAGTATTTAAGATTAAGGGAACAAGCAGAGTTGACAACTCAAAACACCTTATTCAAGCAATGAGTAAGATCAAAGGTTATCATTTATACTTGTAGCCTACTGAATAAGACTACGTAATAGAAACTGTACAAGAAATGAGTGAAATTCCTCTACACTTGGCGGTCCAGTGAGAGTTCGACAATTTGAAAACGAGGTTGAAGGAGTGTTTTTGCTCATTGAAAAAGGAGCAAATGAATCTGAAGTGGGCGGTAGAACAAGAAATAAAACCGTGAGCCGAGTTTCAGAGATTGTCTAGTTCGTGAGTGAAAGTCGAAGGACCACATCGCCTCAGTTCACGTTCCACGTCTTTAAGTTATTTAAAATATGGCATTACATAACAAAGGTCCACGATTTTCACGTTAAACAACATATGAATTTCTCTGATACATAATATTAATAATAACCGGCAGCCTTTAAAATATAGAGCAAAGTTTTCTTTGCTTTAGCCTACTTAAATTATGTTCATTTAATTCGATAATTTAAAATTGTTTAAATCGTAATTTCTGTAAATAATTTACATTATAATAAATAAAATTTACCATTATTTAAAATTCAACAATTCCAACCCCCCAAATATTTATTCAATTATCATCAGTTTTATTTAAGCTTCGTCCACGAAATTTTTAGTCAGAGCAGAAAGCGTCTTGCCCTCGAGTTGGAAACTAATTTATGTTACTGCATTTCTCAGAATATTTCAAGCCTGCAGCACATTCGAAGACAAATCATTTGACGTTCGTTGAACGTTGTGTTATACAGAACAGCCAACCTACTATTGAGAAATTTGATCGTTCGATCAACAAGTTTATTTTGTCGCGTGTCCCGGCGTTTTGACGACTTGAGGAACGAAGCATATCATTTAGTTCCGTCTGCATATGAGGCGTGTTATTTCCTTGTCGGAAGCAGTATTAATTTAGCGCTCGCCGATTGCCCTAGCGTGTCCACAGCTGCCCCGCCTATGCTAATTGCTTTTAAGTTTCATTTACATGGAATCGATTATCCTTTATCTGCTATCAGTGGCTCTGAGGGCGCACTTGATTGTTTTCACGAGGGTGGCGCGTTAACAGTTTTACCCTATCTCACCACTAAATATAGACTCCGCGACCCGACCTCATGTGAGTCACTCCCTACATTAACTGATTCCCATTCAAGAATTACACTTTAAAATTTGCCCTACGGGAGCGCCGTTGACTTTGATGAAGCACTTTGTAAGCCACGAAATAACGACTGGCGAACACGTACGGTGTCGAATAACCACCAAGTGGAGAACAGGTCGAAAATCACAACTCTTCGACACACAAGAAATTCAGTTGGCAAACATATATCTACTGTCCACCAAAAAGGCGAGATATTGAGTTGAAATTAATTGTGGAGTTATTAATAAAGAACCGCTTCGAACCTTTCAATGTATGTTTAAAATGACGAGACCCCAAACACGTCTTCTTATATTGTGTTCGTCACTTGTCTATTTTTGCAACTGCATATGTTGTACTTTTGTACTGAAACAGAAGTGGAAAGGTAATAAACTGGTTTTATTCTCGTGGAAGAAGATTTTTTTTTACTTTTTGTGTCATCTGAAAACGTCCTCAATTTATCTTGTACTCGAGAAAAATCTACAATTAATTTCCGCGGCATTGCAAATTAGAGGTTTTCTATATAAAGTGTAATAAAATATCGTTTCAAATGTCACGGCCTGTTTATCTGATACGCAATATATAAAAATTGTTTGCCTACATCCTGTGGCCAGCGTCGTTACCTCCCAACAAGTTGATGCGACTAGAAATAAAAATAATTTTATTCTTATCTGGGTTCTATAAATTTGTGATCTGAAGCCAGTCGTTATTCGAATAATAATTCTTGAACAACAACTGAAATACTGTTTTGTGAATAACGCGAATTATTCGACTGAAACTAACTAGGTGTTTTCATGAATACTACACACTCCCTTTTTTAAGAAACTTTATGCAGCCAAGACTGATTATTACTTCGCGATTGTTGAAAAGTACTTATATATATTTAGTTTTCTTTATAATTGATTAATTAGGTGATGTGTGTCAAGTGCGGGTGCCACGTGATCGGGCGACCAGATACTTCCTCAGTAAAGTGATAGCTTACTCCCCCGCATTTACTCTCGGAATTCACGTACCGTCATACATCTTGTATTCCTGAAACTACTTTCATGTAATCTCGCACATTTGCATCCGCAATATTGGACCTTAGAAGGGGGAAAAAAACTTTTACTATGTGAAAGCTCAAGTTGAGAAAGATATTGGAAATATTTCAGGAGCACAAAGCAACCTCCAACAACTGACGGTGCATTAAATTCTGCCTTTATATACTTGTTTATTTTTCCACAAAATTCGAAACGCGAACGGCACATAAGTTAAAGTACTTGAGACAAATATGTTACTTTATAAGTAAAAAAATTATTTTGTATTATTCATATATACACATATATGTATACTTTTCACACAGGACTTTTCTGCCCTCAATTTATAAATAATTTTTAATTCCTTTTCTTTAAAGCTACATCACTTTATTTCCATGTCCAATAGGTATTAATTTTATGGCTACTAACATACATCATATCGGTGAAAATTATATCAAGTGCAATAGATAAAATGAAAATTGCTTGATTTCGATTAAAGAATTTATAAATAAATGATTCCAATACTAACAATAGTTGTAATGATTTCTGTTATAACCAGCACATCATCAAGAAATATTTCAAATTTAGGTGACAAAATGTAGGTAATCTTAATGTCAGTATTAATTAAGAAAATTAAACGAATCATATTAAAAAATTTTATTGAATATATTTCCGATTTCCTATTTGCCACTTGATTCAGCTGCACTTTATCGGATATAACACATTAGTACATTTTATTTTAATACGACAGAATCGTCACAATATGAATACACCGATGAGTTACTAAACCAGAAACTCAAACTGGATGTTGCATGCGACTGAAAAGTATTGGTAACACGTTAAAAAATGTGCTTTGCATTTCCTTCACATTACACAAGCAACATCATATTTTGTGAAATTATTAATTTCTTGCAGATATTACGTATTTTACCATGCAGAAAAATGTACTATTTTACATTTAATTAACGATATAGCCTTTTAGGAGGTACTACTTCAGAATGATGCATTTCGGTTTCGGTCAAATTTGATAAGATATTGAATTCCCCTGTTACTCCTTCATCAATAATACTCGTTCACAATAATAATATTCTAATATATTGGACTTGGTTATAAATATAATCAGAAATAAACCAACCAAAAACAAGTTCTATCTCACAATTCAGGAGCAATCGACATTTCAGTTACAGTCATCTGTCGTCTTTATTTTGAATTCTATTAGTGTTCCATATTTTATTGTTTATTCGTGCGTTATACAATTTTAATAATTGTATCAGCTTCTGCGTGACGTTAAATAATAATTAAGAACAACAGAATTTGTTTTAGTATCGTTATTTTGGACTAAAAATTGAAATGTCTTTGTAATGCGAATATTTTTGTAGTTTGAATATTAGAAATATCAGTAAAAATGTTCATTTTAAGCTAGGAATAATTTGGTGTCTCAACATATGTAGCATACATGTAAAGTTCCACTTACGTTGTTTTCTTTTGTGATGATTGTACGCATTGGCGTGTTTTTAATAAAGAGCGGAGCGGGCGGGATCTAATTAGGAAGTGCGGCTACGTCTACGGCTACGGCTACGGCTACGACTGCGGCTACTTGCGGCGGATGTTTCTGCCTTTGTATCTTGAGACCGCAATTATTTTTCCGGGCTGGTAGCCGCGTCTCCCGGCGTCGCGTCGTTACCTCGCCGCTCTCGTCTGCGCCGTAACGAGGTATCGCACTTTATGTATATTCATAAAATATCCAGCCATTATAACGACGTCACGTGCCGAGAAACACCAGGCCAATTTATTCGCGCCGGCCTCCGCCTCCGAAGACACCTCGAGGGGATATTTTAAAAATTAAAATCGCTTCGATGACGCTGTGACTTTCGCACTCAAACAATGCGTGCACTTTCAATTCACAGATGAATGAGAACGATACACAAACAAAAATATTACCACACAAAGTTAATGACTACTTAAATAAGAAAATTAAACATATTGCGACGGTCTTATATTTTCAATAAAAGTCACAAACTTGTATTTATAACTTGCGTGCATATAAAATTACGAATCGCATTCAACTATCGAGTCCGAAGCATACCACCTATGAAGCTAGTTAAATTGCAAACAAAGACAAGTATAAATTACACATAGTCTCTGACTGCTGTCGCGATAATAACAATATTAAACGAATAAATAATAAAATTATAATGACGAGTGTAGCAATTTTGTTAGACAACTTAAATCAAGAGGGAAAGGACAGAAACTAGGCGCTTGTATAGTCATCGTTTTGGAAGTAATGCGCTCGTCGACTCAAATTACTCGATTTCACGTTGTTCGTGAAAGAAAATGAACTAAATTAAAATTACTTTTAATACGATTCTTTGGCCAATGTAGGTGTGACTATATATTCCGCATCAAATCTGAAAAGCGTGCAACTTACAAATATAACACTCTACTTGGAACTCGTATTTGAGAGGCGTAGTCAGCTCAATGCTGTCATTTTCTGCGTGGTGCAGTAGACGTCATCTTTGGTCTGTCTGAAGCTGTGTGTTACTTCGGTCACTTGCTTGCATATCAAGGTAAAGACGTGTGCTTCAATACGGGAACAACTTGTACGTTTACTGCAGAGCAATTGTTTTGCCGTCTAATTCGTTAGAGCAGGTCTGATTAGTTTGTCGGATACATAGGCCTCAAGCGAAACTAACTAATATAGCTCTGGCAGTAAATCCCGTCAGATGTAGCTCTGGACAATGCAGCAGAGAGAGAAGGTGTTTTAAGTGTGATCGGTCCTCCAAAACTTGACGGCAAGTTTATCGGCCAATATTGTTAGGAACACCGACTGGGTGTCACTTGGTCCTGATTAACAGCCCACATTACTGTAGAATCCATCGTTGGCGATGTCGCTGGGATGGCCATTACATTCTCGATAACGCTTAAATTCAATTCACACCCTTCAAAATGAAGGGAAGGGGTTAATTATTCAGATTAGCGAAGCATTAATTCGTTTCCGATCCAATATAAATAAATAACCAAACAAGTTAATAATCATTTCTTAACCTACTCATAATATATTGGTACTTGCAGGAAGCTTTTTTAATTAGTTTCCTTCCATTTCTCCATATTTCTTAATAACGTGTTTAGTGACCTGTGCAGTTGTTTTACAAACATGGTCACGGTCGAAAAAATGAGTAGGAAACTGTATATGGCTTTAAATTTCCTTCCAGGCCTCTTTGCTTACGCACAATGAACACACTGTGGTTTATCCTCTCGTAATAAATATCCGATACCCTCTTAACTACGTCGCGACAGAGCCTGTCGGCACTATTTGTTATTAAGTCCGCGATCAATTCTTAAAAATCCCACTTTCGACTCCTCGAGGGAGTTTATCAGGTACATGATTCGCTTCATGTGGTTCTGTAATTTGTTCCTTTCCTTTTATAAAAATGCAATATCCCCACATTCTTAATAATCTGATCTACGCTCTATGATCGTTGTCGTCTGAAGTCTACAGTAATGGTGTTCGCTTGTACTTGCTACATCAGAATGTTACCCTATTTGTTTCGTTTTCTTTTGAGGAAGAAAGGAAGGATATTTTTCTCGTCCAAAATTTTAATATTCAACGTTCTTATATTCGAATATTCTGCCTGACGCATTTGAAGTGTTTGACCTCTTTTTGAGCTTAAGATAATAGAAATTTAAATTGTAAAATGTAAAAATTTCTCTGTAAGAACCGGAGGTAGATGATGCACTGATCTGGCAAAATAAAGCAATTGAAACGGTCTCAATAGTTATGGTCGGGAAAAAAAATTATTTTGGATATTCTTCAGCATATTTCATCCACCTTACGAGCTTCAAAATTAAAATAACTGGCGAAGGAGAATAGCTTGTATAAATTTGTGTAAAATTTCCGTGCGAGTTTCCTGTTAATTGAAGTTATAATTACTGTAATTGAAATACAGAATCGTCTCTTTAATAATTATTTATTTAAACGAACATAAAGTCCGAATTACAGAATAAATTTTTAATAGACCGTAAGGTTTCTGGCAATAAAGTCCGTCTGTGATCGCTGCTCCGCCACGTAGCGTCGAGTAGGTTGCTTCGTTGACGCGGGCGTGACGGCGTCGTCAAAGTTAATAAAATTTGATTGAATGAGCAGATTGTACGAGAAGAAGGACGAGCCACACACGTCTTGGACTGTGCCATGTGCTCGCTATTATCTGCTCAAACAAGCGGCCTGCAACAGTTTAATTGAGTCTGCAGTCCGGCCTGTTGACTCTGAGTTCCCTCGGGAAGACCGCTGCGGGCCATCTGTGCTTCCCCGGCAATTAGCAAACAAGAACCACCCCCGGCCATTATGCCTCTCAATCGGAAAATATTTCACCTGCGGAAACGCAAACAGCGCCACATGCGCACATACACGTCCGTCTACGCTGACAGATTACAATTTCTTGTATACAGGGTGCTTGAAAATTTCCATTTGCAGTACTTGTGTAGATCGGGTTTCCAATTGGAACTCAGACAACCCTTTCGAAACAGGTTTCGAACGGGACCGCTTTTGCTCAAGTAATTTAGTGCCGTCGTACACCACTTCTTCCCTTTACGTAACAATACCAAATAACTGAAAGGATTCATTTTTCTCAAACTCTTTTGCTTATGAATGTGAGGCTCAATCAGATCACCGTCCACATAGATCTAGTAGTCAAGCACGGTGTGAGGGTCTTTGTATACTCAGATGGCTGTTTCGAGATCCCTATTGAATTCACAATATCTGTGAAGAGAAACAGGTGCAGAAGTTAACACGTGGTGCAAAATCGTCTGTCAGTAGTGACTGTATGCTTGGAAGGTGGAACGGGTGGAGGTGCTCTTCAAATCCGTAACACTTGCGTAATAGTGGATAAAAATGGGACAAAGTGGAAAACCATCTTGATACATCGAGTTTCACAATGTGTGTGTTTTCTGATGAACCACGTTGTCGTGAATGAGGTTTGTTTCCTGTTGAACACTTGACCTACTCAGTCTCCTCTACACGTGCTACAAGTTTGTAACAGGAATGTTCGAGCACCGTTCACAGTTCACGAATTACACTGAATAATGAAGGCCGGATATCGAAATAAATACAAACTATTGTGGACATAGTTTCTTGGCACAGATCACCCTGACTATTTACACTTCATATAAACAAATAGAAATGTAACTAGTACAGAAGCAATCAAGTAATTTTATGTATGTGTCGGTCAGTTTAACATTTAGTTTAACAGTGCACCGCAGATAAAAACCCATCAATGCAGTTATCATACAATTGTTAGGTAAAGATAATTCAATATATATGTCTGTGTATATGTTCCCGGAGTTCAAATGAGTCAAGATGAGATAAAACGTACAAGAAACACATTGTATATGTAAATATCGATTACACTTTGAACGATATATTGATTGATAGTGAGCATATTCGTAGGAACTAGAACTAGGTTCACGTTGGTTGTGGAACGCAGAAGGCAATGGCTAGGACACATTGTAGGAAGAAAATATAACCGCAAATTTGGTGGCCCCTTGGACAAATTGGATAAGATGAAAGATGCTCGATTTACAGATATTCGGACAAAAATGAATACCAAACACAGGTACATCCTGAAAATTTTGATGAAATTACTGGAAAGGGTAATGATGATAATATAAAGTAGGCAGTCACGAGTTACCCCCCCCTCTCTCTCTCTCTCACACACACACACACACACACACTATTCGGCTCTTGAATACAGAGGAAACGTACTTGTGGATTTCACATAATCTTGTCAGTTCAAAGGCTCTTTGCTGAGGAACATATTAACGGCTAGGTAGTTATTGGATTATATTTTGTTTATAGATGTGATCGCATGACAATGCTCAACTCGTACGCTATTAATTACTTGTTGTGACCAGGAATTAGCCGGGGACAAGCGATGGGGTTGCGCCCCGCCAGGGCGGATTAACGCCCCTTCGTCCAATGACATATTTGCGTTTTCAGACCCACGCCTCGCACGTGATGGGGACAGCCGCCTCCCCGCCCCCGCCGCCCCGCGCAAGGCGTCGAGATGACTTCCGATGACAGGTGAAGGGCGTACCGACGCCGCCGTGCCAGGCGTCCCAACAATCGATAACACATTTGCGCGCACAAATCAGCGATTGTCTAAAGAGTCCTGCAAATCGTCGTGCTTCACGGTGCACGGCAAAGTCGTCACGGATATTCAGAGAAATCAGTAGCCACACAGTTCAGCTCAAATTATTAGTCTGGCTGTTAAACCTGGTCGGACAACTCTACAAACGCGACGGTTACTTTACAAATAGCTGGTCTCTCAGCTTCGCTCGAGATTTCCGGATTAAGCGTGCAATACGTTTAGGAAGGCTCGAGCTAAAAACTACGAAATCTATGATAAATTATTTTACCAGATAACATTTATTTTCCATTGATCCTTAGCTGAAATAAAGATTTGCGGATGTCAAAAGAGCGAAAGACACGTTTAATCTACATTCAACTGCAGATTGCTGAGACTCATTATCATATTTGTGTGTGTATCTGTGCGTACTCCGCATACCATTTTAAATGCACGGAGCAATTTCAACACAACTCCGTACACACGTCACTTACAATCTGGGAAATAACACTGTTGGGACGGAAGTTGATGGTATTGAAAGACAATCCGGAAACGGACGACATTGCTGTCAAATATATATTTTTCGCGATCTCTGAGATTAGGAGTGTCACTCACAATGTAGTTTCAACCTCTGACAGGATTAGACGAGGTGAGGTGCATAAATGATAAAAATTACTGAGGATCCCCATCGGCATTGCGGGTGGTACAGAAGGAGTAAACTGAGAGTGGGGATTATTGACGGTTCCGATGACAATTTGGTTATACAGCAGAAAAATAAGAATTTAAATCAATTTGTATCCCTCGACGGATCTTCCTTATAACTTGCACAATCGATGACAATAAACAATTATTATTTTTTCGGGGCTAATTTGAAATTACCTCGTTCCTCCCACGGATAAATTTCTGTTGTTAGCAGAAGCCTAAGTTGGAACCTAAATTTATTTATTCTCACTCCTGGATATGAAACTGAAAATATTGTCTGTAATTAAATATCGAGCGATTTCGCGTTATATGTAAAATTCTTTCGTTTTCTGGGATAAAGAAATATCCCGCCTTCCCCAGGAAATCGACTTTTTATATATAATATTAACATGAACATAATATATGAAAAAAATACGCATTTCATGACTTCATTAATAATTAACTTACAATGTAATTATAACGATTTTACATGTGTATTAGTATAATGTCTACTTACATTCACATACAACATGACTATGATATATATATATATATATATATATATATATATATGCAATTAATAAAAATAATTAATATGAACTAGTTTACACAGTAGAAGATATCTTCTAAATTCTCTTTTGAATTTAAGCAAAAAGGTTTTTTTTAATAGAAACGGACTGTGTGTTGGTAATTGTTACTCCCGTAAAATCTTTTGCTTTTTGTGCAACAAACGATGATGGAAGCTTTTTGGAACTTTATTTATTACCTGTGTATAATTTATGTATTTCACATTTGAAACTATCACTAATATTTATTTACCAAAGGAATCAAGTCGTAGTTCTCGTATTGAAACTTTGGAATGGTACGGGAAATATTTATAAATTTCTGATTTTTCGTTTTTAATGATTTAATAAAGGAAAGCTTTCACTATGTAATTAATAAAGTATTAAGAGAAAAATATTCAAGCTTACAGCTCTCTAGGTCACTAAATCTCTACTTCAGGTACAAAATTATTTCATAATTGTATTAGTCAATTTACGGTTGTAGGGTTTAATTTGGAAAACGACAGAGCAGTAAAGCGTGTTGCCATCTATTAGATTCTCATCGAACTTAACTCGTCTACACTCCGAAATGAAGTTTTATTTGTGTTCATCTTGTTGGAAACTATTCGTTATAAAAACAAATCTGTTTCTATGAAGCATGTTAGCGAATTAAATAGTCTTTGAACACGAGTCAAGATACGGTTCCAGCTTTTCTTCAAATGCAACATCAATTTAAAGATTTCGTGCACAAATAAAATTTATTCAGAAATGATTTGGGTTTTCTATATTGGAAAAACTTTTCATGAATTCAGGCCTATTAGTTTGACGTTGAGTACAAAAGTAAAAGGGACGATAGTGAGATGAACGCTACAAACTCAATATATTAAACGAAATACTTTTTTTAGTAACGAATTTTATATTAATATTGTTGTTTAGGTGTGACAGTAATTGTGTAGGCAAGGCCGTTTTATTCTCAGTAATTGCTTTTAGGATAATTTGTAGTCAGATAGACTAGAATATAAAAGTGCAGTAAAGAAAATAGTTTGGACCCGATGTATTTTTGTTCCAGAATATGATTTATTCGTCTGGAAGGCAATTATTCCACAGAAATTTAATTTACTTTCAAAGCAATGAAGTGTCTGAGTCACATTGCAATATTAAATTGTAACAAGAATGGAGATTTAATATATGAGATAGTTTTTGTGTTGTACAGTATTTATTAGGAAAGTTGAATTGCATGTTTGTGGGATGTGAGGGAGACAGCATGAGGTCCCCCAGTGTCAGCTGCATTTCTGTCAATGTGGAGACTTCCCACCGCTAATCGGCCTTAGGGCTTCCAGCTCCACGGATCCCAACTCCCACACAAACACCGTTCATGTACTCGTACCTCAATTACCATACCTTAAAAATATTATTCTACATAATAATCTCCCCATTTCAATCGATTCCCGACTTTATCCAAATTCAATATTCAAATAAATTTATTTAAAATTTCATTATATATAAATGTATAATATAGTTAAGTGTTCGAATGTCGGGAAATCCTACCCTCTCTGTTTCAATGTTTATCGATTCTGATCTTATTACGTAATCAGTTTTTCACATTTAAATCTAATATTTCCTTTGATACAAAACTTCATATTTTATATGTAGTTTATTATGAAATTCCTATATCACTTTCGTTGTTATTTCTGTGTCGCTGTACTTAATATTTTAAATTACATTTTCTTTAACCTTGAAGTTTTATAATAAGGCGGCGCTCATACAACCAAATGACATTGTTAAAACTGTAAAAATTCGTTTTCATTAAATAATGACATTTTAATTGGAGACTTCCTATATTCTGGAACACCAAATGATCTTTACCAATTTGCAAATTTTCAGATATTTAATCAGTTACCGTCTTTTACTTGTAATATTATCAAACGAAACATCTCCGGTTTCGAACCAGCGACAGCGAACACCTCATTATTGAATTCAATATAAAAAATTAATTCAAGCATCATCTAGAATAATTCTTACGTTTTCATGGAGATACCTTTTTTCTGCTGGTCGTTAGCAACGGTGGAGAGCTGTAGATTGAAACCTCCGTAATTCCACCCACTCTTACGACAAATGTCCGCAGACAGAGGCGATGAGAATCCTTCATGTTTCATCGCTAAGATTAGTCAGGACAACCAACGTTCATCGGAGAACTTTAATTGTTGCGAACTTTGACCTGTCTGCTTAAATATATATATTTAAACGAGTTCTTTTTTTCTTGCAGTCAGAAATAGATCCTTGCATTTAATTTAGAAGGAGAGGAAATGAAACTCTCGAGCGAATGTTAAGTGCTTACTTGTTTGACGCCGAAAGATTTTCAAGGTAAAGCCGCGTAGACTCTTAGGTCCGTATTTGTGTCTCCATTTACTATTTACTGGCACTAAGCCGTCAGAGGCCGGGACGGGGGTTCTCGTCTCTGAAAGTCGACAACAGACATTCAAAACAAATTTTGTAACGAGGGAAGTTGCACTTTGTCAGCCAGAGCACGAGGTAAACGTTGCGAGTCGGGGAAGATCGATGCTTGGCAAGTCTTTGTTCGAGGTTCAACGTCAAACACGGACTTCTTTGCCTAACATAAATAATCACACAATTTCTTACTCGTATTCACACTGCGGCGATTTCAATGTGTTTATTCCGTTTGTCATCTACTGAGAAAGCAGGACAGGTAAATAATAACGTTACATACATAATTAAGAAAACAAATTTGTTATTCTAATTATTATATGCATCAGGATATTAAATACGAAAAATTAATTTATGTATCGCATATAGCAAACAGGAATACAAAAATGTGAAAATTAAATAAACAAAGGAGAATATTACATAGAAAAACAAAAATAATTATAAATAAAAAATTAATAAAGAATTGAAGAAAACTATATATAAATAATAATAAATAAAGGTCAAACTAAGTAGAAAATGTTTTTAAACTGATTAGTCATTGTTGTAAAGTTGAAACTCGTGGGTACAAAAATACATGATTAAAACAAGGAGAAGTAACTTATTTAAATTATGTTTATAAGTAAGTAAAATATCCGGCTTTCTCATCTGAATAAATATGTATATAATTTTAATATTGTGCAAAATAGCACTTAATCTCCGGTAATTAGTTGGTAGAGGTTCGTGTATGGTTTTATCCTGTAATAGAAAATATTTGACCAGAAGAATTTGTGCTCGTATCAGTTAACGATTTCGAGTCTTGTAGTTATGTAATAACTTAGTCTCGTTTGCATTAAGTTATTCTGAAAGTTTTTTGATGCATGTTAAAGTAAGTATATAAAATAATTTATTTTGTGTGGGAGCTTTTGTCCGTCAGTTGGCCATATTCATCCGTTCTCTGGTTGCATTTAATAAAAGGAATTTAAGAAAAACAATTATTTACGTACATTTACATGAAAGTAATAATAAATTAGTTTTTAAGTTAATATTACATAATAGTGATAAACTATACACATGTAGACTAAAAAATACTTTAAAAATTGTGTTGTTACGTAGTTACGTGTTTATTTTATAAAATTGGTCTCGTTTTGTGAACGCGTCGTCCAGTATACAATTGAGGTTTCCGCGTGTTCAATTTAATACACTATCCATCTAATTTCATTGATGTTAACATTATTTATGTTGGTCCTTTATATTCGAGTGAAAGGTTATATACCTTAAACTCGTATATTCTCATGCAATCATACAAACACACACACACACACACACACACACACATATATATATATATATATATATATATATATATATATAGTGTAACATTAAAATATTAATAATCGTCTGAAGTGTCGTTTTACGAATTCGTTGAACCACACACATTTCCTGATGAACGAATTGTATGGGGTAGCAAATAATTTTAAATTTTTACGTAATTTTCAAGCCTATATTTTCTGGTATTTTTATTTTTGGAGCTCGGTGCGATTTGAATATTCCTTATATATTGACTGAAGGGCGGAAATTTATCCGAATATATTATGTCCTGCACGTCACAAGTCCAGACATATTGCGAAATAAAGAAGTACAACGACCTGCTCTTTGAATCATAAGAGTAATAATTTTAAATTCGTCCCTGAACCGACACTAAGTTGTCTGTTAGATATGACGATTCTGCCTGTAAAACCATAGCTTGATGTTTTATGGATACAAGTATCACGCAACGTTTCGCGAAAGGCGACATTATATTCGATCAGCAGGAGGGAACGGGAACTCATAACACTGGAATGAACTGATATTTCCATCCTGCAAAAGATCAAGACAATATTCATATAGCACTTTGGATTTTAGGATTTCGAATATCCTTGGACAGCATCCTTAATTGGACAGGACTGTTGAAAGTGGCGCGTGCTTTTTCAGAGGTCGTCAATTAGACTGGTCTTCTTGTGGTTATTGAGACAAAGGATCTCCGTCCCCGGCGTGGGCGCGGGCGTCGGCGTCGGCGTCGGCCCCAAGGCTCCATGCGCCGAGAGCTCTTGGGACTCGAAGGGGAACGTTGCTCTCCTAAACGCCCTGAGGACACCATCACAGCACCAAACTTCAGCTACGGCTTCACGAAGACCGTGCTTCGATTTGAAGTTTTCACAACTGGACGGTGTCAAATAACGTCTGATAAACTTCTTTAATTACATTAATAACTTGGCTTATAATTTTAATTGTTAAATAGTGGGAAGATAGTGAGATAATGGGGAAGTTGAATTAAGAGTAAAATTATTCTCGACGGCTGTGAATAAGTTCGGCATACCATTATTATCAATTTTGAAATTACCTTGTGAATAATCATTAATTTTGTTCTATACCGTAAACTGGTGTTTCTTTTCCAGTGTATAGAGATCGCAAGGTGGAAAACTGTTTATTATTTTACAGGTGCTCGTGTGGCTTACTATTTTCATGCAGTTATTTTTTAATGCAGAGATAATCTTGAAAAGTGCCAAGCCCCTTAGACCACGTCCAGGAAATTTGTAGTTTATTAGATTCATTAAAATATTGGCGGAGGGGCAATAAATGCTGATGTCGTTGAGCTGTCACCTTTTTATGTTTTAACTGCAAACTTGCATTACACGTAATATCGAGGAATGAAGGATCTAAACATGATACCACTTCTACCGACATAGCACGAGATGTTAAAAGTAAAAAAATAGTTATTAGTTAGTCTATCAGCTGAAGGTGAGGTTGAAATGGAGAACAAAAATTTTGTAACAGAAGTGAAAGTAATATGTTGAATCATTTATTTGTGTATAATGTCCAGTGAGTATAAAGTTTCCGTGGCTTAGTTTTAGTATATTTTGTGTTAAATCCTATGATTCGTGATCTCTGCCTTTATCTACTGAGTTAACTAACCCTGCCGATACAATTTGAATCTGTTTCAACTTTGAGCTGTTTTTAATTAGGGTGTTCGACTAGTAACTTATCACCTCCTGGTCACATGACAGTATTTTGCAGAATTGCAGTGGTTCAAGACTAAATCGCGTGCACACGGGGTAATAAATACGTCGTAGTAGCCCTATAGGGTTCTTGAAGTCTCTTCCACCAAAATAAGAAATTATTTTAAAGAAGAGGAAAATTCGATGCCGATCAGAATGAATTCACGGAATTTGGCTGCAAATGAGGCGGATCGCTCCGAAAACGATCCGAGGTCACTCAATTCCGGTATATAAATGTAAAAAATAATTCTCTGTCAGCTCAACAAAGAGACACTACCACACAAGTGATCTCTACAGAAACGAGGCTTTTTCATCTGCCAATGAAACTGAAACAACTGTTTAATAATAAAAATACGTAAAATTAGCTTACCTTTTTACCCTGGTAACATTTCCTAAGGAGTGATTTAACGTAAACGATCCAAGCAGATATTACGACAACTTTCAAAAAAGATTCATTCACGTTGTACGAAGTTTTTTTTGTTTTTTTTTTTAGGAACGCCATGTTATGGATACTCAATATAAAGGAAAATTCTGTTTTGAGCAAATATGGATAAAGTCAAACGAGATTTTTTTCCGTGTAATGAAATTTACGAGTTTAACCTTTCCAGTTTTATTAATTATGGTTTTATATTTAATGAATTAACAGGGAAAAAATTAAAGTGGATAAATTTCACTTGTGACATATTTATGTGTTAAAATATATTTAGGAATACCTTATGATTGCTTTACAAAACTAATTAGTACATTCAGCAATGAAAAATGTAATTAATAAGAAAAATAAACTAAAAGGCTAATTGAGAAATTGGTTCGATCCGGAGAAAGTCATCTAAGTATTTGGGACTTTTCGTAAGGGGGGAGAGACATAATTTTTACAGTTCGTTGGAAAGATATTAAATAATTGTTTGACTTTCTTGACGTAAATGTCATTAATAGAGTATGTGCAATTTATTGGAATATTTCCATAAGAAATTAAATTAATGCTTTACGAGGTTTAGAAACGATTATAACGAAAGTAAGAAAAAAACCCTGAAACAATAGCCCTTAATAAAAAGGCGTTGAGGGATCTTTAAACCGAGCTACAAGCTTGCAGTGATCTTTTTATTTAGAATTCTGTAAGAAAATACTGGGAATAGTTGAAGTTAATTTTCGTTGCTAAGAAGTTGATAAGTGACATGGGTTACGCTACGGAAAATACTTCAGGAAGACGGCTGTTCTCTTACATAAAGGAATTTATAGCACCTAATAGAAAAAATAACTGCTTCATATATAAGTAAGAGCGGATTCGAACTAACGCTAAGTTATTTCGCAAAATGTGCATCTGTAAATTTCTATTTTTTAATTTTCATTTTTTGTATTCAATGATCGTTTACATTTATTTTATATCTGCGTGTTTGTTTCACATGAGACTTCAGGTAATATTTTGCCGTGATCTATGCAAAAGAACTCAAGTATATAAACTCATTAGTGATGGTTGTCGGTACTCTGTCATTATATATATTTATAGATAATTAAATTTAATATCATTTTTGAAATATATGATAAACATAATATTTATAAAAAACATTTGAATGATAATCAAGTGATTATTGAAGATGTAGGTGAATTTACTTATAAAAATTATTTTTTTATTATATAACATAGTTTTAATTATATAAAGAATTTAGAGAAATATGGTCGCTGCTTCGAAAAATCACCAATAAATTTAACATTTCCAAACAAGATCGCATAATATATTTTAAATGAATGACAATTTTGTGCTTAATATTTTCGGGCGTTCCTTTATGTGACTAAACAATTGAAGACGTTGAGTTTTCCAGTGATGGAAAGTAGGCTACAACGGAGGGTAGGAATTCCGTAGTTTTGATCTGAACAATTAATAAGGAACATTATTTTCAGTAGCCATAAGAAAATTCAGGATATGTCGAATTTGTTGTCAACGTAATATTAGTTATTATATATAAGAAAACAATATAATTTATTCATATGATATATATATATATATATGTGTGTGTGTGTGTATTTTGTAGTGTATGCGTGCAGTATTATGCGGTTCATTTTGTCCACTAAAATATTACTTATCAGTTGTTTGTGTTGAACCCCCGAGAGAACTCGTTCGGGTAACGCGAAGCGATGTCTTGCTGCGTGCTTTTTTTATTTTATTCTAAAGGGTCGCGTCGGCTCATTAGAGCAGTTGATTTGGTGCCGTGTCGGCGTCGCGGCGCGGTGCAGGCTAAATGAAAGCCGGAACGTGAATAATTTCCGACGTCGCCGCCGCGCACTCGAATCACGTCATACGCGACGCGGACGAGATGTTTTTTAATTGTGTATCCTCCGCGGCGCTGAGGACGCCCTCGACATGGCCGCCTTTGCCGACGCCGACGCCGACTCCGACTCCGACGCTCGGCGCCGCCCCCCTAATTGGGCCCCCGTCGCCGCCACTGACAACGGTAATAATTGGAGAAGGTGCTATTACCATATCGAGTGGTGCTCGGGAATGCGAGCCGGCTCGATCAAAAGGCCAGCCTCATTAAGGGCCAGAAAAGAACCGTCCGTGCGACATCTACCTCCATTGTGTTCATAGTCAAACTAGATAACCTTTCAAAGATTAAACTGTATTTTTTAGGTTGCTTCGAGATTAATGAATACTCTGTTTGCCGTGGCCCGCTTACTGCATTGTAACTACATGGCGGATTGGGAAGTGAGGAAATTCTTTGTCAGCAACGGCGTAAAATTGCTTACCCGCTCGTTGTTCCAATCATTCAACTGGAAGGAAAGCAAATATCACCAACACTTCCCTAAAAACTGCTTTATGTTTAAGTTCAGATAGACGTAGTTACATCATTTAACCATCGTATAAAACTCAACAATAACATCCTGCAGACATTAAAAACGTTTAAAAAAATAAAACCTGTAAAGGTCTGCAGCTACGAAGCGCTTATTACACTGGTCAGTAGTTTATTAATCACCTGCAAATGATTTATTTATATCTGTATATACACATTTACGCTTGACAAGTTTTATATCCTATTTCCTGGCTTCAGTAAAATAATTGCCTATTCCTTTTTCGTATTGTGACAGTCACTTTTGACTTGGTATAAGACAGTTTCAATTTCTCCAGAAATGATTAAACTCGTGAAAACCGGGAACAGACGATTATAAAATTGTACAGCATTGTAAATAAGTACATTAGCTATTTATTGAAAACGTTTAATCAGTCCAGTGCTGTTTTTCTTTTTACTCGCATCGAGGCACATCATTTGTTTTGCTACAACTGT
Source organism: Zhengitettix transpicula (assembly GCA_037074705.1). NCBI lineage: Eukaryota > Metazoa > Arthropoda > Insecta > Orthoptera > Tetrigidae > Zhengitettix > Zhengitettix transpicula. Next base: position 80,023,787 of record CM073595.1, on the reverse strand, counting down.
CACGTCCTTTTCATTTGAGAATTTTGAATTCTTTCCTTCTCACAGTCTATTATTCTAACTGACATCGAGGAACAGCCAGTACAATAAATTATCCTTAACATAAATAAATTTATTATTAAGTGACCTCGACCACGAGTCGCAGAATTGTTTACAAAAAATACGGACATAACTTGTTCTTTAACTTAATTTTAAAAAACTATGTACGTAATGAATGAAGACATTTTTTTGTCCACTCCTGAAATTTTAACATTCCTCTAAATTGAAACACCATCTTGGCTCCGGAATACATTTCTCAAAGTTTGAGTCGTGCATAACAGTAAGAAAGGAAAGTGAATCCTTACTCAGCGTGATGGGATATAAAAAAAGGTGCTTCCTTTCTCGCAAATTATCATAAACGATCTATAACCTCAACTACTGGATAAATGAACGACAGCTACGTATTTGATTATATGGAGATAATATAATATAATATGAAATTTGTGGGTAACTCGTAAGCTTCTTTATGAGAATCTTTCTCCCACCGGAAATGTCACGTTGCTACTGGTAAATGGTGAGAACACATCCAGACCATCTCAACTGTTCCAGGACTGAACACATTTCGTATTTCCGTATCAATCTGAACCTGACGATAACTCTACAATCATTCAAATCAGAGAAATAGTCAAATAAAGACACGAGGTTAAGTATTATTTTAGTATTTCAAACTCAATTTCCGGAGTTTGTCAGCAGATTAGGAAGCATATATATATTTTTGTAGATGAAATTTCCTCGGGAATGCACAGTTAGTCGAAAACAGGTCAAGTTCGATGAATGTCTCGTATTTTTGACGAACTTACCGGGCTGGAATTTCATCCACTACCTACTCTTTCGGTGTCGAATAAATTTTTGTATTTCGACGAGGAGCAGAAAAAATGTCGAGAACAGTAACAAACTTGTCAAAGTTAATCATTAAAACTACATTCGCTACTATTATTTAATTTTTTTATATAACTGATTCTACTTTCACGTGTCAGTGTAATTATTCGTGCGGTTTTATTTATATTTTGAATCGCACGGCGTCCTGCGGCAAAAGGTTTGCGTGTGGGCGTCGAAAATAGTACGCCACAGGTTCGGGTCGATGCTCTCTCACCCGGAACGAGAAAAATGTAACAAGCGTTTATATGCGACGCTGTTGTGGGTGAGAGCTGGTGCGAGCGACGGTGGAAGGCGTCTGCCTAATCTGGCAGAGAGCTTCGATAACATCGGCGCCACAACGCTGCCCATGCAAATACTGAATGGCCTCCCGCTCGCCGACTCTGTCTTTGTGGCGTCGTCCTTTCAGAGCGCCAATCGGGCCGCGCCATCAGCGGATAAAGCCGATAGGCCTCGGCGTCGACACTCTTTCTGAGGATTATATAATTAACAGGATGCGTCGAGGGCCTCTCCATCCAGCAACTTAGGGGGACTGCACCCGAAGATATCGCAGGCTACATTCTCGAGAGCTGATGGAAGATTTCCCTCGGACGTAGCTGTCGCTTTCACACTGTCTGCGTCTTCTCACTTGACCTCATTTCATAACTTCTCTAAATATTTATTCTCCGTTCTTCGATGATCCAACATTTTATATATGCTGTCATGTGTTCCACACATTTCTCGGTGAGGAACCTGAAAACCCGATAAAGAAATAAAAAATACACATTTTACGCACAGACGAACTTACACGACATATTACATATACGTCATGAAAACTAATTGTTGGCAAACTTGAATCCTTTACGAGAAAACACTGCGCAATCATAAATAAAGTTTGAGAATCTTCACTTCAACATTTCGCTCTTCTACAGGTATTGCCAGGGCAATAATACGTTTCGTAAAAGAAAAGTACAGGAATTATTTAAACGCCACATCCATACCGCCCCGTCTTTCAATTTAGTGTGTGTGGATACAACAAGTCATATTTCAATAGATCTTAGAATCTTTCGTAGTTAAGAATCGAATTAGTGGTCGGAATAGGAACCCGGGTCTCTTTGTCAGGTACTTGGTAACGCCGAAACCACTCAAAAAAAACGTTACATTAGTGCTCGCAATATTCAAAAAGAACTTGATTTCAAAGAACCATATTGATGCTGAAAATAATTACTTACACAGACAACTGTCTACATTTCGTGAAAGAAAAATATCAACTTGATATACAAAATAGCATACGTCAGGTTAGTTAATACTTGCAATTCATATCAACTGAATCATCACATGGTTGTTAATAATTTATATTTTGTACTACGATCAGAAATTCAATGTTACACACGACATCTGTTGTAAACTCTACAAAGATATTAGTTTCAGAAAATTTTGCTAGAGAGCGCTGAAGACATCGCGACCATACCTTTCAATTAGTTTGCAAAACTTCCGCTAGATGTTTACTAACACAGAATAAATATATTGTAATTATGAATTGATAGGATATTCCTGTAACCATCCCTGCCGTTATATATTCCTGTATAATAAAATGAACATTTACCTATGGCTACATCTGTGAATCCATTAATGTATATTCAAGTGGATGATACCTGACTGAGAATTGTGTAAACATTTCTACGACCGGTTGTCACGCATTTTTTAAAAAACTTTGGTTTTCATACATTCTAGAACCCATGGGTGGCTCGTGCGGTACACCCAATTGTGTCACGGCACCGCTAATAAATAAGTTTTTTTATTAATTAAACATTTCATTATATAATATAGATTTTACTAATTATATTCTAATAAATTTGAAGTAGCGAGTTGAGTCGATTTGTTCCATTTGAAGCTCTATTACCGCTTTGGCGTACTGCATATTGCCACGTTCAGTGTGGCGCAACCTAACATAATGACAGGTATGGTGCAAAAACTGTCCTAGTTTGCCGCCAGAGTGCAGTAGATCATGGAGAGGTTCGTTCCCCACAGCTTCTCATGATGACGCGCCTCTCACTATTGGTTATTTATTCCAATATGATTATTTTTCCCAAACCGTATTTTGAGCGAAATACTAGTGAAATTTAATTACTTGCGCACGGTGTAGGATAGTTCTCGTAGTGACATCCTAACGTTAGGAGGAATTCTTGCTCGATTCAGTTTCACTTTATTTCGAGTGTGCCATGTGCATAAAAATTTAATATATTTCCCGTAAAATTTGTATTTGTTGGCACCACTAATGCTTCGCTTCAGCGGCCGCCACTGCTAGAACCAGTACATTATTGCATCTTTATCTATTGCTGACGAGTGTCAGACCTAGCAATTGTGTTTTTAAAGAAAACACAGATATTAAAAACGTTACATATATATTATTTAGTCATTGGCTAATATTCCGTTAGTATCTAGTGGAATTTTGTTTATACTTACTGTATTTGTCTAATATTGTCTTATTTCCACAAAGCTTTTTTTTTTGAAGATTTCCAAATGAATATTGTAATAAATTATCTATACAGACTGCTAATTCTCTCAATGCTCCCCTATGAGGACGAAATGTATAGTTTTTCTCCCACCTTCCTTTATTGTTATCTGGGTTTATTCTTCCTCGCGTTAATGAAGTGGTAACTTTTCTTAAGCTAATTCAGATCCTTCTCGCATTATCCCAGCAATAATCTACAGGTTCTGCTTCTATTTCTACAAATCAGATTATGAAACTACTTTAAATAATACTCCAATTGTGAAGTACAAATTTAAATAAAGTTTAATTAAGTTAATTAAAAAGTTATATATAATATAAACAACACACATTAATATTAACAAAACTACAAACTTGTGTACATTATGTTTCGACAGTTATTTAGTTCTCAATCAAATGTCAGTTTTATTAACTTGTTACACCTAACGTAATGTCTTTAATATATGGTAATAAATGGTTATTTGATACTTTAATTAGTAATTCACAAATATGCTGTAGAGTATCGCAATTGAATGACATTCCGTATCGATAAATTATAAGGCAAAGAGTTTCCGGTGGAGAGACTACCCTAATAAGCGTGTAAAAAGTTATATTGTTTTCTTGCCAGCAAATAATTTCTATTGTTTACTATAAAAATGGGGTTTATTAAAAAAAACGACACGAAAGTTGGACTTTATGTTGCAAAATCCGAGGAATCATTGAAGTAAGTGCATATTATCGAATCAAACCTAAAAAATTTCCAAATTTAATTTTAATTAAGCTGTTTGAATTTATTATACTGAATCAATTTATATTTCTGAGAGACTTCCATATTATTAGTAATAATATTAATATTCCTTCGATAGTCCGCATCATTGATTAATACAAACTTTTTATATGGATGTTTACCATAGGGTATTTTGTGTATATTCATTTACATTTTGTTCAATATTAGTATAAAGAAAAATAATTTCTTTGTAATGTTTAACTTTGTGTTATGTGAGACATGATGTACCTTGCTCTTATAAGGTATTTAATTCAAGAAAAATATTCTTTCAATCAAACTCAACTCTGAAGCTATGTTAATTCAAATTAAATTTGCAGTATACCTCAAAGTGATGATGAAACATCATCAGCAAGCACAGTTACAGATAGTGTTCCTGTTTTGTCCGTTAGAACACGTAGAAATATTCCTTGTCCTTTGTCATTTCCAAATTGGAGGAAACATCTCGGAAAGAAACGTAACCGGAGATATGAAAATGGTGTGTAAATTTGAATGAAATCTATTTATTTAACTGTAATGCCACATACAATATTCTAAGCTTAAATGTTCCAGCACTTCAGCTAGAAACTTGGAGAGAGGAGGATGAGTTTGAAGAAATTACAATCCACGACTTGATCCACAATTCAAATTTTGGCTTTGCTCAACTGTTTGAAAATGTAGAAAATATGGAGGTTTGTAATAGGAATTTTAAAGTTTTACATGCTTCATAATCAAGCCATAGATTATTAAGTTTAAATGTGGAGTAAATATTAAGAGCAAACTTAAGCAAAGCTGTTTCATTAGAACATCTTTCATGATATGTGCAAGGAAATATGTTATTCTTGTATTGATTATAATTTGGAAGTGGTTACTTATTCAGAATTAATTCTTCTTTAACCTTAGTAAATCAGTATAACACTGAAAATAGAAGTCAAGCAGAATATTTTAGTTTCTCAAGTCAAGTATTTAATTTAATAGAATGTTATTTTTGAGAGATATTTTAATGATATTATCTCATATACAAGCACATTTACAATTGTTTTAAATTGTATTTGTTAGTTGCATATAAGTAAACAAATAACATTACTTTAAACTTGGTAATATGCTGACCATACAAGTTTTGACGATGTGAAGGTTTTCTTATTGTCTTCGCTGTGTCTGCTGTTTGGCATAACTGAAAATCTAAGGAAATAGTCACTGTGCCACCAGCATTGTATGTGTTCCCATCGGAAGAAATTAAAAGCCAGTTTAGTGTAGCACATCTAGTTTTTTGTTGCTAATTTTTTGTGGTTGAAATAAGTAGTGGTTCTTTGGGCTAAAACTGTTATATGGAAGCCACATAGAAAATATTGAAATTTTTTAAAATAAAAACTTGCCGTTATTATAATCTGGTTTTACAAATAAATGTTCTCTAGTGCAGTTAGATAAAGCTTTGCAGTGTTGCTACAAAGACTACCTGCACCAATATGTTTGTTTATGATCAATATTAAAATGTCGGGGAGAATATTCATGTAGCTGAATGACTACTTTATATAAGAGATTTTAATACCAATTATCTGATTCACAACAAAAAGTAGTTTGTTTGTTTTTTAAAAATATATAAACCTATTTGTATGGGAAGAAATCATTTGGTTTGAAAATGGAAAATTAATTAAAGATTAAATAATCTTTTAGAAGCTGAATTGCAATTATTCTTCTCATTCAAATAAATGTTTTTAATTATCATTGGCACATTTATGATAATGTAATTAGTATCTTCCAATGATAAGTGTAATTACTTAATTTAGTGTGTATATATGTGATTATATATATAGTTGCAACAAGTGATGTGTTTAGTTGCACAACAACATGTGCCAGATAGTTATGACCACCAAATTTTGAGTTTATTTGGTGTGCCTTTCACGTTAGCATTGAAAGGAACATGTATCCGTTTTGAAAGTTGAGTTGTTAAAAATATATTTGGTTCAGCTACTAAGGATTGTGACCAATTTTTTCCAAATTTAAATATGTGAATAGATTTTTATTGCATAAAGACAACAATTATAAATTTAAAACAATTCCTTTTCTATAGGATTTTCATCATCTACATTTGATTTTATGAAAGTAATAGTGCATTCATTATTCATTTCTCTCATTACTTTAATAATTGCAACAACAAACATGGGGTTGCTACAATCACATTATAGAACAGAAATCTGTAAAATGAATATAATCTAGGAATAATATTGTTACATTGTATTTCTGGGTATTAGTTATTTTTTTATAAGTGTTCAATGCTTTGGCTGTTTAACACTCCACATTAAGATTCTAAGATTAAGCTGATTAAATATTGACAGTGCTTATTTATATATTGTGTATGCAACTTTTTGAATAATGTTATTTTTTGTTCCTTCCAAGAATTCATGAACTTCTCATTTTGTGCATAATAAATTTCTGTAAGCTTATTCTTAATTACTATCCTGAAGAAGGCCGGGAATTCATTATGATTGAATATTCAATATTTTCATATATCTCAAGTTTAGTTAGAAATGATAAATTTTGTAAAACAATTTTTCTATAGAAACAATTGTGTGTACTTCTCGTTTTGTAAATTAACTATCCATATCCACTTTTCTCACCCACTTTGTCTCTTTATTAAACACATTTGACTTATTTTGAACTGTTAATTGCTTTAATACAAACTTCTAGTGAACATTTATAGCAACTCATACATTTTAAAAACTTATAATGCCTTTTATGTATGATCAAAGGACAAATGACTTCCAAAAAACTGGAGTTAATCTGAAATTAATATATGAATTATTACACTGATATATCTCCACTACTCTATCATAAATTTGAATGTGTCTTGCAAAAGAAACTTGCTATTCCATTAGAAATTTAGTGATATTTTATTGGGCTTATTTATTATTGAAAGGATATTCATATTGAGGTTATTCAAAGTCCTCCCCAAAGACTACCACCTTATTGTAGCGAGGAGGTTTGCGTCCTCCAATGAGTCAGAGAGCTATGCTTGTGGGAGCTTTGGCTCCTGGTGGGGCCACCCAAGCCAGGCAGATTGTCGGATAGGAAACAGTCCAAGAGAAGTCCACTGGTACTCCAGGTTGGGGGTCGCGAGGCTCACAACGTCACTCTCGAAAAGATTCATTGTTTCAAAACCAGAAGGAAGCCAAGATCCTACAAGGGTTGTAGAGCTATGGAAAGAGAGTTATTCAAAGTATGCTGCAATACTTATAGTTATATTTAATTCTTTTAAATACTTTCGTCATAATGGATACAGAGCAAATAAAAAAAATATGTTGATTTCAATCTTCAACACTTTTTAGCAATTGCCATTTTTATTTTAGGTGTGGCATACATTTATTACCAGCACTGAAGAAACTCAAAAACAAATTGTGGAGTATAGACCTAAAAAAATTAATTTTAACCAAAACAAACCAAATGGTTTAAGTTCATTTCAAAACATTAAATTTGGCTTGAGGAACATGCTTAAGAAGTCACACCTTCCTTTGGTGAGTGGCCGTTTTTATAATATATTCATTGTAATTGTGATGACCTTAATTATATAATCTGTTGTTAATAATACCAGATTTCTAATTACAATTACTATGGAGTATTGTCAAAAGTTATGGGGTTTTTTTTCAGGGTATTCTCAACTACTTAGAGACAGATGTTGTTTCATGCTTTTTGAAAGATCCCCAAGATGTTTATGTTTCTGGGAATGTGTCAAGTTTTGAACGCCTGTTGCTTCATGCAGTCTCTCAATACCATCAGCTTCAGTCTTTCAGTGAGTAATTAAAGAATTTGTTTTTTCAGCAACCCACATTAACTATTTAATTAAATATAATACAAAAATTATGTATAATTGGTTTTAAATATTCATATAGGGTTAATCAGGATTCAGAACATCTTACTAACTTATCAAAGAAATGAATTGATCCATTCGCTTGATACTTGCATGTTTATGACAGAAACAAATGCAGTTTGGATTTCATAAAAAGATTCATAACAAGATAATAGCTATCTTTGACCAATTAGTTTTATTCTTACGTTTAAAATATCAATTACGAGTTATGTTTTGTGACGTGTTTGAATGACATTGGTTTCTGTCATTTTGGCCCTGGAAGTTGTTGGAAGTAGTCAAAAAATTTTCTGTTGGATGGGTTATATTCATTCAAATTTGGTAATTATGTAAGTAACCATTTTATATTAAATTTATTTATTTGTTTGGAAATCAACTATTGTCTTTTTCATTATATATATTTTTCGGTGCAACTGATGAGATCCATGATAGTAGGGAGGCAATGTTTTGTGTCTTATTTGTAAATTTTAATGAAATTCTGACATAAGGCCATTTCACATTAATTATATTTATAAAAAATACATAAATGCTAATAATGTCCTCATCGTATTTGAAATTCTTTTTGTTACGTACATTAACTCTTTCAATAAATGTGTTACAGGTGTAAATGAAGATACCTGTGTGAGAGTTGTGAAGATTTATAATCCTTTCCATGAATTTAAATTGCCTGAAATTCTCTTGGGACAGTACTTAGAAAACAAAAGAACTTAATGGGGAACTTTAATTCTTTTAAGATTTCATTAATAACATTTATTAATGGAAATTATTCTAAAATAAAAAAGTTCCAGATTCTCTATTTGATATTTTGTTATTGAAATTTTACTTGAGATATAATTTATATCTTTCCACTTTTCTGCAGACTTAGAAATGTATCTATAAATACATTTTTAAATAAAGTATTGCTACTTATTATAGAAGCATATATTAATTTAGAGACGAAGTGTATGTATAATGTAATTATACAAATTGCAATTAAGGAATTCCGGAAATTTAAGAATTAGTATTCCTATGACAAAACTAGGGAATTACTATCATATAAATAATAAGTAATTAACTTTATCCCAGGGTTACTGAATTGGAACAGTTTTGGGATAGTTAAATTAGAAATACAAGATAAATATAAAATATCAGTATTTCAGACCTCATGTTATCACATGATTTGTGATGCTGCAGAGATGATTCTTGTGAAGTCTGAAGGTGTTGGATGTCAAGGATGATGTGAAATTCATGTGCTTCAATCTGTATGATATACTGACTTAAATACTGACATCTACATATTACTACTAATTATTGCCTCCAAACTGCTACTTATTTGTGTATATACCTAAGTAGACATGTCAAGCTGTTCCCACCATCAGAGCCCTTAGGAATGCCATGACCTTCCCTTGAGAAAGTTAGTGGCCTGGTGGGTAACAGCTAGCCAGGTGGCAGTAAAACTCCACAGTCTGCAACTGGCTAGTGTACGGAATGTAAATCTCTTTCCTGAAGAAGGGGGCTGAGAGCCTCTGAAAATTTGAAGAACCTCCTTCGGTCCCCTGTGTTTTGTGGGAATGTATTATATTTTCTTTGATTTTGTATTTGGATGTCTGAGTGATTTTGGAGGTTTGTGGTTCACTGCAGGATAGGGCAGACATGGCATTTGTTCCAACTGCGAGGTTTTCAACCCTGCATAGGTGGACGGGTGAGGGTGTGTGGTTTACAGTTGTGGATAAATAAGTTGCGGAGGTTGGGTGGGAGTCTGAAAGCATGTGGGGGAGGATGGTTTTTAAGTTAGGCTTGGATTGCAGTCCAGTGTAGGCTAGGCAGAGAATGGAATTTATTTTATGTAGTCTAGAGAAATAGGTTGTTATGAGGGGTGGGCTACTTTTTTTTTGTTTTGGTCCAGAATAGGTTGGGTATTTGGAAAAACACTGGTTATCTGCTTTTGGAGGAAGTCTCGGGGGGGGGGGGGGAATTTCTGTTGATGAAGGCATAGAGGATTTTTTGATGTATGAGGCCAGACTATTCCAGGTAGAGCAAATGTGAGTTCCCCTGACAGTTAGGCTGTATCAGAGGGAGTGTTTGGTCAGGATGGCAACTGCTGAAGTGCGTTATTTTGTTGGGTTTGATGTGGACAGATGTGTTAAACGTGTCAGAACTTAATACACACACACAAATAAATATATATATATATAATTGTGATATTGGTTTTGAAAGGAAAGAGATATAGCTTGTGGCTTACCTGAAAGTGAAGTACGGTGTAGCCATAGGGAACCAAAGGTAGTTCTTCCAATTTTCGAAGGGAAGCCACTGGCTATATCGCTTTCCTTTCCATACCAATATCACAATTATTTTTGCCAACTAAGATTTTATATATATATATATATTTATTTATCAAAACATTGTCATAATGAAATAGACTCTGAAATACAGTGGTACCTTGGTTATTGATTGAAATGGTTGCAGGATTGTCATTTACATTTTAGGCACAATTACTCATAATATTTGAATTATTGGTGCTGGCTTCTCCTTCAACCATTGTAAATACACTGTAGTGACAGTTTACAGAAGGATAATGTTGAAGTGAGAAATAAACAAAGCTATTTTAAAATTAAAGTTATCAGTTATTTTGAAAAATTTTACCGTATTTTACTTGTAAGATCACAGTATTATATAATAGCACTTACCATAACATCTACTGATTAGCTGTTTATAGATACAATGATTAATATATAACTGAGATTTTACTTTTGATAGTGAAAGAATATGTATACGCACCTGCCAATTTTTTCTGTATCAAACCACACTAAGAAATAATTGCCTAAATATTTTCTTATGACAATTTACAGCCAAAGCCTTTAAAAATAAAGCACTTTATACTACAAATAAAGGGAAAACATGAACAACTGACTTGGATGAGTCACACATGCCAGAGTTCAGTTTAATTTCATAGCTGCTCTTTATTCACAATATTTTCCTAAGAGAAATGAAAGCCCAGGTTTTTAGATCAAATAGAGGTTCAATCAACATTAACCGAGACACTTTTTTTCTAGCAGCCTACTCATTATTTGAGGCCATTGTTAACCAAGACAAAGCTGTATATATTAGTGCATATAATTGATGTTTCCTTAAATGTTTGTGCAATAATTGTAAAGTAATCAAAAGTGTTTACTGTCTATATCATAGTGATAATTTTTGTAAATATTTACAAAAATCACTGAAATATATCATGTATGCCTATTGTTAAGTAGTTCTTTTAAAATGTAAAAAAGAGTCTAATATAACCTTTGGTTTGATCCTTTTTATATATGTGAACTAGTTCATATTATATTTTGTATTGTTAATTAATTCAATCATAATTTGAGATATCAATTTAATAATTATTTCCAAAATTCATTTGAGTCTCTGCATACTGTGACTGAAATTGATTGTCTGTAACATAGATGCATATTGTTTTGTTTTGAACTAGCAATTCCAAAATGTTTATAGTTGTAAGAAACATGTATGGTATTAATACTTACTGGCATCTAGAAAGTTATTCTATGCTACAACATAACTAAAATGGTCAACATCACTGCCAGAAACACTTGAGTATACTAGAGTTATATATATATTTCCTTTTAATATATATAATTGTGATATTGGTATAGAAAGGAAAGCAATATAGCTTGTGGCTTACCTGAAAAGTAAAGTACGGTAAGTACACCGTAATTTCACATATTTAGGCTCAAACCTTAACAGTGAAAATAATGTGGGAAGTGAAATAAAACAATATATCATCAATGGGAACAGAACTTACTGCGAGTATGGAAAATTAATGAAATCCAATATGTTAAATAGGGAATTGAAGTTAAAAATTTACAAAACACTTATAAGACCTGTAGTGATTTACGGTTGTGAAACATGGACCCTTAATAATAATGATAAACACTTACTCAGAATATTTGAACACAAGATACTGAGAAGGATATATGGACCTGTATGTACGAACGGAGAACTAGAGCAGCTCATAAATAACGAGGACATTGTTAGGTTTATCAAGAGCAGAAGGTTGGCCTGGATGGGACACGTACTTAGGATGGATGAAAGCAGAACACCTAGACGGATTATGGACTGGAAGCCAATTGGGAGGAGAAAAAGGGGGAGACCCCGGACAAGATGGGTAGATGACATCGAGAAGGATATACAAACCGTGAAAGTAAGAGGATATCGGAGACTGACAAAGGAGAGGTCGGAATGGAAGAAAATTGTTAATAAGGCCAAAACTCACATTGGGTTATAGTGCCAATAAAAGAAGAAGAAGTACACTGTACTTTACTTTTCAGGTAAGCCACAAGCTCTCTTTCCTTTCCATATCAATATCACAATTATTTTTGAAACTTCATCATATCCTTATTAATATGGTGTCAAACTTTAATTTTGTTTAGTTGATGGAGATGATACTGTATGGATTAATATATATCTTAATGCCATTATGTGATTATAAGTAATAATAATAAACCTTTCAGTTCCCCAAAATTAGGCATTGAAAAATACAATTCAGAATCTACCATTTTAAAAATATTGATAAGTGAGCTAAGGTTGTTTAACATGGGAAATGAATGTATCAGAATAACTGCTTACAATTATTTATTTGGAGAAACTAATTTTGATAAATGGTTGATTTATTTAAATGTGTGTGAATTCATTATTCAAAAAACTATGCCACGAATAAAATTCTGAAATGGTCGACGTCACTGCCAGAAACACTTGTGTATGCAAGAGTTAAAGTTTCCTTATGCTTTAGAGAATCTTTTTCTTAAAAGAACAAGTTGTTCACTGTAAGCAATTTTTCAGAAAGTATATACATTTAGTAATTTAAGTTCAATTGTCAAATGGTTTTGATAAAATACTATTTTTGTACTATATTATATTAATCATCTGATCTTAGCATGGGTTGCTATTTATTAAAGAGAAGGAAAAAGTAATTTGTAATTTCTTCACTATTAACAAGGGGACAATATGTACAGTTTCATACAATCTTTCCTGCTATCTGTGCTTTTGTGAAAAGTGAATATTTAGTGCCTTGGATGTGTGTCATCGATACTTATTAAATGTAATTTATGTCTCTGTTAAAGAAAGTGATGACACTGGTTTGGTATAATTCCAACTTCACTCTTTCAAAAATAATTTGACTTATTTGAAGCTTTTTATGTAAGCCTATTCAAACAAAAAATATTTTCAAAATTAGTTGCAATTATTGCTCAATATTTCAATGATAAATGAAAATTCTTACTTAAAAAAATTTGTATCTGCAATGTGCCTAAAAATAGTGTTTGTTAGCAACAATATTCCTATTTTATTTACCGTGTTTAAACTTAAAATTGTACAAGGTTTGTTTAATTCATATTCTTTACATGTTCAATGGAAATAATTTGCCTATAAAACTAACTGAAACTATATTATAGTGACCAAAAATTTGTACACTTAGACAAATTAATATTTCATTTTGTTTTATATTTGTTAAATCATTTCAAGACTTTATGGTCAATTGAGACATGTAGAGCAAAAATGGGAACCATTTAATTTCAAATCACAATGACATTTAGCTTGTTAAAGAAATTTTGTTACTTCAGAGTGGTATAAAATTTTTAATACTTGATGTTTAACTGTGTCTTGCTTTACATTATTGTATGTGTTTGTGAAATATATAAATAAACATGTGCATTGAGTTGTTTTCAGCAGTTTGTAAAGTAATACTGTCTCTATTCATCATTAATTTTAATGGGTATTTCTTTGTTCCTAACATAATTTTTATTTTATTTCAAATTGTACTGAATAATTTCTGGACATTTTACTTTTTATACTTGTTCGAAACTGTTTGTGGGAATTCAGTACAAAATGAAATGTATTATATATTAACAAATATTAGTTGGAAATTTACTCACTGGAAGTAGACATACAGAATATAAGTTTTCTAGACATTAAAAACTAGAAAAAAGTCTCATTTCTGAAGCAACTAAAGTGGCTTATAAAAGTATGATCAGAAATGTTTTGTACATATGAAAATGTTTAAAAAATACAGCTCATTTTATTTTTCAAAGTTAATAACAGTAGTACTCACATAGTTTGTTTAGCATTAACAATGATATGGATAAAAAAAATATTTGTTACCTATCTACAAAATTCCTAATATCCTTGCCTTGCTATAATAATCAGCATGGCCTATGTAGCAGCCAGTCATTTTCCTGACTCCTGTAAATTTAGCTCTTCCATGCAATACCCTCCAATTGTCCATAAATAGCACTAATCCTGGTTGTAATTTAAACCACCATTCTCCGTCTGGCTCATAGACTTCTTTCATTAAAAGCCTGAAATCTTCATAGAATTGCTGAACTTCATGAGGAGGAACAGTGCTGAGATTTGCACGATCCATGGGATTAAATCTAAAATGTTTATATTACCTTGTATAATTACAAGAAAACAATATGCCAATTGCTTGCATAAATTAGCTATTTCAAAATCTTAACATTTGATTAGTATTTATAAATTGTTAGTAACATAGACATATTTTTCAAAGATCATATATTAATTAAAATTAAGTTTATATTTCCTTTGATAAAACTTTGGCTATAATAATAATAATGCACCACAATTTATCATTAAGTATGTTTCTTTACATGGAGGTCACTTAAATTTATAATGAATAGTTTTTATTTTATAAATGGGATTCATTATTACATTAAAAAAAACATTCAGAAACTATATCTACATCCTTCACTATTTAATAACCCTCAGTTCCAGTTTCCCATGATTATGCAAGCTTTAAAATATCTGGGAAGAATTCAGGCACTGATATTCAGCTTTATGTTGTGTGTGTAACCGAATCAATTGTGAAATATTAGGAATATTATGTCAACCTCTCGTTTCCACAGGCTCATTAAATTCAAACTGAATGCACTCCTCTTCATTTCTTTCATGTTTCTTCTTAAAATTACACTGTTGCAATGCTAATTATAAAATCATGTCCTAAATTTTGATATCTCTGAAATGTTTCTCTGTAAATTTTGTAACTATTGTCAATACATATGACCACAAAACTTTCAATAACCTATGCATTCAATAATTTACACTGCAATTGCTTTCACAATGACATCTGTAATTATGTAATTTCATTACAGGATGCATCCTTTATGAAACTTGTCTTTCTATCTTTGAAATATCATTCCCTAATGCATAGTTAAAATTTACAATATTTCTTATAATGATTTATTAGAAAAGTATTTTTATTATTCTAATAGAGTAGCACAACATTCAAAACGAGATTCCTGATTAAATAATGTTTTCAATTGCACAAAATGTTAAATTGTTACTAACATGGATTAGCCATTCTTCCTTTCTTTCTTATAGATCTTCAACAGTGAGAACTAAGGATGTACCTTTTAATACCAACTAAGCGTATTTCAGGTGTTACTCTACTAAACGTATTACATCAATAGGAGCATTATCATCTTGTTCTGTTTCTGATATTGACAACAACATATGATCAATTTTTAAACTCCTAATATTTTGATGAAAAATTGACATATTACATTTGTTATGCTTTCTATTATTTAATTCATTAAATATTTGAGTTACTTTATTTGTATTTAGTTGCTCAAGGTTACCTGGCCTCATTAATCTGCCTAATGTAAAAAACTATGAGCAAAAGCACCTTGTGGTGGCATTATAATGGTTCAATGTGTACACTGAGATTCACTTAGTTCCAACTTTATTGATGAATTATGATAGTTTTTTATTAATACCAGTACAATTAGAACATAGTATTTATGGTTAATTGAAAGCAAATAATAAAAGTAAATTTTTCACTTCCTATAGATGATGTATTGAATTATTGTTTACAGAAATTATTGCACCAATGAAACATAATTCTCTCTTATGTTTTGATGCCATTGTTCAATAAATATAAATTTCACAAGCACATATCACAAAGTAATTTTGTAGATGTCTTGTAGGGTTTTGTATTAATGGCAGTTTAATAAGAAGCATATAAGTTCATTATAATAAATTGCTTTATTCTAAAATGTGCTTTTTGAAATTATAACTATATTACTATTAATATAAAGCTGAAAAACACATTCACTGACAATGTACTACTTTAGTTTTGTGTTCTAGTCTTAAATTTTTAATGTCTTTAATAAGTGTAACAGATTCTTCAAAAACCTGAGCACAAATCTAAATTTTTTTTAAAAAAAAAAATCCTGAATATATCTCATTTTTCTCCTTATAAATTTATATAATGTAAAAATAAATTAACACTGAAAAATTAAAATAATACATCATTTTCACAAACCTGATTTGCTGTAACTGTTTTGACAAAGGATTCAATTTGAGTATGGGGCCAAGAGATACATAATGTTTTCTTTCATCTATATATTCAGATTCAATCATTGTAGAGCACAATCTGTTAAATGAGTCTTCATTAGAATTTTTCAAATTGTAGACTGCTCTAAAGCCATCTACAAGGACGGTTTCACCACCAGACCCCCTGTGTTCAAGGCAATGTAGGATCTGTAAACTAGATTGATAGGTGATAAAATGATATAAAATATTTAATATACACATTATAATAATAATGAATGTTGAGAATTAACTTTCTAATCAAGGTTCTTTTAATGATGGTACATGATGTATTTTATTTAAAATGAACCCAAAGTTTTATTGCTGTCATTTGGTAGCAGCTGTGATCACATTAGCTTCCCATATTAAACTTTTTTAATGCTTCACAATTAATTATATAAGTAACAATTTTCATTATACTATACTACACATATGAATAAAATGAATTGCAAAATAGTCTACAATCCAGAAAGTGAATTTAGTGCTTTAAGTTACTAACTTATCTCAATAATATGTTTCAGTTCCTCTATTGTACATAGTCACACAAAACTACCAATATTTGAAAGCTACATACTCCATTTGAGGTTTGTTGATATTTAATCTAACACACTTTGAACCCTAAAAATGAATATTATTATTGTTGTTGGAAAATAATTTCAAAGAATAAGAATATCTTAATCAAGGTCCAGAATGGTTCAAATCACCAAACTAAATCATTTTTGTAACTATGTAATGAATATCTGCATATATAAAGTAGCTTACCCTGCAGACTCTGTAAGGTAGGTAGAATCATTATGAACTGAAATATCTTCATTTGTGTATGCGGTGTCTCTAAATGCTAAGTCATTGTCACCAAACTCCCACATGTCTCCATAAAATGTTCTATGAACATGGGCTATTCTTTCCACAACTTTTTTGGTTGCATCCACTGTCGCAGGCACCTACCGCAATTGGTCAAAATAATTACTTTAATTCACTGTTAAAACAAATGGTAAAATTAAAACCAATCTGCAAAACTGATATTAATTGTTCTAAAAAAACACAAGAAAGTATTATCTAAATTATTGCTCAGTTGAATGCTTACATCTTGAGTAAATATAAACATAATGAAGAAAATAAACAATTTTGTTTTTTGACTATATGACTGATAAATATTAGTAAGGAAATAAGTTCTGTTCTCAAATTTTAAAAGACATTTTGTATGTAACTATTTGTGAACTCACATTTTTTACAAATGCTACACCAAACACTGCAAGAGACATTAAAAACTCTCTTAGACAGGTGTCATTACTAATATATAATTCAGCATCTACTTGTGCAACATTGGTCGCTGCAGTGTTTTTATCCCACAAAATTGGTTCTCGTTTCATTTTTTTTATGTAAGTATCATATTTTTGTTTATGAAGCCAATCTAGTTCAAAGACAGATGAATGTTTTTCCTGCCCTGTAACATATACAATTTTATGGATAAAGGACTCGTGTTTTTTAACGCTTTTAAAATTCAATTGACTAATGTGTGCATTATGGAAGAACAATATAGCTTAGTCACATCACTATTGCAGTGATATTGGTATATACCCAAAGACACCAACCAAGAATCAAAATAAGTTCTGAATATTCCCACACATTCTCTTCATGGCTTGGTGAGAAAGATTTTAATCACAACATTATTTCATGTAACATTTAATAGAAAAATTATGTATAGATCTTACATTCAATTATCAGCTCACAATTAGTGAGAGAGCATTTCTCTGGCTTTATGTCTGGAGGTATTTCCAAAAATATGTTTTTTCTTTGGTTTGTCATATGATTATAGCATTTTTCACACCTGAAATAAAATCAAAGACATAACATATATTTATAACGAAATAATTCATTAGTGTTTTTTTGCATTCAAATTTAGAGTAGCATAATAAACAATTTACTACTAATGTATCTGTCAGTATTCCATGCAAGTTAGTTGTTAGTATATCTTATTTACAGATCAGAATTTCATGTAGTCATACAAAATCCATTATGTTGATAAAAGATTGTATTAATTTCCTCAGAGCTATCGCTCTTTTTTATTTTACTTTTGATGTCAGTATGTGATAAGATGTTACCCCTACATATAGACACCACTATTTAATACTGTCCAGTGGGAGTCAATCACAGAACCTGGTAAATTCATGACTTTTCATTGGATTAAGAGTGTATGAAACAATGAATTAGGAACACACAGTATGTTTTTTCTAAGATTTTCTAATCCCAAATAAAGCAATAATATTAACTATGGTAACAGTTGTTAGCCTTATATTTTGTGTAACTAGTGGCTTTTCTGAAATCATTATATTTTATAGCATGTAAAATTCTACATACCTTTATATTGTTGTTCTTCTAATTATAAACTAAAATGTTTTTTTTAAAAAAAACTTTGTAAATGGCTTCAATAGTATTAACTTAATTTTTAACTGTAAAACACCACTTCAACATAAGAAAACATTTAAAAAAATAACGATAATACTCCTTTAATTTTTATATTTATTCATTCTAAAAATTTTGAACCTGCTAAAAAAGAATTTAATTGTAATATTGCCATTATGGCCCTTCCTTAAATTTATCTGTGATGTAATTACCATTAATATTATTGTTGAAATGTGTATAAGAATGCTCTGATTAGAAATGCCTACCGGCAATGATCTCGTAGCCAAAAGTAATTTAAAGGTAAAGAGGAGTTTGGTCCACATGGTATTTCCAGGTGGTGTTCTTGAAGTCTCAAGTCTCCTGAAAAACACCAAATAATATGTTTAATAAAATGCAATAGTTTTGTAAGATACAAAAAATGTTGTTTTTAACAATCACATTAAATTTCTACTTTTATACTAATGTCCTCTGTTGGTAATTGTTTATTCTGTTTCTCACATGCTTTTGGTTAATATTTTATTTCATGTTTATCAAATACATTAATTTCCATTTCAACATGACTTGTTCTTGGATTTTGATATAATTTAACCCCTTTAATGAAAAATGGTTGATTATGGTTATTTTTGTGGAATTATTCTTGAGTTTCCTTAATTTTGTCAATTGCTTAATATTACTGTGTATTTCATGGGAGACTTCATTGAATGAAATATATTCGTCTGAATATCTAAGCATACTAAAATTGCCAGCATAATTTGCTTTATTTCACTGGAAGTTATGCAATTCTCACTGCTCTGTGGGTTGAGTACCAGAACTTTCTGCACACCTAATTCCAAAAACTCTGGGTACTAACAGTACCTGAACTTCATTTGGCCTCCTATTTAGAATGGGTACTTTAAACTAAGGACACTAGAAGTGAGTAACAAGACCACCACAACCATAACACTAGACATCAAACCGATCTCTCCATCAAGAATTTGAGGACTACTAAAGCCAACAAAGAACCAGAGAGACTTTCTATTAAAGTATATAATTGACTACTTCCATCTATCAGAGAACTCCCAGGCAACAAATTGCTAAGAACATACAATACTTTCTATGCCATCCAATTCACAGTAATAAGTTTTTTAAATTAGAATTAGAATTTTATCATGGCTTGAATTGTAAATAAATTAGATAATAATTCACTCCAACATGTATAATGTATGCTTGACAGTTTCTCTTTGGCTATAAAAAAGCTATTATTTATGTAGTTCATTTCGTTGCATTTAATTTTATCTGTCAATGTAACAATTATTATGTCAGTCTTCATGAATTTATCATATTTAAGGCACAATTGTCTAATAAAATTGCATTGCAAAATAGTTGTTTCATTAGTACTTGATGTACTGTACCATCCACTTGCGCTGAAAAGCTGAGCTTCTGTTGAGATGCTGCCCCATCCTTCAACTTGGAATATCCATAATGATGTAGCTTATTAAATTTATAATTTGTGGTTTCATTACTTATGGAAAATGATCGTATAAAATAATATGAGCGTATAAGATTTATATTCTTCTTTAATATCTGTAACAGAAATGTAAAATATGCATATATGCTGCTTATTTTCCAAGTATAGATTTGTGTATTATTACCAAAAAGTATATTTTAAATACGACTGTCTTTGTTGAGAAATTTATAATTTTCTAATAAAATGCTCATGTGAAAGACAAACTCCTTTTTTGAGTTCAAAAAGATGCTTCCTCTGAAAATTTTACCATTGCAGACTAATAATAAATTGACTAAATTCAATTTACGTTAAGGAAAGCTTCTCGGGTTTCCATCCAGGTCATCTCCTGAGGCAGCATCGATGACTTGTTCTGTCATCTTTTGGAAACCTGAGAAGTTTTCCTCAATTCTGTCTCCAAGAAAGTCTAAAATAAACACTGCACTATATATATGATATTAGTAAGGATATGACATTGTCAAAAATAAATGTAATATTGACATACATTGTGGCTTACCTGAAATTGAAGTGCAGTGTCACCATAAAGAAGATATAATGAAACTGACTGCATATAGAACTTCTTAATATTTTTTAGATTTATTACTAAACACACAACTTATCTTTACTTCGTTTGTAACCTTATTTATATATGCTAGTTAAGCGATTCTGTAAAAGATTTCATTCAAAATAACCAAGTGCTTCTATGAAAAAGAAGTACAATGAAGTGGGCAAGAAATATGTTATTTACATAATGTTTGAACTTGAGTTTTGTAAAATTCGGAATTTTAATATGTACAAATCCTAACAGACAGTCAGACAGTTAACCAATTGGTTAACAATATTGTATTACAAATGGTAAATTATGACATTCCATGCAAGATGCATAAGGTGGAGTTAATTACTATAAACAGTGGATGCATTGATATTGTTGCAGGTAATAATGTATAACTTTTCCAGAATTGTTTTGCACCGACTGTTTCTTAAACATCGAAGCAAATATACAAACCATAAGCGGTAAAAAGTTTGCACCATTCAATTCCTCATAAATCTATATTAACCGTGTAACTTAATTTTATAACAATATTCATAAATCTCACCATTATTACTATTATAGCTTCGCTACCAAAAACTGATTGTCAGAATAAGGCTAATAATATGCGTTGTTACAATAATGATTTTCGTATTTATAAAAGCTTGACCCCTCTATCGGAAACGTGAGCGATAAGATGTTCAAAGTACAAATACCAAATGTTTATGTAGGTCATAAGGTTGAAGTTATTACTTTTAAATTGATTCAACGTTTTGAATATTGTCGTTACTTTTATGACGAAACCACTGCCGCAATCGGAATTGAAAACACTTGCTTTTAATGTTCATCGGGTGACTGGAAAAAAACAACTTGGAAATTATTCACACAAGTTGCAAACTAAAAAAATCAAATTCTTCGTTGCAAATAAAACAGTTTAGTCGTCCGTGGTAATTAAAATGTTATATAAATTAAAAGACGCTTAATCCAGCTTTTACTGACTTTAAAATAAATTTAATCAAACGATAGTTTAACTCCATCATCACTATTTCCCATAAATTGCAAATACAACCAAGTATAACGTAGCCGTCATCAACAAAGCTGAATTTATTACACAATAACAATAACAAGGTTTGCTAATATCTGTTGTCTTGATTTTGTTAATCCCACTCACGTCTTCTGGAATGAGATATTCTCTTTCTAGTTCATCGACATAAAAATTGTAAATATCATAATATTTTGACTTGACATTAAACATTCAACAACACAACATATAAAATCTTTTGATAAGGCTCATAAAAGGTATTATTACATTACAACTAATAAAATTAGATTTCAATATTAATTAAAGTAGAATTGATATATTACATCCGATTTTTTTTTGTTAAAGTAGTAATGTTCAAAAGAAATACGATATTTATTAAAATAGAAAGAGCATTGTTGAAGAGGTTGAGAGGGTGTTGCTGATTTCAACTATGTAAAATTCCGACAATTATATTACTTATTGGTAAGCGGCCGTTTTGAGGCTGTTAGGTCAGTCACGTTGTTCAAGGGTACATCAACTCTGTCCTAAGTAGTGCTGTTCTTTTGACAAATTCCTTGTTGTAGGTGGAATTAAATCGACCTGCGAATCACAGTTAAAATTATTTGCCCACTTGTATATTTCGATTGATTCACGTATAACCCATAAAACAGACGCAGAATTTCGGTAACTCATCGGGCACGATAACAGCCAGCAATTTTATAGCTTAATGCAATTTACTCCAAAAATTTATATTTGGTCGATGTGTTCTCTTTATGTTGAACATAATTATAATAAGCTTTTGTGATAAAGGCTCACAAACGGTACGATTCAGGTTACTCGGGATGCTCTTTGATGCCTTCTGTTAATAAAAAATAACTTAGTATACTATATATAATACTTTATTGGTGGAGTATGCCGGATACAAAATATATTTAGACAATTCAGAAAACTTACAGCTAGGGATACTTTCTACGATATAAAAAAATATAAGTAACAGTTTATAAAGAGCTATAATCACCATGCATTATACAAAATTTTCAGACGACTAATGTTTTTTCATTGACAAATACTCATCGACAGAATACAAGCAGTGATACTACAGAAATGCATTCGGATCTTTTGAATTTTAACTCGAGATTAATTATTATTATAACTTTCAATAGTAGAAACAACTCTTTCTCAATTTAGTAGTGTTTAAAATGTTAGCGGTATTCAGAATTATTTTGATTTAAATTCATAAATACTACTATTTCGTAAATGAAAATACAAGTAAGACGTATAATTTATATACTCTTAAAATAGATGCCTGCACGGAGTTCTACACTTTACTTTACATTATGTTTTAATAGCTCTTATTTGAAGACTGAAGGTAGTCGCGTATTGTGAAGTGTTTCCCTGAAATATAATTCCATAGTTTATTTGGGAATGGAAATAGGCAAAACATAACATGTGTAACCTATCCTTGCTGATTTCAAAATATAACATAGCTTACCTAATTTAAATTCAAATTTTTAATATGTGCATTCAACTTAAAGCGCTAATCTCGATAGATACCAAGAAATTATGAATTAAATAAACTATAAACAACTTTGTATTTGTATTGTAAAATATATGTAAATGTTGTATTGGAAACAAATATCAGTTAAACTCAGTGTAAAGCTGTTTTTATTCTGTTAAAGAATGCAGTGTATCTAGAAATCTTAAAAAAATATGACTACTTGTGTTTAGTTATTCTATTAGTTTTAAATGTGTAAAATTGACCTGTCATGTATAGTTTAAGAAGATTATGTAGATCAATAAAAAACCGATGGTAGTCTTAAATATTTTCATGCAACAACGCATGATGAAAACCTATATCCTAATATGCTTTGTTGATATAGCAATTTTATTTTAACGCATAAAAATGGGAAAAACTGTCAAAAGTGCTAAGCATTATATCTGATACTATTGTTTGCATTACTTAATAAATATTTGCTTTTCGAAGACAAATCATTTTTGCCACAGTATTTTCACTGACAAGATCTTTGACCGAGCGCGAAAATATTTGCATTTAATTTCATGTTAATTGAATACCTTTATTATTACGTATTGAGAAATGAAGCTGGTTTGATATTAATAACAATTTACGGCTGTTATTACTCGCACGTTTGTGAATACGTGCCATTAAATATTATGGTGTAAAACTATTTTCTGAAATTGCTATTTGTGAAAGATCGTTATGAATTCCTAAAAATCCTGTCCTAATATATCGTATGTGACCGCTTCTCAATGGTACTGAGTGTAACAAAATGTTTAAGGCTGGCTGAGTCACAGTACTGTGAAAGAATTGATGATTGGTGCCATCATGTAATATTCTGTAATGAATCGGTAGAAGGAATACTAACGATTATTTTTAATGAGTGGATTCTTAGAGATGATTTATCTTCGCTCAAATGTGTTATCGTTGGAGATTTGCCATATGTTTGCAGTGGTAAAACAATTAAGCTGTCTCCTCCTTACTTCAGTGTCATAGTTGAGCATTTTCAGGTAATAATGAATTTTAGTAGAATAGTGAAAAATGCACAGAAAATTTATGACCATCATTACAGACGAATTTCAAACTATCATAAATACCAGTTGAATAATTGAACATAAATGTTGGTGACTTAAAAAGGAAATGTTTATAATTTTGTATTTATTGTTGTAGGCTGCTGATGATGGAAGTACTGCACAAACAGTTTATTTGAATTTTGATTTCAATAATGTTGACTTTAAAGGTAAAACAGAACACACAGTCAATGTTCCATGTCGGAAACTGTGTGAAGGGAAACCTTTGTCCCCATTAAAAATGAAGGGACAAACCCGCCTGCTGTCATGCTCATTTTATTCCTTATTTCCTAATTCACATAGGAAGAAGTATAATATTAAATCTAATATAAATCAAACATACCATACCAAACAAATTCAAGATCAGGAAGATAAATGGAATGGTAGAGTTTGTCAAAAATTTATACTTCAACATAAGCTTCCATTAATTCTGTATTCTGGAAAAAAACGCATGCTCTTTGTTCTAGTCACCTTTCTTGGAGGCCTTTCTGCGGTAAATACAATTATTAACAGTATTATTTCTTTCCAGGAAATGTTGGGTATATATTAACCTGTATAACATGTTTTAATGTTTTGCAGGGAAGAAAAGTGTGGCTTGTTTGCCAAGATGGAGATATTCAGTTAAAGGCAACTATGTTTGTTGGCAAAATTTATTGCTTGAAACTTCCATTTGGTGTAACAGAAACTATATTTTTTAAAAAGTATGTATGAGCAAAACTTAAAGTAACACCATAAGCCTAAATATTTTGTGTAATTTCTAACTTTATAACTTTGGTGTGTTAAGAATATATATTATTAATCCTTCTGTTAAATTTAATAGTGTTCTACCTTTCTGCATTCTAAGGAGTGTTACACCATTCCGTACACCTGTCGGCCTGAACAAGGAGACTGAGAGTCTCCCAAAATTTGAAGAACTTCCTTCAGTTCCCTGTGGCTACACTGTACTTCAATTTCAGGTAAGCCACAAACTATCTCTTTCCTTTCGATACCAATTTCACAATTATTTTTGATAATGTTATAGTCTTACTAATATAGTTTGTGGCTTATCTGAAATTGGAGTATGGTGTAGCCACAGGGAACCGAAGGAAGTTCTTCAAATTTTCGGAGGCTTTCAGCCTCCTCCTTCAGGAAGGAGTGTTACTCCATTCCATGCACTGTCCGATAAAGAATCTATCATTTTAGATTGTACCTATGAATCAGTCCAAATAATTTTAATTCTTGGATGTATTACATTTGTTATTGTCAAATTCTATGATAGGGTTAGGGGTAAACAGAATTTGAAATAATCAACATCTTTTTATGGTGAGTGGTTCAGTTCATCATAGGACTATCTAACTGCATTGTTGCATTGCAGTTTTGAGATTTCTTAAATTTAAATGTCTTAATTTCTTGAAAGAAGCAAGGAAACCTTTAAAACATTCCATCATATTTATTTTCATGACAAATATTTCACATGTCCATTAATAAGTTTCCACAGGAGCTTTCATTAATATAAACATATTCACCTGCAAATTTCAATCAACATAAATCACATGGTCAGCAATAAATTTGGTTTACAAAAAACAAGTAACTATGCAACCTACAGTAAATATATAATTATAGGTCGTGAGATATAGATTGTCGTGTCAAATATGTAGTAGGAGAAGTTGGAGGGGCACAATGCAGAGGATCTGGAACTATGCCAGTACCATTCTTAAAAACATTTATTATATTCTTACATGCGGTATATACATATAGCAGCAAGGTCACACTCTGTACTTGACATCTTTCAAAATTTACGGATGAATTTTTTGGTGTAAATTGCCTTGTGTCAATGCAGTACCAATGTGCTGTAACAAAGGTTTGTGTTACACTGAGCTCCGGCCTACTCCCACTACAATTTCAGGGCAGTGTGTTTCTGCTCACCATATCTTGACACAACTTGTTATATCTTGTGATCTATACTTGTGTATTCTATGTCTTACACCATCATTGCTTAACAACTAATCCATCAGCAACCTGACGACAAAGTGAGCCAGCTTGACAACATGTGTAAATCTATCAACCACCATACACACTAACACCTCTATAGTGATAATATTGAGGTTTAATTGCTTTTTCAAGTACTTTGGTTACCCATCTACTATGTAACATAATGTATGATTTCTTAAAAATTAAACACATCTAAATATTACTGTATTTCTTAAATTGGTTTATCACTTTTATTTACAGGGACAGTTTATCATTTTTACAGAAATATCTTCCAGAAGTACCTACATTATACCTACCCAAAGAATGTATTATATTTGAATTAAATTCTGTAGCAGCTGTGGCCTTGAGACAAGTGTCTGAACACTCAGATGTTTATAGGTTTGTGGTGATATAGAACCTTGATTCCATCATTAAACTGTATTATTTGCTTTCTGAATAATATATTACATTTTGTTGCTCCCAATTTTCACTGCTTGATATGATTGTAATATATTTTGAATTAGTGTTTTGCACTTTTCAATCAATTGTTGTATAATATAGATATATTTTAGTTTATGATATTATTATAAAATACAGTAATGTACCTAATTACTGCCAGCCATGTCAGCCTGTTTTTGATGTTATAGCCTCAAAATGGGGTGACCCTTGACATTGATCCAGAGTATAATAGGCAAGTGTGTATGTATTTATCTGTGTGTAAGTTAATGTCCATGACTGAATTTTTATATGGTTGCACAATTTATTTCTATACTATGACTTGCACTTAAGAGAGAAAAAGTTTATTGGCAGAGTTGGGGAAGAGGATCAATAAATGCCTGTCTACCAGACACTCCTAAACTCTTTCAATCAAGGCGAGCAACATGAGGAGCAGTCCATTTCTTTTCTTGAAGGAGAAAATAACACCACCGACACTTTGTACTGTATATCCTGTCCGACATGAAAAACAAATCTTCAGTCTACCTATGCCATATGTAGAATTAAAGGATAATGTAATATAGTCAAAGTAATTTATATATATCAGAGATAGTTTGTGGCTTACGTGATACTGAAGCTCAGTGTTGCCACTTGGGACAGAAGGAGGTTCTTCAAATTTTCAGAGGCTCTCAGCATCTTTCTTCTGGAAAGAGCTATACAATCTGTACTCCAGCCAGTTGCAGATATATAAATATTTAAAAAATTAGAAAGCTTCACTATTTTGAATGGTAAGCGTATATATTAATGACAAAAACACAAGCAGATTTTATAAATAATTAATGATTGAAATACCCATTATACACTAGGAATAGTACATATATAAAATCCTTGGGATCTTTTCAGTGAATAATTTGAGAGCTTACTAAAAGACAAATTCCTGACCATTTTGTTTGGCTGCATTCCCTACTTATATCATTAATAGGTATTGACTCAAGTGTGTAATTAATAATTATTTCTGCATTTGTATGTTACTTAACAATTCTCGTAAAAATCAAGTTTATATATTTATTATTCTTTCTTGCACCATCCTACTTTGTTAATTATTCTGATTGTGTCTGGTAACATTACATATTTAATGTTATTTCAGTGTGTCTCAAGTAATTACCGAATTGTGTGTCAATGATTATTGTAGTGTAGAAGGCTATGTGGAAACTCGTAAATTATCTAAAACCTGTCTAACTTATGGATGCAGCACAGTGGAATTTGGAATACCAGGTAGGTCAATTAGCTTTGTGATCAATTGCATACAAAAGCTATATATATATATGATATTAGTAAGGATATGACATTGTCAAAAATAATTGTAATATTGGTATGGAAAGGAAAGAGAGATAGGTTGTGGCTTGCCTCAAGAAGGAGGCTGAGAGCCTCCGAAAATTTGAAGAACAACCTTCAGTTCCTCATGGCGACACCGCACTTCACTTTCAGGTAAGCCACAACCTATCTCTCTATCCTTTCCATACCAATATTTTTGACAATGTCACATTCTCACTATTACAATATATATATATATATATATATATATATATATATATATATATATATATAGTTTTTTTTTTCAATTAGAGTATTATTTTGAGAATATTAGATTTATAAATCAACATGTAACTATCTAAACTTCTTATATTGGCATTTTCTTAATTGGATATATCTTTATATCTGTTTTATACTGTTCTTTTCTCTTTAATTTTAAATTTAATTCTTTTTCTGTTCACCATACTTAGAATATTATTTGTAACATAATAGAACATTGCATCTTTTAAGTCTATTCTTAAAGTGAAATTCTGCAGCAATACTTGATTAATGATTTTTGTGTCAAACAATTAAATAATTTCATAGTGAAGTAATAAAATGTCAGAGACTTTCTTTTTGTTTTTAGGTAATTGTGATCTGTTTTTGGAATTACGTGATGTCCAAATTGAAAGAAAAATTCTTGTAATTGTGGGAAACTGGAACTTTCGTCTTTACCCATATTGTTTGTTCCCACAGGCAACTATCATATTAACACATGTTCAGAAAAAGCTTGGAAGTTCTGGGAATTGTTACTGTCATACAACTCCCCTTACCAACATTAAACTTATTGCATTGAAACTGACTCCTACAAAAAGGTGTTAATTCATATTAGTTTGATTAATGTGTGGTTGCTGTTGTGTTCAAGTGTGGATTTTTTAAGTACCAAAATAATACTTATTTAATTGTTCATAATATTTTGTGCAGGAGCTATACAATACTACAGGATTTTTCCCTTTTGTCTAAGACGTTTGTTGATAATGGTATTAAGACATTCTGTAAATATGTTACATCACATTTTGAAATGTTTGTAATATAGAAAATTATAAGTGTTTAGAAGAAGGAAGAAAAAGTCTAAATTTTCAAACATTGAAAACTCTGTATATCTCCACAGAAAAAGATTTCTAAAAATCAGAGCTGGCCACATGAGTCTGAGATTCCAGAAAATCAGTTAGTTACAAAGTCCTCGATAAAAACTTGTACATAAAATAAATAAGTTGTTTTTTTAAAAAAATAATTTTTAAATAAAATTAAAAACTATCAAATTTGGTCTCTATGAAATCTGAAAATAGCTTGAATGAACGAATATTGGCAGCTGTAAGTCACCATTTTTTATTTGTTAGGAAAGTGGGTAAAAATTGTTCCAATTAGAATTTCATGTTCATTGAGCAATGTTTTGGCTTATAAGCAAAATATTGAAAGTAGTCTGGTCCAAAAAATTTCTTTATTTTATGACATCAGTCTACCTTGCATGTAGGGACATATTTAATTTGATCTCAGTTTCCAACATTTACTTTTACCAATAGTCCCACAGGTTCTAATTTTACTTTTCTATTCTGTAGGAATGTTAACTTAACTATTTTGAGAGTTTTTACTGTTCAACAATTTGGATTTTTTCTTATTTCTCCCACATTCTTATAATTTCCTCTATTATAAACATGACATTATCTTTACCATGTATTCTTGTATCACTAAAATTAAATATATATTTTTAACAAATAGGGTATATTTAATTTGTAGGTAGCTTTTAATTGTTTTTTTATATAAATTATATTTAAAATGTATTTAAAAAAATTCAAAATCATTTATGGGAAAAGTGACCTCTGTTAGCCATATTTTTATCTCATAAATTTCTCTTATTTAATACATACTATATATGCTGTCTACAGTATATAGGTAGAAAATATTATTCCTATAATATGTATTAGGTGCATTCTCCTAAGACTGAAATATTAATACGTATACCTTAATGAGTAGGGCCAATATTTGTTGACAGATGCTGGTCATGAAGGTGGCTTTTTTTCACACTTCAAATTTTCAAGTTTTATAATGACAATACTTTGAGGTATCAATATTTTTTAATACTATGTTTTTAAAGGTATCAAATATAAAAATATAGTTCTTATTCATAGGAACCATTATGATCTGTGGACAACTTATTCAATTCCATCTTCTTTAGTAGTTGTAGGAAACGTTATAAGTTGTGTAATGGACAATTATAAAATATTGAAACTTACTCTTCAAACAATATGTCAAGATTGCAGCCATTCTGTTAACAGAAAAGGATGTACATTTGTTGGTTGCCATTCTTCTTCAACAGCATCTCTCACAGGAAAGGTGACGTAAGTATCTGTGTATCATTGTGGTAACTTATGAATAGCAGCCTACTGATAAATTTAATGGGCTAGGAATAGATTGTGTCCACATATCTGGCGTACAGATAGATATGAGAATTGATTGAGGATTTTAATCTTTATAAAATTTCAATGAATAGAAGATTATTTCATATAAATAATAATTAATATTAAATTCATTAATAATATTCTTACTAATATTTATCCTCTGAACTCTCATGTTAAGTCATACCTGTTGCTCAAACAATATTCTACAGGATTTACTTGTGGAAAACATACTTCATATTCTGCAGCCACAATTTTCTATATACACAAATATTGTTTTCGTAATGGTATGTGTGATTTTGTTAATTTTTATAAATATATCTAAAATCAGTTACCAGGTATACAGAATTTGAAGTGTAGGGGATGTTAAAGGTGCCAGATAGCATAAAGGAAGTTAGTTTTTAAATGACGAATAGAAGTGTAGAAGATAGGGAAGCATGACGAGCTTGCATGTGAAAACCTTTCTTTTGGGCTGAGAAATTATAATGACTAAACATACATTTTTGTGTAATATAACAGAAATTGCAATTTTGTATATGGAAAAATTAACATTATAATAATATTTATCACCCTTATTAATTTTAATTTAATATTCACAAATTGTCTTTCTAGAATTATAATGACAAGCATGTTTGAAAAATGTTTCCTATATTTGGCTGGTGAACACACGAGGATACTCTTAGGCGCAGATGAAAACATGTGGGATTCACTCAAAAACATTGTCTTATTGGAGGATTCTGCGATGTTGACATATGAAATCAATCACAAAAAGGTGTGTAATATTTCTGCTTTGTATAATAAACAGGTATATAGAGTTAATAATGTGAGCCTTTGTTAAACAAACCAAATAGTCTGAAATGTACTTTCTCATTGAAATGCTAAAATGCTTGGCTTTGTTGTTGTTTATGATTTATGTTTGTATTTGCCACAGGTACGGGATTTATAAGATTCATACGAGCTTGCCTAAATCACATATTTCATTATGTATTTCTTACTTTGTAATGTTTTGCCTTTCTTTTTATAGAATCAACCAAGCTGCATAAATATTATTAATTTTTATTCATAAAGATGTACGGTTCCTTTGGGAATTAGTTAGAATTGTATATTTATTTGTAAAATAAGATGATTTAAATTAGGAGTTTACACTCTATTACTATTTTTTGTCTCCCTTATGTGACAAGTTGTGGTGACATTTCCTTAGTCATTTACTTTTGGGAATTTATTCTTATTCCACGCAGCTATATAAGGTCCTTTAAATTTCAGAGTCTGTTGGTCATTTAATACTTCATTTGCTAATTTTTCTCCGACAGAAACCAGAAATGTTGCACGAGCAAGTATTTCAGACCTACTGTAAGATGTTACCAATGTTTCGCTTTCACATTCGCTGCAGACGGATGTCTTTGGGTATGTGTAAAATGTTTTTCTATTTGTTTGCAATTGTTTAAATTAGTACCACTCAACTTGGATCTGTGTGTGAAAAATCTCAGATCTTTACTGGAATAAAACTGACTGATTTTGTTTCAAGTTAGGTGTACATTAAAATTTTGAGGATTCTTCAGTTCCACAAATTTTCTGGTTAAACATGTATGCACAAACTATTTCTCCTCCAATGTCACATTTATTAACGATATTTTGTCAAGGAGGCATGAAATAACAGTTTGAAATGCCTATAAAAATTAAATCTTTTTTTGTTATTGTTATTATGTACAAGTTTATTTCCAAATTCATGAAATTCATTGTATTTTAATAATTTAAAGGAACTGCACTCTTCAGACATTAGCTAGTGTAGTTTTTAGAATAAAAAAAATGATTAATATATTTTGCTTGATAATAGAAGTAAAAACACGATCCATTTCAATAACATTTCTTTATTTCAGTTCGTATAAAAACTTCGTTGTGGGTTCAAATAAACTATACTCAGTTTAAAATTAGAAGACCGATAACGGTTAGTTCCCGCGAGGTGAGTCCGTGAATCAACCAATCACAACAGTTAAAATAAATGGCGGTCCAAGAGAGGGGCGAACTTTACACGGACTGACATTGGTTTATCGTGCAGGCGTCTGGTTGTCGAGGCTCGTAGCGGTTCCTTTGTGTTTCAATCGAAGTGTACCTATATAGGTGTTAGCCGATTCCAAATCTGGGTTGGCGCGCACACTAGCAATTTGAGAAATTCACCTTCATATACTCAATTTCTGAAATAACAATTTATTTTTTTGGCTTGTTGGATAGTTTTTGGGAGTAATTTGATAGCTTGATTTTCTGTACACAACTATTGTTAATTTTTTTGACATCTGGAAATGTTTGTATGATTCTTTTTGAACTAATGCTTTAGTTTTGGCATTTAACTAGGAATTTTCAGCCCTGTAGGGTATTAAAATTCCACTTTTATACTGCTTAGTATAGTAATGGCAAATTTTGTATAAAGGTAACGTGAAATTACACTATATTGGCAACAAAAGTGAAAATTCCTTCTGTGTGTAGATAATGCAACACATTAATTATAAATTGTCAGGTGACATTAGATCTTAACCTTGATATAAGTTTAAGAATTCTGATAAATCCAGTAGCATAGCATAGGTTTCAGCCATGTGGGGTGCAGGTCAAATACGCCAACCCCTTATTTAGGTATTTTAATCCAAAATTTCCAGAAATTCTGCAGTCTGAAAAACTGCTACCCAGGGCAGGTAGCCCCCATCGCCTCTGCCATGCTAAGCCACTGGATAGATCCAGTTTTAAAATCATATATTAATATTCACATTTTTCAGGTTCCTTTACATATAAGGAAAATTTACCTTCATTTTTCTGTGAAGAAATTCAGAGACCAGGAAGGGAGAGTGCATCTTGTTTATACAAAGTACTTGAGATGAATTAAAGACAGAAGGATTTCCTGGAGAATTTTAAGTTGCCTTTAAATGATTTCTTGAATGTAAGCTCAATTACATGTCTGATAGAATTGGCTACACTTGTAATTTGTAGGAAGTCAAATTGGTTGCATTTCATAAATTTAGTTTTTTAAAAACAATTATTACTATTTTGATGAAACTAGTTTGCCAAGGTCCAATATTTTGAGGCTAGCACACATTTTGTAATACAAACTTACTAATGCTTAAAATGAAATGTACTGCTCTCAATTAGTAAGCTTATTCAGCTATGTTTCTGATATACTATTTGAAAATTAAGGATTTCAAAACATTTGTAGCTAGAAGTTTTTATTTTTCACTAACATGTGACAACTTTTACTTATTTACAAACATGTCTTTTTACTATAAAAATAAAAATAAATAGATATTTCATTCAACATAGAAATAAATACAAAGTATTCACAATTATTTCAGCAAAATTGTACTAATTATATTTCAATGCACATTCAATTTTATTTTTTAATAATTGTATTAAACTCAAAATTACACAACAGGAATTGGAATGCATCTAACGGGAAAAAAATATTATTGAAACAAATACATGTACTTACAACTTATCATACATTGAATGGTCCCAAATAAATTGTACATCATATTCCATTAAGCAAATATAGTATAAAATTTCTGTTGGACAATATAATATACTTTATATTTTGGTCATGAAAATTGTCAGTTTTCCATTAAACATATTTTTGTATGAATTTCATATAAATGAGTTTATATGTTGGAATGTGAAGGACTCTCATGCAATTTAGCTACAGAAATTAAAAATTGAAAAATTGTGAAATTATGGCTATTCTAACTACACTCAATGCCCATTGTTTTATATTAGGAGTAATAAACTTGAAACCTGCCCACTTCAGATGGTACACCAATATTCACACAGACAACTGAAGCTTATGACAAAAAATGATAATTTTCACATAGCTCTCTAATGATTAATCCAGTCATAAAGTTATTAAACAGTAAAATATTGTGTGCTAAAAAATTTTTAAGAGTGATATTCTTCTGCCTAACATCTTTAGTAATTGTGTAGTGGGTTTATTTTAAGATCACTGCCACCTTACAAAATCCTCACAATATACAAAGTGTTCTGTATAAAAATAATTTTTTAATGTTTTAAGGTGTGTTACTTCAAACATTAAGCCCAATTGACTACAGAAACAATCTGACTGGAAAACAAAAACTTATATGGAGTTGAGAAACGTTTGTGAAGGTTCCACCAATTTGTAATAAAGTAGAGTTTCTAGCAAATATTCTGCATCTGCAGACCTAACGATACTTGTCCAAGTGTCGTTACTCTGGACTAATAAACATTCTGTACCACTCTTCGTGCCACTACACACAATCACTATGTACAAACGGTAACCATCTGTCACCATCACAAATACAAGTAATCGTAGATGACAAAATATCTCTTACTATTCATACTGTAATCAAATCTAATTTTGTCAATAGCACACAGGCATCTAATAAATTGTAAAAGAGTTAACTGTCAACAAATTTCCTCATATACCTACCAACTGTTAAATAAATGCTATATGAATATTGCAACAATGGGTTTATTAAATATTATATTCCAAGAAGCCCTGAAGCTATAACTATGTTGATAATTTAAATTTCTATAAAGGGAACATTGGTTGTCTAAATGGGATAACAACCGTGAATTTTTTTCTGTTTTATTTCTTGTTATCTATGATGCAATGTAGTGGCAATAAGGATTCTGAATTATGAGATTCTACCTTTCACAACCAAATTATCTTATTGGCTAGAAGGAAGTTCCCAATGTATAGAAATTAACTTCATTGTTGTAATAATTTAATATTCCACAATTTTTAAAATTATACTTTTCAAAATGAAATAAAAGGGTACGCTTATGAAGTTTTGACTATGGATTGGTGCATAGTTATATTAGAAAACTCATTTTCTTGAAACTCAACAATGTTTACTAAATACAAATACACAAATTTAAAGAGGACGGCATAATTTGTACTAAATTATTTTATCAAATTCGCAAACAATTCTCTTAAAATATGTTAGGCAACATTTGAATGATAACTATTTAAATTATTTTTATAGCATAATAAACATAAATTTTAAATTCTAATTTTTC
Source organism: Zhengitettix transpicula (assembly GCA_037074705.1). Classification (NCBI taxonomy): domain Eukaryota; kingdom Metazoa; phylum Arthropoda; class Insecta; order Orthoptera; family Tetrigidae; genus Zhengitettix; species Zhengitettix transpicula. The sequence goes on along the minus strand of CM073595.1, from coordinate 79,988,232 downwards.
CTCAATACTTGTAGTTTAAAATATGTAGGCTTTTTCTGTTAATAAAACAAGATGACAGCACCATAGTGTGCACAAGCACAGTGTGCACTTGTATGGTTTAAAACATATACAAAATCATTGAATGAACCAAACTGTGTCAGTGAAATGGATATGAAAAAATGGATTCATACAAAAAGGCTCAGCTGGACGAACAATATGATTGAGTTCACACTGAAACTACCAATTATAATCGAACACAGCTTACTGCAAACCTCTCTCTTCTCTCATTTTGTACAATGGAGTCGTTCGTGTTGAATATGTGTTTTACGATCTGAAGCAAATTATTGCAGTTTTGAAGTTTCTAGATAAGCAATTTGGTCATTTATATATGAATGTAAACTATGGAAGGAGATAAGCATGAGCAAAATATAAGAATACTTGAAGAAATGAGGGCCAGTAGACAACAGATTTCCCTCACTCTTATAACATATAATGTGTGAATCCTGAGTTGCACCCCATCAAAAAGAGCTGCTGCCTATGATGATAGATTGACTGTGCAGACAATTACAAGTAAAATCTTTTTTACAAACAATTAGTTTCTAAAATGCTGCATGAACTTTACTATGTTTTTGTAATAAAAATATAACTGACTAGTGAACATGTGACAATATTGCCATTTACAGTTCTCTCTGTGCACACAATGCACCCCGAGAGCTGCACTGGACTATACATGAGAGTGACTTCAATTATCTGTGGAATCTGTGTAGGTCATAATTCATGAAGACCTGAAATTGTGGAGGAGTGCAATGAATTATGGCTGACAAACCTACAGTAGTGTGGTTTTGGCCTGTGACAGAATGCAGTGTTTTATAAGAGCAGTTGTGACAATTGATGTACCATATTTACTCATATCTTCTGTGCATTTTTTTACCTAAAATTTGAATGAATAATGGGTGCTCATTATTCACAAATTCTAGAGTGTAGACTCTGAAAGCTGCGTGGATAAAATACTCCCAAGTAAGTTAATTAAAATAAACTAAGTTTCAAACGACGGTCATCGAAACACGTGTTCTTCACAAACTTACCAGGATAGAATTTTGAGACTATAGAATGAGAAAACTTTTAGTATACAATCTGAAAACTAATGTTTCCCATAATGTTTATTGGAAAGTGATTCTTCAGTTACTTTGTTGTCACTAGTATGTATTTCACCTGATCAAAGGGCATCGCTCCTGGCTCATTGTTACACACCTATACCATTGGTGCTATGTTAGTTTTGTTCAATAACTTGTATTGTTAACGTCACCTGGAAGCTAATTTATGAATCGAGAAAGATTGCACTTTTTTGGACGAAACAGTAAAATGTTTTTTCCCCATATATTAGATTATGAATTTATTTAATATAAAAATGGACCGTTTGATAGGTGGCAACAAAGATTAAATTGTATGGAAACAACAAGTAGCTTGCATGGGACGGATAAATTACCTCATACATTAAGTGTCAACACCAAAAATGCTGTTGTTAATAAATATATGCCTGTTGAACACAAACAACCTAAATTCTTAAATAAAACATGAATTTCAATTAACCTGATGAAGTTCAAGGACCAATTTACTTTCAAAAAATAGAAAAGGATACTATTACGATGGATGTTTCACAATTGAGTAATAATAAGTGCTAGGGTGAACGCAGAATGTAATGCAGATGTTAGATTTTCCCCTCCTCTGCCTTGCTTTAGAACAATGGCAAAAAGTAATGAATCCCCATTATATAATATGTTTAAACCTCTGTATATATCTGAAGTTGATAGAAATAAGCCATGTAGAACAATTTTGTTAGATATAGTAACGAACTATGGCAAGGGAACAATTAACATACATCTTCTGAAGGAATGACTATGCCATTGCCTACAGATGATCAACCACGTCCAAGGATTCATCTCCTAATCAAAGAATGAATACTGGAGGACTTCATTTAGGAATGAAAACCATACACAAACTGGAAAATATTTTTGTCTTTCCTGCTAATTGTATTCAAATGCCTACTATTAATCTTTATTCAAGGAATACATATTTCTGCACATGTACTGAAATTAATACTCCTAAATCACAAAGTGTTAAGTACGCAAACAATTACAATGGAAAATGCTACCTGCCAAACTGATGCATCCTTTTTGGGAGGTAAAATTTAGATGACTCCAAGAACAGTCTGATAAAAACATAAGCCATAGTAACTTGAAGGCCTTTTTTCCTAGTAATAAAAATGAAGGTAGAACAAATCAGCAAATTTTTTATGACTGCACTAATCATTCATGATCTATATTAAACCAAGTGCAAGTAAATATAATGTAACATGATTGGGTTACATTGTTGGTTGTGAGTCATAGACAGCATTGTTGAGCTAAAGAGTGGGCTGAGACGGGACAATGTAAGACGCAGTTCCAAGCTGAACTCGACGGAGCGGAGCTCCGAGGGCTGAACAGAAAAAACTTTAACAAACCACACCCTGACGACAATTTATTGCTCATGCTCTACAAATAAAGTAATGAAGTATGAAAAAGTTGTCTGATGATTTTCTCCTAAAAATTACCTGGCGCCCAAATATAAATAATCGAAAAACGCAAGGAGGGTAGCGGAGTTGCTACAATATATTTATTTTGCTGTTTTTAAAGTAGATAATTACTCCATGTAAATATATGTGAACTACTTTGGATTACTGAACATTACAGCTATTAGATGAATTTCAAGTAAAAAAAAAAAATAGGAGTGCGCATCTTACACAATGGTATTGCACACATGCACATGTAAATATGGTAGTACTACAATGAATTGGCAATGTCTACAGACAAACTCAAAGCCAGTGCTGAGAAAATTATGGTTGCCATGTTAGGAAAAGCTAAGATATAATCCTACCTTACTGTGTTCCAAACCATGTTCAGGTGATGGCTGCTCCTCAAAAATGTGTTCCGATAGTAAATTCCTTTCAGAATTACAAGAAAAATGTCTGTATAAGACTGATTACATGCTTTTCCATGACAACAACATTTCACCTAATCTTGTGATCCTAACACAAAAGACTATACTCTCCTGACATGAAGTTTTGTTCTTTCTAATTCAATTGACACACTTGATGGCCTAAAGGGATAGACACACAAGCATTCTTATCAGCAATGGGTTCTCAGTGTAGAATAGAAAAATATGTACATCTATAGAGAGATTTTGTTGTGAAGTGACCGAGTTTCAAATTGTTCATGAATAGTTTGTGAGGGGGAAAAGTAAAGAAGATTTTACATTTTTAACACACCTCGTGCATATATGCTTTATAACAACAGGTAGCTGGAAATTCATTCCAGACGATTGTGATGAAGTAGACGTTACTAGAGTCTCAAAAACACTTCTGCAAATGTTTGTCAAGAATTGGAAACTTGTTCTGAAGGATTAAAATAGAACTTTTTTTTTAAAAAAAACAGCAACTGATTAGCAATAAAGTTCAATAATGGTACACAACCAATGATGAAACATCAAATGCATTTCAACCTAAAAGTATATATAACATTGAATACAATTCATAATTCCATTCCTCAGCTGATCATACACTTATTTTCAAGTAATCCAAAATTTGGAGAGAAAATAATCGTTTAGAAAGCTTAAATATTCACAGCCTATTTACAAATTTTCTACAGAAAATCTAAAAATTATTATTATTAATGTAATAACATATGAAATAGACTAGTCATATAGACATAGTATCATAACACTACTTGTATATTAACAAAAATATATAGAAATGTAATTACTAGTTACTAAGTAATTTTTAATTGGTAGTACTTCAAAACAGGTGTTTTGTTTAAAGTGTTTACTATTTATTAGAAGGGTTTAAGACGAGAAGCTCAGTCATACCTTGCTATTTTACTGATGTAATTATGGTCTAAAATCGCAATGGAAATGATAGGCTATAGCATTTGAATTTGTAAGGTCTTTAAAAATAGAATGGTGAACTGATGAATAAATGCAGAAGTTTATTAAAAGCATAAATTATTTGGTTATCACAGACTGGAAATAAAACTAACTTATTTACAGATAAAATTTTTGTATGTTTTAACAAATCTTGCTGAAATAGTATACTTAGCATATTTCATGATTGAACTGGTTTTCAAGGTGACCAATTACCCAGTGAAAATGAGAATTGAAAAGTTATATGGAACTGAAACTAAAATGAAAGTTGTGGCAGTAGTATTTCATCAAACTATCAAAAAAAACTTCACCCAGCACATTTCTGTGCAAGCCCTCGAATATGAAAATAAAGTTGGAATTATAATGTTTTGAGCATGAAATGTTTGTTACCTTAAATATTGGCCGGTGCCTTCATATTGTATTTCGAAAACTGACAAAAATTGTAATTATAACAATATCTTCATAATATACAAACTGTTTTTCAACAGTAATAATTTGTTCCCTTACAATATTGTCTCTAGTAGCTTACCAGCAGCCTGGCCCAAATTTTGACAACCCTTATGTACTCCAACTTTGTAGGCCACTACTGTTGCATGATCAAGCTTACCAGGAACCATAGCCAGTTTTTCACAAACTTTCTTGCGCCTTGTTCGTTGCTCATTTCTGCTCAATTCCTTAACCTGGTTTGAAGTATTTTCTGAAATGGCATAATATAAATCAGGGTCCTCTAGTATGTGGCGTTTGGCTGCTGTGAGTCTTGTGGCAAAGTCTAGAAGCATTTCACATAAGGTTTTTGCATCGCTGCAAGCTGGACCATTCCCTGAAACTCCATTTCGGAGCAAGTCATCCATTCTTAATAAAGATAGTTCATGTCTCTGGTGAGCTTCTACAGTAGGTAACAGATTTGCAACCAGGCCAGGATTTCCATGGACTTTTGAAGTATTTGTCTTTGTAACATTGACTGGAATCTTACTACTGCTATTCTGTAAGTTTTCATGTGATGGGGGCAGCACAGCAAACTTACCAACAACTGGATCAAAATTATCAGAGATACCATCTGATGTCAGGAAGATTATATCACCTGGTTCCACTTCAGTCATGGAGCAAGTTAAATTGTTCAGCTCAGGATTGTGGCCATCAACAGGTCCCAGAGCCCCCAATGCATCCCTCATGTCTCTCATGCAATAAATATCATGGGATCCTAGAGAAAAATATATGCTGCTTTAAAATACTGCATTTAATCTATATTCAAATAATCAACTAATTAATAGCAAATACAAAATTCTTATTTATGAAGGGGTGAAGATTTTATGCATAAGAAAAAATGGAAAATTGGAGAGCAAACAGATAATTGTGACCAATATAAGATTATAGATAAACTGAGTAGGTAAAGGGGAAAGGAGCAAAAAGGATAAGAGTAACTCAAGGGAGTGAGCAATGTTTTTGAGATATACTTTGGTCTTATAAACAGAATAGAGACTGTGTTCATCATTACAATGAAATTCCAGGAATAGTATAAACTAGCAACAACAAATGAACTCTGAAAACTTCACCTTTTGTTATTTCCCGAACACCACTTTTGCTGCTGTAGACGTAAGCTAAGCTATCTCCCACATTGCACACACACACAACAAAACTGTTCTTCACAGTTGTCGGCAACACTACAGCTGCTGTGAGGGTTGTGAACATGCCTTCTTCCTGTAGAATAAGACTGTGTGCCGCGTGGAACGATCGCAGCAAGGCCACAAAAACTTCCTATCCGAATGCAAAAGTATAAATTAGTGGCTGCCACTCCATGTGCAAGGAGTTTGAATAATTGAAAATATTTACATTTTAAAAACTGCAACCTATGTGGCAAACAAGTAAAAATATTGTTTGAAATATACTTGACTGTTGATTAAAAGAAGAAGGGTAATAGATTAGGAGTTTTTCGATCATACTTTCAGTATAATTTCCACACACACATTGCACAAAATAGTTTTACAATATTTAGTTAATAACACTGATCACATAAAAAAAGAATATCCCAGATACCTCTAAAACATTATCAGAAAATATAAATTGATATGAATCAGACTAAGTGAAATACTTGAGTTGGAGAACAATTTAACCAATTTGAATACCTTTGTGTTAGAAGCATGAGATGCTGCCACAGATGGCGAGAATAAGGCTTTGTTCAAGTATTCAACACAACCATGGATTGCACTTCTAGCTGCAACACATGCTTTTTCTCCCCAATTGACACCATCTGCCAAGGCCAGTATGGCTGAATTCTCACGTGCCACAACAGCAAAGCAGTCTGCTATAGGATTACCAGCATTTTCATTGGTTACAGGATGCCTCTCATACAAAGTTGTAGCAACCCCAAATGCATTTTCATGTGGGCAGGACCAATCTAAAATGCCAGCAATTTCTTCAATTTTTGCAGCTGGCACTGATTTATCTGTGAATTAGGGTTTTGTAAAAATATATGTAATGACTTCCTGAACAATTTTCTGTTAGAAATTTATGACAACTTGATTTGTCTTAATCAGTTACAAGTTTATTTCTGTAATATACCTTAGGTAAACATACCAACATAAAAGGGAATTGAAAGAAATGTAAATATAAACACTAATGCTGTTAGTTGGCATATACTGGCTATAATTATTTACTCAACAAACAAACAAAATTGCAGATATTAGTAATCAAATTAATGCTGTAGCAACATTGAAGCATATACATATATGGAGATAATGATGTGTTAGGGTTTTGTTTTTACCTTTATAAGAAAGTTTGTGTCAAGTTATATTAAATTTTCAGTGCTGTTACAGAATAATAGAATATTCACTCAATTAGACAGACTATCAATTTGCACTCTACTTTTAACAAACTTTCCACTCCAATTCCTTATTTAGATAATCAATGTCCTGACTCTTCTCAATTTATCATATATATGTATATATTCGTGACATTTGTCAATGAAGAGAGCACATTATGGATATTTATCAGGAATCGAGGACGGAACCTTTAGATTGACTGGGCTAACATCATTTATTAAAATGGTTGAAACAGTCATTTGTATTATTCAGGATGTTAGAGAGAAATATTTTTTTTAAATAACATGGTGTTGCAATTCCAATTTCTCTTCATTACTACTCATTAAAATAAACATATTTTTAGGTCAGTTTCTTCATTTATTTTCGTTCCTGAGATATTTTATTTTTATAATTCTTTAGAATATCAATATACAGCCATTGGATGTCTTAATTTTAAAGCCTTTTGCAGTAGTTTGAAAATCAGTTTTTTGAGAGTTGTTATTAAGTATACAAAGATAAAATGACACTATAAAAATTTTGATTAAAACTTGAATCACACAGAGAATCATAATGATTTGTAAATTTATCAATAAATTATAAATCCTAGCAAAAGATAATACAAAACCTACAGGAAATGTTTAAAGTTTACCAGTTATTTTACAATTACACACTGGGTATATAAATTATATCATCTATTTCTACATATGCCAAGTCACAATATATAACATTGCAGACTTTCACTTTTAATGACAAACTGTATTGATTGAATTTAAAATTACACAAAAATGTTGTGATAAATTTATCCATTCACATATGAGCTCTTCAGAAACTCAGAACTTTTATATCCTCTCCTTAATAAATTATCAAAGTTCTTTAGGAAAACATTACAAAAATACAAAGCAAACTAGAGAAAGACAAGTTACAGTTACTTTATGTTAACATATTAATCCTTTCCCTCCAAATTCAAACATCCTGATTAATTTTAAGTTTAAAAAAATAATTATATAGTTAATGATAATGTCCAATTACAAGGTATAATATAAAATATAAATTATTCAAGACATTAAAAATCATCAATCCGCCTGAATTAAATTTAATTCTTGACTCACCACGGAATAGGTTCCCACAGTCATTTCTGACTGTTGACAGAGGTGGAGGAGCGCTTTTTGATTTTCTTATGGGTGTAAAATTTGACGAAGCATATTCTGCAGGAGGTGGTATCACAAAATCACCATCATTCATTACATCCAACAGCGTGCTTTGACATTCAATATTTTCACTGAATTTTGCTGGATTCTTATTTAAAAATATTTTCTCAGAATTAGTTTCTGCGCTTTTTACATCATATGCAGAAAATTGATTATTTCCATGTAATAAGGCAGTTGAACTTGATACTTCACATATGTTTTCAGTAGTGCATTTTGTTTTGTAATTTTCATTACCATTTTCAGAGTTCAAATGCATTTCTTTCTCAGAAATTTCCAAATTCTCATGACTATTATTTGTCAAAATAATGTCCTCTGTAACTGTCATCAAATCTGATACACTAGTGTGAACCGAACGTTTACCAACACTGAAAACTGAACCAGCAGCTCGAATATGCATGACTGAATTATCTATTGGATGAGGATGACCTGGAGAGGGCTTGATAGTAAACCAGCGACCATATCCACGACTGAAGATGCAGTCAACCGATGAAGCTGCAGAGAAAGCCAAGAGAAGGAACCAATCACCACAAAGCTATACTATATTTTAAACCACAATTACTTCACTGTAATATTTAACTTGAGTAATTAAAATATGTACATTTGCATATTTCTCTCATAAAATTTATTATTAAATTTGTTTTATAGAAAAGAAGTAGTACTCTAATATCCAAAGTTGAATTACTTTACTGCACATGAAAATATACATTTCGATTGATAAGGAAAAACGCTGATTAAACATCATCAAGATGACAATTATAATAGATAAATGCTTATTATAACAGGAAGGAAATGCCTTCATGATTGTATGAAGTTAATGGATTGAATGGATCTAATATCCACACTGTTAAAGATTGCTTACCTCAAAATTTGTGGTTTTCCTACACCAAGGTGTACAATTTCACAAAAGCTTTATTGTAGATACATGCTATCCCCCACATGCAAACATGCATAAAAAAAATTACTTCACTCAGAAAAATATGTATGGTGTTGATTTATGAACAACATATCAAAGGAAAGCCAATTAATACAACTGTGCAGTGGCCTGGAAACAAATACAAAAAAGTTCACAGAACTAACACATGAAGCAGTACCCCGAATTTTAAAGAAAACCATACACAAACCAAACAAGATGTATGAAATGTGGAGTGTAATGAAGAAAATATATTATACAAGAAATAAAAGAGACTGGAGGTGTGTCTAACCACTCTTCCAAATATAATAAAAATTTTAAGTAGTCCTGTAAGTTGGCTTAAATTTTTGCAGATATTCACTATTAAATAGAAAATTTACATAGTGAGGCTTTGACCAGTGCAGTATATATAATTCCAAGTTTTTCGTTAGTATGAATCTCTACTAAACAGTTTATAGCATTAAACTGCAAGAAAAGTATAAGCATTTATGTGTAGCTATTTTAAATGGAAAGAAGTTTCAAGCTATGGATTAATTTACAGTACACAAATTTATTCAACTGCTACTTAGTATTGTCAGTGGGTGAGATATCTGACATTATTTGTGCTTAGAAATGACAGATTCAATGTTTTTGTTTACCTATTTTGTATGCTTACATTGGTTACTTTGTGCAATCAAAGCAATTATTCTGTGAATGGAAATAAACAAGTAACAGGAAAAATATTTGCTTTCCATAATTAAAATTTATCATATTTGTGAAACTTAGAAATAGGTAGAATGTGCCATTCTAGTAAGTGTGATTCCGTAGATCCAAGGTATTACACAAACTTCATATTCAGTTTTTCATCTTGCACATAATGTAATACTACAACAATTCAGTTAACATGCAGAACTTGCAAACACAAGAAACAAATTGATTTAGAGAACTAAATAACTGAAAGCAATCAATTTACGAAGAAAGCTAACTTATGATTATAAACAAAAAAAAAACTCAGCAACAGGTTATAATAATAAAACACTACATTTTAACTTAAAGTAAACAAAAAGAACAGTAAATGGTTCCCTGTCCATCAAGCTAAACTCAAACAAAACTATTTTATTTGCAATTATATTGGCGATTGGTTAATGAATTTCACATTTTGAGGAATACATGGAATATTTGTATACATTAAACTCATCATGAAATGAATCAAATCTGAAAACATAATTAATTAAATTAATTACCCAAATACATAAATATGAACTTCAGTACATCTATGTATAACTACAGTCATTTATATGCATTTCAGATAAAAAATAAACAAGCGAGGGTTGTACGACGTATGCTTTCTGGGGGAAGGTGCTGCAGTGTAAAGGATATTTAGTGGGAGTGGTTTTGAAGTATACTGAATTTGATATGGGAGAATTTATTTTGATGTCCACAATAAGAAAAATGATGCTCATTAGACATAATATTATATTTGTGAGTTATGATATTTAAATGAAAAATATTTATAAATAGGTAATATTTAATTATTAAATTCACAATGTTCCAAACTAAGTAACAGAATGTATACATTATTACACCTAAATCATACATAATATGATACCCAGCTTAAATTGATAGATTCAAATAACCATTAATATGGTAACTTAGAAACAAACGACATTTACCAGAGTGATTTGATTCATGTTCATTCTGCTGCTCCAATATATCAATGTAATCAACATCAGGATCGTTTGTTGACAAATGCCTTTGATGTTGATTAACTGCGGTCAGACCCTCCCCTGGCCCTGTCACTGCTGCATATACAGCATGTAAACCCATAGCAATATTTCCTAAACTCCTCGTAGGCAATTCGTGTGGGTTCCGACCGTGGTAAATACTTGGCTGGTTTTGGCGAACATATTTCCTACCAGGAAAGAATTATAATTGAGAATGATAAATTTATTTCAATTTAACAGAATGAAATGTAAAAACTACACATTTATAGGAAACATATAGTTAAATTCGAATACTTTTAAATAGCAGATTTCCTTTTTATTATTTCCAATTCACTTTTAACACATATGAACAAGATCTTAGTTGATCCTTAACAATTTTAATTAATGAGAGGTATACCAATATACCACAAAAACATGTAGACATTTTTTTTTTTTGTAACCATAATGTGCAATAAATAAGTACATTTGTAAACTTATAATGTTATATATTATAAAATTATGTATCCATTAACTATCTTGACAGCAAATACAAATAAACATAAATAACTATTGTTCACTATAAGAGTAAGAAGTCAATTTGTTTATTATTGTTTATTTGGATAACTGACCATTCAAAGAGTGAGTGTGTGTCGTTTTAACCGCATTTAAGAAATTAAAGTAAAACTGAATAGTTATTAAGTATGTCATAAAAACGACTCAAGGTCAAACAGAAAAACAGAATTCACAAATTTGTTGAAAAATAACAAGACTAACATACCCAGCTAAATACTTCTGGATAAAACACTGAGAGGAGGCATCCGCTGACTCAAATTGTTCACTTGCTACATTTTCTGCTTGGTTGTTCACAGAAAGTTGTCTTATGAAATCAGCAACTTTTTTCCTTAAGGGCATCATTGATTATAGCAGGTAAAAGGCCATTTTAAAACGCTATAATAACGTCAAGTTAGAAAGAATTTGAAGACTGTAATATATTCATAATGATATTTACACGTTGACATTTAAAAATAAATTCAGTAAAACACTGCACTTCCCAAACAGAGGTACACACACTTCAAGTATTAACCCAAACGAAAATTTGGGCTTCCAGCGAATGAAGTTGGCTGTTGAAGTTGAACATATGATTTCCAGAGATGTCTCTAAGCAACACTTATCTTTGCACGGATTATAATTAAAATTTTATTACAACTCTCCACGTTATAGAAAATATGATAAAACGGAAACTATTCTTTTCGTCGAATACAGTACAAATACGTCCGTTAACAATCTTGACAGCAAATACATATAAGCATATATCGCACTATCATGATAGTTACTATACTTTTAATTTCTTTAAAAATTGGTGCAAGATACGCGATAACTTCATGAGATTGTTATATTTCACACTTGATGACATTAGTCTGTCGGTTCTTTATCATTGTTCTTGGTCCTATTGACGCCATATAAAGGAAGGTATGCCATTGTCGATATATCTGCATTGTCAGATACAATTATGTGGATATGACAGAACATGCTATGTGGAATATTCACGTTATTTCTGAGAAATTTATGGATAACTTCATGACGTACTGAGTTAACATCCTGGATGATGATGATGATGGTCCTGAAAAGCCAAGCGTAGTCGTGTGAATATCAAGAAAAATGAGCAGTTTAATTAACATCTACTTTCCGAAACGTCCTAAATCAATAGTAGGTATTCATGTGGTAGTAGGCCTCTTATATATATATGTCGAGTTAAGTGACAAAGAACGTCAGCAATTATATATGCTTTCCTGGATAAGAGATAATGTTTCATTACATCATCTGGTAACGTGGCGACATTATTGAAGATGTCTCTCTTTGGGGATATTGCTGGCTTTAATGTATTAAGCTGCTCATATCCCTTTTCATCTGGGCGTTCGAAATTTGATTCCTGCGGCGAATTGTTTCGCAGTCTTGACATAAGCAACAACATTATTCTGTCAAAAATCATCCTCTTGTCTTGAAAATGGTAAAGTGGCTTCCATTGGTTTTCTGCTCCTTTTTATATATCGACAATTTCTTGGTAGCTTGAATTTTGTCTGCAAGAGGACGCAATTCCTCTGAACCAATGGGTTATCCTAATAACTAAACGTCCGATGTATTGTCACCCTGTACACGATTTAAAATTTTATATTTAATAGTCGTCAATGTCGACTATGATTTTCGTTCGTAGGTGCAATAAGAATGCTATAAGGATGGAAACCTATGTTACTTGGTTGGCAGAAGTTTGTTAAATTGTGACAGTTACTAAGGTCGTACGAATACTCGAGACAATAAAACTGTTTCTTATGATAAAGTGAGTTAGTGAAAAACGAATATCTAACATATTGTGGAGTTATCAACGGACATTAAATTGAACTTTAGAAGTTAAGTTGATGGCACGGCATCAAAAGAAGAGTTTAGGAAGTTACAACTAGAAGTTGAGAAATAAAGAAATATGACACCGATCACGCAGGCTACATTACCTTCAACAATCAGTTCTATGAGAGAATTTCGGATTGGAGATGATCGCGAGCTGTAAGAAGCTCGCCTGAGTCAATATTTCATTGCCAATGATATTAGTGACTAGAAGAAAGTAGGAACTTGTGCTGAAGCAAGGATAACAACGAGGCCCTGAAACCGACTACACTTGAGGTGTTGGAAAACGACGTACCGTATAAAGTCGAGATTTATTGAGGTCAATAATGTCAAAACATGTCTATAAAGAAATTTTGCAACAAGTACAGTCGCGAAGATCAAACGTAAAAGTGTATGATGGAACCATCATTTTACCTGTTGGACAAATCGAAGCTAGGATACAATACATGGACACTGCAGTTGATGACAGCAAGGCTGAAAGACGATGTTAGGTCGTGACTTGATTAACAAACTCGGATTGTTCTTACTTAAAAACAGTACGGAAACACTTGGGTTCATCAAATGGATTCCTTTGTATGTATCCTAGATTTTTTGAAAAAATTAGGTACAATATATTCGGTTTTTATTTATGAAAGTGAAATTTATTTGTAAAAGTGTATTTTAATTGCGTACCTATATGAGTAATCCATCAGCGAATAAAAGATATTCGGAAATAAACCTATCTACATTCCATTTTGAATATATATTTATCTAGATGCATAGAATATAATTCCATAAAGGATCGATGGATTTTGCAACAAAATACAAGGCTGTTTTCCAAAGTCTTAATACTATCTTGGGTTACTGTGCAAAAGTTGTTCATGAAATTTCCTGCAGTGAAGTGAATTTACTGCGAAAAAAATATTGTGAACAAAAATGCGAGTAAGGAGAATTGAAAGCTGTGACTTCAGACGCGTTTACACCAAATGTTATCAATATGTTTTTGTCATAAACAATGTTGGCAACAAAGCCAAAGTTTGTCGTGGCCTTTTCCGTAAGAATAATCTAAGTATGTCTTAATGATGAATTAAACAAATAGCAATTAAAATTAAACGAAAGACGCAAACGACAAGGTACAATTAGTCCCACCATCGCTGCATAGAAAAGCGAACTAAAAACCTTCCAAGTTTATTAGGAACTAAAAGTACACTGGTAAGGAAATGACAGGAAGTTTTCAAAAGTGTTGCGTAATATTCGTGGAATGACAAGTAGATTCCGTTAGACCGATTTCTTAAATTTGGATTGAATCGTTCTTCATTCTGTGTATTCTTTATTCTCTCGCAATACGTATTTATTTCAGTCCAAGTAGGGTGAACTGCCCAGTGAATGAACAAATGTGGACAACATTCTTTGATATTTACCGACAACCTGTTGGAAATGTTGACAACGCGAAAAAATTGTTGCGAAAACTTGTCATTTGATGGCAACATTTTTACTAAATCCGGGACTGTACGATTATTGCGAAGTATAACACAGTCAAACATTATTAATATTACCACTATAAATAAGTGCAATCAAAAATGAATTTATTTATTTTAATTTTGTAGTGGTATTTAGATAATGCACGGGTGCTGAATATCTCCAGAAGAGGTGACAGCCTTCTCGGTCTCTTCCACAAACTTTTATCACAATTATTTGTTCACTACAGTCGTATCGTTCCCCAGATTTGTAAAGAATTTTAGGAGGAGGAAGCACGCACGCGTGGGCGGACGAGTCGCCTAACGGAACCTCACACGCACAATACATTCACTGACAGTCTCCACATCCCTTGCGATGAATCTTCACGTATACAAGGCTGGAACCTTCTATCAAACTTACGAGTAGACACGTACTCACATTATCACCTATTTTAAACTTTCACTTTTTGCATATTTCTATACCATTGACTCATTTTTGCTTTCATCCTTCGGTTCTGCCGTATATACTTATATATATATATATATATATATATATATATAGTATGGAGTGCAGAAGCATTATATAAGAAACAAGTTATCACACGACGTGGAGCTATTGCAGGTCCTCCGGTCACTAAACAGAAAAGTCATAGTTGAGGTTAAAAATAGTAAAGCAGGAATTGTAGAACACCTGTAGTATGTATCTGAATGAGGACTCCGTCAAATAAATCGAACGACTTAATAAACTCTATCTTCATATTTAGACAGAGGAAGCATTTTTATCGATTCTTGATAACACGTCGTACACATTACGTACAACTTTGAAAAATTAATTTTTCCTGAAGCGTATCATGTATACATTTGTTAGGAACGGTGCTAAAGACGACTCGGTTGTTACCTTACAGTTTATAGCGTGAACTATAAGGCCATTGACCTGGTTATATAGCGTCATCGAATCCTAACAGTGACACCGTCATTTCTCGTTTACCTTAAAGACAAGCAGGAACCCTGAAAATATCTCTTTACACGTTAGTATTACCACCCTTCGAAGCTGTAAATTGTGATCTGTCACGAAGAGAAATTCTTCGTTAGTGTCTTCGAAAAATGAACCTATCCAGTTGTCCTCCACATCAAAAGGTTAAATACTCTTTTTTTTTTGTTGTTCTGAGTTGAGAAGTTCCCAGAATAGTGTTATGTATTTTCTTTTCTGTGCACTTAGGAAATTTGACAAGTCGGTAACATGGTTATATACATAATTCAATCTATTACAATATTAATAACAAATAATTAATATATCTGATATATGTAAAATTTTAATACAAAAATTAACTACGAAAAGCTTATATTTATTTATATATATGTAAGAAAAAACAAGGAATTAATAGGAATATTAAATACGTATGATGAAACAATATAGAAAAATAAATTGGAGCTAATGCAACAGAATTAATAAATGATAAAGTTGAGACAATGTTAGAGTGTCGTTGCGTCGTTGGAGGGGAGCGACCTGAGGTCAGTTGGTCCGCAGCCATGATCCGGTCTGTTTCGTTGCTTCTCCTTCACCTCGCTGCAATCATCGTCTGCGCCCAAGGTATCAAACTTTACTTCTGCGGAGGAAGATTAATGTTTAGTGTTTCCGGGATACGTCATCAAATGTTTCCTATTTATGATGTCAATGATTGGTAAAGACGTTGTAAAGTAAAAGAAAATCACACAATTGTGGGGGATTGACGAAGGTACTCAATTTTCTAGAATTCCCTTGTGAGTGCTACGGAGAACATTCACGTAGAAAATATGTAGTGAGAATGCGAAATAAGAATTGTGCCAAATACAAATTCAAGTGAAATAAGGCGAGTGAACTGAGGAAAATGAAAGGTAAACAGAAGGAAAACCATATTAACGAACGGAAGTACACAGTAGCAATGCGTTGTGTTTGGTGCAACTGTTATTTCGTGTTGTTTGATGATCTTCTGTTTTCCCTAGCACGTGCATCTTAATATCCGATAATCTGCTCCCAGGATCTGGACGATGTTTGCACGTCGTCGTGGTTAACTGGTAATCGCCAATATATTATCCGGAAGTTTCTCAAACGATTTCATACGAATCGCCTAAACGTCTCAACGTTTTTCAAATGTACTTTGTAATTCCATACTTTACTTAGTGAAGAAGGAAAAACGTGAGACGATATTTCATAAAAACAGTTGTATTTGAAGCGACGGCTACATATGAATTTCTACTATTTTCTTGCAACTTATACTTCACGTTGTTATGAGTATATTGTGACAGAATTTAACCTTGTTGCCATTTGATGAATATTGGGTATATTTCAATTAGTGTGAGTGAAATCAGCCGTGATACTCAGCAGAGGAACTTATCCGTGGTTGTCACATGAGTACGTCTTGTATTGTGTCGAACACAAAGCTGGGTGGGGCAGTGCGAAATTCTTAGCCCACGTCAAGCTGAATCAGGAGATACAAAAGTTTCTTCTTTCTTTCCTCCCTCAGAATTTCGGGGTTTTCAGATATGTTACTATTTCTTAATTCAGAAATTGCTAAATTTCAAACAACGGTCAAAAAGAAATCACGTGACCGTCTGTAAATCTGTAATGAGATTTCAATATTTGATGAGTTATTTTATTTCAATGACCGTATGTGGTTTTATTTAGGTTAAGTATTTACATACACTGAGAAAGATGATACAGGTTGTTTCTAAGTCAGTGTGCAAATGACAAACGTACAAAATTTGAATTTGCGGACGTTATAAAATATTGTAATAGCGGTCAACAGCCTTCACTTTCATTTGTCACAGGAGAAGCGAATGACAGACAACAAAAGTATGTTCACGAATGAAAAATACATGTAAATGTTAGAAAAAAGTTAAACATAAAGTGAAAACTTGAAGTCCCTTCTAGCACAAAATGATTAAATTTATATAAACTACGAAAAGTTTGAGGAGATGACGTGGTCCACAATATTTTACCTCTGTGATGATAGAACTGTTGTAATATTTGATGTTTTCCGTTGGCAGCTTACGTGAGCAGAGATTTCATGCAGTTCAAGGCTGAACACTGCCATCGGGGACAATCCACCACTTACAAAAACTGGCCACCACTAATTCATGGCGACTGTTACAACCGTTTTATTGTTTTACGAGAGCCCAAAGCTGTTCATATCTTCTCACGGACTCCGTCGTTTACGTCACAATTCCCTCAAAAATTACTCTCATCTTAAAATTAATTAAAGTGATCTTTCGCGCCTTCCCGAAAAAAACCACGCCTTTCAATTAATACACATTTAAACGAATTAAGATAAGTCGTCAGGAATTCAAAACAATTTAGGAACAGAAATTGATGTTTCTCCTTAGAGAACTCCGTTTTACACCACGAAATACAGAAAACGTTAAAGATTTTCCTTTCAAGCAGTCACTAACCAAGTTTCATTGACCGTCTATAAAGCTATCATCGTATAACATTGACGAACAGCAAACTACATTTTTATATTTATTTCTTGTTCTGTTCACATTTACTGCGAAGATTAACTTATGACTATTTTGTAAATGAGGGGTGCTCAATGGATCGCGGAAATATGACCACATTCTACCAATAAATTAATTAACACCGAGATACTAGAAAACGAAAAATGGTTTAGCGACCACCCAAATACACATACAGAAAATACTCAGATCTTGAAATGTTGCCGCTGAAGAGAATAATAGTGTAACGATCTGTCGGGGTTCGGCAAATCAAATAAGACTTCTCACATTTAGGCCTATTTATTTGCACTCACAGCGCACGAATATTTGTTGAATATGTGTTTGTCAAAGCTCACGGCATTTATGCTGCTCCTTACACTTAATTAACTTCTTACTGACTCTAATTGAAAGCCTCCTTTTATTCACCGACTCGACCGCGACTGTTTCCGAAACTTCTGGGCATATCCCATTGTTGATGTCGCCCCTCCAGCTTCAGAGACTATCGCGTTTGCTGCAATATGAACAACTACATCAAACCAACCATATGGCTGGCCAATTAAAAATTCGTCACAAGGGCCTCGTGTCTACTCACTCTAAATTTTATATATAAGTTTGCATACTGTATGCAGCTCGAATTACAACATAAATAAAAACTATGACATTGCATGGCGCATTTTTCGTTAATTATGGTAAGTACCTATCTTGAGTATGATGCCCGAGGTACGGTTAACAATATTTAATAAAAATAGACTTTTTCAGCGAAAATAATAGTGTTTGTTATTATGGATCCAAATTGTATTAACGAAAACATTAACTGAAATGTCGAAGTAAAAATTATTTATGTTTTCACGATGTTATTCATCATCATTTTACTAACTCGTCCTTAATCAGTAAAAACGCTGTCGAAACACTCAAAAATATTACGCACAACGAAAATATGTATTGTATGGTAATTTCTTTGATATTATTCATAGTAGCTCTAGAGAGTATTTTAGACGTTAGGCAGAACATAATTAAAAACTACATACAGCTGTAAGTTTGTCTTCTATAGTTATCAGTTGCTATGTTTGCACAGGTGATAGAGAAGACGAAATTCTGTTTTTAATAATATGTTGATTGACATGTTTCTATTTGCAGAAAGTCGCCGCTGTCCTTTGTGCGACTCGTCAGTGTTCAGTTACTGTTCAGACAAACTGCTGCACGATGCTTGCTGCTGCTCTCCGTTCGGTGAGGATGCTTTCAAACAAAAATATTCATATTAATTATTTTATATAGTGTATCCCACACGTCGCCGACATAAGCATCTCGACAATGTTGTTTCCATTTTTGTTTGAAAAAAACACGGGTGTTCAATATTGAGGAAATAGTGTGTGCTTAGTTATCTACGAATTTTGTCCGTTTTCCGTTTCAAATGAAGAAAACATCTGTCAGTTTGGACATTTGTGGTAATTCATAAGCACGATTATTTTTTGTATAGCTCATTTCATCTTTATTATTCCTTATTTATTATCTGAAAAATACTGTTTCAAATAACACGTCCGTTGAGCTGTATAAAAGCAGGCAATCAGTCGAGAATTGAAGAATTCCTTGATTTACTGTTTACGTTTTCTTCAGATAATATACGAGGTAAAAGACGAAACACATAATAGATCTCACGTCAATTAGTTCCCCGACAAAGAGAAAAATGCAACTAAGTAACCTAATTAGTCGCTAATGACCTCAGCTGTGGACGCGACTGTATATAATTTTATTGAAAAAAAAAACAACGTAATAGATAAAAACGGTAGATAAACATTGCAGTCATAACAATACAGCAAATTGGTTTGGTGGCGTGATATTTTGTCTCTGCCTATGTATTTTGAAGCCACTATAGTATTTTTCATAGACTGGGCTGGAAAGTACGTAGAAGTATCGGGGCGATAAAGAATTTCCAAAATTACATTGTCACTATATTTGAAGCCAGAGATTTAAAGATAATACTTGAATGCTAGAGAAATAATTAATTGCAGCAAGGAAGCTGCAACTCTATTCAACATCAGGGACTGAAAGCAGGAGATTCCCAAAACCCTGTACAGACAAGGGCAGTCGCTGGTCTGTCGTTCTTCGTCCATACATCCAACTGTGTTTGTACAATCCAATGATTTAAGGGAAATGTAATTTTTCTACGAATCTAATACTCTTTATCCTAGCACGTATTAAGGACATAAATGTACGTTGTCTAATCTAACACAGGATGACAATTGAAAGAATTTCGAAGAATGTTTATATCGTTGTGTGTGTTTCCAGGAGAAAAGCTGCCTTACCAATGCCACTTCGCGGATTGCAGCTTTCTGCACGCGAATTCGTGTAGAGAGCACAAACTAATCACAGCGTGCTGCTGCGACAAGCTCCTGCTCATCAACACGTGACTTAGGTAGGCCTGTGTGTACACACCAAAATAACGTTAATATGGGAGTACTTCATTTTAATTCATCATACACTTTATTTCTCACAACATATTTTTTAATGACATTGTTAAAAAAATTAAAAATATTGATTTACACCCCACCAGGCCACTAACTTTCTCTCTCAAAGGGAGAAGGTCGTGGCATAGGAAAGGTCCTGATAGAGATCAAATGTTAGAATTTAATTAAAGCAATTTGGACAAACAACCGACACTCGAACCACGGCGAAAGTTGAGCTACATGTCGCTCTTCGTAGCCGATAGCTCGTACTTCAATATGTGTACCTTAAGACGAATTAAAAATTAATTACTTTAGTTGAATAAAAGTTTTCCTTTGTTGCAGATTTATCTGATGGATATCTCCACAATGTCGTCAGAGAAAGAGAAAATACATTTCTACTGTTCAAATACTTCAATCCTTTGAACATATTAAGTCATAACATGTTTGTACCACAGATGTATTTTTGTTTACAATTTCAATTTATCTGGTGAATCTCAATGATTTTGTACTTAACATTAAAAACACAGAAAATTTACTAATGACAAATAATTGGTTTTATTTGTAGAAACTGTGGATACTGAAGTGAAAGGTTTACACAGCCCGTAACACTCAATTGTACGTTGACCCTCAAATCATATTCACCTGATTCACGAGTCTGATCACGTGGCGTGTCTGATAACAATTTTGCCAGCCGGCCACCGTGAGTGAACGATGAAAACGGAGAGAGAACTGGCCAGATAGAATATGCGGTACCACAGTTTGGAGAGGTTGGGATGTTTAACTGGTTCTATTGAGAAGGTATCAGAAAAATTATCACCTCATTAGGTTGGATTCAAGTTTATCATAACGTCATAATGGTCACATATGATTCATGTGTACAACGTTAAGCTGAACGAAAACAAACTTAAAGAGAAGAATGGCCACAAATGGTTTTCAGTGTTCAATTTAACCACTAGTACCACGTGGGTTTATTAAGGCAATTCATTACGGTATATTAATTTGTTTCTTCAACTTTCACGTTTCACTTTCCGATATACAAACACCTCTCTGAGAAATTTCGGAACATTTAAAACAGAAAAAAAATTGTTTATATAAATTTATTTAACACATGAAATTATAAGTAACTACATTCCATTTTCAAAAACATTGAAAATTATCTGAAGTAATATTTCATTTTGCATTATTATGATGACAAATGTTTAGTTGTAATTGATCCAGCAAAAACATTAGTCTCTAAAGTACTTTCTTAAGTAAAGTTGGAAATAAATCATAATAGATGGTCACGTGATGACTAGATAATAAAAAGTATGACAAACTAATGAGTGGTATGCATTGACAGAACTAATATTGACATATTAACATCATTCGAGAAGCCAGTTTTCATGAGCCTTCTGTGAGTGTGGATTCCAGCATACAAGTTCACAATAAATACATTCACTCTACTCATGTGTTTGGATAATTAAGTAGGTGTACCTTGATTGAACCTATGACCTGTCATACATACATATATATATATATATATATATATATATATATATATATTATATTGTGGCCAGAAGATATTTGTTACTATTATGCACTTATCTGAGGCTAATTTAATAATTCAAATTTTACTTTTACTTTGTTTGGAGCATAGTTTAAAATAATTATACAACTATTGAAATTAAAATATAACATAATATACACAACATAGTTATAAATTTTAGTCAATTTTTTCCATAAGTATATAATTACAATTAAATTGACTAATTACTGTATTTGTGTGAAAAGATTAATCAAATGTAGTTATTGTTGATGCACCACTCATGCAAAAAACACAAAATTAATTATTTATAAGTGAATAGCACTAAAAGGCTCATTAATCAGAAATAGCATTTAATATATTTGATTAAACATTTTTATTTTATTTGTAACTTCTAAAAATTTTTATGTGAAAGTAGATGTGTTTCCCAATAATGAAGTGGTGTCAAATGAGAGACACTCAGAATGATATATATATATAATACCACTTACATAGCAGCTATAATAATTCTAGCATGAATTTAAACATACTCCTCGAGTATGTATAATGTTGGGGTAATAAATTTTCTACCTCTTCTGGAAGACAGTTGTGATTTGGAAAGGGTGAGGGAGCTACTGAAGTGATCAAAATAGCCGTGTCATAGACTCACTCATAGTCCATAGAACCCCTTCTTGCTGGTAAACCACTCCTCTGCAGTTCCTTCAACAGATTATAAATAGTTGAAATAAAAGTATATTGAAAAATGTATTCATGCTTGATTCCTCTAAGCAAAACCGTGTGATGTATTTCAAATATTAATAAAATTACTTTTGATTAACTAAATATAATGAGCAAAAAAAAATTATTTTTTGACAGAACATTTTTCATTAATAATATTGCACAACAGAAGAATCGTAGCGACAACGTGAACTCAACATCGTTGTTCGTGCAGCCCACAAAGTTAACATGTTCTCCATTTAAATGACTGATATTTGTTACACCACATTTCATATCTGAGATATGAAGTTAGGCCTATTTAAAATTGACTTATCACACAAATTTTAAAAGGATAAAATATTTTTTAATTCGAAGTGTTTTGGGAATGTGCGCATAATAACTCGTACTCTTAGCTCATCAAAAGAACTTAAAACTATAAATTTTACACTCTAGTGCCTGCTATGAATTTAAAATATATTTTACTTTACATTTTTGAATACGGGAAAGAAAATTAAATTATATATGAAACAAATACACGGTCTTATGTCAGTAAATGAGAGATCTAGAGGCTTCATGTATTACTACGTCTACTTTACAGTTACAACAACTATCTATAACTATGTTATAGATATATGTGGATGACATCCTTTGCATTATCCAAAAAATCATGTTAAATAATATAATCAACAATTTTAGCAATTATCATCCAAACTGAAAATTCACTTTTAAAATTGAACATTTCATAAATTTTCTAGATTTTCCAGTTGTTGTTTCGAAGAATAGTATAATTACCAATTGGTACCAAAAACGTTGTTATTCAGGAATGTTCCTTAATTATATGTACACACTTTCTGTCTCCCTTTCAAGAAGACGAATAGAGTTTTTAGTGTTCGAAACTTCTATTTCTTCCCCTTAGACAATGAAAAACTTGAACAACAATACTATTAAAACTATTATTACATATTAAAGCGATCAGGTCAGAAAATTAACAACACCGATCAAAGTGAATAAGAAAAGGTGTAGACTTTTTATGAAACATTTTTTTTTATCATTACGACTCACGCATCAATTCAGAATTATATTATTTGAGTAGAAATACTTCGGAAGTTCTTTGTTACGAAATGGTAAGAAGGAAAAAGGGTTAGACATAATGAAGTAGAACAATTGCAGGTTTTACTTTCCGCTTAGTCAGTAAAACAAGTTCACTATAAGTGCATAATAAAATCGATGAAACTAGTCTATTCTTTCTAAAATTAGGAAATAAATGGAATGACAGGAAAACCACAATTGTCTAATGCAGGGGTGGACAAATTACGGTTCATCTGAGAGATTTTTGGGGCCCACCAAGACATCCAGAAAAATCCGCCATGAGCCGAGATTTCTGGACACGAAGGAGATATCTCACGACAATGTTACAAAAATGGTATGTGAGGAGGGAGAGGAGATATGAGATGCTGTCTGCAGCTGATGCAGGGAAAAGGGTTGTTTGCACATGAAACATGGAAGAATGTAAAATCATTCAAAGCAAAACTAGGTTTATTTGCAAGCAGGTGAATGCAATTTTGTCATTTCCCTTTAATAGGAAAACAGAAAGTTCCTGAAAGTGTTTCTGCAGAGTTTGGGGGACGAGGTCACACGAAGATTTGCTCTGTTATCCCATCACTTGAGAAGCTGCAGCTTCAACTTGTTGACATGCAGTCAGATCACACTGTGAAACAAATGTTTAATGATGTGACATTGATTGACTTTTACAAATCTTTGTCAGCTGAAAAATTTACGTGTATAAAGAAATTTTATGGGAAAATATTCTCTATATTTGTATCCACGAGACTAAATATAGATTCTCTATGACAGGTTCTGATGAGAATCTCACCGAACAATCTTTCCTGATTTCAAAAATTTGTAGTTAAGTGTGAAATGGTACATTTGCCGCGTTAAACTGATTTTTTAAATTAAATGTACTTGAATTTTATATGAAATTGGTATAATAAATAAATTCAATAAACGACTTCAATTTAATTGAATTTATATTTATTGATTGTCGTGATACCTTTTCTGAAACGCGGCCCTCCGCCAACCTCTGTCCGCGAACTGAAACATTGTGTAGCCACGCCTGAGTCAACGCTTGCGAGAATGATTATTGAGTAAGTACTGACCAGTGCGTAAGGAATGAAGTCCCTAGGCGCCGCGACGTCGGGGGCGCAGGCCTTGGCGCCACTCAGAAGCTCGCTCATGAACGAGATGTACGTGATGGCGAGTCGCAGGGTCTCGATTCGTGAAAGACGCTTCTCGTACGCAAACGTCGGCACCTTGCGACGCAGTTTGTCGAACGCTTCGTTCAGGTTGAACATGCGTCTGCGCTCACGGATGTTGGCAGCCCTGCGCTGCGCCATGGTGGCCACCCTGCGGCGCGGTTTCTTGTGGCTCACGACGGACCCGGGACTGCTGTTGTGGGCGCCAAACCTGAAAAGGTTACATTTACTTGTACTTCGTTTGCATCTCTTCCCATAAGCGCCTCAGAATAAAAGGCTGTTACCTCTGTTGGATCATACACTGTGTCCGGTGTCCGGCAGAATGCGGCGCCGACCACAGGTCCGACGGGAAGCCCAGCGCCGGGTACGCCACTCCTGCGCTGGACGCCGCGTGGTGCTCCCACAGCCCAGGGTACGCCGACGGCTGCAAACATACGTTTAAGGTATTCACATGAAATTCCGACAGCTATCATGGGGCCGTAGCCTAGTTATAGCTTGTGAAGTTCTCTAACTTACATATCTGTAATCAAATCAAATGGAATAAAGTATAATAATGAATTACTGAACTATCTCGCTACAACACTGTGAGAATATTCAGTTTTTGGTCATTGATTTTTGTCAAGCTGGGCATCAACCCTTACTATTATAATGAATTTTTTTTCAAGTTAATTTCTTCACTGTCACTGGGAAATTGTTGACTAAGGAGAAGCAACGGTCTCAATATCTACATTTTTTGTAGACGTACAAGAAGTATTGATTCCACAAATTTAAATTTAAAATAAATAATATTGTACACGTAGAGTTCAGTTTAAAACAACTGTTTTTTTAATGTTAATGTTATTACATTAAAATTTGTCGGATTTCTTTTTAAAAAATCCTTTCGACAGTTCTAACTTCTTAAATTGCGTTTATAGAGTAGTGTCATCGAAAATTTTGTACGTTTCCTTATTAAAATATTGTTTGCATTATTATCATTATTTACAAATGCTAATGATTTAAAAAGATTTGTGGTACTGTTTAAAGCGTTTTTAACTCCATCAACGGTATTTATTTGCAATATGGTGGTTTCGGTGGTACGCAAGTTTTTAGTAATGTTTCTTTGTGTAGATTATGAGTCCAGGTTGTTTTTCGTGTTACTGTTATGAATATTGAGTGATGTTATTAAGTTTATTGTAGTTTCTGTATGCATTAATTATGTTTGTTTTATTTGGGGTATTAGCTTTATATTGCATATGCTTGGTCTTTTCGTGTAGTAACAATGAAGAATACATATTTGAAGTATTCATTAGTTTTTCTAGAAGTGGTGTGTTTTTCACGCCTATATTTTGTTAGAATTCTTCAAAACCACTTTTATTTGTTGTAAAATTCATGTCTTCAATGTAGATTACCTCAACTAAAAATCATATTGATTTTGTTAAAAATCCAAAAGTTTTATTATAATTTCAAAAAATGGTTTCTTACAGCAATTTTTTTAACTTGATCACTTTATTAAATATTGTACATGGGTACAACCAGGAGACGAACATAATTTTAATTAATTGATTTCGCCCTTCGATTGTAATATTTGACGAATATTTACAGTTGTCTGTGACTTCCGTAATTATTAAGAATGTAAAATTGTTCCGATACAGTTCGTTTCAGATGTTGAATATGTTTATAATTTGATAGTGTGTGTTATTGATACCTGTACCGGTCCGATGTACGAGAATAGTGCGATTATTGGATTCGACCACATTTATAGTACTTACAGAATTCAGTTTCAAAATAGCCATAGATAAAAATCACGCCTACAATATAAATAACACAACAAGAAGATAATTAAATTATTAAACCAATAAAAGAACTGAAAAGAATAACTATGAAAAAAATTTAAATAAAAAGATAAAAGAATCTCAAATATAATACCGTATCGACAGACTAACACAATAAGTGAACATATTTAAAAACAACAAATATAATTGGAAATATTATGTCAATAAAATAAGGATCAAATATTTATTACAGAACAAAAATATGTAATTTTTCCGATCAATTATAAATATTGCATACGTCAACCCATCGAAAACTCAGAATATACGATCACAAAACTAATGCGAAACCCAACACGAAATCGAACACAACATATGAAAACAAAACAGCATAAATTTTGAAAATATACACCCCAATAAAAAATTCCAGAAGAGATATACATATATGAAATACAATAAATCACAATCGACAACAAAAACGAAATGCGAATTAAACAAACAGTGTGAGATGGGAATTAATAATTTAAAACTTTAAGATTAACAAATTTAGTAATCATCGATAACCTAGATATATTCCTGTACGGGTAAATTTTAGTGGAAATAATCATTCAGAAGACTAACTATGTTATTACGACCAGATAACATTTTATACTATGACCGACTATGCTGGTCTCTGTGACAAGTGGAATTAATAGAACATCCTGTTCATTTCAATACAATCTGACGAATTTTAATGTACTGGCATAAAAATGCATTTTTAAAAGCGACTGTTTAAAGGATTTCTTTTGTGCTTGTAACGATGCAAAATATTTGTGGAGAAATGAACTTCAGAATAGTTATAAACGTTAATTATAATATATATACTTTTCTTCATTTCATATGTTTCAGAAAACTGTGGTCATATTAATGAATAAGGAATCCGTAACTTACGGCCCAAATAGTTCATCTTCACTCCATGAACTACGTTCGAAAAACGACACAAAATTCATTATTTCTTTTTTTCCACGGAAATGAATTGCATTTTCACATATGGCGTAGGTAAAATTTCTATGTGTAGGTGCAAGTTCGGAAATAATGTAACAGTAAAGACGAAATGTTTCATCTGCAGAGTATAGAAACAGGAGTTGAACACACTAGGTTCGTGTTCTGTCCGTTCTCCGCTAATAAATAATTTAAATTTCGGTCGCCAGGCACACATCACGATAATATACCGAATATAGTCTACACTACAATAAAATATAATTTGCAACGTTTTACTCTCGTTTAACATTACAAAAGGCAGATTCTTTATCAAATGTTGAAATTACGCCAAACGTCGTCAAATTCTACCAAATCATCTTCTAAAATGCCACTTTTATTTAAAAAACATATTGCTGTGAATTAGGCTAAATTATTTCTTACACACTGCAACGAAGACATGGCAGGTAAATGTTAATCGAACGACGAAAATATCTTTTCTGTATCATAAAAATATTTCAAAACCGTAATCTGTTCATAAACAGTTGGTGAACATATTTACAGAAAGATATGTTACTCAAATTGTTAAAGTACTTGAAATATTGATATGAACATCTCTAAAAAAAACATTTATCCGCAATGTACAACTTCCATAATTTAATATATGATTTACGCAACTTGTTATCGATAAAAATATGAGTAAAATCGCTGTAAACAAGTTAATAAAGCGAATAAATACAAATTACGTAGTTTTTTATTTCTAGCGTTTTGAAAATGAACGTGTGTAATCAAATTGACGAACACTGCTAATTTACCATATTGTTGAATGTTACAGGAAAGTCTACGCTCTTCATCTTATCATATTCATTTGTACATATTATGTTTGTCCTACAACGGTCATCCTGAGATAATATGCCCAGCATGCACCTGGGACAGGTTCACTACCATCTACACTCATCAAAAATTTCTCCATTTCCGTCTGAGGTACGTTTTGCAGGAGAGGTCTCGAAAATAATTTACGAATCAAGACAAAATAAAAATAAAGATTTGTAATTATCTACATTTCTTGGAAGCAAAATGAATGGAACGATGACCAACATTAAGAAACAATGGCACTTAATTGAAATCCGAGCATGCTACGCTAGGCTGCTATAAATAGATCGATCACCTTACTGCGAATAGGGAACTGTAGCAATCTCAATGGCTCAGTGGTGTTATAACAACTTGGCTGGAGAAGAATTTTCGTCGTACATCAATCACGCGTCTACACAATGAATAAACTACAGAGTCGATTTTAGGTCGTGAAATACGTCATTGACAGGTTTGTAAATAAGAAAATGATACGTAACCTTTGTGTAATGATAAAGACACGTACCGTGGTGGCTGCGGAGATGTCCCACAGAGGCTGCTCAAAGCCAGACATGGTAGTGGCGAAATGGCGAACGCTGCAGCTCCGCCCCCGCGCGCCACGCCCACCCCCGGCACCCCCAAGTGCTCCACCCCCGAGACTACTCAAACATGGAGCGCACGCAAAACACACCTTCACACAGATTCACGTGTTTCCTACATATGAAACATATATTATCATAAACACGTTTATCGCAAAAATTACTGCGGCACTTACGAAAAATGCACAATTTTAAACTAAATATATATTTTGATTCTAAACTTTATTACAACTCGCTTCGTCAATACAGGAAATAAGAAAAGTCCTATACACATATTATGATACTTAATAATTTGAAAATAAACTGAGAAAAATAATAAAATTCAATTTTCTATGATAAGAATTCAGTTATTTGTTATAAATATTTATTACGAATCATTTAATTAGTAAATTATTGTATCCTAATATTTTCCTTGGTGTCGTTTGTTAATTAGAATTTTTGATTGAAACTACATTAGGCTATTATTCGCGAAGGCTACGAATAGGAACTGAACATATTGTTGATTCATGAAATGCAGAGTACAGATTTAGAATGTGTCATTAATTTATTATAAAACGTATAAAATTTTTAAGGACTGATTGTTCGTAAGTTCTACAATAAATGTTTCCAATACGTATCCAAATTATTCACAAGATTAAAATTCCACATAATATGATAATTTTTCATATTTGATCTTTTAAATAAAATTTGCAGTAATTATCGCCATTTATCCTAATACTATGAATAAGATTATAGAAGAGCCCAATTCCAGGTAATGATTTCCTGGTTTGTCTTGCTATGAACAGTTGATAAGATTAATGTGTAAATTACTAATAAATTTTTCGTGGTTGAGAACCAGGTTCAGATTTCTCGATCCGATGTTTACGTTTCTACGGTCGTTCTCTAACGCTGGCTGAAGGCTTTAACAATGACGGGTTTCCCCGGTCAAAACATCTTGTGAGTTGGCGATAATAATTGCAGATTGCCTGGTGTCCGCAGGTGGAATCCTATTTTTTGGAGCTCTGAAAGGATTGAAACTTGTGTGTTTGTGAATGTGCGATTTATGCACATAATGGCCTATAATTGAAAGAGTTAAAAGTTTTATTTTTTAAAAAAATTGCTTTTATGTAAATTCAGTCCTGTTGAAACTGAGGACTGATAAAATAATATGGTATGTTTGGTGTTTATTCAAAATTGGTAACATGCATTGTAAACTTTTCATAATTGTTGGCCGGCAAATTTAATTTAATTTTGTGTTTGAATTTCTTGGGAATATTTTGAAATATAGACATTTCTGAAAATTAAAATGTAATTTTTCTTTAAATTTTATATTTCATGATGTAAACCGAGTCCCAATATAGCACACTGAGATAAGAGTCAAAATTCATGTTAATAGCCGTGGAAAATGTTTGTAAAATTTATATACAAAATTCAGAATATGTTTTTAAAAAAATATTCAAATGTTATACTAATAAATTTTTTGTTTTATTATTTCAAACCTATCATTAATTATTAAGAATAACTATTTAAATTTGTATAACTTTAAAATTTTATTAAGTGGATTTAAATTGTAGAACTTAAATATTTCATTAATATTTTCATGAATTGTCAAGTAATGTAAATTTTAATTTTATTTAAATACTTCAAAATTAAATATTAGTTAAATTTCTTCCTGGCTGGCGCAAAGTATATTACAAAAATTAATTTAATAACCTATAGATGGTATACTGTATTACATTAATTGCCCTTTAACATGGGGCAAAATGATAATAAATATATATATTGACTATATATATAGAGAGAGAGATAGATAGATAGATAGATAGATATATTATTACAATATATATAAAAGTCGGAGATTTAAATTTTATGTCACTCTATGAATGACATTTGATTTCCGCGGTCATACTGCAACATAGGACTTATGCTGCATATTATTACTTAATAATGCTAATTGCGTATCGTGGAAATAAAATAAATTAAATTATACACCCAAGGGCAAGAGATGAGATTGTCCGAAAATTTTCTAACTTATTCATTTTTAAGAATATTTGCACGTTTCTGAACTGTCACGAGAAACAACACAAGAAGTGATCAAAAAAATTATACACTAAAACGCAGAGCTACGTCACTTTCAATGGAAAAGTGGCAGCCTAATTAACGAAGCATTATAATCTTTTGCTTTTATTATCAGTGCAAATATAGCAGGTAATATATATGTGTGTGTGTGCATGTTATGTGTTAAGAATTGCTAATTAAATTTTTAATTTTGTGTAGCACAGCTTATCTACAACTTACAACCCCAAATAAAGTCGATATTAAAATGAAACATTGTAGCGCAGTACATTGACGGTGATTTCATTTTTATTTAATCTAGTTTCAATTTTTAATCCAATTTGGACATTGTTTGGTATCGCTAAATTACATTTTTAAAGAAAAGAATCTAATTGCTGATATCGAAGCGTAGTTTTGCAAATTCTCCCACTGAATTTCGTTCACTGATGTCAAAAGTTTACCCGTCATATTTTCTTTCCGTAAATACATTTCTGTTCGATATATATAATTATTACTAATTTATACTTCTTCACGACAGGAACTGTTGAATCTAGCTAATAAAATTAGCATTTATCAGGACACCAGCACTGATTTGAAGGAATTGTTCATTACAATTGTCGACATCCAGGAAGACTTTTGCTTTAGTGATGTTTTGAAATGTGGATACGGAATTTTCAGGTTAAATTACAAGTTAAGTGTGAAGATTTGTTGATAATTGTACGTAACGAAATGTAGTCATGGTCTCCTGTTTCTGGTTTCAAACTGTTATTTCTCCTCTCCAAAAAATTGAATTTAGCGTTTACTAATACAATGAATATGTTTGGTGAAGAATTTACTTTAAGTATTATTTTTTCTTCATAGAAAAGCTTTTTGAAATGATGTCTTTGAGTCGCGGACTTGAAAATTCGCTTTCTTTCGAATATTGTGTTGTGTCTACGGAACGATATGGAAATATTTCGTAGTTTGAGTCCGAAGTTGTGACTGGCGGCAGCTGTGGCCAAGTAGCTTTCTGCTCGCAGGATAATATTGATCGCCCTGGAGCTTCGTCACTTACGAACTTTCTGTACATACACACAAAAACCTGCAAAAATGGAAGAAATTAATTAAAATTACTGCTGTTTGTTAGTTTCAAGCTATTCATTTCGATCGCTCGTCTCTTTCAATTATTTTAACTAAAACAAATTATGTTAAATTTCGCACTTTTCCATTCATAATTCGTGTTTTTTCATTTCACGAGGAATATTATGAATGTAAGACTTGTATGCAAAATTTTTCTGACTGACTGATTAAGAGGTCTATTTCGCCCTTATTGTCTTGCTTAATCAAGCTTTCAGAAAAAACACAAAACAAAACACGAGTCAAATTATTTAATGTAGTCTAAACATTTTATTTAATAGTTTTATATGTTGAAATTTAATCGAATGTTTATATTGTAATAAGCGAACAGTTGAGCCTGAGATGACGGCAACCGCAGCACACGCCGTCAACAGAAATTTCGTAAACGTGTTCTCATAACGTTAGGTCTTAAAGTTTCATATTTTTATATGTTTGGTTTTTGAATTTAATGGCCTGTAATAGCACATGTATGTTCTTATTGCTTTTTAAATATCATAGAATTGTAATTATATAAATTATTGTGGGCAAATAAAATACGACGCTAATTTTTAGTTTTCATTTCAATGTAATAAAATAATATTAAAATGTGTAATATTTATAAATTTTATTCAAACTGTAATAATTGTATAGTTTTTATATAATTAGGCATACATATATAAAACATAATATTAATATGTCACAGAATAATAATCGTTCAAATAATAACAATTCAGAATCCATTTTCCTCGAGGCCTCACTCAGTTTATTGTTTAAAATTAAACGTTTTAACATGAAATAATTTACTGCCTTTCAATTTGTGGGTATTTGATTTTAGAAGATGGACACTGTTTACCTGCTTTGGATTCATCCAGATAATTTGTTACGATTTACAATACATATATTTAGGAATTACGTATTACGGAGGAATTGTGTAACAAGGAATGAAACTATAGTACGTTGAAAGTTGAAATAAATACTGGCTTTTCATTGAAAAACCTGAAATTACTGTAGCGTAGGGGGCGGATATTCTGTAACACAGGTTTGACTGCTGTACGATCCTAAAAATAATCGAAATATAATTTTTGTCTGAGCTATCCGACGAAACCTACGATTTTCAAAGCCGACAAGTGGTTACTTCATTGAATTGTATATTCGTTAGAAAGCTGATATAGGCTTTTGAAGGGAAGAAAGTTTCATATCAGTTGGGGATCCACGGTTTTTGAAACGATTGTTGGGATGTGACAGATCTAAGCAGCTTCAAGGCTAAGTACAAGAAGGAGCTGAGGCAGCGGGAGTGACAGGGGCAGAGGCGCTGACTCACGCCGTGTTAGGGCGCGGATATTGGCGACGACCCTCGTATTAGATACAAATTATGGAAATTAAGCGGAAAGTCTTTATTAGGCGACAGATGTCACATCGCAATATCCTCCCCGCTCTCATATTTCCCGTTATTAATTTGGGTCCTCATGAACCCGAATTGATTAGTATATAACAACGAACTTGCGTGACACAACCACACGACCGCCAAATTTTTAGTTACCGTTATTCCCAGATAAGACAAGTGTTGCCTCTGTTTCACACACGTATCCAAATTTCGCATCTGTCAAAAAGATGTACACTACACGATTAGTTATATTTCTGCCTTCAAAATAGTATTTTAATTGATCATAATATTTTTAAATTCGGGTAGTCGGTGTTGAGTTTGAGTCGACGGCTGATGCAGATAGATAGTATATGAAAAGAATAATATAATAAATGGAATCTCCCGGGAAAACAATGAAATGGATTCTTAAAAAATTGAATTCAAGATAGATGTAAACGTTAATAAACTATCGTATTTGAACGTTGGCATTAATTTTTTACGTAAAGAGGAATAAATGTGCAATATTTCCAACGTATATGGATTACGGAACTAAAGATGTTGAAATCTTAACCACTTTGCAAGTAAGGTGTTACGACTTTGGTTTGTATCCTGGAGTCGTCTTCGTCGCTAAACGTCCGCCGAGGAATGACACATGCGACATTGGACCGTTTCAAGTGAATGCACTACTCTGCTTTATGTATTCCATCACATACAAACGATAATTTATGACTCGTAATACCGTTGCTAGATCCGGAGAGAAGCAGGAACCCGTCCGAGACAATTTCAGGACTAATCTTCTTAGACAAGGCGGAAATTGTGCTACAACATCTCGATTCGTTGGAAACCATCAGACAAAAAGATCCGCTTGCATTTAGGTAAGCGGCGAATGACAAAGATTGAGAGGTTGTGACGCACAATGGAAATGCTTTTTTAGTCAAAACTGGAAGCTTTGCTGAAAATAATCAGCAAGGATGACTGCATTTATGTTGTAGGTGCAAAATAACTACAGAAAGACGAGAACTGTGAGCAAGCATCCACATATCACAGAGAAAGGAGTATTGAGATAGTGAAAACTTACGCAATCTACAAATCAATTTATATATATATTAGCAGACATGAGAAATCACAGAGTACTCATATCAGAGAGCACAGAAGTGGGAATCTCAGAATTTATCATATATATTATAAAAACAGAGACGACGCCGACGCATTACCCACCAATAATTTCCTCATGATGGGAGACGCGTTCTAATAACATTAGTCTAAATTTAACTATTTCTAATATCAATCTTATGTTTCTGCTTTAGTACTTTGGCTTAAAACTGTTGTGATCCAGTAACGCACATAAATACCCCGAGTAACTTCATGTTTTCTTAAAAATACTATTTTCTTGTCATTCCGGTCATCACAGTGTTCGATATAATATATACTGCTTGTAATGAATTCGTTGATCAATGAGAAATATTAATGAAACGTATAAATTTACCTAAGATAACTAATGTCAGGTAGAAGAATAAAGGTCGGGTGGAGCGCTATTGCGAAACATCATAAGTAGAGACACAGATTCGCAAGTATTGAGCCAATGATTACAAAGAGAAGGAATGCAAGAGTAATTTTGGAAAAGAAATTAACGAAATCGCTGAAGAAGTGACTTTGTGACAAATATTACGAGATAGAAACAAGAATTTGAAGTGGAGTCCGTGACAACTTAAGAGGTAGAAGAGGACAGGAAGTAGCAGCTCGAAAATGACTGCATCTGGGAAATGTTCAACATCAAGTCTTGTAATATGAGACGAAACAACTCATCGTACTGATGATTCCATTTCAGAAGTAGATCGGGTGATAAAATCTTTACTGATTCCAAAATTAATTTTTTCCCTTCAAAATATAGTTTACACAAACGATTTTGACTATATCGTATATTCGAGTGTGACAACGCCGGCGTCGTTTATATTTATTTATCAATTTCGTCATAAAAATAGTTTGTACACAAAATATTCACATTGATGAAACGGTAGATGTATAATCTAAGTAAAAGTTTTTTAATTTAATATTTCAATTAAAAAAAGAACTAATATAAAAGTTGTAGGAAATTCAGGTCCATTACTTCCTGATTAATTGAGGAAAAAATAAATCTTCATACTTTCGTTTATGAAAGTGAAATCACTAGTCTAGTTGATTGTTATTCAAATTTTCAGTGTTTCGGACGTAAGAATCGCGAGGCTTGATGGAACTGGTCTGACGACTTCCTTACATAAACTAACGAGTAGGAAAACTAGTAAAAAAATACAAGTTTCTTTTTGTATTTGCCAGGCTGAAAATGCTGTCCTTGGCTGACGTAAACAGCTGTCGGAATTTAAATGATCTCAAATCGAAGAATCAAACAGTAAGACAGAGAATCCTTTAAAACATGAAATGCAACGACGTTTAATTTATGGAAAGCTTAATCGACATTATGAAACTGCTTTCATTCGTTAGTTTTTTGAAATAGATCGACAAAGAATTCGATTTATTCGGCCATTGGAATAATTTGAACGGGCACATGAGTACTCAATGAGAAGTTAAGGATTTCCCTATCTCCTGTGACTTACCGTAGCTCAACGAAATCCACGAAACATGAGTTGAGCAAGAATTCGCGGTTACTGCGTTTCAGTATTTCTTCTACTCGTTACATTGTGTGCAAACGTGCATTTCAATCTGTAACTGCATATACGTGTACTATTTTGACTCACTTCCGTTAGTATATAATCACAATTCGCAATTTTCAGCTGTCTCTCACGCTCGAGTAATTCAGCCTTCGTTATATATCTCAATATTTATAAACGATTTACCCTTTACCCAAAAAAACAAGTCAAGAACAAACCTTTTAAATAAGTAAATGGACGAAGCACGTGTCGTGGTGCCAAAGGGAGAACTGCAAATTTGAATGCGTTAAAGTCATGTCACTTCAATATGAAACTCTTTGACCCTACTCTTCAAAGCTTTTATGGGTCGAAATTATTTTCAAAAAGGATGGCCACGTTACTTTTTCTGTTTAATAGACGGCATCTTGCAAGATAGTGTTTAACTACACGAAGTGCGTAGATCTGCCATCCCGACTACTTGGCCGTTTGCATATTTACATTTTAGGGAGAATCTTGAAAATTGCGACAATTGGCTGAACGTACTACGTGCTTCATTTTCAGAATGATTTAGCTGCTCAATATAGAAAGATCCGCAGAGTAATTTGACGTATAATGATGACAATTGATGGCACGAGGGTGCGGGGCCAGCGAAAACCGAGCACAATCGGATTTCACGCTTTAGACGCGCAATATTGAACACGTGCAGCGACCCTCCGTCGCGACGCCCCTCTGGCACGATGTCACGAAAAATATGGCGCTTTTTTCTCTTCAATTAATGCTAGTGTGTTACGAATGAAACGTTCAATTATTTATCTCCGTCGAGCCTTGGTTGCGCGATATTAACGAAAATATAAAACCTGTGAGCAGCTGAATACAAATAATTTAGACGTTTTGCATAAATATACGTCACTAATTTACAAGCTAGGGATACATTTATAAGCACTTAACGAAGACTATTCATTCAAAATTTAAGTATTCGTAATAAAGTTATTTGTGTGTAGTCATTGATAAATTAAAAAAGTAAGGAAATAACATAGTAAACGACACTTCACTTATGGTGCGTAGATAACAATGCTTCTCACTTAGGAAAGTAATTCGTATAAAGAGCCATTTGCAGGAGGCTAATCGTTCCATTCCATTGTTGCGAAATTATCAGTTTCTCCTCTGTTCCATTTTTCTACGACTGCAAGTGCGATGGGATGGGAAACAATACGCTCAAAGCCCCTTCTTTTCTGCCGTCTTTTTGTACCTCTCACAAACCCTGACTCTGATTCAACAACACAGAAGCCATCTATTGTTTAATTTGAGTCTTTTACGTTTCGTTTTCCCATTTCTCTGCAACGGAATCTTCTTCTTCTTATAAATAAAAATGAGTGTTTATATGTTTGTATATTTGTATGTTCCTTATACAAATCTACACTGGTGGAGCAAATTTCACCAAATTTCGTACACGTGTTCTTTGCGACCAGCAGACAAACACTGTCGGGGTGAGACACGACTACAACCCCCAGAAGCGGGGGTGGACAGGGGTGGATAATTTCGTACATTCTAAAACTGCCGACATTAGAGCCGGATAAATATTTTTCTGTGTCAAATAGATTAATAGTGTTTCTACCGATGTAATGTGTAACTTCAACGCCTAACAGCATGGGAAAGAAACACCCTTTGGGATATGGATGGAGGTCCGTTAGAGGAAAATAACGCGAATACAACCGAGATTATAGTCAAATTCAAGGTTATCGATCTCACTGAGTTAATTATGACATTAAACTTGGCATTTAACTCCCAGGGACGGCGGTGGGCGGGGTGGAAATTTTTGAACATGCAAACACGGCAGATATTTGCGTTGAATAAATATTTTTCAAGGTTAATTATATTGATTGTATTTCTACTGATGTTGTTAGTGTATAATTTTCACCCATTTCGGCATGGGAGGGGAGCACACTTAGGAGTGGGGGTGCGGGAGCGTTTCATATAATTAACGCAAAAACAACCGAGATTCGAGTCAAATCGGGGTTATGGATGTCGCTGAGACTATGCATGACAAACTGAGAAACGCATGGGGGTGGGTGGGGGTTGGCGGTGATGAGACGGGGTGGGCGGGGAAAGAAATTTTCAAACATGCTAACCGGCCGCTATTTTCGTCGAATAAATATAATTCGGGATCAATGGTATTCATAAAATTTCACTACATATTCTCGGTGTATAATTTGAACCTATTTTAGCCATGGAAGTGGTGAACCCTTAAGGGTTGGGGTGGAGTGGCATTACATGAAAATAACGCAAACACATTCGAGTTTGGAGCTGAATCCGGGGTTAATTTTGTCACTGTGTTTAATTATTACATTCAACTTATAGTTTAACTCTCCCAAGCGGGGATGCACGGGGGTTGAAATTTTCAAACATGTTAAACACTCGAATAAAAATTTTTCTGGTTCACTGAAATTCATAAAATTTCTCTACATGTT
Organism: Zhengitettix transpicula; assembly: GCA_037074705.1. Lineage (NCBI taxonomy): Eukaryota > Metazoa > Arthropoda > Insecta > Orthoptera > Tetrigidae > Zhengitettix > Zhengitettix transpicula. The sequence continues at coordinate 79,949,746 of CM073595.1, read as the reverse complement.
CCATGTATTTAATATTAACTTTTTTCGGGATTAGGAATGGAGTAACCTTAAGGATGACGGTGGACTGGATTTATATAAAAATAACGGAAACACAATCGAGATTGGAGTCGAAAGCAGGTTTATGGTAGTCATTGGGCTTAATTATTACATTAGACTTATCGTTTTATCTTTCCCAAAGAGTGTTTGATGGGGCTGAGAATTTTCAAATTGTTAAGCGGTTAATGTTTGTGTGGAATAAATATTTGTCAGAGGTCAATAACAATGATAGTATCTCTACCGTTGTTGTTTGTGTATCATTTCAACCCCTTTCGGCAAGACAGGGTGGACGCTTAGGGAGGGAAGTTAGAAAAAAATTACGCGAAAACAACCGAGATTGGAACAAAATCTCGGGTTATTGATGTCGCTGAGTTTAATTATGACATTCAATTACCCATTTAATCCCCAGGGAAAGGATAGGCCGGGGGTGGAAATTTTTAAACATGCAATCAAGGTCGATATTTGCTTTTAGTAATTATTTTTAGAATTAATTAGGTTGATAATATTTCTACGACTTTGTTTGTGGTTACGGAACTCGCTGAAATTATTTATGACCACCTGTTCAAAAATGTTAACCTATCGATATTTGCGTCGAATAAATATTTCGCGTGGTGAATGACAATCATAGTATTTATTAATATATTCTGTGTAATATTTATGTCCCATATCGGCTTGGGAGGAGAGAACCATGAAGGGTAGAGTGGAGTTGCATTACTTAAAAATATCGACAAAATCCAAGATTGGAGTCGAATCCGAGGTTATGGATGTAGCTGAGATTAATTATGACATTCAACTTGCAGTTAAACCCCACCGGGTGGGGTCGATAGGGAGTGGAAATGTTCAAACATGTTGATCGGCCGATACTTGCGTCCAATAAATATTTTTCGGTGTCATTTAAATTAATAATATTTCGGTAGATATTCTCTATGTATAATTTAAATCAATATTACCTTGGGAATGTAGTGTGCTTAGGGTTGGGGTTTGGTGGAGCGTTACATGAAAATTACATGAATAGGCCGAGATTCGAGTCAATTCTGGGGCTATGGCAGACGCTGAGTTTCATTGTGGCAAACTGGGTAACGCGCGTGGGTGGGGGTAGAAATTTTCAAACAATGTAACCGGCCGATTTATGCGTGGAATAAATACTTTTTGGCTAAAACAGAAGCGGGGTTGGAAATTTTCGAACATTTATAAACGGCGATATATTCGTTGAATGAAACTATTTCAGGGTCAATGAGTTCAACCCCGTTCGGAATGGGAGGTAATATTTGATAATTGTCTGATACGTCCGGGACATTTCAGCTGCTAAATAGGATTATAATATTTGGAATCTAGTAATGTCATCACGACTCACAGTAATATATATGTTTGATTAATATAAAATTGGTTTTTAAATAGAAGTTTATAGATTTCCTCTACGTGGCTAATTAAGAAAATCGGATTTTCAAATCTAAGATCGTCTTTTGGTTATTTCATTGTAAGTTTACAGAAAATCATACGGATTCATCCTTTAACTGGGGGCTCTGTGAAGTTATTACTCACAAAAGATTAATCAATTAAATTTTCACTTCACTTGAAATAGTAAAAGAAATCTGTAAAGGGTAGTAAAATTAATTTCGCATTTCAGGGTAGAAATTCAAGCACAATTAAGGAACAGGTGTATCTGTTCACACAATAAGCATTCACATTCAATTTGTAAACAATAAGAAGCATTTATTTGAAAATATATATCACTGTTTAAGGTGCGTCCACACTTGATGTTATATTGTGTTATATAAAACGTTACAAAATCTCAGAAAATTAAGTTACAGACCCTGTAACATGATGTTACATATGTTTGTATATAGCATGTTATATGTTTCCCGGCGGGTGTCGATAAAGATCAAAGGAAGTTGTATAACATTGTTTTACAAGTTACACGTGCGTCCACAGCCGGCATCAGTTCCACCAGTCAGTCAGTCGGTCAGTCACTCGTTCTATGCTCGCCTATACGCTCGTGCTACTATTAATTTTGCTGCAAATTAATTTTATATTGTTAACCTTACCTTCATGTAGTCAGCCAACAATTCAATAAGGGCCTAACAAACTTCTGGTACATCAATCGAAATGTTCTGCTTTGAAATATTGAAGAGATAACTCATACATTAACCACTTGCCAAAACTCTTAGCGTTAATGTTACTCTTTCTTTTATTTATTTAATACTGTCTTGCTTGAATTTGGCTTTACTCGACTCTTACATATCAATGCTCACTTAACTGAAGCAGCCTTCTGGTTAGTATTGCTGAACTCTGCCTGTTTCACAAACTAGTAGACTTGCAGAACTCTTCACGCTTACAAATTGCTACAAGTAGCACGTTTCTTATGTTCTCAGGCAGCTGTTTTCTTGTTCCAAAATGTTTTTTTATGAACATCACTGTACCATTCTACTTCATCAAACCTTGAAACAGTCATGCTAATGCTATGAACCTTTTCCGTGAATATAAGTAGTTTTTTTGCCACTCAAACTAGTACAACATCCGTTCTTCTCTTTCTAAGGTGAGTGTCAGAGGAAGTGAAAGTGTATAGGAATTATTCGAAACAACATTGAATGAGTGCGAGGGAAATTAAGGTAATGAACAAAAGTGAAAGATGAGTGACATAAAATTAAGTTACAGAAATGAGATTGAAATGATTGTTCAAATGCTCTGAACAATAAGAAAACTCGCTATTGAGAGAAAGAGATGGGAATTTAGAACTAAAGCCTATTAATCATTTAGAGAGTGAGAATGTTACATCTAAATTCGCTCTTTTCTGAAGACAATCAGAAGTTTCTTACTGTTAAAAATGTGACTATCTTCTTCCTCTCATTTCAACTTTATTTTCCTAACTGATCAGTTTCTTTCTACCCTAAATCCTGACATTTCAATTTCTCACTTTATGTTTTACCTTCTGTCTGTTTCAACACAATACCAATTTCACATCTTTACTCTTCTGACCTGAAAAAAATGTCACTACAACACAATAAAAGAATCACTTGTTACCCATTCCTCTTGGTATTTTCTTATAAAAACTAAATAACGACTCTGAAAATTGGCTCATATTTCCTATTTCGAAACCTTTTGTAGCAGCTGTTGCTTGCCTTCATTTCCTTTTTCCTATTGAACACTGGGTCTTGTCTAATCAGGAGATTGGAGATCTTCCTCTGACAAAATATTCCTAATTTCTATCTAGCAATTTTATGAATGGTTTCAAGTTATATTTTAAGAAGCAGTTCCTCATTCTGTGTCACTTTCAGTTGAATGAATCAGTTCCAACACAAAGATTTATCTTTGTTAATTCTACTCTTTCAATCTATGATCATGTCATGTGTCATTTAAGCCGTTGCACATTTTTTACATGATTGCATGAAGTGATATAAAGGAAATCCCTTACATTCAATACATCCCTCTGTAACTAGGTGTGAAGTTGTCCATTTTTGCCTGACGTAGTACAACTGGAGTCGAACTGTTCCTTTTCCTATTGGGAAGTCTGAAAATAAACTATCTCCAATGTTTTAAAGGAACTACTCTAAATTCTAATTGTTTGACCTGGTATTGGTGTGACTAGAAATAAACTACCCCTTATGTTTAATATATGTTTTCAAGCTTTCCTCGAGGAGCACAAAACACTGGTGCCAATCTTGAAACAAATTTAAAAGACAATTAGAACAGTTGAGGTAAGGTAATACAAATTGGAATGGTCAAGAAAATTCACCAAACATAACTCAATCCTCTACACCAATATGGAATCCTTCTGCAAAAAGAAAGAAAAAGGAATTTCGTCCAGTTCCGAGTCACTAATTGTTAAACGTTTAGCGTTTGCGATAATATAGCGTTGTGAACCTCCATGTTTACGTTTTGACAACGAGATCAGCCCCTTTGTTTGGTTGCCTCTCTCTTAACCTCGGGCCTCGCCGTTCCGTTATGTTCCCACTCTTAACTTGAAACATACTTCAATAACTGCTCGACTGAAACGGGCCGTCAACTTTGTAGTCATCGCGTCAAAAGGTCTGGATGAAGTGAACCCCTTCTACTGGCCGCACATATCACATTCTAATTGCGCGACGTTCTAAAGATATATCCTTATATAAATTCATTAACATGTGATACAATTGACGAAATGTGAACCAAGTTCATTATTTGAAGCATTGATTTCCAGATAGACAGATATTTAACCACAAAATAAAAATGTTTCACTAAATAAATAACCTACCAAATTCAGAAACTAAACACATTTTTTATTATATGCCTCAGTCACTTGCTAAGTACCTCCATACCTGAAATAAACTTCATTTATTAGATTTCTTTCTCGGACTCGTGGGTCCAGCTCTGAGTCTCATCTCTTCTTTCCTTCTAGTATTTTGCTGATGGAAACATTGGAACTATCGTATTTCGTAATAACCCACTCACGCAATTTCAATTAATTTTTTTTTACTTTACTTTAAACTACGGAATATGCGAAAAACGTTTCTGCTAGATTAATGATTTCATCAACAAATTTCTAATCCTGATTATGCTGGTGAAAACAATTTCATTTCATTTGGCATATATCGAAATTAATTTACAAAATTAAGATTAAATATGTAATTAAATTGTAGTAGGCGGGTACCTAAAATAGCCACAAGTTGTGTGGAAACGGATTGTCGCAATGTAAAGTAAATTCATTTATATCGGATATATCTTTTACAATCACCAGAGATGGCGACCAGGTTAATTCCTGTTTAAGGCCTTGGTTCGCATCTATCTGATACTGATCTCATTGCGGTGAAGCTGAAGATTAGTTAGGAAAGTTACAAGGAAATTCAGACAAAGGGGAAGAATGCACTTTTGCACAGCTAGTGGATGGAGTAAACGATTGATTGATTCATCGCTGGCTTGTTAAGCATTTATAAGTCTCGTCAATCGATATATAATCGTTTTCGTCGACACAAATATTATTGTTTAGAAACCCCGTCCGTATTCATCAAATGTGAAATATTCAGTGAAATTCATTGTGTAATCATTTACTTTATTGTTTACGGGTGGAATAATCTAATGATTCATTTATCGTCTGTTCGTTAAAGTCTCGTTATTCGAAATATAATCGTCATTCGGTTTTTGACATTTCATAATCGATATTTAGAATGATCTTTAATAATCGAATCATTAATGTGAATCGATTATTCCCATCACTAGTTGGGATCAATATGAATATCCGACCATGTCGCGTGTAGGTGTTCACTGTTTATCATGAACAGCTGTTGCATCCAACGTCTGTAGAATATTGGATTTATTCCAGGATCGTGGGGTAAGGTCCTCCGACAGACGTTCACTGCACTTGAAATTGTCAATTTTTTTAAAGACTTTATCGTCGGTGAAACCTGTTGCTTCTGTATAAGAAAGCAGGTTCCTAGTAAACAATTTCCTTTATTTGGTCGTTTCGTAGATATCCGAAATTTTAAGTGTGATCATATTATAAGTACAACGTTTTATGTCTTATAAATCAATGTGGTGATTATGGACGATTTGTCCTTAGTTTTAATAGTGCTGGTTAAGACTGTCAAATTTCTGAAGACAGATTGAATTTCCATACGAAACTTAAAGTTAATCTTACTCTAACTGTAATTTGGCCGTCGTTTCAAATGATAGTAATCTTGAGTTTACTGGATTGCCGAAACGTCGTTGATAGGAATCGAATTTCGAAACTACGAGAAAGACATAAATAAAATTTATTGAGTTTCAATATCGTTTTATATGTAAACTATCATGTGGTCATTCTTTTTGAACAAGAGATCAGGAAATGTGAAAAACAATGTTGGAGGACTACTTTTTTTTTTTAATGGAGAAAAAACATATTGGTTACTAATTAATTATTCTGCACCATACGTTTTTCTTCTTAAAAACAATTAATTCCTGTTTTTGGCATTCAAGACTTAATTGTAAATATAATTAAACATATCTTTCGAAACTGTTTTGCACTTTTATAACTTCCTACAGTAATTTACGTTCCCAAATTAATTCTAAATGGAATTCTTTGATCTGCCATGTAAATTGATTTTGATGTAAGTTAAATATTCTTTTTATAAAGCCGGATTGGAAACTTTTCGTTAATTTAAAAGACTGGTTGTTGTGTAAACATTTTAATTTTGATATATTTAAATCCAATGTTTAGTTTTTCAAGTTCATTTCTTGAAGTGTAGGATAAGTTTTATTGTTACAAGGAGAAAGTAGAATGAAACATTTGTAGAGTTCTTTTCTGATCAAAGGATTCATTTATTTTCAGCTTAAATAGAAAATGGATTCTCCACAGCATGAAAATAAGGAAGGATTTACTCTTGTCTATACCCTTGCCCAAGCTGCTGGTGCTATTGCCATTATCCTTATTATTGTATGGACAGATCATTACAGAGATGGATTTGCTTGGAGATCAAGGCCAGATTTGCAGTTTAACTGGCACCCTCTTTTGATGACAATTGGGATGATATTTTTACTTGGAAATGGTATGTCATGTATTGTGTATTTATTTAAGTCCATGGCATTTGTGCATGAAATTAAAATAATTGATTTGTCATTGTAATATGTTACAAGTTCTTGCAAATCAAAATTCTGTTTCGCTTTGAATCTCAGTTGCAGGATTTCAACCATACTTAAGCTTTCAGTTAATTTGATGATAGGCTCAATATTAGCCCAGAGGCCCTTATGAGCCAACCTCTCGGAGGCCTTATGTTATTGGTTAAAACTTAGATTTGGTGATAGGTCATGAAATAACCTGGCCCATACAATATTTTCAGAATGTATTTCCTTGATGCAAAGTGTTTGTAATAATCTTATATCAACACTGGTTAACATTTTCCAAGAATCAACAAAATAGTATAAGATATTTATCTGGTGATGTAATTGCATTGGATATTGGTGTTTTTAAAAATCACTTATTATATGCAAAGACTCACAATCTTTTAAACTACATGTGTTCTTTTTAAATTTCAACAAATTTCTGTTTTAGAACTCCATTCGATTAAGTGAATTGGATTCACAGAGTCTTTCTAAATGTAATTTTAAATGAATTCCTAATGTGTTTAGAATCAGAGCTGATTGAACTTAAGTTTTCATAGGCCATTGATGTATTTTACTTTTTAACACAGTCTCATTTTGTGTTTAAACTACACAAATAAAATATTAATCAAAATATTTTCATTGGTTTATAACAAATTATTTATTATGGCCCTTGGACAGAAAATGTTTACAGTTTACTACTAAATTATTATAGATAAACTGTTGCTCTTTTTAGCTAAATAAATGTATTTTTTGTGATCTGCAGGTATAATGGTTTATCGTGCTTTTCCAAACTACCGTAAACGCTATCTGAAACTAATGCATGCACTGATGCACAATGTGGCATTTATCATGGCTGTGATTGGTCTTCAGGCTGTATTTGATTCACATAATCTTCATGTACCACCGATTCCCAATATGTATTCTCTTCATAGCTGGATTGGCCTAACAGCAGTAATATTGTTTGCATGTCAGGTATGTATGTCTATGGAGTCTGGACTATCCTGTAAATGGGGATAAATTATAGCTTTAAGAAAATTGAACTTAATACACATATGGAACATGATTGTAGAAACTCTGTGATTACAAATATGTTTTAATTAGTTTTTTTTAAGGCTTGTTATTTTTATCACCACTGTTTAAATTATATGTTGGTGAATCAATAAAGAAAAATATAAGGAGTAAAGGAGGAAGAAAAGTGAATATAAATAAATAGCTCTTTAGACAGTATGTCAACAAGCATTGAAAAATATGTCAAATGAATGTAAAAAATTCAAGAAAAGTGCAGCCAAAAGAAAAATTTAGGTTTATAGTTTGTAGAAAAATTGGAAATCCATATGATATTAAAATTGGTTTCAGTGTATTGGTAGAAGGGGAATAATTTTCTGTTCAGGGAGTAATATTACAATAAATTAATGTTGCAAATATAATACGGAAAATAGAATATAAATTAGGGTTGAGTCGTTATATAGATTTCAGCCTCTGATGATGGGGTATACACATACATACATGTATTTATATAAATAACCATCCTTAAATAACCCTACTCCATGATTCATCTGAGGCAGTACTTGCATATGTGGGAACTCTCCATAATTATGTTTGAAGAACAACCTTCTTTCATAAGTGGCAACACCGAGCTTCAATTTCAGGTAAGCCGCCAACTATCTTTCTTTCCTTTCCACCTATATAATCACTAGCCAAGTGCCCAGTATTGCCCAGGTATTTATTGAAATTAGCCCAGAGAAGGAATTAATTCAACACTAACATGTTGGTAAACAGTTCATATAATCAGCATTAATACTGCCAGTGTTTGGAACATTTATCCATTTACCCCCTTCAATTTCCATACAAATTATCTTAATTATTTGTATACTGTCAATTCTTACTCGCATTTATATATACATACATACATATGAATACAAATGCATATATATGCACTTCAAGAAAATGTGATGAATTAAATAATACATTTGGATAGAGAAGAGCGACAGGGATGCTGACTTACCTGACATCAGTAGTTGGTCGGGTGTGGAATAGAATTTTTGAGGGCCTGAGCAACCTTTGTCAGAAAGGAAGATCTGAACTGTGCTCCGTACAGGTACAAATTGTGATTCTCAAAAGGAAGATCTGAACTGCGTGATAGCCGGGCACAATATATATATATATATATATATATATATATATATTCGTCAATTCATACCTGTCTGGAACACAGTTCAGATCTTCCTTCCTGATGAAGGGGGCTCAGGTCCTAGAAAATTTGGAATCTAGTCTTACCTAAGCAAGCCTGGATCAACTATTGATATCAGATAAGCTTGCTATGCTGTCACTCTTTCCTATCAAAATATGTTAATTTGACCTCCTTAAGTGTTATATATAGTTTCTCTTTTTTGGCCCCTGACTAATTTTTATTGAAACGTTTTAGAAAATATATTTTTAAGGCATATGAAATATCTTAATATTAAATTTGTGTGTGTGTATATATATATATACATATACAGTATTAGGAGAATCCATTAAGGAATTTGAACTAATATGGTGACAAAGTCACATTCAAACTTGGATAGTGAGGAAGGATAGAAATAAATAAGAGGATTACGCTTTATGTGAATTCATATATATATATATATATATATATATATATATATATATATATATATATATGATATTAGTAAGGATATGTATGACATTGTCAAAAATAATTGTAATATTGGTATGGAAAGGAAAGAGAGATAGGTTGTGGCTTACCTGAAAGTGAAGTGCAGTGTCGCCATAAGGAACTGATGGTTGTTCTTCAAATTTTCGGAGGTTCTCTGCCTCCTTCTTCAGGAAGGAGTGTTACACCATTCTGTGCACCGGCTGGCTGCACGGAATGGTGTAACACTCCTATCTCTCTCTCTCTCTCTGTATATATATAAATAAGGATATAACATTATGATTGTGAAAAATAATTGTGATCTGGGTATGGAAAGGAAAAAGAGATGGTTTGAGGCTTACCTGAAATTGAAGTACTTCGTTCAGTTCCATATGGCTACACAGTGCTTCAATTTCAAGTAAACCTCAAACCCTCTCTTTTTCCTTTCCATGCCAAGATCACAAGCATATGCATACCAATGATCTCAATTATATATATTTGATTATGAAGAAAAGTAAAAATGTTGTTTTCCTAAGTGTTAAAGATGGATTCCATGACATAATTAATTCAAATTCGCTTCATTGTAATAAAAATTGTGGAATTCTTTGAATTAATTTCCTTTTTTATTCAATATCATGCCAAAATTTGAATGTTTATCTAATCAGACTAATAGGCAATACCCTCAAAAGTAATTATTTTAATTTTTTATGAAGTTTTGTATCATTCTAATTATTTATCACTTTTATGTATTAGATTAGAAAGGGAGAATATAGTTGAAGTAACAAATTATTTTGATGTAACACTTGTTTGATTATAAAAATTACAATTGTTATTATGTTTGTATTTTTTGTTTCAGTTTGTGACTGGATTTGTCACTTTCTTTTTTCCTGGCTTGAAATCATATTTACGTTCTGCATACATGCCAATTCATGTATATTTTGGAAACATGGCTTTTATTTGTTCTGTTGCTGCTGCATTATTGGGGCTGTCTGAAAAAGCATTCTTTGTAATACAGTAAGTATTATTCTTAGTGACTCATATCAACATATTTTTATACTATTTATTATTTGTGATAGGAAGGTTTGCTCTTATAAAGTTTTGCTAATCTGATTTTTTAGAATAACATTGCATTTTCATACAGGCAAAATAACTGTTTATAATCCTCCATTCATTAAGTAAAATACTCAAATTTAATATTGAGATATTTCATATGCCTTAAAAATACATTTTCTGAAATGTTTCAATAAAAATTAGTCAGGGTCCAAAAAATAGAAACTATAACTTGGCAGTTAATGAAAAGTTATTAAATGTTTTTCTAAATTATAAGGAATTCCCCCCCCCCCCCTTATTTTCATGGTAATTGAACGATTTTGAGTTGTTTAGATATCTCTATACATCATTTTGTGTATGATTTTTTATTCTGTATTTTAATAGCTGGTTTATCCAAACTATTAATGTTTTCACCTGTTACTCTTCAGCAATATGTTGACTGATTTTAGTTTTTTCGTTGGGAGATTATCATAGAAAAATGTCCTTTCAAATTCATTTACCAATAAGATCATAACACTTAATAGTTTGCTATTGGAAAAGAACATATACTTATTTGATCCTCAAAAGTCTTATTTTTCTCATTTAAACTATTACTATTTTAGGGAATATGCTAATTTACCACCAGAAGCATTTGTTGTTAACTTCATTGGGGTGGTACTTGTAGTGTTTGCTGGTCTTGTGATGTTCATCATGACAGAGTCTAAGTACAAGCGACAACCTAGACCAGAAGATGAAATCCTATTAACTGGCGGAGGACTTGACTAATGGCTTGGTACATTAAATGATGAATATTATTGTATTTGTGGTAACCTGTCAAGCTTATTTCATGTCTGTTGGTTCAATTGGTCTGGAATCTTTTGGGCCTATATTGAAGTCAGTTGTATTCCAATGTAACCAAATTATGACCAACAATTTTATGGTGCTTCATGTCAAATGATCTTCCAGTTTTTGTTAATGAGTATTATTTTGTTAAATGTATATGTTGTGAATTGCTTCATGGATAACTATAACTCTTTCTAAAGTCATAATAGAATAGTTTAATACCTGTTATGAAATTCCATATATACACACACACACACACGTTTGGATAGGAAAGAGAGACAGTGATGCAGACTTACCTGAAGTCAGTAGTTGGTCCATATGGCATAGGTGGAAGTTCAAATTTTCGAGGGCCTGAGCCCCCGTCGTCAGGAAGGAGGCTGAGAGCCTCCAAAAATTTGATGAACTTCCTTCGGTATATATAGTGAGGAAAGCTGGAAATATTGGAGAAAGGTGGGAAGATGCTCTAAAGAAAGCAAACACTTGGGCTTATGCTGATGTGGGAATATTCTCTAAAGAAAGCTTATTGTCACCTTTCTCCCATATTTCTATCTATCGTCACTAACCAATTATTGGATATATTGTGAGTTTCTCACCAATATATAAATCCTTACCATATATATATATTTGAATTAATTGCAAAATTATCAATATCATGGTTCATCAGTGTGTTGTAAGTGGATTACATGAAGTTACAATTCAGATAAATTTTCATGTTTTTTTTATTTGCATTTCATCAGCAATTATTACTTCCACTCCATTCGACCTACACACTGCTACAGTTACTGTTCCCCTAAATCTTCTGCTTTTAGAATCCACCTGAGTGCTCACAATTTGTTAGTAGACTTTGTTATATTAATGTTTATCTTTGTGTATCAATAGTTATTTATTTATTTATTACCTTTAAAGTTAATTATAAACGTATTATATGTTAATATTTTATGAAGGGGACATATATATTTTATTAGTTTTAGTTCATATTTATTTTACGTTAAATATTTTTGTATCTTTCCAAATAAAGATGAATGTGATAGACGAGCATAAAACGTTGTTTATTATCTATCTGAAATGTATCTTAAATTGTGCAATGTCAAAATTATTATATTATTTGGTATGGAAAGAAATGACGGTGAGTGGCTTACCAGAAAATGAGGTACAGGTTCATCATTCAGAACAAGAGTGGGTAGTTCTTTAATTTTTCAGAGGCTGTGCAGATAAGTTTCGCAGGTATGAACGGTTACATTGTGTTGTTTGGTGACATGGGATGCAGCCCTGTTCAGTCTTGAGTAGGGTTTTAGGTTCTCGAATATTTGAAATTCTCCTTTCTATCCAACATGGCGACACCAACTATCAATTTTAGGTAAGTCTGCTGCTCTCTCTTTTTCCTGACCATATTAATTATATGTATTTGGTAATTTTAGTACTTTTCAGTTTTCTTGGTCTGAAATTTTAAACGTTAAGTACAAAGAAGTAGGTTCAGTTTTTATGGCACCTGGTTTAATTTAGTTTCAAGAATTATTGAGTTGTGTTAGTCTTATTTTTAAAATCCTTTCATTTAATGTAAAAATCTAAAGAGCGGATTCTTAGCCCATAATGATAATATTCCTAGATGAAGTAACAGTTTTAACTTAAACTAAAAACTGTTTGATTTAGACTTTCTTTTCTTTTTTAAAAATAATTATGCATATTTTTTGGTTTTTAAAATCTTTTAGGTCTTTCCAAATTTAATTGTATTGGAAGTTCGATTTTGTAAATGTAATATCAGAATAATGCAATGTAGGTTGGTAGGTTTCCAGTGAAATACTATGTCTCAGAAAAATGATTTGTTAAATATGAATGAATACTACTCAGACGTTTACTGGACTTTTTAATGCTATTGTTTAGTATAACTATGGCAAATAGTGTAAGGTGGTAGGATTTTAAAGGAATAGTAGCAAAACACAATATTTTGCTGTGAAATAATAGCTTCCATGATATTGTAGAATTCCTGTCTTGTTATCAATGTGACTGAAGGAAGAATTGCTATATTATACCCACATTCCAGTAATTCTAGCATTAGTTTGAAGAGGTTGGGAAGGCCAAAATTAGGATAATCTCTGTATAATTTTCTTGAACTGCAAGTGATGGAACCTAAATTATAAAGTTGTACTAAAAACCATAATCAATGGAAGATTAATGATGCATATATGCAAAGTAACAAATTTATTTTGTTAATTTATAACCAATTCTTGTTGTTACATTACTTCACAATATTATTATATTGTAGAAAGTTTGTGAGGCAGTTCAATAATCATTTTGTTTATTTTATTGAAGCAATTTTTAATTTTTTTTAAATATCAATGCAAAGATAAAAAAAATTGCACTTTGATAAAAACTTTGTGCCCCAGAAACTGAGTAAACAAAGTCTGTCACTCTCACTACAAACCCTATAACTTTAGTGGCAATTCCCAAACGCTTCAGTCAGATGTGAAGGCCTCATTCGACTCTGGAACAAGCTGAATCTGGTCGGTTTATTTCGTCTAGGTGTGTTTGGACGTTACACTTTCTGAAGATGAACAGAGTTTATAATGTTCAAAGTGTAGGATTATTCTTTCCTCCTTCCACCCTGTCTCAAATTTTTCTACTGTACACAACGGAACACCCGATAAGTTGTTCACCAAATATTTCGGCACCGCTGTCTAGAAACTTTGAAACCAGAATACACACTTTATTAGCCGTATATTGGTTATTTTAGATGTCGGAAAATTGTAAGTGTTTATAATATTGAACGACGAGAAATCGACTACGTATCGTTTAACAAACTGGTCATTTATACAGTCTACTGAATCACGGGAACTGTTATTTCTGTCTCCTACTGCATTATTGTAACTAACAAAAATAATTTTTCAATATTGAGCTTATTCCCCATTCATATAAATTACTAATAGTGCTTGGTGTCTTAATTCAAAGTCTAATTAGAAGTTAAGAGTAATGGCATATAAAAGATACAGTGGGAGAGAAATCTCATATAATTCTTTATTTAAGAGAAATAAAGGATGAACAATTGAATATGGAAAATTTCACAATCAATTGACTGCATTAAATACTTAGCATTTATTAATGTAATTTAATGAATGCTCATCACATACGTATTATCACAAAAGGTAATAAATACAGTACTTATAATTGTACACAGGAGTAATTTATAGGGAATGGTGCTTCAGGAAACGTATTTTGTACAATTGAACAATACACTAAGAATAATAAATATGTCAATAGTTTATTAAAGAGAAAATTAAAATGCATGATTCACTGTGGATAATACAATCAAATTATATAAAAGTTTTATTAAGGAGTGTACATAAATTCAGGGATACATTTTATTGTGTTTTTTATATTTGTAAAATAGTTATAGCGACCCCAATAAATACGTATAATTGCATATCACAGGCAGAGACACTGTTAACAAACTCCACAGAAAATAACATGCACATTGTTGCCGGCAGTTGGGTCGGCAACAAAATAATAGATCTGGTTAATGATTTAATACATTTCTATGTGGTAGCAATTTGGAGCAGCTAATTATATTCTTATTTTGAAAATTAGAAATCATAACTAAGCGAAAGCAGTATCGGCCAGTTACACAGTTATTATATCTCTGATAATGTACCTTCAAACGCATCCGTGGTCAACGTTTGGACAGTTTATAATCACATACATTTTTATCACAAATCAGTTTAAAATACTGTGTATAAAGAGATATAAAGGTGTCGGTTCATGCTTTCAGAAAACCGTTCAATAATTATATATATATATATATATATATATATATACATACACACACATTGTTTAGACATTTGTTTCAATATTTTACACAAGTAGGCATATATGACTACTTAAAATGACTTCTTAAAATTTATCTGCACAATATTCACATTACTTTAATTAGAGAAAAAATATGGATTATTGAAATCAAAACAAATATCAATCAGTCGATCTAGGTGGAGAAAAGTTACGTCACGTCCATCTGACGTCAGAGTAGTCGTATTGTTTAAAATAATCTACAAAAGTGCTAGAAAGTTATGGCGGGCTAAAGGTATTCGACACGTTTATAATGTGATAAAATTCACGTGCTCATTCTTTGGGACTCGTCGACTATTAGAACGTGACGTAACGGTTTCGAGTCGTAGTCTCGTGTGACTGTCGGGCAAAATATCTCTTTATCCGTAAAAACGTATCATGTATGTGATTGGCTAACAATAGTTGATTAGAAGTTGGTAATAAATCAATATTATTTTAACCAGTTCTATTGATTGCATGAAAGCTGAAATTATCCAGGACATTGGAGTCAGCCAATCAGATTTAAGTCAGTCTTTATACTTATTGATGCTATATGGTGTTAATCTTTATTTACGATACCATGCATTAATTAACTTTAGACAAAATATTCAATTAGCGTTAAAGTGTGAAGCAATGTGATGACGTGAATTTGCACGTATGAAAATGAATCCGATGAGTGACATCGTCCGATGGAATGTTACATATCTTATTAAGGCTTTCCTAGGGACACCCACATTCGTCGACAATCATTTTCGGTAAATCCCGTTTTATAATTTTTCTGTCGGGTCCCCAAT
The DNA here is from genome assembly GCA_037074705.1 of Zhengitettix transpicula. NCBI lineage: Eukaryota > Metazoa > Arthropoda > Insecta > Orthoptera > Tetrigidae > Zhengitettix > Zhengitettix transpicula. The sequence continues at coordinate 79,934,041 of CM073595.1, read as the reverse complement.
AAATTAACGACATGGATGAAAATTTTAGAGGGGCGCAGCATGGTTGTGAACCCGGAAAGCTGTCTGATTTCCTGTACTCCTCTATCATGTGTGTGTAGTAATTCAAGAACGTATCTGGCGTTCTGTGAACTCCGCCACAATCACCGCGGCAGTAGTTGGCGTAATAACCACTGGGTGCTATGATCCAATCTTCCCATCCGATCTGCTTAAAGCTAACATAAAATGGCTGTTTACAACATTGTCCTTGCGGAGGCGCACCTGTGCAGTCGAGAGCTCTTCTGCGCACACGGCGAGTGGCCGTGGGGTCCGTGTGGACCACGAGGAAAGGTCTCTGAGTGTCGTTGGAACCCAGAGAGTCGTGAGCACCGTCTGCGTCAGCAGGTCGGTGCGTCTGGAACAGGACGGCCTCTACCCTGTCGGAGCAGCCGGAACAGTCCACCAGCAGACGTAGACGCTCCCGAGACGCCTTCCTGGACGCGTACCACGTCCGCACGGTGCTCGTCAGGTCGAACTTCTGCCAGCCCAACGCCGACAGGGTCAACGGAAGAGAGGCTGCCATTTCCGTGTACTCGTCGAACTCCTGCTGGCAGAAACAAAAGTCCAAGGAATTGCGCCCCGTAAATCAACGTTAAATGCTTTTAGGAATCGCAACTTGGATAACATTATAACCTGCCTTGATCGTCACGTTTTATATACTTAAACGAAACCATCTGGCTGCTTACATGCAATTAAATCGATCATCTTGTAGTCCCTGTAGCCTGGTGACGTAAACGGTACGAGACAGATTCTGTATAAACCTGATCTACATATTTTTGTTTTTGTGTTATCCATTCCGAGGACGCAGAGGTGCAAACACTTTGGAATTTCTATTGGCCATAATCTAGGCTTGGATAAGCAAGTGGGTTTGATGACTAGGAAATCATGGAATTCGTTGCATTTCGTTAAGAGAAAAAGAATTCCAAGCCAGAGTCATATCAAAATTTCATTTTGGTATCCGTTGTATACATGTATGTTGCTCAGCCCAGATGAAAAAAGTTGCTGGGGAGGCAATTATTCAGTACTTAATGAAACTATTTATATACATTATATACATTATATACATTATATACATTATATATATTACATATATATATTACATATATATATTACATTATATACATTAAAAACTCAACCGTGCCAACATTGTAAAACAGGGATTGTTGTGCGTATATTTAAATCCGGTAATGAAACCCGACCTACATAATTACAGACCTATTAGTTTAAATTGAGTATTATGCAAAATCATGGAGCACCTAATAAGTGCGTAATCTAAAGGGCGGTTCATTCGAAACCAACTTGAATTTCGATCGGGATTCTCTTGTAAAAGTCAGATAATCAATCTATTTCAAGATTTAGCAGACGAAGTTGATTACAGGGGTAGAATTGACGTTATTGACTTTGCTTTGGATGTAGTTTCTTTAAGACATCTTAATTCGAAGGTTGGATGGGACGGGTATTGACAAAACAGTACTTCTCCGAAATAATTTTTAAAATGAACTACAAAAGTTAACGGGAAACAAACTTCGGAACTCGGGTCTGTATCATCAGGGATCGGTCATTGCCTCTTTATTGTTACTAATATTCATTAACGATTTAGTAAATGACATAAATTCTAATGTGTGACTTTTTGTAAATGGCTGTGTTATCTACAGGGAAATAAGTGGCGAGAAAGACGCAGGGCCCAAGCGAAATACAACATTCGTTGGAATATAAAATAGATCGGGTGCAGGGGGCAAACTGTAAATACTTGGGCTGAGAGGAGCAGGTCAATTATGCTACAAGGAAGTACTTCGCACTTTGTAATGACAACTCTCGAGAAGGAAAATGCAAAATCCGAGGAATATATCATTCGTACGCCCGCTTTTGGAATATGTTGAAACATGCTGGTATCCGTATAGGAAAAGTCATGTGGAATCGTTAGGAAGGGCTGTGAAATTCGTACAGATAGGACCTGGGTATGGGAGTGAGAAAGTAAAATACGAGGGTGGGATACACGTTTTCTTTAAAGCCTTTATCGTCAAAAACCTTGGTAGGATAGAAGGAAAGAACCGACTCATCAAAAAATTGTGTTTGCAAACACCCATTCCTAAATGAGACAATTTTCCTTCAAGAGTGTTTGGAAAGAAACTTTAATATATAATTGAAATATTGATCTTACGTCTAGTTTATTTATTTAAAATAATTATATTTATTTATTGTAATTTCACGGCTCTGGCTCCGCGCAAACTGTCCATTTCTAGATTAAATCAGTTGAGTTAAGTTTAAGTTAATGTAGTGGGTTAAGTGGTAGAGTTTTCAGAAGCATAAAAATATAAATTAATTAGACTGATTGAAAAAATGTTACGATAACCTCGTTTCGATCGGATAACATGAAAAAGTGAATATAAATTAGAAAGTGAAGTGCAGAGCTTAATGGTCGATGGAATTACAATATTCTAGTACTTGAGTGAAGTATCGAAAAAGTTACGTGTATTTAAATGACGAAAGTTGCAGCTGTTGGTCTCGGGTTGGTCGGACACAAATTCGTACATATTTCTTTTAATTTACTCGTTTCTGTGTTGTGTGTGTAGGTGCTACGAAGTCTATTCGTAATGACGGCACTAAATTTATATATTAATGATACTAGGAACTACGAAAGATAATGAGCCACACGTAAACTAATTTTTGGAGGATATATCGTCGAAACGATACTTTGCAGAATCATTGAGATGTATTCGGAATTTGTTTTCACTGGCGAAATAATTGAACGGATCTCTTAATAGCCAATTTCTACAGAATTATATCCACTGCACCACAACGACAGTTTGTGTATATCGGGAACAGAATTAATAAATTAACAATGTGACATGAATATAGAAGAAAGCATCGAGAAGGATGTTAAGATGCACAAAAACTGTATTAAAATATGATGGCCGCGAGCAGGCACCGTAGTGATAACCATTTTAATGGTTTTTGTACGCGTTCAATCATTTTGCATCTGTTTCATCTTCGACGATATCGAGTGCAATTTAATCTGCGGTTTGTTGTCCAAAGGAACATTACCCACAGAAATGTTGTGAACTATAATGAAACGAAGAGGAGAAAGAGAACTGTGCAGCACTTCCTGGAAGTAATTGCGTAATACAGCTTTAGGTGAAAGTATGACCAACAAATTCATTTATCATACTCTGATACACAATAGAAACATCAATGTGTACAACCTTCAATTATGGACTTTCTCATAAATTTCCATATCGGTTGTGCTCCATTTGTTCGTGATGGCATTAGGTAAATAATAGTGACAGCTGTAGGAAGCAAGTACGGGAAAATCCTGTTTCAAAAACTGTTCGCGTTCAGTAAAATACCTGAAAGCTCAAATCGTGCAGTAAAATTTGTTCCCGGGAAACTTCGTCAATACTACATTTAAATAATTATCAAATAAATTTCATTTCAAAATGCGGTATAACATTTGACATTCTTCAACAAATATTGGACGTTAGTGTAAGTTGGACACGGAAGTAAGGTTACATATAGTTTGTACAAGCCACGTCAAACAACTCTCGGAATCTCCCGTGAACGAACGAAGAGTTAGTTAGTGATTTGTCAAATCCGTAACAGTGATAGAAAGTGAAGTTCCATCTCAGGAATTAGGAAATAGGCAAGGGTTCAGTGGAAACATTTCTCCCTGATTATAATCTCACATTGCGAATTCTAAGACGTAATAGTTTTGAGTAACGACTTTGATATCTCTGACTATAAAAGAGCATTTAACCGTTACGAAATATGGCTACACAAATCTTTCCGTTGTTATCTCAGATTGGAAATAATTTCATAGGCAATCGTTGCTATTTTCAGTGTAGGTGTTTCTAAGTTTAAAATGCGGCTTACTTTTATCATCTGATTGTCAGCTTTGGAATTACTGCACGTGAACGGTGGACAATAAACTTTCTATTTTATTATACAGATAGAAATCTTCAGCTATTTACAAGTCGGTGACTGCTTTTTTTGATCATTTTCAAACAATATTGGCCGATACATATTGATTACGAAAAAGCCTCCACGTCGTATATGATGTACATTTTCTCCTGCTAAAGATCTCCGTATCGTGACGGAGACCGATCATTCACATCATTTATTAGTGTTTTCATTAATTACGAATAAAACAAGAATGTATGGGGATGAAATATCCAATCACTGTAGATTCTTTAGCATTTTCTCCTCTGGCCACATCGTTGTCTCTGATATAGAAGCTCATTTATTAAAGTAACTCAATACTGATGTAAGTCTACCAAGTCGCAATTTTCTTCTAGGAGTAAATGACGTTGATGCTTAATCGCTTTTTGTATAATTTTTTTTGGATAGATTGCGACGTATAATTTTTGTGATAAATGGCATATATATGCATTTGATTGTGAGAAAGCAATGCAACGAGACACTCTTTAGTGCAGTATATTGATTGAAGAGACACAATGGCGAGTGAATGTTTGATGCTTTTGCCTTCGACGGCAGCTAATTTGAGAAGATTTACACTCGAGAATGCGGCTCGTAATGTTGTTACTGCCACTGCTCAAGTCAATTATTCAAACTCCCTTTCCCTCTTCTTCCGACTGGAATTCACCGGCGTGCCTTTTGCAGGATTCAATTCGACGTCAACTCTGACAAACAATATTCTCCATATTGGGTTTAAAATAACTTATTATTATTATATTAGCATATTGCGAAAAGTATTTACAGTTCGTGTTGTCTATTATTTTGTGGGTACATGAGCGTTATTTATCTTGGGTAGAAGAAAACTCAAATTTTAAATTTCAGTTTCGTTTTCAATACCAAAAAATGAAACTACATTCTAGTGATTCATATCGTGTTGATCAGTTAGAAAATTGTTATTAGTTTCAAACTTGTATATTAAATGTTGTTCAAGATAAACGTGAAGGTGAAATATAGGGACGCTAATAACTATAAATAAAATTGGAGTCTTACGCAATTTTTGTGTTTCCTCACGTTAACTATTAAGACATTTGTGACGCGTAGAAATTCACCTGTGGTTCCTTCCAAAAAAAAAAATACGACTAGGAAATGTGTAAATTGTTTTACGGAGAATAACAGACGTTTGTAAACTTTATTTTAGGAGAATTAATATTGTAAAAACTCCGCCCTCATTAACGGGAAACAGTTAATTTTGTGCTCGAAACAAGAGTTAGCTTGTTATTTGTAAGTACGAAGTATTTCATCATCATTTCACTGTTATATTTTCTTACGGAAGATAGCGACGAGTAATTTGGTCGGAACACCGAAGGAGTTGGCACGAAAACCGTCGACCTTGTAAGAGGTCTATATCGTCATAATGAAAATACGACTGAGACTGTTGATATGTTGCAAAAACAAGGAGAACCGTACTGGTCTGGTTCATTACTAGCGACCCACGCAAACAGGTTCGCACCGAGACGGTGTATTTACATACTGTGGCTGTCGAAACGTTCAAACAAAACCGAGCCACAACAAACTTCTCGCTACAATGTCATATATAAATTTGAGATAACGCCCGTTCAATTAACAAAGGATCATAAGTCAACGTAGTTTAGTTGAACGTGCAGATTCAAAGTCACTCCTGATGTAAATTGATAAAATTGTCAGTGTGTGTGCACATCTTCCTTAATGCTGGAAACAGTTTCTCTCTCGTTTCTCCGATAATTGAACCACTCACGTCGTTTCTATCCGTTTTTACCTTTCTTCCATTTAGTGACATATGCTGTATACAATTCTTCCAACCCTACAATATTTCGTTCATCATTTTGTCTCCCGATGAATATCACACTTTGGGGAACGCTGTCTTCACTTCCCCGTAACTTATCGGGTTCCATTTCAATATTAGTACTTTCAGTATTGATACAGATAATAACTTTAATACTTTTTGCTTCTGTATTTGATTCCGTGATTATTTAGGAATACTTGTTTTTTCAGACGAGGTCATAGTCTCAATGTAAATATTTTTTTATGTTATGTACTTAATTAACCTTGGTAATCGCGATTCCACGATGAAAATACATAAATAGTATGGTTACTGAATTTCGACACTAGAACTACGTACAGATTATTACGCAACTTAATGAAACAATTTGAAGCTGTTATTATTTTCCTGCACGTTAGTCGTCTCTAATCATAATTTTTTCGCACGCATAGCATAAATGCAAGAAATAAGGAACGCTGGTCATAATCTGGCCTCGACGAACAGGAAAGAGACTATCATTTAATATTATTCGTGCAGTTGCAGGAGAGCGATATTACTCATTCAAGTATGTTTTACAGATCGTAAAACTCACGTCTCAGAAATATTCAATCTGGAAAACTCAGTCGATCTGAAGCCAAGTTCCCAAACATTTTACTCTTTCGCTATATATTCTCGAAATATTTAAGTTCGTTTGGCGCACAAATCATCGACAACTTGGCAATTTAGGATAAAAGAAAATATCGTCTTAGACTCGACAAAGTCTACGTGAAACATAAATTAAGAGAATGTAATGCGCGTACATATTATTTTGGGGAATAGACATTTTTTTGAATGCCCGAAACTTGATGGAATTTCTTTACGGCTGTTTTGTTTCACGTACGACATGATTTTTCAGCAACGAAACGGAGTAATAAATCCTTTCTCTTCCATTAAGAGCAGAGTTTTGTTGCTCGTTGCGCTTTGAGTTTATATAAAAAGTGTTTAGTGCATAATTATTGTTGTTGAGGATCCTATAATATAATGTTGTATTATTTACGTTGGTTGTATCTTTTAGGATAAAAGCAATCTTAGTTTAATCGTAACTTATATGTTTATTGTATGAATTTCCTTTCTTAGCCATTTTCCCTATCGGTGACCAATGTAAAAAAAATATTAATTGAAATCAACTCTGTGTGCTTTATTTAAATATTTTAGCTGTTCTTTTTACAGTCCCATAAGTACGAAATTATCGAGGAACGTACAGACGATGATACGTGCTAAACTTGTCAGGTGAAAACTAAATAACCGAAGAAGTAGGATAAAAAATTCGATTATCCAAAGTATTAACTTCGCACTTAATCTATTACGATAATATAATTTAAATTTCCATGTGGTATAATATTTTGAAGTTTCACCGTGCGATCAACGCGTAATTATTCTATATAAAACTGTTAATCACAGTTTCATTTAATGCAAATGTGTACGTTGAAACACAAGGCTCCGAGACTTGGTTACACTTCCTTACAGTGCAAATCCATCATCGAAGCCACAGAACTATAGACCTTAGTCTCACAACACCACTCATTTCACAAAATTTACACTTTTCATATTTCGCATTCGTTACATTCATTCGTTTAATACTTCTATTAAATATAGAAATATTTTTTCAGTAGGACGTTTTCTTACATTCATTAGTAAAGAACATAACAGAGTAATTATCATCGATAAACAAATACTAATAACAATTTTAGTAAATCATTCCGCAAGCGTACATTAATTGTAGCTCAAATGTTTAGGAAATGATTGCGGCGATCACATGTATCGTATAAACATGAAACTATTTTCGCATAAATAAATTTCTATTATTTAACTATGATGTATTAATTGGATAATTACGCCTAATATGTTTGGTGTTTGAAAATAGTATTGGCATCTGAAGACAGGGCGCAAAATTGAAAAAAAAAGTTTTTAGGATAGCTCGTAATTTTGGAATGGTCAGTAACATCGATGATAGCGTTTAGTTGTTCCTTGAGGGTAAACGCCCAGCTTATATTTGATAAGTGACCAATGGAAAAATTTTGTAACCTAAAAATTATTTATACTTCAGTTAATATACCTTATGAAAGCTTTATTTTTTTTAAAAAAAATATTTGTTTATATATTTTTATTATTTAATTGGTTACCTAGGCAATCTTACATTCGACAAGCACATCGGAATTACACTTAGAACTGAAATTTGTTAATTTTCCTATCACGCTTGAAATATAATTATAAGATGATCTGTTTATCGCGTACAAGAAGTGCGCTGCAGAAAAGCGAGATGTCCAGTTGATTGACGACGTACAAGAGAGAGAGAAAGAGTTAGAGTAAGAGTAAGAGTAGAGGGGGCATCGCTGGGAATTGAACATACCTTACCACTTAAGTGCGTGGCATTTGAGTGCAGCTTGGTGACCTTGAAGAGCCACAGGGTGAGGTTCCTGTCGGGTCCATTGCGGAACCCTGGAGGCACGGAAGGCCGAAAGTCCACTCGGACCCACAGGGTGGCCACCTTGACGCGCAGTTCTGGACTCACACCCTGCTCCTCCAGGTCGTCGAAGTGAGAGAACTCCAGCAGTGGCTGCCCGTTCAGCGTGTGCCCTGAAACATAACAACCACATGCTGTGGCGGAATTTCACGACACCTATCATCGAATGCACCAAATCATACGTTTCCTATATATAAGTCAAATAAGAAAACGTGACAAAGTCAAATTAATTAACTCATTTGGATAGGAAAGAGGGACAGAGAGGAGCTGACTAACCTTAAATGAACAGTTGCTGTAGTCAAAACGACCTGAGTCCCCTTCTTCAGGATGCCACGTCTGAACGACGAGCAGGCCGCCTGAAAAATGGGATTCAGGTCGTACATTCCAGCGGGATAGAAAATATGCCAAGCGTGTTTTTCGCTCTAATTGTATTGCGATTTTGAATGTTTTACAACCCTGAGGACTTCGATAATATATCGTTTTTGGATCTTGGAGGTGTTTATAGATGTAGTGCAGTGCCACAAATTGTCAAGTCCTCGAGGAAATGTGACTATATGCGAAATCTGGGAAAAATCTTTTAGAACGTACATCTTCACGTCAGATGCATATGACGACTGTCTTCCATCATGCGAATGGAGAATATTGTTCATAAGAACGAAAACGAAATTTGAACATTTAGCAAATAGGCAATTTTGGTTTGGCGGTTTGAGAAGAATCAGGATACAGTTATGACGATGGTGAGCCTGGAAAAAGCTTTTCATATTCAAATTTGTAATTATATTTGGTGGAATTGGTAGAAAACTGTATTTGAATTCTGACAGACAAATTATTTCCAAGGTCTAGGAGTAAAAAGTGACTTTAGTAAACCCACGGAACCAGAAATGATTTATGGCTGAGATATAGTATATTACTCCGGTTATTTAACATATATTTTCCGAGGAAGAATTTGCTCAAAAAAGAAAGATAATTTGAATTAGAGTTGTGTAACTATCTACTAAGTAATCTTTTTTCAGTTGAAAAGCGGCGCAAGATTTTGTATCAGGGCAGGAAGATTCAGAAACGCAACGTCTGTGAAAAACATTCTTGCTCTCAATTAAAGAAAAAATTACTATTCTACAAGAAACAATATTAATAGACGAGACGACATGTTTCTACAGTTATCTTCCTAATTTTTGCCGGAAGCTGAAGGATCACTTATTCATACGATTTTTGTTGCTTAGTAATAATAATAATATTCTAGATCAAAATGAATGAGATTTGAATACACCTTAAAATGTAGCTTATGACGGCGACAGAAAAGTCCACGACTAACTTGACAACGTGGTGAATGTAATATTCCACAATTAGGAGTGAAGTGCGTGCAGTGTTTTCTTGTTCTGTTGAATAAGATGCTTTAAGACAGTTATTCCGTGAACTTTTATACCAAGCTGAAGTGTGTAGTTTAACTTCTGTTGGTAATGACGTGAAAACGATTCGAGATTTTTCAAGTTCCCAGTTTACTGCGAGGTAATCCACGAATTGAGGAAGTGTCTTTATTTTTTAGAGTACAAATGATGAGAGAGGCTTTGAGAAGTTGGGCTTCAGAGTCAGAAGAGTCCTGGATGACTTGGTTCCGGAACGCGAGCGCCACAACAATTTCTAGAAAGAGTTTTATTTTAAAAAAAGGAGGGGGGGAGGTCGTGTGTGTGTGTAAGGTAAGGTTGATCCGCGGCTACAATGTGTCGGAATTAGCAACACGATACGAAGCTCTACAAGCACCACGACCGTCGCCGTCTCCGGCGTCGCGACGCTCCGCGCCACGCCACGCGATGCACAGGTCTCCTCGTAATGCGATTAACACCTCGCACGATCGTACTGCAGTTTTGATAAAGACCTCCAATCTCGGCAAAGCTGCTGTACTATGGCTGCAAACGTTACAATATCCAACTGCTGGGAGCGATGGCTTCTTCACACGACGTACAACTGAACGAGTCGTATTCCAACATTTATTATTATTTTAGCTACTATTGGGCAGTTGTGGCTATATCTACATATATACAATTATATGGGCAATTTTCTTATTACGAATGTTACACAGTGTTTGTAGGCGGATCAAGTATCTGTTTTAACTTTCCCAGCAAAAAGTAATGATTTTATTCTTCTGGGACGTGTCCTACTTTACTATACAAAATTTATTGTATCGAGATGCTACAACTTTTTGATCCCATCTGAATTTAGGATGAAAGACGGAAGAAATGAATTTTTTGTGAGTGAGTGAGAAAGATCCCGACGGGACTTGCCTTACACGAAGGTTTCATTCATCAAAATTATAACTAGTTAATGTTTCTCAAAATCAATCGACATTTACAACTCATAAACGTATCTTAGTATTCCCTGACCCGAATGTTGATTTTCTTCTGTCTGCTCTTTAACGGACGATGAATCGTCATCTTTATTAGAATAACCAGAGATGTATAAATTTTTCCAGTTTTTCGGATGAAAGTACATGAATTTTCACATGTTAAGTAAGGCTTAATAATCTCATAAATGTTAAACTATTAGGCTTTTATGGTCTCTGAACACCATATCAGGAAACTTCTCGCGGATATTCATGAAATTGAAATGATTTTTCAGGTCACTCGAAAAATGATTGGTTGGTATTGAGATTATTCAACTGTTCGGTCTGAATTTCCTGTGCGATTAAATCCAGAAATCTTCTACTCGAAGAATTGTGTATATATTATATAGCCATGCCTATAATTGATGTGGGTAGGGAAGGAGATGTACATTATCTCTAGGTTCGTAGTCCACTGTAAGCACAAATTATTTTTTGATAAATAAACGCAAATTTACACTGTATAGTCACTAACTGGAGCCTTAATTTGACGCATTTTCTTTTCTTCATTTGGATATACGTAATTGCGATATTTGAAATTTGAAATCAGATTTGATATAAGTATTGGCATAATTTCGGTGCTTCGTTTTCGGCTTAATGAGAAAGCGATTAACAGAAGAAGCCCGAATTTGCAGAGTAAATTACTTAAGTATTATGCTGAGCCGCAGAATGTTGGTAGGAAAACCTTCAAGTTCCAGACAACCTGCCTGAGACAAGATAAACACACACCACCTCAAACCCAAAATACTATTACGTTTCACAAATAATATCTATTCGTTTTAATAATCGCGACTGGTAACTTTACCTTACAGAATGCGTCACAATCAATTTCTTTTCGTTGGGAAGAGGAAGTGAATTTATGGTTACATGTGATACGATACAGTTAATCTGTTCCTTGTATTACTCTACTAATTACGCCCCCACAAATTATTACTTTTATAGTTAATTTTTTAAAAAGAAAAATATTATTTTTAATTGAAAAATTATACATTCAACTGAAATATTGGCGATGTTTTTGACTGCGTGAATGCGTCTCCTATACCACGAAATTTCTGTTAAATTAGTTTTGTAAAACCCAGTTTGCAACAGTCCTCAACAGGGAGCGTTGTTAAATAATTACAATATATGGCAGTTAATGACGGAAGCACTTCCACGAAAGAAGACGTGATGAATGAAAAATGGACTTTGCGGTGTTCAATATCACACTTGTGACATACGCGTACTCATAATATTTATTTATGCTGTAGGTCCAACAGTCATATGTTTAATGTCGTGGACTCTTTGCAATCCACACCAATCGGGACTTACAATTACGTCCAATCACTTGTTTAATAAGCAACTGGAGTGCACTGATAACTTGACACCGAGTCGGAACAGTCATCTACTTTATACCCTGCAGTTTAAATAATTAAACTAATTTTAAATTATTGATGTAATGAAATTATTTAATTAGTCTGACGAAATCACTGAATTATAATATCAAATTATAAGTATGCTTTGTTATTGGAATACGAACACCGCGATTCTAAAACTCAGTTAAGGATAAGACAAAATTTGCATTGGTATTTTGTTTGCATATATTTTCAATTACAGAGCATGTGAAATATATAAAATGCTGTCGTTCAAATTCTAGATATCATACACGCGGGCTGCAATTTTAAGATATTATATATATTTAATTGGTTTGATGAAACGTGACATTCCTCGCAACATTGTCCACGTCGCTTTACAATTTGATCCTTAATCCTAGATTGCATGTTTCCTTTAACGACACACAACAGTATATTTTTCTTCTCCGACAAAATATAACAGCCTAGTTCAGCAACATTCTTTATAGTTCTCTATTGATTTTCAATATACTGTGAATTGTTCTTCGTTTCTTTGGAATATAAATTAAATGGAAGTAGATACAAGACAATTTTTAGTTATATTAATTTTCCAGTTATGTTCCACGGGGACAAGTTGCTCTATCGGCTTTCAACGTCGTAAATGAGTAATCAGGTGAATAACTGAATCGTACAAGCGTCGAATGTTGAACTTTATAAATGTGTTCCAAAGAGAAACATAAAATGTATGTATTGATTTTTGTCGAAAACATTCACAAAAGACACCCGAAACTGTACATAAATAAATTGTCATTGAAATATTTCATTATAATATTTATTTTGGTGTAGTTATTTGTATCGGCTGATAATGTTGCGAGTGCCCGAGGCTGCAGTTCGAACCCCGCTTTCCCTGGCCGTGACCTTGTCCGTGATTTAGTGCAGCCACTTAGAGGCGCACCGTACTTTCCACTATCCATCATCCGTAATAACGACTCGTTCGTCCATTTATAGCAATGCCTGCTTTATTATTTGTTTGCCCAAATTTCCGTGCCACTTATTGGTCGGATGTTTTTTTTTCGAGGTCAGTTTCGGAGGCTCGGGGTGCTTGTAACTCAGTAATGCGCAATTAGGTCAAGGGAAAGCGAGCGAGCCAGCCAGCGTCCTCTAAAAGATCTCACTTCTTATCTGGAAAGTGTTTTTCCTCAGGATTGGATCAGGAACAGCGTTGCTCAAATTCACGAGCACCTATGACAAACTGGATGTTTCACTAACATAACCCGAGTCCAAAAATGTATAAACATATTTCGACTTATGACACAAAATTAAGTCATCTGAAAAATTTGACTTTCATATAAATTGTGATGGCAACATTCTCCTACTTGACTGGTAGTAAGATAATATGCTCGGGGTCAAATTTAAGTTTGATGGAAAGATTTTAAGACGTCGGACAATATCACAAAATCTGGGAACGTTCGACTTTTCTGGGCTATTAAATAATGGCAGAAATACAAATTCTCAATACGATAAAATTTCCGTTCTACTTCTGAATAACGTCCTCATTTCATCACAGAAATGATTGTGATTGTACGCAAATCGAAACAAAGTAATTGTCATGAAACAAAAAATAATGTATAATACTGTAGCACGACGTTCGTTGAAATGACGGGAGGTAAACACCGACTGTCGACGATTCCCGCTACGGATCAATCTTAGGCAGAAACTAAAACATAAGCCCGACGACTTTCTTTATTCGAACCAAACTAGTTTTCAATTAATTATTTTCAAACTAAATTGCGGTTTCTAATCAGTAAAAATAATTCGCACATTTGTTTAACGTCTATATTTGATTTAAGTGACATAACGAGCAGAATACAATTTTTGAGAAGGCAAAAATAGTCGTAATATCAACGCTATATTTACATATATTAATAAAGACGTACTGTCATCGGACTTTGAGTTGAAGTATAAATTGCGTAGTCGATTTTCGCCTTGTTTGCGACCTGATAATATATTGAACAATGCGCTCGACGAAGCATCTCATGAGAATTCGATACATAGTGCGAAATTATTCCATGGATATTCGATGTTACATATTTATATAGTCAAATAGGCAGTTGCATTTCCCGCTACTTGTGTGTGACGCATAAGTTAGCGACGGACCGACGTCACGACGCGACGGTGTCACATTTGAATGGGAAATAAAAACTATTTACATAGATTTTGGCGGGAGGGCTGCGAAATATCAAATCCAGACAGTACCTATCTTTGTAAAATAAAAGTCATTTCAATTCCACTTTATAAAGTGTTATATGACGGTCGTTTTTATTTGAACCTAACTCTAACTGGGGTTTCTTTAACCAAATGTAATGTCGATCGACGTGTGGAACTTTTATGAACTGAATCAAAATTTTCCGCTTTTAAAACAGAGAGGAAACACGCGACAGAAATGGGTTATCAAAAATAGAAATTAGAGGATTACGGCTCAATCAGAACACTTTTTCAAATATTCTATTAAAATGAAATATTGGAAACACTCAAAATATTTTTAATATCTCAAATTTGTGGTAGCCTTCTTGAAATACAACACAAATAAAATACAAGTTGTTTCGTTTAAATCCACTTTGCCAAATATAAATATTCCTTATTTCATGTTCCCGTCCAGATATCCTGTTTAAGTTAATAATCAAAATTATTCGATTGACATTCTCTGAAAACTGTAGACATTCTTCCAATTGAAAAAAAAAAAAAAAAAAAGCCTACAAAACTGTCACTAGGGTTTTATTGAACTAAGTAGGTCTGTGTGAGTAAGGTTTACAAATTTCCCTGACAGGGACAATTTTATTTCACCAGTTTGTATTTTCTTTGTTTTTCCCCTTTTGTAATATACTCTTAAAATTTTTTGTTAATGGGTGTAACATGTCAGAAAGTTTGTCGGACGCCGCACCAATACTGAAGTACAAATAAATATGATGAACTGTATACGACTTGGAAGAACGAGTACTCACGGTGTCAACAATTTGAAGGTAAGAATAAAAATGGATTTGTATGTTTGAATACAGGGCTCAATTTTCTGACAAAAGCTTCGGGTCTATCGTACAAATAATTGAGTATATACGTAAATAAAGCGTCGTGGTACTTTACAGTTTCTATGGTAAATTTTTGAAATAGGTGTCGTCTTACTTATTTGCTCAATCGTGCAAATTTTATTTCGTGACTAAAACTCAGAAGAATTTTACTGTAAGATACTTTTTATAATCTGAAATGCGTAATGAATTTGCCTGTAGGATAAGGTGAACTAGAGTTTTCTGTGTACAAGTTACTGCGAGTCATGAAAACATGTTTTCTAGTTGAAGAGATGTAATTTGTATTTGACTAAAAGTTGTGTGAAATATTCGGCATCCAATTGTTAACGTCGCGTATATCCACGTAATTGTGTGGACCGTAGATTATAGTTATAGAAATGGGCGCAGTTATTAACGCATAAGATGTAAATAATGTATATATAAATCGTCGTAGCTCCTGTTTAAAATTTCAGACGGACCTTTTCGAATGAGACCTAAAATATTACGTTCAATTTATTTATTTGTGTGAAATTTACAAGGAATTGTGCTGACAGTAACTGAAGAGTTATAGTGCTATAGATATATGTTTCACACATAATAGCTGTGATAAACATAACCCAAGTGTAATTTTATGGCTGCACGAAAATATGATTCAGTTTTAAGCAAGATTTTTGTGAAGTCCGGTTCTAGGAGAGGATTTAGTTGGTATTTTTGGAGGTACCGTGTCAGCACCCCAACACTCGGGTGACGGAATTCTGTACATTCCTTTAAACCTCTGAAATCGTGATGTGACTAAGTTAGACGCCCACGCTGCCAGCATGTCTTACGGACATATCGTATACAAATTTATTACTATGCTTTGGAAATGTACCAGCTGGATCCCTAACTTCAACGTTCGTCTTTGAATTATTCCTTGACGCTTTCATCTAGGAACCGTCACGAATGTACGACGAAGTCAATTTCCTTGTCCGTAATGAATTTATTTATTGTCATTCGTGTATATGAAAAATTACAGATTTGTACTTAATAAATATTAGATGTGCTTCTAATGAAAATAGTGAAACACTTTAAATACGTTAAATACTTTGACAACGCTGAGTTTGAGTTCCCCACCTCGTTCTGTGTCTGTAACGAATTTCAATTTGAACTTCTATTCCTCAGTCAATTACGTTATATAAAATCTCCTCCGGCTTACATTTCTTTACTCGGGTAGAAGCCCGATAACATGTTATTAATCCTTTACATCGAGAAACACTACATTCTTCATTACCGTAATATTGATCGACACTTACTTTAAAAACAAGTAATTTCCTAAATTTATAAATCATAGGAAAGAAGCACGTTCGCTCTTGTTTCTATAAGATCTTATTAGTTTAGAAGTTGATTTAATATCTGAATGTATGAGAAAGTTGCGATAGCAATCGTATGTTTACCGACTAATAGACGGCGACGTACCTCGTCTTTTTCTTCTTGTATTTAACTCAATTGCTTGTATATATCACAAACAGCATCAACGAAGGAATATGCTGACTAATAATGATAAATTGTACGTCGTCATCGTTCGTCTCTCTTCCTCGCACATTCTAAACTGCTTCTTCACACGTAATGCATCTGTTTGTTGTGTATGTCCAATTATTTGACTATTCTCCGTGATTTATTTAGACGTTACCCAAGCTGCAAGTGAGCTGAGTTATTTTTGAAAATTTTCAGTAGGTCTTGATATCATGAAATATGAACATATTTTATTTTAAGACTATACTGATTTCAAAATAATAAAATAATGTGAGGTGATAGTATAAAGGTTTCAGTCGATGTTTTGTTAATTGTGGACGAAAGTGCCGACTTGGTCTCGATGACTATATATAGGTCAAGTGAAGAAGCCGCTTTCAACGAGATTGTGTCCATAAAACAACAGTAAAGTCTCCACACTCGTCAGATACTGGATTTTAATGACAACTAAGTGTGAGTTTAATTATTTCGCAAGGGCTTTACGGCACAGTTGCTTAGTAAATCTTGCAATAAAGACTCAGATGCAAGACACTTTTCACTTGTAAGCACCATCTTGACAGATGAATACTCACTATATGGGCAATTATGTTACTTTTTTTTGTCCATTTAATGAGCTGTCGGTTCCTTTTCGATCTACAAGCGTACTTATATAAACGTAAATTCTAACTTACAACACGTTTGATGTTGATAATCCTCAAATCTCCGAACGGAGTTTTCCAGATAACAAGTAAAATTTCGCACCTCTCACTCACAAAACTTGTAATTTCTACCGTTATTTTGGCAGATACTTCATAGTAATGTAATTATGAATCATAATGCACCTAAGCGACGCAGTAAAGCGGCCGTTTCTACTTTATATTATGGAAATATTTGCCTGATTTAGTTCTTCAAACAATACATGTAAAATTAGAAAAAAGTAGAACTGCATTTAAATGGTCACAAACGAAGGACAAAAGAGCAACTACATCTGCTTAGTCATATCGATCGAAAGGTTTTCTTTGCCTATGAGATCATCAAAACCCTCCACAATTACAGAAACAATCTTCCTCGATGAAAGTCACGTTTGTTGCTTCCGGTCTGCGAAGATTTGTAGTGATCAAAATTGAAAAGTGACGTTTCCAAAAATAAGAGTATCCCGAAGTTTAGGCCTAAGTAATTTACTATAATCGTGGAAATTTCTTTATGAATTGGGACTGCAATTTCGATGAACGAGGCTAATTTTTTCGATTCGACAAATATTTCGAGAATCACATTGTCCGGTCTGTTGACGTTCTTTCAGGAAACAACTTTTTTTAAACTGCGGGTTTTCGATCATATGCTGCACAATTCCTTATATTTGTATATTTTTTTCAGCGATAGTTCTGGTAGTTCCAATTTTTCAAATAAATTTCTTAATCGAATGCTTTTCATGAATTTTTTATTAAGATATTTTTGCAAATAGATGACATTATCTTATTATCCACTACTTGACAAAATTCCATTCCGTCTACGGGTTATTTGGTATCAGCTACCATTCTAACAAAAGTGTACATGTTAGTATCATACTGGCATAACAAGAAAAAATTAATTCATTTGAACTGTACAGGTTACATATTAATGTGTTCGCACATATAATTTAGTTTGCGACGAAAAGATAATATCAGACCGATTGTGGTCCTGTAATTATTTCGTTTGAACGGGGTGTTTCCTCATTTCCAGTGTCCTGCATTTAATAAATGTTCAGGATATTGTCATTATGTCCATACCATACACCATTCAATCGAAAGGGATTTTTAAACGTAACAATATTTCCATACTTTCACTCTTTAAACTAAATTTAATTATATGCGGCTAATCTACGCGTATAGATATTTTTAATTGTGCAGAAAACTGGTGAAATATTAAAGAGGTTAAATTCATCAAGAACATTGAGCAGAGAATTTTTTTCAAAAATGATAACACGTCAATATATACTACTTCTAATAAATGTGCACTATTATAATACAGTGTTGAAAAATACACTAACAGGGAAATATAACAAGTGCAATATAATGCCTCCGATATTTATCATAATTCGCAAATTACTTGGAACAATAAAAGAATAAAAAAACACAGATTAAAACGAGACAAAATAAAAATTTTACTCATCCACAGCTTATATTACATTCATGAAATTAAAGTTTACATACTAACCTTAAAAATAAGCTCCAATGAAATTTTGTGTAATATGATATATTATAACAGAAAAGTAAAGTAAACAAGAGACTGATTACAGGAGAATTACAGAAATTTGCAGAATTCTATTCATATTCGCTTCTGAAAATGTATTTTGAAATAATTTTAAAAAAAAATTAACTTCAAGGATAAATCATTTCAGTTTCACCGTTACTTAGGTTTATTTTCAAATGCATCAACGAGAATTTATATATTCGAATGACTGCAGGTATTTTACAGAAAGAATTTTTATCTAAATATTTTTCTTGGAATAATAAAGGACTGTATGATCTATTACTATGTTCTATATACGAAAATTTGTAAGTCATAAATTGATATATACAATTCTGTCTTTTATAAACTAGAAATAATATTATTTCAAAATATGTGCTTTTTATTTTTGAGGTTGAACGCATAAATGGCGGATGAGATTTAGATTTTCGTCGTGGTCCGACAGGTTCAGTAATTTGCTACTGATTTTATATTTGTTACAATATTTTTTTGTTAACAATAAATATAAATAACAATAGTTTTATTTGAATTCGTAAATAAAGTGCACGGATTGTAAGTTATATTTGATCTCCGATGCTTTTACGTACAAATTTATCGATAAAATGAAGACTGAATATTTCAAGACGTTTCGTGAATGTCAGAATAATCTTCAATTTTATTGGAAATATTTCACGTTCTTAATTTTTGTGTGTTTATTACATTATTTAATAATAAAATATAATATAAATGTTAATATTGAAGTAAAACACTACGCACATAATGTCGAGGTCTTTAATTTCCGAAAGTGAAGAAATTCAATAAATTCGTTGTGTGTAGCTGGGCAACGTTTGCATTCTCAGAACGCGAGCCGACAACGTGATTAATTTTGAGGACTCAGACAGAATAACAAAGAAATTCAAAAACGAAACTCGGCAAGAGAATCAATGTGAAAGTTGTACACGCTCCTATATTCTTACAAATGTCACTGTGTAGTCTGAAATCTGTTTTACACTGCAGAACACTTACTCGTCACATATTGGTTTATTTTCAATCGTTTCAGATTTTATTCTTCGATTATAACGCTCCAGAAATTTGTGAGCTTGTGAAATGTGAACCGTAAGTTGGAAATGAAAATACACGCCAAGTATATGTAATAACAGAATTTTGATTAACTTAACGTTAAATATTTTGCAATTCACATTTGATTCTAGAGAAATGAGACAGCTGAATATCTGCTCTTTACGTATTCAAAAGCGGATGATGGAGTGTATTTACTTATGCGTAACGGGTCCTCATCCGTTCAGAATAAACAGCCAGGACTTACTATGAAGCATAGATGACAAAAGAATGTGCTCAGTGTCTCGGAAAGTTGTGTTCACTTAATGTGACTGTACTCTTGTAATTTACAGGCGCGTAAACTTCACATACTCTTGGAGTACCTACTGAAGTTACATCGCAGATAATGCCAGAGATGTGTACAACTTATTTTATAGACGCGGTAAAACGTATACATTCGTAAAAATGCCACAGAAAAGAAAAAAAACTATTCGTCAATCAGATCACAATTTTTATTAGACTAATCTAGCAATGCATCATTACAGCGACAGTCGTGACACGGCAAACGTTCAAATACCAGTATTTAGAGAAAATCTTAATATGTGTAGAGATGTTTTGTTCTTCTACAGACTTGTGATCCTCGACATCTGTAAAATCTTCACGTCTAATATCAAATTTCTTTACCACGAAACTGCATTAATGACGTAGTAAATAATGTAATGTGATTGCAATTCAAGTAAATGTTATTAATTGCGTTTGTTATAAACGTTTCGATTTGCAGGTGACCCCTGCTTTCTACGAAGGTCAAATATAAGCATTGCTCACTGTCTACCATCTCGAATTCATGAGTCTTCTCATGCATTTCAACGACACCGGTTGGGATCTTACCAAACAACTCTCACAAATAGTACAAATTATTTTCACGTAACTGACTACAGTTCGCGTTCAAACTAATACTCATCGGAAATTCAAGACTTGACGTTTCAACTGAAAGTAATTTAACTTTAAGTTGTTCCGTCCCGTGTAAATGATCAATATCGGAATCCTTGCCTTTGTTTATTACAACGTCGGTTAGCAACTCTCATAACATCAAATATATACATATATAAGGAAAAATTAAGAAGGGTAAAAGTACGTACGCACGAAATGATATCAAAGAAAATGATTACTTCAAGTGTGATCGGCAGCCACTTTGAATTGAGGAAGTCGAAGCCAACGGCGCGGCGTCTGATATCGGAGAGAATTTATTTGGAAGCTAACGACAAAGGACTTTGTCTAATTCCGATGAAAGGCAAGTGTGAAAGGCAGCGAAGGCAGGCTGTTTCCTGCGACAATGCCACGGAATGCGGAACTCACGGCGAGTGATTTACGTCCGCCTTTCATCGCACTCCATTACAGAGGGCCGTAATTAATGGCATAACGAGGAGTTATAATCTGAAATTCCGAATAGTAATCGACCACAAGGAATGGAAGTGTAACTGAATTGTTCGGAGGATAGGAACGGCGATGCGCATCTTGCACAATAAAGTTTCTTCGTGGGTGAAAACCTACTTTCAGATTCATTCTTTGCTTATATAAAATAGTAATTCATTGATTCTTGAAGAAATATGCTTATGTGTTTATATCATTATAAATTCCCATATTTGATTGTAAATGTGTAAAGAGTAAGGAAGTAATTCCAAGTGACAACTTGAGAATTAACGGCATTGCACACAATTGATATTTTTCTATTGAACAGTTGGTGTATTTCGTATTTTTTGCATTTATTTTATACAATTCTACCAAAAGTAGATACCTAAATCTACCAAAGAGTTTCTTTCTAGATGGAAAAAGTTTATATCTACAAATTTGTGAAGTGTTTTAAGTATATAATAAATTAAATTGTCTGTAAGGGTACGTATGCATGTTCCGCATACAAATCTACACCCGATGAGCAAATTCGACCAAATTTCGTACAAGTCTTCCTTGTGACCAGGAAAGAAACGCGCCTACCACCTCGAGGAGCGGGGGTGCACGGGGATGGAAATTTTCAGACATCCTCAAACGACATGGGAGCGTAGCATCTTTAGGGATCGGGTGGAAGGGTGTTACATAAAAATAAAGCAAAAACAACCGAGATTAGAGTCAAATCCGGGGTTATGGATGTCGTCGAGTTTATTTGTCACATTCAACTTGCCGGTTAAGTTGGGTGGGAGAGTAAGGGGAAAACAATGTATGTACGTTCCGCATACGAATTTGGCCAAATTTTGTGCACGTGTTCCTTTCGAATCGGGACAAAACACGGGGTAAGACACGACTATCAGTCCTAGGGGCGGAGGTGGACGGGAGTGGAAACTTACAACCATGCTAAACGGCCAATATTTGCGTCGACAACAGACATTTCAAGGTCAATGAGATTGTTAGCGTTTCTCCCGATGTTCTTTGAGTAATTTCAGCTCCTTTCTGTATCGGAGGGAAACTCTTTAATGGATGGGGTGGAGGGCGTTATATGAAAATACCACGAGAACTATCGAGATTTGAGTCAGAACCAGGGTTATGGATGTCGCTGAAAATAATTATGAGCACCCAGGCAACACCGGGCAGCGAGATAGTAATATTAATAAACTAAAAATGAGATTTAATTGTCCCCTCAGTATTATTGGCTCCCAACAGTAGGGCACGTACAAATTTATTAGACCTCACAAAGGCCTGTCAGGAGCTGTATGACGTAATTAACCTTGTTCATTACAAAACGCTTATAAAGAAGTGTGAGACAATCTAAAGCCGTCAGTTTATAATCTCGAGGAAACAGACCTATACACAAACATCCATTTCTATTGCGATTAAAGAAACGAGCTCGAGACAGTCAAAGGCGGAAACCTGCGCATATATTTTACTAAATTAAATTTTCTATTGGTGGCTATCGTTGTGCACGTGACTAAAGCCTTAACGAAGAGTTCTCCAAGATATCAAATATAGGTAATTTATTAATATTACATTGACAGATAGTTTGAACATGTGTATTATCGTTCTTCACACTCAGAAGTTATTTATATCCACTTGTAAAGGTTTCTGCAAAGAAAGGAGAAAGCGGTTAAGGATGTGGTGTGGTCCAGCCTCATCCGGCACCAAACAGCAAGCATGCCGCAACTGCAGCCAACACATTAACGGACGATCAATTTCTGCACCTTCTGTATAACACTGAATTTTGTCATTTATTTTGGTAAAATAAACTTGAAGGAATTTTTGATGATTGCCTCCGATGATTTTAATTTTATATTGGTGACTTTAGGGCTACGGTCCGAAGCCATCAAGCACGATCCATGCCCGTAGACATTTAATAACCATATTAAACCAATATTTCTAACGAAATTAAAAATATTATTGACAGATACACATTTCTGTTAGCCAATATAAACTCACTGAAGGGGTAAAATACGAGTTAGAGGCTCTGACGCTATTCAATTAATTGGTATTCGTCCTCTTCAGATTCTGTCAAGCATAGAAAATGTAGCTATCTGTTGGTCACGATGCGAGAAGGAACTTGATGCCAACAGTGACCAGATCCTGATTGTTGGGCGCAACTAATGTTTTCAAAGATGTGACACACGCGTCGGTGGAGCGTTTTGCGCACGCAATTCAATTGATTTCAATGTACGTTGACGGAACGAACGTCGAGTTCTGTTGGCGGACGATGTCAAGTCAACTTCTACGCCAAGACGAACGCATAATCTTTGTCATGCACATGGTATTATTGTTGTCTATTGAGTTTTCCAGCCTTTAGACACAACCCTTGAAAGAACACATCCGTCAATTTCTCTTGTGTTTGGCGATCGTAAATAGTCGTCCGTTCATAAAACTATTTATGTTAAATAAATCGCCTTAGCACACTAATTAATCCAAACCGATGCAGCATTGAAGAAAGTGTGACTGTTTCATTTCTTTCACGGAAAGTCCACGCTCGTGAAACTCAGGCTACAGAATCCACAAATCATTAATCACTGTGCTTGTAATCAACTATTACATATCGTAATGTCATTGCTGCCGTGCTTCGTTTGCTTCTTTTGTCACACGTTCAATTCAAATGATATGACTTATTTTTATACGTTCTGTGCACTTTCGTTCCCAAAATTGGGAAAGAAGATGAATCTAAATAAAGGAGAAAAGAGACGGAGAGAGATGTTTACCATTTACAGATGCACGAAGCTTAGGTAATAATTGTCGCTCTTTCACTGTTCCTCCATTAATATGAACAAAGTTTTGTTCTTCTGTCTACACGCTGTATTGGTTTATCCTTGATTACCATAGAAACTGACTGGTCACTTCTTGTTTCGGCTACATTTGTTTTGATTCTTTTTGATAAATTGGAAGATGATGCGAGGAATCTGATGAACAGCACTGTCAAGTTACGGGAGATTTGATTGATTAGGATCCAGCTGCCGGATGACTTTTTTCTTTCGACACCGTCCAAGAAAAGGTCGATTGGATTCTGTGGAGATGAAAGGCTCCACAGACACCGCAGGAAAGTAGGAGGAATCCTTCGAGATACGCCACCGGCGATACTTGTGTCTGTCTCCACCAGTTTAAAGGGTTGTTGTACTCGAGCCTTTTCACTCTGCCAACTGCATAATGCGATTCATCGGACACGTGATTTCCAATAATTGCGATCCTGTGTGAATTGGAAACAGGAAAAGTGTAGGAACAATGCGTTCTGAATCAATTTCAGTAATTTACCTTCGCAGTCTCCGTTCAGTCCGCCAACGACGACGTTCAGATCCAGTTCTCCAGGTGACACTTTAATAATAGCTGCTCCTGACTATGCAACTATTTGTCTGATACCCATCCTCGGGTACAAACGCCAACGATCATCTCGCGTCCAATGGCTCTTAAATCCTGTCGTTTACCCACATATATACAAATCGCTTGAATTGTCGTGGTAAACAACCTCAGTCTGGTGATCTGAGAGATATTGTATAAAAGCGTGAGGTGGTCACAATAATCTCACCAATCAGTGTATCTGTCAGATGAATTCTTGTACCTATTCTTAAATTAATTAAGCAGCATGAAAGAAGAGTCTGTGTTTGCTATGATTCTATTAGTCTCCGTAGAAAATATTGCTTTTTTTCATTTAGTCGCCGCTTTGTAAGAAGATTTAGAAGTAGCAAAAAAGTATTCTGAAGAAGATAAAGAGCTGTTGTCTTCATAGAATATTGTTCCAGGGAGACGGACGTCAATTAGTTTTCGACATTACTGCACTAAGCACGTAAGAATGTGAGTTCTCTGTATCCCGATTTGGTCGATACAGAACGGATCCCCCTAAAAGTCCAACGGTAATGATCGTGAGCAAGAAAACTGTTAAGATTTGAGTAAGTAGCGCCATTTTGCAACTATTGCCGCGTTTTAAGACGAAGCGAACTTGTAACATGGACAGGACGTGGTCTCGCGTGCCAAGAATCAGGAGAGACATCGATTGTGGCGTCGCGACGCCGCACCGCGCCAGTCTGGATGCGAACCTACGCAAGTCCGTCTGCGTCTCCGTGCATCGACGCAAGGGGTCGAGTCGCGAAAACTGTTCCCACAGTGGGAGAGGCGTCGCGACGCCGTCGCCGATCGTGCCTCAGCGCAGCAAACTTGCGTCTTTCACCGAAGCTTCACTGTTTAGAATTTCAGTTTTAACTGCATTCCGAAGTGACGCAATTTTTAAGCTGGCGCCGGTCTAGGCGTCGCCGCCTCTGCCCCACTTACACGCCCACAGACGCTGACCTATTTACACCCCCACAATTACGACACCAACATATTTTATTATTAGTCGAAGTCAATATATTTTAGGGAACGAATAAAAAATAACGTTACTTACACTATTGTGATAATGAATTATTTTGAAATGTTATGAGCACGTCGGATAGTTGTCGAAACTTTGTACGTCTATCAACGACTACCGGGGTTCAACCCCGACAACCTTCTAATTGACAAATTCACCGCTTAAGCCCTCATTATGTAAGTTTGAAACTGTCTTTATGATCAACATAAATTACCGTTGTATGTATCATTTCCAGATAAACAAATAAATGGCTCACCTGTACTCCATTTAAGTGATATGAAGAGGTAAATAAATGCAAGAAGTTGGATGAATAGTAGGTTCCTCGCACAAATCTTATCGCAATAATGATATCATCGTGCTCTGTTGGATTTAATTTTGAACTTTACTCGTGATACAAAAGATGAAACATATTCAAGGAAGGGTAATGACGCAAAGGAAGGAAGTAAATACAGCGAAGTTTGTACCGCAAAACGTGTTCTTATATTCAGGTCAATCTTAAATCTGTTTCAATTCTGGAGTTTGAATTTCATTAGAAACTTTCACAATATTAATAAAAAATAGTTGTTTCCTTTTAGCCACTCTAATAAATGTTAGAGTTTATGGCTTGAACTAAAATTACTCTGTGGAACATAAATATGATAACATTATTCCAGATGGGAGGCTTTCCCTGTGCAAACGTTCTATATCATCCCTCTGTATTTTTTTTAAACAATGAACGTTATTTTTTTCTTAAATAAAGTTCACCCAATACATGTTCATTTAAATGTTATATCATCATATACGTCTTCAAGTAATCAAATCATTTATTTACCTTGTACAGATTCAGTCTGGATTTTATTTTGATGGACGAGAAGCGCCCGCTGCAGAGATATCACTCGAAAAATAACTATCTATTGAATTTAATATTATCGAAATCTATTAAACGGATGTTTAAAGAGTGAATTTCCTAATTTTCAAAAATTAGTCCCCTTAATTCGGTGCATTGTAGCGATGCACGTTATATGTTTTTTTCGCAAATATGATTACTTCATACAATCTCATGATATGTAAAATAATAATATTTAGTACGTCACTCTATGAATGTCCAATCATAATAATTTTTTAAGATTCCTTGTACGACTTAATATAAGAAATATTATTTACAGTAAAACACGAGAGAAACGATAAAGATTTCCTTAAATACTGCCGGGAATTCATTTAAAATCTATTCCATAACGTTTAAAAATAATTCAGAATAAGCTGTAGATAATTTTCAGAGACTGACGACGACTGAATTTACTCATTAAAAAGTAGAACTTGCCTGATTGAATAAGTTACATTGTAAAAGAATTGGTCCAAAAAGAGATTCCACGACCAACATTGAGACGTGCGTCTGTGTTTTCCATAAATTGAGCATTTTAATGACGATTCGTGCTTTTGTTTGAATAAGAGAAACTGCGTTTTGATGGTGCGTGTGAGTCCATCCACGTTGACGACGTTGTCGACGCATCAACTTTATCTAATAAAATTATGGTATCAGTTTGCTTCTAATTATTGACGCTTCCACCCGTGCTTATTTTTATCTTCATTCTCAATAGCTACATTAACATTATAGTAAATTAATAAAAATTCATCATCTCATTTACTTTAGCATTTAATGTTAATGTTGTTTTACCAAAGCAAATCGTACAGAAAACGAAAGAAAATTTATACAAAACGGTGTTATAATGTTGAAATTTCGTATTTATCTGACCGCACTTTGTGTCTGCGAACGTACATCTGAGTTTTGTCTGTGGCCTATGGTTTAGTTTCATCTAACAAAACATTTTATTATAAATTTAATTTGGCGATTATGTAGTTTGGGTTCGTTTGTAAAATTATTTATTGAACTGTATTCGAAGTAGGTGAGATTTTATTTATGACTTTGATGAATCTTGCCAGACGTTTCTATTGCGAGGCAGCGACACTGACCACAACTCGTCGGCGGAATAAACTTAATCATACGTTAAAAATTTACTTTCTCCAATTTATTAATTGCACATTAATTTACATTCACCCAAGTTTATAGCAAACCTTCAGTTATTGAAGATATTTATTGATTTATAAAGAATGCAGTCTTTCTCGGTGTAAAGAATGACGGACGTTCACTTTGTCGTGGAAACGTCACTGCGTTACAAGCCCGAGAACATTTTATTCGTGTATTCTTTTCTTTACTGTAAAAATAATTCAATCTGGAATGAAAATATTACACGTTTTCTGTAAACTTGTGATGTGGAATTAGGGAAAATTAATTATTGATCAATATTTAGACAGTAAGAAAATGAGTTGGTGTGAAGCGTGGACGACAAACAAAAAAGACTTTCTCTGCTTATCTCAAATCTGAAAACAAGTGGCTTGAGAAGTGCATAAATCATACAATTTCGATTGAATTTTTTTTCGTATCTGCGTCTAATTTATTTTTGTGTGGAACTTTCTCCCAATCACAGCTTACCAAATATACATCGTTTCTGTGGATGTGTTTAATTTACGGAACGCTCTGCGATCAACTGAAACACTATTAGCTGTTAGTAAACAGTGTCCTTTCTTCTGAAATTTAAAAAGGGACACAATTAAAACGAAAATTAGTAACTAATATTCATTTGTTATATATTAAAAATCAATATTCCAATTTTGTGATTAGAAGATGACGTGACTCAAGTATTACATTCTTAAGGTCAGTGACGTAAAGTAGCGGGGGCAAAATTTCACAGTAAATAATCATTTGAACTACAATTTTAACATTTTGTTTTGATATTTTTCACGCGTGTTCAATTTGGACCGATTAAAATGAGCACGTAAAGTTGAATTATTTAATCCGTGACTGAATCTATATAAATGAATGTAGTGATCTCTAGAGACTGGCAAGTAACCAGTCGCCTTGTCCTAATTCCCCCTGTTTTATTGTTACGAAGAATATTCTAGAGTTGAACATTGTTTAGCATCACGTTGACTCAATCTGCTGCAATTCGTGATTGTCTAGTGATTGTTAAATTATTCAACTTTGTCGATGAATTGTAGGTCAATTATAAATCGACCGCTTTTTTTGTTTACCTGCTAATAACAAGTATTTATTTTAGACTAAACGGTTAATTTTATAAGTAGTAATGCAAATGTTTGTACCTGTACTAATTAGTACGTGGCTCTTCGTTGAGTGTCCAATGAAGTGTTTCCTTTTATTTTTCCCCTGAACCTTTATTATATTTGAATTGTATTTCTAAAATTTTGAAGTAATAGGTTTCTTATATTTTTCTTGAATTTACATTCGCACTTACATCACATATTAATATAAAGTTGTTTTTCTTTTAATGTTAGAAACAGTTTCCTTTCGTAATGTAATATTGTTCACAGAGAAAGTGTTTTACTTCAATTTCTGGATTTAACGGTAACTTAATTCCTTTCCGCTGTTACATATATCGAGGATATTTTTACGACGACTTTTCAAATTTACAATTTAAACAGATTGAATGAAGTAAATATAAATCCAATTCTAGCCTCTGGTACACGACGGCCATTGTTGATGTGCCGCTCGCAAAGGCAAAGCCAGTGAAACTCATTGCAAAGGTTCGACAACATTTATCAAGTCTCTGTCGGCGAGAAAATTTATGATCCGTATAAAAAAATTAGATTTAAGTAGTGCAGTGTTCTGTAGTTTGGTTGTTTATAAATCTAATCGGTTAGTATATTTTTACAGGAAAGTTTATAGCATTTCCTTAACAGATTACAGAAAATACCAACTTTTCAAGCTCAAGAAAATAAAGATATCATTAACTTTTAATGAAAGTCTGCAGTACTTTTATAAGTTTTAAAAAATGGGTTGTCTATAATGAGGTTATTATAAGTCCTTTGCGTGATCATATTCGCGAATGGGATACTGAATGCAGTATGATTTTGAACTATTAGTTCCGAAGTCTGTTTGTACGACGTATCGATTTAACAATCTAGTTCATGAGACAATGCGACTACAAGTTTATGAATAATAGCTGACAGTAGCAGCGTCGGGTCGTCCGTTGCACCGTTGCACCCACCGATGGTGCACTTCTGACCTGTCTAATGTTTAATAATGGAAATGAACGGATTGCACACAAGTATTACTTACAGCACGGCGATCGAGTCTATTCAAACTGAATCCCGTGACTGACGATTGTATCAGGGAACAGGATTTCTAAATGAAAAATGAGGCGGAGAAGACTTCTATTAAGATTCCTCTCGGAAATTGTAAACCAAGGAAGTTTTGCATTACGATGGCTGGAAAGTAATAGCCTGAGTCGCACTCATCATAAAGCCTATGATTTACCACGAAGACGACTCGTTTATGGAATGGGGAACTAAACCGAAGATTCTCCTGCAAACGGGAAGAACTCAAACATCTTACACTCTCTGACTCAGGTAAATTCAACGGGTAAATTAAGTCCGTTTCAATCGGACCAGGTATTTATCAAGTAGTTAGACTTTCATTGAGTTGTAAGGAAAATAAAGGGAGTGAATTAGAATCCCCTTCAGACATGTTCCAACTTCAGAGAAAATATTATCTGCAACTCAATGCCGAATTGCCATTGTGATGAATGAACACACGTTCATGTTTCATTACAAACAAGAAGGGAAAAATTTCCCGAGAACGTCTTTAATTTTTAGGTTTTTTTTGTGTGAAATATATATTTCTATGAAGTTCTTTTCAAACACTCTATAAAAGATCCACGGTTGAATGCACAATTATCATCTGGATAAACGAGATTAATAAAAGAATATCAATCAGATCTTGTCCGGAGTCGCACCACGTCTCTCTCTAATAGGAAAACCTTAATCACGAAGACTCAAAGTCATTCAATTCTACCAATAAATGGATACGAATAGGAAAAATGCTTTTTTATTTAGAATTTTCTCAAGGACGAATACTCAGTTCTTGCAGGATTGTCGTGTTGAAAATTATATTTCCCTGAAAACATAAAATTGCCAGTTTGAAAGGTTCTCATTGAGGAAATGAAACGGGTGGAGAATTTTATAAACTACAAAAACGGGTAATTAAAAATGATATGTTCATTCTATGAAACAATGTCACTAGTGCTTTAATATTCCCTTTTATATATTTATTATTGTCAGAATTGTCCTATTATCGACTCACGAATCACCGTTTTGTTACTCTCGACATATATTTACAACGCAAGTGAAAATTGCACATTTGTATTTCGTGTAGCGAAAGGGGCGCCCAATCATTCACGTTTATAATTGCATATTGGTTCGTTATGTAAGCACACGTCTTTGCAAACGGCAGACTGCACTCTAGCATCGTAACATAAAGGAAGGGCAGTCTGGGGAACCGTCAGCTGTGTGTGGACACAATTCACTGGACTTTGTCTCCCCCAGACAGTTTCCTAATTGACTCAGGAATCAACTTCTCAGTTACAGAGAAGCGCCGACTGAGAATAACAGTTAAATAGAGGAATTGCGATCGTTAATAACGTGGAAACTGTTACTGGTCCTTACCCTTATTTTCATACAAATAAATTAGACTTATCACCACGTGGATTCGATAACGATAAAATAGTGGAAACATTTGGCTCGGGCGACAAAACGCAAGATAAACGCAACACGGGAGAATCCAAGGTCGCTGTAGCAGAAATTTCGTACAAAAACTCTGCAGCGTTGGTATCAATTCTTTTAACACAAAATATATTTCATTTAACAGTTTTTCCTTTCACTGTGAAAAGATTGTGCCTTCATTTTCCGATCAGTTGTCTCAATTCTGTCTCAAAAAAAGAAAATACTATGGCTTATTGCCGTTAATGAGAATGAAGACGACAAAGGGAAAATATTAAAATTTGGATATTGCCTACTTAATGATGAACGAGGTGTATTTTATTGTATTTGTTTGGCTACAATTTGGAATTAGCTCTGTGGCAGCTGTACAATGTACGCAGAACAATTAAATTATATTTTTTATTTTATGAACCTAAAAATAACTATTTTCATGATTTGTTCAGAAATTTGATTAATTATGCAGATTTTAGTTGGAGTCGAATTACGGTCAGAAGGTTCCTTGGTCTACCTCTAAACTGATCAGCGCTATTTGGAAAAGTCGTGAATTTTTTTTCCGGGCAAGGAATTGCTCACCCGAATTGATCTATTGATTTATTAAAATCTTCCAATTGTTTTGTTAAATTTTTAAAGGGTGATCCTGTTATAAGCGGGTGCTGTTAGATAAATTTTGATTTATTTCCAGCTTTGTATATTGCGCAAAGGACTCCTCCATTAGCTAAGTGGTTCTGAGTCCTCTTAAGGTTTATCTAAACAATTTTTGTATTTTATCCAACGCTAATGTGTGTCCGTTTCTATGTAGATCTCAACACGTTAGCCCATATTCTAAAATTGGCCTCATTAGGTGCGGTTTATTTAATAATTCCTTCGGATATTCTAATTACTGTTTACTTTTATTTCTATTATTTTCACGTCCATATTTGGTTGTAATGCCCAAACTAGTTCAACAGCAGTTTTATTAACCAACTCATACGGGTAAATGTTTATGTGGGAGATACAATTATGCCCAAATTTCAAGTAATTTTGGTACATCCAGGAAGTTGTGGCATTGATCTTCAACGAGAAATATCTCCTCTATATGAAAGGAGTTGGTATGTTTCCAGAAGAAATAGATGTAAACTCTGAGAAGCTGCGGTGCTGACGTCAATTCAATAGTTACTGAATGATTTTATCTGAACAAATGTAATGTAACGCTTGTAAATTAAAAATATGTAGCTAGTTGCGTGACGACTCGGCGCTTTTCAATGAAGTTTTCGTGTGTTGATCCCTGCAGTGTATATACGGAATATGGACAAACTGTGGCACCATTCTTTGGATTTCGTTGTCTCAGGAAACCGTGACTTTTCCACTCTCTAAAACATGCGTCAATGAACTAACTTTCCTCTGGCATTTACAACTTAAAAACAGAGAATTGGAGAGTTGAGTGCGATTTAATTATAATTGAAACGTAAATGAAACATATATATTCAGTGCTTTAGAATTCCTTTAGGAGTTGAGAAATAAAGGTGCAAGATAAGGTTTCTGTGATTGTTTCACCACGTACATTTTTGATGGTAGTGAAGTTGTTGGAAGCTCATTTCCACCGACGGTGATATAAGCAATGAATTGCCGAAGGATGTGAAACGAGATTGGATCTGGATGAACTTAATCTAATTTCCTTACTGGTGCTATTCGTAAGTTGTGTAGCTCTGCAGTTCTCGTGCTCCTAAGAACGGAATCTGTCCCGTGCTCACGTGTCATTAATTTACATTCAAGGTCGACTACGAGAATCTCCGCAATTTTCTTATTAGTATATTGGATTCGAATTGAAATGAATGTTTTCAATCGTCACATGCTTGCATTGAAAGCTATAAATACCGCTGTTGTAAGCGCCGCCAGTTTTAGTGGGACATGCAGCAATGTGATTTCTGCCAGTCTAGACGCGAATTAAGAATCGCACACAAAAAGCGTTGATGCGCCCAGGCCGGCGCCGCGTCTGCCTCAGCTTTCACTTCCGATACTTGATCGCTATCTACTGCATTACATATTTTCTTTTATTTTGAAAAATAATTTTTTCTTCCTTACGTACATATTAAATTCTCTATATTCACATTGAAGGTTAGTGCAGTATCCCATTATGTACATTTTCTTTTCTTTGCGGTAATTTCATCGTTGCGTCTGCGTAATGAAGTCATGTTGACGTAAATCACGAACAATTAGAGTTTCACACTCACTGTAAACATGTCCAATTAAATGAACACGGACCACTTACTAAATACTTTCCTGTAAAATGAATAAATCAACTCTATTTCGTAACAGTAAATAAAAACGAGTAACTGTTGGGAATATGTAAATGAAGTATCGAATGTGCCCACTTAATTTGTTAAGGACAAGATCATTAAATTTCAACATAATCTGAAAAGTTTGTAGGGTAACATTGTGTAAGGAAATCGTTCTTTTTTAAAAAGAAATACACTCCCCCTTCTCCGTTTCTGTCCAGAAATGAAGTTGAACGTAGTTTTGATGTGATGCAGGTGAACTCAGCTGTTGAGTTCGAATTTAGTTTGCGGGACTGGAATAGAGCTGTCGTCTGGTATCTCGTTTCTGGATAATGAAGGCCGTAGACACACGACAAATAGAGTTGCTTATTCTCGACCACATATCCGAGGGAATGACACGACTTTACAGTCCGAATATCAGTCCTATTCGAAATGACGCCTTCTCCGTGCTAGGAAAAACTGCATGAAACGCCAACGTCTTGAGTTTCTACCGTAGTCCGTAGTGTGGCAACACTGTACGATTCGGACGGGTGTAATCTCCGGATTTCTCACATTTATATTTGAAACAACCAAGATGTGTCTGTGTAGTATCGGATTATGTATATGAGACATCAATCAAATGTAACTTGCACTGTTCTATTTTATCCTGACGTGGAGATCGATTCGTTATTTACATGTGGTGGACTCGACTTCACGACTACAATAACCAACAAATTCTCCAAACTTAAATTTATAATTGAGAAACTTTACGAAAGAAAAATTCACATGACGACTAATGAATGTGAATGAACTCTGAGACGAGTGTTTGTACTTGAAATGAAGTAAGATTTTCGGTGTATTAATTGTACGTGATAACAAGACTTAAATGAAAACTTTTATCCTGATCTCCCTCAAATACAAAATACACAGATTTACAAGTTTTGCTTTTTTAAATAGTCTATTCGTTATTTTAATTACACGAATTTTTTGAAGCGACGTCCAAATTCTCATATAAATCATGAGAAGAAATTGGTGTAATAAATTGTTATAGTTTATATCGAATTTCTCGTGTTTTAGTGCCGTCGTCTCGATATTCCGACGTTTTTCGTTTTCGTTCCTTCTGGCCAAGTTTATGATATTTTCGTGGATCATAATATTCGGTACGTACATGCGAATCATTTCAGAAGTTTACCCAGAACACGCAGAAACGCGTACTAGAAGCTCGTCCGGCATCCAATCAAGGATTTAAGCCACGACGTTTCAATAACAATGACGTAAAACCAATCTTCCACGCTTCGAAGCCGAACATTTCAACGGGAAATACTTCGCTCTTCAATAATTACTTTCATCTTCACAAACACTAAATTTCGAAGACAGTAAAAGAAAGTTCCTTAGATAGATGCTGAAAATTACATGTTTAGAACGTTTCTATTTTCATTTAAGGTAATACGGAAATAACATTGAATAAAGTTGCTCATTAACTATGAATAAGACTCAACTCGTGAAACGAACAATAGTTACAAAATTTGAGCTTAAACGAGACGAAAGACTGGACGGTCGCTCAACCATCCCAATCTGTAAGAAATGTGAAAAACACATCGCCTTCTTAAAAGAAATGACACACAACAAGATGAAAAGGTGAGTAGACGAAATAATCTGATAATTACTCATTTCTAATTTGATGAACAGCAGACAGAGATATTTGAGTTGTGCTTCATGCAACTGCTGAATATTTTTATATGCGTTTCGGATGATTACATTTTTAGGTACATGTTTGTTACATTATCGTCAGCTTGAAGAATTTCGTGTCTGATAGAGATTATATTAGAATGAACATTATATTTTAGTGCGACAGAAAAATGTTCCGAGGTTAAATAAGGGATTGTAACGTTGTAGCAGATTTCGGCGACGGCACAAGACGTTTGCAGTGCGTGAGGTCCGAAGAGCCAACCCAGTCCGTAGACTCGCAGATCTCATTTCCGTGGAGTTCAATTGAATTGAAAAATCTCTTGTATTAAGTGGAGTTGAGCATTTATACGAACGGAAGGATATTCGTATCGTGTTGTGGTAGTCAGGGTGAGCTAATTCCGTTGACGTCGTGCAAGCGACCGTCAGAGTGAATAACGTGCAGAGCTCAGGCTCGAAACCCGACTCGTTCTCCCTGTAATGGGATTATCCTGGAGCGAAACCTGGCACAAGGGTTCCAGTATGCGTTTAATCCACCGATACTCACACTCCGAGTTTTGCAAGGGGGAGTTTCCAACTCCGCTATTGGCAATATAATGTCTGTTCCTCTGCCCTCAAAAGGCGAAGCACTTTATTTGCAAAGATCGGGAACGAGGGAATTGTTCATTATCCACGTGGGAGACAATAAATGCGAGATTCTAGCTCCGAGCACTTTAATTTCCAAGTCTTGAGTTGGAGCTATCTGTTTGTTCTATTGAAATTAAGCGTTCCCTTTTCCATTGAGAGCAGCCCCGTCTCCAGCGCCGGCTCATATATTATTTATTAGGATAAAACTGACGAATCGTCTCGAGACAGATGAGATTAATAATGTGAAGACAGCGGCCTAATCGATATCGCTGCCGCCTCGGATTGCCGACGTGCCTGTCTCCGTCTCGTCTCGTCTCGGCCCAATGACATCACAGTCTACGTACTCGGCGAGCATTTCATTATTCATGTTATCCACGTGACCTGTAATGTCCGTTAGTTATCTCCACGACTAGCCTAGGTCGCAAAAGAAATTCTTTTCGAGAAACCGGTAGCGAGGATGAAATTTGTCTCTTATTATTCCTGGAGCCTGGCTCAACATTTTCTTCCAAATAAGAACCGAGTAAAGTCGCACGAATTTCTAACTTTAAGGGAACAAGTGTTCCGAGAATTCAACGCCGTTACATCGTTAATATTTTTGTAAAAGCAAGAATACTAAAATTTGTTTACTTTCACGTGGTCCGAGACGTGTCTGGCGCACAATTATGGAAGATTGGTCGTTTGCTCTGGCGCCCTCTACGAAGCGTATCTAGGTTAAAAATAGCATTCAAGGTCAAGTAGTTAGCTTAATGGAAATAGAAGCTCTTGTTGTCGTTGAGAAAATTGAAGTATTGTTTACAGTTTTGGTCGTGGGAGACGTTCTTACTAAAATCTTTTATAGACTCGTAGTGAAAGTGACGTTCCTAGACAACGGACAAATGCAAGTTTTTCTTTGAACTTCTCGTCATGTACCAAGTTCGCATTCTTGTCTTCCAAAAAATGTTGCCATGAAATCACAGAAACCTTTAATCAACTTACATTCACATTATCAAATATGATTCCACGATCATGAATTTCACAAAACAACACGAAAACTGAATCTGTTATAAATATCTCACACAAGTAAGATCATTATTTTCTAATTTATAAGGCACGTCTGTTCGTTATAGCGTTACGTTTGATAGTTACATAATAAGCGAGCATGATATCGTGCTAAAATATTTTCCAAATTCGAATTTGATGTGTTTCGAACCCATCAACCCCTCGGCGAAAATTGAAACGTTGAAAAGTGGGAGAGAAAACTGATCTAACTCTTATAGACTTGAACCGAATTTCTTTAAAATTGCCTGGAATAATAGAAATATTTCTGAATCTTAAAATGAAGTGACTCTTTCAGTCGTCGGTAGTATTTCGTTTTGAGAAGAAACCAGAAGTATGTCGAATGAAAGCTGTGCCACGTGGACAATGAAGCCCACACTTCAATATCATACGTTCCGCGCGTGCAAACTAACTCAAAAGCTACTCAGAAAAAACGTCCAATTTCGTGTCCCTGTGGAAAACGTTACTTGTAACGTGATTTCCGGTAGACACACAAAGATCCGTGCCCGTGTCGGGATTCCAAAGTACAATTTCACGTACGAAAAAAACTCCTTTCAAATGAAAATATGCCTGCCTAGTCGAACATCTAATCGTAATTAACTTGTTCCTATTTGAAGTTCTTCAAAATTCGACGGCGAATTCAAGTGATCGATAAAGTCAAAGTATTAAAAATGTAAATCAATGCGAGGAAATTAATAAAGAAATTTTTTCCAAACGATAGACACAGTGATCGTTACGTTCAGTTTCACAGCCTTTGTGTTTTCCCTCAAGAGAAGCATTTCTTGTACTCTTGAATTAAAATTTCTTAATTTTCAATTCCTTGTGAAAAAAACGTTCTAGAGAAAATTTTCCAAAATCCTGTAATTTATGTCGATCAGTAAATTCACCTCGTTCAGCTTTCAAGTGCGATGAGCAGCTGCATTCAATCTGTTCTGAACTTCGTTTAGCTTTATTACGAGGATAAGAAATCATTAGAAAATTACGGTCATTCGAAACTTTTACACGAATTTATACGTATCTCTTGACAAAAAATGTTTCGGGTGCAGGTGAGCCTGTTTCAGTGTGTGTTTGATTATCTATGAATTGTTGAAGTGCTCGGGCTACTAATGTGTCATCGGTTGCCGTGACAACTGCTGGCAACTAGAGCGAAGCGAATTTTAGCCTTGAGCTCCAAGAGTTGGCACGAATTCTGAAAGCTAGACAGCTTTAGGGATACACGACGTAATGCGTTCGCGATCAATTGGCAATTTATACACACAATACAGACTCCGGTGGCTTCTTGCTGTCAACAATTATTCGAGTTGGGATGAATTAGACAGTGGCGAATTAATATTAAGAGTACTGTCGTTCGGTTTAATCGTTGTCTAAACGGAAGAAGAATCCGACGTTTTCAACTCTGTTCGTCTTGGGGAACGAAAATAACTAATCGGAGAAACGGATATTGACACGAAATTATGTTTCTTCTTTTAAGCAGTACTACGAGTTCCGTGTCCACCTCTATTTGGTAATTTCCTTCCCTGAAGACGAACGGAGAAACATAGGACTCTTTTTTCCTCTTACACGAACAACAATACCTTAGTATTAACCCGTTTTATTGTACATTTTTCTCACAATTACCGGCTAGAGAAAAACGAAGCGGAAAATAAATTCCGGTCAAAGCGTGAGGTAGCGAAATCGTCGAATACGTACGTGCTGCTGGGAAATATAATACTGGCTGATTGGCAAAATTATATTGCGAAATAAATACCCTAAAGGGCCCGGATGTAGAATATTTAAAAGCTAAAGACGTACATTTTGTTTAGACAAATATCTAGAGAAACGTAGGAAAGTAAATGACCGCGAAGTGTGTTACAGTTCTTACAGGAAGCCACGGTGTAGGGTGTAGGGGATAACTGCTGTGTGATTATGTTACAACGGTTTTGCGGATCTGATATTCAACACGTGTTTTATGATTGACAAAGCAAAATTTAGTTTGGCGCCAGGGTCACGACGCTTTTTAAGTTCAAATCACTCACAATTTTCATTTTGTAGAGGTTACATGAGTGAAAAAATGTGTATAGTTTTTACCGTTGTTTTTAATTTACATCGATCTTTTGAGTGGGCGCGCTCTTCATTATTAACTCAAATTTAATTTACTTCATTTAATTTTCAATTATTTGCATTCACATGAGTAACTTGAAAAAGTGTGCCAATTTTCGAATAGTCCCACATCGTCAAACGAAAAAATATTGTTTACTTCTTCTCCGATAATCTATTAAGATAAACCTATGAGTACAGTTTAGGGATTTTAATATATTCTTGAATAATTTCCCTCGGAAGCGGAGATTTGCTTTTCTATACTATACTGGTTTGTAGAGAAACGTCACGACACTATCTGTTTCGAACAGACTTTTAAAGTTGTCCTAAAGAAAAACACGTTGAAATAATGCGTTATTGGCACTAGAAGTTGTAGAGATGAGAATGGACGTTGCAGTCATTGCAATAACTAGTACGTGAGTATGTGACAGTTATTTTGACAAACAAGTCGGATTTAAGCATTCAGTTATTTGAATTTTGCCTTAAAACAGAATTTCTTTTTGACGGAATTAGCAGCTAATGCGAGATTTGTATTAAACATTGTGGATAATATCGACGAAAAATATGTGAATATTAGATGAGGCTGTGTACAAGGGATAGAGAAAACTGAACCGCGTACAGAGTTCGATCTACATTTTTGCTTAATAATCTGTTTATGATATGAGTAACTTTACGGATTATCCGTGTAAGAGATGTTTCCAAGCGAGTCATGATCATTTTCAGCTGTTAATTGGTGTGAGGTGAATTACGTATTCGTTGATTTTTTGCTGGAAGTCGAAAAGGGTTTGTTCGTAGCCTGCTTCAGTTATTAGTCGTCAGAAGAAGATCGCTGTGTATTCAATTTGGATAAGTCGTCATCCGTTAGTCGTTGAACCTCTCAACTTTTTCACACGTGACGATACAATAAAGAAAATTAACTACGTCGAAGATTCGAAGAGAAACTTTCGTTCAGTGTGTGACCAATTTTTTGATTTACTCTTTAGGAGGAGGTAATGTGACAATCCTTACGGTAAAGAAGAAATAAAGCAGGTAGCATAAATGAGAAAATACATAAATTCAATTCATAGTTGTGTATTTTGTAGATAGCGAAGAAAGAGGCCATTTATATTTTTTCTGAAGCTTGTTTTCGTAATATATTTACCTCTATGAATATACGAAAAATATATTTGAAGTTTATCGTAAAAGATTTTGTTGAACGTTTTAGGGTTGATCCTGAGCTGGTAAGAGAATCACACAAAGACATGCGCGCGTAACTCGGGGAACCTTCCAAGCTCTGTAAATCATTCATGCATTTGCATTGCCGTAAGGCGCGAGCTTCGAAGTTTTAATAATGGAGAAGCTGATGAAAGCGAAGGCTGGAGAAAGGCGGAGACTACAGAAATATGCAACAGTGAGTTCGATTTTCCGAAGAGGCAGAGTCGCAACTCTCCTCACCCGAATCCCGTCATTTCTTTTTTTATTGCAGGTTGCCACTGTCGTGTACATAAGTGGATTTTGAACGTGGTAAATATATCATTTTCGTATGTGAATAGAAGAATATAAAGTGATTTAGTGTAATTATCGCAATACGGTGCCTGGTGGCAGGGTGTAATACAATTGATCCCCGTAGTCTGTGAGAACAATGGTGTTCGTGATGGTGAGCATTTAGGCCGTGCGTGCGCTATCGAGCAGTTTGGAACACCTCCAACTAATTTGTCAGTCCTTATTATTCGAGTAGGCAAGCCCGCTGCAGAGCCGAGCCAATGACTTTTGCTCCGAAGATGTGGTTCGAGACCTCACGCTCACGACCGTCATTCACACGAATCTAGTTGTCTCAAGATATTATAACACTGATAAGATACACGTCAACTGGAGGGAAATGCACGCACTCCTACGTCTGTGTCACATCAACAAAATCGTATTTCTCGTTGCGATTCAATTAAAAGATCACCTTTCAAATATTACGTTGTATTTCTCGAGTCCTTTCGAAATTCAATTATACTTAAAAATAAATAACGTATAAAATTATTTCGAAAATAACGAGTTTCTCAAACATCATTATTTTCCTTAAATTGTCTTTCTCGTATGAACTCATATCAATTTTTAATCTTCAACTTAATATTCTCATATCGTCACATAAATTTTCTCAACAAAAGGTCAGAAATTACCAACTTAAGCTTCGAAGTAATATCTGAAAATGTCAATGTAGTAAAACATCTCATTCGATATTTTCGATATTTTTACCGGATTGATGTGTGTAATATGATATTCCTAATGCAATGCATAATCCCAATGCAAGTTGGTTGAAATTTTTGAAGTAATAAGTCAAATGTAATAGAACTCCTCTTATACGAATTTCTGAATTTCCATGATATCCGGAAACACATTTTTCATTTAGTTATGTGTTCTGTAAAGATGACTAAAATGAGGATGACGGCGAAATGGGACAATGTAGCCTATCTAAATATCAGCGTCTGATACGAAGAGAAACGTAGTTATTAAATGACTTTATCCCAGAACCTGCTAATTATATGCATTTTAAGCATCTAAGTACCGACTCCCGAATCCATTACGACAAAATTCATTTGATATTTCGTTAAATCACTTGCAAACACGAAATTTACGTTGAATATCTGAGATAATGATTCCTGCTAACGTCAACCAATTATCCGCTGTTTTCTTGGTGACTCGTTTCGAAAAGGATTTCAGGAATTTAGCGGCGTGATTTATTTTTAGTGGGTCTTTCGGTGTCTGCATATATTTCGTTTGTCGACGAAGTGAATGAGCGGTCGTCTAGGGGATGTTCTGTTCCAGTGTCAACTTCCTCTCTAAATATTTCCCCTCACGTCACCGGCCACGCACCCACGCACCCTCGCTGTGTGACTTGACTTGCAAGCGTGACTGTCGTCTCTCTCCAATACTGCGGAAACTTTACAAACAACTGGGAACAAATATCACATTGCATACGAACCAGATTGTTCTCGAGAATCCTTTCGAAATGATGACGAACGTTATCGAAACGGATCCGAGTCGGCCAAATTGTGTGTATTGAAGTGCTTCATCGAAACGTGTCAGTCAGTTGTAATTATAAGACCTCGATAACGTGGACATAGACTTTCTGTCAAGTGGCCAACCTAAATTTTGAGTGACGTTCGCCGTCGCGGCAAGTTGCGAGACCCACATAAGGACGGCCTGCACTTCCAATGGCGGCCGCTAGCCCCATTTGCATTCCGTTCCCGCACAATTATTCAAATATTATGCTAATACGGAACATTGTACTCGTATAATTTTATTTAAAATAATCATACAGACAAATTCACTGTAAATTATTTTTACAGTTAGTGTGGTCCGGTTAGCGGCGAAAGCAGGTTCTCAGTTCATTATTTGTTCGGCCTAAATCATTAATTATGGCCCATAATCGACGGCCTCCAGACGATAAATTAGCTTGCAGCGCAGCCATCGCGGACACGAACTTCTTTGGCGACAGAAGCCTCGAGACACGACTTGCACCCCGAGGAAACAGACTTCATTTACTTGTGCGAGATCCGGGCTTCGTCTTATTCCAAATGTACTTTTTCGCTTTTCATTTATTTATAATTATGAGGATTAGTACTTGCGTGACAGACATTCCCTACATATGACAGGGAAAAACCATATCTGACAGTGGATCGTCTCGCTCAGATTTACACAAATATTTTACTTTCAGCTCGTCAAATAACAAACAAAAAATCACAGAAATATAGAGAGTCGACTTATTGACACATCGGAAAGGGCCGTAAATAACGATGCTGAACGGTCGTAACCCTTTCACTTCGGAGCTCCAAGTTAACGTCCCGTAGAACAGAAATGGGGATGGCCGGGGGTGGGGAGGGGGGATGCACGCCACATGATTCTCTCCTATGTTTATATTAGCATAGACAACAATGGCTAATATATGAAAAACGTTACGATAAATCAGATAGCACAGTCAATTACCCTTAAAATTAGCAGAAGGTTAGGGATTATTTAATAATGTTACCTGCTTCTTTTTAGCAATTTAAATTTAAACGTAATTTTAAGAGTGCAAAAACGCTGGTTGTGGATGGACCCAACATTACATAGTATCCTCGTAGCGTAATGAACGCCTCCAGCTGTATACAAGTGAGTGCTCGGACTCACCCTCCAACGCAACGCAACGCAACGCAACGCAACGCAACGCAACGAATGCATTTCTGTCGTCAACTGTTCGACCGATATTTCACTGGCCTTCACTTTATTTCAGTGAAATGCGGAGAAAAGAATTGTTGTTCGTGAGGACGCTCGGAGTTGGTGCGACCTTTTACAGGCACGCCCTAAATGCTCTCATTTCGAGTATTAAAAATGGAGCTTGATCAATATGTTTATATTTGGGACGTGTGCGTCGCGACGCCGACGTCGGTCCTGACCAGCTCACCGTTCCACACGAATCCGACGTCTAGGTGGGATTCCGCTACAAATAGTGAGCCATTTTAAAAAGTTTTACCCAAATGAGAACATTTCGACGGAATTTAACGAAAACGTTGT
Source organism: Zhengitettix transpicula (assembly GCA_037074705.1). Classification (NCBI taxonomy): domain Eukaryota; kingdom Metazoa; phylum Arthropoda; class Insecta; order Orthoptera; family Tetrigidae; genus Zhengitettix; species Zhengitettix transpicula. The sequence goes on along the minus strand of CM073595.1, from coordinate 79,890,750 downwards.
ATCGGTGCTTGACGACGAGGGAACGAGTCCGACATTGTTTCTTATTCCTGGCGAGAGGAGGGGGGTCGATATACCCGTCGTGGCGCCAATTAAGCGCATGTTCGTGAGGGCGTCTGGCGCCGGGGGGCGAGCTCCTACCCGGGAGGGGGACTCGAGACGCGCGTCGCGACGTCTGCGGTCCGCGGCCAGACGGCGACCTTTAAAGATCCCGATCGCGCCAGCGTCGCGACGCCGCCCCTCCCCACGTTCGCGCAAAATAAACCGGACGCGGAGAAACGACCGGATTCGAACGACGACCGGATCGGGTTATCGGGAGAGGAAGTCGACGCCGCGCGCTCGATATTTATCGCGTATTTATTCGAGTCGACGGACCACAGCTGAGCGTTATAGATCCGATGCAAAGCAGGCAGGTTTTTTATGAGTCTAGACAGGACCGATAGGTTTATGTCGGCGACACCGCGCCCTCTCCGTTCACCTCCTAATTTGTGGCGATCGGTTCCCTTTCGGCGGAATCGGTCGTTAAGCTGTCTCCGCGACGCGATTTTCGAGGCGACGCCGGCGTCCTCCAGTCTAGACGCCGTGTCAGGACCCGCGAATCGCGACGGCCAAACGTTTCGGAAAAGGCCGATATCGATCTGAATAATTCGAGGCGCCCTCCGTGGCGGGACTCACCCGGCTCCGCGAAGATGATCACCTCTGAGGTTCGTCCGTAATAGTCGTCGGGCTCGGCGTCGGGCAGCGTCGTGCTGGCGGGCGCGGGACGCACCTCGCCGGCGCGGTACAGCGTGTCGAGGGCGACGGCCCGGGGCAGCGCCGCCGAGACGTCGGGCCTGGCCCGGAGGCCCAGCTTCGACAAGATCTGCTGCTTGATGACCTCGAGGCGCCACGCGCAGCTGGCGGACCGATGATGCGAGTGACCGGCGGCGGCGCCCAACAGCGCCAGGAGCAGCAGCAGCAGCGCGGTCGGTCCCATGTTATCAGCTGACACGCCGCGTGCGGCCAGGCCCGGCTTCAGGGGCCAGCGGCGTGCTCATGCCGACGGCGCCGGCGGCAGACTAAGCGGCAGAGCGACGGACGGGACGGGACGGGGCCCGGACGACTCACGAGCGCTGCGGTCGCCGGCCAATCGCGGCGCAGACGGCCAGCGGCCATCGGCGCGACGCTGCCCGACTACCTCAACGTCCTTTACGCCATCGCATCGGCGAGCGACAACTCCGCGTGCATTTTTCTATCCTCATCCGTTCACTAAGGAAGGAATCGATATTTGCATCTCACATCAATTATTTAACGCGATATTACAATCATCGTCGTCAGTTGTACAATGCTTCGACCGACCGATACTTGACTGGAACAATTACAAAGAGCATTTGTATTCAAGAAAATCTTCCAGGTTCTCTTTGTCAATTCCACATAATTGTGAACGAAGCGGTTCTGTCCTCGAATAATTTGTAGGAAATAGAGAGAGACAAATGGACACGAATTCACTCCGTTTAGAATCCCGCAAACTACTAGGGTTGATATATTCCACAGCCTTCGAGACTCGCATTAGTTTCTTACGATACTCTTCAGTCCCCAATGACAGAATTTTTTAAAATCATTTTCTATCGGTCTTTAGCACTGAAAATTATTCGTATACAACAATAACGTTTAATACAATCACGTGTCACTGTACAAACATATATACATTTACGTAAATAATATTTTTTAATATCAACATAACTGAATAAGACACGGAATAGTTTACTAGAATAGTACGCAGAACTAACTTATACACGTTAACGAAAATGAAAGGATTTTAGTACAAGTATAGTTGTGAATGTTTTTAATCGTTTTTCAACGTGACAATTGGATTTCGTCAATTTTGCTATTTCAGGACTTTATTTTCTTAGGCGAGAGTATTTATTAAAAGTGCTGCGAACATTTTAAAGCCGGACCAAGATACGTGAATTTACAACAAATAAATACTATTATTATAAATAAATAAACGCGGCGTAAGAAAAGTATTTCAATTACAAAATTGTATGTATACAATAATATTAATTGAAGATCAATTTTCAAAAGGACAATATATAAATATAAGAATAATGTTGTTATTTCCTCAAAAAGAAAACTCTTCAATTATATCTGGAAATAGAGATTAACTAAGTAATGAGACAAACTACATTAATATTTCACTGTAGTTTATTGTTTATGGAATGTGAATCTGATTGTTTTTACGAAGCACTATCACTTCACTAATAAGAGTTGAGATTAGAGGACTTGGCTCTCAACAGTGTTGCAGGTAAATAGTTCATTTATTGTTCTACTTAGGAATGAGTATTTGCCAACATCCACTTTCTGTATTTTGAAAATGTGACCAGTCCTCCAGTAGCCTAGTCGTTTCCCTTGTCTGTATCGCCATCCCCAGGTACATTCTATCTGATTTTTTCTATACGAATCCGAGCAATCTGCACCATATTTCATTAATCATATGTATGGCATTTCTTTAAGAGTTGTGACAGTATTCCATATCTGCCTTGACGTGCTCCTCTCACCCAGGTATTTACATTTTGTCTCCTTGACCTCTTTTACCGCTTCTAATTTATATTCCAAGACCATTTTTAGTAAAACTGATTGTCTTACATTCTCCATTGTTAATTTTCGTTTTATTTCTCTGGGTCCATAGCAAATGGTTAGATGACGGAAACTAGTGAGCGAGGGAACAAAGTTAGGAAGAAGCGGTACAAGGCAGAGAAGAGTGAACTTTCCAACATCCAGAAATCTCGTATTGAAAATAAAATTCAACGGTTCAGATCATAATTAGCTGATTACGATCAATCCTGCTGCTGAGGATCGACCAAGTAAATTTTCTGTACCTGTTTTTTGATTTCTTTCTAATATTCTAGCTCCGAAACTATACGATGGTGCAAATTCATTGTGGTGACCTGCAAGAAATGCTACAGAAGAAAACGTGGATGCGCATCATATCTCAGATTTATAACGGAAGCTTTAAACCACGTATACACTAATATTATTTTCAATATAAATAATGGGTGACGATTTATTTTAAACGTGTTATACGAGATACGAAATCTTGTGATCAGGGACAGAGGGAAAGAAAGGAAGCTCGCTGCTCGTCCACAGTCGTGAACCAATCACAAGCCACCACGTGAACGCCGATTACATTTGTAAATCTCTTTCACAGATATAACCACAAAACAATCTTAATCCAAATTCCATCAACATATTCCAATTTTTGACAATTTCACACGCTACAAAGTATAGTAATAAGCAAATTACTTAAACCAGCAAGCATTAGTAGAAAAGTACATATACCTGCTTAACAATACTTGCTGATTAATAACGTAATTTTTCACTCTTTCGCCACAGAAAAGTAATTTATATTTAACAGATACATAAAGTTGATATTTTCACTCGCTTATTTTTACGCACACAACGATATATATTTTACATTTTATTAAAAATAAGCGTCAATGTTCAATTAGATTTACAATTGTTAATATCCCTGATATCGAATCAAGATTTCATCCACCGAGATTCTTATTATTAATATCGACAAAATTAGATTTCATCAATATAAAATCTGTACTTGTTTCGGGGTAATTATTAAAATGCCTGTCAGAAAATATGGGACATAATTTCATCACATCCAGTAATAAACAAAAATTTTCAACACGACAGATAAAAACAGGTAGGATGTTACGCAACCACAATGGTGAGCTGTTTGCATCGGCTTCGTCGCGGAGAAGCTGAAGGGAGGAACGGAGGACAGTTTTGAAACGGCAAGTGGCGGAGTAATTACGGGTATCTCTAGTAGTAAGTATTTCGTATACTACGGAATATACTATTCTCGTGTTTATTTTTTATATTTCTCACACATATATAAATTTCTTATAAAATTAAATACGACACAAAATCAACGCATTCAGCATAGACCTACATTTTACAATGTCGACTGTTGAAATTACTCTCTAGTGTGAAAACTGTCACACGAGTGCTAAAGGAATTGAAAGTAGTCCTTCAGGACATTCATAAATCTGTATCATGTTCGAAAGCCCGACAATTTACTGCTTTTAACTTTACATTAAAACATCGACACCGTCAAATCGACAGAGTTCATGAAACCCCAAAATAATTGTTAACATAAATGATGAAGGATATAAAACAGTGCACAGTTAACTTTTTATAATGAATGAAATTGTGGCGTGCGATGTTTCCCTCAGGAACAGCAAGGTAGGCAGCCCAGCGATGCAAAATTGACTTTAGTCTCACTCCACTGCCTGGGTTACTTCAATTTCAACTTACAAACAAATTAACTCACACAATTTGGAATATTCTGAAATCTGCTGAGACAAGACTATGTTGAGCACAGTGCCAGTCGTTTTAAGGGATTTTTCTGCTTCCACAACATAACCACCTTTATATTTTATTCAGAAAATTAGTAAATCATTACCAATTCTAAAGATTAGTATTTCTTATAAAATATAGTAAAATGGAATTTCAACCTGATCACTATTTTTCGTTTCATGAATACCTTTTAATATCGCAATTGTAAAAGGCTGAAAACTGACACAAGCTGTCTTCAAAAATCCTCACGTTCCTTTCAACTTGAATTTGTAATTAATCGGAATCTCCTACGCATAGATTCGTATTTAAATTAAAAGAACCGTTCTGCACGTCCTCGTCGACGATACTATACATTAATAATTGTTCAATTCCTATATATTCAAAAATTTAATAAATTTTTATTTTTTGCGATTCTAATATAGTTTGTTTTGTTGTGATGTAAGTATTCTCTTACTCGATCACTTCAGACGTACTTCAACGAAAATATTCCCTCATACAGGTTTAAATTTTAAACCATGATAACACGAGCCCATTTCAGTACTACAATGTATTCTCAAATTATCTTACAACATTTCTATTATTCTCTAGCCTCGAGGTTGAAATCCGTGAAAACACTTTAAATGAGGTTTATTTAAACTTGATTCTATTTCGGGTCTGGCGTCATTCGTAGAAAACCGACGCGACTTCTATGGACGAGCACGAGTTTTTACACGCTTCCACAGATGTCTCATATGAAGTGAAATAAGGCTAAAAGACTAAAAACTTATTCACGATTCTGAATCAATTGACAACATCAACAAGTGTCCCTTTAAATTTGGTTTCAAATCGTGCTTTTATTAGTTGTCTTATAATTCAGTTATAAGCTTATAATGTGATCTCGACTAATTTTATTGAAACTACCTTTACGTGTTTGTAAGAAAAATACATCCAAAATAAGAGAAATGCTGAATTGTAAAAATTCCATACATTATAGTGAGTAAGCACCATTCGTAATGATTTGTCAGCTCAATGTAATTTCTAATATTAACAAAACTTAGATTACTTCACTCATTCCTTCGCTCATTCACACATTTACTAATGTCGACACGGGAAATATTTTCAACATTTTGTATCTTTTTAAGGCTAATTTAGAGAATAGTTGGAATATAAAAAGCCCAAAGGAAACTTTCTAGCATAAACATATCGCAAAAGATTTGCAAAGAAAGCTAATCCGAACAGTGTTGACACGTGACCGCTTAAGACAGAAAATACAAACCGAATTTGATGAATTCAGAATTTCAAAATTCATGCTAGAAATGATTGGAGAAAAACTGCTTAAATAAATTTCCAATCTCGATACCTTGTACGCTGAATCTTACTTTAATGGACCAATCGGATTTTCAGGGTTAGAAAGTTCCCGAATTATGATTAAATCGAAAATAACGTTAGTCGGGCATTGGACCAAAAATACTAAATACTTTAAATGTCAAGCATAAGAACTGAAACTTACAGAATTAACATCTTAATAAAAATTAGGTTTGCTAAAACACTTTCAGCTGAAACAAAATACATTTAACAAATGTTGTACTTTTTAAAAAATGTATTCCTTCCCAAAGGCGACAAACTCAATTCCGATAATAACAATCTGTGCAAATAAAATAATATACACTACGGTAATATTTTGCTCTTTTTGGCTAGTTAAGGTAAAGTGAGATTTTCTCTAGTGTTTGCCTATCAAGGAAATGTGGTAACATGAGGCACCAGAAAAACATACAAAATTGCAATGGGAAGACAAAGTAAATTACATACATGTCAGAAACGTTTAGGGCTAGCAGATACCGTAACCTATAATTAAATGAATAACAATTTCTTTAGAAATATTTTCGCAGGCTTAACCTGTGAATTTGTTTCTGGAAAAGTTCTCGAGTTTCCAACCGGGTGGAAGATGTCTACGGCGATTGTCGACGAAACGTCGTGTGTTTACAACGCGAGAACTCTTCCAGCATTTTAGAAATAGATACTGTGAATTAAATAAAGCCATTTCCGTTACCTCTATTTTCAGAGTACATAAAAGCTAATTCGGAACCAATAATTAAAGTGAAATTTCGGACGAAGCAGTGATAATGCAGAAATAAAGTCTTATGCTTTATAGTAATGCAAAAAATATTAACTCTTATTTCCAAATTGTATTGTATTATTCTCTAAATATCTCATATTACCTGAATACAATATACCATATGTTATCCCTTCCGTCTATATGTATCGAAATTACTTTGGCAATACAAAAATGATGTCGATATTTCTGTATCGGAAGTTCGAGGCTAAACGGAAACCGAATAATTCATACAAAATTAATTGTTTTTATTGTGAGTTTTACTACTTAAAACTATAGCAATGCTTTGAAAATAATTATTTGTTTATCAAATATTTCAATTATTTTTAAAATGTTCTTGCAATTGTTCTAAAGTATGCAGACTAAACTTTTCCTTCTTCAGAAGTGGCTATCTTTGTTAATAAAAATATCAATAGACTAAATCAATACCTATACCTTAAATGTTGTGCTACTGTATTAGCATGTCCAAATACCAAATTAATAATAGTCCCAGTATACCTGTCACCTAATTGAAATATTAATATATTTTTAAAACAGGCGCTGCATAAAACTTCAAATTACGGTATGAGAGGGCATTAATGTAAATTCCCAACCAAAAACAGCAGTTACAAACGTTAATAACTTGAGTTAATCTAAGTGCACTTGTAAATTTTTCTACATCATTTCAATGGGTAATATATTTATAGATATATCTAATTTCCCGCCAACGTCCCATGGTCTGATTATGATGCTCAGTTATTAATGTTTCAAAGTTTATCAGTAAATCACTCATCACCGTACAACATTTAATCGGTAACCAGTTAACTGTCGTGGTCACCTATACGCAGCAACACTTTTATCTTTTGTAAGTAGAAATCATTTCCAGGAATAATTGGTCACTTTCTTAATAGTTTTTTTGCAATCCTAATTTGAAATTCATCTCTTTCATAACATCATTTATTCCCATGGCAAATTGAACGCATGAAGTATTGCTGTTAATTGTATCCTCTTTTCGTAATTGTATTATAAAAAAAATTAAATAATATTTCATAGGCCTTATAAAGAAACCAGGTATCGAGGTTATGTCATCATTCAGAAATTCTACAACAATAATTATAGTGAAAAATTAGGCGATCTTAATTTAAGCAGTTGATGAAATTAAGTTTCTCGAAGGGTGTATCAATTAGCGGTATCAAGAATCTCGGTGATGTGATGTGATGGTAGCAGACGGTTACAAAAGCGACAAAAACTTGTATTTTTCTTTTGGGAGGCACGATGCATGATGTTATTCGCAACAGATGTTCGAAAAATGAAATTTTTAAAAATATAATTGAACTTCTTACAGTTAGGTTAAGTTTGGATCAATTGGTGGCGGAATTTTAAAAACGAGTGTATGGGACAGATTAACAGCTATTTTAAATGCGTGAAGGGAGTTAACAGATGTATACCAATTGTAGCAAAGAGAGAGAGAGGATTGGAGTATTATATGAATAGTTTTGGTGCAGACTGATTTTGAAAGAACTACTGATCTTTCGCAAATTAAGTTTCAGTGAAAATGTATTACTGTCTAATACTTTGTCCTTAAATTATTTGCGAAAATAAAATGTCTAATTCATAGCCTGATGTTGAATCGGTAACCAGGTAACTGTCTTGGTCACCTATACGCAGCAACACTTCTAAATATGCGTTTCATCTTTCGTAATAATCTTTAGAAATAATTTAAATAAAAAAACATAATTTGTACAATATTAAAAATATAATATAATTCCGGAAGGTTTATTAAGAAAAAACCATACCTTACCATCGAAGATAATTCGTCATTGGCTGTGAAATTTCTCATTACGATGTTTCTTGTTACTATTCGATATATTTCAATCTATCGAAATGATTTGGAAAAATTGTTATGATGACATTTCATAGTGTGTTATAAAGTAGACTAGAAAATGTCTATTCTACAATGTATTCAGTTCACTAAATGTGTTATGTTTCAAAACTAAACTCGTTGCGGTGTTTGATTTTCGGGCTATGGCATCAATACAGGACAAGCCTCACACAGTGGATCCCGAATCTGAAAACGAATATAGCACATTTAACTCTGAATTTGCGACAGAGCTGTCAAATAAACTGGAGCATTTATCACCACGCAATGAAGATTTGTCTACTATGGACTTGTACGACGACAGGGTGAGGAAATATGAACGTATTTATTGTAGTGTAAAATATAATGTCTTTCTCATATAATATGCACCCTATATCAACTTCTGGTTGTCACTTATTTTTATGTGATTATGAATTAGTATTGTTTATAATTATTTTAAGTTTCCTTTACTATCATGCAAAAACTGCCACCTTGCATTTATGTAATACTATGAATTGTATATCACATATGAAGTATATAAGGGGAACATTAAGGATATCCTAGATATGTTGTTTCAGCTGCATGACATGACCGCATCGTACTCGGAGATATCATTTGACTCTGTAACATCACCACCATCAATATTTGGTGGGTCTCCAGGGTCTTCTGATTTAGAATTATTGGGGAAAATTAAAACTGAGACTGAGAATCCAGAATATGATAACAAACGACCAGATAAACTAGAAATACAGAGATATGTAGAAAAGATCTCTAGGAATTCTGATAGTCAGAGCTTTCACAAAAGCATTAAAGATTTACGTTTAGAGGGAACAGTTACAACAGATGGTGATATGGTTCTCTTTGTTGCTGAAGATTTAGAGAATAAAATAAAACTTTCAAGTCCTGTTACCAAGAAAGGTGGTAAGTTTTATTTTAAATTTTCAAGGAAATAATAGACTTGAACTTTTATAATTATTGAAAAGAATAGCTGTCACACAGATATTTCTTTGGATGTTCCTTTGCATCATTAATTTTAAGAGAATGAAAATCTTTATTGGATGCTCATCTTGTCAGAAACTTCCAAATTTAGTGTTAAGTCTATTTTCTTTTTCTGATACTGAAACTATGTGTTTAAGTCACCTTAACTGTGAATATAAGCCTTTCTGATTGTGCTTTTTTGAAAGTTGAAGTATTTGTGTCAATTTTATACAAGCAAGTTATAAAAATAATATTTATGTAACCTTCTAATTTATAGTTGTTTCAAATGGGAGCCATTTTGGCTGTCAGCAAATTAGACGAATGTTGCCACATCATCATTAATGCATGACAACCAACTCTTACTGCAGCTACGTGCACAATAATATGTGACTGCATCACACAAATTTGATTTCTCGGCCCAAGGAAGGCCTTCAAGGTTAAATGGGCACCTATTTGAAACTCCCTATAGTGAAATTTGCTGTATGCTTTCATATGCACATTACTTAGCACATGTTAGAGAACACATAGTGGATGTTGATGTGTATTAAACAATAAACATTTGTAGATATTTAATAGAAACCTATACACTGCAACTTCAGCATATCAGTATATTGGATATTAATACTTTAAATATAAATATGGTTTATAATATTAATTTTATTTTAGATACTCCACCATTCCCAGGATCACGTATCTCAACACCATGCCTATACAGACAGGCCTTGATGCCTCAACTACCCTGTGTAGATCCAGGTGTCCTCAATGATCTTGAAAGTGAAGTTCGTAAAGTTGCTACTTCTGTTGATACCTTAACAGAAAATCTTGCTGGTATATTACGAAGTGTAAGATTCATCTAATTTTTTTACGGCTTAAATTTATTTATTTTTGGTTATTTTCTGACTAGAAATGCTTAGAGTGAATGTGAGAAAGAATTGAATTTGTTTTTAAAGCTTAAATTTAATTGTTTGGTTATTTTGTAACTGTAGAAATGCCTAAACATAATGTGATAGAAATTTACTTGTTATGTTACTGTGTAGTCGGCAAGTGTTTCCTGTTTGTCATTCTATATGATGGATTAGATTAAATTGGTCCTTGGGAAAATCTAGGCTTCAAGGATGTGGAAAGTTTCAAGTAATCTATGTTTCTTAGGATATAATTAATTTCACAGTAAGAAAGTGAAATTTCAGTCATATTATATGTTTTAATTACACTGCAGTTTTTTTTTTTCATTTACAATAAATAATAGTTTATTATGACTATATATGCTAGTCTTAATATAATTAAAGTTGAAATAACGGATTGTCCATGCTATATTCTAAACCGTATAAAGATATGTTTTACATTTCATAAACACCTCTAGATAGTGTGAGAATTGTTTAATCAGAAATTTGTGAAGTTAATATTTGAATGTAATTGGATTATTCCTTTATATTGACCCAAAGGTTGTTAAGAATTTTCTCCTGCACACTCCACTTTTTGTGAAACTTAATAGTCTTAAAACAGATACGTAAATTGATTTCTCTTGTATTTAAAGAATGTATGACTTTGTACTGACCTTGTTGTAATTGTTGATAACAAATGACATCGATGAATATAAACATTGACATGAGACAGTAAGAATAGTCCTGTACATTATGCCCATGATTTAACCTTACCATTTTATTTTGATTGTACTTCTTTGAAGTAAAGACACATTTTCTTTGTTGTACAATTATTCAAATAGAATGCCATTATTAAATGAAAATATGTTGTATACACTAATTTTGTTGTTTTTAAATCAGCATAATTTGTTACTGACTACATAGACTGCAGTCCTAAGTATTAAATTAAAAAAATACTTAACCTGAGAGGCACCAACAATGACAACTGAGATTAAGACAGCTCAAGACTACACAGGTTTTGTAATGCTACTACTGTAACTGAATGTATAAAGAAGGGAATTGTAGTTTTCCTTTAATCTGGTATGAAAGATATTTATCACTCAAACACACATATATAATTTTTTCTTCTTTTTGCATTCTGCCAATTTATGAATTTAAAAGTGAAAGTTTTTTGTCCTTGTTTTAGGTATCTGCCCTAACTGTTGAATGTTTAGAAACATATAGGGATGCTGTGTGCAAAACTTGTGATGCAGTAGATTCAAATATTAAGGTAATAAATCAAAATTGACTTTTATTTTATTGTAAAACTTTCATATTTAATCTGAAGGTCTGAATCACTAATTTTTAAGATATGAATTATTGACAGTTGGAACAAAATTACATCTGACGACATTATATTTGGTCAAGGTGCAATTTTAATATTGTTGGTGATTAGGAAATAATAATTTGTCTCATTTATAAGATTTTGATAAAAATTGTTCATTTATATAATTTTGATAAAAATTGTTCATTTATATAATTTTTAATAAATTCTCACTTTACACATATAATTCTTGTACAACTATGTGGTTAGCCCATCAAGAGGCATTTGCATATGTATTTGAGAAAGAATTATAATGAGCATATTGTGATATTAACAACATAAGGAATATTGATTTGCATACAAACTTCAAACATTATTTTGGATGAATTTGTATGCATGTCCCAAAACATTAATTTTATTGCTGGTCCCCAAAATTAAAATTAATACCATTTTTGGGATTTACAAGTTCAGTGAATGATATTTTTTGCTCATTATTGTGATGCTTATGTGCAAGTTTCTTAAAGTGAAATAAATTATACTTCCCATGTATTATTAGTCATAGTTAATTTGGGAAAATTATATGGTTTGTTAAATTGGAACATTGTGTGCTTTAAATGCAGAAGCAGATGGCTGATATGAAGACGTTGACAGCTATTTTTTAATTAGAAATAAAGGAACTCTCATTTAAATAATTAGTGGTAACAAAAAATGGATGACTTAACATAAAGTCTTGTATCAAGTTCTCAGACATGTAATTCAACATTCTATAATATAGTGTTGTTTAACATATGTTTTATAAAGTGAAATGTATGTTCTGTCGATTCTTTGGATTCTATGTTTTGAATATAAATTACATTAATAACTGTTATTTCATTATCATATTTAAAGGAAGAAAACTATAATGTAAAACCCTTGCACAGTTGTAATTCGGAATAATAATTTGTGCTCCTGCCTTTACTGATGTATTATTTCCCAAAGTAATGATTATTGTTTTATCATGGGAGATCAACTATGAAAGAAACTGATTGATATAATGTTATTTGCCCTCTCGATTGTGTAATTTCTTGGTGGGTGCTAAAGGTAAAGAGGGAAAATATTTGATCTTGCACACAAGCCATTCAAATTAAATCATGTTAAATTTCTTTTATGGCTGAAATTGTATAATTAAAATATTTTCCCATTAAGGAGCAATACTTGTTCTCATAATGATTTTATTGTGTACGTAATTGATGATAGGAAAGATGGCAATGGTTTGGCATGGCTTTCCTTAGTGTGAAAAATGGTTGCCATGTGCATAGAAAATGGAATTTCAATTTAAATAGGTGCTATCCTCAACCTTCAGGAGACAGATTGTACACACCTTTTGTTGGTTGACTTGTCAATTATGTACTCTGTGAGATGGTATGACCATTCTTCACTGTAAGATAAGCCACATAAATCCATATCCATTTGCTATACATGTGAATTCCGTGTTTTCCTCGCTGCTGCAAGTCTTTGCCCTGAAGAACTATGGGACTTAAACTTGTGTCCCTATTTCTTTTGGTACATGATCTATCAGTACTCTACAATGTTTTATGGTCTTATATGTGTAAGTAAATAACCCGTAAGTCCAACAAGAAGAATCTCTCACGAGAACTTTTTCTTTTGTTTTGATATCATTCTCCTGCCTCAGAAAAATGTCAATTCTCCAATCAGTTTGTTAAATTCTTTTCTGGTAAATTCTACCTTACCAGGTTGTCTTGTTTTGGACAAGCCTTTCGCTGGATGTTTCTAATTAAGGCACATTATATACTGCCTTGTTTGGTTCTCATTTGTTACTTAAGCAAGCTATTATTTAGACATGTATAGTGGATTTATGATGGTGGACTCTTTGCATCTGCTTTTAATTCTGTTATATGCTTTACATCGGTGAAACTATAAGTTGCTAAACAATTGATACTGAATATTTTTTTAAAAGTTGTAAGTAAACCTCTGTGAAATGGTCATTAAAGTTTATTTAATGAGGTATAATATTCCCATTTTAATTAAACACAATTTTGGATTTACGATGTTCGTTGTTTGGGAATATTAAATATCCATATTCATTAATACTTCTTTATTTTTCAGTCTATGTACCAGCTGATGGCCAAATGTGAGGAACTAAGCAAGTCTATGAAACCAATTTACAAACTGTCAGAGCAAATGTATCCTTTATTGAAAGTTTTGTTTTAGAACAACTGCTACTTTGTTTCTATTGTATCAGAATTTAGATTTCTTAATGATACATCACAATATTTTGAAATTTCTTGGTAATTACTACATACTTGGCACACACTTCATCTATACGTCTGTTGCTGCCAGGATGAATTAATATATAAGTAGCTTGTTAGATCCATTTGATGCTCTTATTTTATGATTATTGAGTTGTGAACATCTGATGATTTTTTGAATAATCAAATTTGTTTGCCAATTAACTAAAATCATCTTATATAATGTACATGCCCCCATATTATTTAATAGTTGAATTGTCTGCTGAACCATTTTTAATATATTTTCTGTGTGTTTATCCTTAACATCTTTTCAGAAAAGGAATAAAAAGATTATTAGATTTGTTTGAAAATGCTGTTAACACTTGAAAATATACAACTTATATGGTTGTTATTGCTCAATGATTCCAAATAACTGTCTGTTGTGACATGATGCTTTCCACTGAACTTTGTGTTCCTTAAATATTATATGTTGATTTTACTGTTGAATTTAGAATATATTTATATTTTTACTAAAACTTACTTTAAATTTATTTTGTTCCTGTTAGTTATTTTATGTATTGATTAAGCTGTAAAAAATATTGTTGCAAACTAAAGGCTGACAATGTACATGAGTAATGAAGTATGCTTAATCAGCTATGTAGCAGTTGTTTCTATTAAATATATAAATTTTATCATGAATAATATATGTATTGAGAGAAGTACTTATACTTGATTCAAATTCTTGAATGTTGCTACTTAAAAAAATCATTATTAAAGATTTAAGGCTTTCCTGATGCAGTTGATGAAGAAAATGTTCTTGAGTTTTAACTTGTGTACAACAACAATTAAACTACAATGTTATGGTGGTCCTTTACTCTGTCATTTTCCAGGCAAAGTATCTAGTCCCTCATAACCAATAGTATATATAAATCCTCTGGACAACACTAACACACACTTGTATTGGAGGGACTAAGAGAGAGACTGGCTTACCTTAAATCAAAATTTGGTTGCTAAGCAAGGCTTGAGCCACCTTCTTGAGGAAAGTAGCTCTGAACGTCTTGTCGCCTGGCCGCTCATTCTTGTTACTTGTTCCCTGCTTAGCGACTCCGACTTTTGATTTAAGGTAAGGCAGCCTCTCTGTCTATCTTTGCTATCCAATTTAATTATTTTGACAATGTCATGTTACCTTTTCTTAGTATGGAATGGAAAGATAGAGAGTTTGTGGCTTACCTGAAATTAAAGTACGGTGTAGCCACATGTGACCGAAGGAAGTTTTCAGCCTCCTCCTTCAGGAATTCTTAGGGTAGTACTGCTGTTTTTTATTATTCTCATTTAGAAGTTGTCAGTATCTTGCTCAATAACACATGAGGTCATCCTAGTTATACTCAATTACCGAAATAAGTTGCAAAAAATCTGTAATACTGACAAAGAAACCAAGACCTTTCAATAGTCTCAACCCCAATTTCTTTATCTTGGTTGGAATTATTTTAGGATAGTTTATTAAGAATTTACCCCATTGCTTTTCGCATGAGATTTTAATATGTTCTGATATAGTTATTGGTTTTCTATAAGAGTTCTAAATTATCTCTATCATTAAAGTTAGTAATCAGTTGACTCATTTAATCAAAGTATTACACTTACAAATATGTTCTTTATATCATGTTTTGAAACACTTGTTTGATTCTATTCCCAATGACTCAGTCATTAACAGTTTCAAAACCAAATGGTCCATTTTCAGCCACTTTACTTACATTCCACTTCATGAAATTTTAGACATTTTAAATGTAATTCTCAACTCCGCTTATTTTAAGTTCAATCATTTTTACTATAATAAAATCAAAGGTTCTTCCATGGGATGCTCCCTTAGTAGTTTCTTTTCTGAGATTGTCATGAGAGATTTAGAGAATTCTTGTCTTTCTCTACTTTCTGTCCAACCTCCATACTACATCAGATGTGTAGATAACATTTTTTGTGGTATTGTTCAGTCTTCTAAAATCAACCTTATATACTTTCAATCAGTATCACCCCAATTTACAATTCACTTATAAACTGGAATTGAACCGTTCTCTTAATTTACTTGATGTCACTGTATCCATTCACAATTCTTCATTCTCACCAATTGGCAAGACTTGGGAGGATATGGTATACAATCTTGCAGACAGGGCTATATTACTTTTGAACTCCAAGTTCCATCAACACATCATAAATATTGTCTGTAACATTTTAATTTCTATAGAGTAAGCATTAAATTTGATTAAAAACACACACAAACATTAGATTGAACAAAATCCAATATCCTAATCCTACTTGTCCCCAATCACCTCAATCCAAATTATTAATCGTACAAATTTTTAAAGAATATCAAATATCATTCATTTACAGATTTTCTCTGGCTCCAATTGTAGTACCTGCTATTCCATAATTATATCAGAAGTGCTTCACATTAAATCCAGCATCACAGCAATAAACATACTAACTGATACTATGAAACTCAATAATAGATATGATCTCTTATTTTTACGCTATCCCCTCTTTGCTTTTCCATTGTCATTGCATTTTTGCTTTGGTTTCAAGTTCATCTGCTGGATTGTATTGTGTCATACTCGTGACTTGCGATTTTAATCACCTGACGAAAGAACTAGGATACCTGAAATGTTGTGTGGTATTTATATTTTCACTTCATTTTGTCTATTTTACCTACTTAAAAATAGTTTTTTTCCTCATGCTGTTTTTGTTAATTGTGTGAATTTCATTTCTATTTTCATATTTTTAATTGCAGTTTCTCTCAATTCTGTGTTAATGTGTTCAAATTATGTTAAATCTTCATGTGGTTGTAGTGCACAGTTAAACAAGTGCTATTCAGAATAAATAAATCATTTAGGCTTATAGTCACTGCAATAAGTTGTTGTTTCCAAATAACAAAACTTCAGGAACACACTTAACATTGTGTATTTTAGAACTAATGACTGTTCATTCAAGTTAAATGTACAGTTATGTTATAATTCTGTTGATTGTTGAATGAATAATTTCATATTACTTCTTGAAGATATTAAATCTTACATGATTCCTCTACCTTGTACTGTACCTTATTGTGTGTTGTTAACCAGTTTCGAGTGACTCGCCAACGTTCTTCTTCTCTCATGTACTCTATAAGCACATTTTAGAAATTTCTTTCACAGTCCTAATTCAGGTTGTAAACTTAACTTAATAGATTCCTTCTTTCCTTAAAATATAGCTTTAACTTGAGATCTTCTCTTTTTATTTCTTCTTGTATCAAAACTGGACTTGAATTTATAACAACTAAGGAACCTGAAATTGTTTGTCAGGTCATGCATATAACTGATCCGTATCCATAGTGATTCATCCCAGTTTAGTGGAACAGGTTTTGATGACTTGATCTCCTATACCCATTTCAAATAATACTGTCTGATTTAAAATGACTCTATAATTACTTAATACACATTCCTGTTCTCTTCTAGGGGCTTTTTACATTGAGATGTGAATATAAGAGTAATTTACCTGTATGTGTCTGGGACTAAACTTTGCAGTGTCCATTTAAGGAAATGAACATAGTTTTGAAAGAGTGCATTTCTTTGTTTTTAGATACACAAGGTTAATTATTTTTAATAGTTTTCTTGCTATCTCAAAATATTCCACAAAGTGTCTGCAGTTAAATAATTTTTAACACTTACAGATGAGGTTTTTATTTGAAGCATCTATATGCGGTAACAACATTTCAGGATACATTATAGCATTAGTCTTTCTAAGGACGAAAGGTGCAACAGTTAATTTTATTGAAACACGCTTTTTCTCGTGTCAAAAATATTTTATTAAAGTATGAATGAGTTGAAGTGATAGCAATTCTTGAATGTATTACAATAAATAATAATTAATGTTTTAATTTGATTCAGCCTTGTATATTTTTTAAAAAATATATCAAATCTTGGGGGGAAAAAAATAATGGAATTAACATTTTAAGCTCTCATAAAGAACAAATAGCTACTAATACTAATACTCTGGCATAGACAGTGACTGTTGTATTGAAATTAATGTGTATTGAAAAAAGTGTCTTATTTATGATTCTTGTTCTGCACCCAGATTTGTGCAAATACGTGTAATCGATTTAGAGGAAAGAGGACGACGAGCAGTTCACTTACCTTAAATCGACAGGTGGCGTACTAAGCCGGGAAATAAGAATTTGATCATGTCTCTTTTCCTTATTTGATTTATATATACATAATTTGTACAAAAAGATACCTGAAATCGAAGTTCGGCGTCGCTACTCTGAATAAAAGGACGTTCTGTAAATTTTCAAAGGCTTTCGGCCCCCTTCGTGAGGAAAAAGATTTACATTCCATACATCAGCAAGCTCCTTTCTTAAGGTATATTATCCTGAGAAGGGGGCTCAGCCACTTGAAAATTTGACATATTATTTCTTCCCAACTGTTGATTTAAGGTAAGTTGGCTGCTCTCCATCCCTCTTTCCTACTAAATGAGTTAAGTTATTTGACAATGTTACATCTCCTTACTAAAAAATAGTCACTACAGTTTCATAATAAAATTTGTAAATTGGAGAAAAGAAAGTAAAGTAGAATATTGCATTATTAATTTCTTACAAAAAAGTCACCGAAGCAGTATAAAAAATAAGGAAGATATTATTTAACACTGATAATAAGTTATATAATAATATAAGATTTGCATTAGAATGAACTACCACTTTGTACTTTTAAAACAGCCATAAAAATGTCAAATTTGTATCATTATCTGTTTTATTCATGATGCAAGGTAAATAGCTCAGGCTCTCCAATATAAATCTTTTTTGACCATCTTTCAATTCTAGTTTGTGAAACACATAAATGTTTATGGGGATACAACAATGTGAATAGTCAGCATGAACTATTAGTTGAATGTAATTCATAATATTTTTATCAATAGTAAACAAAATTAATTATTTTACATTTTATTTAGTCAGTGTTTATGAACTCACCACAATAAGTGTATATAGTCAGCATGAAGAGTTAGTTATTACACTGTATCTTTAATTAATTATAAAGTCTGTATCTACAGTTTGTAAAACAAGCTTATATTTTCATAGACTCATAGTATCTACTTCAACACTTTTTACTTCACAACATTAATTATACATAATGCCTTAGAATTTTGGTACATCCTCGATACCTTACTCCCGTTAGGATCTGTGGAAAATGAATCTGATTGTCATCGTTATGAAACAAAAAATTATTCCAAAAATAATTTTTTATAGCAATATAACAGGTGTTGTGTATTAAATTAAGATATCTGCTGTAGAAAAATACTTTAACAATTTCTATTGCATTGTTTCATATAAAATTAAAGTCAAAATGTATGGTGTACTCGTGAAACACGTTCGATACAAATTTGTTTGTCGATATCGATTAGATCATCGTTAAAAGCCTCGGTGGTTATACAAACCTAATTCACGTAGGATGAAGCTGGTTTTAATGTTAAAATATTTGCACTTTTATAAACCAAATTACAGTATATTACTCATCTCAGGACTTACAATTGACGAATATTTTAAATGTATAAGTAATTCTCGGGCTTCCACCCAGGTAATTATAGGCTTAATCCACAACATTTGAACGACATTCGCTGCCATCCCGGTGTCCGTGTCCCTTATATGCCCACCTGTCGTCACGCGTCGGTTTTGTGCTGTGCTCTGACGGGTCCACGGTCTCAGATGATTTTACCGTGTTCGGTGTGCTTTCTGTAGTATAGTACGGTCATAATGTGTGTGCTTTCTGGGCCTCGGGGGCAACTGGTCAGATTGTCGAGTTTATTTTTGCCAAGTTAAAACCCTCGGTCATGATTCGACAAGTCCTTACAGCTTGCATTATAATACTGTCCTAGTAATTGCTACATTTATGAAGAACCTTTTGTTTCCTCAAATTGAATTTTATGGCCCATATAAAAGCCTGTGTTCCGCAACTGCTGATTTTGGGGACTTTTAGAGGCAGATATATTTTTGATGTTCAATTCCTCTTTCTTCGACGGCTCTTATCGCCTGCCCAATGTAGTTCAACTTACATTTGCACGGGATTTCATATACTCCCGACGTCTCGAGGGCCCTTACTGGCCGTAGCAGGTCTTGAATTTTGCTTTGTGGTAGGAATATTGTTTTATAATTATGCTTCGTCAGCATTCTACCTATTTTTTCCCACGGTGTGGCCAGTGTAAGGATTGAATGTAGTTCTATTTTCCTCGGAATCGCTGGTGTCAAGTCTAGTTCTTTTTGAAAACACCTTTGTAATTTGCGTTTGTGAAATTAAGTTCTCCGGTGGATGAGAGCTCGTTGCATTTAGGTAGAGGTCCGTATGGGTTGGTTTTCTATAAACCTCTTGACCTAAAGTACCATCTTGTTTCCTTCTAATATAAATATATGTAAGTAGGGGAATTGGCCTAAGCCTATAATTACCCGGGTGGAAGCCCAATAATTACTTGTACAATATATTCACCGGGAAATCTTCAATCTTTTATAAATATGCCAAAGGTAGGAAGCTGTGCTTCAACTTGAGGAAAGAGTTGATGGCAGTATAATTTAACAAGAACTTTTCACCTGGAATATGAACGAGCGATCCTTCCGAAACAATGTTCTACATTTTGCAGGTTGTAATTTTGACATCCACTTACTATAACAGCATTCTATTGGTTTTATTTCATCATACTCATAATTGTTATTTCATTGGGATAAAAGATGAGTCTGTACACACATGACAATATTCTTGATGAAAGAAAGAATAAGTTATTGTACACGGTGGCTGTAAAAGAAATATTTAAATTTAATTAACTTATTTTCTGATATTTGGTTTTTTCGTATATGCTCAACGTTCAGGAAAGAAACATTTATCTAAACTATATATTTTTAATTATGATCTGGTGTTGGAAACAATTTCAAATTTTTTCAATACTTTTTAAATATTTGTGATTAAGTGATATTGTTGTTTTATTAATAATGGCCACCAAAAAAACTGATCCAGTATGTTTTTATTTCTAGAGTACACACTAAAATATTTAACCTATTCAAAATAATATTTGTGTGGAATGTGCACTGAGCTTGACCCCTACCATTTAATCTGGTATAAGTGAATAATGAAGATTCACTTCTATAAGGAAATAATTTTATTTAAGTTAACAGCTTGTAATTGAAAAGTCAGGTAGTTCTTTGACGGAATAGAAAAATGGAACTTAGGGTGTAGTTATTCATACGAAATAGAAAACAAATTTCAACATTGTTCCCGTGACGACAAAAATAAACGATTCTTAGATTTAATACTTGTCAAATAACTCAATAATTCACATTTCATACGGTTCTGGTTTAAACGAAATTTTCGTCAAAATTAAATAACGACACTCACGATTCCAATCTTAATGGTGGTTTGAGTAAATTGTTAATTTTCTGGAAGAGGCCCTGTATACAGCGGACAATCGTCATTTTTGATACTATCGAAACGTACAAACCTGCCTACGAATAATTTTATATCGTAGACGGCATTATATTTGAGTGTCGTCGTCATAGACTATGTTTGAAATGAGAAATGCTACTTTTGCTTGCTATACAAACGTGTTCTTCAGAATTGTGGACAATGTTTTAATTTGACAAAAGAAAAGTGAAAAACATCTTGTGCACTAAAATATTAACTAATTTAATATAAGCCATTTTATCTGATTATTTCTCAAACTTGGTAAATCATGGTTTCATAATATGAATAATTCTCAAATATGCGTGTCGTGTAAATGTTGTTATTTAAATATTTTCAGTCGATATGAAACTCTGCACGGTAGAGAACTTCTGTATTCCACATACGTTTATTAATTTTGTAACAGTTCGTTACGTATCTTCGACTCCACAAGACTCGGATCACCCTCGTCGACAAGTTTAAATGTCGCAGAAGAAACTTGAAAAGTTAGTAGACATAAATTCAACCTCCTGCCACGTTTATCACCGATTGTAATTAAGAGATATAATCATATACAATAACCCACGATTTCAAGTTGAAATATTTAGATTTTTTTCATAATGAGGTAATTTATTATTAACAAAAAAATATTCATGTTAAATAAATTCTAAAATAATTTAATTAATTATATTTTTGATTTGCTACATAGATGTTTGAATTATTTAAGTGAAAACAAATTTATGAAATTGACACCGTGTCAGATTAAAACGATACTATATAAAGACGTATCGAGCTTTCTGCAAGACTTTGGTGACCTGTGGTTGAACGGAAATGGGCCGCGTCCAATTCGGATTGTTTGGTCACCGTCCGTCCAAGTTTCAAGTGTGAGAATCGAAATATGTACGAGTAACACTATTTTACATGCAAACCGTCGTCGTCCGTTCATTCGTCAAATAAGAAATATTTAAAAGATACGAGGATTATCGATTAACAGAAACAATACAATGAGTAAAATGAGCACATTTTTACAGTTTAATTTTCACAATAAAATCTGTCATATTGATATAAGATTTTCTTTAAAAAATGCGAAAATTGTTTTTATAAATCCTGCGATCTTACTAGCACGTGGCATGTTATTCCTACAGTTACGGATGGAATTTCTCTGAAAGATTCAGGATGATCTCGAATTCTCTTTGACTATCGTTCAGTTTACTCCAAGTATAATTCTTAATGATCTTATACAAGAAAATTATTAATCTGCTCAGCTAACTTACCTGATAAATGACGAAGAAAAGGTAATAAACGTTATACTGCAACATTTCGAGAGTATCTGCCGATCTGAAGGCTACGTTTGAGAAATGAATATTCCTTTTTATCAACACGATTCTGTACATGTATAAGAATTTCGAGACGTAGCCAAACATTTAGGAATACTGGTAAAGTGGAGCTGAATTAAAGAATGTTTGAAATCAATTTACCTACGTTGAACTTTTATATATAAATAACTCGCTACAGCCCCTTAAAATATATAACCGTAGCGACCTTATATCGTGTTGAAATTTTAATTTGTTTTTCTTTTTCGTCGAGTAGAAACTGTTGACTTAATCTCTCTCTTCGCATGACAGTATTTTGTTTCGGTCAACAAGGAGAATTGAACTTAATTTGTTCCGACGATATTCTTAAAGTACGCGTCAGTGCTGAATCATTGAAGTTGTGTGGCAACCGACACTATCGAAACGAATATTTCATTCATAAATCATTTCAAATAGATACGAACGATTTTGCAGGAGGGAAAATATAAATATATTTCATCGAGGAGAGAAATAGGTGTTTTTAGCAAGCGGGAAATAAATTCTACTGTTTCGAGCCTCTAAATTAAGATAAACTAAAATTAACATAATATGAAAATTAAAACGATAGCAAAACAAGTGTAAAGTTTCAATAATTTGTAGACTAAATTAAAATTCTAAAGCTTTTCCTAGTAAAATTTAGGCTATAGTAGTTTACGAGAAGAAAGATTTTTGTCGTTACAAGTGGTTTTCATGACCGTGTTACATTACATATGGGATCACTTCCTTTTTTTCGATAATCTGAGAGCTACAGGCATGTAAATTAGTTCAGTAGTCCATATTTACACCTACTCTTTCAACGATCGAAGGTTTATTGGATAAGTAGTTTACGTGTTTCTCTAGTGAAGATTATGGTAGAGTACGGCATCGAAACGTCGCGGCTTAATCTTACTTTGACCCGGAAAGAAACTTATCCAGCTTATTCTGTGTTTCAAATATACATAAAATAATTAACTATCGAAATAAATTACGTACTACACAAAAATTAATGTATTTCACTATTTTCAATTTGCCGGCAATGTAAAAAGAAAAGCGAGTCGTTAACTGGCGTACAACTCGAAGAAAATTATAAAACAGGCAACAATTTACAAGTGCGAAATATTCTTGAGAAAGTAACGGTATCAGTTATGTCATCAATTATAATTAGGAAGACCGGTACACTTTCGCAGTGGGATTTTTGCTTGAGAATTCGTATAGATTAAAATGTGAGATTATTACTCGGTCGACGTGAGTAGCGGCGCGGGGATGCGGACTCGAAGGCGAAGGTAAGAAACGGGAGAAAGGATGGTAGTTGTAGCTCGGGCGCTCTTACAATCTGCGTTCCCGCGCCACTTTTGCTGCACATCCTTTGTTTCAACATTTTTATCGCCCTTCCCACATGGGGAGAGGAAGCGGCAATGGCAGGATCACATGACCGGAAATCTGGCATCATTGGCGAGTAGGGCGGTGGGCATGCGCCGTTGCCATGGTAACAGGCACGGCCACTGCCCTCAACCCTCGCTTTCAAACTTTACCACAACATTTCTCCTCACGAAACAAGACTATCTAAAAATAACTAGTTTATGAATATTCCTCAAAACTGTTTACACGGTTTAATTATAAATACGCAAAACTGTTTACTTATTAAACAGAAACATTTACGTTTTGGGGATAATAACGAAAATAATGCAGGAAAACACAAATTCAAAAATATTTCGAATACATTTGACTCGACAATGACAGAAATAAAGACCCCCGTTTGACATTCTTTATTTGGGTTAAAGCTTTTGACCCTATCTACAGTCGCGGAAGTCGATTTCATAAGTGAACGATATCAACGAGTGTCACAAATGTTAACCGTCACGTTGGCAACATTGCTTGAAAATGTATAATTTCAATGATGAAACATAAATTAGAATAATTGCTTCTGACTTAATAAATATTGATTAAACTATTTTGTATTCATTGTGTCGCGTTTTAAATTTCAAAGGAAATAACACTCTTTTGGAAGACACAATTTTTAATACATGTTATTCCATTTATCACTAGAAAAGTAATTTGAGATACCAAGCTGCACTGCAGTCAATGACGATACAAAATAACAGGAACGGAATTAAAATGAATAATAATTAGAAATTATCAACATAACACGAAGACAATCAGTCGGTTTAAACTAATAGAAATAAATTCTTTAAGTATAAGCGTAACCAAGTGTTTGAAATTATTTTTATCTTCATTTTAAATTCAATTTTTATGTATTTATAATGATAATGAAGACATATTAGCCCCCGTTCCTGCTTACATGATGTCAATCAAATATACAGAGTGA
Source organism: Zhengitettix transpicula (assembly GCA_037074705.1). Lineage (NCBI taxonomy): Eukaryota > Metazoa > Arthropoda > Insecta > Orthoptera > Tetrigidae > Zhengitettix > Zhengitettix transpicula. The sequence goes on along the minus strand of CM073595.1, from coordinate 79,865,991 downwards.
AAATGTGAATAAAAACATCTTCCAGTCGTGCCCTGTATTGGCTACGTAAAGAAAGAGACGGAAAAATAAAAATACAAGTAAATGTGTGTCGACTCTCGGTGAGTTTTTATTCGTATCCTGCCACTATAATTATTTTGAGGAATGCTTTGTCTCGTCCGTGGGTGCAATCTTGAAAAAAATATATTCTACGTATTACTGCATTAAATGTCTAAATGTGGTGATCATCTGCTTCCATTACATATTTCTTATAAAATAACAAGTATTGTTTTCCACGAAACGATACGGAATGGACGCTAAGGGAATACGACGACTTACTGTATTTTCAGGGTTTCTTACGTTAACATATTAACATTTATAATTTTGTATTATATCCACACTGGAATACTGTTGAGTCTTGAAAGGCACAAACTCGTTTCACATATTCTGCTCATTAACGTCTCACGAGTGACGTAGTGTTGCCTATCTCCTAGGCTACGTCAAACGTCTCGCCTTATTACTTCCGTGACTCAACTTTACCTAATTTGCAGAGTTTTTTCATGGATCGTAACTTGTCCTTAATATACGTTATAAAGGTATGAAAGCCTAGATTAGAGACTACCACGTCAATGTTTCGTACTTTAGCTAACATAATACCCACTTGTTTAAAGGTAAACACAATCTATGTATAAGTGGATTTTACGTATACAAAAGAAACACGTGGAGCAGTTCCAACCAAACTTGATACACGATCCTGGAACAAACACTACGGGGGTGAGACAACCCTAGGCAATAATGGCAAAACGATCTATGTTAGCGTCACATAATTTCCGTTAATCTGACGGTTGAATAATTGTAATAAAGTCTTAAGACGGTCACTGGTTTAAAAATATTTTATCGGTAATTTTCGGCCTTAATTCGCCATATTCATCTTAATAAATAGAATATCAGGAAAAACAATTATTTACGTAGTAAAATAAAAACAAAAATTAGAATCGTTTTTACCTAAAAACACACACATATGTGGTATATTAAAATTTAAAAAGTACGTAGTATTCTAATTTTTATTTCATTACGTAAATCATTGATGTTTTAATTTTTTTTAAATTATTACAATTTTTCAAGTGTCGCATATACGTATAATGTTCGGTATCACTGAAATTAAAGAACCAGTTGAACCTCAAGCATCGGTATGTGCCGGTGTGAGATGGCTTATTCAACGTTTTTAATGGAAATGTGCTCTTTTGTTGTTGTTGTTGGTACCGGGAATTTTTCTTGACTCTCTTTAGATGAAAAAGAGTTTACTTATAAAATATGCGAAACCATTACGATATTACTGAAGAATAATTCATTTTATGGTCTAATATAAATAAATACCTACTTTAATATACGACGGATATTATATATAACGGATTCCACTATAAATTAAAACACATTCAGCAATTTCAACCAAAAGTGGCATACAAGTTACTAACAATCCGGGAAGAAACAATGTCGTGATAAGACACCCCTAGGGCTGTGGGTCGAAGGGGGTGGAATTTTAAAAATATGCGACGAGCCCAATATTAGTTGTGTGAAGGGAGCTTGAGTAGATGTTGAATTCAGCGAGCTCCAAAACACTGAAATCCACATCGATCTTGGTCATTTACGCAACGTTTTGTATCGTCCTCTTCCACGTACAGCCATCATGACGAATGTGGAATCAGCGTCTCATCCGACACCGGATAAGGCACCAGCGTAGGTTGTGGTTGTCATCCCCTTCACCGTGCCATTAGTAACTAACTTCATCGTGAGTGGCCCGATTTTTTCAACTCTGATATCTGTCGTTTTTGAATATTTTTAAAATTACACCCTACGGATGTCTCGGCACTCAGTGTTTCTTCCCGGATCGTGAGTAACATGTATACCATGTTTTGTTCACATTTATATATAAACAGTGATTGAGTAAAGCTAGGCTAGGGTCATAGCCCTGCCAGGATATGTAGGCCTACCACTCCGAAGCGGAAGAGATCCATTTGCAAGCCCTGCTCTATTTATAGATCCAGGCTATGGCTCATGCTTCAGTCTTATAATCTTTATTTACTTACGATGTTTTTCAGGACGATTTCAATAAAATTCCATTCTATACTTTACCCAAGGGATTCAATTTAAAATAAATTTTTGTGAGTTATTTAATTTTAATTCGGAGCTACTTATCCGGAAGTGAAAAGGAAAAATACAACTTTTTCCATACTGAAATTTTTTTTGAACCTACTTGTAATGAAATTCGTAATGATAATCCCTGCACAATTTCGTAGATCTTAGCACAGTGCGGTCAATTAATGAACTAAAACTGTGTTACGTACTTTATTCTACTTGTGCAGAAACAACTGCAAATACATTTCATACGGAGTGTCCAAGTAACAGCTGTGAAACACCAGGAACTGCTTCAACTCAAACAACAGCAAAGAGGCATGAAAATTTTCTTAGTCGCGATTTTTTTTAGGGACACACAAATAAGTATTTCATAATTTTAGTAGTGCAGCACGTATGAGTTGGCTGTGTAGCGCAGACAAGTAATACTTATGCTTTACAGAATAATTTATTGGTGCAAAGATTAATTAATTATGTGACTTTCAATTGAAATTTATCGTAGGCTTTAATCCCTCACACTGCACCGTGGATTATGAAAACCTATTTAAGTAAATTGTGACACATTTTATGGTCGATATTTGCACAATTTCCCACAGCGCTGTATTCAATTTCAACCATAAACTTTCAATTACATCAGAAATATTCTGCGAACTACGTTTTTCAGTTCCAACTGCGAGACAAGTACATTACCATTATTGCGTACGTTCCTGTTTGTAATTACGACGTCACGAAGGGAAGTGGCAAGACGTTAACATTTCTTGAATTGCCGGCAGAATTATAATCCACGACTAAAGAAAGTTAATGTCAATTTTTCTGTACCAGCTGTATTTTGACGACGACGGAAAACAAGTTGTTCTTTTTATGTTCGAACAGGACTTTTGTTTATAAATGATTATTATTCCGGCACTGCATTAAAGCAGATCTTCTACAAACCTATGCGATTCTTCAACTTTTGTAGAATTTATTTTAGCGCAACAGACCGAGGCTGAACGGATTATAGAAATCTTCATATTCTGCAATAGTGAAGCGCAACGGTTTCCGATGCCACGTCTGTACGAGATTCGTAAAACATTTTTCGTCTTCCTGGTATATGGCTTAATAAATACGAACTCAAATCACGACAGCAAGAACGGCCATTCTATTTAAGAGTGCAACAATAGTAATTTTCTACGACAGAGGCAGTTTTGAGATTAGAAATGTGTTCACCGTCTAACAAGGGTTTTTAAGTCACTTAATGGATTTCTAGCACGTACTCGTGTCAACGTTTCTAAAGTCCTTTTGGAAATTTCAATTGTGGCGGTAGAAATTCAAGTTGAATGATGTCAATTAAGTTCACTAAAAAGTGACATCTTCCGAGTAATACAACTATTGAGAAGGAGATAAAAACGGGCGCTCGAAACGAAAAACAAATTTCACTAATTACGGAACATGCCTAAAGTAAAACTATGCCGTTAAATTTAATTGTGTTGGACGTTCGCGTCATATATTACATTTCGTGCAATTAAAGGAGCGAAGCAATAATTGAAGATAAATAATTTATGAGTGGAAAAAAGTTAAAATGGTTGGGGTAATTATGATATTCATTCTGTGTTGTCGCATAGTAGACATAAACTAAAATGTTACGTTAATATTAAATGAGGTGTAGAAGCATTAATTTATTAACCATTTTTTGGTGAAACGTTCCACGACACACAGAAAACATATAGGAAGGAGAGAAAGTTGGTGGCTTGCCTGAAATTGAAGCTCATCGTTGCCAATCAGGACAGAAGGAAAGATTACAAATTGTCGGAGGCGTTAGCTTCCTTCTTCAGAAGGAATAACTTACAAATTGTTTATATATTGAATCACAATAATTATCATTAACATATTTTATATGTTAAAATAAATGATTTGCGATTGTGAACAAAGAGTGGAAGTGGAAGAGAGAGAAATTGTATTGTGAATTTCACCCTGCATTATGACGAGACAAAACATCATTAAATACACAGATATGGAAGTAGAGAAACACATCAACGATCTCTGCGGAGTAAGCGTGGGCTCTTATATTTCATTTATTTAGAACGACGGATGTAATAGTTTCTGCCGTTGCAGCAGACGAGGAAGTTGACGCATGACTGTTTTGTAATGGAAAACCTACAAATTTGCAAGTATTTCTTGACGCCCGTCCTATTAAGCAGCCTTTACAATGCTAGAGTTTGAGGTGAGTCGCGAACGCACTTTACAATTCGTATCATAAGTCAAAGAGGGAATGATAAAATTGAAGCAGCACTTAGATGAGAATTCACATGTTGTTTGGAAAAATTCAAAGCGAGAGACGACTAACATTAATTCTTTGTTTAACTTTGGAACAATGCGGAAGTTTGTTATATTGAGCTCGATTCCTGCCCCTTAACTCTGTCATATCTTACAAACTCCGTCAAGATTCCATTTTATTACGTTATATTTATTGATGGAGTTCGTTATTACATACAATTAATGGAATTGACCGTTTAAGTATCATGTCACATGTAAACACTGTAATTGCTAGTAATAAATAACAATAACAGACTGAGAACGTTAATTATTTACACTCACGTATGAATAAAGAACTAAACGTCACCATCGACTACTTGGCTAATTAGTGACCGTTAGCCATTAGACTACTTTCATTTACTTGGCCATCAAAAAATAATTCCATATGTGAAATTCAATAAACAGAAAATGTCTAATCATAAAATTTTATCTCTCATCTAGTAGAATATTTTCAAAAATCAATTTTCTCATTTATAAAACGATTTTATTCTTTTCGTGGTTTATGTATCCTACTTTGATTTGTTTTATTTTACTTACTTTTTGAATTGTATACGTACTAAATTTCTATTTTTCGTATTTATGTATCGTCGTTATTTTTGCCTGTTGTCGATGTATTTTCCTAGTTGGCACTAATAGTCGTGCTTCAACTTGTTCTGTTTGTCCGGTCGACGACTAACGGAATGACAACGTAACTACCACGTGTTTTTAAAATCCAATATAAGTAGACAGTCTCTAACTTGATGATTTATTATTTTCGGAAGCAAAGTAATGGTACAAGGACTTCGCTTAATACTTTGGAATGAAGAAAACGCGATCGGCATTCTCCAAAGGTCGGTTTGAATATGTTAATGAGGAGGCCGTTGTTATTATTGGTATCGGGTCTGCGGGCAGGATGTAGAGATGAAGGAAACTATAAATTGTGCTTGGTGCAGTATCAGAGCTGGCGCGCGGATGTTGTAGATTGTGGCGTATGCTCTTTTATTTGGCGCCCCGACGCTCTCGCCGAGGCTGTGGAGGGGGAAGCGTCGGCGCGCTATTGGACGCGCCGTCGGAATCGCAGAGCTGGATTTATGGTGAGGCTGAGGGACGGATCACTTGGTTCGCAGTGGCCTGGTGCGTCGTGGTAAGTGCGGTGCCTCTCAGTGAAAAGCGTGCGTGTGTCACGGGCTCACGAGGAAGTGTTACTTGTGAAATGGATTGTGAAAATCAATCAGCTCTCTCGCGATGCACAAAATATGTTCCTAGGTCCACTCGCAAATTTAGCGCATTTTTACTTCTTATCTAGTGATCGGCACGTGCTAACGTGTAATATTCTGTAACAGTGAGTGGATCACCCGGTCACAAATTCGACCGCTCGCTCAACTTCGGAACCGGTCCGCCGCGTTTTACATTTTCGTACATTCTTAATTACATCTAAAATCACGACAAATTTTTATCGATTATTGCCAAGGTTGCTCGCGATTTCCGTTAAGTAGAAAAGACGCACAAATGTCGCGTTATTTACCTTAATTATGTAGATTGGCGTTTTGAAACGAAATTTCTAGCTGTCGGAAATGTTGTCAAAACTGACACTCTTGTAATTTTGTGATCGTTAGTTTGTGGCAAAGAGCAGGCTTAATTTTTGTAGTTGAACAACGTGAGCTGAGATCAGTTTAGCAGTGTATTGAATGTTTTTGAGCACAGATTTCCCTTCAATTTAAAATTGACCTCCGTCACTTAATATTACTGTCCAAGTTTTCGATTTGATAGTTATTTTTTGTTGCATGGAAAGGCAAAGACGGCGTATTTGTGTCACGTACTTTGAAGTGTGACGAGGGAACCCAAAGGAAGTGCCGTACGAGTATCCATATCCAGAGTGGCTTGCAACATCGTATTTTCGTTGAGAACGTGTGGGGGCCGGATGCTGCTCGTTACGACGCCCCCCCCCCCCCCAAGCACATACATCTACCAATTACCAATCATCGCGGGGGAGGCAGGTGGGGAGCTGAAACCTCGAAACTGAACCTGACACTCTGTTTTGGGAGAGCTGTCTACAATTTTCACGAGCCAATCAAAATCGAGGTCAAAAAAATCACGAAAGATTAAAAAATTCGTTGATACTGGCTCACACAAGTTTTTTCGTGTAACCGCTGTTTCCCTTTTAAATTTGAAAACTGTGAATATCCTTCGAAATCTTAGTGGAAGTCGTTGAAGCTTTTGTCAATCGTTTACAGTTTGCCGTCGAATCCACGCCAAACAGGCGGACACGGTGGTTTCACCCGAATCTCCCATTACGTTTGCTATTTGCTGGTGGCTTCTGCTAATTTCTTGGGGCGCGTTGCATAATTGACCGTCGCTGCCCCAGTTTCACGCAATTGACCTCATGAAACGCAAGAATGTTTTTTATCTTGAGCTATTAGTTTGTTTGTTTCTAAAATTAAGGACACTTACTGTACAATATATTCTGACAATTAAGTGATCACTGTGGGTTAACGAACAAAAAATTGAATAATGACAAAAGTCCACTCGGACATGGTGAGGATCTACATTGTGCACACTGACTGGGAAGGACCAGCTAGCAGATTCCTTCACACGTCTCACGCTTCTCATTACCGGCAACAAATTATACGAAAATTAATTAAACATTCAAATTTACATCTATAACTCCAAAAGTTAACTATGACATTCTCTCTCGCCGATAGAAAATACGAAAATTTCATTCGTACCCAATTTTGTGTCAGTTTCGGAAAAGAAATAGCCACGTCGGAAGTTACAGGTTGAGGATTGACGTGTTTTCACACGAAAGTCGAAATAGGCGAACTTTTCTAAAAGGACGTGTTTTAGTTAATCTTTTGAATACAGAATGTGACGCTTTTCGTTAATATCGTCTTCGTCCTGGAATCTGCTATCAACAATAATGACGTAGGTAACGTTTATAACTGGTGATATTCCAATTAAGATTAAGTTCCCACGTAAGTTACGCATTAGTCGAACCGAAGGCCAGAAATAAGGTTTAGAATTCGTATTGGCCAAAATCGCCTCGTCTAATCCGTTTTCCGGCAATTGGTGAGACTAATTGTGGATTTGTTTACTTCATATCTCTTCAAGAAACTCCGTCATTTACTTTGGACATTCGTGCTTGGTGAATATCAAAATAAACTTATATTTTGAAATTAGAAAAAGAACAACAGTGAATTATGAATGGATACGAATAGGATGCATACGGCTATTACTTATTAAACGACAGAGCAGAAAAATTATTCTTGGTTGGAATTCTGTACAACTGAGATTAGCATTATCGTATACTAATGAGTTCGTTCGACAATATGTTCTGTTTTTTTATCGAACTTAGTAGCTTATTAAAATGCTGACGATAAGCGATGGACTGCAACGTAACTTTCTTAATCCTCGCTTTTTAACTATTAATAAAATTTTATAATTTTGGAAACTCTTATGATCAGTTTCATAATTATAACATAACTATTATTTTTCTTCTAATAAAAACGTTTGGAAAAGTAAACGATGAAAAATAAACGTACAAAAATATAAACGTAGATAAGTTGCGACGGCAAATGAAATTATTGTATGTACCTGCAGTTTATTAATTATATTCTAAACTTAAAAATCAACTGAGCTTGTTGTACAGAAAAGTAATATATTCTAAATAATTAAGTCTATTCAAACGACAACGAGCAATTTTTAATGTTTCGCGGAGGTTTAACGAATTACTTGTACGTATATTTTTAAAAAAAATTTTCAAATATATATATATAGTAATTTTAACCGCGTATCCATTATCTGCTTTGATAATTGAATAATTTGAACATTCTCTCCTGCAATTACGTAATTCATTACGGCTCCATGTTTAGTTAAATTAATTAATTCGCTTGACGTTAACCACCATTGGAGATGTACAACAATCGTGAAAGGATTTAAACGTCAAATGCAGTTTTTATCCGCAATTTAATCGCCAAATACTTTATAATTATAAATGAAATATTAATTACTTTTTCCCAGAAAATTGCACCACACAGAGTAAAATTAATTATTCTTATAAATTAGCGTATGAGAAGTGTATATTTTTGACATTGCCAAATACAGATTTCCTGCAATATCGGCAACAAAACTGAGTCCGAGTTTTGATACTACGAACTGCGGGAAAATGGACGCTAAACTATGACAAACAATTATTTCTACATCTTCTCCAGAATTTGTAGTCGAGTTTTAAAATATACATTTATCTACGACGATACGAATTTCATAAATTTGTTTTTCGTATTTACATTTGAAGTCGTTCCTTCGCCCGGTTCAGTGGAAAAATCGGCGAGTGTGTCAAACAAAAGGACATAAAGTCTCCGTTGTAGAGATTATTATTATTATTAATACTGGCTCCGTGTGATGTTACTGCATTCAGAAAAGATTTTAGCTGCATACTTGTCGTCTTGTTGATGGAGATGCATTTTAAGACTCGTCAAGTCGTGAAATTGTGCCCAACATCCGTCGGAAGCGGACGTACCGTGTTCGAATTCCGATACCCCCACAGACTCCTCTTCAACGCACAGTGAAAAACATTCCCCGTCAGAATAAAATCTGAAATAACGATAACTAAAGCAAGCAAAAATTTTCTATTAAAAATAGAAATTTTTCGTGTCTCTGTCGACTGAAGTATTGACCTATTTGCAATATAAAACCGCAAATTGCATGTTTTTACAGTTAGAAAATCTCACATTCGCAATTCGTGTGAAATGTAACGTCTGTTTTTATTGGCCAGTAAAGACTATTCATGACAGATATTTATCTATTTATTGTTCCTATGTTTATTATGGGGAAAATTATCGTAGATTATGCCTGAAAATTTCAAACCTTTTTCGGCAACACACTTGAAAAATATTTGCAAAATGGGAATTCGCGCTCCGCTTTTCCGATCGTCGCGCTGAAATTAATAATTGAATACGTTTACATTGCCTTTGTGTTACCGTAAAATAAATTTTTCGTGCTATTATATAGGTATATACCATTATTTAACAACTGTACCGACGATTTCTTATCACAACAATGAGTTCATTGAATATACAAAGTTTATGTTTCTATGGAAACGAATTCTACTTCGGTATTATTTCATATGCATATGGTTTTACAATTTGGAGAAAACAGTCAAAGATTTTAGACTTTTTACAGATAAATAACATTTTTCTCTGTTTAAAAATTCCCTACATGTTGTCTTAACACGGGTGAATAAATTTATTTGCCAGTTGAGTTTGTAAAGTGCAGATGTCGGCATCGCCTTCAAACGAGAAACATGGACAATTATTTCAACTGACTATATCCTAAGAAGCTTTTTGTTATTATAATTATTATAAACAGGATCGTAATAAAAGAATTACTGATATTGTGTATCCAGTCTATAACAACGATGGGAACAAAATCATCCGTTTATTTTCATTTGTTAGTGAAATTATTGTGGATTAATTGCAGATACTTTATTGTTAATTATGTTAAAATAATTCAGAGAAATTTCTAAATTGCAGCTATCGTACAAGATTCCTTGTTAGTTTTTCCATTTAGCCTGCGTACCTTTACTGCTTTTCGAGCATTTACTATATCTGATTGTCTTCATATCAACTGAGATTTATCATTATATACCGCCTAATTATGTTCTTTCGTCGTATTTATACCTTTTGCGGAATGGAATCAAGCATCTGACGATATTACTTTCGTTTCCTATTCAAAAAATATAAAAGAATCTGATTAATATTGTGAGTCATGTATTACTGCAATTGTATTCCCGGCTGGTAATCGTTTATTAGTACGTAGAATTATTTAATGATATTCGAGGGAAAGAAAATGTGTCGTTTCTGCGCGATTGTAAGCTTCTGTAGTAGATGTGTCTCTGGCAAAGGACTGTAGTAGTAACTTTCACGATGGACTTTAGCGAAGTTCGGACAATAATACCAGAGGCCCGACACTTCACAGCTCACGTTTGGAAATGCAATTGTGGACCGAACGCAAAATACTGTGCTTGTAGAAGGTCTCGCTGACAGTAATACACAGATGATACATTTCGCACTGTCCTCATCCCGTCTCTCTCAATCCTCAATCCGTAGAAACACGAGCGGGCTAGTTTCATCTACACCGACATCCTTAAACGGACTTCCTTTGCTCGTAGAACTGGTCATGAAACTTTCCAGTAACGTGGACTTGGTCCAATATAAACGCGCACGGAAGCTAATTTTAGTACCCACGTGTGCTTATTTCTGGACATACGTCACATGTTGGAGAACTCGCTTTTATCCCTTCTTTTCGCAAGTCCAACTGCCGAAATCGAGATTGACGATCAAACTGTGATTTCAGATTCTTTATTTTATTCAAAACTTGCAACGTTTGTCTCGTAATTATTTTATTACTTTAACTATTATTAATATTAATACTAAAGTCGCTGTCCGAAAATCATTTTTACACATTTCAATTCTTTTTTCTCGATAAATAAAATGAATTCTAAAGAGGATCCAGATTATCAAGATGGTTTTCGTTGTCTATTTTCAATTAAAAATGGGAATATACAAAAAAATTAAACAAGTTGCAAAGGTTAAACACGTGCTTAACTTTGGGCTTAATTTACAATTTCGAATTAATTTCTTTTCAAGGATCACGAAGCGCAAAGACGACGGACAATAAAATATTTTCAGATGTCGGAGAGTTAAAATGTAACAAGGAAAAGTTGTATAAGAATGCTAAGATTTTTATTGAAAAAATGACGAAATTACTTAATTTAATAAGTATAACTATAGGAATAGAAGCGCGTCCGTTATTTAATTTTATTTCCTTTTGTTCATATGGCATATATTAATAAGATACTTTATGAAATTTTCTTTCCAGTTGTGGATTCTTCATAAGTTTTTTAATAAGAGTAAATTTCACAAACAGAAGATAGCGATATTTTTTAGCAAATGCAGATTATCGACTTGAGATATATATCCTCTATATGAACCAAGTTTATTGTTGTATTATTTCTCTCACGTTATCTGTTTAAATATTTTTGTCTATTGGGGTGCGTGAACAAGTTCCAGTATTTAATGATTGAAAAAATTTTTCACTGAAATTGGATCCTAAACTATTACAAGTAAAACATACTTGAAACTTGAGTTCTGTTCCTAGATAACAATTTCCATCGTTGGTCCACGAGACAAATTCGCTTCACTGTGAAGCTTACGCGGACTTTCAGTAATACAATTTAATACCTGTAGGTTATCCTGTTGAATATCCACGAAGATGACGCCGGTGGTAGTCGACGAAACGTCTTGTTTAATCAACGTCACTCTCGAATACTTGACGAATAGACCTTGCAACACTTGAGCAGTCTGATTTTAGAGCAACGTTACAATATCGACATTTAAGTAATTTGTACAGTGTAACATTCAGACTGTTAAAATAAAGCATTATTTTTAGTATTTCTTTACTGAACGGTATGATGTATTTTGCGGTCAAATAATGTAGACCAGTATTATAAATTTGCAATGTTTGCTAGTTGTGATCATTTTCTGTGACGCACGATATAATGCATTCTTTTACAAAATATGCACAGTAGAATACATAATTTCACTTCATTTGTTTCCATTATCGATAAAAATAATATATTGGAATCCCACTTATTTTGCAGATCTTACGAAACAACATTTAGATATGATAATAATTCAATAAAATATTGTATGGATCGGCAAATATTGAAATCGCAGGTTCAGTTCCATCAAATACATTCCACGTCGATTACGAAAGCCTCTCACGTCAAATGTTACCAAACGTTCTGAGTGTATAGAAAACTGTACACAATTTTTCTAAGACGATGAAACTGAAAGTGCCCTTTTTCACACCCGCATCGCGCTGTTATGCTCCACTACTACCATCATTATCATTCAATATTTTTTCCACCGTATAATTCAAATGGAATCTTCGACTTCGGATACCTGAAAACTCTGAAAAGCTGATTACAATTAATCGTATTATTACTAAAATCATTTACACAATTAAAATCGGCTTACTTTCATCAGGTACAAGTGTGGTCAATCAAGATATTGAAAAATATTAAATTATTCAATTTAATTAGATCCTAGCGAGTGTAGATTTTCGTTATATATTGTATATTGTGTGCAACCAAATGTTTTTACAGATAGCTCAGGCGTTGTTGTCACGTGACATAATTATTTTGATTATATAATTAGACTTGAAGTCACTTACATTTTGCATTTACTTGACAGGACGTGAATTAACACCTGCACGATGAACATCTTTGTGCGAGGCAACTTGACGATTTCAATCCTTGTTAAACAATTATCAGTTACTTTAAAGATAATTACATGATGAAGTTAATGACAATTACAGACAGTTTATTTAATTAATTAAAAACACTAGGTTTCGGTACGTATTTGTACCTTCTTCAGGTCTTTTCTGGGGTGAAATTATAATAAACAACGTGTTATTAGGGATCTGGACGGAAAAATATCGATCCTGATTCTTTAATTCAATTTCATAGCCTCTTTAACTGAGGTTGTTTTGAAAGCATTTCTTGTGTTCTTGAATTGGATGTTTCTTATGTGAAGAAACTCATAATTCTCATCATGTGATATATATACATATAATATTATGTACAAGTGATATTTGACATTTTACTTTCGAGTTTTTTTCTTGCAATTTCTGATGTTAATGTAATGTGCAAGGTAAATATCAAGCTTAATTCATTTTCGCCTTTGTAAAAGGTAAGCGAAATGCTCGGAGCAAAGTAATAAAACTAGTGCGGAAAAATACTTGTCAATATATGTCAATATTATCGTAGCACAAAGTTTTCATTCTATGTTAATTATTTGCTAAAATATTAGTTATCGAGAGATAAAACACTTAAATCAGGTTCCAATTGCCTAATTAAAATAGAAGCGAATCAAAAACTTTGCGTGTAGCTTGTAATCCTGCGTAAAATTTATAATAAATCCAAAACTAGATTTGGAAAAAATTGCTTCATTCCCTGTACCTTTTTAAAAAAATGAAAACATGAACATCCTCTCAGGGAGATATTCTTCATTGTTAACATTTTTAAGTAATATAGGGATTGTACATTTTCGTCTTAATATTATTTATACTACTGTATTTCATACATACTTGATGATTAAACACGTGAAAATTGTCGCAAATTTGCGCACTTATATTTAGCGTAATGACATCGTTTGTGATTTCATGATGGCTGTCCGGCAGGGAATTGAAGCTTACTTCGTTGGTGCCCTATAAATAAAATAAGATTCACTACATATCCCTCCAAAATAATCTAATATAGTGGATAGTAAAATTAAATAGATTAGCGGCGTTACAAAGGGAATTTTATAGAAAAATTCTGTATATACTGAATATGAAAAATAGCAATGTTTAGAAACGAAATATGAGAAGCTCACTCATAGGAGCAGGAACACCAAAAAAAAATAGTAATATTTTTTCCGACAAGTAACGGGGGAAATGAACGCAGAAAAATAGTTCTGGATGCTTAACCAAAATAACTCTACTATTTTTACATTAGTTCCCCTAAGCAGGCTTCATAACAAATAGAAAGAGTAATGCGGGTATTGAAAGTTATATTTAGTGCAGAAAAATTTCGCGTGTTTATTATTTGCTAATAAACATCGTAGGCCCTGCTGAGTACGGACGATGCCGTTAAACAAGTCGGAAATGGTATTATTTAAAGTCCCAATTTTTGACAGACAGAATAATGATGCACGCGGTTTAGGAGATTAAAACTTGATGGTAGTAATATAGAAATGTTGCTCATGGAATGAATCAAGTGTGAGCTCGTTGCGCTTGTTATCTGATCCGACCTGACTGCACATTATCTCGTCAGGCGGCCCAGAGCCTAAGCGTTTACAATTAATTTGTACTTCCTGTCCTATTGACGACTTCTGTATGACCCACTTTGGCAATTGATTCTTTTCTCTGTTCGTAAACGTGGCTCTGGTCTAAACATTTTCTTTGTAGCGACTGCTTAAAACTCACATAAAACGCCAAGTTCGTCGTCTTACAAGCATCAAACTTACTTTCGAAAGCGTTAATTTACTCATAAAATCTGGCGGACGACGAACGAGATTAGAAAAGGTGTCAAGATAGTCTGCCTTCCTTCGTACTTGGTACCTCAAGTCCCCTTTTCTGCTCTCTTACATCCATCGATAGATTATATTTCGCCATTTTTTCGTTGTTTTTTGCTAACGTAATCGCTTCAAACGTGTAATTTAGCAAAGAAATTAAGGAAACGTTTTCGTTGTTGTGGAAATTAATTCGCTATTGCAAACAATAACTTGTGATGACCAGAATTTTTGTTGAACAGAGTGGTGGATTTAGTGGATCCAGTGTGGAAACGCAGACGGTGAACATCCTACGCGTGCTGACTTATTTAGCTTCTGTCCCATAACTTTTCCTTGAAACTAAATCTCGTGAAAGTAATTTTGGACGGGCTGGTGACTTATAAAAATGTTTTCGTCTCAAACGTTTTAAAAACAAATTGAGGTCACAGAATCTAAAACAAGAAATTACGCTAACAGCTGGTTATGAGCGTTCTGGAAATTGATCAGTCACACGACCGAAGGCTACTCTTAATCCTGCTTCGAAACGTCGCCGTAAATAGGTACATAATTGAATATAGGTATGGATGACTTACTGCACTGAAGCTCTCAGAAATCATCGGTTTCTGAAGAAACGATTCATAAGTCAAGAACATACCATAAATACAATTCCTCCATTTGTTTTGTAATCTGTCATTTCTTAGTGGAATGTTCCGTGCAACTTGTAACAAGTAAAGAAGAAAGGGGAGGATGCTCAATCACATTTTTCTGTCCTGGAACATTTTCTTAACAACCCTATATTGGGTTTCAGAATAGAATATTCAATACTCGCGAAATTGGCGGAATTAATGATAAATAGCACGAGCAACACTTCACGGAACTGAATTTAGCTAAGATTTGACCGAACAGAATTTCACGTCGATGAACAGTTTGAGCGAGTCTGCCCAATTAATTCTTCCGATTCAGAAACGTTTAAGCAAAAGCTTTAGCAAGCTTTTTACTGACAACGGGAAGTTCCTTCCTTTCGTTGGAAGCAGAAACAGTTTTAGTGAGTTCCGGTTTCGAGTAACAGCTGCGAGTTCGTGGAAATGGAATGCAGCCACCCAGATATTTTAAATTCGAGTCTATTTCTGCCACCTGGAGCACGTGCAATTTATTTGGACGGTGCTGAGAGTTGAGCCATTTCCTGCACGAGATGACCGCCAATCTCATCCGTTACAGATCCAAAACTATAAGATTTAATAAATTACGTTCGCTTCGGGGTCCAGGAACGATCCGTATCGATTACGCACTTTTTTACGACTTGTTTAAAAACGTGTTGAAAGCTCAGAACAATATACACCCGAAATGAAATTATTCCGCTTCACTCTGTCTACGGTAAAACATCGCCGACAAAAAAAAAGAAATTCAATATGAACCGGATTCATCTATTCTCTTTTCTTTGTCGGATCGAAAAGAATCATTATTACTATTAGATTCAATTTGGGTGGAGGGGGAAAATTAATGCTACATGCCTTCGGCTCTTGGACAAGAATCGCGTTGATAAATAACAATGCGAATTATCCAGGTTACAACTTAACTAAAATTGATTTGCACGTGAAAGTTGGAAAGTATGATTCCTCAAAAAAATACACTGCAGCGGAAGTGAACATTTTAGACTGACAAGTTTGAATAATCAGGAATTACACAAATGTTCACCGTTATGAAGTAAAATTTATTCCTTTATGTAAATGATTGTCTCGAAGACGAAATTACATATCATGTATTTGATTCACGATAAATTAAATAAATGTCAAAAGAACATACAGATTGAAAATATATACGACATACTGCGCAGCAATGAACATAAATTAAAATGTTCTTGAGCTAAAGATATTTGTGTATTTTAACTGTGAACTGATTGTTTCCAGCTGGTAGTTCTCGTGCCCTCTCGCTTCACTTCCTTACTTTCGTAATGTTTCGAGTTACTGGTTAGAATGTTGTTTACAATCATTTCATTTGTCTTCCATATTACTGATAAGTATATATTCTTCCTTTCTAATAATAAAAAACTGAATAGTATAAATGCACTCCGGTACATATATCCATCTATTATATTGTATATTTTCTACCTCGTTTGTATTAATCTGCGCATTTCTTGAACATCGCCTTCGTTTCCATATGTTTCTCTTTTACATTACTCACTCTAATTATTGAAAGAAAATTATTTCCCGCTTAAGTAAAATAGGCACCGTATTGTCGTCACATACCGATATTAGCCCTTTGAGTCCCGTCTGTTTGCAAAATAAAATTTTTCGCGTAGATGATATTGATCTAATGTGATATATCAGGTTTGCGCTGGCTCGTGAAGGCGATTCAGAGAGTAAGTTGTACATCTGTGACAGGTGCGGCTGGGATGAGCAGTGAGCAGTGAGCAGTGAGCAGGGAGCAGTGAGCAGTGAGTAGGCAGAGACAGTCAGCATGACGGAAAAGCGAGATTCCCCCCTGGCCAACGAGAAGCACCTGCTGTCGCTGGAGATGAACCAGTGCGGGGGCGGGGGCGGGGGAGGCGGCCTGGAGGCGGCGACGTCGGGGACGGCGGCGAGCAAGGCGGCGGCCCTGCCAGCCCGCGGCACCTGGGCAGGCAAGCTCGACTTCATCCTGTCCGTGGTGGGCCTCGCCATCGGCCTAGGCAACGTGTGGCGCTTTCCCTACCTCTGCTACAAGAACGGGGGCGGCGCCTTCCTCATCCCCTACTTCCTCACTCTCGTCCTGGCGGGCATCCCTATGTTCTTCATGGAGCTGGCGCTGGGACAGATGCTCACCATCGGCGGCCTCGGGGTCTTCCGCATCGCGCCTATCTTCAAAGGTAATTCAACTATTTATCTCGGCGTGAGTTTGGATTAAAACTTATTTTAGTAATAAGTTAGTTTTAAAATTTGTCTCGAAATATCATCCAACCCCACGCAAGTTTCCTACCCCAAGTAATTGGTCTATCAAGTCTGTAATACAATTGAGGTTTTTATTGCCAAAAATATATTATTTTATAATTTAATTAATGAAATCACTTAATTAACAAGCAACAAAAAATTATTGAAACGTGGGTCTCAAAAAGAAGTAAGGAAACATTTAAAAGAAATAATTGATTTCGTTCAGTAGTTTCACTATGAATTCAAATCTTCATCAGCTCAATCACTAAAATCAGAGTATGGTGGAACATTAACTCGAACGGACGAGATTCAGCTCTGACCAGGATGCGTGATTACTGGTTGAAATTAGCGAAAGTTAGGAGATGCTGATGACACGTCTGGCCTGCATTAGAATGCTGCTCCGTGAAAGACTTCGCATGCATCGATTCCACAAACACTTCCAAATTCGTCCTCTCACACTCAACCGATAGCGTCAGTTTTCAATTTCAGCAGCCTCACAGATTGCAAGATAAATTCGCTGAACCCCGCAGAGACGCTCCACGGCCTTAATCAATTTCGGTCAAGACTGATTTTGAGACCGTTTGCATTCGCACTTCTTATCCACTAACACGTGTCTTTCATTTAATGTGTTTCGTTACTTCTTAGCGTTCAAAAGTTAAATATTCGATTCATTAGCTGCTTTCTATAGGAATTTAATAAATTATCAAGCAGAATCGTTGAAATTTTGATATGTCCGATAACCTTTGGTCAACATCGTCACGTGATTTATACCTTATTGGTTTTCTCTAGTGATGATTATCAACTTCAAAAACGACAGGATATTCGATTTGTGTCTATTTTAAAAACAATACATCTAAACGCGTTGAAATAAAAACTGAATCAAATGGAAAAATTTATTTTTCCCAAGACCAATTCCAGTGGGTAATCGCAGGATATGTAAGATATTGTTGGCTTCTGTAGACCAAAAGAGGCGTCCCGACGGTGGACACTCCTGAGATAGTTGCTGTATTCAAATAATGTTTTGTCAATTTCCGATAAAGGCTGAGAACGATGCTGAATAGTTTCCACATGGCAGCGTCTTCCTTATACAAGAACAAGGAACATTCTTCTTCAAGCAGAAAAAAATTGACGCCGAACAAGCTTCATACGAGCGTTTTAGTATTGCAACTGTCCGTTTTCATTATAGACGCACAAAGCGCTATGTTTAAATATACAATATATATGGACTATATTTCGTGTAAGATATATTTGTCGTTTTGTACTTCCATAGTTATAGCCTACCTCCGTTCAAATCTGATTTCTGAATTTAATACGAAACACTTCTGATAAACATGACATTACATGGAATGATGAATTTGTTGTGCCAACACCCTTGGAATGTCCTGGATACTTCGAGTCTCAATTGAATATTTTCAAAGTCTTCTCTTAAGTGAGGAACGCCAGTTCACAGTTTAGTGAATATATGTTGTACGTGCTTCGTTACAATTATGTTTGAATGAGTGATTGCTTGTTTCAGGTATCGGGTACGCCGCCGCGGTCATGTCCTGCTGGATGAATATATACTACATCGTTATTCTGGCCTGGGCTATCTTTTACTTTTTCATGTCTCTAAGATCTGGTAATACAATTTCAATCGAGTTATAATCAAGC
Source organism: Zhengitettix transpicula (assembly GCA_037074705.1). Classification (NCBI taxonomy): domain Eukaryota; kingdom Metazoa; phylum Arthropoda; class Insecta; order Orthoptera; family Tetrigidae; genus Zhengitettix; species Zhengitettix transpicula. Next base: position 79,846,964 of record CM073595.1, on the reverse strand, counting down.
TGCGTACGTTTTCAGGATTCATTACGTCAGTCGTTTCCGTTACAGACGTTCCATGGCGGACGTGTAACAACTACTGGAACACGCCAAATTGTGTGAACGCTTACGAACGAGGAAACCTGACCTGCTGGAGCACTCCTTTTAACAACACCGCGACCACCAAGATCTGTGCCGTCAACGCACTCAACATCTCCGTCAAGGACCTCACAGATCCCGTCAAGGAATTTTGGGAGTAAGTATTTCAGAAATCGTCAATAGTAGCTCGAAAATAGTTACTCGACTGACATATTTTCGAAAAGTCGGCCAGACACGATTAAACTTATTGAATCACAGATTGCAGGGTTTTCCTTACATAAAACACGAAAATTAAATTAAATTTATTCGATTCATATCCAGTTTGGAAAAAGCACGCTGAGGTCCTAGTATATATTATTTAATTACATTCGAAATTGACCGACTTGAGAAAAAAAATTCTTGTGCATTTCACAAAAAGAAAATAGCTGTTCGTTTGCGCAGTATACTAAAAGAGTGAGATATTTCAGAAACACCGTCGTAAGCTTTCCCAATCTCTCGCAAAGTAACCAAATGTACGCTCGTGTGGATTTAATGAACCACTTAGAGAAAGAGTACGTCTTCTTATATAATAACAATTATATTTGTCCGTCATTGCGAACACTTTATGACAGCTACGTCCGACTCGACCGAAAAAGAAAACAAATTAAAGTTAGATTTCATAATTTAAGGAAAATGTATCGTTGTCTCTCAGGCGACGAGCGCTACAGATTTCTGAGGGCGTGGAGCACGTCGGCTCCATCAGGTGGGAGTTGGCGGGAACTCTGCTTCTCGTCTGGATCATGTGCTACTTCTGCATCTGGAAGGGCGTGCGCTGGACCGGGAAGGTCGTGTACTTCACCGCACTGTTCCCGTACGTTCTGCTCACGGTCCTTCTGATCCGTGGCATCACGTTGCCTGGAGCTGCCGAAGGGATCCGCTTCTACATCAGCCCCAATCTGTCTAAGCTCCAGGAATCAGAGGTAACATCACGAATATGGTTTAGTCTTACTGCTCAACTTATCGATACTTCATTCGATGCCACGTTTGTTACTTTTTTCTTCACGGTTTATATCAATACGAAAAAGTATAAAAATTAGGCAGATGACTGCTGACGACTTTATTCATTTAATGTTTACATACGTAGGTTTTATTTACAACTGCTTTGGGCAAGCCATTTTTAAAAGCTTTCAACATTTGAGGATAAAGTTTCCAGCTTTCTAGAGTTCTATTTAGAAATGACACTTTTCCCACGTCTGCAGTAGCCCTTTATTACGTATTTTCCTAAGGTTGAATCTGCTCTGAAAGCCTTAAAATGGCGCACAGTTTCCTTCGAGAATTGAACGGTTTCAATGTCTCGTTACGAATATTGCAGATTCATCTCGTACCCTCTCAAGATCCTGATAAGGATCCCAAAAAACAGAATCGAATTCCAAATTTGGTCGAACAAGAAAAGTGAAAGCCAACTCACGTGAATTACTCATAGCTAATGACAAAGTCTAATGTTTTCCACCATGTGGATACGGCATAATTTATTTGTCGTCCCCAATATTACTGTTCGTCGAAGATAATCTTTCTTCTGACGGACAATGTCTTCCTTTTTTCGTGGTCGTGTGAAGGTAACCAAATTTGTCCGACAGTTTCCGGCCGCGTTCCTAAGCTCCCTGGATCCGCCCGCAGAAAAAACTGCGGAAGAATTATAAAATATTATTTACTAACGAATGATAGAGAAATGACAGACGTGATGAGATCAAGAAGAACAAAGTTTCGAACGAGAAGAAATCATAGTTACAATGCATTCGGGTGTGGATATAACCTGTTCAATCCAGGACCGGATAATTAAATATATCAGCGTCGGTTACCGTCGAAGACGAAAATTTTGATCGCCTTCCTCTGCAATTGCTGTCGGTGTCAACACATCTATCAATTTTCGATCTTTAATAGTTGTGACACTGAATAAAATCCATTATATTATTATTTCTCTCCGTGAAAATACTCTTTCTGCTATTTGACGCTTCAGCAATCGTCATAGTAAACGTTTGGTAAATAAAACTATTTGAAGTAGCATTATCAGAAATGTTTAAGCCATTACTATTTGTTTGCAGGTGTGGATTGACGCCGTCACTCAAATATTCTTCTCGTATGGGCTCGGTTTGGGAACGTTGGTTGCCCTGGGAAGCTACAACAAGTTTACCAACAACGTGTACAAGTAAGTTGGCCGACATCGGAGTATCGTTATCATTTTGTCGATGTTGTAAAGTTGACGGCGCTTTGCGCGTTGTTCAGGGACGCTCTGATCGTGTGTTCCGTGAACTCGAGTACCAGCGTCTTCGCAGGGTTCGTCATCTTCTCCGTGGTCGGCTTCATGGCGCACGAACAACAGAAGCCTGTAGCCGAGGTGGCTGCTTCAGGTATCATCATCATTCATCCCTAAAACGAATCTTTACGGTCAGCATTTTGACCTCGAGTATGACGGAAGTATCTCCTTCTCGAAAAAGGGAACGAATCGTCAACTGTCATATTATTATAAATGGTTGGAATATTATTCGTCGGGATCTTGTCCGCAATTTTTTTCAATTGTCCCCGATATTCTTAGACATATGCCCTTTCGCTTTGTAAGATTTACACGTATAGAATTTATACTATAAAGGATCTGAAAATGAAGACTTTCCCTCCGCAATAGTTTCCAAATTCGTACGATTCGTGTTTTTGCCTGATGTGAGAATTTTTTCTAATAATGTTTACAGATTTTAATTTCTATGGATAAAATTAAAGTTAGTGTTCCGTACAAATTATAATATTATTAATTGTAAAGGCAATGTGACATTAATGAATTTAAAGTTACAGACGAAATGAATGCGAAGAAAGTTGCTATTTGTTTAATCCTCAGGGCCTGGTTTGGCGTTTCTGGCGTATCCGTCGGCAGTTCTCCAGCTTCCTGGAGCCCCCGTGTGGTCCTGCCTGTTCTTCCTCATGCTGCTTTGCATAGGTCTCGACAGCCAGGTACGACCACTAATACTTACTATTAGTGTTACGAATATTTTCAACGCAAAATTTTCTTAATAATCCTTTTTTCAAGTAACCGTCAAACACGGAATATTCCTCAGTCTGTGAAATTCACTTTCTTGAAATAATTTATATCTTAAAGCAGCTCAGTAGACATGTTGATCTGAGAAGATTAGATCTTCAGGAGGAATGTATGTATAATTAAGATCGAAATGATTGCAGTTCTGTACGATGGAAGGCTTCGTGACAGCTATGGTTGACGAATGGCCTCTTCTTCTCCGCCGTAGGAAAGAGATATTCATCGCCATCGTGTGCTTCCTATCCTACCTCGTCGGTCTCTCTTGCATTTCAGAGGTAAGTCAGCCGAAGCCGTCAGCTGATCACATTCTCCACATCGTCCACTATAGACGTGTACGTGGCTCTGTTCCAGGGAGGAATGTACGTCTTCCAAATCCTGGACTCGTACGCAGTCAGTGGTTTCTGTTTGCTCTTCCTCATCTTCTTCGAGTGTATCGCGATATCGTGGGCCTTCGGAGTGAACCGCTTTTACGACGGAATCAAGGACATGATTGGATATTACCCTTTCGTTTGGTGGAAGTTCTGCTGGACCATCGCCACTCCTTGTATATGTGTGGTAAATGGAATCTTTTATTTAGTATACAATTAATCGTTCAACGTTCAAATCGGTACGTATTGCTTCTTTTCATCGTTACACTTTTTATTTCATTTTCTGAATTAAGTAGAATACAAAGCAGCTGGACCTACTGATTATTATAAAGGAAACAGAAAATTTACAAACTAAATAATGAAATTTGGACGAAAATTGAGACGACCCTTATCAGATGTTAAATTATTTATTGTGTCGTAATTGTGATGTTTGTTATTTCTTTCAAAAAGACTCAAGATTCAAATATTTCTTACATAATTAAATCGTCCTAGCGTGTATATAGTTTTTAATAAACGTTTGCAACTGTATTTGCAATCAGTGTAGGCCATTCGTAAGTGAACTTATTTGCAGCATGAATATTTTAAATATACGAGAACAATTACCCTCATCATTCATATCTTGGAAACACATTACTGAATAGATCGCACAAGTAAATCATTTTTAAAACTTGTGTCAGCATTGGGCATGACGCACGGTTGGCGTACAAAATGGCGGATTACGTCAACTCGTTCTATAATACTTATTGTTTGAGGTTTATATAAAATAAACGTAAAATTAAATTTTCCATTTGTTTCACCTTAAATATTACATGAATTTGGTTTGGTACAGTTTATTCCCGTGTAGGAAGCATACAATCGTGTTATTCCGAGCGCTACATTATTAGGTTTTTTGAGAATAAGTGTAAAAATATTAAAGGAATCGTGTATGGAAGAGAAAAGTAACATTATTTAGAGAAATTATAATAGACATCAGGTGACACAATTCGAAACACAGATTTGGTGCTCGAGAATAACTTTCTTTGTTTTTGGAAACCCTGCAACTGTTCCGACAACAAATGCACGGGGAAGCCTGCGAAAGTTAAACTTTATTTTTTATTATAATGCAGGCGAATTTATAATTGAAAAGAAGAAACGTGAAGACTGGCGTAAGCAGAAAAATTCATTAGTGACAGTTATTGTCTAATATGAGACTGAATGATCGCGTTAAAGGAATAGATTTCGTGAATGAAATTAAAGAATATTAATTATATGAACTGTATGGAAAAGTAGAATCCACATGCTCTGTGAATGTATTTTTATTTGAATCCGGTTGTGTGCCCCCCCTCGACGTTAAGATACACTCGGTGACTATTGCATTAACAGTTGTGATTTGTGACTATTCGAGGGCGTTTTCGTGTTCAACCTGGTGCAATGGACCCCGATCAAGTACCTGGACTACGAGTACCCGTGGTGGAGCCATTTCCTGGGCTGGGTGACGGCGCTGTCGTCCATGTTGTGCATCCCCGGATACATGATCTACCTCTGGCTCAAGACGCCGGGAGACTTTGCAACGGTAACCCAACTGTCAACTGCAATGACTATTAGGACGTCTTCACCTACGTTCTTTTCAATTGCCTTGTCAATTACATTTCAGAAAATCAAGCTGCTTGTCCGAATAGAAGATGATGTCGCATCTCTTCGAGAGAAAATGTCAGGAAACGTATCAGAGATAACCTCATTATAAACGAACGGGAATGAAACTGCCGATTTCTACCAAGAAATTTCTTGTGCAGTGAGCAATTGGAATGAAAAATGTCTGCCACTACAAGTTTACGTAATTGAATGTGTTTAATTTGACACGTGTTGTGTATTGTGAGTTTACAAAGGTCTTTTGTATGACAATCGATTATGACCTTCACTGGACACGATAGCCACCGTTAGTTTTGGAGGGGGAATTATCAAATTATAACAATAATACAAGCAATTAATCAAAGTGATATTGTTATAGCTGAAAATATTTAAGAGGTAATTAGGTGGCTTGTCGGTAAATCTAGTGACTGTAGTATTCTTTACGTGATTAGCAGTCCTTAGGTTATTCTCGATACTTTTTTTAAAATTTACGAACGTATGTTTAGAGTTGTTTCAACTTCCTCCATTGTTACGTAATCAGATGTTCGTAATTGGCTGTTTGTTCAATTTTTCTTTGTTGAATATTTACAAAACTTTAGTAATAAAATATTTAACCGAGAAATTAGTTGTGGTATTATAAAATATATATTACCTTAATATAAAATATTACTTATCTGTTAGAAAATAAAAAGAAAATGTAATATTAAATGAAGTTTCCGGTACATGAAAAGAAACTTGTCAAAATAAAATTATACAAAATAAAAGTGTCTTGGACAGTTGATATTATTGCATCTCTTAATAGTTTGCCGTATTTACAGAAAAAATTACACACTTTATAACAGTATGTTTATATGTAATTAATGATAAAACTAATAAAATCTAAACTGAATAGTTTTCTAGAAAATGTATGTATTCCACTTCCAAGGTGAATATAATTCTTCAAACAGTGGTTTGTTATAATGCAACATAGAAAGTGGCTTTCTTCTAAGTATATGTAAGGTTAAAAAACATCAACTCAGTCATGAGGAAATTCATCGTCGTGTTACTTCACCTTAAATGGATAGTTGGCGTCGCCAAGCTGAGTAGCATTGAACACGAAAAATTATAATTAATTTGCCAGTGTCACATCATCCTTACCTGCATAGATGTTCGGGGGCCGCATATGGTATGAATTGTCCACTGTTCTCATTAGACCAGTCCTCGTGCAGTCGGGTAAGATCCTCCACTGCCGCTATGGATCAAGTACCTCATGTCACCCTATTCCCCTCTTCTCCATTCCTTTCTACGCTATTAAAGGGAGAGCCATCAAAGCGGATAACGCTCCTGCAGCCTATTATATAACTGTACTCAGTTGTAGCATTCATAAAGAAGAAAAAGCCGCAGTTACCAAAGAAGCTGCAATTAAGTACTCCGGTGCTCCAGTGAGGCGTCGTTCTGGTGACGGCCACTCTGGGAGCAGCACAACATGTAAAAATAGTTCAATTATATTTATATTGTAATCACAAATGGAAAAAGTAGCTGAATATAATTCCTAGGAATCATGAGTTGCATATAGTGTGGAACACGTGACGCCTGGCGACTACCATGAAGATAAATTTTGTGAAAGTTGGTATCATGCAACGGGAAATATCGACGTGTAAAAGAGGCTTTAATGCACATTAGTTTCATTGCGTAGTATAAATACGCGTTCCGCACGTACGTATTTAATTGAGCAGTCCGTCTTCCGGACTGTAATTGATATATTGTCCGCGTGACATGTGCAGCATCATAACCTCAACCGTACTTTTTCAATACTTCATAGTTGAATTTGTGTATTTAGTAGCTATATATATATCAAAAGCGTGATGAAGCTGGTTTGCGTTGTTTAACACATATTGTGCTTGTTTGTGGTGTAAATTTTAAGTTATTTGAAATATTTCTTTACTTAACATGGTATAATGCACCTTTAATATTTCATTACAAAAGGTATTTAGTTTTATTAAAAAACGAACGAGCAGGAGACCATAGATATTTCGACTGTGTGTAATGTAGAATATTCAATAGCACAAGGTGGACGTCCAGACATAACAGCACATATAAATACTGACAAACACTAAAAAATCCTGACAGACGTTTGCTCTAAGCAAAAGCATTACAACTTTCTTTAAAACTAAGGAACCGTAGAGGTCGACATGACTTAACATTCAAATCGACTGATTGCACTTCGAAGTTAATTAACGAATTGTATGATTTTTACCGAAAAACTTATTGGGGGGAAATAGAAGAATGAGCATTTTTAATTAACAGAGATCTTTCTGAAACACATAAAATTATTACTACCGAAGTTTTTGATGAAATATTACCAATAAATAAAATCCAAGAAATTAATAAATTTAAAGACGCTGAACCGACATCACAAAATTGGATTGAAATGTTCACAAGATTATACGGTCAACTGAAAATTTCCTGAAATTAATCGAGTATGTATTTTGTTTACCTGGGACATCGTCAGTAGTAGAAATAACATTTCTATTATGAATGTCTGGAAGACGAAATGGATAAAATGCAAATTTCGACTCTTTATTGTAAAAATTAACACTGATGAATTGTGCCAAATTTTACAATGAATTCAAAATCAATGTTTCATTGTTAAAACAACTTACATCTGCTAAAATATATTTTCTAATGTATTTCAATTTTGTAAAAAAATTAATAAATTTCGAAAAATAGCTATAAATATCCAATTATTTATTACAATATAAAATTAATTTATAACGCATATAAATACCTATCTATTTGATAAATAATAATGCTCATTATTATTAAGATGAATAGCATAATAAAATTGGTTTTGAGTTTTATTGTTTAAATTGTTTATTATAAGTTTTGATATTATATAAAAATTCTTCGGACGCCCTTGAAGCCTCGTTTCTCCCTGAGGATCAATGGAAAATAAAGTTCATATGAAAGTTAAAATAAGTTAATTCTTACCTACGTACTGACTATATAATTAATATGTCTACCGTCAACTGCAGAAGTCAGTTCATTTTCACTTAAAAAGATTATTATAAATTTCTATGTGGCTAACCTGATAAATTCTTCTTCACTATAACTTAATTTGATATTGTTGTATAACATATTCACGAGACTTGGCTTATATAATTTGACGGAGTGAATTTAATATTTGTACTTGAATTTTCATGTGTATTATTTGTTTTAAAATCCATTAATAACTATCATGACATTATGACGCTATAGCAACTTATTTTTAAGAATTAGTCAGAATTCTGTTTTAAGCAGTAGGCGTATCGAACTAAAGAATATATAATTTGTAATAAAAAAAATAGATAATTAACTAATTATAGGAAATTATTATCAAACTTCAAATCTAAGAGAAACCTAACGACTTCTTTTTTGTAAAAATAGCACAAACTAAATCTTTTCGTTGCTTCGGTTTGGCTACCCTGCAATGACTAGCAACATAGGCAGAATTTAGGTTATGGTTGTGTTTATGGAGTACTAGCGTGTGTTGCGTGTTGAAGCTTTGGTTAAAGCGATAAAATGCCGGACAAGACTGAAAGTATCAATCCTCAAGAGAATGGAGAGAAAAAACCTGAGGATGAAGTATTGGAGCTGGTAAATATGTTGCAGACAAGTGTAAAATTAATTGTGTTGATATTTCACGCTATTGGGAAAAACTGTTGAACGTCAGCTTTATGCTTACAACTCATCTTTAGTTTCAAACAACATAAAAGTAATTCGTATAGCTCTTTATTTGAACACACGAATAAAAATAAGTACCGTGACTAGATTTTACACATTTATGCCGCATTTAGTTTTTATCTGTCTTGTTTTACTGTATTTGTTGTCTACGAGTTGCGATTGGGAAAAAGATACTTTATTTGCATTTTATTTAATTTTTCTAAGGATTATAAACACATTTCACCACTAAAATATACATTGACAATAAATGACGTAGTTATTGACTAATTTATAAAAATTGTTTTTTACCATAGTTAAAAACAATATAATTGTTATCTATTTTCTCAACATCGTACAAAGCTGTAGTTATGCGTTTTTCCTCATTAAATACAAATATGGTATATATAAAGGCTTAATTTTGCAGTCAAGCTAATTTTTTTCCGTACTTGGTTTTTGAGATTACATCTGTTAATGTGCATGTTCTATATTCCTAACTTGATTTCCACACACTTTGCTCTCAAGGGATTAATAAGATAGGGAGAATTGAATTTTTTATATATTGCTCTTTGTAAATAGTAACACTTTGTAACCTGAGCCATTAACATTATTATGTCCGTATGATACAGTTTACCTAGTCACATGTTGATCATGAACATCTTCAGGAATAAGAATGGTGATTTGAAAGTACTGATGTTCTGTAAAGAAAGCCATTTATTTCTCATAAAAGTGTTCATGTTGTTAAATGTCAGAGTTAGTAGAATAATCTGTTCTGAATTAGTCAATATACCAGCACATCTGTTATTTCTGTGTGTGAAGATCATAAGCTACACAGCAAATATGTTTCTTGCTCTGTATTTTAAAAATAAACTTGCCAATTAAAATATAATATATATTTGTTAAAACTATAATAATTAGATGAATAAGTAGGCAAATAACTGACAAAAATAAGTGCTAAATAAATACCACACAATGTTTCTGCAATCCTTGTAGCTTTCATCAGGTGATTCAAGAAACACCTGAGCTGTAAGAACAAAGCACCACAAAAACCAGGTGCATTGTTACCTGGTTTGTGATGTGTCATTCTTACCACTCTTCCATTTCTTGATGCAACAAGGATTTCAGAAACATTGTGTGGTATTTATTTAGCACTTATTTTTGTTGGTTATTTGGATACTTGTTCATATAATTAATAAAATTGTCACTTGCAAGTTATTAAATTTATAGTATTTTATTTTATTTTAGTCTGAAGAAGACAAGTTACTCCAAGAAGAATTAAACCTCCTTGTGGAAAAATTGGTGGTAAGTAGTGTTTGTCTAGCAGCAATATTGATTCATTTATAAATGTTGAATATATTTACCTAATATCAAATTTATCTGACAAAAATTAGCAACATTGAATTTTTATGTTCATCTTAGTTTTTACTCTATTCAAAAACTAATTTTATGGAGAATAATATATACAGATAAATAGCCAAATAACAGAAAAAATGTTTTTGCTTTCGTCAGGTGATTAAAAACTTGGAAATCTGTGAGAACGATGCAAACGAACAAACCAGTTGACAAACTCGAAGGCTTTTGAGTTTGTCACCTGGTTTGTGTGGTTGTTCTCACGGCTCTTGACGAAAGCAACAAGGATTGCATAAATTAGTGTGTGGTAGTTATGTTATCACTTCACTTAGTGTGTTATTCAGTTATTTATTTATCTAATTATGTACTATATATATATTTATAGTTTTAATTAAGGTTGAATTAGTAGAGATTTCTATCTGTATTGTTTCATAAATTTTGATTTGAAATTTAATGATAATGATGTCTTTAAATTGGGGTAATACCAGTCAAAGTGTTTTATTGACTGATTCAGAGAAATAATGGGTGAGAAATTTATATGGAGTTAACTGAGAGAAGAAGAAATGATTGAAGGACCTACTGATCTTCAAAGAGAGACAAAGAGGGAAGACATTAATTCAGAGCTTTCTTGTAATTTTATCACTGGTCATCATTCTGACTCATTATGGTGCACACTATTACATGTTACAAAAATTCAGATATGCAATAATAATCAGTAGCTGAAATGAGTTCAGTTCAGCATTATTTTCCTAAACTCCAACATGTCCTGTCTATATATTACTATTTGCATCAGTGCTCATCTATATTTCCTTTTCAAATAAAATGTTTATGCAATTATTATTTCCAAAATTGGACAATCTTCTTGTTAATGGACACATATCATTCAAATTTTCACAAATATCACAGTCATTCATCATTATTTTAATAAGTTTTATTCAGTTTCTCGAAGATGTGCAAGCCAACTTCATTCACTCAGTTTTGAGTGTATCATATGAAACATTGGATACATTTTAATCTCCTCTTCCTCATCAGGTATGAGTTTTATTTATAAAAAACGTCTACCACATTGTGTCAATAGAAAAATTTAGCGGCAATAAAAATGTCTGCTATCTTAACTGCTCTCACACGAGTTCATTAAAAAGCCTGTGACATTTGGTTGTTATATGAAGTGTTTTTGGGATTCCAACTGGGTGTCGCCGTTATTTTGTCACAAAGTTTTGATAGCTGTCACCGCCATCTCCCGAGAACACTTTATACAACAGTTACACCAGGAAAACATAAGTTCTGTATTTGGCTGTTGTGCCAGTTGGGCATTTAGATTGTGTTGTATAAACTGATGTACAATGTAACAGAAGATGAATAGTTTCTTTCAATACATTACATTAAATTTCTCGCTTTGTAGCCCCAAGTTTTTTCTGTTTTCAATTTGCCATTAATTTTAAATTATATTCATTATTTTTGTGATTCGTGAAATTATTAATAAATTAGTGAAACATTTAAAACTTGTGTATGAAGAATCTTTGCTGTTGCAGAAGTATATATTTAGTCTCATACACAATGTGATATTAGATGTTTTAAAACTTGTGTATGAAGAATCTTTGCTGTTGCAGAAGTATATATTTAGTCTCATACACAATGTGATATTAGATGTTTTAAATGTACATTATTAGAACTAGAAGAAATATAAAATTTTATCATTATCACAAGCAAAATGTGGTTTCATATATTTATTACAGCAGTAAAGCAGTTTGCACCATTTGTTTGAATAATATATGTTATTATTTTGAATTTGCTGCCTTTTCAATGAATTATTTACATTTTATTATTTTTGTTATGTTGTAACAGGAATTCATATTTTACTGATTTAATAATTTTAGGATAACAATGAACAACTATATCAGCCTGCTTTGGAGAGTTTGAGGAGTCAGATACAAGCTTCAACAACATCAATGACAAGTGTACCAAAACCATTGAAGTTTATGCGTCAACATTTTGATACTATGAAAAAGGTGTATGAAAAAATAACTGATAGCAAGACTAAGGAATTGTGTGCTGATGTTGTTTCAGTCTTAGCTATGACAATGAGTGATGGAAGAGATTGTCTTAAATTCAGATTGCGAGGGTCACAGTGTCAAATAGGAGACTGGGGGCATGAGTATATAAGGTACAAAATTATGATAATATTGTGGTTGTTGACTTAAATTAACTGAATGCAACATTTAAAAAAGTAGTCGTAACTTCATATTCAACTTGTGACAATATAAAGTTGTTAAATACCTTTAGGTATTTTTTAATTTTATTTCCAGAATGAAGCAGTACTTATTTTAATTTTTGAATGTCTTAAGAACCTTGGAGACTGTTTGGTTTAATTGCAGATTGAAGTAAAGAAAATACAGATATACAGTGCCCACAATTTTCTACAAATGTTATTTTTTTTTTGTCAAATACACAAGAATCTTTCGGCCTCTTATGGACCATAGTCACCTGTAAAAAAGTTAAAATTAAGTTACAATCCATTTACATGTTATGTATGTGTGTCAATTTTTGAATGTCTTTAATTTGTTTCAAGCAGACTCTTTTTATTGAGTGTTATTGTATAATGTAGATTGACATATTCACACTGAAATATTATTACATTTATTTTTCTCTGTGTGTCTGCAGACATTTGGCTGGAGAAATATCTGGCGAATGGGCAGACCTTGGTGCTTATGACTATGAAGTGAAACACCAGCTTGTTAATTTGGCTCATCAGATTGCTATGTACAATATGGCTCATAATGCTGAAGCTGAAGCCTGTGATTTGCTTATGGAGATTGAGAGACTTGACCTTCTAGAAGCATATGTAGATGAAAGCGCTTATCCTAGAGTGTGCCTGTATTTAACCAGGTAATGGAATACCTTCCTAAAGAAATCCTAATAAATTCACTTTTGATGTTAAACTTATGACAATGTTTGAAATCATGTAATTTTACAAATTTTAAGACAGTTTTGTATTTTAAAAGAAATTGTGAATTAATTTTTTGTATGTCTTAAATGATGGTTAAATACTTTTCAGCTGTGTTCCATATGTACCTGATCCTGAAAATACTGCATTGTTGCAGTCGGCTTTAAAAATTTTCAAGCGTTTTGAACAATATCCTCAAGCTCTTAGGTTGGCCATGCAGCTCAATGATCACAACTTGATTGAGGAAATATTTACTTCTTGTAAAGACTTGTAAGTTTAGTTCATAATGATTTTTTGTCACCTAATGTAACTACTGAAATATCATTTTGTAAAATTCAACACTAGTTTTTTCATTTATGAAGTGTTAAGATTTACATTTCTTTATTTTATTCAGGTCTATTCAGAAACAATTAGCCTTTATGTTGGGTCGCCAGCAAATTTATCTAGAGTTAAATGAGAACATGGCAGATTATGATGATTTGGTGGAAATAATGTCAAATGCTCATTTAAATAACCATTTCCTTAATTTGGCTAGAGAGGTATGTATCAAAATTTTGACTTTGTTTTTATTTATTATCTCCTTAAGGATTCATTACGTAATCTGAAGTAAATATATTTTTACTACATGATGACATGTTTCCTTGCAATATTTTCTCTAACTGTATTGCGTAACAGTCAAAAATATGCAGTTATAACAACTAAACTGCAGATATGTACTGCATATTACAATTATACAAACCAAAACACCTCTTCTGAGTGTTTTTCCAATCATATTGCATCCTAATCAATATAACACATTATATAACTGCTCTGAATTAACCACTCACAATAATCATGCAAGGTATTCAATTAACCATCAGCACAAATCACCTTATATTACCATACAATTGTTGTTCCTTTGTTCTTAATTATTATTTATGCTTCTGGAGTGTACATGTAATCAATATAATACTCTATACATTTGTTCAGTAAATAAACTAAAATAGTTGAGTTCTTTATTTACATGCTTGTGAAATGTTTATCTGCAATTGATTAATATTTCCAGGGGCAGAATATTCCATAGTATATTTACTATTCAAAAACTTTATATTCATAATTCTACTTTGAATGCAAAATCAACTGCTCATGTTGCCATTTCCTAGTTTTCCCAAAACCACAGCTGTTGCTTCACATTAGCTCTGTTGAAAGTCACAAACATTACCCTTTAATTCCTCTCATGAAAAGCCTTATTTGCTGAAACATTCCTTTGAACGTGTCTTTCAGCCTAGGTAAAGCCCTGGGAAATAATATGCTTTGTTAACACTATGTACTTTGTCGAGTTCCCAGGTACAATTCCTGGTGCAGTTGTGATTTTTCTATTTTAATCTGTTAATTCAGTTTCACAGCCTCTACATCTGAGTTTTGATTGAAACTATTTCTACTGTTCTTGAATATTTTTGCCATTTAAAGAATTATGCCTTTGGTTTGTTTTAAATGTTAATTTATTAGTGTTATATCATCTTTTTAAATATGTTTAGTTAGACATAATGGAGCCTAAGACCCCAGAAGATGTGTACAAATCACACCTTGAAAATACACGTCCCCCATTTGGTGGTGGCCAGGTAGATTCTGCACGTCAAAATCTAGCTGCCAGCTTTGTGAATGGATTTGTCAATGCTGCTTTTGGACATGACAAACTGTTGATGGAGGATGGGAACAAATGGTTATACAAAAATAAAGAACATGGTAATAAATAGTTCATTAGGATATTGTTGTTTAATTATTAGCTCATAGAAGGCAGAAACAAAATGAAAATATCACATCAATTAAAACTAACTTTATGTTGGTACAAATGTTAAAATTACAACGTTTGAAATTGAAACATTTATTTGTTTGTTTATTAATATTTATTTGTTTAGTGTATTAATTTTTTTTGTATCCAATTTGTTTCTATGATTCCTCTGAGTTTGATGTGTGTCTGAATTGTAAAACAAAGTACTTTGTCTCCCATTCAGCTGCATAGATTGCTACTGAACGACATTATCATTTCCCTTATTCCAGGTATGTTGAGTGCAACTGCTTCACTTGGTCTTGTTTTGCTGTGGGATGTTGATGGAGGATTAACACCCATTGACAAGTATTTATACTCTGCTGAGGATTACATAAAGGTATGTACAAAATATATTATTTACTTTGAAGATATCCTGAATTTTGTTCTGTTCTTGATTTTGTTTGCTCATTTTTAAGTGGTTTTTTTTTGTTTTAAAACTGACTACAGAATAAATTGTGGCTAAGATAAAAATCAAATAGATGGATCAGTTGGATAATGCCATGGGAGCAAAGTAGTTATGAACCAGACATGGGAAAGGCAATTGGAACACAGAGTTAGCAATCAATTGCAAGACCTCTTAGACCAGACTCATATGCCTGCTTTAACTGCCACAACACCTGAAACCTTTCCTAGGTGCTAATCACTACTACTGTGAAGCCATGTGTTACCATATTCTAGTACAGTCACACAATGAAGATAACATTAAAAGTCCAAACCGGCACATTTTTTACTTCTGATATCAGCAACAGACTGGTGTATAGTTTTAACAAATCAGTTATACAAACTGGATGACAACCATAAACAAAAGTTTGAATTACTTGTAACTCCTCTTCTTCATGACTTTAATTTAATAATGTTAATTTACAACTACTTTACACACCTTCATTATTGACTGCTCTGTTTTTAACTATCCTTGCTACAATAAATACTGAAAACTTGTTGGTCATTATAGCAGACACTAGTTTTGTATTTTTCTGTACTGGAACTGATAATAAAAATATTAATCTGATAATTTATAGAATATACAATCATATTTTCTTGTATGCTCTATTCAGCTATGTGAGTGGCATTTTTTGTATGAATTTGTGCCTAAAATCTCTAAAGATATGGGATATGTATTGTGCACAGAAATGCACAGGTATGTGAGAATAATAAAATTGCATTTACATGTGGTTACTTTCACTTGGAAAATGTTTACCTCAAGGTGGTTATATGAAAATGATCAAATTGATTTACACAATGTACTGATAATTTTTAGGGCTTATCCACATTTTCTATCAGTATTTTGTCTGTATTTGGCAATCTTTCTTATTATTAATTTTCAATCGGAAGTAAATTTTTGTTTATATGGATTTGGCCTTTATAAAAAGCTTTGGCACTTACTTTTTTAGAATTGATCAATTTTGGCAACATACCCATAATATATTAATTTGGAAAGAATAATAAATTAATAATGTATGGTATAAATATTGCTCTATATTATGTTTTGTTTTTAATTTGCACAATTCAACATAGTTACAACTCATAAAAGTGCTAGAGTATTTAATCAGCTAATAGAGTGTTTAGTAATTGTATTGTTAGTCAAGTGCCTAGTGTTGCCTGGATATTTATTTATATTAGGCAGGAAGAGGATGCAATTCAAATATTTTATAATTAACTCTCATGTGACTTGACCAGCATCAGGCATGTCATTGTACACCTCATTATTGTATGGGCCATTTTGGACTATTTCCCCCCTTTTCATACCCACCCTTCTAAACTAGAGGCATGATAAATGTCCTTATCCAACTCAACAAACCCCAAAACTTGAAATTGGACAACAATCTCAACCCTTTTTATACATTTTATTAAATAATCCCTACCACCATCACATCACGTTGAAGGGCTGCTAAGATGAGCAATGACACTCCTGATACTGGTTAAGTTCAAGTTCAGCCCATTCAATAAGAAAGGTATAAATACAAATACATTCTTTTAAATTATGATAAACAATTATTTCTAGTCTGGTGCACTGCTGGCTTGTGGGATTGTCAACTGTGGAATTCGAAATGAGTGTGACCCTGCTTTGGCTTTGCTATCAGACTACATTCTTCATAACAGTAATGTTATGAGACTGGGAGCAATTGTTGGTAAGTTTTTCCTAAAAACTATTCTTATAAATTTGATGTAATTTTGACTGCTTTGTTTTCCACCTTATTCTCTTAAAATAATTTCATTTAAATTCATTGAATATATTTCCATAAATGTTCATTTTAAATCCTTAATTATTTTCAATAATTTTTAATTTTTTTCACTTCCGTTATTTGATAAAATTTATGTTTGTATTATGGTATGCACCAATGTCTATAATGATTGCTTTGTATGCAAATGCACCTGGGTTCGATTCCCGGCATTGCCAAATATTTTCAGTCTCTCCTTTTTTCTTTCCTCTCTACGCCTTGAACATATACTTCCTTTGAGTGTATTACTATGCCTAAAGCATATGCTTTCTTCAGAGTGTATTCCCATCATTTGTCCTATATTTCTATCTTTCCTCTCTATCCAATTATCAAATATATACATACATATAATATATATATATATATATATATATATATATATATATATATATATATATATATGAAATAATATATATATTGTAGCCGCTCCGCTACCCTCCTTGCGTTTTTTCGTAGATTATTCATAATGTTTGGGCGCCAGGTAATTTTTGGGAGAAAATCACCAAAACAACTTTTTAATATTTCATTACTTTTATTTAAACGAACATGAGGCACAAGTTAACTTCCAGGCGTGGTTTATCAAACTTTGTATTTAGTGGTAGCACGTCCATCCTTGGTAGAGTCCAGCTTGGAACTGCCCATTACGATTCTCCCCTTGGCCGGCCTAAAATAACATCGCATTTCCTGCACCTGCATAAACACAACCACTGCAGTCACCCCCGCCAAGGGCGCTCGACCGTACCTCGCAACAATCATGTTACAATATATATATATATATATATATATATATGATATTTGTAAAGATATGGCATTGTCAAAAATAATTGAAATATTGGTATGGAAAGGAAAGAGAGATAGGTTGTGGCTTACCTGAAAGTGAAGTGCGGTTTCGCCATAAGGAACTGAAGGTTGTTCTTCAAATTTTCGGAGGCTTTCAGCCTCCTTCTTCAGGAAGGAGTGTTACACCATTCCGTGCACCGGCCGGCTGCGGACTGCATTATTTCTTTATTTTGTGATATTCATAAATGAATTACCACAAAGTTTCTCTGGCTATGAAGTATCAGTACACATACTGATTCCAATTTTATTTTACAAATCATAATATTTGTTTATTTACAGGTTTAGGTCTTGCTTATGCGGGTTCTAATAGAGAGGCTGTATTAAGCCTACTGTACCCAGTTTTTAGTGATCCAAAATCCAGTATGGAAGTAATAGGTATGGCAGGATTGGCATGTGGTATGATTGCAGTTGGTTCATGTAATCCTGAAGTTACAGCTACGATTGTACAGACTCTTATGGAGAAGACAGAAGTGGATCTACATGACAGTTATGCACGGTTTCTGCCTCTTGGCCTAGGGCTTTGCCATCTCGGTAAGCAGGATCAGAAACACTTTGCTCTGAAAATTTTCTTTCATACAGTGTTTGTAATAGTTATTTACGTGTTATTATTTAGTATTGACATGAAGTAATATTTTTGTATCTTGATTCACTTGTCAGTTTTCTGTTCTTTTATTTGTTTATTTCAATGCATAGTGAAATAATATATAACATATATAATATATATAACATATAAAAACATAGTTCAACCTACAATGTGTGTTGACTCTATTGTAATGATTGCATATAGTGTCCTCTTATTTAAAACAGTATTATGAGGTTGGTATACAATTTTTTTTTTTCGGCTGGGTTTGACATGCTTTAACAAAAGAGTAATGTTTGACTTAAAACTTTTGTACTGTGCTGTGTTACAGAATTAATTACTTTATTAAAAGATTTATTTTAAAACAGTAAATCATTCTTTATGTAGATTTGTTTGTTAAGATTAGTATAGAAATTCAGGAAACAATGTTTCATTTTTTGATAATGATCTTTATATTTAATTTTATCTGTAGGTCGGCAGGAAGCGGTAGAAGCAATTATTGCTGCTTTAGAAGTAATTCCAGAACCATTTAAATCAATGTCTATGACCATGGTGGAAGTGTGTGCGTATGCAGGGACAGGAAATGTTCTGAAAATTCAGCAACTCTTGCACATATGTAGTGAGCATTATGATGTTCCTGAGAAGGTATATTCGACCTATTCATATTCTCTAAGATATATTTTTCTATAATTCAGTACATTTTGACAGAGTGGAGTTTAATATAAAGGATTGCTACAGGTGTTTTTTATTCATGTGACTTTTCAGTTAATTGAAACAAAGGTGTGTTTACATGCGCGAGTTTTTTACTCTCAAGAGTAAAACTTGCAAGTGTAAAGGCCTCTGAGAGTTCTTGCCAAAAGTGGAGGGGAGGGCTCTGAGAGCTGCATTGTTGCTTCATTCGCGCCAGTATAAATGTTTCATAACAATATAAAATGGACCTAAGAGGATGTTTGCATGCTTTATTTCACAAATAAGTTTACATTTTTTTTACAAACATTATCATGAACTAATTCAATTTCAAATGTCTCTCTTTGAGTGAGGGTAATTACTAAGGTGAATAAGAATTTGTGTAGACATGCAGCATTATGTTGGTTCAAACAACTTTATAACTTCCAACTTCTTTACCAAACACATTTTCTTTGAACGATAAAACAAAGATATTTTCAGAACAAAGGTAATAAATAATTTTCACATCAAATGATACTATATAATTTTATTAAATATCGTTCACAGACAATATTGTATCCACTATGCAATGTCATCACATGCAGTAAGTAAAACTCTCCCACTGCTCACAGAAACATTGGATTTTGGTGACCAAGGAAATATTTTCAGTTCATTCAGCATACATTATCAATCCTTTATAATAATCATGTTTTCATTTTAATTACAGGGTTCTCAACAGCCTAAAAAATTAAAAATAAAAAAGTCCAGAAGTGGAACTGAAGATATAAAACAATTAAAATAGCTGCCATTAAATCTCTTTTTTCAGGTTTTTTTTTATAGTAATGGGCTACGTGTGGGTAATCCACATGTTGGCAACTCCCTTTGATAGCATAGGATTTGAAAGGGGGGATGTGAAAAGGTAGGGGAAGGCAGCCAAGGATTTACTAGAGCCCCCAGGCTTAAAATCACCCACAGAACTGATGGCGTGCATGTAAACGGTCTGAGCGGACTCTCGAGAGTTGCTCTCGGAGAGTGAACTTGGCCGTGGAAAGTAGCTCTCTAGAGCTGCAGCTGCGAGTTGCTCTCACGTGTAAACGCACCTTAAGATAATTTTTATTCAGATAACTCTGTTGTTCAGTAATTTCTCCAGAATTAATGCAGATTTGTTAGAGTATTCATGCTAATTGAATACAAGGATTTAGATATTTGCTTTCTTTAGTGTTTTGCTTTACGATATTTTGCTTCTTAAAGTTTGTTTTTCTAATTTAATCAAGTTCTATATTTTAATTTTAACATTCTGCCTTTGGATCCTAGGAGGAAAAGAAGGAAGAGAAAAAAGAAAAAGATAAGGATAAAGAAAAGGAGAAAAAAGATGATAAAAAGGAAGACAAGGACTTATCTTCAAGGCAAGCAATTGCTGTACTTGGAATTGCTTTAATTGCTATGGGAGAAGAGATTGGTTCTGAAATGGCATTTAGAACATTTGGACATTTGGTGAGTTTAATTCAGAGTATTCAGTTGTTCTTAAATATTTATAACAAGGAAACATTGGGACACACTAAGATATTATATATAAATAAAAACAATTAGTATGGAAGGGAAAGAGAGAAATATGGTGGCTTCCCTGAAATTGAAGCTCAGCATCACCATTCAGGACAGGCCTCTCCCTCAGGACAGTAGGACTAAACGTTGTGTTGGCTGGCTGCACAGTATTGAATCTATATATACAATTTGTATGGAAAGGAAAGATTTCAAGCATGGGATCACCATTTGGGACAAATTTTCAGAGGAGTTAACTACATTCATCAGAAAAAGAAGGTACATTCCACGTGCTTCCTGGCCATGTACCTTACTCACATTTATTTATATATAAATAGGAGACAGGTTGGGATATGCTTTCCCATATTTATTTCTATCTTTCCTCCTTTTAATGAACCCATGTTGACTTTGTCATCAAATTAAAGTAGCTTACATTGTGTGTGTGTGTATATATATATATATATATATATAGACACACACACACACACCCTCAATGGAGATTTGCATGCTTACCTTAAATTGTGTGCCAGCATCAGGAAGCTGGACAGGAAATAACATTCAAATTTCAACAATTCAGAGGCCTAAGGGTCCTCCTTCAGGATCTTGTGCTATTTAACTGCTCACTGAAGGTAACTTAGGCCTCTGAAAATTTGAAATGCTCCTCTTGCTTGGTGGTGACACTGGGCCATAATTTTTAAGGTAATCACACAAATCTCCTCTTTTTCCCATTGATATTTATTATTTTGAACTTGTCACATTATTCTTAGTTCCATATATATATATATATATATATATATATATATATATATATATATTTTAATTTAGTAAAGATGTGACATTGTCAAAAATAATTGCAATATTGGTATGGAAAGGAAAGAGAGGTAGGTTGTGGCTTACCTGAAAGTGAAGTGCAGTGTCACCATAAGGAACTGAAGGTATTTCTTCAAATTTTCGGAGGCTCTCGGCCTCCTCCTTCAGGAAGGAGTGTTACACCATTCTGTGCACCTTACTAATATTACATATATATGGCTGCTTAGAATAATATTGCATGTATACCTATGGCTAACATTCATTCTTATTAGTTTTTAATATTCAATCATAATCATATAAATTATTTCAATTTTTTTGGTAAAATTACATACAAACTTTTTTGTTTCAGTTGCGATATTGTGAACCTGTCATCAGAAGATCTGTGCCTTTAGCTTTAGGTCTAATCTCGGTGTCAAATCCTAAGTTAAACATCCTCGATACTCTAAGCAAATTTTCCCATGACAGCGATTCGGAAGTTGCCCACAATGCGATATTTGCCATGGGGCTTGTTGGAGCAGGCACTAACAATGCAAGGTTTGTTTCGCGGCTTCAAAATAAAATACCTGGTTCAAATTAAAACTTACAATCCAAATAATGTAATTTAACTTCATATTTGGTATACTTGTTTGATGCCAATAAACCTTCACTCAAAATTTACTTTAATTCCTTTTTAATGTTGATTTTCTTCTGTTTAAATAACAGTTAAATATAATATCTTAAGTATGAGCTATAGAGTAATTTTGTTTTCTTATTTAATATTTTTTTGCTAGAAGTGAACGACTATTGAAAAGGAGTTTTCAATATTACATTGTTTCAAGAGTTGTTATTTCTGCTTTAATTGGAATTTTAATAAAAATCTTTGATTTGATTCAAATATTGTAACACTACGAAGCAAAATCAGATATTTTGGCTGAATCGAGTAGCTTCCTAAGAGGATGTATCTGTGTACTGTGTGATGATGCCCTGAATACAAATTGACGTTTTTTCTAAAAATGTTATCTGGTATGTTGTTATCTTCAATTGAGGAAATTATAAAAGTGGAAGTAGGAAGAAAGAACCTAATGTTTCAAACAGTAAAAAAAATGTTTTGTCTTAGACAAAAAAAAGGGCAAGAATTGGAGCTGCAAACGTGATTCAGAGACTCTATACTTTCTGAATTCAGTCTATTCCAGACAGTGCTTATTTTACTATACAATTTTCAGATTTTTCTTCTTACTACTTAATCACAATTATCCTTATTTCAGGTTATATTACTTTGGTAACAATATAGAATTAAGATTTACTGATTGCTGTGTGAAATAACCTTTAGTTAGTTATGGTATGCTTTTATTGATCATTCTGTGTCATTTTTATAAAATTGTATTTTTGGTAACTAATTTTCTTGATTTTTATTTAGGCTCAGTGCAATGTTGCGTCAACTGGCACAGTTTCATGCCAAAGACCCGAACAACCTATTTATGGTCCGCATTGCACAAGGTTTAACTCACCTTGGTAAAGGAACACTTACTTTGTGTCCATACCACAGTGATCGCCAACTCCTCAGTCCTGTTGCTTTGGCAGGTTTACTAGCAACATTAGTTGGCTTCCTAGATGTCAAGAACAGTAAGAGTGATTCATTAAAAAAAATTACTAACAAATTATGTAAATTAATTCCATCACATGGAATATTGTAATATGTACATGATAAATATATGGTATGAACAGGAAAGAAAGATAGATTTTGTTAAATACTATGTCATGATGTAAAAGATGGAAAGGTATCTTGATTTACTTGTGCATTACAGAAACTCCCCATGGCAGAAACTTTATATAATCTATTTGGTTGTTACTCAACTACTCTTGGATTAAGTGTTTTAGTAATTTGTTGTAGTTGGTTTATAAGCAACTTCTTTTTATTTTTTTGTTATTGTATTGTCTAATTTCCAGTCATTCTGGGGAGATCACACTACCTACTGTTCACTTTGGCAGCTGCAATGCAGCCAAGGATGTTGGTGACTTTCGATGAAGATCTTAATGCTCTGGCAGTTCCTGTTAGAGTTGGCCTCGTAAGTAGTACCTACATTTTAAGATTTTCAATTTTATCATTTGCATTTTACTGACTAGTCAGTGTAAAAGAATTTTGAATTATATTCAGTTTGAGGTTGAACCAATTATTTGATGCTGTTTTTATAAATTTGGAAAATGAATCTAATTATTCTACAATGTTATTCTGTGGTACTGAATTCAAATGTAATTTCATATAAATTATTCCAGTATATTTTGTTGATGTGGAAGTGTCATTAGTTCATTATGACTGTATTTTGGATATTGACTTAAATATAAATATGAGGACTTCAGCTTTTAATTGCAAGTTACTCTCAGCTACATGGCAAGAAATATAGAAAATTATTTGCTTCTTTATTGCTTCCAGGTGACTGTGGCAATTTTATTTATTCATATTCATTGGTGATTTGTATTTATTCACACAGTATAATAAAAAGCATACTTCTTAACATGAGTTGTAAAAATGCACGTACACACACCCTCATATATTATTGTTTTGTAAAATACAAGGAATATATAAAAACAATTGGTCTGTTTGTGGAAGTTGAGGGACAAAGTCACCATTGGGTGAAGCAGTCTGAAGTAGGTCAAGTAGTTTTGAAAAAGCATAAGTTATAAACTATTATTTAAACGGTTGATCTGCATTGTTGGAATTAGAAAGAAACATAATTCTGTGGGTATTGTGAATTTAGAGATTTTTGCAGCAGATAAAATTGAATTCTGCTACTTTTGTTGGTTAGTGTATTTGGGACATTAAATAGACTTGTGCTGACTGGCAGAATATTTTGTGATCTGATTATTATTATGATCACTGTAACACTGACCAGTTTCACTGGTAAAAAACATCTTGGGTGTGGCAATCATACTTGTGAACTGACTGGCGGCTGGGGACAAAAGCGGTCTAGAAAGGAGTAAATTTTGTGTGTGAAAGTGATTGTGCAATTGGATGCAATATGGCCTATTGTCAAAATTTAAAAAGTTCCATTTTTTAAAAAAGTTTGGTTTTTGTCAATTGTGTGAATGTGAAATTGAGGATCGATCATAAACGGTATGTACAATTTATTTTAAATGTAGTAAAATTAAAATGCTTTGTAATCCTTGCATAATCATTGTACTGTCAAATTTCATTTTCCTTTTGGAATTTGGGGAAATATTGTAAGGTTTAACAGTTCTGTAATTTTAACTGAAGCTTGGCTTAGGCATTAGGGACAGAAGGATGTTCTTCAAATTTTTTAAAGCTATCAGCCCCCTTCTTCATGAAAGTATGTCACATTGAAAGCCTCTGAAAATTTAAAGAACTACCTTCTATGGCTACACCGTACCAATATCGCAATTATTTTTGACAATCCTTATTAATATTATATATATATATATATATATATATATATATACATCTCCAAGACTCATCATGCAATTACACTAAATGATCATGATGCTTAATTTTGTTGTCTTGCAGGCAGTAGATGTAGTGGGCCAAGCTGGAAAACCCAAGACTATTACTGGATTCCAGACACATACCACACCAGTACTGCTTGCTTTTGGTGAAAGAGCTGAATTGGCTACTGAAGAATATGTACCTCTGACTCCTATAATGGAGGGATTTGTGATATTGAGGAAAAACCCTGAATTTAATCCTTAACTTATTTCTGGAGATTAGACGTTGAGACTATAACTTCAAGCCAATTATGCACACCATTATATTTGGAATTTTTATAACATGTCTAATGTGCATAGAGTAAACTGAAGTTAACAAATGAGCAACAGAATTATATTTAATATTATTATAAAATTAATTAGAAATGTAATAAGAACATGTTCATTTTCTTTTTTTCCCATTTAAGTTATCAAAATCTAAAAACTTTTACTTATTTGGCCTTCTGTCTTAAGAAATATTGGGTGTAATGTTAAAATGAAAAACATGCTTCCTGTTTTCATCTTTATAATTATTGGTTGATGTCATTAATCATAAAGAATTATGGAAGGCTTGTAATACTGTGAACAGTTTTTACAATCAGTATTTCGTGTAATTATGTATTAAGTAATATAGAAAATGAAGTGTTCAATAAAAATTACTGTGTTTGTATTTATTTTTCTTAAAATGGTATAATTTTGACCTTATAATTATTTATGTTCTTAATCCATTTATTAATTAGATCTAATATTATTTTATTCTTCACTTTAAATGCATTTGTCGAGTGGAAACAAGTTTGTAACTGTGATTAATTTTTGGCATAAAATATATTGCGGTTTCCTGCACTAACAATTTACTAAAATCATGTAAATGGAAATTACTTATTAGTTCCTTTTAGTTGGTGCAACTAGTTCAGTGACCTTAATTAGATGGAGGAATAGATTTTTTTTCTTGTCGTGGAGGCGCTTGATGAACAGTGGTAAGTACAAATTTGTTAGCAAATGTAGATTTCTCCAGTTTCGATGCTTCTCCTAGCAAAGGGTCAGGTGTACGCTTCTACAAAGTTGTTGTTTATTGGTTATCCAACTGTAACTCCATCCTGGCAATGTTTTGACATTATTTAAATACCCTGTTTTCAATGATTATATTATATTTTCGAAAATGAATGTGAACCATGGAAACTTTTCCCACAGTCTTCTTAATTGGAGAAATATGTTTTTCACTACTGGACACAACATATAAAAGTAGGAAAAATAAAATACCTGACCTTTTGTGTGGTAAAATGTATATAGCTACTTGGCTATAACAAATGTTAAATGAATGGTTATTTCAGTAGATATTTGAAGCATAATTGCATGTGTGTGTTCAAAAATTATTGAAATGTCTTTCTTGCTAAATAGTGTCACTTGCGTGAAAAATAAGAGTGTATTAATATATTTACAGGTTTTATGCTAATGAAATCAAAAATGTGTTGGGGTCTACACAAAATTAATCACTGAAACTTTTCTGTTTATTGGATATATAACTGTTCGTTTATAACAGAAATTGGTTTACTATGTAAATTAATTAAATTCATTTTATATTTATTCTTTTATGTTGTCCAAGTGGTCACTTTTAAATAATTAAATTTAGGAAAATAATGCAAATAAAAACATTGCACATAACATTTTATTGAAATATGCAAGTGGCAATCAAATTTATACTGGGAATTTTTTTCCAATGTTCCAACAGAGCCCTTATTTCTTTCAGTTATTGTCGAGTAAAGACCGTTTGTGTGCAGTAAAATCAGGTATTGTCTTTCAATTATTTTGTCTAATACACTTTATTCTTTAATGCTACAATTACTTAATAATGTCTCATAACAAATTTTAAGACTAGATTAGAAACTGCTGTTTTATTCTTTATTTAAAGATTTCAAATAATTTGCTTTATATATATATATATATATATATATATAGGCTGAGAGCCACTGAAAATTTGAAAAACTTACTTCGGTCTGCTGTGGCTACACTGCACTTCAATTTAATGTAAGCCACATACTATCTCTCTTTCCATATCAAGATTTATTTATATATATATATATATACACCAAATTGATGTTTCAATATCCCTCATTACTAATATTTAGTTTTAATAGTTGAGTACTTGTAATTCAAAGTTTGCCTTTAGAACCTTTGACAACAGCCAATACATTATTCCCATCAACTACAGTCTGAATAAATTCAGTGTTTTTCTGTATAAAGTTTCTTCTAGACGATATATCAAAAACCATAATATATGCTAAAGTAAACTTCATGCAGCATTCAACACTTTTCGTTATCGTAGACGATTTATCGATTGACCTGAAAAATCTAGAAGGTAAATAATGAAGTAAATGTTGTGGCTTTTGAGCATTTTGTCATATTTATTTATTTTAAAAAGCATTTTTACATAAAAACAAAATTAGAATAGGAACTTTATTTCTCTACTAAATTGGAAAGATGCCCTATTTTTAGGGTAGTTAAATAAATTTTTAATTATTTATATGAATTAAAATTATTTGGTGCTATAGAGTTTTTGACTCAAAATATAATCAAAGGTTTACATAGTGATATTAAAATATTTCAAGGAATATGTTGTCTAAACATTTAATTTTAAATTATATTTATAAATATAAAGCCACAGTTGTTAATATTTTTTTTTTGAAACTACACATTTTAATAGTTATATAGTATTATAATCCATCTATGAAAACATTTCTTGCATTCACATAAATTTTTCTTTATTTTCATGGCAGTATTAATGCACTACAATAATAGATTCAACACACAATTTGCATTATAGTGCACATGTTTATCTCTCTCAGATCATACAAATAAACAATTTGTGCATATATCAATATAATTTTTTAGTTATGTAAGGGAAAAAATTTTATTGTTTACTACATTATCACAGAAAATATAATTATTACTATCAATCTGATTTGAAAAAAATTCTTGAAGCAAAAATACACTTCAGTACTCAGGCTGAAATAGCAAGCCTGCAGTACTATTTCTTTTCAGTCTTGTTTCATTTTAAATATATTTGTCAAGATGGAGAAATTTACTTTCTTAATTTACAATTAGCTGTTTAATGTATTATAAATGTATTTCTTGAATAATTGTTAAAACAAGGATGAGGTTATGTATATATATATAAATATAAATTTATAATTTTATCAATTTTTGCAAAAAACAGTTAAATTCTTCATTATCACTATTTAAACACGGCAATATAGATTATGAAACATATACTTACATCCATCAAACACTAATTCAAGACCGCATAATCTTGTGATCCGTAACCACCGCCAGTTCTGCTGCACCGACGTAGAAACTTGACGTGGTTGCACGTGAGATTTCATAAATGTTTATATTCAGTTTCTTCCTTAAACGCTACAATTTGGAAGTCAATTTGCATCATATGCTAAATTTTAGCAATTATTTGCTGTTGCATTATCAACTGCTACTAAATACAATAAACTACTTTTATTTTTCTGATAATATTCAGATCCCATTTTCGTTCGGCCAGTTAATCCCGCGAGTTGAACTGAAGAATGGCTCTACCTTGTATTTCTGATTGGCAGAGTTTTTTAACTACCTCACATGCTTCTTCTGCAGGAAACACGGTGTGTGGAGGTGGCTCAATCTGGAAACAAATTATTCTACGATAGTGTAAGCTATACGGGATATACTGTAGATGACAGTCAGGCTAGGAAGAAGTATGTCAAATTTTTGAGGGATCGGGACCCCTTCTTCAGGACAGTAGGTCCTTCCTGAAGGCTGAAAATTTGACATATTTCTTCCCAGCCTGGTTATGCCACAGCTGCACTGTGTCCCTCTTTCCTAGTCATAGGATTGTAATACTCTTAAGGAAATTATATAAGCGGAGCAGAAATAAATGAAGAATTCCTCTAGCAACCTTGCAAGCTTAAAATTGGTAAATCCATTGACAATGTCCCAGCACCTAGGAAACTGTGAAGCTGTTCCGGTGATTGTATGCTACTTTTGTGAGAAACTACGGAAAGTGGTCGAACGATGGCGTGAACGTCCGTGCCTTATCGAAGAACACGGAGGTCGGCAATCTGCTGTGCTAGTGCAAGTAAAGTGACCCCTACCTGTTCCCGTGCGGTGGGCACGAGATCGTAGAGATTTCACCGTGGGTCAACGGAATTAATTATACATACAAATAATGTAAATTTTAGGTTTATTTATGTAATTAATTAAGTAGCAAATTTTCATTAAAAAACTAATCGATTTGAGGGTTTAAGTCAGGACATTTCATTAAACGCAATGCAACAAATTATCTTATTAAGGGTTTTAAGTGATTTTGATCCCGAACGAAACGTAACGTATCGTAAGAAGTCTTACCTCTCCACTTTCTACAAGTCTGACGAGATCTTGCAGCTGCTCGATGGAACCCATGTCGACAGCTTTTATGGAATGCTGATGTTCTTCCGCTCTTCGGCTGA
Organism: Zhengitettix transpicula; assembly: GCA_037074705.1. Lineage (NCBI taxonomy): Eukaryota > Metazoa > Arthropoda > Insecta > Orthoptera > Tetrigidae > Zhengitettix > Zhengitettix transpicula. Next base: position 79,817,476 of record CM073595.1, on the reverse strand, counting down.
ATTTAGGGAGTAATTTCGTGGCAACTTCAGAGCTTACAAATACTACTCCACCCTGGAAATTCAGACATTAATTTTATTGTTTTGATTATTAAAACATATATTGAAATTCGGTATGAATTTAACTTATATCACAGACATTAGCTAACCATTTGAAAAATACCTAAGTTCTTCCCATACAAGGACAATATTATACACGACATTATAAATTGATCGGTTCTACGTAGTGTAAAAATTGAGCTCAATTACTTAATTTTTACAGCCAAGTAATTAGTAGTCAGTATAAATACACGATAAAATAGCAATTAAACCGTGATGGAGTATGTGTGTGGAAATTGTATTTATTTTGCCTAATTTCAAATTATAAAGCTGAAATAAAATTTACCCAAATATAGTATAGTGTATAGTCATAAAATTTTTAATATCTTGTGTGGAATTAAAATTACGTACATTTAATACCGGTGTGTGTAAATATAAAACAAGCAAACAGTGTCAACTATTTATTCTTTATGTGCTTTTGTTACCTTGCACCATTATCACCTGAAATTATGTTACATTTGTCATGTGTGTATATCTCAGATCAGATCTACAAAACTGGAAATGTGAAAATTTTTCTGCCTACAGTCCTGATCATCTGAACAATGTGCTCTGTGATATAAACACACTTTTCAGTAGTGATTATTACTTTATAACGAATTATTCTGGTTTTGAAGATTAATGAGACTTCTGTTAAAGATGTTATTGAGTTACCTCTATTATTTATCTATATGCTATTAGTAGGGTATGAAATTGTCAAAAATAATTGCAATATTGGTTTGGAAAGGAAAGAGAGATAGGTTGTGGCTTACTTAGCTGAAACTGGAAACTGAAGTGCGGTGTCGCCATAAGGAACTGAAGGTTGCCGGTGCACGGAATGGTGTAACACTCCTTCCTGAAGAAGGAGGCAGAGAGCCTCCGAAAACCTTCAGTTCACTTTCAGGTAAGCCACAACCTATCTGTCTTTCCTTTCCACACCAATATTGCAATTATTTTTGACAATGTCGTACCGTTAATAATATCATATATATATGTCACTTGAGGAAAATGTGACAAGGTCAAATTAATTACCAGATTTGGATTGGAAAGAGAGACGGTATAGCCAACTTACCTTTGGTCCAGTGGGACTGTGCTGAAATAAAAATTAAATTTTTGAGGACCCGAGCGCCTTTCATCAGAATCTTCTGTTCTGAGGAAGGGACCTCGGGTCCTCGATAATTTGATTTTTATTTATGCACTGCATGAATGACTGGATCAAATGTTGATTTCAGGCAAGTCTCTCTCTTTCCTATCTAAATGTGTTAATTACGTGCCAAATTTCAGGTGTTACAAGAATAAATGCTGAGCAATCTTCTTTACATTGAAGATGTTAACATGTTTAAAAGAAAGCATATTTACCGGGGCGAGACACTGCAGTGAACGATGAAGGCTCCTAGACGTCGTCCCGAAATCAATTACTATGTCAACTTCACCGTCGCAAGCATCTTTGGTACGCTCGATTAGCTGTTTTTCGTACAGATCTTCGTTCCATTGAACTACGTTCACCCTATATGTTAACAATATTAACAAAAGATTTACTATTGACAATAAAATAAGTGTATAGGAAAATACATAATATATTCAAAATCAATTCTTTTGGATACATTAATAAAATGATTATTGGGTTCAATACACGAGTTACTGTAGATTTTATATGTTAAGTAATTAATTCTAATATGTTTACTTTGATTGATATTTACTGAATTAAAGTTCTCTATTAGATGTGATTTATAAATGTTTACAGTCTTTATATATATAGACAAAAAATTCTCATTATAATTTTTTGATACGATAGCTATTATTTGTTCTGCACTTCACCGTAGAATAATGTACATCGTAAGTCGATGAAAGTCATTATCGTTAAAATGATCAAATATCACACTTCACTAACTTATCGTGACTTGTTTTCGGAATTTTCTCTATTATTTTTAATTACGGTAATTTAAATAGTTTGTATTTGTTTATTATTTTGAATTTGTACCCGGCCGGCACACGTGAGCCAGACTGGACCAACTGTTGATTTCAGGTCTCTCTTTCCTGTCTGAATGTGTTATTTAATTTGACCTCGTCACATTTTCCTTAAGTGTTATATCTATTAATATAATTATAAGAATACTGTTCCTCACGTTCACAACGTAAATAGTCTGTGGAATATTTTGGACGCGACGTATGTCACAAATAAGGACGACTATTAACTGTTAATATTCCACGAGTACAGTTCAATTATTGAATTTCAGTAGCCCAACCTTGAACTTTCTTTGACTAACACATACTTGGTTTTCTCACTGCCTCGTTCATCAGAACAATATCTGAATTATTGTGAAAATTACTTAATCAGGATATCGTAATATAATTAAGTACACGTACATTGAAAGATGTATCGTAATGAACATTTTTTGCTTATTAAATATTTCACTTGACTACAGGTTTTTTCTGACAATAATAAACAGATATGTCATTTAAAATAATATATAATGAAACTTAACCTTTCGTGCTCTTTGGCGAGCAGAAATCCTTCGTCTTTGAGAGAAGCTACAGTGAGCTGGACTCTGTCTTTTGACGCGTTGAAATGATGACCAGCAATTCGCATCGCCCACAACGCCAAGCCACCTGTTCCGACAATTAGAATTTTGCAAATGCCTGCAACGAAATATTAAAATATGTTATCGAGAGCAGTTGACGACTTAAAATACATTTAATCCAGTGTAATGCGCAAAATTATAGCTTAAATTACATACGGGGGAAAATCGATGATTTCTGTTTGTATAACAGTAACTAAATTAATTTTGAAAGAAAATAAAAATGTCATCAAGTCTATCGCTGGATAGATCTTACCTTTATCTCCGCGTTTCTGCAATATACTTTCGACGTATTTATGTGCTGAAACGACTGTGTTCATGGCGAGAAGAGCGCCTGTGGGCAACATCGCAGCCACGCTCAGTGGAATACTGTCCGGAATCTTCACCAGATATTTCAGTTCCGGAACGATTATGAATTCAGCATATCTAAAGTTAACAATCAAAATATAAAACATACTTCCTACGACTTGAACATGGCGTAAATCGTAAATATTGGCGACCTACCCGTGGGGCACTCCTTCATACGGGTAGAGAACAACGTGATCCCCTTCTTGCAGATCGTAACCAGGATCTACTAATTCACCCAAGGAATCGATGATGCCAGCTACTTCGTAGCCTGGATACAGAGCCCCGTCTCTGACTCCGTAGTGAGCTGGACTTTCCCCCTGAGAGACGTCGCTGGAAACCGAAGACACCGACGAAACTGAAGATACGGAGCCAGATCGACGCAGCCTGTAGCAGGCGCCAGCACACACCACCTGACCGACAAACAAACACGCGATATATAATATGGCATATATATAATATATCAAATATGGCAACAGACAATCCGTGAACGACGTAAATCCAGAAAATTCAGTTCGTTGACACTATATTTAATTTACAGTTATTTGTTTATATGACGGTTTAACTCGATGAAACGCGATAAACTCTCGTACATTCATTCTCGAAGGATTCAGTACAGTCCAAGAACATTTTCTGCAGAATCCGAAAATGAAGTGCAGTGGGACTAGCGCACATATATCCACTGATTCTGATGCTAACTTTGGTTGAGGTTTCGATCTTCAATTCAAATATAGTTGCATGTAATGAATAATATGTCAAGTTCGATTCCACGTACCGTGTGTAATATTTTGAGTAGTTAAACGTACTTTTATTCTGGCTCCTCTGGCCGGAACGTCAGGGACTGGAACATCGAAACTGAAGACACAGTCCTTGATGATTGCTCCAGGACTCTCGATGCTGACTTGGCGACACAGCTTGTTCATGACGACGCTTCTGAAGTCACATCAAATCATTTATACATTCTTTTACACGGACTGTTAAGCAGCAAAGGAAATGGGACAACTGGACAGCGAAAATTAATCGTCATCTCGATAGTCACTTTGTTTTTGAATAAATGTCACGGAGGGAAGTTGCCTTCTTTCTTAAGGGATTTCCTTTTATCTGAACGTGGTTGTCACGTGTCATGCCATTTTTATCTCACTTTGTCGTTTATACACCACGTAGTCGTCAAATTTATGGTTATATCTTTTATGTTATACACATTTTATATTTTATTATATAAAATTTATATATATATAATTAAATTTTATGGAACTATCAATTGTTTAAAGTGTAGTTATTTAATTAGTTAATAATATTTAATAGACTAATAAATCTGATTTAATTGCGATTTTATTCGAAAGAAAATTGAGTTAATTCCATCGCGTTAAATGAGTTGTGGATAGGTTAAAATAATTGTAAATGATTATTTGTTACTTGCGAAAAAAATTAATTGTAATTCATTTGATTGAATTGTTTTCATTACGTAAATTAATTGTAATCCGGACATTGAATTATTAAGGGAATATGTTTATTAACAATTTTGATTTATACTAAAGGAAAGACGAGGAATACTGAGAGATAATTTTTTCTTAAAGAAAGACAGTTTTTGAATAGATAAATATTAATTCAAACCATAAACCTTATTTTGAGTGGAATTCGTTAAACAAAACCGTAATAAAAAATATTTTAATAATTCAGTTAAATAATTTTGCTTTATACGAATTCTTTAAATTTGAATTTCGTTTATTTATTGATTTTGATTACTTCAACATTTATAAAGTGCATTACTTCAATTACTGGTTGTTAATTAAACTTCATTTTCATTTTTGGATAAATTTCACATTTCTCTGACTTATTGAATTCATTCTAAAAAATGTAGTAGATTAAATGAATTGAATTCTAATTATTTTAAAATTTTGGATTTTTAATCAAAATTTTACTTTACAGTGAATTATGTTCAGTAAAATAAAATATTCATAATTTTGGGCGGGTTCAACATTGTTTAATTTTTCCTGCTAGGCTTTTTTAAAAGAAAACAAATCTAATTTAAAGGTTTAAATTCATATAATTAACATACAAGTTTTAATATTTGCAATTGCAAATTTTATTTCAATATTGTTGTGCCTTGCATTGTGTTTGAAATATAAATACACAATAGTAAATATCGGAAAGTATGATTTTTATTTTTTAAAAAATTGACTGTCTTCTGAATCTCCTCGGCCAGAATAAGGAATCCACGTTGAGTTTTAATTTTGCTTTCCGTCTGCACGACAATGAGAGACACTTAATTGCAGGGGAAGGAAAATAACTCAGACATACAATAATTTGCATCTAAATTGGAGCTTCGAAATGGGAACGTCAAACATGTATACAAATGGAAATTATATCCGCAAGTAACTGAACATTTTAACGAAGACGAACGAGTACTTGAACTTGAATGAATCAATTCCAACGTGGCCTCTGATACTCAACCCAAAAACGTGGAAGTTACGAAAGCATAATGACTTACAATCACCTCGTTGAAGAAAAAGTTCTCGGGTTTCCACCTGGGTAACAATGCGATTGAAACGCGACGTTTCGACGGACAAATGCACTGCCGTCATCTTCTAGGCGTTAATTGACAAACTTGCTTTCAAATTAAGTAAATTTCTTTTCCAATTCCGCTGTGAATTTAATTTTCGAATTTCTATCATTTAAAGTATTAGAGTATAAAGTTTAAAAATAAATTTAATAGAAGACATTGTGAAAGATTATAAAATAATTCTATTCACCTTAAATTTTGAAAAGGCGGGGAATGCGAAAGTCGCTTTATTTGTTTTGTTTATTTAATTAACTTTGAGCTCAGAGCATTGTAAATAACAGCATTGTTTGGCGCGAGAATGCAGACTATGTCGAAAAGGTATATAAAACGCTCGGATATTCAGAGGAGTGGTGTGTGTGTGTGTGTGTGTGTGTGTGTGTGTGTGTGTGACCTGACCATGGTAGTCCGAGCTAGAGTCTGTAAAGTATCATCATTTTTATTATTATTAAAATATTTCTACACCAAAACTGAATTTCTATGGTCTGTCAGTGAAAATACTGTTCTTTAAAAATTAAAATAATCGCGTGTGCACAAACCAGAGCAGCTCTAAATAAATGGTATGGAAAAACAACCTTTCTTCTGCGAACCTTTACGTAAATATCGTTTATCGCCAGATTTGTATAGTTTTTGTCGTTGTAAATTTAAATTCATTTTTTGCTTTTGTAACTTGCAATCGCTGTCTTTATTAGAGGACCTGAAGTTAGATTCTCATCAAAGCTCAGGTATTTACTGAAGAATATAAAAAGTAAAATTCAACGAAAATCCAATTTGTCAAATAAATAATCTTTGTTATCTTTTAAGTATTTTGGTTTGATTTCAACCATACTATATTAATAATTTTATGACCGGTTTATACGTTCTTCACGCAAAAATTCGATACAATAAAATGTAACTCACCTTGAAAAGTTTTTAGTGTCCTCAGAAATAACGTCGAAGTATCTAATTTCTCTTTCCGCCTTTACTCATTTGAGTCTGGACTGATGCGATTTCTGTAAAGAAAGTGAATGAAAGTTTTGATAAACCAACCCAATCATTTCTTCCACACCAGAACAATGTTCGTCAGAGCGTATTTATTTATTTGATCCACGAGAATTGTACGAAATTATAATTGAGACAATATCTATGAAGAATTAGATTCTTAATAAATTATCTAATCATGTATTACTTAACTGTGATAAAAACGTATTTTTTTCTAAACGAAAGTTAATATTTAACGTGTCGGTATTTATGTTATTTTCCCACCGTCCGCGTCAACGAAATGAGCTTGGGCATTTTTCATAAACTTTGAGGTATTTTACAATCTGTGAACAGTTTCGGCCTCGTTTCACCCTTAAATTTTATTTGTCGTAACTAAATGCGATGAATGTTTTAGCACGTAGTAAGTATGAGTTTGTTACGTAATAGTAAGTAAACTTGCTTGTCGAGTATTTTCGCAAAATCACTTTACATCCATCCGTAATAATTGTTTAACGAATGAGATCTCCTAGCAAATACGTTCGTTAGTAACAAGTAATTGAACGGTCCATCGTCAGAAGGAAAATGATACGAGTACGAGTTACTTGAGATAAGATACAGATCGCTTCTGTTGCTTTTTGCGTGTGTGTCTGTGTCGTGGGCCTCTATTTCAAGAGAAAATAAATATATACCCACAAACTTTGGTCCGTTCGGACTCTTCTCAAGATCCCGCTCCGTCGTCATTTATTCGAAACGTCAAAGCACGTTTGGCAGGATGGATACAACTCACCTGTGCAGACGACGGACGAGGTCCAACTGCGAGAGATAAGCGTCGCGTCGCGTCGCCGTCGGCTGTTTATTAAATGGGCTTCGATAAGACCGACCTGGGCCTCTTCCGCCACGGTCACGCCACGTGACGGATTTCCTCCGTCCCTCACTTCACTTCTTTGTGAACGGATACGATTTCTCTTCGTTCTTCACAAATAGCGACGACGAACGAGTTTCTTTTACTCGTATTTATTTGCAACGTGCGTTCAAAAGTGAAATACAGTCAGAGATGAAATTTTTACGACAGAAAGGAAAGTGATGCATTTAAATAGTTACGAACATATCGCGAAAGACGACGTTTAGGTTTTCACGGACCCCCAGCGACAATTACCGTCACTTTCGACCAAGAAACTGATTATGTTATTTATCACCTACGATACGGTTCCCGTGCGAAAGAAAATTTTCATAAAAAGATTCTTTCAAACCTAACGTGTTTGCGGTTTTTCAACACAGGTACGTGAAAAACATAGCTCGTATAAAACCAGCAAATGACATTATCAACTGTCTAACGTTTCTTTCATTATATGATGTAGGCCTAACTCTCAACAGATAAATATATAAAGATTTTCTCCTCAAATTAAAACACTTTATCTAAATGAACGGAGTGATAATTGAAATCTGTGTGTATTAGTTAGAAGCATCTGCGTCTTCTCGAGCTGAACAGCTTCGGTCGACGACGACATCACTTTCATTTACAGTTAAGAATTCCTCAGACGACGATTAAAATACAAGTCTTAAACTTATTCATTATAAACGCATTCAGGACTTCTCTGAAACTAAATAAAAGCAACAGTATTAATATTATGTTGAATATTAATCAATTCTATTGTCAACGCGGAAGTACGACAATTCTTCCTCAAGCTGACGGTTGGACACGGTTTAAATGAAACACAAAATTGAACACGGTCACAATTAAGTCAACGAAAGAGTATTTGACAATTGTCTTTCTTCTTCTTTTTCTTCGACTCGACGACAATACTCTTAATATGAACTATTTGAATGGTTCAGAGATGAGCGTGCAATTATTTTAAAATTCGAACAAACTAATTTGTACTAACTGGAAAGTGTAGAAATATTCATTCCTTCGCATTTAAAATCTTCAGCAGATGGTTCATAAATCTGCACAGGCAATTTCAGAGTCTCAAGTGTATTGTCGATTATCTACTTCCGTTCTCGGTTACTTTTGGCTCTCCTCAAATTTCAATTGTAATTGAACGGAAGGCGGTTTTTTCTTCGTCCTTAAACTGCAAAATCTCTCATTTGGAAACCCCACCGAATTTTGAACAGAATGATATATTCCAAAATTGGCGAATTACCGTGAAGTTCGTAAATATTTTATTAGTTTGCTGACATATCAGCTTTTACACGAGCAAATTTGTGTGTCTGTATTTTCCGACGCGAGCCACACGAAGGCTGCTCAAGGTCTTTCTCATCGGTCCAATTGACTTCCATCCGCGCTCAATGTTAACTCTCCGTGGAGCACAACTGCTGGAGAAGTACAGAGATGACACACTCACGTTGCCATTTGTGTACTTTGACTTTGTTTTCGTGGCCTTCGGACTTGATAACTTCGAGTGTGTTGTTCGATCGTAATCTTTTTGAGCTGTGAAGATGTCGACGTGTATTTGTTTGTGTTTGGTCGTTCCGTGTACTTCGGAATTGTCGCTAATCAATTTCTGAAACGACTGTTGCGTGACAATATGGATCTGTCGTAAGAGTCGATTTCACGGAACCAAGTAAACGATGAGCCGGGACAGAATGTTCGTTGCAACCAAACGGGCAACAATGTCGCAAATCACTTTGAATCAACTTCGAAGTGACATTAAATGATAGGCCACGTCAAAACTTCAAAGCTATTTCTGATCAATTAGATGAAATTTAGCAAGTTCGTGATGACGTCGGTAACGCGCCGTAAATGTTTGAGTTGACGCTGTTCCTGGGAGACAAAATAAGATACAGAACACTGTACTGATAGATAAGGTGACACGTCGCCATTTTCGCAAGCTCTATTTTTGAAGTGAAGATTTTGAAACGTTCCACTTCCCTCTGTAGCTGTAGCTGTAGCGTGTAGCGCTAATGATGATGATGTTTCTCTGGGTTTAATGAGTTGACACCTTGGGCTGGAAAGAGACGTGAGTTGTTTGTTTATACGGAAACGACTGACGCAGAACAATCAATTCACTTCAAGTGTTGCGATTATTGTCACAGATAAGTGAACAGTTTTCGCTGTCGTTTCGTTTCTTGTAGTGTACGAATTACCGTCCGAATCGTAATGTGAAGCGCCTCGTTAACAAACGAAAAGAAGAAAAATATTTTAGATAATTGTATAACGTGCCGTGGATTTGAAAGAGAGAAAAAGGAGGGATCGAGAGATGTAATAAGACGACGACGGTTCTCATAAATGAGATGAAATGTACCGACGGAAAACAAAGTAAAACATAAAACGAGGACGAGAGCTGTTTGATAACATCGCAATCGTACCGACAGAGATTGTTTCACGTCAGATTAAGGTATCCGCCATATTTCCATGTATAGTTGCAGAGGTTTAGCCTGCGCGAAGATGATGGGGAGACGCTACTACCATTACGAACGGGATAAACAGCCACTTATCAGCTCTTCAATTTTACGGATTATCCTGAAACTTTAGAATTAAAGTTATTTCCCAGTGGTGGAATGAAGCTTGCGAAGATATTATTCGAGTATTTCATTTTCTATAAACTGCAAATGAATAAGGAAAAGGAATTATGTGCACAGCAGGTTAATAAGTGAATGGAAGGAGTAGGTTGCAAAATTGTAAGAGTAAAAAATTCTGTGTTCGAATTTAGGTCGCCATTTTTTTACCGTTCGTTTAATGTCGGATTAAATCTTTGATAAGAAATATATATTTTTTTCATGCGACAGATCCACGCGATTGCTTCTCTAGATTTCCACAAGCAAACAAATTTTTGTGACGTTTGGGAACAATTAATTGATTTCTTAGCTTTACAACAAGACGGTCGCGTTGTTCACATCGTCAGCTAACAATTAGTCCAAGTAGATAGTTAATTATTGGCAGGCGAGTGTTTACGTTATATACGGATCCAATAAACTCACTTCGAATGTAGTTAAATTTACAAAATCATTAATTAAATTTTAATACATTTCGTACAGATGATTTAGGACCAGCAACGTTTCGGACCTTTCTAAATCTACGATCCGTTCCGACAAAAACTTGAAATGGCCCAGCAAGTGAGTAAACGAATCCTGTCACTCTCACCCCCGAACTCTTTTGTCAGACGCGAAGCTCAATATAATAGATTAATTTTCATAACATAAATAAAGATTAAATTTACGTACACTGAGTACAATGTTTTTAGAATAGTATTAACAGTTCCTAGTTGTCGCATCTTTGGTGGACACGAGCTATACTTACGTTATGTATGACAAAGTCATCGCGGAGCAGATTCCGAGGCGGGACCTCCAGTTACAAGTAACCGATACGCTGCTGCTAGATGTAATATTGTTTGCTCAGTGGAACCCGATGGTTCAGCGTAGCAGGCTGTGGGTTCGAGTCTCCGAAACACTTCCCTCTCTGCCTTCGGTCCTGGGTGTGTGGCGGAGTAAGGTTTTTCAAATTTTCCCAATTTTCCCAATTTTTTTTTTATTTATATTGATAATAAAGAGCCTTTTTTGCCTGTCCTTTGCAATTACAACAAGTTTCAGTAAACTAATGAAAAGTGAGACGACGTTTAATGCTGAATATATTAATTATATTTGACTGAGTCGCAATACACGGCGCTTTCTGTATCTGACCACTCGTCCGCCGTAAGAGATCGCTGTAGCTGACCCGAAGTTTGGAAGCTTAAGAGGCGCAAACCTCGACGGTAAAGACCTGGAAGAAACAAAAAATGAAAGCTGTGAGTGGGGCTCGAACCCGGAACCTCAGGCTCCAGTTACACTCACCTAGACTCGAACCACTGAGCCACTGAGTGAGGTGACGGTTCAAGGCTTTAATCACTTTTAAGAGTCGCAATACACGACAGTGACGTGTGAATAAATACGTATGAGACACAGAAATAATTAACGCCGTTTATTTGAGCTACCTCGAAAACCAATTTTTCCCTTAAGAACATTTAATACGGACTTTTTAGTTAAATGAAAGTCATTTACTGTTCGGCGAATGACGCATTTATCAAAATCGTCCACTTCAGATTTGTTTTTGTTTTTCCTACACCGTACCATTTGTGGAGTTGAAAAAGTGGTTCCTCTACTCTGATACACGCTGCAAGTTCCCGCTCTCACATTCCCTTCTTATGAATAATTTCCCTACTTTGGCTGTGAATAATTTTTGTTTAATAGTTCCACTTTGCATCCTGGAAACTAATGAAGTACAATAATAGTACTTACAAAAATTTTCGTAACATAAATAAAGACAAAATTTACCTACACTGAGTAGAATTTATTTGTTTGCGTGAATGTTAGCCCCACGACTGCGCATCTGAAACCTCTCGAGCTATCGATCTCGCTGCGTCCTTGGCCCACCCACGCCACAGCTGTGAAGCTCCGAGTGTGTCAGTGGCTACAGGCGTAAATGCGAATGCAGGAAAATTAGTATAGATCGCACGATAACTGTGAAATTATTTTCTGCCACATGCCGACGAAGATAAAGCTAACTTTCATTTATCAAGTTCTATTGTTCGATCGAGAGGTTCCTAGTACGTGATTGATATTTTTAGGATAAACACTCCAAAAGTGACGTCTTTTTTTCTATCAGTCGTCGACACCAACTGCTGTCTCAACTACGATCTACAAACTTCAAATTATGAAATATTGATTTCTTTTTCAAAACTTTCACCTGTACTGAGTGTCATAGAAACGGACGGAAAAGAAAGTAAAATATGAAACGAGGACGACAAGACAGAGAGGCCGATCTGAATGATCGACAAAGTACATACTTTCATAAATAATGTGTTAACATATCGGAGCAGAATCCGAAAAATAAAGAATTACCTACAAGTACGCCAATTTTGTATTATAAAAAATATATAACCGAATGAAAAAAAAAATCTTGAAATAAACGACGTCGTAAATAGTCGAGACTTGCCACAACTAGGCGATTATTTGCCTGCAGCTACAGAGTTTGGCTTCTTTCGACGATAAATTTTAATAGAAAAAGACGGAGAGAAATATTGTAAGACGATCTTAATTCGTGATAATGAGATTGAAAATTCAGTTGAATACGTCATTTTTAAAAATATACGAGTGTTCCGATTCTTGGAAATTTTTCGTCAAGTAGAATGTTCTAGGAGGAAGACATTAATATATAACACACGAGTGATTATCTTCGAGGACAGAAAATAATGTTTATTTCGAATATATAAATTACTTCAATAGTGAAAATTGACCGAAAAGGGTTTCTGTCTCAATCGAAAGTATCGAAACTTAATATTTACATTATTCGGTAAGTTTTGAACATTCGGACATTAATTATATAATAAGTATGGATCCGAGTATCAGCTACGGTAATTATAGAATTTTGTTTTCAGCAAATAAAGGCTGACATTAGAAACGGTATTTAATTATGAAAATATAACATTTGATATAAAGAATAATTTGTGATTGATTTCGTATCCTCATCAGTGATCTTCGTAAGTCGCAAGCCCTTAACCGGCAAATGTAGTATTAATTGAAAGCATAAAGTTAGATTTTGCAAATCAACGTCAACGTCAACGATTCAAAAGAGCCGATCGCGAGTCTAAACGGAACTTTTTGTACGTTTGATTTGTCTGGCGTTGTTTTGTAAGCGTAAAACATGCGCGTTGCGAAACTCCATTCACATGAACCTCACGCACACGCCAACATCCGTGCTGCTTCTGCTGCCTACAAAGGACAATTCCTTTTTCTCATTACTAGCTGCGTATTTAATGAAATACAACATTCGACCTAACCAGGATGACGATTCTACTACGTCAAATAAAAGTGCGCGAAAAATCACCACGAATTAAAGGACTAAAAATACTTCCTAACTTAATAAAGTCTGAAACTACCTTAAAGGAGTGAACAAATTCAACCCTTTAACTAAATAGACACCAAAGCATAGAAAAATATAGCCGGAAACTTAAGATAATTCAAAGAAATCGAAACTACTTTCTCCCCCTCGACTTTGGAGTTAATCGACCCCGAAAACGCTGATAATGGCCGTTTAGAAATGTTTTTAAATTCCTCCACCCGCACCACTAGAGGCGTAATAATATCTAATAATACTTGCAAGTGTTCGGGAAGCAGACGCAAGATAAACGTCGAACTATGGTAGCAAAAAATCGAATAACCACTGCGGCTTTCAGCCAAGTTTGCACATCAATTTTCAAAGACGAGCGATGAAGTGAATTAGTGTTACACTTTCGTCAATATGGAAAGCTTTATTATTTATCGCATTCGAGTAACTTGAACGAATTGGATGAAGTCGTCCTCTCAACAAATCTTTAACGACGCACATCACAAAACTAAAATTTTAAAACTATAGTTGAACCGAAATAATGTACTTGCTTAATTTATTGCAGAAAAAAGTGGATGTAAAAGTCATAATGATTATTTTTTTTCGGTTGATGCAAAGAGAATTAGAAAACCGTTTTATTTCTAGTAACGTTTACTCTTCCAGCGATGAAATCCGATTGTCTGCTTCGATAAAACGGTTGCCGTCAACTTGTTAAAATTTTATGAGCTTTATTGATCATGTTTCACGAAAAATATTTCTTTTAAATGGCGGTTCTTAAGGAAACAGTTACAGTAAATTAATTTTCTTATTCATTTACAATTACGGAAAACACCAATTAATTTCAAAACAAACTTTTGAAATGTATATTACAGGATTGAAATTTTGGTTCACACTATGTTACTGTAAAAACTCGAAACATAAAGAACATTACTAATGGACACACTGAAACATAAAATTGATTACGTGTGTATGAATTACTCACGATCAATAACAACTCTGAATATTTAAGGACCACTAATTTTATAAAGCGTGTCAAAAAAGGAAATTCCTCAATCGCCACACATACAAAATAAATAGTAATAAATATATAAACGAATCTAAACGTAATGGAATATGGCAAACGTAAGTTTTCTTCGTAGAAATGAGCTGAAATTGTCCAAAATCATTTTAAACTCGTGATTTTTGCTTCGCTCTGCGTTTTAATTGCGTTATTTACTATTATTCTTGCAAACACATTAAAAAATTCGATGTTATTTACTTATATGCTGCGATCAATTTAAATCTACTTCATTTTGTGAAAAATAAATGTTGAAGAGAGCTGGACTGAGGCTAACGTGAGCAAATAATCGCATTAATTTGCATGTCGACGTTCGCCTCGGTTTCACGGACAACAAATTCAATTCATATTAACGTCGGCAGAGATATTTTCCTTTTTAAAAACGTACAATTATTTCTTCTATAATTTCGGTGTTGGACGTCACTGGATTTTATTCCTCTGAGTGCTTGAGCGAAATTTAACTTTCTTTGCTATAATAATAAGGGAAAGTTATTTGATTGTCAGTTTTGTTCCTTCGTTGATTCTCCCCACGTTTCTTAAATGTGTTTGTCACCAGTATTGAGGGAGTTTCTGCAGTAAAACGTGCCAAATGTGATCAAAAAGTGTCATTTTCGGCAACGATTAAAGTTCACTGAGGCCCACGGAACGAAATTTGTGTCGCTTTGGAAAGCGGTGGGTATCAGGATGACGGCGCAATCGTGTCACCTCATATCGGAACATCGTAACCTGTAACGTCCAAGGTGAATAACATGAAGAAAATGTCGTTCGGGTCCCACGTGATGAGGAAAGTCTTTGTACCTGGAGAGGTTCGATTCCGAATCGAAATATCGTAATGTGCTGAGGTAACACTTAATTATCCGATATTAACTGCAAGCAGTTCAAGACTTTTCATCTGTCATTGTAAAATTATGCAATAGTTCTGTCATTTTTACAACTTATACGTTAATATTGAGTTCTTCAAATGTAATAGTTAATTCTATGTTCGAGATTGACATTAATTCCGATATAAGGCTGTATTTTTTGTAGTGTCAGCCTTTCTGTTATTTTCACGATTGTACGTATTTGTACGTTAATTTGAGGACGTGTGACCAATATAACTTTTATTACAATCAAAACAATCCGATTCGTCTGATCCGTGGTGGGAATTTTAGTCACCACGTTATCAGTTTTACTGTCAGGGTCGAACGAAAATTTTAATTTCTTCAGATTTTATTAAATACTATTTTAGATGTTAATGTTCTTTTTTTATTCAAATTTTGTTTTTTATTACGTAAATAATATTTATTAATAACTATTCCTCAAAAAACTAATTAATAAATTACGGTAGCTTAACGTAAATAAAATAAAACAAATAATTACAATATTTTAAATACAAAGTTTGCACATTAATATATACAGATATAATTTAAGAGAAAACAAATAATAGAAACGAAGACTGAAATGTGGGAATAAATTCTAATTGTAATTTCCATATACAGTGACACTTGTCAACGATTATTTGTATCGATATAAGTGTCTGATCGGTTTCATAATTAAAAGTACTGACTGATTAAAACCTGGAATCATATCAGATTTCTGCCGATAACACCTACATTTTTATCTTTATTTTGTATACTTAATACCATACAAAAATTTCGAATAATGCAAAATCAAACGTGGTTTAAGTCATTATTCTTATATTAAAATTTATTAACGCTGAAACCGTTTTTCTGTATTTTTGTACGAAAAAAATTTTGAACGTTCGGCGAGATATTCAAATCAACCAAAAACCTACATAAATTTCCGTAACTAAGATTCTGGGAGTGTTTTTCGAATACTTTTGACTCCATTTAATATTATGCTATTGTCAACGTATTTTACGCTAGAAAAAGTTGAAGTGGCTGTTTACGTCCGTTAAGGCGCCGTTTGTAGTAAGCGGAAATAACAACTTAAAAGAATTTACGTTTTATATACTTCGGAATTGGACACTAGTGGGAAGATTAAGTTAGGCCCTTCCACGACATATTTCGTTAAAATGTGAAATAATGACTTTACATCGGTAAAGTTTTCGACATTGCAAGAAACGTGCTGAACAGGAAATAAAGTTGTGATCGTGACGCAAGCAAGTTCTGGGCCGAGATTTATATTGTCAAGGCAAACAGTCTGAAGGATTTGCAAAACACATTTCGCAATTTAACCATAAATATTTCGTTGACAAAAAACGCCAATAATTTTTTTAATTGCAATTGTTGAAAGGCACGTGCCGATAATTGTTTCTAAATAGAATATCGTGCGTTAATATTTGACTCGTCACGTGTAAAAATCGGGCTTCGTTTCTTTGATCGCATTAAATGAAATCAATTGAATTGGCTTGAAAAGAAATGCCGACGTAACTGGTCTTTGTTGCCGTCGCATTCGTACCGATACGGTTTCAAATATTTACAAGGCACATTAAAGCAGATTTTAATAGCGTACAACGGACAAAAGTCTTACGAATGGGAAAATGGAAAATATAATGTTTAAATTGTAATTACAAAAATGTTACAACATTCTACGACATAATTTTCGATTCTACTGAACGTGTACATATTTTTGTATCTGCAGATTCATATTTGTAAAAGTCTGTAGCTAAAATTTGACGGTAATTCACTGCAAGTCAATATGAAGGTGCAGTTGTTCGATCTGCTGTTACCTGATTGACTCTACCTCGACGTACGACAAGCTTAAAGTTGCACCGTTAATTACATTTTGTTATAAAACTGAAATTGCGTCCGTTTTCTGTCGGACGATTCCTGGGTATTGATTTTGTAAGCAAATTGATTGCAGAAAGTTCGGAATGCTATATTGATGTCGTCGGGTGTTTTACATTGCACGAAAGTTACTTACCTGACGAGAAATTGTAAGTTGTCTGCGACGCTGAGACGCTGCGACGCCACTGAATAATCCTCGCCCTTAAGGATCAACCCTTACAATGAACGCACGAGACACGCAGTAGCTGGGCTGAGCGCAGCGGACGTCAGTTCCCGTTCCAGCCTGCAGAGGCCAGGCCGGGCAGACGTCGGTCGGTAAGGCAGAGCACCTCCACGATATCACGCTGTCATTCCTTTCCTTTACGATATTAACAAATAGCAGCGTAGACGTTCCGCAATAAACAATTTAGCGTAAAGTGCGTTCTCAATACAAAAAATCACGTGTGCGAAGAAAAATATAAGCGTAGTGTACTACACACCTTTCTAAAATAACTGCAATTCACTCTCGTCAACTGAATGTCACTATTCAAATACAAACTTTGAACATTCATTTGACATACATTGTAGCTTTACAGAACGAGGAAACAAATAAATATAAAAAAAAAACGTTAACGAAACGACCGAATGGTAGGAAATTTCACAGACCATAAATATCATCCGTTTCTCAACTGAATTACTATAAACGTTGTCCAAGGAAAACATTCAGGAACAGCGATGAACATGATGGCGTTTACTACGACAAGAAAACACTTTCTACACTTCTTTACAAATTGTATAACAAAAGATCGAATGCCTGTTTGCATTTACCGTTTTCCTGGAAATTTATTTATTTATCAGTCTCTTAAATGATAAACGAGTTTCGTGAAAAATAAAATATGTTCGTGACATTGCAAGCTGCTTCCTCGATCCTCGTCGACGCTCGTGTGGAAGCAAACTTACTGTAAAATCACTCCTTATTAATTGTAAATTAAGAAAGACGTGAACGTTATAATTGCGGGCCCGTACGTCGGCGTCGCTGGCATTCGCTCGTCGGATGTGGAGATGCGAGGACGCACGAGCCTGCGCTCGCTGCTGGGAGCTGGCGTCGCTCACGCTGGCCAACCGCGGCGCCGCCTCCGCCACCGACGCCGACGCCGACGCCGCTCCTGCCGCGGGAAGGCCGTACCAGGCCGCGCCCGGGTTAGTCACATCTCCACTTCATAAACGTCATCCGACAGTAGGGATCATTTTTGTTGCTTCCATCTCGAGTCCTGTGCAATTTCTGCTTCGGTAAGACATCAACAAACAGTAATCCGCAATTTTTTCATATGAAATAAAGACGCGACAGATTAAGCATAAAGAAAATTATGAAAGCAAGTTTTATAGCTTTAGTTTCGGTCTTCGTGAATAGAGGAAGAGATACTGTACTAACTCGTGGAAAGATACCAGCGTTCAGGGTATTTGAATTAGTAATGAAGGTTGACTGTAGCCATGAGGATGTCAATTCTTATTTAATGGCGATCGTTGTCTACGGCCAGTATTTCGATGCGTTAATTTTGTTTGTCATTCCGTAACGTCCTAAACGGCATCGTGCAAACTCAAATCTCTATGAAGAAAAAACGTGGAAGGACGTTTCCCTCTCCGTCAGTCACGGTCACAATACTTGCGTCGTCACGATCAACAAACACAAGCTTTACTTACCACGACGTAATAATTTCTAAATATTCTGAGGGAAAACTGTGTCAACCGTTTTACAAACACTTTGCAAAACATGACTGTATTTGTCATGTAACGCTTTATAGAAATGACGTACTTCGGCTATTTTTCTTTTGACATTAACTTTCTAGTCCTCTTCGTGAACGATTCCTAACTCACACGTTCAATACAAAAACAACTTTTACGAACAGGGTAATTATCGAGTTCCCACTCAAAATTCAACACTTAAAGGATAATTAAAATCAAATTCAAAAAGGAGGTAACCAAGTTTTTCCTTAGCCAATCCTATTCAATTAACGAACCGACAGAATTAGATTAATAGTAAAATGTTTACAATGTCAAATAAATACATTATAAGATACTATTGTGCGATTCGAGATCAGCTAATTCTATACACAATTTCGCGTTGACGGACGTTCATTTCAACTTCAGAACATCTTCGTAAAAATGAGATTTATTGACGACATGGAATCATTCGTAGATAAAGTTAGACAAAGTAACGCCGTCTAAAATCCTCTTTACATCGGCCTGAATTTCCCAAGTAACGTCGTAAATTCATCAGCACTTTCAGTTCATAATGAAATGAGATTTACTTGAATCTGAAATTTGTTTGACGCAAACACGTGGAAGGAAAACTAGGATTCGTGTATTTATTTCTTCAACGTGTCCCGACGATGATATCGCTTTAATTCATTACATACTTCTGCGGTTATAAAGCTCAATGTACCAAAGTAATTTTGGATTTGAACCTGTTTGCAAGGAAACTAACAGTGTATATTCAAACGGGAGTTTTGTGCATTATAGTTGTGAGCAATAATTATATATTATTATTATTAAGTAATTAGCGGGAAAATTTTTGCTCAC
This sequence comes from Zhengitettix transpicula, assembly GCA_037074705.1. Taxonomy (NCBI): domain Eukaryota; kingdom Metazoa; phylum Arthropoda; class Insecta; order Orthoptera; family Tetrigidae; genus Zhengitettix; species Zhengitettix transpicula. The sequence goes on along the minus strand of CM073595.1, from coordinate 79,797,816 downwards.
ATTTCGTATTGATGGTTTATAATAAAAATAACGTAATGACAAAGCAACACAAAAAATCCACACGCTAACAGGGAGAGATGCATCCACAAGAAAGAATAAGGAGAAGTGAATTTGCATATTTCGAGAAGGATAAAAATTATTCTCAAGGATATTAAGAAATTGGATGGAAACATTGGACGAGTAAGATTCTGTGGTTACGTAGATAGCAGTCAACGTTGGCAGCGTCTGTGGACTGTGATTCAGGCAACAACTTAAATTTTCAAGTGTTTCGGAGAAGCAACAAAATTGCAAATTTTCTCAGCCAATGTTTTCAAATTGCACATTTTATTTGTGGAAAGTTGAGATCGATCTGATGTTTTTGTATGAAATGCAGAACGGTGTCTGTTGCTTGTGAAACCGACGACGAGAGCAGCGACGGAGAGGAAGGGGAAGGGGAAGGGGAAGAGGAAGAGGAAGAGGACAGCTCGTCTTCGTCGTCGTCTTCGTCCTCGAGCGAGGACTCTTCCAGTTCAGCTTCCAGCGACTCTTCATCGGACTGTTCCGTGGAACGTCGTCGACGACTTCTTTACCAGCAGCTTCTGGGGAGCGGAAACCACGACATCAACTCTCACTAGCCATTTAGCATTCCGCTCTCAATTACGACGTCATCAACGTTTCTTAAATAAACAGCACTGGTCGTTTCGTTGTGATTCTTGTCTGCCTTTTATTTGTTTACTATTCACATCCGTTCTTTGCAGAATTTTTCAAATAATTTTGAGAAAATCTCCGTTGCGATTCGTAATCCACGAAATGGCAAAATATTATATCGGAAACGTTTCTCCGTGAATATCTTGGATATGCTTTACTTGAGATCTTCTGATCTGACGTCAAGTAGAAGCCTTATTTCAACTCGTGTATCACTGTCCTTCTTTACTAATAGTTCTGTGGATAAACGAAGTAATAATTTATTTGAATGTGAGCTTCTGTACTTGACACGCAACACTGCAGAGGGCTGGAAGGAGAATGACAAATTTAACTCTTTTTTACAAATCAAAATTAACTTTTGAAATTGGAAGCTTTAGAATGTCGACGTTTGGAAATGTTGCCGTTATCGTGTTTTAAATAAACAGAGTTTCCTCTCTGAAAAAATTCCTAATCTTTCGAGAACCACCTGAAACATTCGTCTTCGTCACACAGGCCTGAAGATTAATCACACACAATAAGCGTGTTCAAGGAAGATTATAATTGGCGAGACGAAAGTTGCCTGCTCGTGTCTACGTCATATTCGACGGACTTTCGATCTCAGAATGCAGAAACTGATGAAAAGGAAGCGTTCGTTCGTGAAATGTTAACGAGCATGTCGCAGAATTTTCCTGTTAACAATTCATTAATACCACGTCATCGTGTCACGTTGGACACCTTCCAAAATGATAGAAAATTACACGAACTGTGATAAGCTGCTTTGCACAACTATTTCCTACATACTTATCCCCTTCCAAGATTCGAAGGAAACTTAACGAATTGCAAAAGTAAACGAAAACTACACTTTACGGATATCAATTCAAATGAAAAGTGTATTATGTACTTCGTTGCTCCAAATGTTTCTTTATTGGAGATCTGCTAATTCCGTGACTTTGGCGATTCTGGCACCAGTCAACCAGATTTGACCAGGTAATTGCATCTTCGTATGTCGGTGACAAACACAGGAAATATTCCGTTGGCGTTTCGGACGTTAGACTGATTCTAAATAATGAAGGAAAGTGTGCTAAGGCGGCTGCTGCATCCAACCTCGGGCTATTCTCGTCCAACATTCCTAAGGACGGAGGGAGATATTCCTAGAGCGGTCAACTTTCATCTCATCATCCGGCTACTGTCAGCGACATGTCTTTTACGATTATCAAACTTTACTGTTTAGTTATAGAAAAAGCGGAGGAATTGCGTTAGTATGTTTCCCAATGACTGTGTTAGTCATACAAAAGAAATAAATGTCTTCTACCGTCTTACCTTTGTCCACGAAATCTAATCTTCAAGGTCAAGACTTGCCTGCGAATCGTGACATGCTTGCAACTCGAACAAACTATACTCTGTGTATATTATTTATCAATCTCAACTTTTCGTGAAGATTTGAAACTAAGGAAATAACAGCGGCTTGTCTTTAGACTTTACCACAATTAAAATAACTGTAACAAATTTAATAGAAACGTGACACGTTTGAAAACCGAGGAAGACGGATAATGTGTGGGTGCGCCAAATACCAAAAATATTGTACGTTATTATTTTATAATGTAGACTCTACGTAATGCCGACGAAACAGTCCGTATGTATTACTTGCAAAGATACGCTCTTACTGTTGCAACGTTTTATTTGAAGATAAAAAGTATAATCGTATAATACAACAAGCTTCACCTTCAGAATTAGTAATGTAACACATCTTATGATATGAATCGTAATAGATAGAAATGTATGAGCGTGCGTGTTTGTATGTTCTGCAAACAAATTTAAACACGTGGGGCAATTTCAATCAAACTTGGTACACATGTTCCCTACGACCCAGGAGCAAACACTGTGGACTACCACTTCTAAGGGCTCTGGGGGACGGACAATATAAATGTTAATCATTCACAATAAAGATTACAAATTATTCATATAAATATATTAATATAAAAAAATCGTCTGTATTAGATGAAGACTGACGAGATAAAGAAGTATGCAATTAACGGATATAACTATGTCATAAAATAAATACCATGTTTTTCAATTATCTGTCAAAAGCGACTAGATTTGCGAAACGTTGTATGGTATTTATTTTATCATTTAATTTTGTCTGTTAATAGGCTATATAATTAGTTTTCAAAGTTTCGATGCGTCCTTACATTTTTCAGGTGTAGTGGAGGACATTTAACAGAAATTACGTGGGATTTGTTAATTTTACAAATTTCATTCATCATTTGGAGAGGAAAATACTGGGACAACCTCAAACTGTCTTGTACTCAGTGACGTTCCCCTTCATTGTTTTATTATATGCTGTAATATCTGGCAAACAAGTAAAAATTAATGATTCTATGGAGCATAAAATTATCACACATTCATTTGCCCTCTGTCAGCTGATACCAATTCAAAGAGGACTACACCAAATGCATGCATTTGAGCTTCATGTAACTGCTCAATGTTAATAGAAAATAACTAAAATTATTCCTGGCCATTGCTAATGTCATATGTAACCATAGTGAAATTATTCAGGATCCTTGTTCTTTAATTAGATAAGTAAATAGCCAAATAACAGACAAAATAAATTGATAATATAAAGACCACACAGTGTTTCTGCAATCCTTGTGGCTTTCGTCAGGTGATTAAAAACGCAGGAGCTGTCAGAACGACGCAACCGAACAAAGTGACGAACTCGAAGGCCGAACTTGCCTCGGATAACGATAACGTATCTCGTGTGTCGATGAAAATATGCAAAGTATATCATACAAATCTTATCTTTCTTAAGTGAGCTTGAGATTGATCTTAAAATTTGATATATTTACACAGTATATTTCACCATTAGACATATAAAAGTAATTGAAACTTTTACGAAGACCCAGTCAAGGACACACAAATGTCACAACCAGTGGTTGTTTGTGCATATCAGCACAAAAATTAATTTAGTAAGAATATTTTTTCGTTAATTTTGAGAACCTTCATATTAATTGTGTTTTAATTAAACAGTCACAAATATCTTCTTGTATCGTTTTCTTGAATAATGGGATCTCAACATAGTACTTCTTAAACATAAATATCAAACGTCAGTTTGAGGAACAGGTACTAATGAAATATAATCGATGTTAAAAATTACATTTAATAAGCGTTGTGCAAAAAAAATGAGTACACGGATCAGTAACGTGGCTCCGAAGTTGTGAAAAAACTTGTCAGTTGAAAATATCTTGAGATTAATAAATCAATTTCTATTATCAGCACAGAACAATAAAGGTTATGAAAGACAGAGACATAATACGGTTAAATTATAGTGCTTATACGTTTAGATACGAGGAACTGCAAAATATAATTAAGTTATAAAAATTTAAATGTAACAATACCCGACATTGAAAATTTGCGTGTCATTATACGTCGATTTGACGTATTCTATCGTGTACCGGTATGGCGATAGCCCCAGCCGAACCGATACCAATTGCATCTCAAAGTGTTACAAAATTGAAAACTACTTCTTCTCTTCTGGAACGTAAGAAAGAAAATGTTGATCTGTGAGAACGTAAAATTTTTGAAAGTACCATTGTTGCTATAAAGTGGGGAGGATACATACATAAACAGTAAGAAATTAGTTGATCATGAGAGCTTGATGGAGAAGGTTGTAGAATCTTGGCCAAGCAGGGCTAGACCTGGAAGAAATCGGAGGTGAAGTTGAAGAGGAAAGATGTAAGAGTGCAGAAAGTAAAGCTGGAAGAGGCAGAAAATAGTTGACGTCTGCCGTCATTGTTGGTCACCTTTTTTAACATTTTAAAATTAACTGATGTTTACATGTGAAATATCTTGTGGTCCGTGTGATGTCAGTTTTTTTTTCTTCCTTGCTAATATACGGTACATATATTAATAAGTAGAAAAATGTATCTGTGAGCGATCATTCAATTTTGCCATTCACTAATAAATGGTAAATATAGTAGTTTTTTGCCATAATATTTAATTCTGTGTAATCTTAAATTGGGGAATATTTTATAAACTTTAATATTTGGTAAATTCAATTTTAAAGATTTTCTTAATTTTAATGTTTCATTGCAATAAATTCAAAATTGTTAAATAAACAAAAGTAAATTGCATTACGTACTTCTTACGAGGCCTAGTAAATTGCCGTGAGCTAAGATTCTCATTTGTAAATATAGCTGTGACAAAAAGTTATATTAGAATGAAAAAATTTACATCTGATTGAAAATAATGAATAAAACATATATATTATTTTATCAAATCTTGTATTAACTAAAGTTCTGTATTATCATTTCAAACCTTTCATTAAATATTAAGAACCAAATTTGCATATTACATTAATTGGTTTATTTAGTAGTTCAAATTAAATATTACATTAATGTCTCCAAACTGAGAGGCAAAGAAAATTTTAAAATTATTTAAATAATTCAAAGTGGTTATTACAATACATATACATACACACACACACTTAAGGAAAATGTGACAAGGTCAAATTAAAAACCACATTTAGATAGGAAAGAGAGACAGCGGTGCAGACTTACCAGAAATCACTAGATGGTCCAGGCTGTCAATTTGTGCCCAGCCTGATGAATGGGGTTCAGGCCCTCAAAAATTTGTGGTATCCCCCTAACCGCTGCCAGAATGGACCAACTATCGATTTCAGTTAAGTCAGCGTCGCTGTCCTTTCCTATCTCTGTTTGTTATTTAATTTCACCTCGTCACATTTTCCTCAATTTCTGCATTATCATGGAATATATGCATCGGTATGTGATTCGTATTTAGGACCGTATATTTTTTTGTTAAGCATCTTTGGCTAAGAAAGTGAGATTTTAAAATAAAAACGTCACTAAAATAAAACATCACTCATTAAATGGAAAAATAAGTCATAATTCATAAATAGTTCTCAAAATAGTGAGATTTAATTTCTTTGCTTTTACCAAACGCTCAAAATATAGTATCCAGCTAAAATTTATTGCAAAATGATAAAGAAAAGAAAGTACATAATAGCTCAACATAGATTTTAATATGAAAGCTGAACATTTTCAATATAAAAATTAAAAAAATAAACATTGAACATATATATCCTTTTCTAAAATGTACACCTATACAGTAAACATATTTGGTTCCTTAGCATAATTTTAATACTGTCAATGGTGATTGCAAAATCAACTTAAGTAGTACCAAATTCAAGAATACAATGCCAGTCTTAGTATTTAATTTGAGCAAAGATTTTTCATATAAGGTCACCCTGCACATTTTATATTAATATACATAATGATATCTTAAAACATATTGAAAATGTTAAAGCTATGATTCAAGTTACCAGAAAGTATACACTTGTATCTCACACATTGTCACCATATACAATTATATTAATATATATTTGAATACCATAATACACCATAAATTACAACAAATTTATAATGTAGTAAAACAAATATGAATAATCCCAATTAACAACAGACACAACCAATAATTGTAAGCCCAAAATTCAAACACATTATTTATGAACAACAGGCTAAATAAGTTTATATTAAACTTGACTTCAGTGAAAATATAATGACCAATAATAGTGAAGAATTATTAAATGGAACTACAAAAAATAAACTGGAATGTAAGCATGGAAATGTAATTATGGCGAACAAAAAAAATAACAATGTCATTTTAGGGGCAACTGACAAATTATATTGTGTACCGGTATGGCGATAGCCCCAGCCAAACCAATACCAATTGCATCTGAAAGTGTTACAATACTCATTGAAAACTTCTTCTTCTCTTCAGGGATCTAAGAAAGAAAATGTAACAATGAATGTAAATATCAGTCATTTGCACTTTGTAAAAATACTCTAGCAATTAATACATAAAAATTAGATAGATGGCTGTTTAAATAGATTCCATGTACAAATAGGTCTCATCAAAGCCAGTTATACTAACTGCTAACAAATATATTGTTTCTGAAAATGATTAGAGATCACTTTTCAATTTATAGGGAAAATCAAACTAAATTATTTAAAAGGAAAATTGTGTGCTATAACTTCTACTATAAGCCATATATACACAAAATTGAAATTACAGAATTTAAACTATTTCAGGCTACATGTCATTAATTACAATATAACAAACATGAATAATAAATGTCATACTTACTTCTGCTGATATTCGATTATAAGTATTAACATATGCGGCACCTCCCAGAAACCCTTCCCATAAAACAAATACAAAAATAATCCATATGGATGGGGAAACAAGGAAAAGAACTTCAACAGTGAAAACAACCACATTAATAAACTGAAATAAAAAATATCAAAATTAGCAGTAACATTAAAATACATAATATAAAAATTCACTCATAATACAAAAGAAATTTATTACACGGAAAATGAAAACATCCACAACTGAAAAGGGGGAAAAATTATTCCAAGGGGACATGCATTCCATTGTATGTTGAAAGTATGTATTTAGTAACATAATGGCTCATTACATGTTAGTAATGAAAAATATAACCAACTGTATTCAAGTTATTATACATATAGATTCATATATTGTACCTGAAGTATGGCCATCATCCATAGGTTCTTAAATGTTATAAATGCGCCAGAAGATCGTGATATAAAAACACCAACTTGGTAAATAAGTTGCATCCATCTATACTGATCGGCATGATCCAACCAACTATTTTTGGAATCAATCAGTTCAAACTGAAACCAAATGCAATCAACTTAATTTTACAATCAGAAATATGTTTGGATCCTCAATATCTGATGTTACAAGAATCACTCTGAAAGTAATTCAACAATTAATGAAATATATTAGAATATGCAGAAAGCTTGGATGCTTCAAGGGAAACAACATAATCAAAATTCAGATGGTTTAGTGCCTGGACTACAATGAGTTTGATGTGATTTTCTTTTCCAAAGTCTGTAAATCTTGAGTTTTCAGTCGTTTATTATAATTATTTATAATCAATATATTTACTCACCAGTCCCTGATTTATGAAGTACTCAAACAAGTACACACTGCACAATGGAATCATGAATTTTAGGAGTGAAGGAATACTTTTCAGCTTGTTAATAAAACCCGATATCTCATTGGCAGAATTATTCTCAGAACTATTTCCTACACATTGTGAGACACTTTGTTCACCAACTGCAGTATTTTCATTAATAGGCTGTTGAGCCTTTTTGGGATGCTCCAATAATAACCAAAACCTAATATAAAATAAAAAGCCGTTAAGAATGTTTCGACATGTTTCCACGTAAATCCATATGCTTGAATTAAATCAAAATTCAACATACTTAATTTGTTTCATTCACAACACACAGCAATATTAAATTTAGCTCTATATGATATTGGACGATAAATTCATGCATCTCTTGTCATTCCAATAAAGTAAAATAAATCTTACGCAGCTGCCATCCATGCAGGCACAACCAGCATTATCAGAAGAGAAATTCTTGGGTCCAAATTAAGTGCAGTTAGACCAGCATAAGACAATGCACCGAATACGCCAGCTCCACCAGTACCTGATGACCAGCTCGGAACAGCATTCCTAAAATTTTCATTTTTAATTTTTTAATTTTCTCCTGATCCATTGTGAATGAAGTCTGCCAATACTCACCAGTCAAACCCTGAAGTGTAAGCAAGGAAAGTAAGTTCACCCAGGCCACTACTCAAGGATGTAGCTGCAACACCTAATATAACCATCCATTCTGATTTGGCAAGAGCTACAAGTACAAATGATGCAGCAGAAAGCAAGACGGCAAATATTATGCGGACACTGAGAAAAATAAAGTTAATAATCATATTTAAATGTTTTGGATCATAAAGAAGGTTGCTTACTCAAATGTGACATAAAAATGGGTGTAAGATATGTGCATCAGTTCTAGAAAGATGAATATGTGCAATAACTGAAAGAACTACAGTGTAAAATATAAAGAATTAGATCAATTAAGAAAAATGCAGATACCAAATTATTTAAAAAGAACATACTTTGTATGAAAATATACTCACTGCACAAAGAATGGCAGAAATGGTGCGATTACTTTCACAATAAGTGATGGAATTATATCGGCAAGCAATATGACACCAGTAGATATTTCATTGCAGTCACGAGTGTTATTCGCCTTTGTTATATTGAGATTTATACTGTCCTAAAAATTTGAATTATTAATTAATGTACTTAGTTTTAAATTGGGAATAAGTGTGAAAGTTTCTTACGTGTAATTATGTTTCACAGAGAATATGTTGGTTTGAAGACAAAAATTTTGATTAACCTTTTTTGTACTTACATCATTTGGATTAAATTCTTTGCTCAAAACATCATGTGCAGCACTGAGCATGACAACATATCCGTAATTGTTACAAAGGCCTAAAATCCAGTATGCTATTACATTTCTCCATTTTCCAGGTCTGCGCCCAGAAACTAATGCAAGAGTTTCAGAGTTCTCTTCCATAATAAACTTGGAGACTTTAATGTCAGGATTTCCTTTTCCTGTTTTAATAACTGCTTCATTACCCACCCCTTATATAAGAACAAAATCAATTGAAAAGTCAACAACAAAATATCTACAAGTAAACAAATATATTGTAATATAAAACAACTACAAAAAAAATAATAATAGTTTTTAAGTTACTTAACAAAACATTATATTATATAATGTTTCTAATCACAAAAGAAATAAAAAAAGTTATATTGAATTTTTCTCAGTGTAATTGAGACAAACAGGTTCAGTGATATTTTTAAGCAAAGTATCAGCCTCCTTCTTCAGGAACTTAAAACGCTCCCTCCCATACAGTCTAGCCCTCAGGGGAGCACGTATTTTCTCCACCTGGACAAGCCTGGCCTCTTACACCAACGGGATCCTTAACACCTTCATAAATAGAAACTATCCCAGCGACCTCCTCCAAAAACAGATAACCCATGCCCTATCAAACCTCCAAACACCCACACCCACTCTGGACCAATACAAAAAAGTAGTCCACCCCCTCACTACAACCTACTTCCTTGGACTACAAAAAATCAATTCAATTCTCCGCCTAGCGTGCACTGGACTGCAATCCAACCCTGAACTAAAAACCATCCTCCCCACCTGCCCAAGTGTTGCCTTCAGACGCCCACCCATCCTCCGAAATTTACTTGTCCACCAGTGAAAAACCCACCCGCCTACCCTTGCTGGGCTGCAAACCTTGTGGTAGGAACTGATGCCATGTCTGCCCTATCTTACAGCCCACCACAACCTTTCAGAATTACTCAAAAACATTCAAAAGAAAATATCACCTGCCTCTCCTCCCACACCATCTACCAAATTAACTGCAGGCTCTGCCCTGCATTCTATATAGGCCAAACCAAACGAAACCTCCCTGAACGAATAGCCAACCACCACAGCACTGTCAAACTATCTAAAATTCAATTCCCAGTAGCTACTCGCGCCCAAAGTCACAATATAAACAATTTTGACCAATGCTTCACACTCACCATCCTTAAAGCCCCCGATTCATCAGAGGCAGAACTCCACCTGTGGGAACTCTCTTTCCAACATGTCTTGCAGTCCAGGCAAAGCCCTGGACTCAACATCCTGTTAATAGTGCCCTTCCTATGTGCCATCCCCACTTTCACGAGACTATGTGAGTATGTATGAGCATGCTCATGTATGTATACACGTGTGTGTGTGTGTAGAAAGTTAGTGGCCTGGTGGGGTGTTAAATGTTTATGGGCTACCAGCCATGTGGCGGTCAAAACTCCGCAGTCAGCTGGTGCACTGAATGGTGTAACACTCCTTCCTGAAGAAGGAGGCTGAGAGCCTCCAAAAATTTGAAGAACAACCTTCAGCTCCTTATGGCGACACCGCACTTCACTTTCAGGTAAGCCACAACCTCTCTCTCTTTCCTTTCCATACCAATATTGCAATTATATATTTATATATAAAGTTTTATTATAATGACATCCAGTTAATAACCCAAAGAGTTGATTATTTATTAAAATGTTGATATTGGGGGATCACTACATTTTAAACACTGATCCAGATTTTTAAGTAGAAGACATTTGTACACAATATTTGTTAGAAAAACAAAACAATATTTTAAGACAAAACAATCCACTCAACAACTTACTGTGTAAGACAAGAAATTCAGACATGACCACATAGAAAATATACTACAAAAAACAGTTTTTTACCTTTCTAAATTCCAGAGAACAGCTGCAAATTAGAATAATCCAGTCTTAATAATTGATAATAATAACAGTACCAAGAAGAAATAGCATTTGTATTTTGAAACAAAAGTTATTTTAACAGAACATTGTGGAAGAAAATTGAGAATTTATGATTAAAGAAACTGAACAAACTTATGCAAATTACATTTATTTTCAAAAACATTACTGCCTATTACATGCAGTATAGTTAAATTAAAACTTGCCTGGCCCCCTATTTTCTGCCATAGTCAAATTTAAGTCTGAAATCTGTGAAGACAAACAAAATCAATATTTTTACTGTGCAGAATAAAGTTATATGTACTTAAAAACACAAATTAATTTTAAATTATGAAATTTGGTTGACAGGACACACATTCACATTTAGTTAAGTGTACATTGTTTTCTTTGTCCATAGCTTAAAAGACAGATAGAAAGTTGAGTGAGGTGATTGTCAATTTTTCAGGAAACACAAACCATAGTACAACTAAATCCTAGTTAAATCCCCAGTGTGCACAGTCAATACTGGGAATAAAACAGCCAAACATATGGCAATTGAAAGCCAAACCATTATTGCAAAAACAATGGAATGAAATTAGTGTAAGCGAATTGAATTTTCGGATTATTTTTTTGCAAAGTATGCCTACAGGAGAAAGAAAATCTTTGTGCTATATATTTAGTCTGTGTTGTTTTTAAAATAAAAGTTATTTTCTTCAACATATATGGAAAATTGAAACTGGTACAAACTACTAGTTTAACTTATTCAGGTATTACAATAACTTATATACAATGTGACTTGAATGTTAACCATTTTCGCAAGACAAAAATTATTTCTCTTAGACGGACGTACCGTAGAACGTTAATTCACAATAAGAAGTACATCGAGACAAATCACATTTATTCTATCCTTATAGTATTTTACATTGACATAGTCAACTCTAAAATTATATCTGATTGAATTGTAGTGATAGAATTGTTGCCTTAAAACAAAGAAGAAATTATATGTTTACATTGGACTTTTCTTTACCAAAACAAAATCAAACGAATTTAATACTTACTTAGAATCGATTATTTTCAAAAAAAAAATTATAACGTTGAAGTAAGGTTAACAGAGAAAAATCCTATAAACCATTTAAAAGTATGGATATTGAATGTTTAATTTTAATATTGCCATTATAAAATAAATAAATTTATAGTTATTTGACAAGTTACATATCAATTTTACAGCATAACATATACAGGAATGTGCAACAATGACATGGTAATTAATAACATCAGACAGGGAATTACCGTTATAAATATATGCTCATGAAATAGAGTTTTGCATGGCGAAAAGTAAAGACGATCAATAAAATTGGAATCTGAGCGCCAATACTGCTTATTAAATATGTTCAATGCAACTTAACCAACGAATCCTTGACATAAATGAATTTCATGAGATCAGCATTTTTAAATCTTGCCGTTTTCACTTTTCAGTTTACCTTAAATATGAGAAATAGGTAAGTACATTTAAAAGATTATAATTTTCGTCATTTCAGTATGATTAGTTTAATTTTCGATTAGAAAGTTTGTGTTTATTCACTGTCTTTGTTATGTAGCCAGCATTGTTACAATGTTTGTTTTAAATTTATCGCCGTAAAGTTAATAACATAACAATTAAACTTTCTTAATTAAAATAACGAGTATAAAAAAGTATAATGTAATTTTAAATGTGTCTTTAATTCCAATACTGATCAAATATTATTCCGTAATTGATAACGTTGTGGGCATTAATGATGCAGTCGGATGCAATGTAATTATCATTTTCGTAATTTATCAAACTCTATGTGACCGAATTAACAATACAAAAATGTTGTAACAAGGCAATAATTTATTATCATAATTTAATGAATGGATTATTTCATTATTTAGGAAGTCGTATATTTCGATATGAAATTTCTTAATATTGCGATTACGTTAACAGTGTTGCCATCCGTATTAGAGATGAAACATCATAACGGCAAACTAATTGAATCGAACGTGATAAAGAAACAGGAACAGAATCAACTAAAGAAAACCTGTACAAGACACATAACGCACATTCATTTTACACGTTAAAAATGCATTTGGCGGCGACGAACGTGACGTTTTGTTGCTTAGTAGAACTTTGGTAACCAGAATAACTGGAGAAAAACATCTAATTCTCTACGGTTACAGAAGTGGAACGATGGCTGGGAAAGATCGAAAATTTGAACTTATTTTAATTAACAAATCAAATTTCGTAAAGGTAGCTACGCAAACAAAGGTCCCATACATATTATGAGTTAAGGAATAAAACTAATATGTAAAGCGAATTTTGGCGTCCCGCAGAAACAGCTCCCCCCCCCCCCCCCCCGCCCATGCTGCGGCGTTCTTTTGTGCCATGAAATGGGAAGTCGTGCATTTTGAAATTCACACTATCCAGGGCCATTCGAGTTAAGGCACAACGTATTGTTTGTAACTACATAATCCTAATTTTCTTATAACTTGACAATCCATCTTTTAAACAATTTTTTGTATTTGGCCAACTTAATCTCTCTTTTTCATATTGTCTGTGTCAAAATAAAGGCTCTAGATGCGTAAAATACAATAAATTCGTTGCCCTTAAGACTGAAATCAGTAACAGCGGGAAATTCTTTTCCTGAACGGCCTTCTTTACTAAAAAACTACTGTGCAAAAGCGAAGAACATAATTTATAAATAACGTATGAGAAATTTCCACACAACACAATTGAAATTTCGCGTGACAGAAAAATTAGGTTGAAATTCGCGATAATGGATCGTTCAATTCTAGATATCGAATGTATTAAATTTTTTTTTTAATTACCTGAATCAGCACTGAAAATTGTCTTAGTTTTCTACTTTTATGTTTTTTTGATAAAGAATTTTCATATATCCTTCAAATAAAATTTCTGAAACTGTACATCATTGACTTAATTTGACTAAACTCTCTTTTCATGAGACTTTGGCTATGTAGTACTGCACTTAAAGATTGTGACAATATTTAATCTAAGTTATTGTGATCAGACAATTCAATCATATTTTGCTGTGGAATTGGGTGATGTAAGTGCTGTCACAGATGGATGTAGTTGTGGTTGACAACACAGTTTGTACAATTACAACTTATCTTGTCCCCTCTGCTTAGTTTCTCCATTCACAGTGGTTAATCTCTCGTTTCTACCTCACTATCGGACTATGACGCCTCACTCCAAATGTCCACCTGCATGCTCTGATCTTAATCATCACCTCCACACTGTCTGCTGTTGCTTCTTACATATGACTTTCTCCTTTGGTTGACCATTCTCCTCTTTTCAGAAACTCCTTGTCTGGAGCCAGGAATTTCTCCTCCTTCCACACAATTGCAAACTCGGGAATGTGCTTGTCTCACCGGTGGTTAAATACACTTTAATCATTTTTCTCTCACTTGGGGTCTGCCAAACAAAGCTAATACTTAAGTGTAGGAAGGACATTAAACATGCTAAAATTCAATAATTAGAAAATATTAATCATGTTAAAAATAATTCACTCTTAATACAATACATTGAATTTTGTAGTTTTGTTTCAAAACTTACCTTGATGTTGTAGTAGTCAAAAGGAAAGTAAAATCAAAACAGGTCAAAATTAAGCACACACATTATTTGTCCTGAGAATAATGGCGGGTATTTTACTCCAGATTAAATAGGCTTAAAAACAGTTCTGTAATACATATACAACCAACGTGAAGTTAAATTGGGATTCACCTCAATGCACTACAAATTGACAATCAGCTGTGTGTTCACAACCTCATTGTATTAGAGGATGTTGAGTTTAGGACTTTGCCTAGACTGTAAGATATGATGGAAGGAGAATTCCCAAAGATGGAGTTCAGAATTCGATGATTCAGCTTTAAGGTGGGCGAGTGTGTCGTGTCGGTCGAAATTGTTGGAGTTGTGACTTTGGGCATGAGCAGCTATTGGAATTTGGATAGTTTGACAGTATTGCGGTGGTTAGTAATGTGTTCATGGAGAGGTCATTTGGTTTGGCTGATATAGAAAGCATGGCAGAGTTTGCAATTTGATAGATGATTTGGGACGAGTGGCAGGTAATGTTTTCTTTGATTTCTGTTGGTGGTTATTTGTGGAGGATTGTAGGGGGCTGGAGGATGTGGCAGATGTTCAATAAAATATGGGTAATACTTCATTACAAAATAGAAAGTATGGTATAATAATTATTTATTTAAATTAACACTAAGATTTTATGTTTACATATTTTATTTAAGGAATTGGCAACCATTTAAAAAGACATTAACATTGTAAAACAAAGTTGTACTACTTATGGAAGGAATATACATTTTTAACTTTTACATTAGATACAGGTTACAATTTCAGAATGAATATATAAATTCAATCCCAGTCATCATCATCTGTATTATTGGTAAAATTGTCAGAGACTGAGCTTGGTGGAGGAATCATGGCAGATACCCTTTGCATTGCCCCAACAACAGATTCAGATTTTTGACCAGATATACCCTGAAAAAATTAAGTAAAAATTTAGTCAGAAAAAATAGTTTTGTTGTGGCAATTGGGAGATTTTTAAAACAGAACAATAAGATATGAATGCCTTATCTAAATATTTGTGGGAATTACAAGTACGACAACTTATAATTATTCACAAACAAATACCTGGGTCTAGTTACAATTCAGACAAAAATTTGGTAAAATAACATTATTTTGTATAAATAAAACTTAAGGTTCGGAAAATTTACAATATTTTATTTGAAAAAAAAATACAAATACAAGAACCTCATTTACCAAGTTGGGCCATATAAAATATCTTACTATTTCAAAGTAATTTACCATTATTAGCAATACATATATTGTGTAGTAAGTAGCTACACCGTCTCCATTGATGCTAATAAAATCACAGTAAATTAACTTGAAAGGAATCATACTTTGAAATTAATACAGAGCAGTACGTATTCTAATATCACTTCACAGAATTAAACCTAATTATATGCTTAATAACTAACTATAGTAGAAGAAGAGCTTTAAATTCTATTGCTTGTTCAAATAAGCTGATAATAAAGACCTTTCTTCTCATTGATAACTTGGCATGCAGATCAGACATTAGATCCCTTGAACCTCCTTCAGCATCAGCTCCTAGTCCATCCTATATTCACCAGAAAATGTATGAAACATAAAGGTAGTTTAATTGACTTATAATTTTACAATAGTATAGTTCTAGAAGCTAAAGCATTTGTATTAAATGTTTAATGTGATATGTAAGCATTATAAAAAAATTAATGAGGTAAAATTTTATATTTCACAAGTCTTCAACCAATAGAACCAGAGAGCAGTTCAAAGAAAGGGATGATAAACAACTGTGTTGAAATGTATCAATAAAATGATATATACATATGTTGCTGTTGCAAACATTTTGCCTCCATGAAAATGTTGTATTCCTTTGGGCAAAATGATTTTTTAAGCATAGGAATACTTCACATTTAAATACACCAAAACTTACCTGTTTCTTTTTCTTGGATTCAAGCTGTCTATCTTTAACTGATTTCAAATTAGCTTTTCCACCAGCTTTTCTAATTGCTTCCATCAGATTTGCACGGGCATCTATACCAACAGTAGGTTGCTCCTAAAAATAAAATAGTACCATTGGTTAATGAGTAAAATCTTCCTTGGTAACTTTATTAAAAAATTGTATTCAACCTATAAATAATTTTGTTTGTATATAATGAATGGAGCAACAAACTATTTTTCTTAGAATTGTCACCTCAATGTATGAACATAGAATTTTATGCTCTGAACTTTAGAATATACTTTCTAAATGTATGACAAAGGAGTATTTTCTTTGTTGATGGTTTTAGATTAATCAGAGTTAATGACATGTCAGAATTGAGTGAATGTTGTTATAATAATTGTTTTAAAATTAAAATTGTTTCATGAGATTTTAATTTATTTTTGAGTAATAATTATGAAGAATTTTATGTACTCAATAATAAAGCATGAAGGGATAGTAAACAAATCTAAATTAGTCAGTGAATGTATGTATGTTAAAAAAATTAAAATTATCAATTAATATCACTGTAATGTAAAATTAACTACAATGAACACACCGTTGGTACAGAATTATTTTCTTGCTGCGAGACCTCATTAGTCCTTACACGAGTTTCATGTTCATATGTTTCCTGAGGAGGGGGAGGAGGAGGTGGT
Source organism: Zhengitettix transpicula (assembly GCA_037074705.1). Taxonomy (NCBI): domain Eukaryota; kingdom Metazoa; phylum Arthropoda; class Insecta; order Orthoptera; family Tetrigidae; genus Zhengitettix; species Zhengitettix transpicula. The sequence goes on along the minus strand of CM073595.1, from coordinate 79,780,732 downwards.
GGAGGTGGTGGTGGTGGGGGAACAGTCATAAGATGTTGGGTTGGTGCAATCTCTTGTACATTATTCACTTGAGTCACATTTGCTTTTTCAGTTGCATGTGGAACTTCTGGAGTTGTAGCAAAAATTTCATTTTGCAATACTGGTAGACTGGGTAATTCTGGAGCAGCTGGAGTGTTTGATCCAGATGGGGCAATTACTGGTTCAGATGACCCCAAGTTGTATCGCAAGTCATCAGCAACGCCTAAAGTACAGAACATTACACTGTAAACTAGAATTTCGAAGAAAGAATACATGTTCTTGCCTTTTAAAGTTCAATTGAATTACAGGAATATTTTATTTGTAATATGACATTCCACAAAACAAATCAGTGCAGAAAGGAGGAGTAAGGTTATTTTAAATTCAAATAGATTGAGAAAATATAACAATGTAGATATGATTATGAAACAAACTAATTTAATTTCTGTTGCAACTGCTATGGTTTTAACAAATGTGTGACTCAAATTACTACCTGAACAAATAATAATATATCCACAGATGATAATGAAAGAATATTTTATATCAACTGATTGAAACATGAAATACATTGTAATATATAATAATCACACCTGGTAAATCAGGCAAATCCAGAGGTACATCAATCAAAGGAACTTCACCAAGGCCTGGTGAATAGAAATAATTTACACCAAAATGGTGATCCAGTTGCTCCTGCTGTGTAATTGATAAAGGAGGAGCATCTAGTGGCACAGTCTGTTCTTCAGCTTCATTAATGTGTCTAGACTTTGCTATCTTTCCAAGGGGATCCAACATTACATACTGCTTGTACCTAATATCAAACAAGAATAACATACATTTAATTAATTATGATATATATGTTTGTATATAAAAAAGTACAGAATTAAATACTTACGGATTTTCACTAGTGTTAAATAGAAGAAGATTACTAACAGATGACAGATCTGCTGGCAGAATACCAAGCCCTTCCTCTGGTGTTATATCAATGTTTCTGTGCAGAAGTTTGCTTGAAACTTTCACGTGAAAATACTTCAGTTTCTCCTGTAAAAGATATTGAAAAATTGTGTGTAAATTTGACAAATGACTACAAAAAATATATAAACTTTACTTAAATGAATCATTAGTAAAAATAAACAAGCATGAACAGTGTAATACACTGAAAATAATGACATTTGTTACTGTTGAGGGTCTCAAACATTGGAGAGCAAAACATTTCTTTGGGAGGAGAAACAATTACCCATAGATGAATATAAATAAATAAAATGTTCAAATAAATACCTCTAAATGCTTTTCTTCAACAGGTTGGAATCTGTTCTTGACTTTTGGTAAATCAAACTTGAATGGTTTTGGATTATCAAAATCAAAGGATGATTCATAATCTTTATAAATACCTGATGCAGGATACTTAGGATTTGATTGCACCTACAAAAGTAAACAATGCTCACAACCATTTGGAGGAAAATTGAGATTTATCAAAATTAACACAAAAATGGTATATTTTATATGAGGAAATTAATACATGTGACAAATGTTTTAAGATAGCTGAATAAAACTACAACCTATTTTTAGGCAGTATTAAATACGTGTCACCGGAGTTTGTAATGTAAAGGTTTTGTAAACAATAATCCAAATATAATCAACTTGGATTAGCAAAATGTAATTTATATTAAGTAGTTTCAGATTAGAAGCTGTGGCACATACTTTCACAGACAATAAATTCAAATACGAGACATATTGCTGAACAGGTAAAAATTTGTAGCAAATGTGTATGGTTATTTGATTTATGCTAAATTTACATACCACAGTTGCTTTTTTGCATCCATTTAACTTGTCAACTTTGCATTTTGCATTTGCTGTTCTTGTTTTCAATGTTATTAATCTCTGCTGCTGTTCTTCTGCTTTCTTTTCAATATGTGAAAATACATCATTTACAACAAAATTTAAATAATCTAAGGCATTTGCTATTTGAAGAATAGTTTCCTCATGGCGCAACCCATGAGGAATATAGGGTACCTCATATGGTCCACACATTTTTATGGTATAAGGCTATCCTGTCGAAAAAGAAATAGTGATACAAATAAATTAATTTATTAGAAGATGGAAGAAACATTCGTAGTTTGAAAGCATCGGGATTTTTGGTGATAATTAACATACTCTTTATGATTCACACTTGTAATCTTTTTTGATGATAATTGTTAATATCTTTCGATTATTTACTTAAGTGTGATATACAAAAGCCTTATAACAAAAAAAAATACCTTGTACCTACATATACAATATCTTTTCTTATTAAAAATTATATGAAACACGATTTACAGTTAAATTGAAATACGAATAAATCTGAAACTTGATTATTGTGATTTCAAATATGATTTACACGATTACAAAAACTTTTCTACATGACAGATTATAATCAAGCATGTGATGATTATATCGATTCTCGATTTGACGATATCGATGGATTGTACATATGTATGAAATTTCTCATAAGATGAAAACTTCTAAATAAATGTAACGTAAACGTAAGTATGTGTTTACATTAAACAATTTTTCTTAGTCACCGTAAATACTGAAGGCGAAGCAGAATGAACTTTACGAATTCGGGATTTATTGCTTTAATTGAACGTGTTTACTTATAAAATTATAAAACTGCAGAGTTTGTATTAAGTAAATTTTTTTAAAGCGCTGTTCAAAATTGAAGAGTAAAACAATTATGGTTTATCATTTTACTGAAAGTACTGAACTACCTTAGCGTTATAATTATAATCAAATTTGATATGACGGAAGTTTCTGTAGCTGTTATGACTCGAGTGTATTTCAATAACGCTAGTTATGATAATTAGCTTATCCAGCTAAAATAGCCTTCAATTTATAAGTACAAGTATATACGTTTAGAGTGGGAAATAAGCAGGTTCGACACGGCAACAGTAATAAGCTGCACTGAATTGCGTTGTCTCGGTGTTACTTGTGGCAGAGTCAAGGCCAACACTTCTCAAGACCATCCCAGCCAGCGTGAACGTAGCAACATGACCAGCTATCACAAACCCGAAGCAAGAACAGTACAGGAACTAAAAGATATCGCTAATAAACTTCGGATTGATTCAATCAAAGCTACTACTGCTTCAAAGTCGGGGTGAGTAAAAGCACGACGACTTTTCGTTAATTAAAAAAAAAACCTGCCGTGAGCGTATTTACACGTCGCACGCTTCCGTTACATTTATTTACCACCGAGAATAAGAAATACTTCATCATAACGTTATGGAGGTATATTTCATAATTAACAAATACTAACTTGCTTTCCTTATTGTCGCCAAGACTTTGCGGTAAATTAATATTTTAAATGCTAAATTTAAGGGACGTATAGAAACCGTCACACGAAACTATATGTACGTAATAGAACGAATTATTGTCAGGAAATTTTTGGTTGAATTATCAAGGCTGCACTTTTGTGTCGGCGGTCAAGATGTGAGCCTGGATTCCATCACTTCACTCAATTTTACTTGGGTATGATCGAAACAGGTCAATATTTTTCTAATAGACTGACTTTCCGTACTGACGTAAAAAGTAATATTGAGACTCGTAGATTGTATTCTGATAGCACAATTTCTTCCTGTGATCTCTGGCTGCTGGGATTCACTTCCTTCATTTGGTTGACCTGTGATGTATGTGGAGCAGTGGGATGTAGTGGTCACAGAGATCCCGTCAGAAAATCGTAAGCGTCATTGTGAATATTACTTCAAGTCCACGAAAGAAACCTGTGGAAACGTCAAGTGCATCGTCCGCTACGGCCTCCCGCCTCGTCTCCAATATAATATAAAATAAATTCTGTGTTAACATTTCTATTGCATTCGGAGTGGAACCTGTACCGACTGATCGTTCGCTTGTCGGTCGTGGCATTATTTCGATAATAACGTATATGACAAGACAACTTAAACATGTTTCAGATTCTTAAAATGAATTTTCATATTAAACATTGACGTTGAATAATTGCGTGGTGAGGCAAGAAATAGATAGACCGACTCAATAATGCCAGTTGAAAGGAAGATCCGCAGAAAAGACGCTAAGATTGTCCCTTCAATTACATTAACCTGCACCTTATTTACACTCAGATTTCTAGGTTCTAGGAATGTCTATTTGACTAAAGTTGGACAATAATCTCGGTTATTTTGGACACCTTCTCAGCCTCTGAACTCCGAAAGCTGTGGGATCGACATTACTATTAATCACATCTCAATTCCTCCCGCGTGATTGACTACATCAGGGTCAATATTTTCCTAAACAATCGGTCTTTTTTCATTATTTTCACATTTGGTCCAATTCAGCTTGAGGTGTCTTATCGCAACTGTGTTTTATTCACTGATTGTAAGTCACGTGTGGTTGTAATTATTCCCTCTACCCCGCCATATATATATATATATATATATATATATATATATATATATATATATATATATTGTTACGGTCACACAAACATCACCGAATAGATGCCGTTTGTATCTTTTATTTGCCACGGATTGCATAATAAAAGTCTGCAGATAAGATAAGCTGCTTCCTGGTCTCGTGAGAAGTTCCGCAGATATTCTTGAAGCAACTTTTGGGTCGGACCAGTTCCTGTTCCGAAGATACAAAAAAATTGATCGGAACTCGCTGTGCCGAAGATTGTAATCGTTGCCAGAAAAGCCGAAGCTCGGAATCCTGATTCTCCTCTCTTACGCTATTATGATGGAAAACTTTGAATATCGTTTATATAGTGGCAGAATATCAACAATACAATTATTTAGAAACGACGCGGCACTAAGACAAGTTGTGAATCCACAATTTATGTATACCGGCAGATCTTGATTAGACGACGAGCTGGGAAATCGTCGTCCTACCTGAAATATCACGTTCCATCCCTTTAGAAAGGTTTAGCACTGGAACGATCGAGATACACCGAATAACGAACTTTTAGATATCCGCCGTCGCTGTAGCCAGCGGAATGAATGCTTGGACACCACACATTTTAATAAGGTAGCAACAAAATGAAATGAGAATTTTTTGGCATCACAAATATATGAAGTGAGCGGCAATCGGTTTCCTTGTGTACCTTCTCAACAGAATATATAGGCATAGCCATATCTACCTCGGAAGAATAGGAAGTTATCGTTTATGACGAATGAAACGGAATTCGGTTCAAGGAATGTACTGTGCAAGAATTTGCTGTCGATGCTGACGGAGCGTTTGCAATTACTCGTTGTGTTGGCTGACCTGATTTCACTTGTGAAACGCCTGCTTTCTGTTTGACGTGGACGTGGACTTGTACCCGCTTTACTAAACATGGATCTATATCTGTAATTTGACTACGATAGTCTGTGCGTTCATTCTGCAACCTTCTGTGCCTTGTCATCGACTCTTTCCTCTCGGAATATCACGTTTATGGTCTTAAAAGACCCTGAAGTCAAACACGGGTCATTCAGTAATCTTTAATTTCATCTGGGACTGACTTTTGATATTCTTCCCGCCTCCCCTCAAAGTTGAAAGTTTTAATGTTTGTGAGTCGACGTGTGGAGTTTGATTTGTTTTCGAGAGCTGGACAGGCTGCAACGGTGGAGGTACTTACGAACTGGAGGGGGAACAGCTTCCTGCTTGCGACACTCGATCCTTATCCGTTCGCGACGTAAACCGATGCGTTATCAACATTTACATTTGAAATTTCGTGACATTTGCGCTGTAATTTAGAGAATAAATTGGCGATGACGAGGAGAAGCGAGTGATAATTTAGACCAAGTGGTACTCGTACAGATCTGGGAGGAAACTGCGACAGAAACGAAACAGTTCGTCTCGAAGGTGCACGACCGGTTCGAGCTGCATCTCAAAGAATGCAGGATCGGCTTCGACTCGGCAGAATTGCAAGATGCGCAGAAGCCAGGGACGATTCGTTGAGAAACAGACGAGCAGTTATTGTCAATCTATGTTCGCGTTTTCGAAGGAAACGATTTAGTCGACACAAATTTACTCAGCAGGTGACGTTACTTTTGAAGTTACACTCACGTCTTCGGGACGAACGTTTATAATTTGCAAATATTGTAACGGTTGTTACGACACCCAACCAAGTTTGACCAACTGTACACAGAAGCGAACTCTACTATAGTTAGATCCCCGAAGGTTGTGTTGATGTCGCCTCAGTTCTGTTCACTTCAAATTGGAACCTGAAAATCCTTACATGCATCAAACACGAGCACCGATAAATAATGATAGTAATTATTGTTTGAGAGGCAGCGGGTATTGCAGACGGTCAACGTGAAAGGGCAAAATCCCTGGTCAGAGAAACCGTGTGAACGAAACGTGGAAATATCCAACAATTTAGACTTCGAAGACGGGTGTAAAGTAACAACGAATCGTGTTTGTTTGATATAACACCTTCACTGCCAAAATAAAAGATCTGCTAACGTACGTGTGATCCAATCTGGAATAAATGTACGTCAACATCCACGATCAACTTAACCCGAATGCGCGCGTCCACGAGACTTGCTGTCAAAATAGCGTTAATATCAGCGTAACTAATTAATCCTATGTAATACATCACAAACAGTTCGATCAAACTAAAAACAATTCCAAACTTAATAACCCTCACCCTCCACAAAATCTATATTTCTTATGCTATATCTGAAAACTTTATTTGTATAGCTGTGGCACTCGACAAGGGAGAAAACGAACGAACAGAATTCACTAACTACAACAACTACAACTCCAAAATTTATCACAATATTACGACCGCCACATCCCAGAACATTTAAATTTTTATGAGTACAGACGGAATTGCATTGAAACAAAACTTCTTTCAAATGAAAAAGAACAGACTATATGTATATATATATGATATATAGGGTGAAGAAGAACTCCACCGAGAGATTGTTCAGAGATACCTTGTGAGTATTTTGGTTATAAGGGTCCCTCGTTACAGAGTGAGAATATAATTATTCGTTGTTTCAGTAAAAATATCTTCAGAACAAAGAAGAAGACTAACATGCAACGACCAAAATACACCCTCAGAAGAAACACGTACACTTTTATCACAGTGTGTTGAATCTGTTCTGTCAGTGTACAGTACAGCACGAGTTGGGAGTCTCTTCACAGAAGAACAAGTCCGTTGTCGTCCAACAATGTGATTGCCCGTCCCCGACTATTTGCTTTACGATAGAGATACAATAAACGAAACGAGCTAAAGGTATTCCCGAACTTGTCGGTGGAGTTCTGGTTCATCCTGTACATGCCTATTGTTATTTTAATGCCTTTACGGCAACCACTTCATTCTTGTCCTAATTAAAACCTTCTGAAAAATAAACCACACCTATCATTTCAAACAAAAATCACAAATCCTCATAAATTTCTATTCAATAAATTTGTAGACAATGATTATATTGTAAACACCAAAAACCCTGGGAGTATCTTAATAAACTTTAATTTTCAAGTCTCATAATTGAATAAAGTCATCTCGAGTAAACAATTGTAGTCGCGACGTTTCGATGGCAATTAACGTCGATTATTTAATCGGTTCTCCACACCGAGAAAGACTACATTCCTTTCGTAATTATTTGAACGACGACAATATTTTCAGAAAAAATAATTAAACAAGCCACAATGAAACGTAGGCTTTATGTGCAGTATAATTTTCTTTGTTCAAAGAAGTAAAACCGTCATCAATAATGAATATATAATAAAATGAAATAATATTTTACTGGGAGTAGGTTAATATTGTGGTTGTGTACGCTACGAACGTGAACGTGCTGGACTGTCCAATGGTCGCGCTGACTAACGAACGTTTTCCTTTCAGTTTTACGTTCGCTTTTAACAGAATGTAAGATTTGAATCGATGACGCGTTTCCTTGAGCCCGTAGTCCCGTCGGATATCATTTACGACAAACCTGCCACCACTGTCTCTAGCGAGAAATATTCTTCACATTTTTGTTTAAATGTAGCTTAATTTGAATTTTGAAACGGAGAGGTTTCGATGTTAAGGTATTCTGTACGTTGACCCGCACGTGTCGCCTAGATTTTAGAACAGATCCGGATCCCTGCCAGATGCGAATTAATTTTGCGGTTCTTTTCTGCAAATTTCAAAGTCCAACTGTTTTCTCGGCGAAATCTCTGTCAGAATTTACATTCCCTTACGCACGAAACGTAAAGATAAACGAGATGAGAGTGACGTGACGTGACGTGACGGGCTGGTGTGTAAATGTGACTTCCTGCTATAGTTTGGTAATTTCGCGAAAAGTCGCCGTCATCTCCGGTGAAGGTTTGACTTCTTTGAAAACGCCGCTATTGCATACGTTTACGTTTACTACGTACGAATCTCAGCGTTTCCCTGTACACATTTACAAAAGTTTGGCTGCGGTTGATGACACTTGCGTCGTGTCCTACGTCACCGCAAGCGATAATTTTTATTACGATAACTATGTAAAATAAGAATACTACATCGGTGATAGTGTTACGAATACTCTGACTCGACACGTAATGTGCTACATTTATAAATCTGTCTACATAGTTTCCGTTAGTGTCTAATTTTCAAAAGCGGAATAATTGAGCACCAAGTTGAAAGTAATCTCTGGCACCAACGTATTTTTCCTGCGTACATATAAATAAAGGTAAATTTTTCACGGTAGTATTCCGTGCACGGTCGTGCGATAGATTTTATGATAATTATGTTTTTCTTTGATTTAAAATTAAATTTGATTTCGCTTGTTATGCCGTCCCCTCACTGTATTATAGCACGACACGGACCTGATTGTGCTAAGGCGAAATGAGCACGGTACGGAGGCAGTTCGCTAGAAAACCTGTGGTATGCCGTGAGTAGAACAGACACACAGTTAAATTCACAATTATTACAAAAGTTCTTACAATTAAGAAAAAAAATCCATTGTTCCCAGATTTAATTATGTGCTGTATCACATTGACCAGCCGCCAATGGTGATTAGAGTTAGTCTTAAAGGTCGAGTGTCCGTTGCAGTACCACCACATTTAAGAATCGTTCGATTATACGTTGAATCTACTTTGTGAATAGAGCGACTTTTCTGGAAATCGCTCTTCTGAAACGATTCTTGTAACTTCTTTTGAATGGCATTCCGTCTCGATGAAATTCAAGTCAATTACAGTCTCTCTCTCTCTCTCTCTCTCTCTCTCTCTCTCTCTCTCTCTCTCTAAATACGTTATCAATTTTCAATAAAAATAAAGTCGTGTAAAATTATTGTAACTTGAAGTTTGTCTACAAATAAGTAAATTTTCATATTTGTTCTTTACATGTAGTTCATATTAAACTGTAATGCCAGAAAAAATTTCGTATGATTCCAAAATGAACGACTTCAGATATCCCAAAATGATTACTGGTTGATTGAAGAGTTGTTTCTCTATTTCATCAAAATGACTATCAAGAAAATTCTTACTATGCTCCGGGTTGAAATTATTCGACTTTTAGTAATAACATTTGATTTGATTGTGTCCTTGTATTTGGAGAGTAAGGTTTTCGCAATGATTGTTTCTCAACGTGATCGGCGTATCTTGTCCCAAATCTAGTTTTCATCCGGGCAACAACCGCTTTCTTATTTTCCTACACTACACTATTAAAAGTAATTATCACTGACAACGTCCCAACAGAATATATAATTTTACTAGTCGAGGTTCGGCCAGTTGCTAAATCTCTGGTAAACACGTTTGTGAAATGAGGCCGTTCACCCGCGTGTCCTAAAAAATTCTTTTACCAGGAATTGCCTCTAATAAATTGTCAATCTGAAATTGTTCACGACTTTTGTTCGTACAGAAACGAACTCGTGTCAGTGCAAAAGGGATGACTAGATATTTCGACATGTAAACGGTGTTATTTGAGCAACATTTTGGTCCTACAAATTATGATAATTTAGAATTCGTTTGTGAACGACACTGATATTTCACTTGTTTTCTTAGTAGTGTAAATTATATTTTCATCTTTTCACTCACGCTAATTTTCAAATCCACATCTATGTACAAGTTATTATATTGTGAACCACTAGGAAACACACGTCACCGTTTTCCTTTATATTATGTTGGTTTTTTTTCCGCAGATGCGGTTGTACCTGACGGTCACGAATCTTATTGTATTGTATAATTAATTAACTGCGATCGGGATAGATGTGGGTGGCAGTTTCATCAACTAATAATATATATTTATAAGTCTTTTCCTGTTAATTGTCGTGAAAAATAAATAAACTACACTTGCCGTCAATAACTAGAAACATCACTCCATTATACCGCATATGATTGTTAAATCGAATATTGGTTAACAGTAAAGAATAAAATAAAATTGTCAACTTCTCAATATTAATTTTAGCAACTTTTATCCTTTGACGTGAGTGCGAACGTCCACATGTGAGAATAATTTATTCTGTTCTACTATTGACGTATTAAGTCAGTTATTTTTGTGTATATGATCCGGTTTACCGAAATATATTGGCATTTGTAAGTTGATTCTATCATTTCGTTAATGACCTCCCTTCCCAGTTCACAAACTTTGTCACTATTCCTGAGTGTATTTGGAGCTTTGAAAATAGTCTCAACTGTCCGCGCATCGATTTCTGACTTTGTGCTTCAAGTCAAAAACCTTCAAGCTATTTGCTTAGCGGCCTTTACATTTACAGCATCTCATGATAATATTGGAAGGGAAGTTTTCTAATTATTTGAATATCAAACCTGGAAATTTTTAGTTCACGATATCACCGTTTGTTAGTTGTAGACGTTTCGCTTATTCTTAAATTTTATAATTTTAGAGGCGGAAATTCTGAAACTTTGAGTGTCGGCAACTGGATGAGAAGATTTGTGATAATTAAATTAAGCGAAAGTTAACAACTTGTCAAACATCGGCGTTTATTTAGCTCAGTAGTTGAGGGCAGGGATCAGAACACTGTCCGTAGTTTCGTGACAATCTTCCCTAGTCTTAGCATATTAACGGGGGAATAAGTCTGCAGACAGGTAAAAAAGGTTCCCGGGAGTAGTTTTGGGCAAATGCATAAAAAAGCCCACGTTGTATTTATCTCGACTACCTGTAAATTTTTTTGTAGGAGAAATCAGACAGACAGCTGTACGCAACTGAAGCTTTTTTTTAAAAAAAATTCCGTTCGAAAATGAAATTTGTATGATTTACGCTCAATAGGTTAAGTGGCAAGTGATTATCACAAACTTATCATCCCAATAAAACTGCCTGTTCACGCAATAATTCTTACGAAAGATTTTTCGAAGCAGTCAATGTGGTGAACGTGCATGGCACGTGTTTTGTCGCACGACTTGCGCATGCGCGTGGATTGTAGAAGGTTCAAGGACGTTTCCTAGCAGACGGTTTCAGTTCTGATCGAACCGCATGTACATGTTGGCTGCTACGATGAGAGGCGACGGGAAACCTGTGAACGCTCAGGAACTGCAAGATATCGCAAATAAATTAAGAATCCACAGTATTCGTGCAACAACGGCGTCCAAGTCCGGGTGAGGATGTTTTCATATTGTTCCAGCAGCACCTGCCTAATTAGGTGCACAAATTTAGTGCAGAATGTCTTTTTCGTTGCACTGAGATTATATAACGCGCCGATGCCTTTACGTTCTGATATATGGAGCATTTATTCTAATAATTTTACAGTATTATAACCGTTCTAGATAATATTTTACACGGTCGATGCGGATGTTTTAAAGCCGATGTACTTGCAAGCATCAGATTTTAATTTATAAAATGTCTGAAGGTACATAGTTTTGAAATTTGGGATAGACGACTCTAAAGCAACGAGTTGTGGTGGCGATACTTTCCTCTTTTGATTTAATTTCTTCAGTTTATTTTGTCTCTCCTATTTCAGCCATCCTACATCATGTGCGTCCATGGCGGAAATAATGTCGGTTTTGTTCTTCAACACCATGAGATACAAAGTGTCTGAACCGAGAGATGCTTCTAGTGATCGTTTTATTTTGTCGAAAGGCCACGCTGCACCGATTTTATATGCAGGTTCGTGAACTTGTACCTTTTTATTCATATAACATTGTTTTAAAAAAAATACATTTATACATATACTTTTATACTTCTGATTTAGCATGGGCTGAAGCTGGTTTGTTTCCCGTGAAAGATTTGCTGAATCTCCGAAAAATTGACAGCGATCTGGAAGGCCATCCAACTCCTCGTCTCAACTTTATCGATGTCGGTACTGGCTCCCTCGGACAGGGGTTATCAATTGCTTGTGGTATGGCCTATGTTGGCAAAAACTTTGACAAAGCGTCGTACAGGTATGTAACATAATCAGACTCTTGTCGCGAATAGCCGTAAAATGCCGTATCATAATTTAATTCTCTTGCATTTCGATATACTTCAAGAAACGTTAATACTGTTCACTTGCTGCTTTTATTTGGATTAGAATTAATTCCATAATCTTCAGTTTTGGTCTGATGGTGAAATGACTAATAGATGTGTCAAACTCTGTTATCACAGGACACACATTTATATATTGTCCAGGTGATCTCTCGTTTTGATTGATACACACCGATTGGTGTATTTTGCCTGGCTTATAATTTGCTGCCTTTACTAAATTAGATTGCACGGATCTCTTGCACGCAAAATGCTACGACATCCAAAAATATTGACACGGTATCTCGTGGGCATTTTTTCGAGGAACTGAAATTTTACGTTTTCGACGAAGAAGCTTCCGATATTGTTAAGCTTTTCGGATAGGTGACCGAAATTTAACGGTGGTGACGAGTCAAATTTTGTACCCGTGGTCCATGTCCAATTTTATGTATTATCTAAATGATCTGCTCTAAAATATCCTTCGTCCAAATATTAAACCCCATCTTTGTACAGCTGACCTCGATGTTTGCCTTACCACAACACTGTGAATATATCATCTCCATATTATTAAAGGAGTCCAATAATAATGGTGTATATCCAACCTACTCAAAAAAAATATAGTTCTGGATTCTAATTGAGTTAGAAACTAGAGAACCATTTAAACTACATCCACACAGAGAAAGTACGGTCTTTGAATCACTTTAAAATCCTAAACTTTGATCTTGGCTCATTGTGGTGAACACAACTTTCTTTGGTTTATTCAAAAGTGTTGGATCTACTATAAGTAAGGTATTTATGTATTAAAGACTTTAAAATCTTGTTAGTGTGCACATTTTAATAGAATTGTTATCTATCGCAGAATTTTACTATGGGGCCGTCAATGTTCTGTTGAGAAATTGCTGTGGTTACAAAAAAGGCTAACAGATTCACGGGCACAATCTATAAAACTGCATCATAAGTGTAATTGCCAAGTTTTTTATACACTGCCCACTTTATACAATTATTATACTAGCAACAGAAATAAATGAGGTTTCTGTGGGTGTAATTGTTCCAAGACTCTATAAACCTTTTATTATTTGTCTTTATTTTAATATCCCCCACATAAGATGAAGATTTTACTGTACAAATTTTTTTAGAACAAAATAAAAATTTTGCACACAGACAACTGTGTATCCTCTGCAGAATGCAGTTTTTTATATTGTTAATACTTCTACTTTATTTGGAATTTCTGTAAAATATGTTTAAATAAGTATTCCCATCCATATACATAAGTAGCTACAGTAAGGGAAGAGAATACGGTGGTGGGTACTTGAAATAAAGCTCTGTCACCACTCGGGACAGGAGGAAGCTCTTCAAATGCCTGGTGCATGGTATGCAACTTCTTTCTCCTGAAGGAGACTAATGCCTCTGAAAATTTGAAGAACATCCTGACCTGAGTGGTGATGGCGAACTTCAATTGCAGGTAAGCCACCACCTCTCTCTTTCCTTTACACATAAATTGCTTATATATAATAAGGATGATACATTGTAAAAATAATTAATATGAACATGTGAGAGGGGGAGAGCTGTGGGCTTACTTAAGATTTAGAACTGGTGTCTCCATGTTGGACAGGAAGGAGCATATAAAATTTTCTCCTTCAGGAGAGGTGTGCTGTCCCAAAATAATTGATATGCTCCTTCCTGTCCAAGATGGAGATGCCAGCTTTCAATTTAAGGCTACCAAGAGGTTGTATTAAAAAATATACTCTCCTGCAGAGTTTACTGCCTTGTTGGCGACGGTGAAAGTGCCGAAGGTTCGATATGGGAAGCGCTTAATTTTGCGAGTCACTACAAGTTGGACAACTTGTGTGTAATATTTGATATCAACAGACTAGGGCAATCTGAACCGACTTGCCTACAACACAATGTGGAAATATATCGTAAGAGACTAGATGCCTTTGGATTTAATTCCATTCTTATTGATGGTCACGATGTTGAGGAACTTTGTAAGGTAAGTTATTTACATTTGTAATATGTTTGGAATTTGATAAAATTTTTCATATGTGGAGCTTCAGAAGTTAGTCTTTAGTTGGAATTGAACACAAACTAATAGTAAGTAGATGAATATTGAATAAGAAAACATTAGAATAAATTTATTGAGGAATATGGAAGTAAAAAAAAAAATTTTAGATTATCTTTATAGATTATTTAAATTTGTTATTTGACAGATCTCTCATTGTAACTGCTATGCAAACTATTTTAAGATGAATTTTTGGTTCATGCTTTCACAAATGATAGTGCTTTTACAGTATTGTTTGGTTTTGATTTTTTAGAATTAATAATTTAAATGTTTATATGGGAAGTGGTTAATTTGATAGTTGAAGTAACAGGTACACTGGGTAATAATATTGCTTACAGGCATTTCATGAAGCAAGCAGCACTAAAGGAAAACCTACAGCTATTTTAGCTAAAACTTATAAGGGTAAAGGTTTCCCAGACATTGAAGATAAGGAAAACTGGCATGGAACTCCATTGGGAAATAAGGCAGATGCAGTTATCGAGGTATCTTCACATTTGTTTAGTTATGCCTTGTATTTAGCTTTTGCAGGGTTTTTACTTTCAATTACAGATATTATTCAATATGCATTTATTGAATTTATGTGGTAAATTGACCATTTAGTTAAATTTTAATAGGGTATGACTATCTTAATCTTTCAATTCAGCACATCCAAGCTTTGATAAAAAACAGTGGGCCACTTCAGTTGCACCCTCAGAAGCCCCTTACAGAAGATGCACCAGTTGTCGATATTAAAAACATTAAATTGAGCAGCCCTCCAAGCTTTAAACTGGGGGAAGCTGTCGCAACTCGAGTGGCTTATGGAACTGCCCTCGCGAAGTTAGCTGCCAGCAATGATCGTATTATTGCACTTGATGGAGATACAAAAAATTCTACATTTTCAGATAAATTACGCAAGGTATTGTGATCAGCATTTAAATTTTTTGAGAATAACCGAAATGACTATTGTAAAATTATTGGCAGTTTAATGTATTTTCATATTTAATTTGTACAGGTGTTTCCTGAACGCTATATAGAATGTTTCATCGCAGAACAAAATCTTGTCGGAGTTGCTATCGGAGCATCCTGCAGGGATCGCACGGTTCCTTTCGTATCTACTTTTGCAACATTTTTCACAAGAGCTTTTGATCAGGTATGATCCCCTTTATTTCATTATTACACTATTGAATTGAAGATTAGTGCATTGTATCTCACATTGTTATTAGAAAACTAAACTTGGTGGAGTACATTTTCTTGCAATAGCAATGATGAAGCACTTTTGTTAGTCCCATTTTTAAAATTGGAATTAGAGTAAAACTTCAATATTTACACTTAGATCCCATGTCTTTTCGGGTTTTTCTAAAACTCTTTTAAATTAATGGTATAAATGTCAAAGCATTAAATTTTCCGTCTGTCAAATCTGAATGGATAACCAATGTTGAAATTATAAAATGTAAAACATTTGTGCTAAATTAAATAAAACATTTCTGAAATTCTTGTTGCTTTCGTCCGGTGATTCACAAAACTCAAGTGTCCGTAAGAACGACAAGCACAGAAAGTTTTTTGAGTTTGTCACGTGGTTTGTGCATTATCATTCTTTATACTCCAGTTGTTTTTTTTTGAATCACCTAACAAAAGATACAAGAATTTTACAGGAAGATTACATATCACAATTCAGCACTTATTTTTCTGTTATTTTGTTATTTATCTAATTAGTATCCAATATTTATTTAAATTTCTAACATGATAGTACACGGTAAAATATGGTAAAGTGAAATTATAGATTACTTATTCTTTTGGTAAATTTGAGTGCTACTTTTATTTAGATGATGGATTTTTTTATTGTATAATAGATATACTTTTGTTTCAGCCTTTCATTTGATGATTAGCAATCTCCAATTTTCCCAAGGTCAGATGCAAAATTTTCTATTACGCATTTACATTGTTTTGTACAATGCCTTTTAACTAACCATCCCTGCTGCACATTAAAATAGTTCAAAATTTAATTTCCCTTTGCACGGTACTGCCCACTAACTTATCATTTATGGAGAATTGCTGATCTGTTGAAGTCTCCAATTAATACAATGCATTATTGAGTTTAAAAATACACAATTTACCAATGAGCAAGCTGTTCCATTAACAGAGATATTCTAATTTTACCCAAAGATAAAATGGAGTTAAAACTTTGATAATACAGTTTGTCTTAAGTGAGAAAGCAAGTTAGTTTATTGATAAACATGTTTAACTTATTTTGGCCTACATTTTGGAAACAAGTTATAATAAATAGGTTCTTTGTTAAATCCTTTTCTGCAATCTCTGAAATTGATTATTTATCTTATTTATTCCACAATATTATGTCATGTAATTGAGGTTTTAAGTCCAATTTTACAAAATCTTCATTTATTGAAATGTTTTTTTTAAAAAAGTTAATCATAGGAGACTGTTAATGTGTAGATCTTGTGTATATATTTTTGAAAAATAGGTTGAAAGCACTCTGTAAATATAGTAATTTGTAATCTATTGTAATTATCCAGTATATATAATATCCTTAGATCGTATTGGAATATAATTTTTTTTCTACTTCGTGTCCTTTCAAATGTTCAATGACTTTCTAATCTATTTTCATAAAACATTCATGCTTATTCCTTACAAATCTGCAGTGCATGTACTCCTAAGAGAATTTTTATAACAATTTATGGAAGTTTTAATGCAATATAAAATTAAAGTTCTTAAAATCTTATGGGGGTTTATTTGCAATTGAATAATAATACTATGTCGGTGTTCACCTCTAACCAGTTAGAGATTTGCTGTGTGATATTTGTCTATTGCAAAAATAATAATCAACATCTTTATTAAGAACATAAATGTTTACAGTAAATAGACAGAAATGAATATAATGTCGAACTTTTGCTTAATTATATTCCCAGAGTATCAGAAATAAGCAAAATAGTTATCAGTGCACAGTAATATGGTTGTGTGTCGTTATATTGTAAATTGAAATTGTTACTCTAGTGGTAAGAACTGATGCAAATTGGTTATAAAATTGACTGCTATGTTCTGATGATAAAGTTCAACATGTATAGTACAACATCTGAAGTAGTTCAGATGTGAATCTGTATAGCTTACAAAGCAGAGTGAGGAGATTTAGAGTAATTTTGGAAGAACGTTATTTTTTATATGAAAGTAGAAAATGGGACTTTCACATTAACAAGTTTTGATCATAAAAGTTAGTGAACATAACTTGGAGCCTTACTAACAAGAATAAGATTTATTTTATGTCATTACCAATTCTGATAAAACTGTTCAACACAAACTGTTATCAGCTGTTAAGAAACAAATAAAAGGAAGTTGGCCATGGGAATGTTGTAAAAGCACAAATATACAGGATATTTATTTGTCTAACAAATTTTGGCCAAATAGCTTTAAAATTATAGTAATTTTTTTAATATATATAATACTTCCAGTTGTAGTGAAAATAATTCAAGCAGTGGTAACTTCAAAATATTCATTAGTAAGCATTTTGATGGGAATGAAATGCTAGATGGCTGGGTGCATTGAACTAATTGAACAAAATCATTAAATTCCTTGACTGACTACTTGTAATTATGAAATTTAAATTTTGTAGCATAATTTACTCCTTAACTAAATGGATTGTTTTTATTGAAATTATTAGGTTCGTATGGGTGCTATCTCTCAGACAAATGTCAACTTTGTTGGATCTCATTGTGGAGTTAGCATCGGTGAAGACGGTCCTAGCCAGATGGGTTTGGAAGATATTGCAATGTTCCGTACTATACCAGGTTAGTTTAAAGTTCTAATACTTGGCAGGTATTTGCCATATTCTCAACAGTGCTGAAATATTCCAGTAGAGAAACTCTTGCAAAAATGCTTGTCATGTGTAAAGAGTTAATTTTCACAGAATATGAAAAACGTTCAAAGATATAGAGGAAGGTTTTTTCAGACAAATTGTTACCAGTTGTGAGCATATTTCTAGTACTTTTAATTATATTCAGAATGTATTATTAATGTGGTCCAAATGCTAAATTTTCAACAAATTGTTTAGGATCCACAGTATTCTACCCTTCTGATGCTGTTAGCTGTGAACGAGCAGTTGAGCTGGCAGCTAATACTAAAGGTGTTTGTTTCATCAGAACATCTCGCCCAGCTACAGAAGTCATCTATAAGAATGACACAATTTTTGAGGTATGGTAAAATTTTGTTAATGTGTGTGCAAATTATAACTAATTCATTTTTCACCATCAATAAAAAATTTCCATTTAGGTTGGGAAATCACATGTGGTGAAGCAATCTGCAAATGACAAAATTGTTGTTATTGGAGCTGGCGTTACTTTGTATGAAGCTCTGAAGGCAGCTGATGAACTTGCAAAGATTGGTATAAATATAAGAGTTTTGGACCTCTTTACAATCAAGCCACTTGATGTTGATGGGATTATAAAAAATGCTAAAGCTTGTGGTAACAAAATTCTGACAGTTGAAGATCATTATGCTGAAGGTTAGTGCCTTTTTACAAACCATAATCTAGAATATAATTGATGGCATGGACAGAAAAGACTGGTGAAATAGCTTACCTGAAATTGAGGGCAGTTGTTGCCGTGCCACACAGTATTCGAAGTTTTTCTGACAGTGACACCGGCCCTCAATTTCAGTCAAACCACCTATTTTTATAATCTTTCCATAGCAATTACTTTAAATAAATATATATTTATTATATTATGCAATATTAGGAACTTTAATTTGTTGACGAAGTCACGATGGATATTGGGGAAGATAGAAATAAATATAAGAAAAGTGGGAATACACCCATAAGAAAGTATATTCTTGGGTGTAGAATTATGCCCCAGCATATGCTTCCTTATGAAGTGTATTCCCACCTTTCCCCAATATCCAATGTGACTTAGTCACCAAATTAAAGTTCTGAACATTGTGTGTGTGTATATATATATATGTACGCTAAATATATTGTACTTATTGATATTTCATAATTTCAATCTAATATTGCTACATTTATGTGCTTCATTTTTTCAAATGAAATTTACTTACATAGACGGATCTTGTGCCAAACAAGTGTCTTAATAAGACCAGAAATTTATTTTTAACAATATAATTTGAAATTTGTAGATGTTTCGATCAACTGTAATGATATTTGTCAACAGTATCACCATAGTTTTGTTACTATTAAGTGTCTCAATGGAAATATTATAGCCTAGTTATATTTTCAGGGGGTATTGGAGAAGCTGTTCTTTCTGCTGTTGCAGAGGAGCATATCACAGTGAAGAAGTTGGCTGTAAGGGAGGTTCCTAGATCGGGACCTTCTTCAGTTTTGTTGGATCTTTTTGGAATCAGTGCCAAAACTATTGTAAAAGTAATTACTGAAATTGTCCACTAATCTTTGAAAGTGTTAAACAATGGCTAATGTGCATTCAAGTACTATGTTGTAACAATTTTGATGGTTGAATTAAAGATCATGGTTTAGAATATCTTTTATTTCCGAAGCAACCTTAATCCAAACAGGAGTGGCATGTTTATGTGATTATATTTCATAAATAGTATTACCAATTTTGTTGAATTATGACAACTTTTACACTTTACGGAATGGGAAACGATTAGTAGCAAGTGTGTTTATGAATACTTCAAGAAGTACCAGAATATTTTGAGTAAAATGAGCTTAAAAAGTAGGCGAGCTTAGTAAACTATGATACTGTATAACTAATATGCTACAGAAAGCCACATTCTAGGTTTATATCTGACCAAAGTCTGCTTAGTATAAACTATCTAGAAAGTAGAGCACTAACAAATTTTGTTCAGATGTCAATAGTTGTAATAAATGCCATAATTTAACCTCCAAAGAATACTTTTAAAAGAATGCTTTTGGTATATAAAGAATAGGAATTTACTTTTGGGTTTATTGAAACATTACAGATAATGTTGTATGACCATTAAGTTTTTTTAATATCTATAAAATGCAGAAAATTTAGCATAGTCAATTATACTAAAACCTTTATTACAATTTGTAAATTTGGTTAAATTTAAATAAAGAATCTTAACTACAAAGTTAATCTATGATGTAGGGTAAAAAAAAGAATTATATTGCCTACATATTTTTGACAGAAGTGTTCAAGAAGATTTCAATAAGTGCAAGGTTGAGTTTACACAATAATATATGCTTGGCACAAATTCAACTAAAAAGTTTTCATCAATTATATCATGTCAATTATAAAAAAAAATTAACATTGAACAGTTTTACAGATGAGTTACATAGATTTATTGGTAACAATTTAAAGAAATGGTTAGTTAATAAGGCACTCATGCATGCCAATATAATTTAAATGCAGCATTTGAAACCACCAGGTTAAAACTAACAAAGTGTTCATATTTTCCAAAGGTTTTGCATTGTTTCATAATTATTTTCTATAAAACTGTTCACTTAATATTCTAATTTCAGCATAAGACTTAAGTACAATCAGGAAAGAAGTTAAGTTAAATTATAGATGAGGTAAAAACTGTAATGTGTCCACACTAGGTAATTATTACACATCATTTTCTATCTCGCCTCTTGTTGTTACAAAGTTTGATAAAGCAACCATTAAAAATAATTGATTAACTATGACCTGTATGAAATGGGCAATTTACTTTGTTTCATGTGAAGCTATTTATTGAAGTTGGAGAACTTCAGATGTTCAAACTATCACCAGAATACTAATTTTATATGCCAATATACTTTATGACATACATTGCTATAAGTATTTTATGAACATATTGAAATAGCTTGCTTCATTTAGTGGACACAAGTAATACTAGTGAATAGATTTTCACAATGCAATGAAAATGGGATAGTGGTCATATGACTGGTTTCCAAATAAATATTCCTTCTCCAATTTCTCACTTCTGAAGATATACAAAAAAAAAAATGATAAAAAGCTGATATGTGATGTCAGTGGATGCTAAATACTATTTCCTAATAATTTGACAATTTTTGATGGAGAAAAGATATTTCAGAGAAGGAAGGAAGCCTGTAATATAAAAATTTTAATTTTTCTACTTTCTAGTGCAATTCAGAACATCAATGTGTAATGTATGAAACTAAAGAAACTGTTAGAATGTATATTATATATATATATACACACTAGAATAGGAGCGTCTAAAAATTCTAAGAGAAATGAATCGTAGAAGAATACAATTTCCAGGTTAAGATTTAATCATTCTTGCTGACAAATCCATAAAGTACAAAAGGCCAAAATTTGTGCCAACAATTTATATTGACAGAATACAACATAGGAACCTAAGTAGTTACATATAATACATTTGCCCAATTAAAACTGATTACAATATTTTCCTTCAAGGCTACGTAAGAAATGTGTAGAAAAATGTCCTAATTAACATAATACTAGAATGTAAAATTTTCTACATTAATTACACTCTCCAATTGACCATCAATGTTATAAAAGAAACCTGAACATTTTTCACACTTTCCCAATCATCCCCAAGCAGTAAATGTTCAAAAATCGAAGCATAAAAACGTGCTATATTTGATTTATACTTTTTTTTTTAATAAACGGTCACAACATTGTTAAAGAAATGATACTTTCAGGCACGTTGGTTATATATTAAATAGATTGTTTTATGAGCAAGTTAACTACTTCATAAATGTAAATGTAGCAGGGGGAACAATGCCAAGATACAAAAATTAGAAGATATAATTATGTACATATAATTGCAAGAACCACAATTATTTAAATAATGGGGCAAATTATATTTTATATTAGATATGTTTTTTTGATAAATGTAATACACATACTTTCAATGAAGGTTTCACAATCACATTTCTTATTTTTATGTAAAATTTTGTAACTGAAGTACTATCTTTTGAAGGAGACTAGCCCCTTTTGAATATTCAAAGTGTTTTTCCCTGTGATGACATTGGTCCTGAATTTCAGTTAGGCCATATATATTGTTTCTCTCTCTTTTCTGGCTGACAGGCACTCTGTCATAAGGAAGGAAGCTTAAAAGCGTCTGAAAATCTGACATGCTCCTACCCATCCAACATGGTGACATCAGCTCTCAATTTAAAGCAACCACACAAGTCTCTCTTTCCTACCCATACTATATGCAAACATATCTATAGTCACTTGGGACAGAAGGATGTTCTTCAAATTATCAGAAGCTCTCGGCCCCCAGCTGTAGCGAAAGAGATTAACATTCTGTATGCCATCTGGCTGCAGACTGTCTGCAGCCGGCTGGCACGTGGAATGTGAATCTCTTTCCTGAAGAATGGGGCTAAGAGCCTCTAAAAATTTGAAGAATATCCTTCTGTCCCCCAAGTGGTTCCACCAAGGTTCAATTTCAGGTAAGCCACCAACTAACTCTTTCCTTTCTATACCAATTTTATATATATATATATATATATATATATATATATATATATATATATATATTACACTTAAGGAAAATGTGACGAGGTTAAATTAAATAACACATTTAGATAGGAAACATATATGATGCCGCTTATCTGAAATCCATAGTTGATCCAGTCTGGCTTAGGTGAGAGAAGATTCCAAATTTTCGAGAGCCTGAGCTCCCTTCGTCAGGAAGGAAGATCTTAACTGTGTGCTGACTGGACAGAAATTCTCTCACCTAAGCCAGACTCAACCAACTATTGATTTCAAGTAAGTCTGCGTTACTGTCTCTCTTTCCTATCCAAATGTGTTGTATATATTCTAACCATATTAATTATATAGTATATACATGGTATAAAGTTTTAAGAATAATTGTGAGTACATTCTCATGTATAAAAATGTTATTTATTTGTTGAGGACTTCACAATAAGTACTGTAAATTCCAATAATTTCCTGATAAAATATATTTCTGAAATTCATTATATTATTAGTAATAGATAGAAGATATTTATAAACACATCATCCAATATTGTTTTGGCATAAAATATTCTTGCTAAAATGAGATAATCACAGATTTATAGATGCACACAGTCACTCAGATAGTTTGTAATAAATGTCAACTACTAACCACTAAGAGGTCGTAAATCAACTCTTACTTTTTCTTCTACACTCAGCATTCCAATTGTTGGGAAGAATCCTCCTTTTGGAACTCTTACTTGTCTAATACCAACAATTCTCCCGTTACGTGTAAAAAATACCTGAAAATATTAAATGAAATATTTAATTTATTGTATATAGAAAACATAGTTACCGTATTTACTCATGTATGCTACACACCCCTTTTTTCCTCAAAAAATTCATACAGATAATTTGGGTGAATATTATACACAACTGTAGAGACTGAAAACCATGTAGAGGGCGTGGAATACATGAGTAA
Organism: Zhengitettix transpicula; assembly: GCA_037074705.1. NCBI lineage: Eukaryota > Metazoa > Arthropoda > Insecta > Orthoptera > Tetrigidae > Zhengitettix > Zhengitettix transpicula. The sequence goes on along the minus strand of CM073595.1, from coordinate 79,757,009 downwards.
TACATTATCTAACAAATGTGCATTCTCAGTACTGATATCTACCAAATCATAAAAGTGGTACAAGTTGATTTAATGATGAGAATGATTTAATGAATTTAGAGAATAATTCAAAATATACCACATGTCATCTCCAGTCTACATTTGTCCACAACCAATTATATCTCAGTAACAACAGTCAGTTGTGTACTAACTTTTGGACAGATACAAGAGAGAAATATTTTGGATATTATAAGCTATATATCTATTTCAATTATGATAGAAATCTTCACTATATTTATTTTTGTGTATACAGCAGAATTAGTAATTTCGTTAATTACCTTTACTTCATTTTCCATTTTCATACCATAGTGGTTTTGCCACCAATCTTCATCTTCACTGTCACTGCCATCAAGTGAAACAACTAACATTTCATCTGATTCTTCTGGGGAAGATGGACTAAAATCAATTGAGCCATCACTAAAAAATAAAGTCACGAAATAAGCTACCATAATAAGTTTGGCAGCACTTGGTTAACGAACAAATAATTACAGCTACTTCATAGGTTAAATTATAAATAATGCAACAACATATATAGAAAATGATGTTTCCAGGATACATTTAACTTGTAAAAAAATCAGAATTTTTTAATTTTCAGTAAACTTTTTCTGATCACATTACTTCCAATACTGTGAAACAAGCGAATTTTTGTCAGAAATGTTTCATTTTTGGTACAATTAATTAATTATGTCTATGTATACATAGTTAAGAAATAATAAAATGTGTGTGTTCAAAGTATACTAATTATATAATTAGTATACACATTTATCATAAGCATGTTCTTATGAAATGATATATACTTGGACTAATTTATATTTATAAATGTACTAATTACAATTGTCAATATTGGATAATCTTGTAGAGAATAATTAATTTTAATCATTATGTTTGAAGTTAATGATTATAAAAGCATATCCTATTATGAAATTTTTAAACGTAAAATATGAAGGAGCAAATATGTTAAAGATAAAAAATAATCAGAGAACAGTCTAGAAAAAAATACCTTTCTGAATCCGAAATGTAATCTCGAGGGTATATGATTCCACAACCCATTATATCTCCCTTATAACAGCGAGGACCAAATGGATCACCGACACCACTCCCGATGAAAATTTTTCCATCATCTGCATGGTATCCGATAGAGCCTTTATTCCATCCAGGATGTCTATGCTTTGGGTAATCCTATTAATATATGTTTAAAATATATTTCAAATGCTTAAGATTTATATATATATATAATATAATAATTGTAATAGTGAGAATGTGACATTGTCAAAAATATTGGTATGGAAAGGATAGAGAGATAGGTTGTGGCTTACCTGAAAGTGAAGTGCGGTGTCGCCATGAGGAACTGAAGGTTGTTCTTCAAATTTTCGGAGGCTCTCAGTCCGCAGCCGGCCGGTGCACGGAATGGTGTAACACTCCTTCCTGACGAAGGAGGCTGAGAGCCTCCGAAAATTTGAAGAACGACCTTCAGTTCCTCATGGCGACACCGCACTTCACTTTCAGGTAAGCCACAACCTATCTCTCTATCCTTTCCATACCAATTTATAATATAATATAATATATATATATATATATATATATATATATATATATATATATATAAAAGCTTATTTCTTGTATATTTTATATTAAAAGTCAAGTTTCTGCTACAAAAATTCACTGATGTTGACCACTGGATGTATGAGCATTACAATTATAAAAATCTGGAAAGAAAGGTATTAAAACTTCATACATTAGAATTTTTTGTTTTAGAAATTGGAGGTATTTTCTAAAATTATCTTAGTATTTCGATTAATGATTTTGGTGAACTAAAAACCAGAATGCACAATAAAACAGAAAAATTAATATTCTCGGTGAGGATAGTATTCTTGATTCAGTCTATTTAATTATCTTGCACTTTTTTCAGAATGTGTTTCTTTTCTGAAAATAGAGATATTTTGAAGAAAAAAAAGTCTATAATCAGAATTTCAAGATTTGTTCAAGCTACACTATTTTAATCATTTTAAAATGCCAATAAATTGTATTTCTTATTTAGGCACATACATTTATGAAGTAATTTCTTACAGAGCAATAAAATACCTATGTCACAAAATATTATTTTCCAAATTGTAATATAGTAGCAGGAAGAATAAAACTATTTACTTACTCTTCTTGTCAACCCAATAGCTATGTAGCAATTCTCTCCTGGGTCTATAATTTCAATTTCAAAATAATGATGAGTAGTATTCACAGGCAACCTTGCCTGGGCAAGTCCCACATCCACTATACTTTTACCTCTTCCTGTGTACTCCAATATCTGAAATCAATACACCTTATTTGAAGGGCAGGGCATTATTCCTCAAGGTGTACTTTCAGTTTTAAGATGAAAATATAAAATTTGTTGGAATTTGATTGAAATCACATCACAAACAATATAAATTTCCCACTGCAAAACATATACAGCACAATGGCCATAGTACATGTTATGGGGAACCTGTCAATCATAAGTATAATTTTCTTTCAGTAAATTATTAAGTGAAATTAGTAGTAATAAATTAAATTTGAAGAACTGTACAGTTATCATTGAAAACTTATGTAATGTTAAAATTATCTCCTTTATCCTTCTTTTAAAGAACTTTTCAATTGTGATTATCTGCCCAGCATTAACAATAAATTATATTTTATCTTGAAATGTCTGAATAATTGGCAGTACCGATAAGAAATATAAGTGCATACATGCTCTGAAAAATTGTATATTTCTCAGGATGTGTAAAATAGCTCCACATTGCGGCAATTCTTTTATTACTTACTTTTCACATTCAGCTTAGAAAAAATTTAGACACAACACATTCACACACATCAATTTAAAATACAAACCCAAGTTTTTCAGTATAAGATAAATGAGTAGAACTATTTTCTGGATTTCTAACATTGGAATGAACTAATTTTAAACCATAGCAAGTACTTTTAGTGCTCTCACAATATTAAATTAGTTCCTTGTGAGAATGGAGAGTACTTTCAATGAATTACCAAATCAGATAAACATGTTATATACATATGTTTTTAAGTTCTCCAATTTCTGTTCTCAATTATATCCCTAAACTTTATTTCTAATTTACTAGTAACTTTCAACAAACCTGTCCATTTAGCCGAATATCATTTAATCTGTACCATTCATCTTCATTGTTGTCCACAGACATAAGTGTGTCCTCTTCAGGTACCCAATTAAGATCCAAAAACAGCCTCACTTCTTCCCCTATGGAATGCATTGATACAGCAGGAAACAGGCCACCAAAAGGAAGTGTGATCATGGTTGTTCCAATCTAAAATATGCTGAATAGTTTAAATATCCAACAAATGCATATTTGAACATTTATCATATACCTTCAAATGGTTTCTTAACTCCCTCTGTCCAGAAAAGTATTAACAACCATGATAACAAACTAATATAACATTATATCACTGCTTCATCCTTTTTCATATTAAAATATGAATGGTAAAATTGAATTTCATTTGTAAAATTTGTAAGGTAAATATTTTATTTGGTTCAGTAATTATTGGGAGAAAATAATAAAATCCAAAATTATAAAAGACAGTTGAGGATTGATATCTGACATATCCAATGACCTCATGAATAAGAAGAAGAATTTTAAATTCAAATATATCCTTACTAAAAATGTTAAAATCACAATTATAAATTCAAAATTACAAAAAGAGATGAACATTTAAGACAAGGCTACATGGAATTGTAAACAAAAATTAAAAATGAAGTAACATGTAAATGAATCTACAAGGGGTTCAATTTTTTCTCAATATTTTGCCTCTGAATAAAACTTTGTTTCAGTAATGTGACAACACAAATTGTGAATAGATCATTTAAACTGAACTAACAATATTTTTTGATTAAAATAGCATACTATTATACTAATATGTGGAAGTTAAATATGATTCACTACTTTAAACAATACAATTTAAAATTCTTCTTTGGCATTTACTCTCGAGTACCAATAAATTTTGTAGCGTTCTACTAACAGTGAGGAAAGCCAAACAAAATCAAAAGAATGAATAAGGAAATCTATAGTAAACGTGTATTATACAAGACGCATTTGTTGGTTTTTAAATTATCTCGGACACACACAATTTTGGAATTGACATTAACATCTACCATCAATCATTTTATGTACCTCTCTTCCATTCCGAACAAAGTAAACAGGAACCATTGTGCAGAATGGATCACTCTGTTTACCAGTTAATTGTTGAAACTTTATTCCACATCCTATTCTATCACCACATTCACATGTAACACTCAGCTGTGTGTCATGAATACCCTCTTTGATTAATCTGAAATTTGGTTATTTATTTTTTAATAAAGGAAATTATATGTAACATGGTAAATACAAAGTAAAGTTTGAAAGCATAAAATTGGACCAAATTTGACTTTATAAAAGTACCTTCCATCCTCAATTCTTATAGCCACAGATTCTCGTGAACTTCCAACATAAACATCCATAGGTTGCCTTCTGGAGCACAAGCCAATTGATATACTATTTTCAATGCCCATATCAATTATTTCAGCTTCATAGTAGCATGCTTCAGGTGTCAATGGGTACCCAGCCATATATACACCAATTCTTTCACTTTCATCAGAATTATAGCTGAACATATAAATAAAACCATTTGTATTATATTTAAATTATGTATTCCTTTTGAGTGCAAGACATCTTCACCTCTAAATATAAGTTAAGATTTTTCTATCAGAATCTGTTATTTAAACTAAAATATGGGATACTTTACCCATAAGTTTGTTTTTAAAGTTAAAACGAAATTAATTTTATTTATATAATTATACCATTTTTCTTAGGGAATTTAATCACAGGAAATTAGAATAACAATATGATAAAAAGAAGCATTACCTTATTAGATCTCCATCAACATTAATTCTTTCATACTTTGCTGTACCTAGATCACCTCTATTTAATCTAATTGATGTAATATTGGCCATGGCAAGATTTTTTGATATAATTCCTTCCATAATGCCAAGTTATTGTAGACCCTGCATAATGTCTTCGTGGTTATATTAACAAGTGGCTGGATCCATATTATATTTGGTCCACATGAAATGACTCATAATCTGAGAAATATAAAGAACTAACTATATTACCCTCTGCTATGATAATACATTATTATTTAAGACTATTTTTTAAGGTTGGAAACTAAACTGAAATGGCTGAATGAAGAAATTAGATCACATACTTCTCTATACCTAACAAGTATAATTAATAAAAGAATACTACCAATATATCATATTGGTTTATCATTATAAAAAAAAATATCTTTGAGAAATGAGTGATAAAACAAGTCGATAGGTTCTCTATTGTGTATGAAATCATGATGCATCATGAATATAAATTATTCTAACATTTTCTTATAACAAAGGGTTTGATGTACTGACGTAATGCAAGAATACAGCTCCTATTGTGATTATTGTGTGTTACCGTTTGTGCATTCATTAGTTGCAACTTCCAATATATCTTATTTGTTTAAGCTGAGAAAGAATATACAACTGTATATTCACAAGTTTTGGCAGTTAACTGGCAATTTTTTAAATTAAATTCTATTTCATTATTATAATTCTGTCAATGTATGATTACATTTATTTTGTCAATAGTAATATCAATTATAAAATATATTTTATTGTCAACATACAGGAGTATTTGTGTGTTTAATTTTTTTCATTTATACATATCACAAATTAATAAAACATTTTAAATAATATTATTGGTTATTGAAACCTTTAAATAATCTTTGCTTTGTACACAACAGTTTTGAATGTTGTTTGTAACTCCATCGGAAATTAAGACATATTGAATAACAAGAATTAGGTGTTTTCATCATCTATCAATGCCACAAAGTCCAATTGTCTACTGCAAAATGATCTGTTTCAATTCATGAACAGTTTAGTGTATAAAAAAATAATTTATAGTGCAGATGTGCAATTAGAAAAATAAATTCATGGCTAAATAACCTTTGAATCGTTATTAGGTACAAATGCAAATACTGTATATTTTTATCATCAAAAGTTATCAAAATCAAATTCTTAAATGAACTAAAGAAATAAGCAAAATTTAAATATGCTTATAAAATTGATTAATAGCTGCTATTCATTGATATTGTCAAAATATCTTATAATTCAAATTATTTTAATTTCTGTGAAGTTCAACTGGTTAATAAGAACTTGGGGCAGTAGAAACCTGTTAATCAACATGGATATATTCTCGAAAATTAAATAATGGACATTTTTATAATTCAAGATTGAGAACTTTGAAGTTCTCTTATTTGTTATATGACAACACCCAGCAACAATTTCTGCTACACTTTGGTCTCAACCACGGTTTTTAAAAACCAACTGTTGAAATATATACATGTAAAGTAGTTTTTAAATTATATTTGCAAAATTTACTATGGATTTATGAAATTAACATAGTTCGAATTTCAGGCAACTCCAATCATGAGATATACATTCTATGCTTTACAATTGAACACATTTTTTACTCTACTATTTTGAAACAAAAAGGTGTTAATAAACTTTGTGTACATCAATGATCATAGTTGCTGTGAGCTACGGCTGTGTTAATGACCTCCTTTTAAAATCATTCAGTTTGTTGATCTACACAAAGACAGTTTTATCTTTTGATGGATGTTTAAGAAGATGTAGACTCTGTCAAAACGATCTCTTATCACCTTTATAAGCCCTTTCAAGTTTCCCGTCAACAATAAACATACACGAATGGGCAAATTTTGTTAATTTACTAATTACATGTGGAAAGAGCTGCAGTAAAAAAGTATATCAGCAACAAAAGGAGGTTTAATAATGATAATATAACAGATAATTGCTATTTGGAAAAATTGAAAAAGAATCATCTTTGCCGAACTAACAATCAAAAGAACTCTTAACGAAGTTTTGAGTAAATTAATCACTGTTTCAGCAAACAGATACCCTCACTAAAAGTGGCACAAAGCAGGTCTAAGGAATACTAGCAGTTAATCAGTTACAAACATTAAATAAAAATGGTAAAACAACAAATATTCAGCATTTATCTTCATAACTTTTCAAAGGTGAGGGAAAAAATATTGTTGGCACTGTTTTGTGCCACTAATATTGCATAATGCAAAATTATTATAATTGTATAAAATTACAAAAAGTAACTGCCTAGCCTGTAGTCAATAGGCAGATCTACCTGCCAAAGTAAATAAAACAGGCTAGAATAATTTAATGTAAGAAATAAATTATTGACACACAGAACTAATTGATTCCTAACCTTATACTAAATTCAGATATAAAAAGCTACAGATTTTCCCAACATAGAATATACACCACTGAGTAACTGTAAAACACAAGTTCTAGATAACAGGTATAATAAATATAACAAGCCATAATAGTAAATAGTTAAATTCTTCAGTTCCGTGCCCATCTAATAATACGATAACATCGTTTGAGGCCCTGGATTATGTGTAAGATGATTGGAGATTAAATAAATATTTTTTCAGTTTACACAATTTCATAAACTGACGATAAAGTTGAAACAAGTCGGTACGGTTTGAGTTCACGTCTTTCAACACTTCATTAAATAACTTGAGAATGTTCCACTTATTTGATAGGCATTTCCAGATCAATAAATATAACACTGAAGTCTAAACTTGAACACAGCAATAATATAAATATACTGAAGCATAGAATTATTGGTATCACTTCATGATCTAAAATGTGAAGCCTTTCAAGTTTTCCTGAGAACAGCATGTCCCAAATTTGAATTGCTCGACGTTTGTGATTATATTTAATGTACTATAAAACGTAACAGAAACAACAATAAGGTGAAACAATTAAAAATTCAAAAATCTTTTTAGTCAATTAATTTATTAGAGATATTGTAATTCTTTACAAATGATGAATATATACTAAATCCGTGAAACATTATGCGGGTTATTACACATCAGCTTAACATAATGCTATTCGTTAGCTTACAGTTAACATTTGGAGAATTCATGGGAAGACACGGAAACAGTCCATGAAAGTGCAAATTGCTTGTCGTGTAGAAACGAAGAATTTAACTTTCCTTTCAATCACAGGTCACATAAACCCATATATTTAACAAAAACCTGTTAACTGATATTGACATACCATTTCACATATTGACAATTCCATTAGCTATAACACGGTGATAGCGACAGTATCGCAGTCACCACTTTGGTCAGGAGCTGAGATGATACGAGATAAAGCTAGGCCCAAGGCTGAGCAGTACAGAATCGACAACTTCAAAACTGCGAGTCCTGGCGAAGACGGGAAGACGGTTAGCGCCAAATTTAAACGCCTTCGCGCTTCATAACTGATAAGACTCACCATGGCAGAGTATGTATCACTATGCTTAACATTCAGTTCATTTCTATATATAAATGTTTAAAACGTTCCGTTTAGAGAAACTATATTCGTAAATTTTATTTTAAATTTATAAAAATATTATTATATAAATAAAACAACACAGATAAATACAACAATATATATTGTTTCCTTGTACGAACAAAGAATAGTTATCGTGTTTAGTTGAAGACAAATGTCAGTCTATGCTTAACCCCCGTTTGAGACGTATGTGCCATATAATTCAAAGAAATAGTCGGAAAAAATAAACATATTACAAAATACTTTAATTAAAGAAAAGCTAGCAGAAGTAGTTTCAGTTGAGAGTAAACGAGAAATTCGATAAGACATTAATGAATGCAAACTGCGTTAAATTATTTCATGCCGCTTTCGAAGATGTGCGGTAAAGTCTTTTGAGTCTTTGACACCAGATAATTAACGTCTAGAATGACAGGGCGTAATCATCCAAGATGCCACATCACAGAGGGTGACCAGTAATTCAGCACTTCCTGCCTTTATTACTGATCGCAGGCTAGGTCATTCTGCTTATCTTCTGGACGACTTAGAACTGAAACAAGGTATGGTTAGCTGTAAAAAGGAAATAAATTCTGCGAAAAGAAATATAATGTAAATTAAAATTAAGATATCAATGTGTTATCCGAAGTCTATATAACTTGAAAAAAGTACGTTTGGACTGTTAATTCATTATAGTAACGAATAATAAAATGATTTTCAGGAAATGTAAATATTAACCATATTTAAAAGTTTTAATTTATCGTTTGTTTTGAGAGCATAAGACAAAACGGCCAACCACAATGTAGTAACGAATCATAGATTGGAGAAAAATAATGATTTTAATTGGGATAATGTTGAGGGGTTAGATGTTAAACCAATTTTTTTCAGTAAATTTGTGTTTCAATTTCTTTACAATCTTGTTACTGCATGGGGTAAATCCCCAAGGTCAGATTGCCGAACATGTGTCTGTGCGCATGCGCTAGACGGATCAGAAGTGCTAGTCGTGTGATCCGGCTGTTGTCCGTTTTTTGACGAAACATCAAGGTAATGCTCGGCTCGTGTACATTGTTGTGTGGACACGGAACGAGCCGAGCTGACCTCTTTGACTTGTATCAAAGAGCATAGTATAAATTATATCAATCTTCAATCGATATTATTTCAGTTAATAAGCAAGCTATAAAATGTTCATATGGCCACGCCCGTAGTAATTGAAGTCAAACATTATTCGAAAACAAACACTGCACTTCTTCCAAAATCCGTAATCATTCAATTGATTTTTAAACAAATTCATTTCTGAGGCAATTTATCTGATCATTTTCATCCTAAATACATGAAATATTACACTGTTAGTTTCATTATTAATTGTTTTCTAAATTTTCTGTTGAATATTCAACACAACTTTAATCGACATTGTGAAGAACCCTTTTTATTTTTATTGTTTTAAAATTATCACATATGTAAATTTTGGAGTTTTCAAAATGGCCTAAAAGTGGCTGAAAGCTTGAAAATATTCATTTACTTCCGTGTTGAATCCTGTCGCTGTATTTGTGAGCGAAATCTAGCTTTTCTTTTTCAACTTTTAGTTGTAGCAATGAGTTTCGTAATTCTTCAATATCATATTTAATTTCTAAGGAAGATGCTCGGCTCGGGAGTCTTCGGTGGCCCATCGGCTCGTTGCTCGCTAATGTGGACGCGACTTAAATCTCCAGATGTCATTCAATCTTCTTAGCGTTAAGTGAATTGTGTGCCTCGGACTCCCTTTTCAAAACTGTGTGAATTAAATAACTTGTTATTCGTTTAGTTGTGCTAATTTATTATATCAATTTGGTAAGTTGTGTGTTGTTTCTTTTTGTGTACTTTAGCTTGTCTTTGTTTACTTTTTTTCAATCTTATAAATAAAAGAGAGTGTATGTATGTTTGTTTGTTTGTTTGTATGTTTGTTTGTATGTTTGTTTGTATGTATATTTGTATGTTCGTTATACAAATCTACACCGGTAGAGCAAATTTCACCAAATTTCGTACACGTGTTCTTTACGACCAGGAAACAAACACTGTCGGGGTGAGACATGTCTACCACCCCCAGAAGCGGGGATGCACGGGGGTTGAAATATTTAAACATGCTAAAACAGCCGATATTTTAGTCGGATAATAATTTTTAGGGGACCAAGATATTTATGGTGTTTCTACCGATGTTTTATGAATATAATTTTCATCCCCTACACCCTGGGAAAAGGGCACCCTTAGGGTTTAGGGTGGAGAATACAAATCTATACCGGTGGATCAAATTTCACCAAATTTCGTACACGTGTTCTTTGCGACCAGGAAAACAACACTGTCGGAGTGATACGCGCCTACCACCCCCTGAAGCGGGGGTGAACGGGGGTGGAAATATTTGAACATGCTAAAACAGTCGATATTTAAGTCGGATAAATATTTGTAGAGGTCAAAGATATTTATAGTCTTTCCACTGATGATATCTGAATATAATTTTCAACCTCTACACCCTCGGGAAAGAGCACCCCTAGCGTTTGGGGTGGAGAGTACAAATCTACACCGCTGGAGCAAATTTCACCAAATTTCGTACACGTGTTCTTTACGACCAGGAAACAAACACTGTCGGGGTGAGACATGTCTACCACCCCCAGAAGCGGGGATGCACGGGGGTTGAAATATTTAAACATGCTAAAACAGCCGATATTTTAGTCGGATAATAATTTTTAGGGGACCAAGATATTTATGGTGTTTCTACCGATGTTTTATGAATATAATTTTCATCCCCTACACCCTGGGAAAAGGGCACCCTTAGGGTTTAGGGTGGAGAATACAAATCTATACCGGTGGATCAAATTTCACCAAATTTCGTACACGTGTTCTTTGCGACCAGGAAAACAACACTGTCGGAGTGATACGCGCCTACCACCCCCTGAAGCGGGGGTGGACGGGGGTGGAAATATTTGAACATGCTAAAACAGTCGATATTTCAGTCGGATAAATATTTGTAGAGGTCAAAGATATTTATAGTCTTTCCACTAATGATATCTGAATATAATTTTCAACCTCTACACCCTGGGGAAAGAGCACCCCTAGCGTTAGAGGGGGAGAATACAAATCTACACCGCTGGAGCAAATTTCACCAAATTTGGTACACGGGTTCTTTGCGACCAGGAAAACAACACTGTCGGGGTGAGACGCGCCTACCACCCCCTGAAGCGGGGGTGGACGGGGGTGGAAATATTTGAACATGCTAAAACAGTCGATATTTCAGTCGGATAAATATTTGTAGAGGTCAAAGATATTTATAGTCTTTCCACTAATGATATCTGAATATAATTTTCAACCTCTACACCCTGGGGAAAGAGCACCCCTAGCGTTAGAGGGGGAGAATACAAATCTACACCGATGGAGCAAATTTCACCAAATTTGGTACACGGGTTCTTTGCGACCAGGAAAACAACACTGTCGGGGTGAGACGCGCCTACCACCCCCTGAAGCGGGGGTGGACGGGGGTGGAAATATTTGAACATGCTAAAACAGTCGATATTTAAGTCGGATAAATATTTGTAGAGGTCAAAGATATTTATAGTCTTTCCACTGATGATATCTGAATATAATTTTCAACCTCTACACCCTCGGGAAAGAGCACCCCTAGCGTTTGGGGTGGAGAGTACAAATCTACACCGCTGGAGCAAATTTCACCAAATTTCGTACACGGGTTATTTGCGACCAGGAAAACAACACTGTCGGGGTGAGACGCGTCTACCAACCCCAGAAGCGGGGGTGGACGGGGGTTGAAATACTTAAACATGCTAAAACAGCAGGTATTAGATTTGGATAAATATTTTCGGGGTCAAAGATATTGATTGTGTTTCTACCGATGTTATCTGAATATAATATTCATCTCCTACGCCCTGGCAAAAGGGCACCCTTAGGGTTTGGGGTGGAGTTGCTTTACAGAAAAATAACGCGAATACAACCGAGTTTGGAGTCAAATCGAAGGTTATGGATGTCAGTGAGTTTACTCCGGATAAATATTTTTAATTGCCCATTTAACCCGAAATGGTGGGGGTTGGAAGGGAAGATAAATAGTCAGTTCTTGCGCGTTCTTGGAGGAGAATTACGTGAATACTATTTCAACGGATGTTGTTGAAAATATAAATCCCTTTAGACATTAGTGGTGAGCTTGCTCAGGGCTGGGGGTGAGAATTGTCTATTATTCTAAAACTGCCAAAATGTTATGTGTTTATGGGTAAACTAGATTGATATTGTTTCTACCGATGTGATATGAGTAAAAATTCAACACTTTCCACCACGGGAAAGTAGCAGATTTAAGGGTGGTGTTTTTCATACTATTTTAACCTATGTTGTTTCCATTAATAACGACGTTTAATCAAAAATAAAAGTGTTTCAGAACCATTGCTTTTTGTACTCTTTTAAAAAGTTTTTATATTATAAATTGTTATAAACATAATTTTACATTTATTCCGTAATTGAAGTTGTATTATTGTGAAGAAATAAAGCAACAAATAATCACGGACAAATAAATGTAACAAAAACTCTACATGCCAACGTAGTTTATAATTTAGTTTACTACAACTTCAATGAAAATATTATCCACGTAATCTACATTATTAGAACAATTGTTCTCAAAATCCTAAACCATATAAATCAATCCATTATTAATCACTTTTCTACCACAACGAAAGGGCTTAATATAAATAATTATTACACTTAATCTTATATATAAAAATGAGTGTATGTTTGTATGTTTGTATGTTTGTATGTTTGTATGTTTGTATATTTGTATGTTTGTATATTTGTATATTTGTATGTTTGTATATTTGTATGTTCGTTACACAAATCTACACCGCTGGAGAAAATTTCACCAAATTTTTTCGTACACGTGTTCTTTGCGACCAGGAAACAAACACTGTCGTGGTGAGACGCGTCTACCACCCCCAGAAGCGGGGGTGGACGGGGATTGATATATTTAAACATTCTAAAACAGTCTATATTTCAGTCGGATAAATATTTTTAGGGGTCACAGATATTAATAGTGTTTCTACCGACTGTTAGGGTGAGACGCGTCTACCACCCCCAGAAGCGGGTCGGGATTATCAGTAGAGCACTTTTAGGTGTTGGGTGGAGGAACACTGCAATAAAATAACGCGAATACAACCGAGATTGTAGTCAAATCCAAAGTTATGGATGTCATCCAGTTCAATTATAGCACCAAATTGCCCGTTTAGCCCCAAGGGGCGGGAGTGGATGGGATGGAAATTTTCTAACATGTGAAATCATCGATATTAGCGTGGAATAAATAAATGCCGGGACCATTGACGTTGATAGTATTTCTACCGATGTTGTTTGTAGGCATGATAGGGGTAGGGCTGGAGGGGATTTCCTTGAAAATAACGGGAAAACAACCGAGATTCGAGTCAAATCGAAGGTCATGGATGTCCCTGAACTTATTTATGACAATCTGGACAACGCGCGGGTATCGGCCGGGTTGGGATGAGTTACCGGCTGTTTTTTGCGTCGATTAAATATATTTCGGGATGAATTAGATTAATAAAATTTCCCTACATGTTCTCTGTGTATAATTTCAACCCCTTTCGGACTCGGAAGGGTGCACCCTTAGGGGTTGGCGTGGAAGTAGTATTAGATAAAAATAAACCAGAAACTGTCAGGATTGTCACTGAGTTTAATTATGACATTAAACTTGACCGTTTAAGTCCCCGAAGCGGGAGTGGTCGGGGGTGTAAAATTTCAAACATGTTAAACGGTCGATATTTGCGATAATTATTTCCTGGGGTTAATTACTTTGAAAGTATTTATACCGATGTTGTTTGTGTATAATTTAACCCCTGTGAGGGGAGCAAGCTTAGGGGTGGCGTGGAGGTACGTTAAATAAAATCCCGCAAAAACAACCGAGATTCGAATCAATTCCGAGACTATGAATGTCGCTGAATCTAATTGTGACAACCCTGGGGGGGTAACGCGACGGGTTTGGGAGGTGTTGGGCGGGGAAATAAATTTTCAGACAATGTAATCGGCCGATTTTTGCGTGGAATACATTCTTTTTCATTATCGCATATTTGTGGGGGTGGTCATCTTCTAACATGTAAAAACGGCCGATATATTTAGTCAATGACTTCATCCGCCTTCGGCATGGGAGGTGAGCACATTTAGGGATAGGGTTCGAGGAGCTTTACATAAAAATAGCGCAAAAGTAACCAAAATTGGAGTCTTATGGATGGTTATAGATAAATGACATCTCGGGCAACGCCGGGCACCCAGCTAGTATCTAATAAATAAAACAGAGTGTTTATATATATATATATGTATATATATATATATATACCGGTGGAACAAATTTCATACATGTGTTCTTTGCGACCAGGAAACAAACACTGTCGGGGTGTGAAACATTTACCAACCCCAGGAGTGGGGATTGACGAGGGCTGAAATATTCAAACATGTTAAAACAGCCGATATTTGTGTCTGATAAATAATTTTAGGGGTGAAAGAGATTGATAGTGTTTATACCGATGTTCTATGAGTATAATTTCAAACCCTCATATCATGGGAAAGGAGCGCCGTTAGGAGTGGGGCTGGACAGGTATTACAAGAAAATAACGGGAATACAACCGATATTGGAGTCAAATACAGGGTAACGGATGTCGGTGAGTTTAATTATGACATTCAAGTGGCCATTTAAAACCCAGGGGAAAGGGTTTGAACGGGAATGGAAGATTTCAAACAAGTTAAATGGTCGATATTTGAGTGGAATAAATAATTATCAGGGTCAATTACGTTGATAGTATTTCCACCTATGTTTTTTTTGTAAAATTACAACCCTTTTCGGTATGAGAGGATAGCACGCATAGGGTCGGGGGTTGAAACATTCAAACAATCTAAAACAGTCGATATTTTAGGCGGATAAAAATTTTTAGGGGTTAAAGAGATTGATAGTGTTTCTACCGATGTTATATGAGTATAATTACTATTATTACTATTGTTTTCTATATCCAGATTGACTTATTATAACTACTTGACAAAATTCAGATCTAAATTTAGGCGTCATATTTATTGGAACAAATTAGGCTGTTTGTAAGCGAAGATAGGAAACCAGGAAATAAATTCATAAATTTAAAAACTTTTTCGACATAGATGCCGTGGCGTCTTCCAATGAAATTATTATCAATCCAAAAACGCTTTTTCTAACCCCAGACATCATTAGGCGTTCTGTAACAAATAATTAATCAGTTTATATTTCAAAAACACTAAACTTTCAGTCGTATTTTGTTAAATTTAAAATGGCGCGATTATTAAATTACTTAACAAAACGTCGCTATTTTCCGTGTATATCGCGTCACACAGTGCAAATAAAATTAAGGAGATTATTTTCAAATTAATTTCTATTATTATGCAACAACAATAATAGAAAACATAATGAACATTATCATACAAAATACGTCTTGGTTTTACAAGGCTCACCATGGCATCAGGCTCAATGCGGGCACAGTGTGTTATTTTTATTGGTTTTTAAATTGAAAATACGTAGTTAAAACCTGTGTTTTAATAGTAAAATAATTACATAACTAACGTAACAAATAATAGACCAATTATTACTTATCACACAATATTTGTTTATCATTTACTTGCTTTTAATTAACATGATTTATTATTCATTATAAAAAGCCAATTAATTGTGTTTATGGGTATTAATTATGGCCTTTAATTGAAAAGTTATGGAACAAATAATAATGATTGACTATAATTTTACATTTGTAAATATAGTAATTATTGATTTAAAAAATTAATTATGGAATACGAAAAAGATGAATATGGGAACGCAAAAATCATTCCGCATAAAAAAATTGATAAAAATAAATTAATTATTTAATTTCGAAAATTTCTAATTTAAGTTCCACATTATTAATTTAATTTAGTGACTATCTAAATGTTATCGATTATTTATATATTCAAAATCATTTCTTCATTCCTCTCGGCTAGAGAGAAATAGAGAGACCAAGTAAGCAACGGCAGGCAGAGTTGTGCCGATGCATGTAAAATGGAGGAGCTGCTGCTTTAGGGGCGGTGCTTAGACTCGTGGACTGAGACACCTGCTCGTGGAATAAGACACCTTCTTTACTTCTACTAGCAACCCGCACGACAAAATCACGAAATCCCATACTAAAATTGAAACGCTTCAAAAAGGAGGCGATCATGCCATCTGTTGGGACTTGGTTCGTACTAAGGATTTAACATGGGGTTTGATTTTCACGGAGCTCGATACATCAGGGGAGCAGACGGCTTTAGTAGTTGGCGAACTTCTTGTCTACGTCACACCTGCCCCTTCTTCCTGCCTCGCCTTGGTCAGAGGCGTTTACCCAGAACTAAGCAAAATGGAGTCGTTGTTCTCTGTATTCCGCAGTGCATTTTTCTTTGAATATTATTTATATTTAATTAAGAGGAACATTATTTAGTACAATAAATGCCACACACTATAATTATCTCCTAATTTTTAATGGTTTAAAAGTTCAAGAGAATTAATTTTTTTTATCTTGCAGTCAATCAATTCTTATGTACTGAAATATCTTATTACATAATTTTGCTGTTTTTTGGTATATAAATACTTAACTGTAATAAAATAATTTAATAAACACACTGCAGTTTCATTTAAATAGAAATAAATAACTTCGGCAACTTGCATATTTATTATTATTAATTATTATTATACATTTTATACATCCATATTGACTTATTATAACTACTTGACAAAATTCAGTTCTAAATTAAGGCGTCATAGTGGAACAAATTAGGCCGTTTGTAAGCGAAGATAGGAAACCAGAAAATAAACTCATAAATTTAAAAACTTTGTCGACATCGATACACGTGTAGGGGTGGAGGGCAGTTACAAGAAAAAAACGTGAGAACAACATAGATTCGAGACAAATCGAGGTTATAGATGTCACTGAATTTATATATGGCAACCTGGGTAGCGCGCGGAGTTGGTTGTGGGTGGGAGGGCTGGTCGGACGTGGGCGGGCGTAGAAATGTTCAAAAATGTTAACCTGTCGATATTTGCGCCAAATAAATATTTTTCGGGGTCAATGAGACTCATAATAGTACTAAACAAATTCTGTGTATAATTTCAACACCTATGGGCATGGTATGGGAGCACGCTTAGAGGTGGGGTTTTGAGAAGCGTTACATGAAAATAACGCGAATAGACCAAGATTCGAGTCAATTATGGGGTTATGGATGTCGCTCAATTTCATTGTGAAAAAATTAAGTTTTGCTCGGGGTTGGACGGGGGTAGAAATTTTTAAACAATGGAACCGGCCGATAACACATTTAGTTGCGTTACATAAAAATAACGAAAAATTCGGGGGTTATGGATAAATGTCATCTCGGGCAACGCCGGGCACCCAGCTAGTTATACTATAAATCTAAAGATTTGTAAATACCTCCTTTGTAGGAAAATACCTGAAGAAGATACAAAAAGGACTCTAAACGTAGTCATAATGTAAATAAAAAGTGTCGGTATAAGGTAATCAATTGTTTTATTAACCATATTTATTGTTGATCGTTTAATTATTAATTAATATAAAAAGGAAAACAGATCTTTTGTTTGTAATTAGAGATTCCAGTTTATTTAAATATTTGTATGTTTAATTTGAAAATATAAATAAATTTAGCACTCATATGGTAAACAAAGATTTAGTAAGTTGAATATCTGTAAGAGCAAAGTAATTCAAACTCACGTGTACATGATCATAACATTGATATAACGTCAAGACCTCACTATTATGGCTAGTCAATTTATTAATAAACGTGTTATTAATTAAATAAACGGTATTTATAATAAGAAATCTAAGACTTTCCCGGTGTGTAATAACTACTGCAGTTGTTGAAGGGAAATTATTCTGATTTTTCCATAAATCACCTAAGATTGTAAAAAAAGTTGCCTTCAATCACTTTCTGTTCCCGTTATTCTCTTGCGAGATTCCAAATTCCTTACAGATTTTTTTATTTGAATGTAGATAGGGCAGGTGTTTTCCATCACTAATTATATTAAGGGTTAGGGAAATACAACGTGTGAGTCATCTACTATGCGAAAGTATAAAGGGATGACGGAGTTGCGGGGGTCACTATATCTTTATATATATATATATTAGGGAGGACGAACCATTGAAATAAACTGGTCTCATAAATGTAGAGTTCTCGGGTTATATATTGTGAAACAACGACTTACGACGATGGCGAAACGGTGTGTCACACAATATATAACCCAGGTAGAAGACCGAGAACTCTATATTCATTTATTATTCACAGGGAAAATTTACATTTCCTAAAACTCGTCTTTCTTCCGCATAGGAAATAATTTCAGCTGACGGCGAGACTAATATATTTCAATTACATTTTATTATATTTGTAGTGCGAACGAAATCGCTAAAATAGTAAGTAACATGAAATATTCACTTTAAGATGCAAAATTAGCAATAAAGCAACAATCCAAGGGAATAACGTTTAGCTACAACGTTTTACTTGACGAACAGACATCGTGAATCTCTTAAACTGACTACAGATATATAGTTTTTCAAAAAAGGCTCAAAAGTACCTACTTTCAAACCCTCTACTTTCCTTCCAATATTTTCTCAAACGTTAGCAAATCAGTTCTTCTCTCATCTATATTAGATCAAGTCGCCTCTGATGAAGATCTACGATAACCAAACGCTTGTGTGTTTGTCTTTGGTAGTTAAATTCCTTTATTCTATACTATATCTGTACAACTTGATACTTTAATTCAATTTAACCATGGTCTTTACAGCTTGAGGTTTGTGAAAGCTTTATGTTATTATAATATATATATATATGATTGAATTAAACGAAAGTTGAAACATTTGAAGAACTCATCTATCACATAATAAAGAAGCTAAACTGACTTGTAAGTAAACAATAATTATATATATTTTGACTAAACCCCGTTATGTAATCGGTTACGAAAATTTTATGACAATTGTGAATCGATCATTCCTGTAAAATTAAATTCACGTATTTATCTACCGTGCTTCACGGGAACCTTAGGGGAATGGGAGGCATAAAAAGTCGAATTGTCATCAGTAATACGATTCTTAGTGTCGAATTCTTTGGAACACTCAGGAATTACAGCATTGACTGCAATACAAAAAATAAAGTAAAATGATAATGAAAATTAATAGTTTCAGTTACGTATTTATTACAATACTTCTACTTACAAAAATTAATTTTAGAAACAAATTTGTACAAAGTGATTTTTCTGTTCAATTATTACTATGTCCAGCATAGATGAAATAATTCATGTACGTGGTATTAACTAAACAAACCGAGGGTTTTAGTTTTGAAGATTGTTACAGCTATTAGAAGCGACGTTATAATAACAGTGCCCCAGTTTCTTTCCGACGTTGTCTTCTTCTCGATGACAAAGTTAGCGGGTCGTATTTCATCCATATCGGTCAGCTGAAACACGTATGCATACTAAACTTTGGTCCAATTTCAAATTTCATAAATAAATATTGTAATCGTAATGCAGTCGGATACTTACCTTGGAAGTGAACGAATGCAGAAATTTCATGTTGTTGAAGACTCTCTCGGAAGCGAGCAGAGTCGCTTTGGTCTGCTTCGCAAGAGCTTTGCACGTCACCGGCTCACGGATGGAAATTGTGTTGATCCGCAGCCTTAAGTAACTGATGTTTTCATATTCACGATACAACTGATTTTCCAATTCCTCCAACGTTCGTAAACTCTCTGCTAAACTGAGATAAAAATACACATTGAGGATCGAGGCTGAATGAAACGTGGACCACAATATTCAGTATTTCTCTTCATATTTTCGTAATAAGTGTCAAACTGTCGCAAACAAAATCGTGCTGCGAGTGCACTCTTTTCTAAATTCTTCGCTGGACAACAGTGCGATTTTAAAATATGTAAAACGACCTGAAATAAGTTAGCTATACAAGAAAATGTTGCAATTATTGTTTGCCACTTCACAATTTCTCACGCGATGGCTACTTGTATATGTATAATTTTCCTATTCCTTTTGTAATTTGACATATATGAAGCACGTTCGTTTTACCTAGATCACACTTTGTACATTTTCATGACGGCCCTGCCAACGAAAGAATGTTCTAGAGCAACTACACGACTTCTAGAGTAGACCTAGACGTAACAAGTTGTCTGCTTTTCCTAAAATTCAGACGTTGAATTATTTTCAAAAAGAGGATTTAATCGCATAATTGTAATTTATATTTAAAACTTTGTGTGTTGATGTGTGCAACCTTGAGTGGAAGCAGATCATTTCCTGATAGACGATATGAAGAATGTGATTTGATGTTCCGTGCTTCCTTATAATATACACATAATCGTATATTACTTATGTGAATTATTAATAGATGTTTTACCTGTATTCGTTAATATTCCTCATAAGATAAGTAACGGAAGAATTAATATTTTCTTTTGTAATAGAAGTTTTGTTCGGAACATTTGTTCGCATTTCCTTGTCTAGATTTTTGTTCTTATTGTTATTGTTATCAAACAAACTGCAAATCTGAAACAGATATTTCATTATTACATTCCAAATTTAAAATATGTACGTTTTATGTTAGCTAAGTTTAGAAACTCTAGCGATGGAGTTCGACCTGCAAGCTCGGGGAACAGAAATCAATCGGTTCTGGAAGCTTTAAAAAATGAAATCCTCGTGAGGCGTGGAACTGCCTACTCAAGTCAGCATTTAATATTCACAATTTACAAACAGTTATTTAATTTCTTATTTATATATATTTTTGTGTCTTCGTATATGTAATGTGTTTACATAGTTTATTTATACAGTTATTCACTTGTCCTATTTCCTCAATAGCGGGCTAACGGATGGAACAAATAAATCTAAAAATACGTGGAGAATCATATTTGCACGTCGCTACAAATAAAGTAACAAATCTATATCGTTAAAATAATAATTCAAAGAAACAATTACAACTATTCAGAATACCGGAAACTATTATAATTCATAAGCAATAAAAATGTAGTTTACCTGTCCATTGAGATCGGCAGACTTTTTGATGAAATTGATTTCATTTAAATTTGTTAAATCTCCAAATTGTAAAAGTAATTTAACAACTGAAATCCGTCCCATGTCGATCGCCCAAAATAAAGCCTGCAGCAAAGGAATAGTTAGGATTTGACGATTTGGATTCGATAAAGAAGAGAGAATGTAATGTGAGGTACCGTCCAGCCTCGGATGTCCGTCCGCTGTAAATCAGCTCCGTTGTGGACGAGGTAGCTAACTATTTGCACGTGGCCTTCCCTCGAGGCGTACATCAGGGGCGTCACCTTGCGAGAGTCGCAGGCGTCGACGGAGGCGCCGCGCTCCACCAGCAGCCTGGCGCATTCCGTCAGCCGCGTCTCGTCCTTACCAGACACGCACACTGCCATCAGCGGTGTAAATGAACCTTCAAATCATTCCATTTTAAGTTACACTTTCGGTCGTCGTCATAATCTACCTCATGATAATTACTTCACACAGGAAAGTTTGACATCTTTTTAAGTGTAATATTTCAATGAGGAGAAGGTTAAGCCGGAACTTGCACGAGCTCATTCCAAATTCGTATAACGTTACTTCAAAAGTTGTAAATGTTCATCGTTTGCTACTTCCTTAATGAGGATTTCATCATATATATTTCAATATGTTTCATCCGCAAACAGCAGATTGCAACTCGCCTTGTGCCACGAATAATAGATTCTAGGTTTCAGTCTGTTACAGTCGGAATCTATTGAAAATAAATCTTACATTATTCTTCCGGAAGCTCAAGTGTTTAATGACTTTGTAGTATGTTGTGAGGACAAGAAGCTGTAAACTAAAGTTATCGGAATATTAAAGGGCATGGCTTTTAACAAATTTTTAAAATTTACTTCAAACTTTCCTGTTTCAGTGAAATATAGTTTTCCAACAATTATGCGCGTTTCAGAATCGTGCAAATGTACACAATTTAATTATATTACTGTTTGTGGCAGTCGCGTCCCGCCCTGCGTGAAGTGAGTGTCGTTTTGACGTCATAAAGCGCAAAAGTTCACACCTCAAGCCTGACAATTCGGAACGTGAACAAATAATAATTATACCTTTAGCAAAATTGGGATTGGCTCCGTGGTTGAGAAGGCAGTCGACTATCTCAGCGTGTCCCAGCGAGCAAGCGAACATCAAAGGGCTCCAGCCGCCTCTCAAAGGCCGGTCCACGCCAATCCCTCAACACACAAATCAATTTTATATATTCCAAATATCAATAAATCAAACTCAAGTTTCATCAGGGTTGTAGATGCATCAGTATGATAAATAAATAAACTCGTCGAAGACAAACGATTAGACTCCACGGAGTCCCTAACTTTCCCTCAGATTAGCTTCTTTTAACGACTTGTAACCCTGTTCAAATTGGATTGTGAATCCGACTGCTAGTTCCAAATCGTAATCATTTTCATTCAGAATAATTTATCGTCAAATTGCGATGGTCCTGAACGTCTACTTGACAGTATTTCGTTTTCTGTTTAGATGTTCCGAGGTCCGTTGTTTATGTGAGGATGAACTTTTCATATACGGGAAAAGTATTTTCATTGAAATAAAGACCTGAACGTCACTATGTCAACTATCATCGTTGTTTCGACTGTGCTGTCGTCGATATGATTTCTATTCCAGGTAACAAATCAGAGTGCAAAATTAACCCGCGTCCCAATTTACTAGAAAATGTTAATAAATTTTTCGCGGTTGCGCACCAGCTTGATTCCTCGGTCCTTCTCTACACCGGGAAAGCTTACTAGAAAATACTTTGATTTTTCCTTGAAATTAAATAACATAGCCTACTTTCTGGCTGACAGCCACGAGAAATGTATGACAGAAATATATTTCAAACTATAACATAACCCTTACCTTTCCGTAAACATGTTTCGATTCCGTTGACGTTACGCTTCAGAACGCTGATCTGAAAATTTTGAATTTCAGAAGATTTCTCAATTAATGTATCGTGTATTATCTGCAACAAACACAGAAACGTATTTAAATGTAAATTAAATATAAATTGGAAACTGCATTCGGAACGTCTCAAAACGTTTAAATTTATAAGATAATACAGGTCCTTAATATTTAATGTCTGGATTGATAAATGACAACACATGATTCTAATTAATACAATATTTAATAGATTTAGTCAACGACGTTAACATACACTACAAAAATTTTGCCACGAGTAATTTGACAAGTTTATATGTCGGGACGCTTTTCGCGCCTCGAAGTAAGAGTGGAATGAAATTTGCTTTTCTTTTCAGTATACTTCAAATTTAACATGAAACGAAATTTTAAGGAATATTCAAATTTAATTTAACATAATATTGAAACTTATAAACTATCGGAAAATTTAACATAACACCACATGAAACTTGACGGTACAACAGTATGCAATAATTTACAATTAATTTATTATCAATTATCAATAGAAATCTTACATTCCATTACGTGATTAATCCTTTAATTACCAAAATTTTATCACAACACACAAGTAACACCAACCAAATACAAGATACAATTTTTTTTTTTAAAAAAACCATAATGATCGTGAAGTTGCACACAGTAAGATCACAACACAGCAAATCTTTCACGAGCTACAGATAATTGCGCTAGTGAGGATACAGCCAACTGGCACGAATATGTTTCGCCCGTGGACACCAGTTTCAGATCCTTATTTCGCTGACACGTGAGAAATCATATTATTTTAAGAAGCCTTAAAACTACCAAGTTATGTCTGCGAACCCGGAAATCTAAATTTTCTCATACTATATGCTGGCTTTTCAACAATATTTTTCAAATAATTGAACTACCAACATTGTTACATACCACAATATATATATATATATATATATATATATATATTGTAATGAATGATTTTTTATTAATTTTATTTATTATAAATAATTAAACATTTTAATTAATATAAAATAGTCTAATTAAAATCAATACAATTAAAGGGAAATACATAAATTTTACAAATTTCTAAAAAGTATATAAAACATGTATCATCGACCTTTTCGTCAGGGTTAAATTTGCGTGGGGAGAAAATGGCAAAGCTTCTGTGGGAATGTAACCAAAATTTGTTTATGAATTTAAATGTCTTATCTTTTGTCCGAATAACGCTGTTGAAATTTCACTTTGATGCTTGTAAACGTCATTGACGTCTGGTGGACTTGTCACTGATCACTTTCTTATTTCTTCATAAGGAAATACTAAACTCGTCTTTCATTAACATTGATTCCCTGCACTTACATATATTTCGATGTAGTCACTGTTTTAAGTTTACTCGTAGCGACGATGATTTAGACTTTTGTGAATTCTATCTGCTCGCCAATAACTTTTTTCCGCTACTGTCCCTGTCCTCTCCTCTCCTCTCCTCTCTGCTCGTCTCCTCTGACGAACAGATGTGCGAAAGTGACCGTCATCAATTTTCTCAACAAAAGGTTGTCACTCACACCCCTCAAAGACCCAGATTTCGTCTTTTACAAAACGCTCCAAGTCCTTCACAATTTTAATTAATTTTAAACAATGTTTGAGGCATTTAGTGTTTTGCATTATTACTATATATATATATATATATATATATATATATATATATATACATATACATATGTGTGTGTCTGTGCGTTTCTAGATTTGAGTCTCTCCACTACTCTATACTACGAAATTTATTAAGAAAGTAATGTATTTGTTTGTCATTTCCTATCCTTCATATGGATTACTTTCTCATTCTCCGTATTCCACAGTGATATAGGCACGGATTTCCTTTGCTGCTATCGAACTTCTCTATAAAACGCTTAACTTTCAAGTGGTCAACAGGACATAGACACTTAATTTTAGAAATAATACGTAATTACACGGAGAGTAATTATTATTATTGATTGACATAGGTGGCCAGTGCTCATCTACGTGAAAATTTGTTACTGTGAATTCGAAAATGACTGTAGGCTTTATTGGCAATTCTGCAAATTATTCTTCCACGATGCACATTCACCAACAACGAAATGGAATTCAAGCGATATATAAGATTAATGTAACAAACTATGAATTTCATATTACAGTTTATTCGTAAATAGTTTCTAAACGAGTTGTAGAGGCACTGACGGTATTTTATTTGTAAATCATAATCTAGCTATCGCGTCAGAAACATGCAACCCGCCCTTGAAATATGAACACAGAAGTCTCGCATTGAAAACGAGATGTACTTACGGAATTTTGAGTCTGCATTTTTGAAGGTAGGGAGGGAAGGTCGGTGCGTGCACGCACACGGACACACACGCACGCACTAGCTAATTTTAAAGGGACGAGGTGCAGGTTACCGGCACAATTGGCAACCATCCAGGAAGTGACCGAATCAATGGGAATAGATTGTCGACTACTTTATGAACCGGGCTACGGTCACTTGTTTACAATCGAGCAGTGGTTACCAAAGACTTAGATATCGCAGTGCGCACAGCGAGACGATTCGATGAAGAGAAATGCAAATCAGTCGATCAGTCGATCAGTCGATCAGTCCACACGGTCGCGCAACACTGCGTCTCACGATCTTTTTTTTTCAATCCACATCACGTTTAAACTGTCGGCTCAAAACTATAACTTACAACACAATTGATAATTATTAAATTTAAATGTATATCAAATATAAATAATTATCTGTGAACTTGTTAATAAACACTAAAGTAGTTTCGTTTGTTACATAATTACTTATTAATTTGATGTTATACGAAAGCGTGTTCTTTGAATTCGAAAACATCCGACTTGTTTCGTTATTGTCTTACTTGTTTATCGTGAAATGGAATATCTTCAGAGATACGAGGTCCGATGTTAAGCCACATTGGTCTAGTCCTCGGAGCCTAGGGAACGAGGTTGACATTAAATAATTATACGAAGCACAAGTTGCTTCGTCAATATGATGTAATTGTGAATTGATGGCGGTGTGTATAATTGTAAAGCGTCTCGTCAAAATTCCAAATACGTTTTGAATAACTCGTCGTGCTGTTGTATTTCTTTATACAGTTTAAATCACTCTGTTTGTACGTATCAGTCCTCAAAGGAAAAGCGCCTGTTACGAAAACATACGGCAATTTACGTGGACTATTTGAGAATGGGGAGTGAATCAATTACCTTGCAGTCTCCAGAACACCGTCATCACTCTGCCATTCCTACCGAAATCAAACAAAATAAATCTATAGTTTGCAACTGTGTCCATGTTTATCCAGCTGGAGGAATCATCTCCGTCGAGGCAATGTGAGAGGAGAAATACAATAATATAAGCATTACATCACAAATATTATTTAAATACAATTCAACATTGTGTAAAAAATTACATGTATTGTTATTTATAAGAAAAAAATTTCAATTTAATTAATAATCGATAATATACTGCTTCGTTCTTTTACGTTTGCTTGTACAAGCAAATACTTACAGAGTGGGAGGAGAAAGTGAAAAGGGACTGAAACAGATTTTAGCTTTTTTAGTGTGAATGACGTCTGAGACGGGCTTCGTTGTGCGGACTTGAACGAGGCTTCTGAGAATTCCAAATTTCTAGTAGTCTGACTGAGGAAGTATTTCATATAAAACGTGTTTTGAAGGCATTCGTCGTGTGCAAAGTACGGAGATGTTATGATAGCAAACCCGATAGTCGTTATGCTCAGCTAATTTGTATTTCGACGTTTTTATAATTGTACGTCATTGTTTTTTATCGGTAGGTTTTGTTCTGCGGCCAGTATTGTGGGAGGTTTTTATTTTGAAATTCCACTGATGGTTTAGATAGTTTAGGAACGTAGATCATATATATGGTGAGGTAAGCCGCATCATTGGAAGGGAGGAACTTGTGTCATTTCTGAGGACGTTTTGGATAACGTGAGGTGTGTAATTATGTGGTGGGCAGATTTAGTCACTAGGACACCGAGGAAACTGAAAGTATTTGTCATGATCATGAACATCGGCAATACGACCCGCCGTGACCGAAGATGTCGTCGACGTACCCGCCACAGAGTTTGGGTTAATTTTCTTTTCCATGTCTGGCATCAAGGTATGTCCTTCAAATTACCGTCAAATTGCAAGTACGGGTAACTTAAGGCACTTGGTGGTATTTGGAGAAAGAATCACATTCTCGTCCAGAGGTGTTGATATCCACCTCACTTGAGCTTTTCGCTTTCCAACTTTACCGAAGGTCGTAAGAGAAATGTCAAGGAGTTAATTAATTAAAAATTATGTTTCCCGTCTGTTGTGACAAACGCGAATTGCTTCGTAACTTTGTTGTCCTCGATAACGGTCAATTAATTCCTGTCAAGTTCGTACAATACGTTACTGTTATTTTGAAATGCCATACAAATTTCATTTAAATTGGTGGTGTACCGGTTCTCTGTTGTATCCGATTGTTTAAACCGCGTTTTATGACTCAACTCGCAAAATACGGTTTTCTGGGGCGGTATGGCCGCAGAGCAATTAGCAAAGCTCATTGATATCATAACGAAAAACCTGTACAAGTTTAATGCGTTTACGCCGGCAGAAAAGGACGTGTTTCTCACGGAACTAAAATCCAACTATATGTGAAACGATATCTCTTCAATTCCTGTTATCGACACAAATATATAAGGAATTTGACTCACGCTAGTTGAGAAACGTGAAATTTCGTTACCACGCTTGCAGTTTTTTAATTCACGTTCTCGATTTTTGTTATTTTTTTCGCAAAGCTATGTGTATATGGAGAATATTTAGTTAATTTTCTAATAATTATTATGACGGCCACGGTTCTTATTAAAGCCGTTCCGTGCACTTGAAAAATTGCAATCATTAATAGAGGGTGGTATTTTCTAGTTAAATAAAAAAGTATGTTCTATTACAATATGCAACGCTATCTAAAAATTATAATCTGCACATTTTTTGTTTGAATCTGCAGTAAAAGACGCACGGGTTCCGCTTTTCATGTAATGGGAAGCGGTCAAATATATTAACTTTTTTTTTTCAAACTTTTTCTTAGCTTCTTTAAATTTTGAGATATTACTTAGCTTAATTTGATCACCCACTGTATAAAAGTACAATGTTTTTAAATTAATATATTAAATTTTGTTGTAAAATTGATTTATATACATGCAGATTCCGTTACACATATTGATTTATATCTTTAAATTTAATTTTTAATTAACCTCCGTTTGTGTTAATGAATTAAATTTTTAACCTGACTTGTCACGTTCTTTATATTCCACTATTAGCAAAGTGAACGCGGAATCACAAAATGAAAGGAACTACTGAAGTTTAACAGAAGAAAATATTGTACCGTATGTCTGACTTTAAAGCTTTATAAACTCTGAACCAAGCGATTCATGAAATATACTGTAATATTTTTTACTTTCGGAAAACTGTAAATAATAAATAACTTGTAATTTAGAAATTATGTACCACTAAGCAACTTATTATTATTATTAAAACACCTCTGCGATGCGAGGCAGTCACGCTGACCCCTACACCACGGATGGAAATAAAAAATATTTTATGATTACAGAGTAAAATACCTCGTGGCCCAGCTTTAACACTACAGGGGTAATTGTGCAGGAAACAACTACGCTGCCACGGAATTTTGAAAGCAAAATTCAAAAATTGCGCAGGGAAAACGATGCCTTGTTGTTCCTCGAGGTAAGAAGATCTATAATACCATTAAAATGTGGCCAGACAGGTACCGGTGCGGAACTTGGCCAAATGCACACAAAAATGACCAAAGAAATGTGTAACCAAGTCACGTCAGGCAGGTGGCGGATTTTATATTCATATATTTCACAAAAATTCGAACGACGGTCAAGTCTTCGGAATCGATGAGAAATGTAATCGGTGACTCACTGGCTGATGGAACGTGTTTTATCCAAATACATTGTCGCAAAACAAAAACAAAGAATTTACATTTCATGTTATTCTTTTGTTTAAGGGACACACGCGGAGAGACGATATTTTGAAAATAAAGAATTACCTTGAAGATATGCAGCTCTTATTAAAGGCGTGTTCTGAAGTGACATGACGACAAGTTACGCCCACGCCTTGTTGTACCGTCGATTCAAAACACACACGTGCACGGGTCTGTTTTCGAGGATGTTTGCCAATGTCGTGGAACCGAAGTTACAGAGTTTATTTGACGTTTCAGGGCGTGTAAAAGAATAAGTAATGAAACTGTAAGGGATAAATGACGAGCTATGACAATTCGTCCGTGTCTAGTCACGGAAATTGTGATGACTCCGTGAGATCTGGAAACGCAGCTGATTACGGTGACGAATTTCGTGCCGGAAGTTGAAAATCATCTCACGACACAAGAAATCCTCCTAACGATTATCAAGAAAATGAGCGAGATTATTTTTTCCTGAGCTAAAGAGAAAGTTGGAGGAGGACCTGAGAACAGAGGTTGAAGCCAGCTGGGTAAAGGAATGTGCGACACCTCACAAACAAATGACTATCAGAAGAAATCGGCGAGCGTGAAGGTGGCGTGATGTTTGGTACGGCAGGCAGCCGACAGAGGCGCTGCCGTCGCCGCCTTCACGCTCGCTTCAGTCAGGCTTGGCGCGCCGCGACGGACACACGTGACAGTGACCACCAGCGCAGCCTGTGCACGTGCGATCATGAAGGCCACCATCCTTCTCCTCTGCTCAGGTACGCCGACTTTCTACTTCAATATTGCTTCTTATTATAAATAATTACCGGTATATATTGTAGTATATTTTGTGGAACCCGCGAATCTGTAGTTGTATATTGTGTATCAAGACGCTGACGTGTATGTCTAATGATCACGTCAAGTACGGTAATTGGAAAGGTGTGCTTGCCGAATGGCCTCGGCCCAGTTCTATGCGCGACACTTTCCATCTACAAAACTCAGACGGTGCCGAAATTCTACAATTTTCTTAATAAAAACAACCGTAAATGACCTAGTTTCCAGGTGGAAATGGAGACTGTACGTCGGACTTTCAATATGCCATCGAGAAACACGAAGGAAAAGTACAGGTCGTTTTCGAGTGCTTCGTGACCTTCGTGGTTCGGTCGTATTTAATCAGTCCAGCCCTCGACACAACACTGTCTCAAGTTTCAACATCTGACACCAGACGAAACATTGGGCGTAAATGTATTTTCTGTCGTCGGCACGGATGTGTAAAACTTGTCTTTAGCTCATTCAAACGACTGCTATTTATCAAATTTGTGGTCGTGTTTTTCTGTGAAAGTATTTAATCATTGTGAAAATTGCGACAGTCCTGTTCTGTTATACGATTTCTATTAGGAACGGAAGTGGCGAGTGACGTTTCGGATGGTGTAAATCGGTATCATACTGTTCCTACTTCCGCAATTGCATGAAGCACACTTCGTGTGTGTCGGAAGTAAAGTACGGAATTACTTGAAAATCGGCGTCAATGTTTCACAGAAACTATTGTGTCGCTCGGAAGGTAAAATAGTAACATGATGGTAATAAAACTATTGGAGATGCGATGCGAGTTCTCAACTCAAACTTGGGATATTCCACAGGGACATTATATGAGACACTTGAAACAGGGGTAACGATATGTGGAGTTTAGTCGCCACTGCCGTTAAATTCTTGGCCTTAATCCCTCCCTCCGATTCAAGTCGGACAATTTGGCGTTATTTTTGTAGCACTGTGACGTTTTCGAAATGAAAATCTGCCAAGTTTCCTTTACTTTGTACAGCATGTTTAACTTTTTATCCTCACACGACATTAACTTTTGTCTGTTTGAATTTCAATCGATTATAAATTTGATGTTAATATGTAGCAAGTTTTCTCCGAAAAATGACTTTAGGAGGACCCCCACATTTGTATAATTCGTAAGGACGAGGCTTGGGAGATAATCACACTGTTTCCTCTTCGTCACGCTGACACCGGCGACTGTCGTATAAATGCAATAGTTGATTTATTCTCGACACTCGCAAGATTGTATTTCTCACGATGTAGGTTTTACGGTTACTCACGTTCCTCGATTTTGACAGATATATTACTTTTAATAAATTCCGAATATTAGGAACTACGTTGACGGCAAACGTTATGTATTTAATCTAGTTTTGTTTAGGAAACATGAGAATTAATGTTTTTATTTGAGGTTTTGTGTCGTGCACGCGATTTTGTCCCTTATCTGGGTCGCTCATTTGCTAACGTCATTACAACTCTTGCAAGACTCTGGATTAACTTATATTTCCATTTGCCTGGAGCGTGGGTTTATTTCAGAATTCTCTGCGATGCGGTTCACACACTTTTGTGTTCAAGCTGGTTTCCAATTTTATTGTACGTGCGGAAAACTCGTAATCGTTAATTCGAAATGAATTTAGTTTTAGCCTGTACGGGCTTCACTTCGTTGCTTCAATTGCAAACTGTCAAAACTGAATTTTCAATTTTTAAGTTTGATCGTGTAAAAGTGCAACCAAAACGGCGATTCGTCCGAGATATGACGAGTTGCGTCGTTGCTGCGAAATTTCCCTGCAAGTTTGACGACACTTTCAACAAACGTCGACGATAGTAAATGGAAACATTGCCGCTATAAACGTTTTCGACGCGTATTTGACATTTTAAGTTCTGTGCAATTGTAGTTCCAATTTGTAACGTAACATTGAAACGCGGCTGTACAGCTCCATTCATATTGAATCGCTTCTCTGAAATCGTTGAATGGCGGTTTTCCTCGTTCCCGTCGATGAAAGCGAATCAATTGTTTATTTATCAATTTCCATAAAATTTGTAAGAAATCTCGCCTCGTAGTTCATGCGACGGCCACGGACGAATAGTAATTTTCCTTTCAAATGATTTCTATTCGCAAAATATAATAGAATTTGACTCGTTATGTTAGATTTGACCAACTATTTTCAAGTTGCGATTTGTTGAGAGCTGCATTTTGTTTGTGTAAGAAAGTTTTGTTTTCGCAGGTTTGTAGTTGTCCCGGCGGAGTTGCGAGTTTCTGCTTAAATACCATCTCAACTCTGTGTTCATTTAAATTCCCTGTTACAAACTCTGTGAATGAAATACCTTTAATTTATCTACAAACCGTACTATATTTTTATCTTAGGGAATCGAATACATCCAGTCCATTATTTTCCGTGACGAAGAATTTTTATCACCAATAGCTTGACCGATTTTCTAGATTTTCATATTATCTCTTAATTCCACCTTGTAATAAATAAACCCAAAATATATCAAATAATTATATTTTATAATTAAATTAACTTGTTCACATTTGAATTAACGCCTCCCCCCCACTCATTATCGGGAATTTTGCTCGTCTTGTGAGCGTCCATCCGTTTGAATGTACTATTATTTATCAATTGTATAATGGTACATTTTATGACACATCGACGATCATTGTTTACTTACTTTAAATTGAAGGTCTCTGTTTCATTTGATCTTACGCTACACAATATAGTGATTGTTACACAAGTTTGTATGGAGATTATCAAACGGAAGCCATTTTGTCGCTACGAAATTTCTCCGTGTATATATTGAGAAACATAAATGAAGATTTACGCGTCGTATTAATGTATCAGGATTTTTGCGACTACCGTCGTCACCAAAAAGGTGGTTTTTCGGAACCCGTAATTTGCATCGGTTAATTACTTGAAGTTGTTTTGAATGGCGTGTAAAGTGTTTGTGTCGTGATAATTACTGGAAGGGAAATTAGATAGTAATGTAAAGTTATTTTTTTGATTGCTCCCGGCTGTAAGCAGACACGCGGTCGTGCACTTTGAGCTCGTTCTTCATTAAACACGTGCCGATTCAATTTTCTCATATTGCAGCTGCCGTGAGTTGTACGTAACGGTGTTTAAGATTCGTAGTGTGTTCGGTCGAGTGAATTTAATTCCTCCGTATCCTGCGTGTGTCGCAGTTCCAGTTCTAATCCGACCGGACATTTCCTAATAACCACGTGAAATTTCTTACTCTTTCTATCGATATCGAAATGCTTCGGTTGTCTCGGAGGCAACCAAGTCTATTTGTCGAATGTATTTTTTTTTGTAGAAAACAACGATATTTTTAAATGTGTACGTATGTCGACAGTCGTTATTGAACAAGAAAGCGTCTGTCGTCTCGTCCCGGAACAAGGAGCGTTATTGTGAGTGCTTGTATCTTGCTCTTTCTGCTGTCCGTCACCGGCTGATTCCTCAGTTTTACGACGCAGTGCCGTCAATTTTGGACACACTACTTTTCGGTACAAGAAGGAAAATAAAGTTATCGTACGTCATGTATTTTAAATTTTAGAAGCCAGCTCGATGTCCACTTTTGTATTTCCGCTTATCTGTTCCCAAACTATTATTATATTTGATATTGTCTGCTAAAGAATTCAGTCGTTCGCACAAATTACGAACTGAATATTTGAAAAGAAGTAATGAGGATTGTATTTTCGTCTGTGAAAAGGAAGTTTACTGCACGGTGTAGACCAGGGCACCCGATCGAGCTGTGAGACGAGCATGACGTAGTATCGAGGATGAGTGGCCAAGTATTCACCTTTATTTTACTGGCAGGGATTTTTATGTTTTAAAAGAGCCACAGCAATTATTTTCCGAGTTTGTGCACAAACGATTGAAGCTTTTGAAATGACGTGAAGAGAACATCTGAAACGTTTGTATCGAGGATCGTTGCAGGTGGACGGTCATTTCTGTCGGAGATTACGGCTGTGAGCTTCTTTTTGCGGCTGCTAACTAATGGCAGGGCTCTGTGTCCTGTGCATCTAAATGCTCACCATTAAACGTGTCAACACAAGAACGGCGCACATGGGCTTTCGGATTGTCGGCGTTGATTAACTGCTACGTTTCATATTGGGAATTCGACTACAAATTACACACGACGTAAATACTTGCAAAATATTCGAACATATAATTTACACCGGAAATTAACTTTAAATGAGGAATTTCATGATGTTTGGAACAGTATTTTAGAAAAGTGACTGCGAAGTGCACGGGAAAGATTCGTGTTTCTCCCGGACAACTTTTCACACACGGCAAAGTCGACCTTCATTTTTCTACACAAAAAATTATTTGTACATTTTTCATTTGCTAGTATTATCGATCTTGGCAATAGTTAATATTGAACAGGTGAACTCGTTGTCGCAGTTTCCTTTACTTATTCGGGATTTGCGTAGACCACAATACACATTATACATTAATTAGATATATCTTGGCTGCTAGTACGATACGCGCTGTAACGTGAAAAAAATGTTATAGGATAAACGTAAAAGTTGCACAGTATAAAAGGCTAATATGAAAATTGTTCTTTGTGTAATATTTAGAACTGCTGTGCCACAACTGAGTATTTCGAATGATGACAAATTTGTTGGGAAAGCGACAGATATGACGTACAATTTACGTACTTAATGTGTTGAATTTTACTTTTTTTGACTGTAATAATGACCGTACTCAGCGTGACTATATAGTTGCACCCAGTACAGTTCCCGCCACCACGTTTCGATGCCGTTCGCGGCTCGTGGAAGTATACGAAGATTTTAAATTTTCTTGTTCTGAAACGTAATTCGTTTCTGAATATCTGCATTATGAAAATGTTTGATTCGTATATTGTCGCGACACTTTTATCGCTGTGAACATCTGAATCTTAAATCGGAATCGATAGAAAAGTTCCTCTAATGGACGAATTTGAGTAATTTTCCACGTTTAGAATAAAGTTGGGAGTTTTCTTTCGTTGACAAATGAAGCTATAATTCCTAGTGGCCAGAACATTGTAAACTGGTTAATAAATCGATAAATAAAGAGTCGTTTCTATTGAAATTGCAAACGTTCAGTACATGCAACAGCCTGATGTATATAATTATGAGACCGTCACAGGAGTCACCTTGGTCCAACTTTGCCAATGTCAACCTGCACTCGAGTTATTTGAAGACAAATATGGCGGCAAACAAACCACGTAACCGTCGTCTCTTTTACAGTTTTTCTTTTTGCCACGTACATTTCAACTTCAGTCCTCGAATTTGTAGATTTTGTCGATTCTGGAAAGAACGTTTACTAATCTATTTGGCACAAGTCGCGAAGCAGTTATCGACAAGATAACTCCTTATTTTACAGGAGATCGCAGTTTAAGTTGCGTAGTAGAAGACCATATTTACTGGAATTAATCTCTCCTGCCTCCAAATTTCGTAAGATCTGTTTTTTGACTAAACAATTCCGGACATCTGAC
Source organism: Zhengitettix transpicula (assembly GCA_037074705.1). Lineage (NCBI taxonomy): Eukaryota > Metazoa > Arthropoda > Insecta > Orthoptera > Tetrigidae > Zhengitettix > Zhengitettix transpicula. The sequence goes on along the minus strand of CM073595.1, from coordinate 79,721,318 downwards.
CACTACACCACAGCAGGTTTTCTTTTACTTCGAAATTTCTCATTTTTAGGTAGCCGTACTTAATTTCATACATGGAATCAAGAGTAATGTGCTGATACTATGTAATAAGTAGTTCTATTTCTCCAACTGATACTACAAAATCTGTATTATTAATTATTGCTTTTGCGTAAGATTTGCACATCGACAATTTCCCCCGTGTATCACAAACAGTTTTTGGTGTACTTCGATGTCCGAATTGAGGTAATTAATATTGATAACACACAAAAACAGATATATCTACGTAATATTATTTATTGTAAACATTTAGTAATCCTGAGTTCGATCTCGGTCCTGTCGAGGTTGTTTTATCCTAATCTGTTAATTCACTTTCAAATCCTGTATCCACCGTGCCTGATGAAAGCATGTTTTTCTTCAGTTCTTGAATTGATATAAATCAGTCTATCTCTAATAATGTTGGTGTGATAAATTCAGCTGTAATAGTTTCCACCAGGTAAATGGACCGTACCTAGTTATTGTAATGATAATTGAAATCGGTGGAAGTAATTATGAAGCCCTAGGAGCGATCGGCGTAACTAATGTGGCTAACTCCTAATGCTGAAGGCAAGATAAGAAACTTGAGTTAACTATCTTCGTAAAGTGAAACTGAAAACTTTGTTGCAATCTATTTATAGGGTGGGTGACTAAAACCGCCGAATCACGTAAGGAAAAGCTACGCCGCGCTGCTCAATCAGGCGTCTTTATATTCTGCTATCAAAGACTGTACACAATGAAGATGACTTATTAAAGTACATATTTTGGTTGTAGAAAACCGAGCTAAATAAACTATAATTATTGCTAGACTTAGGCGTGGAGATTTTCTTTACCAGACAGCTTCGGGATTTAAATGACATCATCGACCCAGACAATCGATAGCTTTGTAACCAGGATGGAATTAATTCTCGTGGACGAGCCCGTAACATTGACGCACAACATGTTCTAATAACTATAAAAAATTTGCATTCACACAATAGAAAATTGTTAACGATGTAGTTAAATATTGGAGTCAAATATCATTTGTCTCGTTTGAGTTTCTCTCGTAGGTCTAACTTCTTCGTGTAATCTTTCTCTAAATCGCAAGAATTGATGTGCAATTAATATCCGTACTCTTGATTGTGAATAAGCTACTGGAAGCCCGACCGACCTCTTGTAAGTGAAATGCTTAGTCGAACCCGAGACAAATTTTAGTTGATGTACGATTGTTTACGAATATGCTGAGGACGGTTGATATTTTCTGATTGTTGAGTTAGTTTAACTTAATTGGGACCTCGGATTAATTTAGAAATGTTGCTCATTTCAAGGGAGAAATCAAATGATATAATTGTAGATTAATTATGTTAGTGTAGTGTTTCTGTGACGCGCGCTCGTTGCTTCAACTCATCATATGAATATATTTGATTGTCCGTTGTTTTCCGAGCAAACCGCGTCTCTCCTTTTTTATGAGAAGTGATTGCAGTACAAACTTTGATCTTCACACTTGAAATTTAAATTCACCTCACATTGGACGCACTCAAGTTCTCTCCGAGTTTTTAAACTTGTTTTACTTCCGCTCCAGGATTTGAATATTTTAAAAATTGAGTGTACTTAACACACTTTTATAATTGCGATACTCGTCCGGACTTCAAATATTCCGTTGAGTGGATGTCGATCTTTTAATGGATTCAGGAAGACTTCGGCCTCGTAACTTTGATCTGGCGTCACTTCGCCGTTTGCCTTCGGTTTCTTCTTCCTCGACGTGGACTTGGCTTGGAAACATTTCCTTACACACATTCGCTTGTTGTCATTAATGAGCGTGATGATCGTCACCTTTTAACTTTGTCACTTGGTCCTCGTACGGAATATGTCGTGCTCAGCTGTGGCATTTATTTCTAACAACGGGAATGTGAATAAACGGAAAAAATTATTCTCGTCATAAAATGTTTATATTTAAAATTTTGAGGACTACGGTTCGATCGACCACGACTAATAATTGTAGCGTTTGAGCAAGCACTTCCATGCATTCCTGTGTGGTTTACGCGACAAATATGTCCGTTAATACATTTAAATTTACAGTAATATTTTTCGACGTGGCAATATTAAAGTAATTATTGGAATAAAAAATGTGATTGTATGAATAAAAGAACGTTTATTTTTTACAAACAAACTTCTAATACTAAATAAGACATTCTCGTGTTTCCATCCGGATTAAATATAAATAATAATAGGGTACACAACGTTTCCATGGCGTGCTCTGCCATCGTCGTCAAGATAATAATTTACCCTGGGAAAGTTCCAGCTCTCTTATACCTTGATACTATCGTAATTGGAACATTGTTTCTGAAGAAAGTAGTCAATGAATCGCAGCGGTGCCGTTCTTTCCCTTATTTAATGCGATGACGACTTCCTGGCTTTCGTTGATTTTCATGGTTTCGGTAAGTCCTGTAGGACTAGTCAAAGCTCAATTACATAATTTGACCTTAAAATTTAACTGCGAGGAAAATTTTCAGTTATAAAGTAAGCGTATTAATCGTTAAAATTTAACTGCGCGAAAATAATAGAAAATAATAAATACACGCTGGTGATAAGAGTATTTGTAACTGAGAAATATATTACTGTACAGTTAAAGGGGAAAAATGCTCTTACATATATTTCTGAGAATCTTAGTGCACTTTACGTAACACATTATTTTAAGGGAAAGAAATTGAGACTAATGGCTGATAGCACGTTATAGTAATCGTAAGAAAATAACGCGCGGGGGCAAATTAACAATATTCTCTAATTTCGCTACCGTTGCCTCGGTCCTCTTCACTCCACAGATTAGTTGACGTCAACTCGGTTATGAAATAAAAAAGGTAAGTAAAATTTGCGGTATTACATTTACCAGTACTTTTGGTGGGAATAACAACTTTAATGAAATGATTACGGACGAATTCAATAAACTACTTATGCGTAACACATAATAGGATATTTTTTACTTTATTTAAGAATTATTGGAAGTTTTTATATCCAGCGGTTGGCAGTAAATTCCGTAATTTCGGATCAGTGAATAGTTGGTGCTTGTTATTCAAATTGCTAGATTTTTATGTTGCAGGTTTCTAAGCTACTGCAGAGAATGACCAAACATTACAATTCCAGAATGCACAAAATAATTCTATTCTATTTAGCAGTAGTCAATATAATATATATTGTACAGGAAAGTAATTTAATGAAATTATTAAATTTTAACCCCCCCCCCCCTCCCCTCACAGCTATACAATTTTTATGACAACAAATTTTCCTTCGTTAGAAACTTTAGTGTCGAATACCGAAAGAATTTTCCCTGCCTTTATAAAAATTGTCATCGATTTGTAGTTTACTTGTTCGAAGTCTAGCGTTTTATCGCTCCGTCTACATTTAGATTGAGTAATCTTATCAAGATCTTACATTAGGTAATTCGTGATGTGATGTGAGCTGTTGATACTCCAGGAGAAGTAACACGAACCAGAGGCGGTCTTGAGTCCGTGGAACGTGCTCGATTGTCACACTTGACCTGGACTGCTCTTGGACGTCTACTTTTCTATGTTGACTGGACGATCACTTCGTAGTGTGTGAGACACGATTTCAGATGACAGAGGTCGTATATCATTACAGACGTTACGCTGTAGGAAAATTGAACTACTTGTACGCAGATGTTTCAATTCTTACTTTGCTCATCTTTCCTGATTTAACAGAACTCTATCATCATATAGTCGGAAACCTGAGTGTATGAGATAAATCCAGTAGATGAACGACTGTCGTGATGCCGCTGGGGTCACCAGACCAATTGGAGCCGCGAATTCCTGCAAGTGCGGCGCCATTCAGAGTCCAGGCTGCGTCAACTTCGTGTTTACCGCAACACGAGTATTATTAATTCGTCCTTA